>OZ018327.1:70385314-71657330 GCA_963969495.1 Ceratothoa steindachneri | reverse complement strand
AATCATCATATAACAGTGGTGGCAAAACTTTGATACTATGCATGTCAATACTTCTATATCTTAGTAATTTGTACATCGTCGTGTGTCACTTCTAAATTTCAAGCTTGTTAAATGGTATATTACATTATGATTTTACCACACAAGTATATGAATATATATGCTATGTTTACAATAAAGAAATAAAAATATAAACTTAACTATTTAATTTCTTTTTTGAACCTGAACTTTTCCATCCAATTCCTTTATGTCGGGCCCATAGTTCGTTGTTTTTAAATGTAAACATTTAGCCCTTGCTTCATCAGTTAATCGAATTTTTTCTGTTGTTTTTAGCGTAGTTAAGAGATGAGAACAGATTCTCACACGCATACGTAGAAGAAAAAATCGTTAATACCGCTTTGGCAAGACGTTTAAGAGCACCAAATGCTTCGGGAATACTTTCCCAAATGACCAACAATTGATTGTCTTAATCGCTGCAAACTTCCGTCAATCGATCTTTTCAAGTATTTCTAAATTAACTCTAAGAGTGATGAATATTTGCTTCCAAATATAACTGGATTAAAGTTCTACTAATTCCATTTCGAGTTTTATTTTCAGCCATTCAAACAGATTCGTTTTCATTTTTTCAAAATTAGCTTCATCTGGGTGCTTAATGTAAAGCAATATTTCTTCAAGATCTCCAAACAGAAAATCTTGATGAAAATTTATCTCTTAAAGAACGTATAGCTGACAAAAAGAAGTCTTGATTGTCTTCGATATCATTCTCCTCTTTGTAACTAACTTCTTCATAGTTCCTTTTAAATCTTGGAAAGTACTTAAAAGTTTTAGTTTCAATGTCACGCTCAAAAATGGCAAGTTTGGTTTCAAATGCAGTAATATGTCCAAACATGATATCAATAGTTTTAGCAAAACCTTAGAGTTTCACATTCAATTCATTTAAGTGCAATGAGAAATCTGTGAAAAACATATTAACCACCGAATCCAGGACTAATCATGTAGTTCCGGATAGCCTTCAATTTTTTCTACGTCTAAGAAAAGCTCTATCTCACTTATGCATTCAACAAAGCGTTCAAGAACCTGGCCTCTACTAAGCCACCGAACATTATTGTACATCACTAAACCACCATAAGCTGATTCAACCTTATCCAGTAACGAGCTGAATTCACGTTTATGCAACGCCGTGCTGATATCTAATTAACTATCTTGGTGAGTGACGCTGTAATATTTTCCAGTTCTTTTAATCAAACATTAGCACACGGTGCTTCTTGATGAACAATGCAGTGAAACTGTATTACTGAATTTCCGAGGATGGCAGTGAAAAGTTTCACAAATCCAAGCTTTGAGACGACCATATTGGGTGCTTTATCTGTTGTAATTGATACAATTTTTGATATATCTATGTTTCTGTCGCAAAGTACTTTGACTACTATATCACAAATATCTTTTCCTGTAGTATTTAACGACAGGCTTTCTAGGCTAAGTGACTCTTCGAACATTTCATGACCACTAGAATATGTTGCAAAAATTGCTAATCAAGAAGCCGAAGTAATATCATTGGTTTCATTAAGGCAAATTGGAAAATAATCACAAGGGGTTAAAGTCCTTTTGCATCTGTTCTTCAATATTTGAATGCATGGTAATTACCAGGCTTTTACAGTGTTTCTAGATATAGGAAGCTCTTTAATACGCTAAATTATTTTGTGCTTGTTACTAAAATCTTCCAAAAGAAAAGGTGCACAGTTAAGGAAACATTTTTTAAGAAACAATCCTTCATTAAAGGGTTTGTTTACCTTGCTATGGAAAATACTGAAATTTGCTATCACTAAATTCACACCAGAGTTACCACTAACATATTTCAAACAAAATTTGAGATTGGGTCACATATTTTATTGCCTCTTGTGTGATATTTTCTTTACGTTCTTTATCACTTCTTTCTAATAACCCCTTGTGACTTGAACCCCTTGTCCTTCTAGTAACTTGTTGATCACATAAAATACAAAGAGCTTTATTATTTCGTTCGATGCCATATTCGGTTGTCCACCATTTTTTAAAATTCTGCCACTACATGGATTCTCTGATAATTTAACTTTCTTTGCTGTACTCATTATGTAAGTAAGAGTTTGATCAAAACTGTGAAATGAATTTAATCTGGAACTTGTTCTGAAAAAAAGGAAATAATAAACGTGGCGACATCTGGTACTTCTAATTTCACGAGTTGTCAGTGGCTAATAATTTCTCCTCTCAATAAAAGAAAACGACATATATTGATTGCTATCTATTTTTTTTGCTTCTTGACATAAATTTTTTAGCCAAAGAAAGGAAAGAGAATAAAATTTACACCTCAAAATTGCTGATGTTATCAAGCACTGCACAACACCTACTCACGTTCATCTCAAACACTAGTAGTTGCCACTTGGTACATAATTTCAATTTGTTTATCTTGATTTCATACAAAAGTACTAACTTTGGTACATTAACACTCTGCAATAAACAGACTACAGATGACAGAAGCAACTGGTGCGTATGCAGCTATGCACGTGTTTTCAATGTCTAAGGTACTGTGTCGCGCAAGTCACTTATTAGGTTGAGGAATAAGTTCTTGCCTTTTTTTAATGTTGTGTTGATTTAAGTTTTGTTGACTTGATTTGTGCACATATTAAGAAACAATAATAAATAAGTTGGGTGAAGATCGATTGAACCACCTTCTTCATAAAAATCCTTGTCAATCGACTAAAATATTGGCTGTACAATTGGCGTGTGATCAGAAACTGTAGTGACTCACCTTCATTCGATGAGAAAAGTTAAAAAACTCGGTGCATGTTGCGAACGCTTTGAGCGAAAGCAACAAACTTTAACACTCCACGATTGCCGCAGGCTTGCTTGCTCGTCACAAGGCTACTCGTGGATAGAAGGACAGATTTCTTCACCGCATCATCACTGAACCATCGAAAACCATGAACCATCGAAAACAATGGCTTAGCCCTAATATAAAACCACTTCCGCGATTAAAGCAAGGACTTCATCCACGAAAGACGATGCTGTGTGTGTGGTGGGATTGTGAAGGCATCATTCTTTATGAGCTCCTTGCGAATAACGAGATTGTCAATGCAGAACTCTACGTTCAACAAATGTATCGACTCGTCGAAGCAATTTGTGAAAAGCGACCTCATCGACGTTATGGAGTCCTTCTGCAACACGACAATTCTCGTCCTCACATTGCCAATATGACAAAAGACGCCATCCAAACGCTTAATTGGGAAATCCTGCCGCATCCTCCATATTCGCCAAACATGGCTCCATCGGATTTTCATCTGTTCCAATCGCTCTCCAACAATTTGCGTGGCGTTTCGTTCAATAATGATGTGAAATTAAGAACTTGGTTAGACGAATTATTCGAGTCAAAATCCAGAGATTTTTATTGCAGAGGCACCGAAAAACTAGAAGAACGTTGGGGAGAAGTCGTAAATAACAACGGAGAATACATTATTGATTAAATTGCATATTGTAATCAATTAACAATGAAGTTTTTCTAAAATTGTTAATGGTAATGAATAAATTTGATAAACCCGCAAGAACTTATTCCTCAACCCAATCATGTCATAGTTTTGCCACTACTGTCATATAATATGAATAAATGTTATACAATTAAATACAAATAGAGAAAATATCAAATGATTCGTACACTTCTATTGATATACAAATTTCTGTTTGCCTGTCTCATGTTTTATTAAAATATTCTCCACAAATTTCTTTAGAAGCACTTAAGTCCCGACAATTGAATTCTGGCACACTCTTACTCTTATATTTGTCTTGCGTCACCTTAATTTGTATCTTATTCAGGATTTGCTTTTACGGAAATAAATTTGTTCAATCCCTTAATTTGGGAGTATCTGCTTGCATGCAAACTCGCAATCTCTATGCAGTTCACCCAAAATGAATATTTAAGTTAAAATGAGAATTTCAATTCCGTATCCTACACCCTGCGTGAACTAAATGTCTGTATGTGGCGATAAATATGCACACACACAACATGGGAATTTAATTCACTCATACCTAGTTAACGGTTTAATAATTATATTTCCTTTAAGTGAGGTAATAAAAATTGTAAAAAAAAATAGAGATTAGCAGATAATGAAAGAATGCGCAAAAATTAAGATAGAGACTTCATTTGAATGTTTACTGAAAAGGAAGAAAGGAGACGCGATGAGAATAGTGTTTTCAGGAACGAAACCCAGGAAGAGTTTGTACGGCTGAGATGCTTGATGCTGGAGCTGACGTGTCCGTGAGATGAAATGCATCTATATCCCTTAATTCTTCAAATTTGCGGTCTCTTTTGAGGTATTTGCTGTGATGGAAACACTAGAGTACTTGCTTTCTTTGCCATTAGCAAGAGTCACATATTATTATTGTAGGTAAGTAAAGGGGCTGGGAAAATAATGATTTTATTAGGCTTTTTCTGCGTTGCTAAAACGACCGCACTGCCTAAGGCTTAAGAGAAAAGGTAAAATAATTACTTTGAAAGGACAATCGGACAACCCATAATCCAAAAAAAGAGGCAAGCCAAAGAAATTGTTTGGTTGATACTCTGCTTGGTCTCTAAAAGCGTGAAGGTAAGGAATAATTGAAGAAGAAGAGACCCTCCTCTTTCAATCCCGCAAGGAAGATGAAAATATTTGTTTAAAGGGTGTCTTACAATAGCTGAAGACAAATAAATTGAGAACTTTAGAACTATACTTTACAATTTGCTCCTATTTGGGGAATAACATTGGATTGCAATCATTATTTCTGCGAAACCGTCATGATGGCCCATATATGTAAGTAGTTGGTCGAATCATGGCTTCTAGCTACTAGAAAAGCGCGAGTCACCGATCAGCTCGTAACTTAAGGACTTTATATCTATCTTATTTTCTAGCCGTATTCTTCTCGTTGCTATGAAGTAAGTAAGCATATCAAACCTCTTTGACACAATATGCGCATAAAACAGTGGATATTTATATGCATTCAAGGAATTTTTCTATATATATGGAACAATTTAACTTTTAATTCCATTAATTCCATTCCATTAATTCCATTCCATTAATGAAGAGCTGAACAAAAATAAACCTTTATTGCCAGTCGGCTTTATTTTTACATGTTCGTTGTTCAGGATATATGTTTATGCCAAAAAGAGTTATATTTCAAAATTTTTAATTTTATCTCAAAGGAATTTTGTTGGATTCTCCAAGACCTGGAAAATGAAGAGATAAAACATAAATATGTTTGCTTTCTAATTTAATGCTTAAAACGGCAGGAAACAAAAATATAAACTAAATAATAAAAAAAAAAATTATTGAAAAATTATCTTTAATATTTCTTGGAATGTTCTTTTGTGCTGCTGTCTATGGAAGGGAGGGTAAGAAACATAGGGGCTAACTCTTGGGCGCTTAGCTTTCGGTAGACAGAGTAGTGAATAGGATAGCATAAATGATAAAAGATGAAGATGATAAGGAGAAATGACCAAACTTTAATAGGGTAAGATTGGGTTGGCAATGCACATGCCGGTAGTCATTTAAACCCCTTAATTTGTTGTCATTTTTTCATTTTACCTGGAGTAATTGAACCCACCCAAAGAAATCCGACTGAATCTACCCAAGGAAAGTCATCTAAACTTATTGCATTAGAGTTATTTAAATGCCCCACAGGAGTAACCATTGAAACCAATTCAGGTGCAGTGATTTTGACCCACCAAAGATGCGCCATTTAATCTCAGCAGAGGCGAGTTATTTAAGCTCATTCAAGCTAAGTCACTTGAATCAATCTAAGGTGAATCATTTACTCCATTCAACCTGGATAATTTTAACCAATCCAAGCAGAGTCAATTACTTCCCCTACCCGTGCTATCGTGTTATGTAAACCCATCCCTTCTTTCTAAACACTCACAACCATAGCCTTTTTCCAATAGTTTCACTCATGTGTTCTTCTTTATGTAGACACATCCTGGTTGCTAGAGTCATTTAGATACAATCGTTTCTTCTTTCAATACACTCACACCCACCCTCTTTGATTGATAAGTTCACATATGCTTTCTTCTTTCTCTACACTCTCTAATAATCCATTCTTTTGATACAAACACCCATTTTCCTTTCTTCCCCTTCACACGTAAACCTTTCTTCTTCTTCCTATACACTGACACAACCCCTCCCTTTCAAAGATCAGCTTTCATCACTATGGTTCGTGATGCCTGGATTCCAAGTCTAGTCACGGATCCGAGAAGCTTTTAATGACTGCGTCTCGCATGGCTTTCAATCAATGTACCTCACACCCTGCTTTAAAAGGAGGAGGAGAACTCCCTGGTTATCCGTTTCCTCTTAAACTTTCTTTACACTCTCCCTTTTATCTCTAATGGTGCTCTTTAATTGAAGACGTAGATGCTCACAAAAGATTATCCGAAGCTCTCCGATGGCCACCGACTCACAACGAGCGCCGTTCGTTCTTTCTCTCCCTTCATCTCTTTATTCAATGTTACCTGGGGCTCTGCTTATTGCCAAAGGCGTTTCAAGTAACAATTTCGTATACCTGTGATCTAGACTCTAGGGTACTTCTGTTGCCGTTTCTTAGCATTACGCCATAGGCAGCCTCTTCATATGCGATATATTTATACCTCTCAGCTCCTTAGATTCTTGAATTTTCGTTGAGCTTTTATTATCTCTTGGTCTGCTTTCAGTTTTTCTTAGAACCGTAGACCATTTCTTTGTGGCAGGAGGGCGTAAACCCCTTTAATAGCTGCAAATCAACTAACAATTCTCGGGATTACTATAATGGGAAATTATTGCTAAAGAGTGGTTATATATTTATAGCTAACATCTGTTCGGAAATACACTACTGAATTTGTGAAGTATTAGTATTTATGGGGCTTACATAGCCCGATATGCCTCTAAAGAAAATAATTGAGGCGGTTAATTTGGGGAGAGTACACAACTCTTCTAATGCTGGACATGTAACATAAAAACAGGCATCCTTTGTGAGGTTTCATACTGAATTCTGAAATAAAGACGATCAATCAAGAAAAGAAGAAGAAGATAAAGAGATGGAGGAGGAAAGGAGGAGGAGTGTAGAGGGATTCATTAAAATAATAGTATTTCCCCGCCTTCTAAGATATTACTTAGGGAGAGAAAGCGAGCCGTTACTCTGCACGTCCCCCTCCGAATTCACCTTTTTTGAACTTGCCGCCAGGTTACTGAAAAATTCAAACCAGGGCATGACGCTGAGATTGAAGGCTACCTCCCCGCCGTCTTAATCCCCCCGCCCCCCGGGTCGAGAGATTGCTCGCCTATTTGTAGGTTTGCCTTGAAAAACTTTTATTGCTCCAGCGGCTGGTCGTTCCTTCAGACCCGCTAATCTCGCCCTCTTACATTTTTCCGCTCGGTTGTTCCGGCCGATAATAAAGGTTCAAGAAGGCCCCTCTCTCTCTCTCTCCCTGTTTTAGGGAATCCGGGTATATATGCACCCTCCAAAAGATTACCCAGAGATTCTGTTAGACGACGCTTCCCCGAATGGAGGTTCGATTCAACAATGCTCTCTCCCGAGAAGTGTTTAATGACGGTCGCAGGCCACGGAAGAGCTGGATATCACACTCGTATCTTCGGGTCAGGGAGAAGAGTCTCTTGAGAAAACGTCAGCCTTTTTCAACCGCTTTCGGATCAAGATTTTGAGGAGCCGTCCTCCGAAGTTCCTCCGGTAACCTCTTATGGCCAAGAGGCCCGATAGGTCGCTCAATTCGAGTTTGAAGAAGTCATCTAACCCCCCTCCGAAGTTCAACCGGTGACCTCTTGAGGTCAAGAGGCCCGAGAGCTCGCTCAATCCGAGTTTGGAGAAGTCACCTCCCTTTCCCCCCTATGAAGTTCGTCCGGTGACCTATTGAGGACAAGAGGCCCCCCATCTCACTAAATCAGAGTTTAGAGAAAGTAGCATCACCCTCCTTGGGTTTCTGGCTACACCCGTGAGTAATCAAGGTCACCAAGGCTTCCCCCGCCCTTAAGTTCGCCCCGCTTTACTCTCGAGGTTCAAAGGAACTAAATTGCTCACTACCTTAAATCTCCCATTATAACCATTTAATAACTCTGGTTATCCAATTAGTATTCGGAACCTAATTCCGTCTTATTCATGTACCTATATATCCATATTTATTGTGTACCTCTTATCTGTGTATATTCAAAATCTATTTTTGTCATTGTGTTTGGAATATTCCTTGTTCAGGCAGCTGCAGCTATCTATTCAAATCGTACTCTAAGAACAATAACATTTGTTGCCTTGCTTAGTCTTCCTTAGAGCCTGGGTGCGTATATTCACGTACACTGGGCCATACTTCGACAATAAGTAAGAATTGGAAGAGGATGAAGAATAAAAATAATAAAAAATGATTTTTCATTGATTTTTCCTTCTTTATTTACGCAAGTACTTCATATATAACGAAAGCAAATGAAGTCAAGAGATAAAGGAGGAGCTTAATGAGCTCAAGTGCCACTCCTGACAAAGATATCCTACTTGAGGAAGGAAGCCGTATCTGAGAACGTCACTTCAGAGAGATTTGACCCGGGCTTAGTTTCTCCTGAACGCTCACTCGACGAGCCGAAACGGTATCATCGATATGTCATCCAAAGACTACCAGTGTATCAGCAGGTAACATTTCAATTTTTCTACAATAAACTATTGATTGTATTTAAGAAAGTTTAATGTCAAAATAGTTGAACAAAGTAATATGAACACCATGTTATATTTCATACATTTTCCCATTTTGGCAACACTTCCTACATATGAACGCAGCGAATTTCATTAGTTTCGAAAGCGCTTTCGTTAATCAGAGTATTTTGTAATTCAATGTGCCTGAAGTTGTTGTAAGGGTCACAGGAAACGGAAGGAATAATGCGTGACCTATCAGAGTTCCAAAGAGGACAAATCGCTGGAGTTTGATTACCGGAGGCGTCTGAAAATTAAAGAGTTGAGGTCTTCATTTTGTTTGGAGTAACAGTGATCACAGTTCTGACAGCACCCAGAAAAATGGTAGGACATCATTTGCATAGAACAACATTGGGTAAAATTCGAAATTAACTGACAGGAATCGTCGAACATTTACAAGTAATGAGGCCAACACGAAACTCCTACAGCAATTTTTACAGCAGAACTGAATAGCTACATGAACAAGATTGTTTCGATAAGAATTGTGTATCGTAAACTTCACAAAGCAAACATTTATGGAAGGGCTATAATTTCAAAACTGTTGGAGCCAGAAAAAAACGCCAAATTATGAAATAAATGGTGCAATGATTCTAAAACATGAGCACTTGATTAGTTACTAAGGGCGGTCAATAAGTTTTGCCAATCAGTAGGGGAAAACAGAAGAAGGGGGATGGCTGTTTGTGAGGGTGTTAGGACAAGTTAGGACCTGCAGTCGCACGCTTCTGCCTCGTCTATTCAAGGAGCAGTAGCTGGTCGCAGATCGTCAGTCACAAATTTTTCAACAATGGAGAAGGTTGAGCACCACGCACTGATCAAACTTTTGACCAAGGCAGGCAAGAATGCAAAAAAGATCCATAAACGCATAGTTGCAGTATATACCGACACCGCCCCTTCCTATGCAACCATTGCTCGCTGGAATAGGGAGTTCCGCCATGGTCGTGAGTCCCTTGAAGATGACCGCCGTCCAGGACGCCGGTCAGACGTGCCCAACGAGGACAATGTGGCCCTTGTGGAGATGATAATCCTCGAAAATCGACGGGTGAAAGTCGAAGAAATCGAGTGAGAACTTGGAATATCACATAGAAGTGTTATCAACATCATCCACGACAATTTTGCCATGACCAAGGTCTCTGCCCGTTGGGTCCTTAGAAACCTCACGCCCCATGATCGACCTTGACGTCGCCAATGTCCATAAGGTCAGAGTTGCCCATTCTGCCATGCGCGAGTGTGGATTCGAGTAGCTCAACCACATCTTCTACATTCCAGATCTGGCCCCTAGCGACTACATTTTATTTCGCCAGCTCAAGGCTGAACTGCGTAGACACATGTTTGGTGATGATGAAGATGTCCAGCTTGCCGTCCAGGAGTGGATTGAACAGAAGTCGAGAGATTTCTCGTTGTCGGGAATTCGAAGCCTCAGGGACAAGTGGTGCAAGTGCATTGAAGTCGAGGGTAGTTATCTTGAAAAATAATAAAACACTTTTCCTCATCTCTCGTTTCCTTATATCCAAATTGCACAACTTGTGGACTGCCCCTTGTAGGTAAAATTAGTATGATGCTCAAGTCATTATTTACATTAGTTCCCATAAATGGCCAGGTTTATTTATGGAGAACCGAAAAGAAGCCTATAACCTGATATTTTTCTGGTCCCATTATCACCACCAATGATCGGGTTAATACCAAAAAATATATATTAATTCTTAATGACGAGGTTCTTAATATGAATAATATACTGTTTTCAGACACGTCAATTTTCAAGATGATAATGCGCCCGTACTCACAAGAAAAATATTATTCCTGGTTTGAAGAGCATCCAGTATAATCCAACATCTTCCCAGGGCAATACAGTCACCTTGTTCTGAACATCATCAAACCCTTTTGGACAGTTTTGGAAAAGAGAGTGTAAAGCAGATTTCTACCTCCGTCATCATTAAAGAAATAAATCTAGATGCAAGAATTGGACAACACTTCGCTAATAACCATACATAGCTTGTATGATTCCATTCCACGAAGAATTCCAGCTCTACTAAAGGCAAATTGTGGTCCAACATCTTATTAATAAACAAATATAATGTACTTCTCATGTGTTCATAATATTTTGTCCAATTTATATATATATATATATATATATATATATATATATATATATAGAGAGAGAGAGAGAGAGAGAGAGAGAGAGAGAGAGATACATAGATATTATGGTTAGCGTTAGCGTTAGCGTTGATGCTTAAGGGGACGGTGCGAACTCCCCGTCTCCAAAACCAATGTATACATTTGACAAAGCGCCAGGGACAGGGATAAAGAATATAAACAAAGAAGCGAATTCTTTGTAAAATGGACGAAAATGTTTAGAAATGTAAACAGTGTGAATAAGTTATTAAGACAGATAAAGATATAAATAAAATATTGAATCAAATGTAAACAAATTTCTGAAGTGAAAATTAAAGGAATGTTTTAAAGCCAAACTATTTTATAAAAGGTTATCTTAAATAAATAAATGAAACCAATGTAGAAGCACTATAGAAGGATCAAGAAGCACTGGCCAACAAAGACTGAGTTCTTTATTGGAAAGCATAATGTCAAGCATGAGCAATTGATAGAGCCTCAAAAAGTATTATTCCCTCCATTGAATACTAAAATAGGTATCATGAAGCAGTTTGTGAGAGCTCTTAACAAAGAGTCGGGCAAATTCAAGTACCTTTAACATTTCTTTCCCAAACACTCTGAGGCAAAGGTCAAAGCTGACGTCTTTGTTGACCTACAAATCTGAAAAATCATTAAGTGTTCAGAATTCCCTTAAAAGCTTAGTAAAAAGGAAAAGGTCGCTTGGAAGAGTTATGTTACTTGTGTCAATATTTTTCGAACAACCACAAGGCTGACAATTATATGGACCTTGGTGAGAATTTGTGCAAAGCTATAGCCAAATGTGCTACTGTATGTCCTTGAAGCGAGACTACATTTAAGGGTTTATACGGGAATGGGATTTACAATACAAAGATAACTCGGGGAGTAATGTTCAGTTCTAACTTTTTTATTTTTTTTTAGAAATTTTGTGAAAGTTTGAGTAAAATTGTAAAAATTTAAGTTTTTGTATTTATCTCTACAATGGATTAAAAAATAAAATTTGCCTATTTTTAGTCAATATTTCATCATACAAGTCAGAGAAACAAAGTTTAAAACAAATAATGGCTATTTTCTGTTGTTTTGCAGTTTAAGAGTTCGAAGATGACAATTATTGGCTAAGAAAAAAAATTGTATTACATAGTTGAATGAGGTTTTCCCAATATGTTCTGTTGATGGGTAACAAATTAAATGGTTTATGCTTTGATTCGTGTGAAACAGGTAGTATAGCTGTCGGTTTCTAATATTTGTAGCGTTATCCGTTGTTCCAATCTAATATTTCTATAGTGTTATCATAGTATTTTGAAAACGACATTTATGCTGCTAAATTTTCAAAAAGAAGGTTGCAGCCCATATACAAACATCTTGGCCTCGGGGTAACACAATTTATCCACTTTTTCTTGTTTAATGTGGCTTCTGTACATTTTACCATACTTTTTGCCCTGACAACACCGAAAACACAACTATTTTTACCTAGGATGTTGGGGAGTGTCGAGGAATAGGTCACCTTCCAGGACAAGACGTCTATATATACATATATGTATCTATTGGTTGAGAGGAAAGAGATAAAAGACACGAGAATATGTATATATACAGTTATAAGCACATATATCTTCTAATGTACGTACGTGTCCTTCGCTACGTACAAGTACGTTTACTTTGTAAAAGTAATCCCTTGATTACGAGGTATAAGAGTGCGATTTTAATACAGGGGCCGATAGCGTTTAATGAGTTTACCAAGTTGCAGTTCAAGGATATATTTAAAGTGTAAAAACCAAACATATAATGTTAATAAGTCACTAGTTAACATATATATATATATATATATATATATATATATATATATATATATATAAATATATATACGAGAAATATAGTAAATGTAAATAAGGATAATACTGACAGACTATAGAAAATTGGCAATCGGGTAACGTTATTTATTTACTTGTTAATTAGCTTTTAAATGGAATACTATAAATCAGTTATACAGAACGAATATTTAAAAGTTGGAAAGCGGGTCTATTAATGGGAGATGCAATCAGGGGTCGTTTTGACTTAGAAGGAGCCTTCGAGGAAGGGGACTCTTTAGCGAGTCGGCGCGGGGGAATAGAGACGGGAAATGGTAGTGATTCTCGGCCGAATATCCTGATGGTGACGAGGATAAAGCGGGAGGGGGGCCAGAAGACGAGTTCACGATCCTCCTTGAAGTCGGACGATTGCACCTCTGCTCCATAGAAGAGCAACCTCCAAAAATCCAGACTGTGACGCGGCTCGGCGCGAAAACTCACACGGGAAACTGGAAATCCTTGAGGAGGGGTTCCAGATGAGACGAGAGGAATCTTGGCCAGTCCTTCAGGGACGAAACGATGATTTGAGGCTTGCTCTGAACACAGTAAGCCTTCACAAAAGAGATGGATCTGCCTGGTGAGATCCAACCTCGATGGTATATGCGAATACCAGGGACTTGGGGAAACAGACACTCGATCTGAAACCAAGGTCGACAAGATCTCAAACTTAAACTCCCGATATTCGAAAAACCTAGGGTATTTATATGACAGGCGTTTTTATGGTGCTTGATCGCTGGAAGGCAGAGGCGTTTGTGATAAAGCTTCAGGCGCTTAGAGCGACTAGCTTTGGTCGCCCGACGTAGGTCTTAGTCGTCTCCAACGATGTGGGTGAAAACTTTCGGCTATCCTTTTCCCGACTACGGATATTAGCATTTCATTGGAGAGGTGAAAGCTTTTAGCGCTCAAATTAAGTGTACTTGTAAGGCGCTGACAGATATTTAAATTCTTTCTTCATTTATTTTTCTTCTTGGGTACAGAGCTTACTCCATGTAGAGTTATACTTAGAAGACATTTGAAGGGAAGGAATTCAAGAAACAAATGAAGAGGGTATTGTTCTTGGCGTCCCTTTCCCTTACATACCTCCCTTCCAAAGATGGCGTTTTTCCCGATACTAATGGGAATGAAAAAGGGCATCTCGACCAAAACCCTTCGATATTAAAATTTTAGCCGACACTGCTGCCATCAAGGTACAAACAGGATTTGCTCCGTTTGATCCCAGACGACGGATAAAACTTCCACATACATTTAGGTTAATAGGTAATTAATTAAATAATTAAAATATGTATAGTTTCATGTAAAAGCAATACCACAATTTTGAATAAGGAATCAATCAAGTGGAGGGACAATCTAGGAAATAATAAAAACAATCAATAATAACAACACGTATATACAAGCAATACACTAAAATCCCGGCGTATGCACTTGCGCACAAAAAATAAATTTTACATGAAACAGCAAAGAGCTCGAATATATATATGAACTTATAAGATGTATGGAGTTCTACCTTGGGGGGGGAGGGTCATCTACTGGATTCCTACTAAGACAGTCTGCTATACAGTTTTAGTATTTTTTAAATACAAAATTCTGAATTGATATTCCATTAATAGCAGACTCCAGCGCATAAGCCTTCCGTTTTGGCCTTTACAATTTCTTAAGTACGCCAAAAGACAGTGATCCGCTTCGATCACAAACTCCTGACCTATCAGATACACTTTAAATTTCCGGACACCAAAAACTATTGCCAGAGCCTTAAGTTCTCTTACTGCATAGTTTCTTTCGCGCGGCAACAGCTTTCCGGCTTACATAAGCGATAGTAGCTATTTCCATCTTCTTCGTAGTGCAGCAACACACAACCGATGCCATCATTGCGGCATCCGTATGGTTTCCAAACAATTTGTTCGAGTTGTGGCTTCAAATAAGCGAATCTGGGGAGTTTTTCTTAAGGAGGGAGTTCAGTGGGGACGCTACGGCAGAAATCTTGGGGACGAAGCGCCGTTAGAAGGATGTTGAACCTAAGAAGGAACATAGCTGCTTCTTAGTACGGGGAAGGGGCATATCTGAAATAGCCCTGTCATTTTATGCTGGGGCGTTATTTGATTTTCCCCAATGTGAAATCCAAGTTACTTGATAGGCTTTCGAAGCCTATTGCAGAGGGTATTGATCACATGGGATTTAACATACCATGTGCGTGTTGCTACGTACACATTATCAGAATAGAAGGACACATTATTTAGACCATTTAAGAAAAATGTAGGCTCTAGTCTATCAACGGGATCGGTTGGGCATCGAAAACCTTCACGGCGTTAAGTTTTCGAAAGTCCACACATATTCGAAAGGACTGGTATAGCTTCCGAACCATAACAATGGGAGAACAATTCTCTAACGAGGAGGGTTCAATTATTTCTAATTTTAGTAAGTTTTTGACCTCCGCATTGAACGTGGATTGCAAATGATTAGGCCGGAGGTAGGCCTTTCCCATCCGGGATAACTGGGCTTTCTGAGTTGGCTCCAGGTAGGGATTTAGATTGATCTCCTGGGGGTAGTCTTTATACGTTCTGGGGAGCAACGGGGGTTGATAGTCATTATCAGCTTCTACGCGAACTGTCTGGACTAGGTTAAGAGGTTCGGGGTGATAAGAGTCTTTCATCACAGCCTCTTCATCCAGGGCAACAATATTATTGATGCAGGTAACGTTTGAGCAGGTTGACGTGGAACAATTTGTTACCGAATGGCGTTTGGATGAGGTAGTCGAAGGGATCACGGGCTTCGAGGAATGACAAGGGACCTTTCTATTGGGAAAGAAGATTATTTGTCTCCGTGGACAGGAAAAGCAGGACCTCGTCACTGGGCTTGAACCGTTTTTCTTTTGGTTCAATGTCAAGATGGGTCGTGTCATAGGAGTGGGGGGTACGTAGAGAGCGCGTATGGGAGTGGTTATGAACGGAGGGGAAACGGAACAACAGTTCACCTTCAACGAGGTAGGAGACCTCCTTGTGACTTTTCACACAATAGCTGTAAGGAACGACACTCATTCTGTGCCTTTACGAAAGACTCGTTGTTCAGAGTCTCGTACTCGGTGGAAAAGGGGGGTTCTAAAGTCACGGGGTTGCTGCGTTCGTTATGGCTTGAGCCCTCGTGATGGCGGGCTGAGCAACGTGGCTAGGGAAATGCTGCGGGCTTTGGCCGACTAATATGTCACATAAGTTAATAAGGGTTGCTACGGCGTCAGTCCAACGGTGAAATATCGGCATTCGATGAAACAAAGAACCACTGGGGAGGGGTTGGCTCGTCCCAAGTAGTTCTGGACTACTAAAAATTTATCGTGGTCAGTGCTCTCTGGGGGCAGCAACTTTTCCGATACGACGATGCACATGCATCCCGTATCTCTGACCAGGGTTGAAACCCGGCAACCATTAACCGATTCGGTTTCAAATCAGATCCCACCATGGGAGCGCTTGTTAAATAAAAAAATAACTTAAGGTTTCGGGGGGCTCTTCACTGTTGGGTGAGCAGGCGTTTCGAGGCTATCAGATGGAGAAGAAAGAGAGGCGCTTACTTGGTGGACTTGGTGGCTGGGAGTAGAACGGAACTGAGAATTTTTGGGACAGTTTGTCCTCACATGCCCGAGGTTCCACAAGGAAAACAGACGATGGGTCGTCTGGGCTAATCAGACGCAGGGGGATTGAAGAGGGGTGGCTTAACATCCTTAGGTTCAGAAGGGGATAATATTTCGGTTTGGAGGGACCTGGGACCTTTACGAATTTGGGAGCGTTCTTCGAGTGAAATTTAGTGAACTGGCCTTTACTCTTGGGGAATGTAGAATAACTCTTCTTGAGATCTTTGGGGTAAAGATTATGTCTGGCCGTGTGCAAATCCGCTTCTTTGATGCATTCTTTGAAGGAAGCAACTCTTCGGTCCTTCACGAATGCACGGATTTCAGAGGGCAACGTAGCCATTAATTGATCCCTCAAAATGAAGTCGAACAGAGACTCATAGTCGCCATTTACCTGGTTGGAGTCCAACAAAAACTGCATGTTTATTCTGAGGGTAAATCCGAACCAGCGGTAGGTCTCGTCAGGTTGTAACCTTGCCTGACGAAACTTTACGCTGTACAAGTCCGGATTCATGTTGATCGCAGCTAAGAGTTCGGACATAAGGATCGAATAGTCGAGGGTATCCTCGGCGGGTAGTGAAATGAATATATCTTGCAGCTGCGTATTAAGGAGTGGCAAGAGTCGGGCGACTCCATCAGTTGGGATATCCCAGTGATTTACCTCAAAACTCATTTCGAAGTGAGTGAGGTAAGCACTGAAATCTTCACCGTCCTTAAATACCGGGGGCTTTAAAGCGAGGATCTGTGGGGCTTAATTCCTAGAACGAACTGAGAGGGTTTCTAAGTTATTCTTATTTAACTCCCTTTTATGATGCCTCGCCCTTTCTCTTTCTTCAGCTTCTCTTCTTCTCTCTTCAGCTTCAGCTTCTCTTCTTTTCTCTTCAGCTTCAGCTTCTCTTCTTCTCTTCTCAGCTTTAGCTTCTCTTCTCTGCCCAGCTTCAGTTTCAGCTTCAGCTTTTCTTCTTCTCTGTTCAGCTTCAAGTTCAGCTTCTCTTCTTTTCTGCTCAACTTCAGCTTCTCTTCTTCTCTGCTCCGCTTCAGCTTCTCTTCTTCTCTCCTCAGCTTCAGCTTCTCTAATTTCTTTTTTCTCTGCTTATTCGTTTCTCTCCTCTTCCTGAATACAGGCCACTAGCTCTTTACCGGAGAGACCAAGCATCTCACCCTGTTAGGTGCCTAAATCTCTCGAAGGACGTCATCTTGTTTCCTTACGAGAGCCTTAGCCACTCGAGGCGTTCAAGATTCTTAAGGCAAAGAAAATGGGGCTCTTGCAATAGTTCCCAAAAAATCTAAATAAAATCTTACCCTTGTGATCACACACACGGAAAAAAGCAATAAATTATTATAAATATACTAAGGAAGGGACGAAATTCAAGAAACATATAAAGGGGGGTATTCTTTTTGGCGTCCCTTTCCTTTACAAGGAGCAATTACAACGGAGTTTTACCTTTTCTGCTTTGGAATCGGCCACAAGCACCAGTTCCTGAGTCCCTTGAATCATGTTTGGACTATAACTTATTATCTAAAAAACTAGAGCAACAGAATACTAACCAAATACAAACTATTTTCATCTTTCTATTTATACAACTGAAGTACTCTTGGAACAGAAAATGACACATTAGTACATACAAAGATTTGAGGAATATCACAAATTTCATTTTTTCTCACTCAATTAGAGGTTAACATTTTTTTAAAAGTTTGATCGATCAAAAATATAAAATATTGCATGATTATTAACTTCATAATGATATTTATAGAGTCTGTTGCTGAAAGTTTGTTTCTTGTAGCTGTAAAAGCGACATCTGTTGAACTTCATAGCTTGAATTAGATATTCCCTTTGATTGGCATATATTGTTATCGGCATGGCCAAGTCGTTCATCATCTTTACAACACATTCAGCTTTATCATTCACCGTTCTCAGATTCTAAACAATCCAACTCATTTCTGTAGTTTTCATTCTATTGCTAAGACGTGACAGGTTCCAAAAGCCACCCGGATTCAATGTTCATTATGCCCAGCAGGAACTTTGATGCTGTGCCATTGATATTAACTAGGATGATTTAGCTGTGACTCTATGAAGTAGACTCTTTCATTTTCTGAAGCTCTGTTACTTCTTAGTCGTGAGTAGCTGTTCCTCTTTATCTTTAGCCATTTGCTACTAATAGAGATCATCTTTAGGTTTTATTGAACAGTCTGTCCAAACATCATTCAGATGGTTAAACAAGAGAGTATCTGGGCCCTTTCAGCTCCGAATGCAACTAATCCTAAACTGCTTCTACTAGGATATCCAGGATGTGATGTAGAAAGGTCAGATAAAAACTTTTGTTTATCATTTTCTCTAACAGTTTGGCAGCCTCTCTGTGAATTCCATTGTTACTAGATGTAGTGTTAAAAACAAGGGCAATAATATTATCCCTAAGTTCTAATCTCTTTAGTAAATAAATAGAAGTTGAAATATTAAATTCTACTTATGAATGAGGGCAAATCCACAAAATTAATAATAATGAACTCCCCTTACAAATTAAGGGTATTTTCTTGAGCTAGTATAATAAGAAACAAATGAGCATAAAGATTGGACCAAAGAGAAACGCAACTATCAGGATATATTTGGAAGAAAACAAAGAGATTGAGTCAGTCTTAATTGCCAAATATTTTCGCTCTTTGTGCTCCAATATAATTAATAACAAATGGCCAATAATTATCAGGGGTTCTTATTTAGTTTGGATTGCCTGCTATAAAAACAAATTCAAGCATATTTCCTAGGAACATAATTAATAAAATACATCAAAGCTTTAGCAATGGGTCGCTTATAATTTAAGGACTGTTTCTGCCCCCAAAGTAAATACATATACGAGTATGTATATGTAGACATATTTATATAATTATAATTGAAAATGCACAACATTCTTTGATAGCTGAAAACTCGATTTGCTAAAAATTAAAAGAAAAAAATAAAACCTTAAACAATTCCTTTTAGCAAAAAACAAAATTTTACGTAGCTAATGGAAAGAGAAAATTAGGCCATTTTAATCAATTTAATATCAATCAACGAAGAGGGCTTGGTTTTGATTCATATAAAAGAAGTTTGTTAGAGGTGTGAGAGAGAATAAACCTTACCCAGTCCAACCCTGCCACTGAGACATCAATTTCAGTCTAACCTCAGCACTTCAGATGAAAAAATATAGAAGTGCCTACTCGCATATGAAAGATTTTAGCAAATCCGCGGCTTTATACAATTACATTATTAATGAAAAAGAAGAACTCGCATATAGAATTTTCCAGTCGGATTCAATCATCTGAGGTGGAGTGCAACTTGGGAAAGCTGGACTGTGCAGAATACAGGTATACTAGGCTTTCAAGAAAAAAAGTTAATCTACGAGGTAAGAAAAATTAAAAACCAGTGGCGGTTGAGTGATTTCTCTGTGGTTTGCAAAAGCAAGCGCAATCCTCATCTCCAGGAATCTGAGAGGGTGCAGGGTGCTTGCTGTTGAGATTAGGTTGAGCAGCTGAGAAAAGAAATACAAAACCATGCTCACCTAGTTGCCGAATCATGGGTTAGCGTACATCGTCCAGACCAAGGGCTGTATCTGTGCACGAAACGAAAGCGGAACGCAGCTCACTCATAGCAAACATGTTGTTGAATGGTTTTATGCCTCCGCAGTTTAAGGCCAGGCAGCGACCCTCAGCGACATCACAACGTGCATTGAATGCTATCAGAGCAGCATCTAGGATATAGAATATAAAGAGAACAGTTGCGAAAGACTCTGCCAGGAACACGGGGTCCAAGATTTCGGCATTTCGGCCCAGTTCACCTAGGGAACGGAATGGGGGCTCTGCGAGGACTTGCCCCAAATTATTTTGACTCGCTTTTAGACCACTACAAGAAGGGACTTTTCGTTATTAGAAGATATACGTATGCCCGCCAGAAAATCGGCGGGCGTGCTTCGAAACATACTAGAACTTAACCCTAGTTCGAAGAAATTCACCAGAGGTAAAATCGTTCTGGCGCTACTAATAGCGCATGTAAGCATATAACTTCTGTTTGATGCCTACCTCACATTCAGTCGACCAATAAGGATGCAGACATAATGTATAACGAGCAGGCGTTCTATAAATAGTAATCAGCCACATCCACCGACCTGACCTCTTTTACTAAAACGGAGAAATCAATTATTACCTGAAATGCGGACCACCTCGCCTGATACAATCACCAACGAAGCGGTTTTTCAGAAAACAATGGCTCAAGAAATTATAGTTAAATGTGAATGTAGGCACTACTATGAAGGTCATCGACCACCCTTCACCTAAATTTATGCTGGGAATCTAGATATCTCAAAGAGAGATCTACAGAAGTTAACCCTAGTTCGGCGAAATTCACCAACGGTGAAATCGTTCTAGCGGTGCTTATAGCCCATGTAAGCATATAACTTCTGTTTGATGGCTACCTCATACTCAGCCGATCACTAAGGATGTGGACAAAATATAAAACGAGCAGACGTTCTATAATTAGTAGTCAGCCACATCTACCGACCTGACCTCTTTGACTGAGAAAGAGAAATCAATTATTACCTGAAATGCGGACCTCCTCGCCTGATACAGTCACCAACGAGGTGGTTTTTCAGAAAGCAATGGCCCAAAAAATTATAGTTAAATGGGAATCTAGACACAACCATGAAGGTCATTGACCAGCTTTCACCTAAATTTAGGCTGTAAATCTGAAGATCTCAGGGATAGATTGAGGCAAGAAAATGAAGTGGTTCTCTGGCAAAGATGAGTTAACTCCTTCACATTTAGGACACCTATTATCAACTAGTTGATCAGGTTGGTGAGGAAATGAGCCATGGGATTAAACCTGTAGTCCCCTAAGAGGATATTTAACAACAGCAACATTACCAGATTAGCAGATGAAGCTCTGTGAAAATTAAACAACAGAAAAAAGCTGCTGAAAGCTCACTATTATGTCGAGACTCCCTTGGAAGTGATGAGAGTATTTATTTTTCAAGATATGCTCCCATCGAAGATGCGACACCTAATGGAGTGTAATAAAGGCCCTCTTCGCAATGATGACTGCGTTGAACTTCTCATTAGAGGCTTCCGTACGACGCATTACAAACTCTTACAAGTTCTGCCAGAGATTTTCTAGTGGATCCATATCCAGAGACTGAGGTTGTCTATCTATCAGCGTGATATTGTTTCCCAAGTACTATTGTATAGCGGACGCAGATTCGTGATATATGACATTGTCCTCAATGAATATCACTTTCCGGGCATTTCTGGGTAGGTTTTAGGTGGAGGCAAGCTTGTAATCTCTCAGAAGTGCTTGGTAACTCTATGAATTCATGGCCGCATCAAAACCAGTGTGACGACCTATCCCTAAACTTAACATGCAGCACCATACAATTATAGAGTGGTCACAATGCTTTACTTTTGACACTATGCAATCTTGATTTCGCTGCTCACCTGGCCTCTTGCAGACTCTAATGTTTCCAGGAGTAGACAACAACTGGAAAGTGCAATCTTCGGACCATAAGACACGTATCCACTCACCCATAAACCAGTTGCGGAAAGCACGTGCCCTAGCAAGATAACCTCGCTTCTGTTGAAGTTTGACTTGGGCCTTCTAGCTTGCTTTACATGAGTTTAAGACATGTTCTTCAAACAGTTTGTGAAGGACTGTTTTGTGCGGTGCATTAACCTAGCCGTCTTCTGTACATGCATTTGGCATCTGGACTCCGGTTTTTCTTACGATCCCGCTGATTCCTGCGACGCAGAGATCAATCCTTACGTTGTGTGCTGACACTAGATCTTCCAAAACGAAATCGGTCTTGGATATTCTGACTTTCTCATCTACTTTTCAACACTTCTGCAACACCGGAGTGTGATCTGCCCTCCCTCAGGGCAATTTATCGAGAGATGAGTTCCTCCGCGTGCAGCATGTATATCGGAATTCTTTCTTCTATCATATCATTAGCAGATGCTGTCGAAATGCAATATCATATCAATTAACAAATATGAACTGTTTATATGCAGATATATTGTCTTGCACTTTATACTGATCTCATGATTTTATATACTTGAATACCAATGCCATTTTAGATATTTCAAAAGAGTTATAAGGAATGTTGTACTTTTCTTTAGATTTCCAGATGCATTTGAAACATGCATGCAAGCTCGCATCAACTTATTCATAGACATAACCAAGGAATAAAAAAATTCCATCTATCCGATAACCTTTGGCCGGAGCTATATAAGGAGTCCCAGGAAACTTCACTAAGTTCAGAGTTGAATAACTCATTCAAATGTAATTGGATATAAATGAAAATTCGTATACAACAACATTTAATGTTTTTCTACTATCTTTTAATTTTTTTTTAAATATACCAAAATACTATTGATAATTAAAAAAATAACCAATAAAAAATTTGCTTGCCAAATCAAGAAACGTGCGTTATTTGTGCATAGGAAATAGAAAGTCTGCATGCCTGGGTTATTAGGAAATAATTAGCTTTGTCTTTCTTTCTTTTTCAGTGATCATATGAACTTTAAACTTATAAGTTATGTTAGTATACCCATATTATTATAGTGTTAACTTTAAATGATAAAAATACATATAAAAGAATCATTTTTTTAAAGAAAAGGGTTGGAAGGTAGATAGAATTTTTTGTGAATTGTGAATTTCCAATTAGAAATTGGATTTGTAGATGTATTTATAACTTAATTGAAAATATATACTAACTAGTGGTTGAATGCTTGAAAAAAAGTTAGTGGCGACCATTATAAAACTGCAACGACAGAGAATTAAATGATTGAAGTAGAAGAACTTGTTTTACCTCAGAAGGAAAAACGCAGAACTCATCTATCCCAAAGGCAGATCTCCAGTGAATTACGTATTCCCCCTTCTTCTGTGCGAAGGACATTCAAACAAAACAAATTAGAATCTTATAAAAGAATGCGCACTTCCCATCGTAATATTAATGTTAGGCAACATAGAAAGACACGATCGATATTCAGCCGAAGATACAAGAAATTTTGTCTCTATCCAGAAAAATATTTCACTTTGCAAGTGCTAACAAATGTCCAAGATAACAGAATTTAGGGATCAAAATAAAGGACATCCATCCATTCTGCCTCTATCATGAATCTTGGAGAATTAATAAAAACAAAACAATGGTTTCTGCGGGTGGGTTATGGAATGATATTTTACGAGGATCCATTATAGAAAATTTCATCGAACTACTATCTACCGTCCTGCTTCCTGATTAAAATCAGCTCTATCCTATGGGAGACTTCATTTACTAGCTAGATGGTGCGCCCTCTCATAATAGGGGCTAGTAGAAAGTAATGACATTTGAACTCGTGGCAGAGAGAACATGAGTGATGGGAAGAAGGAGAGCGAAGGTAGAGAGACGCATCGAGTGTTGCCTGTTGTCACGTGTTTGAACTTGGCGCCGCTTGGCTGGGTTACATTTTCTCGTTGCATTGTGCGATTGCGTCATTGTTGGTTTCGCCCTCTAACCGGAAACATTGATTTCTCTAAAGAAGGTTGCAGGTTCTTCATGTTTACTAGGTGGAAACTCGTAAATAAGCAATGGAGATTAGGGGGAAAATATTGCAAATTTTTCCCGAGTTTTTTTCATCCCTGGAAACTGTTTCACACTGGATTCGAGCTTTTGCAGTTGGAAAAACTTCGCTGGAAGATGATCATCGGTCTGGACGCCCCCAGAAGCAACAAAGGTCAGTGCTTGGGCCATCATTGACGAAAATCTAACTGTTACTCTTCACTTCTTATCTTTGGAGCTTGGTGTCAGTTACAAGAGTGCACATTACATCGTTCATTAAAACTTAGGACTGAGGAAGTCGTGTGCACGATTGATACACCACTTGCCAAAAGAAGAGCGAACGGGTGTGGATTTGTTGTCTCTGGCTGGCTAAATTCAAATCAAATGGTCCGAAATGGTTCTCAGATGCTTCTATCGGAGACAAGCAGTCTAACATGTTGTGGTTGAGTGATGAAGAGCTTCTAACTCAGATTATGAAGAAGAATTTTGCAGCTGGAAGCGCCTTTTCATCATCTTCTTCAATTCTGAAGGACCAATGCGTGTTCATGTGGCGCCTCAACAGTCTACTATCACAGCCAAGTACTACACTTACCAAGTCCTTCTTCAAGTCTTGGAACATCAGGCCAAGTAGGCAGCAACCCACCGCCAATCGCGCTCTTTTCTTTGCTGCACCAAGAAAATGCCGCATGCCACAAAGCACGCCTCTCTGTGAGATTCCAGGAACAACAGGGATCACACTTCTTGCCCACCCCCCGCACTCACCAGACCTTGCTCCCTGTGATTTTTGGTTGTTTACAAATATCAATGGTACGATTGCAGGGAAGCAAGTTCATCGTATCCAAGACCTGACACGAACAATGAATTCAGTGTTACAAAATATACCAGCTTCTAATTACCGTGAAGCGAGGGCGGATGGAACACAGCATAGAGGCAGGAGGGGAGTATTTGAAGGAATGTAGACTGCTGTTTGAATTTACCTCTCTTCTACTAAAATATCGTTATCGTCGTCGTCTTCAGCTCCAGCTCGTGTCCGAGCATCAGTTTTGTCTTTAATCCTCCGGCCTCCTAGGCTGATGTTTGTGCAGGATATGACTTACGAGACCAATTCTATTAGCGAGAGGGTCCAGTCCGGGAAAGAAAGAAGGCCGGAAAGGAAACAGAGATGAATTCCCGTAGCTGAAAAATTTGAGGGGTGATCGTGGCTGCGCAACGTCCACGCCCGCGCAATTGGCCAGTAACGGATCCACTGCGGCTCCAAACATTAACACATGCGGTTTCTGCGAGCATGATTGCATCGTGCTAACAGGTTCTTGGTCTATCAAGACCTGCCTTTGTGGCGCCTGCCCACTGGACTCTGCCCTCTTCCGCCGAAGCCAAACATATGAATCTTATATGACCCATGTCTGCTTGGTCCTCCGTTGGGAGCTTGATGATGGTCTCGCTTAGTATGGAACCTCATCCACGACCTAAGTGCCTTGGGTGAGCCTACCAGGAGTTTGAAACACAAGACGGCATGGCTCTTGGAATCAATGGAAAACTTAAGACCTTTCCTGGTATATGATAATGATATTGTCCTGCATGCTTTTTCTTCACGGGCCCTGCAATCCCTAATAAGTATAGTGCTGCTATCTTTGGATAAGGGTAGCATGGTGTTGGGGTATAATTTGAGTGAAATATCATGGAGTAAAACTCTCGTCGAACATCATAAACAACGCTGATATCCTGAAGAATGAGTAGGTCTTCCTCTTTCAATTGCCCTGGCATATGCACAAATTTGGAAAGCTTATGTTATAACGAGCAAGACTAGCGGCTTTGCCACTCCTCCATACTGGATTGAGCCTGCGCTTTACAGACAGAACTTCGGTCAATTTCCAATCGAAATAATCGCTACTAATCCGGACGTTTCTTAGAAAAGATGGAGCTTATAGGGATTTTATGTTAGAGTTTTACTGTCATTACTTTCTCATCACCCATCGTAGTAGCAAAACAACACAAATTTAAGAAGAAAATAGTCGTCATTTTATTAAAAAGTATGAATGGTCTCATAAATCTCCTTACGGTAACCATGTGGACTATTCCTTTTGGAATTAACTTGAGGAAAAAGTTTAAAGCAAAAGGGAAAATATATTCATTGAATCTAATATCATAAAATCGATTACCTACTTTAAAAGGCGATTAAGGGCTTTATGTGACAAAGAAGTTGGACATATTGATCATTTATTTCAATAAATGTATATTAATTTTTAACTGTTTTAAACATTATTCTTTGTTCATAGCAATTGGCAAGCAAATTTTTTATTGACTATTTAATTTGTTATTGTAGCAATATTATTATTGTTTTTTTTATTTTCATAGAAAACATGGAATACATATACTGGAAGTGGTGGTATAAGAATTTCCATTTATATCCAATTATATTTGATTGATTTATTTAAGTATGAATTTAGTGAAGTTTCACTGGGCAACCCAATATACATACATGTATACAGCTACTTAAATCATAACCCATTAAACCCAGTATCTCCACAAGCCAGAACGAATTCCAAATTCCAAATTCCAAGGGATTTTTACACCATATTTCTATCCCTTTGTAAATACTAGGTTTGATATATATATATATATATATATATATATATATATATATATATATATATATATATATATATATTATATATATATATATATATATATATATATATATATATATATATATATATATCATTGGGAATCTGATATGTAGTAGGACTGGTGTTCCCATTTCTAAACTGAAGCCTATTCCATCAGGCAACACTCTAAGTATCACCATCATCCTCTTAATTCTGATTCATTTACCATATTATCTTCAGACTTAACTTCTCTTGGTTTGAAAATCTTAGAGTCACTGTACATCAATAAAATAAATCCAAACCTAAATAATTACTCTATTCACTATATAACCATCCAACACTTCAATAGATTAACTAGCCAATCGACCAACCGAAGAAATCTCGTAAGTAGTTTTTATATCTTTATTCTTTAGTTGGTTGATTTCTCAACTCACACGATAAAGGTTAGTCACGCTGTTTAATTCATTCTAATTTGTTTTCGGGTGTTTTGTTGTTTTTTATAATTTAATATAAAAGATTATTTTATTGTTTACTCCAGTTACCTTTAATATTTGATATTCAAGTAAGTTTATGTTATAACTTCACTTCTTTCTATTATTTTTTAAAAATTACACTGGATAGTATTAATTAATTATATATATTTTTATTTGTGATTTTACTTTAATCTCAATAATTGTCAATTTTATTATTTTAACTTGTCTTCATCCGCTTTTTTAGCCATTATTTAATGCATTGTTTTAACTGTTATCGTTAATATTCCTTTCCCTTCTCTTTAGTCAGCACAGTCACTGAAGATGGTCCTAGTGAAGGTCCGAAACGTCCAGGCAATAAATGATTAGTGTAATCACTTGGCTATTCATATTCCTAATATATATATATATATATATATATATATATATATATATATATATATATATATATATATACATACATATATATATATGACTATCTCGGCTTTGTAGAGGGTGAAATATATAAACACATGTTTTCGGATTTAAAACGCCACCTTCTTGTTTTAGACCAGAGCACGATTTATATCCTTCAGCCATTTGCATGAAATGATTCCTATATTAGCTACGCCAAGTATACACTTATCCTTTCCTGAGTAGACAATTATTAAAACACACCATTTAAATGGGATCCATTTAAATTGTTAGTTTAGAAACTTTAATCGCCTAATGGTAGCATCTAAGTGAAGAAAATGCTTTCCTCTTCTTAAATATGTATTCAAAGCTAGAGA
The DNA here is from genome assembly GCA_963969495.1 of Ceratothoa steindachneri. NCBI lineage: Eukaryota > Metazoa > Arthropoda > Malacostraca > Isopoda > Cymothoidae > Ceratothoa > Ceratothoa steindachneri. The sequence continues at coordinate 71,629,635 of OZ018327.1, read as the reverse complement.
TAATTACATTCGTTTGCTAAGCTAATGGCTATTTTCATGCAATTAAATCGAACATTTAGGAAGAGTGGGAGGCGTTAGCGAGTGTGGCGTTGCTGGGAAACCTTTTTACCTTCATTTCAGTAGAAATGGATTGTGTGACAGATGTGTTTTTGAGAAATAAAAAGAAGAATCAATTTCATACAGAATGTGAGAAAGAACTTAATATTCAAACGAAAAACGACACATAAGTAGAATGCTTTTTCTGAATTTCGCAATCAGCTTGTAAAACGGAAGCAGAGACTGAAAATTACCAACATGCCCAAAGGCTCGTCTATGGAAAAAAGTAAGCAATTATCGAAAACAATAAATAGATTGATTTAAACTAAGAACAAGACATAGAAAATACAGGGAAAATGCCAATTTCACCTAAAACGTGATAAATCATTGAGAGGAGACAATGAATAAGAGAAGGAAAAAGACAAACCTATTTACAAAAATAATGAAAAAGTGATACCAGAAAAGAACATTACATAATAAACCATATAAATATCCTAAATTAAGAGAGAAGAATAAAAAGAAGTAGTAGAGAGAAGAAGATTCAATTATTACCACAAAAATTCATTTCAAATGAGTCATTATCTAATAAATTGCTGGTCGTTGTAATTACACACTGATCTTTACCTTCCTCACTGATGATGAAGAACAAACTGCTCAAAGTTTGTCTTCATCTTCCCTCGAAACATATCAAATCAAGGCTAAAGATTTGTGGTTTGTTTCTATTATTTTCCTCTTTTCCTTCTCTCATCTGATTTGTTTACCTTAAAAATTGACGAAAAAATAATAAGGAAATTAGACATATTGATGGCCATTGTAAATTTGAAAAATAAAGAAGAAGGTTTAGTATGGAAGTATGTAAGTAGGGAATACTATCCTTCTTTTGGCAACGACAGACCCCCAACCGAATAATGAAACCAACACAAAGATCAGCAAGACAATCTCTGGTGAGCACGATGGCCTCAGGACCTGATTATCGTTTGAGTGGGGGTGAAAGGGCGGTGAATTATAATGTTTTGACACCAAAACATTACCCCAGGGTAGTGGGCCAGTTCCGCGTCAGGGATACAACGACCGATCGGCAAGATTCCTTGAAAAAGAGAACAGGAATGTGTGTGTGGGTTTTCAATACGTGAGAGGAAAAAGAGCGGTATTGCATTTCGCTTCGTGTATAACCATGTTTGTATTATCTACCTACGTCTGTGGGTGTAAGCACAACGTGTGCACTAATCGGTGATCAGACCTCTTCGTTTGCTGCCGTTATTGTGCGCTCTCGCTTGGTATTGAACACGACACCTTGATGATAGAAAACCAATACCATATCCAGATAAGCTTTGTTCTGTGGTATTAATTGTAATACTATTATTATGAAGGAATTAAAAAGATTTATATACTATAACTATGGACATTTATTACTCGGGGTAGTGAAATGGTTGAAAAGGATACTGAAAGGAAAATGATAGAATGGAGTTACTAAGGAATTTCAAATCTCCTTTTATTTTTAATAACTGTGTCTCGAGTCGCGCCTCCTGGCAAACCTCCCATTTATATAATGCTGCATAGAGCAGCATGATCTTCGTGAGTAAACCTCTCATTTTTATCATGCTGCAGGGAGTAGCAAATCTTTGTCAGCAGCATTAACTTTTAAGCAATAATTTAGGCATTCCCCCCCTCATCGTAAGGTACGGCTTCGTTCTCACTTCGAGTATCTTACCGTCAGTTCTGGAATCCAGAGTTGCAAAGGACGGAACAAGTGTTTTAAAGACCTCTCTATTGTCTACATAAATTTGGCTAAACTTGAGATAAAAAAAAATAAATAAAGAATGAAATAACTTACGGGCGGAGGAAACGATATAACTTTAAATAGCGTTAAATTCAACTTTCAAATCCTAAATTCTTTGATTTTGTTAGAAAATAAATTTGATTTCAGTCGGGTGACGGCAAAACAGAGTCGAGGTATGCTTGTGAAGACCCGTTCGGAGTAAGGGCGCATACACAGGCACGGGCAGATAGCCAACCCGAGGTCGTTTTCGATATGCTTTGGAGCAATTATAGGAGTGAAAGGCCGCCTCCTTGATTTTGAGTGCGTTTATGATTGACCGGTATTTATCTAAGAGCTTGCCAAGTTGCAGTTCAAAGGATATATAAAGATCGGGAATCCAAAATATAATTCCAATATATATAATAAACGGGGCAATATATATATATATATATATATATATATATATATATATATATATATATATATATATATATACAAAAAGGAGAACAAATTGGGCAATAAGGATAGTTAATTGGATCGTGCCAGTTTACAATATGACATAGCTAAGTGGGGAGTGAAAATATATCGTTAATTCGACCAATATATATTATTTAAGATTGAGCGGGAATTCAATTCAAAAGGGGATGCAGGTGATGATTGACGGGTTGTAGCAATTAGGGGATTTAACGCAATATCGCTTTACCTTGAAGCTTAGATGTGTTCGGAGATGGAAGACCAACGGCACAGGTCTTCGAGGAGATACTTCTGTAAGTCCTGACGAGGAGGACTCGTACATGAGGGTTTCGAGTACTTCTTGAAGAACGAGAGTTTCTCTGCTAGAGAGAGATGGAATCTCAAACACGAGACGGTTCTGCGGAACGGCAGGGAGGCTTAAGCACGAGGAACGGGAGTCTTGAAACGGGAGGCGAGATGAGGGGGGCCGCACAGTTCTCCAGGAAGAAGATGGTTCGATAAGCTTTCCTCTGAACAGTGGCCAAAGCTTCACGAAGGGCGATCTGCTGGTGAGATCTTAAAGACGAGGGGTTGTGAGGCTTCGCGGGGGAACAAACAAAACGGTCTGAACGGAGGGACTGGAAGACTTTCAATCTCCTCGAGGAATGGCGGACGCAGGGTTAAATAGCCATGTCGCTGGCCCGTTAGATACCCCAAGGGCATGGCCATATCCAGAGGATTCTCGACGTTACTCTATGCAAACTTACTTCAAGATAACGAGTTGGATCAGACAGCGAAGTTTACCTCATGATATGGGGTTGGGTTGGTATGGCCGCGTTCGTGGGGAAAGGTCATGCTTGTGGGGCATGGGGACGAGAATTCGACGTTATCGCGGGGGAAGGAGAGTGAGGTGCTTCCTGCATAAGCAAAGTCAGCCGGGTCAAACGGCTCAGCGCAGGACTGGTTCCGTCTCGATGATTCTAAAATTCCTACGGTAAGGACCACGTGGTTTGTAGTGAAGGCGCTGAAGGGGGTATTGCGTTGGGCTTCCTCGCACGCTGCTCCTTTGAAGGACATCCTCTCACACAAATCAAGAAGTGGAAGGTGTAATGTGATTTGGAGACGATTCTGGTTCCAACTGATTCAGGAGTTTCTCCATATCTCCATCATTTCATTAATTAAACTTTACAAAATCTTTCACACATCGCTCTAAAGGGCAAATAAATTCAAGTAACTACGACTTAGTCAGTGATAACCAATTTAGGCTAACTGACCTTTTTTTTTTTAATATTTCGTAAAATCACTGAAATGTGAATTGAATTGGACTTGGGAAGGGAGGCTTAAAATGCGAGTTAGTGACTAATTTTCCATAAAAATTATGGCAATGGTTTCCATTTGGCGCAGTTACGCTGATTAATCAAAATATCTTCTCGGGCGAGTTTCAATTCCATCGACTAATTGGAGATTTCAGTCAATTAGACAACGGATTGGTTGGGACTACAAGCCAAAAAGAGATTCTAATTACAATTATTTTGAGAGTTGTTGAGTTTTTTTTCTCTACGTACAAACGGTATAGAACAGATGGAAAGAAGACAGAGGTATAAGAGTGAAAATAAATAAAAAAGAAAAGTAAAACGGTCATCGAAGGAATCCTTGGCATCCTCTGGTCTCCTAGGATTTCTAAAACCTACTTATGCTCTCAAACGAGTAAAATAAAGCATGAACAACAATACTGTTTACTGTGGTTTATTTTGAGGTAATTCAAAAGGTAGAATAAAGGAATTCTCCTGTTTTGTTCAAATTTGACCTAAACTAATCATGTTCGGATGTATTAATTCCTCTTCTCGCTCATACCAACTGGTTCTTAGAGGTTTTCAAAACAATAAATCAACTAGTAATGGTCGAGTTGTTCGAAATATTTCCAGAAGTATTCAAAATACGTAAAATAAACACAAGAACTAAGCTTATCGTATTAGACCTTTTTAAATAAGGGTAAATTTTTTTTCTCTAATTTGTTTGTACAAACACGGTCCCAATTGCCGGTACAAACCGAATTCTTTTGATTGCTGGTAGAAATTCTTCCCTTTCTTCCTTATTAAAATTTATTTTCTATGGTAGCATTTAGGGTAGGGGAATTTCTCTTGTATTCCTTTTGCTATTTACAGTATTTGGTATAATTTTTATTTCTAAAATAACCACTTAAATTCATCGATTAAATTCTAATGAATTTCTAAATTACGATTATGATTATTTTTATCTTTTTTATTATAAAGTTAATTTATTTTAATTAGTTTTTTGTAAGGTCAAAAGAGACTTAATTTGCGTATGTTGGGTTGATGAAGTTACCTTCCGCTCACCAATAATCACATCCATCACAGCAAACGAGTGTTATTATCAAATTAATTAATTTGATATCGAAAAAAAAGAGGAATGATTAAAATCTGTTGATCAGAGATGGCGAGTTTAGGAATTGGATTCGAAGGAAGAATTTGTCATCATCAGATAAGAACAAGCCCTTAAGGGGGGGAGAGGTTTGTTTGATTGCATAAAATAAAGAAAAGGCTCGACCTAATGAAGGCGCGATCATTTGCTGGCGTACGAAAGGGGAGACAAAGAGGAATAAAACAAAAATGAATAAATAAAGAGTCAATCGAAGTGAGGTAAGATTGAGGGTAACAAATTTCCCACTTCAACTCTAAAAGCAGGGACCAGAATTTTGAGTCTTCCAACAGGAAGAATATTTAGACCATCCTCTACCGGTGTCATAAAAAGCAACTAAACCCAGATATGTGGCACTGGTCTGGTAAGCTACGCACCCAAAAGTTATTCTCCTTCGAGCTAAATACACAACTGGTTGCGTTGATGCGCACCGAGCCCAATTTGTGTTAAAGAGGTTGAAGTTAAAAGAATGAAGGTACTGGGTTAGATTTTCGGAAGAGGGGACACAAAGTTGTCGGCACTGTAGCAGACGAAAGTCACCAATGAAGCGGTGCTCCGAGTCTGCGCATAGTCGCAGGCAGCTCCGGGCAGCTATGTGATTGCAGTCATAGACAAGCACAACACTGCCCTTTCTTCCTTCATCTTTCCTTTACACACACAACACATCACCTTCATATCCTTCCACCTGCCGTATGTTATTTTATATCCACATTCTCTAGGTGCAGAAGAGGCGGCCTTACCTTGGGGCACGAAGGGTTCCTTGTTCGCTGTGTGTGTCGAAACACAATACACACCGCTCTTTCTGCAAATTTTCCCCACGATGGCCGCTCCTGATGCCTACGGGCTTGTTAGCAACAGTTATTTTTATTTATGTGTAAATTTCTTGATCAGGTCGGAAGACCTCTTCGATATTGGAAAGAAGCAGTTGGCACAAAGAAGTAACTAAGTACTAATTAACTAATTACTAATCCTATGTGATTCGAAAGCCTCCTTCAACTAATTCTCTTGTGTGTCGAGAGAAAACCATTAAACCAATGATCTGAATTCATCTGATATTCAGAAACAAAAATCGTATCAAAGATGCATTGCGTCCAGATAAGTCTTGGTTACATTGTTCACCTCCTTTCGATCAGTCGGTCGTCCCTCGAGTGAAGGAGAAGATACCCAATGAAGAAAAGTTGCATTGATTCCCGTTTTCTTCGTGTCTTCGATCACGCTAAAGGAAATGATTAAAGGGTAACTGTAAGCAACAAGAGAAGGGAAATCAAAAAGAAAAGTAGATAGAAGTAGGAAAATACAAACATAGGCTATATATACGAGTACGTACCATTGAAGCTTCTATCTGACTCACTACATTAATTTTAACGATTAATATAGAACGTCGCCCCATTTCCCGCCATCTTCGGGGCAAATTGGCTCGTATTGATTACAATTTCGAACTATTGATTAAAAAACGTCACTCGTTCGGAAGTGGAACCCTTTAGGAGACGGTAACCAAGTGTCTGGACTTAAGAGCAGCCCACATACTTCGATCGATTAACTGTAAATTGCAGAAGTGATACCAGCAACTTTCACCTAAGAAGTCGACCAAATACCTAATATTATATATTACAGGAACATCATACTCATAAAGACAATACAGACCTTCCGCCAAAGATAATCAGCTAATAATATAAAGGTCTGAAGGAAGTTAGACAAAATAAGCAACTCACGAATGTTTGGTCATGAACATTGACTAGAAAGAAACCAAAGGATAGATGCAAAGAATTAAATGAAATAAAAAGGGAATAATAATGTTGACTAAGGTTCAGAAGATTTACTAAGCCAAACAGGCCTCATTAAGCCTTAGGACATTCAATATTACAAAAATTGCCAAACGTTACAAAGATTGACAGAAACATTGACTAGGAAAGAAAGATGGAAGAATTCCGTTATAGAGATGGATGTCCGTCTGAATGAAAGATAAATTCAGAGTAATATTTGGATGTAAAACAAATTATACACCGATGTGAAAAAGGCAAATTTTGGATAGATTGGGGATTGGTGCTATTAAAATCTCGTTACCATCATTTCTTTTGAAATAATGATAATAATATTAATAGGCATCTATAAATGCACCTAGGTAAGGTAAGACCAAGAATGCTTTTTCATCATTTGATCTTCATCGACAGGTACAGAGTATTGTTATATTGGGTTAAACAATAAGTAGATTTTGAGCTGAGAGAATAAGGAAGAGAAAGTAAGAGGGATAGGGAGAGAAGGAGCTGAAGTAGATATGTATAATATATGGAAATTTAGAGGGAGAAAAGGCGTTTACATATTTTTTCTCCTGAGGACAATGGAACAGAGCCTAATTTAGTTTTTCTCGGAAGTGGCCCATTTCAGGAAGTTTGGCACATTAAAAGAGCCACTTTTCTCTATTTTCTGAATCCCACGCACGAGTTGCTATAGTGCCAAAGATGACCAAGCCTTTCCGTGAAGGATACATAAGTTACCACTTACCCTTATCAATCACAAGCTATCGGTTATATTTTTTTAATAAACTCCCTTATCTTTCAGCGTAGTACAAATACGGTAACAAAATTTCGATTTTAATATCCCCTTTACTAGTGCTCCAAAGAACTCGAAACTAACATCAGAAAAAAGTTCAGGTTTAAATTAAAGACTTAAATAAGCTCCGGCCTGATATAGGACAGCTTGGCTCAAAACTTAGAAGTATGATTTGCAATAGACACGAATGGAAAAGTTTCCCAAGCAGCTAAAACTCAGTGTAAGAGATGAAGCCCATTATATTTTTCATCACGGTAAAAATTACTTCTAATGCTGGCTACAAGAGAAGCCTCTTGTTCATAAAGATAAAAGGTATGATACTGTTTCTTATGTTACTGTTTTGGCGGCAGCATGTGAAGGAGCACTATCTTTCATAATGACAAAGTTATTTGCCTTTTTCCTTATAACAGGTAGCAGGTGACACAACTGGCCTCACAGTAGTATTTTTTATCCATCTCAATTGGAGTGATATAATCAGATGTTATATTCCTAAAGAAAGCATCCAAAGAGACAATTACAATCTCAGAATATGTGAATTTTCTTGTACAAGAATCGAAATGGCTAAAGGTCTTCTGGTTTAGATTCGCGAAAGAACAAGATCATGTTGTGTATCTATCTATTTGTTTCAACAGTAATATTTTTTAAGATAAGCAACCATTTTCCACAGTTTTATATAATTAGAATACCCTCAAATGTTCTTTGCACTTACCAAATCAGCTTCTATAACGGTCACGCTCTTGCACGTTTAGAAATGACGATCGTTCCTGATTATTCTTTTGAATGAATAAAACGAAATACCAGTCATCTTAGCAAATTCACGCTAACCTTTACTTCCTTGACAACATCAATGTTTTCGGCAGTTCTAATGACGTAGGTTTACTACTTCAGGGATGACGCTCGATAAGGCCACTTTGCCGAAGTTTTATTAAAATTGGATAAACACTTTTTGTTTTCGCAATTGGGATATTGTTACTCAGAATTTGTGTGAAAGACATTTGATTCTCTTCTTTTAAATCTTTGATAATATACTAAACTTCTTCGTACGAATATGAAACTATCTTTTTAAACCTGAAAAAGTAAATGCGTATAATATAAAATTACACCCAAACAACATATTTTGTTGTTTTTTGTCATTATCCAATCTGAATTCTGGCAATTACAGGTTTCACGAAGCGCAGTCATGGATAAATTAATTTAAAGAGAAATATTTTAACTTGCATTGTTATATGTTTCAAGTTTGTAACATATACTGCTACTAACAGATTTTAATTTAAAATTTAAAATTCGTAACGTTTAGTGGGAATACCTTATATTTATGCATTGTCGTAAGGTGACCGTCAAGAGGGCACGCCCGAAAATTGGAATACAGATCTTAATGCGAGGGTTAAATACACAAAATCAAGTGCGGTTAGACTAAATAATCAATTCTTAAAGGTTCTGGGATTAGAGAAACGGATGGAAAAAAATAACCTCACTATATACAAAGAAAATATTGATATCACAAGTAAATAAATGACAATACATAAAATGAGACCTGGAGGTAACCAACGGGTGGGGGCTACAAATGGCTCGATGGATACGAGAGTCCGAGAGAGGATGAACGGTAATTACTTGCAGGGAAAATGGAGGGGGAATGCAAATAATGGGCAGACTCACGTAAAGCCTAATTGAGTGGAGGCTTGGATACGACGAGTACGCGGGGCGCTGCAGGGTTAAACTTGCAAGATTCCTTCTTCTCTAACCTTGCTGGGAAATGAGCGAGGAGTACTTCAAACGATAACGAACTCGATATTCGAGTGAAAGATGCCTGTGTGGGGCTATCGTCTGTCGGGCGATAATTCTTTCCTCAGGTACGAGCAAGGACGGCTAGAGATGACGCGTCGTGTTCGAAGCTGGAAGCCGTTGGGAGGGAAAGCAGGACGTACGAGACTATACGTGGCTGGTAACCAAGCCGGGGCTGTAAGGTCCTAATTTCTCAAAGCTTTTTTCGAAGTATTTATACTCCATCGGCGGAAGGTGGTCACCAAAAGCCCCCAAAAGGGGGACGGGGATATCATTAGACTTGGCGCGCCAGTGAGGATAGTCTCCGCGGCCTCACAACCTTGCTCAAAGGTCCTTGGCGCTGTAGGTATGACGCCGATCAGACCATGTGACGGCAAGAAAGGGAACCCAACACGGGTTACACAACCGCGCGAATTCTCGTTGTTCCCTTGGGGCTGTCTGGGCGTGAAGATGTATCTTCTCAGGCGCCACAGGTAGACGTTGGCTTCTAGGGGATGAGCGTAACCTGATCTCTCTGACGTGCATATTTAATTTGTATTTTTTTTAAATAAAATTCATATTTTACGCACCTTATATTACTTTCTGGTATAAAATTAGTAATTGAAGTTGTAGATGAATGTAATATAAGAGAGGTTGTTGAGTTGATAAAAACAAGTATCTATCTAGAGAGGGAAAACAAAAAAGTATGAAATACTTATAAACAAACGTTTATTTGTAAAATTTCCATTTTTATCGTCTACATAAACTAAATCGTGATGAGTGGCATGACAAGAAGGCGAGACACTCTTATCTTATTCTTCTTGCCATTCAGAACTAAACTAAATTATCCTCTGTGCACAAACGCTTGAAGAAATTTAAAACCTAAAATAAAATATAATAGGCATGATTTAAAATTTGATAAAATAACAGACCAAACAGATAAACAAAAAAATACAAACGATGAGACTGTGTAGAACATAATTACATGACTGGTATGAGAAAGCGACATTTCTGCTTCCATGATTAAATTGCCTGCAATGAAGCAACCTTTGGTTGAGGCCTTAGCGGAAGAAGAAAATGGGGAAAGTTCATGGAGAATATTTAATTTTCCAAGGAAATGGAACAACTGGCTTCAAATGGTGAAATGATCAAGAAAATTGTATAAAATATCGAGGTAAATTGGAAAGGGAAACTGAATGGGCTATGACTGGTCTTCAGTCTAAGTTAACGTGGAGGCTAAAGGGAAGATAGCCAACGGTTGCGACCAACTACTAGGGCTTGGTCGTTGAGGTACCAGGGTAGAGGCAGAGAAGTGCGCAAGTCTAGATCTTGACTCAATCTCCAGGACAATAAACCATTTTCCTTTTATCGCTTTATGCTCGCGTGTCATAACGGATGGAGGCTAAGAAAGTAATTTTCGAGAAGGATGATTATTTAATTATTGCTCTAAATCTAAAAAAATGAAACAACCCAGGCCAAATCCTCCAGATAGATGAAACGTGAATTCCAATCACTTTTGAACTTTATTTAGTTTATACTCAAGGAATACAAGAACTGATTTAACGGAATCAATTTATATAAGTGATATAGCATGACGCAAACTCCGCCTGCACACCAAAAACGGTGGTATAAAGGAAAGAAAGAAAGGATTAAGAGAAAATTACACCGTTGTTTACAGTACAGAGGGAAGGAAGAGAATTAGATTTTATTGATCACAAAAAAAAATTGTATCAAAAGTCTATAAAAGATATAAACATACAAAAGACAGAAACAGGAGATAGCCAGAGAAAGAGATTATATATATATATACTAAAATGAGCAAATAGATACAATAAATGGTTGAATATGTCTCACGTTTATTATCATCAAATTTTCGCACATATTTGATACTAATACATCAACGGGTGAAGTGTATCGTCTTTTGGGGGGTTTCATCTCACTACCTACTTCCCAACTTTACCAGGCGAGAGATTTTACTCTACTCTATTACCCATTAATGCCCCATAATCAACGTTAAACTTCGATTCCTTTCGGTTATAATAAAGCTCAACATGACATTTGAGAAGAAGCCTATAAACACTAAAACGAAAATGTCAACTTTGTTCGAACAAATTATTCAAACAGAGGCGCACAAACGGAAGTATTGATACCAGGGGTTTTTATTATTTATGCATACTCGTACTACTTGTAAAGCACTATGTAGTTCTCGCCCATTCCCCTCAAACCCACTTACATAATAAATTATTATAATGCACATAAAAACTGATTGTGTCTCTAACTTTATTTATAGTTTATATTAAACCGCGGCAAAAGGTTTTCGGATAGCTGGAATTTTTCTTCTGCAAAATAAAAGTGAAAGCTTCTTTATAACATTTTTAGAAGTATCTATAATGGCAATATTATTGAAATGTATGAAATCTCGGTATCAGTATGTGGTATGTTACAGTAAAAGTGTTTGTGTAACATCATATTTGTTGATTAATATGATACTCCATGTCTATTGGATCTTATAATGATATGATAATAGCAAAAATAAATTATTATGTATACCGTGTAGGAAAGACGTCTGATACACATATTACGCGAGGATGGTTTCAGCTGTCGACAAATCACCTGATGATCTCAGCCGTCGAAAAATCGTTGGAGGGTCATCAGATCTTATTTCGGAGTTCGAGAAAATCAGAGAAAGTTTGAACATCCAAGTTAGACCTCATTCTGGACCACCCAGTTCAGTACCCAACGTGACGACAGGTATATTCGTCCCATGAGCCTTATGCATAGTAAGAAAAGCGCTGTCTAGCCGCTAAATCAATGGTCAGATGGTGGCCAAAATAAGGCATCTATCAAAATAGTCTGTCACAGGTTGCTTGTACGAGACTCAAATTCATGTAAATCCTGCCAGAAGCCGCTGATTAAACTTCAGCAGGCGTGAAGTAAACTGGCTTGGGCTACTGAGTTTTTTGTGATAGTTTGGTGTTGCTATAAGTTTTATTTTGTCTTATCTTCTGAAGTTACAATTACGAAAAATTATGTATTCAGTTGTTTTTTGTTAATTGGTTGGGACATATATATTATTGCTATTTAGTCCTTTTTTTCACTCTTATAGGCTATATTGATATGGAAATAAAAACTTTACGCCGCTACATTTATCTAAGTTCATAAAAGTTTTGAAGTATCCGAAAACTATTGCCCGCGACAGTATATTTTCCAACTCATTTATTTGGGTATATTGGTTTATATTCATAAATTGGGTAATTATACATAGTCAATAAACAAATATGACTTATTTTAACATCCTATCCATCATTCATGAGCACCCTTAGCAGATCAATTTTGAGCCACTAGAGCTACGATTCCCACTTTCAAATGATGAGGCTAAGTAACGGTAGAATTATCCTTGTTAATCAGAAAACTCTATTTACTTGGTTACACTCTATTAGGAGAGAGGGAAACTCACGGAAATTTGCTCAATTTTACAGAGAATCCAGATCTGGGCCTTATTTGGAGCCAATGGTTTAAGTTTACCCGATAATCAGCGCTACACGTGACTTTTTCAGGGATTTTGACCAAGCCAATTGCCGACAAATTATTTATATTAATTTTTACTTATGATACTTCTTTGTTCAGCCGATGGCAAGTTTTAATAGACCTAAAACAAACCCTTATGTCAGATATATATTTTCATATAAATATTACACTTATATGCATATAACTGTTGATCAGAGAATCTCTTAAAAAAATAAAACAAATAAATAGATCAGACTGATACCTACTGGGAAAAAACAATGGCGCTGTGACTGGTGCTTGTTAGAGGTTTATGGGCAATAGGGAACGGTGGATTTATTTATTTCATACCAGCAGCAAAGAGTAAACTCTTGAATCGATTCAATGTATCCCACTCAATATCAGGTGAATGTGGAATGTATTCCATTCATGCATTAGTCGAATTATGAGAGCAAGAAGAATTAAGCGTTATGTGTGCTAGAAGACAAAAATTAACAAACAGTAGTTTTGTAGACTGGTGGCATGCGCGATGACGTAAATAATTTGGGGTTCTTTCAAATTCGCTTTTGTCGTCCTTAAACATAAAAGACTGGTAATAGAACTAAAGGGTACGGAGAGGGAGACAGCATAATATAAAGGATTGAAAGCTCAATGGAAAACTATAGACTGAGTTTAACAATGGAAATAGATCACTATGAGCATCGAACATTAGCGGTGTTCCTTGTAAACATGTTCTTGGCATCTTGTAATTTTATATATATATATATATATATATATATATATATATATATATATATATATATATATATATATATATATATATTTATATAGTCATAGAACAGGCAAAAAGGCCATATTTTATGCTATAAAACCAGCTACAAACCCTAAGTAGTAGCCAAAATCCCTGTAAAATTTCAGGGATTAGGGGACACGCATTTTAAAAAAAATATAACGGCGGTATTTTGTTTACTTGTTAACAAATAAATTAATGAATCCATAGTATAATCGACTATAATTTAGTTTTGAATGCCTAAATATTAAAAAAGTTATGCTTGTTTTTCTTTGTATAGATTTATGGAAAAAATAATCCTTATAGTCGGCTAAAACGTCGTTTATTCTACAGACTAAAATATTAACTTTAATTTACCTTAATCCTGTTGAAAGTTTGGGTTTCGTATTTTTCAAATAATTAGCAAAATTATTTTTTATAATTTTCAATAATAATAATAATATAATATATTTTCTTAAATTAGTTTTAATTCGATTTAGATATCGTAAAGATTAAATAATCCTTAAAACCAGCCAAAAGCCCTATTTGAAAGGCCGTGTTATTGCGTCAAAAATGCAGAAAATAGAAAATGAATAATAGAGGACTTATTTATTTAATTAATTCAAGGAAGTAAATCCCTTTTTGCTCTATTAGCTCATCTGGCACTTATTTATTTATTTTGATAATGTGGCGAAATCGGGGATCAAATTGAAACCTTGCTAGTCATGTTTTTTTTAAATTTTTAAATGTTAAACGAGTTTGTACATATTAATTTTCTAACTCATAAGCTGTGTAAGTGTGAAAACAAGTTGGTATATATTGTGTTTTTTTAACATAAAACAAGTTTATTTGTGTGTTATTATTGTGCTGATCTATCTGCAGTCATTTTCTCCAGGTGTATCAGACTTCTGCAAACTTTGTTCTTCTACACCAGGAATAGTTCTCTCATTTTACTAATTGAAGACCGCTCTATATGAACTATTATTATTATTATTATTATTATTATTATTATTATTATTATTATTATTAGTATTATTAGTATTATTATTATCATTATTATTAATATTATTATTTAGTTATTATTATTATACATCATTGTCATCCTCATGAATATTATCATCATCGCCCTCATTGCGTCATCATCATTGTAATCATCGTCTTGAGCGCCATTATGGTCATGATCGTCCTCATTATTATGATCGTTATCATAATAAATAGCATCCTCATCAGCATCATCATCATGATCGTCATCATCATTGGCATCCTCATCATTATCATCATCGTCATTATTGTCATCATCATTCTCACTATCTTCGTCATCAACATTTTCATAATCGTTATTTTCCCCTTGGTTAGGATCATCGTCACCATCATTATTATCTTCGTCATCATAATCATCGTCAGGATCGTCAACATCATTATCGTTATATGCATCCTCAATGTCATCACATGTTATCATCAGAATCATTCATATGATGATCATCATTTTCACCATCGTCATAATCATATTCATAATCATAATCATATTTTTAATCATAATCATCGTCATCATAATGAAAATAATCATCATCTTCCTTAGCATCGTCATCATTATAATCTTTGTCATCATAGTTATTATCATTATCCTCGTTATCGTAATAATTATAATCATAAAACTGGAGAACAATATATTTGGTGAATAGACAAATGTACATTTCCTACCTAAGTCGAGCATACTGAATTCAAATCGGAAATCAGATTACCTCTAAATGCTATAGATTTTTCGTAATATCAATGACTAATGTTATACAATAATTTTCATTTTATCACGCCTATCATCATGCCCTGTAGTAATTTTTAATCATCCTTTTGCGTTATTTATAGTAAAGCAGGATTTTTTAAACTAGCATTTTATTGCATATGAGAAGAAACTCGAATTACACATTAGCATTACAAATACTGTAATCAAATAGGTGCTAATTTATTAATGACCGTACATCAGGCTGTAGGATCTCTTCTTGAATTCAATTGGGCAAATATTTACGTTTGTAACTCATTCTCTTGTAAGTCTTCTCTGGCTGATCTCTTCTAATCATCCAGCAGTAGACCGCCATCATGTGTCTATCCCAGTGAACTTGGTAGTGATCTTCCATCGTAAACATCCTGATGATCAACTGACCCCTTCAGCTTATTCTCGGGCCCTCATTAACTTCGCATAGCCTTTTAAATTTATTTCCCTCAATAAGAGTATATTTTTTATTTGTTGCGGGACGAATGGGGTGGTTGTTCGTCTTCTAAGTTATATAATATCAAAAAGTATGTTCGTCTTGGCCCTCGAGCCTTCGGATAGTACGGTCACTAAGGGTGGCCTTTTATCGCATTCACATCGGCCACACGAGAATTACCCACGGCCATCTTGTTTAATTTGCTGTTCCACTCACCTCTTGCAACCGTTTTTGTGGTGGAGACCAATAGGTCGCCCATTTTCTTTTGGAATGCCGTCATTTTGCCATTCTCCGTTCGTCCTGTTCCCCGACCCTTCCAAATATCCCCCACCTGTTTCGCCTTAGCTTCTTCCTAGCAGAGAGGTCCTTTAAACCATCTTTTCTTTTTTTTCCTCATAGTGGACTTTTTTCATCTTTTATAATTAATTTTCTACACTTAACTAAACTGCCATTTAGAATCCACTTGGGTTGGGTACCTGCCTAATTTGTTTCATCCTTACATCCTTAATCATTACATAATATCTGAAGGACTCAGAAGAATTAAAGGGAAACTTTAATTCTTGTTTGGTAACGAGCCCGGATTCGCCCCCATGGAAGGTCCTACTGTCTGTGGCTGGGTTGCCTCACGGACCATTTCTATGTCGGGGAGGAGGTTCTATTTGGCCATCCCTCCCAGGACATCACAGGTTACATTGGCACTAGTCTCGCTAATGAGGTCTTTGGATAGGGGGGGGCACTTTTCTTGACCCCCGCTAAATTTAATATCCATGTCAGCAGGTCTTTCGAGGGAAGGGGCCGATGAGCCCTGTCTTCCTTCTCCCCCTAAGAGGTGATGAGAGGTAAGCGGCCCCACCCTACCGCTTAAACGGGGAGCGGTCGGTTATAGGCTGCCTGCTGGCTTTCTTAGTGTTCCCCTGTGAAAATAAAGCGAGACTGCCACTGGTACGAGGGAGGCACCCGAGGGCCCCTCATTCAGAGACTACCCTAAGTTTTTGAGCCTGCTGGCTTCAAACGCTTCCTGGTTATTAACTCCTCTGATGGTAGCATGTTGGCTAAGGGCAACATGATCCATTAAAGGAGAGCTTTAGCTAGTGTAATTGGTAGAGAGCCGAAGGTGGCCCGTTTCTTGGACATGGGGCCGTCTGACGAATGCGTCGGATCCCTGCCAGGCGACCAGGATTATCGCTCTTTGGACACTTAATGGCACCACCGTGAGTGTGACGCCGCACTCTACCATGAACTTCGTGAAAAGAGAAGTTTATGTGAGGGAACTCGTGGAGTACTCCATACATAACATCACCTTAGAGCTGGCCAACCATAAGTCGGTTAAGGTAAAACGTGTGATGAAAAAACAGTGAGTGGCCTCGAGACCCACTAATACACTTTTCGTCACGTTCGATTGTGACAAGCCTCCAGAGTCGGGGCGTGCCGGTTGGTATCACTACCGCATCAAGGCATTCGTTCTACTACCTCGGAAGTGCTATTACACTCACCGCTTCGACCATACTAATTTCTCCTGTCGACGTGCAAAGTCGGGGTACACGAAATCTGTGCAAGTCGCTCCAAGGCCGCACACGATAAGTCCAAATCGTGAGTGGCCAAGTTTTTCAATTGCGGAGAGCTGCATCTCGCTTCTTTGAAGTAATTTGGTGCGTATCTCCTTGAGAAGGAAATCCTGGCCGTTGAGGCTTAGAATCGTCTCTTACTTTGCAAGGCTAAGGACTTGGTCATGGCGCGCCTGGCGCTGCTCGGGACTTGGTATGCCTCAATGTTGAGAAAGACACCCTCTGCTCCTACCCCCCCCCCCACCCGCAAGCCTACCAGCACAGTCGTTCCCGCGCTTATTCGGAACCCTTCTGCGGGTTCTACCCAACCTGGACGCTTCCCTGGTAAAGCTGGTGGCACAAAGCCTTCACGCCCAGCCCTGGCTAAAACCAGGGCTCCCGTCCCCCCCCCAGCGGTCGCACGCCTCCACCGAAGCGTTAGACTCAGAGGAACAAGACCCCTGACAGGGTCTTGAGGCCATCTTCCGGGTTCCTAAAGCTACCACCCCATTGGTAGTTTGGGTGGCTCGGAGGCGGTGGATCCTCGAATAGAAGGCTGCCCGTCTCCGAAATGGCCGCAGCACGAACCACGAATGAAAACCATGATTCGGGGACATTCTCGATTAATAGTATATATATGAATCAGGCGTGACTTCCTGCGTCGAATGACGTCGGTGCATCAAACTCGATCGGGTAGATCCAAGGATATTCACCCCGAGTGAAAATTGAAAAAAAAATCTTGTAGCCATATATGTACATAGATACAGCCCGGCTCAATTACACTCGAATATCTCGGGAGGTATTCCACCGAATTTGATGAAACCGACAGATTTCGACGGAGGAAGGCTTTCTCCACCCGGATATATATATATATATATGGGGCTACGCTCCACGTTTATGGATCAATCTTGGTGAAAGGTACTAGGGGCGGTCAATAAGGTTTGCGAATCGGTAAGGCAAAACAGAGGAAGGGGAATGGCTGTTTATGGGGGTGTTAGGACAAGTTATGACAAGTCAGGCCTGGCAGCCGCACGCTCCTGCCTCGTCTATTTAAGAAGCAGTAGCTGATCGTAGATCGTCAGTCACAAATTTTTCAACAATGGAGAAGGTTGAGCACCGCGCAATGATCAAATTTTTGACCAAGGAAGTCAAGAATGTAAAAAAGATCCATGAACGCATGGTTGCAGTGTACACCGACACCGCCCCTTCCTATGCAACCAGTACTCGCAGGAATAGGGAGTTCCGCCATGGTCGTGAGTCCCTTGAAGATGACCCCCGTCCAGGACGCCCGTCAGACGTGACCAGCGAGGACAATGTGGCCCGTGTGGAAAGGAAGATCCTTGAAAATCGACTGGTGAAAGTCGAAGAAATCGAGCGAGAACTTGGAATATCACATGGAAGTGTTATCAACATTATCCGCGATAATTTTGCCATGAGCAAGGTCTCTGCCCGTTGGATCCCTAGAAACCTCAAGCCCCATCATCGAGTTCAACGTCGTCAAAGTTCGGAGTAGCTGCTGCTCCTGTACAACCAAGACCCGGCGGGATTCGATTCACGCATAGTGACAGGTGATGAAACGTGCATCCATCACTGGGATCCCAAGGCCAAGCTCGAAAGCATGGCCTGGAGGCACAGGGGCTCTCCGACCCCCATTAAGGTCCGGACCCACCCCTCAGCCGGGAAGATCATAGCCACGATCTTCTGCGAATCTGAGGGATTGTTTATGGTGGACTATGTGCCTTGTGGAAGGACCATGGCATGCTAATATTACGCCGAGGAACTGGCTGGGTTGAAGAAGTGCATCCGTCAGAAGCGGCGCGGCAAGTTTACACTCGGTGTCCTGCTCCTCCACGACAATGCCCCTGTCCACAAGGCCAGAGTTTCACAAGCTGCCCTGCGCGAGTGCGGATTCGACGAGCTCAACCATCCCCCCTACATTCCAGATCTGACCCCTAGCGACTATTTTTTATTCCGCCAGCTCAAGGCTGCACTGTGTGGACGCCGGTTTGGGGACGATGAAGATGTCCCGCTCGCCGTCCAGGAGTGGATTGAACAGCTGTCGGGAGATTTCTGGTTGTCGGGAATTCGAAGCCTCAGGGACAAGTTGCGCAAATGCATTGAAGTCGAGGGTAGTTATATTGAAAAATAATAAAACACTTTTCCTCATATGTCGTTTCCTTATATCCGAATTGCAAAACTTATTGCCCCCCCCTCGTATATTATATTCGAGGGGGGGAGGGGAGAGGCCTTACCCGTCGAATGACGTCAGGTACATCCGTAAATCTGGACATATTCGAAGAAATGTACAAATGTCTGTCCATCGTGGGAAGGCGGGGGGAGGGGGGATTATCTATCGTGGTTTTACCTGCGCTTAATTGAAATCCAATATCTAGGGATCTACTCGACCGATTTTAACACGACCGACACATTTTAATGGAAGGTTACCCCTATCCAATTATATACGTATCCGAGATAATGTCCCATAAACATGGTATTTATTCAAAGTTATACGCTAGACTGTATCTAAACACCATGGGTCGTAGTAGAGCGATGGGACTTTCACTAATGGAAAGGGTGTACCTTCGCCCACTTATATCCTAAACAAAATCCTACCTAGGAGGGGAGCAGACAACAATTTAACATCTTCGTCCCAATTAGAGATAGGAATATGAAATTTAGGCTTTATATGAATATATTGCTGGAAAAGAGAAAAATAAAATCAGTTTTCGGATCCGACCAATATTTTTGGCGTCATTCAAAAAAATTAGAGTACTCAAAAATTCCTAGGGTCACGGTTATAAAACTAAAAACAAAGAAAGAACGGACCGAGCTAATAAAGGGAAAATATAGACTTTTTCCCTCGGAGTTATTAAGTTTTAATCGATTTTAGTAAGGAAAATATGAATATTCTTTTTTAAAAATTGCACCAGTAAATGGAACCCTAGTATACGTAATATATCAAACATTTATTGTTCTGGCATTATTTCTAACGAAAGCATTGACATCCACCCACCGAAACCGCCGGACCTATCGATCATAGCGTTTTGGGTTTCACACCATAGGAAAGAACGGAGCGAGATACTCTAGAACCTATATTTTTATTTATCTCGAGCCACTAATTTAGTTTTAATTCATATTTAATCGTTTAAATAGGCCGTAGGCCTGTACTTGTTTATCTTTGTTTTTACCCACGAAAACGACGCGGTAATAAAATCAAATATAAGTTTCTAGACCAATATTTGATGCACTTTCGAATGTTTTGAGTCCCGAAGCTCTGGCTCCCATAGAATTTGAATATCAGTGGAAAATGTCTGTAAAAGGCCGCAAGCCGTCCATTTTAACTCATGACCTCGTTTGCGGTCCTTATAAATAATGCTTAGATAATGAAAGTTTGAAATCATACGTATACTAGGGCAACCCTTTCTCGGTCCAAGTCTCGAAAAAACTATTAATATTTTCCATATTAAAATTGATTAAAACCTAATAGCGCTGAGGAAAAAGAGACTAGGAATCTCGCCTTTATTTTCCCGGTCCTTTCTTTCGAATTTTTTTAGTGTCATAATCGTGGCATAATTCTTTCCAAGCTACTTAATTAATTAAAAGCTATTATTCCAATTAAAAAATAATTATATTTTCATCTTTTCCAGCATTTGCTTCCTATAAATAGGCACATATCATATCCATTGTCTAATAGTGACGTCACAATGATAGTTATCAAATAGAGTGTCACTTAGAGTTATCCTTAGTAGTCTAGTGTAGTTTGAGTGAGCTATATACCCTCCATCGGCCTACGAGTTCAACGCTATCAATATAAGTAGTGTGGATCTAACCGGGTTTTCGACCCCCTAACGGGACAAAATATTCCTTCCCCAATCTCCATACCAAGTTTGGCGGTCATAGTTACGATATGGGCCCCCTAGACCCCCCTATTCGAAGAGGGGTGCTTAAAAGTTAAAAAATGTAAAAATGGAGTCTACCCGCCTCTATTTAAACAACTATCGAGGGATTAAAAATTAATTTAGCTTAACCGGCTATAAAGACTTATCTATTAAGGACAGGATGCCCTATCCATGAATATGTGATACCTCTAGATACGGCTCGTAAAGATGGGGCAGTTCGGTTAGAACCGTCGCAACCGGCGAAAATAAAACGTCGTGCGGGGCTCGGACCCACATAAAAGTTATTTATTATAACGTTTTTATACTTTTACATTTAGCGACAGCATTTCAGAATGCATTTTAATCACGAAAATTAATCTCGCCCAATGGACCCAAATTTAGGCGGTGTTGAGCGATATCGGTCGATCAGGATACACTTAATCGCCGATAGCGGCCGAGCTAATCGAAATTACGAATAGTTTTTAGAAATTATATTTGTAGAGCTTATAATCCCGCATCTATTATTTTAATGAAACCAGGCTATGGCTTCGCCACTCCCCCCCCCCCCCCTACGGGAAAAGCATTGCACTTCGCTACTAAGATTAAAATTTAAAATCTAAAAAAAAGCAGCCATGGTTAAATTTTTATAAATTTTCTGAACTTCGCCAATTATAATAATTTTAAAAAGGAACTAAATTTCTTCCCTTTCAAAATAACACGAGTTATAGAAGATATATAAGAATTAATTTTCTTAACTTCATCATTTGTAATTCTTTGGGTTTTAAAAAAAATAACAAAATTTCGATACCTATATTTATTTCTGCACTTCACCATTTTGATTTTTGATATTATAAAAGAATTATTAGAAATAACTTTGATAAAAAAAACGTGTTAAAACCAAACTAAGATGAAATTATTATTCAAATACTCAAAAAAAATCCCTTTCTTAAATTATAGAGTTAGTATAAAATCTTAAATTTATTTACCGAGTCACAGCAACGGCAAAACGTAGAAAAAAGCGGTAGTTTTTCGTCGCCATTTTGGTGTTCGAACCTCGATGGCC
Source organism: Ceratothoa steindachneri (assembly GCA_963969495.1). Taxonomy (NCBI): domain Eukaryota; kingdom Metazoa; phylum Arthropoda; class Malacostraca; order Isopoda; family Cymothoidae; genus Ceratothoa; species Ceratothoa steindachneri. The sequence goes on along the minus strand of OZ018327.1, from coordinate 71,607,675 downwards.
GGGTTTCTACGGGATATACGCGTTTTCTACTGCAAATAGAATAGTAGCCAAATCTAATCTTATTTAATGAACTATATTTAATTTTAGCCTAGGTTATTAAATAAGGGACATATTGGCGATTAAAGGACGATGTGTGACGTTTTTGAGGGCGCGACTAACTACTAGACTAACCTATACTTCGTTAGTTCCGAAGTTATTAACCCTCTTTCCTCCCGAGGGCATTTTTGTCCTTCTCGACAGAGAAATACTCAGGTGAATTTGAGTAAGAGTTGATTAAAAGGATTTAGACACAAGACCGAACGTGTGCGACTTCACGTTCCGTGCGATATCTAGGGAACTAAGAGACATAGAGCTACGGGACTTTTACAAGTGGCAAGTGAATTCAATTATCTATCTGTCGGTCTATTACACCCAATTCGCTAGGACTGATAGACAATGAATTAAAAATTACAAAAGCCCAAAATAATAATGTTGCGACTCTGCCGCCGTTGGATATCGATTAAGGGTCAAAAATAATGTGGGGTAAATAAGTAGTACGAGATTCCTAGCCTCAAGGCTTTTACTCATGGTTGGCGGTTTTTCGTCATTTAACCGGCCGTATCTTCAAGGCTATGGGTCGTAGAGCAGCTTTTTCTCCCCATGCGACAGAGAGGCCCTTCTTCCATCGATATATGAAAGAAAATCTAACCTATGTCCGTAAATTAGAGAGAGAGCAGACGGGAGATGAAAATATTCGTTAAAAGAAAGAACTACCGGCGGATCGAGTCGAATCCCGGAAGAGAGTAGTTTAAGGGGGCGGTCCTGACCTCATTTTTATCCTTCCCCCACATGGATATTCATTTTTGTCGATTTTATAGGCGGTCAAAAAATGCACCAAATTGAACATTGGGCCGCCACTTATCACCCTTAAAACTAATATTTGGGATTTATTTTTTACAGTACCGCAAGCTACTATTAGGGGAGATGCCCAACCGCGAATATCAGTCCGATGTGACCGTAATTCATTCGGGGGTAATATAACCATAAATAATAACCATGGTTACCGGGCGATCTCGATGAGAGGTATGGATGAGGCTATCCTTCTACCGTCGAATGGCGTTAGTTTCATCCAGATCGGTCAGGTAGAACCAGAGATAGTCCACCTAGATATATTTAGGTGGGTGAATCGGTGCCCACTAATGAAAGTACAAATGCTTATCCTCGATTTTTTCTAATATCTCGGGACTTACTGGACCAATTGTGACAAAACTGACGTCATTGAAGGAGGGGGGGATATTCCTTCAATGAAATTGCCGCGAATTTCGGGCCAATTGGGAGGAGTTGCGGAGGCTCGTCTCCTTCCATTCCCCGTTAGCCATCTTTTTGCAGGAGACCATGCTAGGTGCATGCCCTTTGCCCACCCTCCAGGGGTATAAGGGTTTTGCGACCCCACTACCACGGATAGAGGCCGGGTGGATGATTGCGATTTAAATCCAGCCTGATGTCTCTGTTCTTCTCCTCGCTTTAGTTACCTCCTTTCAGGCAGTAGCTGTGCACCTACACCTAGGTAGGAAGTATAATGTTATTTTCGCGTACATTCCGCCATCAGACGACTTCGACGCGGCTGCGTCGTGGCACGGTTAGCGAGTCTCTTTCTCTTGCTCGGAGATCTAAACGCTAGACACCCCCTCGGGGGAGACTACTTGCTTAATCCTCAGGGTCAGGTCCTTGCCGACTTGATCGACGAGCTGTAGATAGGTGTCCTAAATGTGGATGAGTTTACGCATCACTGTCCGAGAGCTGCTTCATTTATCTGTGTCGACCTATGTCTGTGCTCTCCGGATGCACAGCATCTGGATAGAGGGTCTCCCACCAGATTCCTCGCAAACAGAGTAGATATCACTCTAACCCGGCCGGTTTCCGCCCTATCTCTCTAACCTCTTGTGTGTGCAACTTGATGGAGAAATTGGTAAATGTTAGATTAGCTTTTTTTCTGGACAGCGGAGTCCATCTGTCTCGTGCACAGTGCCGCTTCCTCAAGCTCTACTCCTCGTCGGATTCTCTACTTCGACTAGAAAATGCTGTCTGCGAGGCCTACCTTCGTAAACAGCACTACACCACGGTGTTTTTCAATCTAGAAAAGGCCTAAATTACCGCATGGCGCTACGGTATCAGGAAGACTCTCCACACGATGGTGGCGAGGGGGCGCATCCCAATTTTTATATCTGAATTTTTGCAAGATCGTCGATTCCGCGTACGGGTAGGGGGAGCCCTCTACGCCCCAATGGGGCAGGAAGAGGGTGTCCCACAGGAAAGTTTCCTCAGTGCCACACGCTTTGCCCTGGGCATCAACGGTATCATCTTTGTGGTAGAACGGGTTGAGGCCGCGTTAATTTTAACCACAATCACATGTTATTCAAAACTACGATGCTCCGCACGTGCATCTTCGCTTTGAAGCTTGGCGCCTTATCGCAGCAACCTGAGTCAATGTTTAAACAAGGAGGTTTACCTCGCCAGATTGAGTTAGGCTTATGGGCAGATAAGGCATTGTTCCCAGCCTCGGCTGTGCATTCCCTCGAAGCTCCCACTCCATTGTCCCCCACACCAAGGGAGTGTCTCGACTATTTAGATGGAAACTTTACCACTAAGATCAGATTGGAGATCCAGATTTTCGTCGCGAAACATCACCACGACCCTCTCTCACCTTGTGCGCCAAGAGACCTCGACCTCGAGATTCACCATCACTTGTCCAGAAGAAGGACAATATCCCTTGAGTGCCAAGGTTCGATCCTTCGTGACGCCGAGTCCACAAGGCTTCCCCCATGTTGTTCATAAAGAAAACAACATTAGAACAGCCATTGTTCGTTCGAGCCCGTTGACAAGAAACGGTTCTGACCCCCCCCTTCCCCTGTTTTTCAGAAGAGAACAAGGTAGAACAGCTATTGTTCGTTTGAGCCCGTTCGCCAAGAAACGGTTCTCACCCTTTCCCTGTTGTTCAGAAAGAGAACAACGTTAGAACAGCCATTGTTCGTTCGAGCCCGTTGACAAGACGGTTCTCCCCCCCCCCCTGTTGTTTAGAAGAGAACAACGTAGAACAGCCATTGTTCTTTTGAGCCCGTTCGCCAAGAAACGGTTCTCACCCTTCCCCTTTGTTGTTCAGAAGAGAACAACATTAGAACAGCCATTGTTCTCAAGCCCGTATACAAGAGACCGTTCTCCCCCCTCCCCCTGTGTTCAGAAGAGAACAACGTAGAACAGCCATTGTTCTTCAAGCCGTTCGTCAAGAAATGGTTGTTATTCCCAAAACGCCACGTTAGGATCATTTAATTTCCCCCCCCCCCTTCGGCTGAAACTCGCCAGCGGCCTGAAAATTCCTTCACGTCACCTTCCTCTGCACAACAAGTATAAATTACGTAAGCCGAACGTTACCTTTGAGTATTTAACACTTTTGTCAATTCTATCCTGTGCTTTAAATGGTTAAGCGAACCATCCCATCTCTTTAACTTTATATTTGTTTTACCTTTTTAAATCTTATAATCCTCGGATTAGCTCGATTCCACACGACCCTTTCCATTCTCTGTCTATGTCAATATTTTCCGTTTTGTGTGTTGTTGATAGTTATTATTAATAAAACTCTATTTTATTAATGATAGCAATATTATTATCCTTGAGCTCAGTTCCACTTCTTAAGCATATCAAAGATACATAATATCGGCTAGCCAGACATCCACGCACTCTAAAGATAATTAATAAGTTCCCTCAACGAATAGTTATATATGGTATATCGTCGAGAGTCCATTCTACGACAATCTTAGTGCTGCTTAAAGATGTTCTCGCTACGCTCTATTTGGACGACCTTCAGATCTCTTTTGTTGGGGCTTAGATGCCAACTATGGAGCGTAGACTGCAACAGGCCTTGAACTGCGTCTCTCGCTATGCCGAAGCGCACAGGTTTCTGTATTCTTTGGGGCAAAATAAGGTGGTGCACTTCTGCCGCCATCCACGGCTCCACCCTGCCACACATTTGTTTCTCAATAGGGTACGCCTGGAAGTTGTTAAATCGTACCGTTTCCTTGGTCTTGTATCTGACAGACGCTCTCACCTGGGAGGCTCATATTCGCAGCTTTAGGGCCTCTTGTTCCCGCGCCATGGAAATTCTTCGTTCAGTGAGGTTCGGCGCTTCGGGCGCTGATACGGCTACTGTCTTACTTTTTATCGATTCTTTGTCCTTTCGAAGCTCGACTAAGAATGTGAATTTTATGCATTTGCAGTTGAGCGTGCATTGCGGAAGGTGACTCGATCCACTACCCCTGCCTTCGCCTGGCGAACGGTGACTTCCGCACTTACCCCAATGAGAGACTATTTGACGATGCTGGAGAGCCACTACTTGCTTAACGCCGTGCACAGTGCATTATTCTCCTGTACGCATGAGCCCGGCACCTCCCTCAGTCGCTAACGGCTCTCACCGCATCCGCAACTGATTTCGACGGTGCCTATGCCGTCCAGAGACGCCATTCATACACTACACCCTTTGTGTTTTTGGCTAGGAAACTTCTTCGAGAACTAAGTATAGCTATCGGGCCGATGGCGCCACTGGTTCTGTCAAGTACACCACCCTAGAGGATACCACCACCTTTGGCTAGTTGTTGCCACGCCTCTGCTCCCAAAGCTTCTAAGGCGACGGGAGTATTGCGTTCTGCATTTTTTAATCACACCTCGTGTCACACTAGAACCGTGCTAGTGTATAGGGATGGCTCCATTCCCAAGAGGGGGTCGGCTTCCACGTCGTATCCCCTCTGTTTGAAGTCACGGCTGAGCTGGTGGCAATACGCCACTCGGTACGGGAGATTACGCGACGCGCCTGGTTTGGAGACTCGATTGGGATTTATAGCGACTCACAAAGCGCTCTGAGTGCTCTCGAGGCATTGGAATCTCCGTATCCCCTGGTTCGCGATATCTGTGACGCTGCGGTTTTGGTAAGCCGGGCAGATGTCGAGATTATCTTCTGCTGGATTCCTGGATATGTAGGAATTGCGGAGAATGAGGGTGCCAAAGAGTCCGTGAGGACTCTGCTACCGGACCAGCGTTTTGCTCTTCCTCACACCGACTACATAGCAGGAATACTGGCAGCTCTCCGGGCTGCTTGGCAAAGAAGATGGGAGACGGTCGAGAGGAACATAAAGTTGCGTGCCATTGCGCCGTGGCTGTACCCATGGACATACCCACCAATGCCGCAACGGCTTCAGGTTTCTTTTTGTTGCCTCCTAATTGGACACACTCACGGGACGCACCACCTTTTGATTGAGCGCACGCTTGCCCCTTACTGTGAAGACTTCGGTATCACCCAGACTATTCGGCACATTCTGATTGAATGTCCCAGTCTGGGCGATCTTTGCACACGTTGCCTGTCCCGGTACCGAGACGACCGGGGATGCTACCGCTTATGCCTTTTACTCGGGACGGGTTCATGCACATTGACTTGTGGACTTAATGCCATTTTGGAGGAAGCCAGCCTTCTTCCCTTAATTTAACTAGTTTTATTTTTGGTTTGTTTTTGGTAGTTTTCTTCGTAAGTCGCACGTTCCTGCGCCAGGAGAAGGCGGACCTGTTCCCGACGCCAAAGCTTGCCTTCTGCTTGTTGTCCTTTTCCTTTTTTTTATTTTTGTTTGTTTTTTTTTTTGCTTTACATATTGTTGTTTTAAAATAGCCTAGTCCTATGCTGTCGTGATTATCGCGACTTATGCCAAGTAGGTAGTCGCCAGATGGGCTCCTTAAAAAAAATTACGTAAACTAATTTTCTTTTGCTGAACGATTAGTTTTTCCCATAGTGTATCATTTATTGTAAAATTATATTATTTGTTTGTATAATAGTAAAGATAATTTTGTTTCCCTTGCTAAAATCCCAGAACCACACTAAAAACCATTGAACTATTTGACTAAGTCAGCCAACGGTAGAAAACGCACTCGCATATCCCATGCACTTAAAAGGGGCCTTCTCCGCGTATAGGGAGGGCAAGTGAAGGTCAGTGAAGCCTACCTGACCTAGGACACCTCCCATTCTATATTTATCGGAAAAATACTGACCTATTATCTCGTTTTAGAACTATTATCACAAAATAGTGAACTAGAGGCTTAAAGATGAGTGGGGGGTTTTGGCTTTGAGTGGATCTCAGAGGGTCTGGGAAGGGTTGTGACGGCTTAAAAGGATATGTGGATGGTCTACAATGGGTATGAAGCTCTGGGTGAACCTTGGGAGGTTGGGCCTTCAGGGTCTTGGAGTTTAAAAGGGTGCCTTTGATCGCCTGGGATTCTCTGGGTGGGACCTAGGTGGTCGTGAATGCGCGGGAGGGGGTCTGGGATGGTTTTGGAGGGTCCTGGGATTCCGGTAAGGTCTTCGAACGTTTGTGGATGGTTAGAGGGTCCACGGGATCTAGGAGGACCTAAGAGATTCTGCGGGCTTTAGAGGGCCTGTGAGGGGATAGAAGGCCCTTCAATGGTCTGTGATGACCTATGAGACTGTGTGGTGGTCTGAGAGGGTCTAGGGGCCTAGTAGTGTCTCGAATGCTTGAAACTTCTAAAAGTGACTGAAATTGTGTGAAAGGAATGGAGATGGCTTACCCTGCGTCTGGGAATGTCCTAGAATGATCTTGCAGAGACTGGGAGGGATTAGAAGGGTTTGTGAGCGTCTATAAGTATCTGGCAACCGTTGGGGTATCGGAATTTGAGAGGGTTTAACAACAACAAGGAGTAACAACAAGGAAAGAAGGTACCCTAGGAGACCTTATGGTCCATTCAAAGACGGTACCTTTGGACTAGCAATCGAGCGGGCACAAGGCTGCTCAATTGTTTTGCGTCCCTAAACGGCCACTTTTCAAGACCTTGTCTAGTCTTGAATTGAACTGGTCAACAGATTCACTGTTGACAACTTACTTCAACTGGAAGTGCGTTCCACATACCGCAGATACTGTAAGTGAAAAAATTTCCACACAGATTGCGGTTGTAACACTTCAGTTCAAGTTTAAAGCCGTGATTGCGCGTTCTGTTCTCACTCAGTGTAAAAATATCCCGGTAGTCAACATTGTCGAACCCTCGAAGTATTTTGAAAACTTCGATGAGCTGATCACGCAATCTACGGGTTTCCAACGAGAACAGATCTAATTCCCTTAGTCTATCTTCATAACTTTTATGTCGGATAGAGGGAATCAGTTTGGTTGCCCTAGCTTGTACGCGTTCCAATCTCGCGATGTCCTTTCGAAACGAAGGACTCCAAAATTGTACGGCATACTCCAGGTGCGGTCGGACAAGTGAGTTGTACAGGCACAGTACAATCTCCTGGTTCCGATAACCTTACTGGCGCTTAATATAGCCTAGCATCCTTTGGGCCTTTTTCTCCGCATCAATGCACTGTTTCGAGACCTCGAGGTCACTAGTGATTGTTACACCCAAGTCCTTCTCAGTGTCGGTGGATTCAATAGCACTGCCCTTAAGGATATACTGAGATTGGGGGTTTCTGTGGCCGATATGCATCACTTTGCATTTGTTCACGTTAAAAGGCATTTGCCACGTGTCCGACCCCTCCCCAATCTTCCGAAGATCTTCCTGCAGGCGGGCAGTATTTCCATCCTTTGCAACGTTCATACCAAGCTTGCTATCGTCGGGAAATTTGAAAATCTTTGCAACCATGTCACCGTCCATGTCGTTAACGTAGATGATGAATAGTAGTGGTCCAAGGACAGAACCTTGAGGCACCCCGCTAGTAACGGGAACCCACTCAGAAGACTGTCCATTTACCACCACCCGTTGCCGTCTGCCACTTAGCCAGTTCTCGATCCAGCCGGCTACCTTTCCGTCTATGCCAAGCGCTCGCACTTTCCGGAGAAGGCGGCGGTGTGGTACCTTATCAAAGGCTTTCTGAAAGTCTAGGTAGACCACATCCACCGCCTTGTCCCGATAGTGCTCACTAAGGGTTCTCGGAGTAGTTGGGATAGTTCTGGAAGCTTTGGGATAACCTGGGAGGGTTTGGGAAAGATTGAATGAGCAAGAAAGGGCCTATGACGGCATGAGAAGATACGTGACTGTCTAGGAGAAGTTTGTGGGCTTTATGAGGGACTGAGAAGGCATGTGGGAAGAATTGTGTGGCCTGGGAGAGACTGAAGAGGCTGTGGTGTCTAGTTGGGCCTGGAAGGATCTGAGAGGGTATCCAAGTGTTAGAGAATCGAGGAGATCCTGGGAAAGAGAGAGACACTGAGTGAGGGAGAATGAGACATACAGAGAAAGAGAGAAAGTCAGAACAAGTGAGAGAAATGGAGATAGAAAGAGATGAGAGAAAGAAACAGAGAGAGTAGATGATAGAAAAAACAAGAGAAAAAGAAAGAGACAGAGAGAAATAAAGAGAGATAAAAAGTGAGAATAGAAAGAAAGAGAGAGAAGCAGATAAAGCGAAAGAAAGAAAGAGATAAAGAGAGAGAAAGAATGAGAGCGAGAGAGAGAGAAAAAAGAAGTAACAGAAATAAAGAGATAGAGAAAGAGGAATAGAACAGTGAGCGAAAGGGGAGATAAACAAAGAGAGGGAGAGGGAGAAACAGAAAGAGAAGAGTGAGAAAAAGAGGAGATAAACAAAGGGTAAAAGAGAGAGAGAGAAAGAACTACAGAACTACAGAAACATGGACCACCAAAGACCCTAATGTCTGCTCAAGGCCAGTCTGCTTAGAGAAAATGTTAACTACCACCTTTTAACGTTAGTGTATCATGCATTTTTTTGCATGCTGTTTTTTTGTTATTTTTTTAACTATTTCAACTCTACGTTACACACTTATCTACATGAGTAACCTTTATATATATAATTTTACAGGATTTTTTTTAGTATCACTATTCTACTGTACACACTTATTTACATGTGTACCATTTGTCATTTTTTTACATGCCTTTTATAACTATTTCACTTCTACGCTGCACACTTATCTACATGTGAACCAAAGAAGGGGGGATAGGACAGTACTCTCTTCTCCCGCAGGCTTCGCTTGCTAGTGAAGAAATTTAATATACTTATAGGACAGACAGAAAAAGAAAAAGGGAATTCACATTCTGTGAGGGAATTCCACGTGGAATTTCTTTTCCAGCACAGAAGTTCTATGCGCTGGAGAAGGTTCTGTTAGGCTTAAATTGGAAAGCCTAACGCTCCCCCCCTTCCACAAACGGTAGCCTCGAGCCACGTCCACCACGGTCGACCTTTACACGGGTCAGAATCGCCTCGGCAAGAAGATTCGAGGCCATTCGAGAGTAGAGCTGTTTCCCACTCACCCCCCGCGGGGAGAACCTCGGACTTATATAGTGCTCGTCTCCCATGAGACAGACACAAAGTTGAGAAGTCTCGCCCGGACCCAAGAAGATTTCCCTAGTTCCAAGTCAGGTGCAGACAACGAAGCAAAGTGAGGGCTGAACTATTTGTGTGTCGGAATTAGCCCCAGCCAGTGAGGTAATTCCATTTAACGATCGCTACCGAGTGATTTTTCCTCTTCACTCATCAACTCCTGTCGAATCCCTTCTCGTTCGCTCTTCGTTTTCGGGTGGCTAAAATACTCTTCCCTTGACCGGACGATACCACCCCTCCCTTTTTGGAGAACCGTCATCACTTTACCTTTCCGGTCAGAAGCTCTGAACGCCCTCACCTCACGTGCAGAAGACATCCGTGAAGCCTTACCCAGACGTCTTATCCGGAATCCTCCGTAAGCCAACCCCTCCCCCCCTTTAGTAACCCATTTGAGTTTTTCCACCCTATTTGAATAGTCTCCTCCTGTACTACATTAAATTTTAACTTCATAGTCTGATGCATAACTACAATTCTCCCCCCCCCCCCTCGTTTACCTATGTAATTTTGCCTATTAATTCTCTAATGTAATTTTACCCATCAATCCTCTCACTTTTATGTAAATAAAATTATATTTTGTACAGGCTTCTTTACATAACGCCTGGCACGTTTGTGCTGTGTTTTAATTTTGTTTTTTGCAGTGTTATTGCCTATACTTTCACCATTTGCTATGTTGCTTTTTTTGTGTTTTTAGGTAATGTTTACTAGCCTGCCCGCCTTAGCACCCACGTGTTTTTCTTCAAGACTCGTCGTTGTTACATCCGCTCTGTCTTTCCGCACCCACGTGTTTTTTTTCCACCTGACTCGTTGTTACCTCCGCTGTGTTTCCCCCGCCCCTTACCCTCACTGACCGCTAATTCGGATTCGTCACTATTTTTTTCCCCTCGTTTCTTGTTTCTATCGTAATTTTAGTTGTTCACATTATTCGATTACTCTTTATTTTGTCTCGATTGTTGTTTCTCCCATTATTATGTCGCTTAGCCACTATGATTTATAGGTTAACGATTCTTGCCCTCATTGGAACTGCTACCAGTGTTTCTCAAAACATCCTTACTTACATTAATGCATTGGTAATTTCTCGTTACCGCCGCCAGACTAAACGTAGTTCCGTTTAGCTCCTGCTCTTAGAAAACTTTTTTACTTGAATCAACCCCCCCCCCCACACACACTTACCTCCGATTCTTCCTCACTTGTCCTTCACCCGTTCTCTCAGCGTCTCTCCTAAATATCAGGAGCATCTCGAAGAAGGTTGACTACATTCATCACCTGCTTGTTAACACTCGAGTCACTCTCCTTGGACTGACGGAAACTTGGCTTGCCCATTCTGCTTGCTGTTTAAATTTCGCCCCCCCCTGATGGTTACGTCCACTCCCATACCTCCCGTACCTCTTGCGGTGGTTGAGTTGCTCTTATTCACAGTGCCTCCTTTCCTCTGAATAATCTGCCCTCTCCCCCTCTTCTTTCTTTTGAGGCGTTCATCAATGTCTCTGATTCCACCCCATCTCTAACTACCTTAGTCCTCTACCCCCCCCCCAGCTCCTCCCTCGAGCTTTTTCTTGATAAATTTGGTAACCTCCTCGCTAACCTCCTCCCCCACTGGACCTCTGCTAATCCTCGGTGATTTCAACCTTCCTGGCCACAATCCTAATTTCAAAGCCTTTTCTGAAATCCTTGATCTCTTCTTCCTCACCCAACACGTTTCTTCCCCTACCCACTCTCATGGTAACATTTTAGACCTTGTAATCTCTCACTGTCTTATTTCCAAAATGACGACTACAAATTTGTCCAATGCTATATCTGATCACTTCTTTTTCAATTTCAACTTCTCTATCCCATTCCATATACCTCCCCAGCTGTCTCATAATCCTAAGCATTTTCGTCGACTAGCCTCCATTGATATTTCCTCCCTATCTAATGATGTGGCTTCCAAACTTCCTCCCATTGATGCTTCTGCCTCTTCTGACCAGATTCTATCTTTTTTGGAGCAACCCCTTCTCTCTTGTCTGGATGCCCACTCTCCCCTTGTCACCCCTTCAAACTCCCGTTGTCACCGTGCCCCTTGGTACTCTATGGAACTCCTCCGTGCTAGGAAGTCCATGCGTACCCATGAAAGAGTCCTTAGAAAGACTCGCACCCGTGGGCATGACACGACCCCTCTCTCGCTGGCGTTCAGACTTGCGACAGATTCCTACGTGGCAAAATTAAAATCTGCTCGTGAAGCCTACTCACGTAATCTGCTTACTGATAATAGGAATAATCCCCGTACCGTCTTCCACCTGCTCTTCCGTCTTAATTCCCCAGCCCAGGTCTCCTCACCCATTAGCCATGCTACTCTCTCGATTTTCTTCGCACATAAGGTCACTAACCTCCGTGCCTCCCTCCCTCAGCCTTCTGTCCCGGCTCCTGTCATTCTCCCTGACTTCTCGCCTCAGCCGCTTATCGTTTTCTCCGCTGTGAACGCGTTGGAGCTTACAGCCCTACTCTCGCGTTCTAAGAAATCGGGCTGCCCAAAGGACATTTTTCCGCCTAAACTGTTATGTAAAATTCTGCCTGCTATCCTCCCAACGCTTCTTAACCTGTTTAACACTTGACTCGCAACTGGTCTTGTTCCCTCTTCCTTCAAACGTGCCTACATCCGTCTGATTCTTAAAAAGCCTCAACTGAACCCCACTGACCCTTCCAATTATCGCCCGATTTCGCAACTTCCTTTCCTCTCTAAGGTTCTGGAGAGAATGGTTGCTTCACGCATCAACAGTCACATGGTGGCCTGTAACATTGATAAAACCTATTAATCTGGTTTCAAGTCAGGTCACTTCACAGAAACCGACCTTCTCAATGTGTCCGATTGATTACGAAGAGCCGCGGACAGGGGTTGTGCCTCCATTCTCGTTCTACTCGACCTCTCGTCTGCCTTCGATACTATTGACGATAACGTCCTACTTGATCGTCTCAACTCTTTCCTCGGCATATCAGGCACCGTGCTTGACTGGTTCCGCTCTTACCTCTCGTCTCGTACCCAATCCGTTGTGATTGACGACGTTTCATCCGACTCTACCCCTCATTCGCTTTGGAGTGCCACAAGGCTCTGTCCTTGTTCTTCTACTATTTCGTATCTACCTTCTCCCTCTTAGTTCCCTTCTCCGTAATCTCGGTTTATCCTTCCACCTATATGCTGATGACACTCAAATTTTCGTTTCATCATCCCCCACGTCTCTTGCCTACTCTATCACTGACCTCCTGGCTGCCTACTCCTCCATTTCTGAATTGCTCTCTACCAAATTCCTTAGGCTTAATTACTACAAATCTGAGGTCCTCCTCGTCGGTATCCCTGCTCTTGTCAAAAAATCTAAATCTCTCTTTCCCTTGCTTACTCTGGGCGGTAATACTATCATTTTCTCTGACTGCGTTAGGAATCTGGGTGTTGTTTTTGATGAGCATCTCTCCTTTAAGCCTCATATCCGCAATATCAGCAAATCCTCTCTATGTTTCCTTCGTAACATCTCTCGCATTCGCTCTCACTTTCATCGCCAAAGTCTTGAGATTGCTTTTCATGCCTTTATCACCTCACGCCTTGACTACTGTAACTCTCTGCTTGTGAATCTGCCATCCTCCTCTCTCCGCCCCCTTCAACTTGTACAGAACTATGCCACCCGGCTTCTCCTCCGTCGCTCTTGCTTCTCTCCCTTAAAACCCTTGCTGCATGAACTGCACTGTTTCCCTGTCAGATCCAGTACTCACTTCAAGATACTTCTCTTCACATTTAAGGCCCTAAACAACAAGGCTCCGTCTTACCTCTCTTCTGCCCTCTCGCCACGCCATGTCCCTCAGGTGCTTCGGTCATCGCATGCACCTCTTTTGAATATTCCTCGCTCATCCCTCTGCTCAATGAGGGACTGCTCCTTCTCAATCTGCGCCCCTAAGTTGTGGAATGCTCTTCCTGCTGAAATCAGGTCTTCTCCCTCTCTTACCACATTTAAGCGGTCCTGAAAACGCATCTTTTCAGTATTGCTTTCTCCCCCTCTTGAATTTCCATTGAATTTCCATTCTCATCTCAGCACAACGTGCGCTCTGGGAAGGCTTTAGGCCTTGAAGAGCGCATTACAAAAGACATTATTATTATTATTGCCCAAATTTTACCTAACCTCGTTGCACTCTTTCTCGCTATTCAGCCCGTCGAAACTCGTGGCGTGCCGTCCCTTTGTCAGTTCGATATAATATAATGTCATACCACGACATATATATTTATTAATATACTTATTATATAATTTTGGTGTCAAGTGTGTTTGGGAGTTTTACGAACCCGTGTCATTTTAATTTCAACATTAGAAGTTTCCTTGTTATTCACGTACAACCCTTTTATTTTATTTTTTGTTTTGTACTGGCAGAAGGCAAGTTCAAGTTAATCGAAGAGCAGTGGAACGTAATCTATTTAGATTTTGTGTTGGAACCCAGGTAATTAATTTTTTTTATTGTGTTTGAATTTTAGAGACTCTCCTGGTTATTAATCCAAAAGAGTTAAGGTCTTTGGTGTCCTAATTCCGGTAGGACCATTTTACTTTTTCCGCTTAGAAACAGCAGAGTTAGGTAGCTGTATCTTAATTTTTTTTGTGATCAAGGCCTTCACTAATATTCAAGTATTCGTTTCGCGTGGGTAGTGTCCTAGCTCGTTCGCGTATCAGTGTTTCCTCAGTTAACTGCGTAACAATGTCATCCTTTGAAAAATTCAAGAGTCAGGGTGAAATGGTAGGTCTTTCGGGCAAAGACCTGCTAAATTACGTACAGGAAGAAGAGAGGAACGAAAGGGCAGAGAGAAGGGAAGAGGAACTAAGAAAAATGGAGGAGAACAAACTGAAAACGGAGATGGAGAACGAACTGAAGATGGAGATGGAGAAAAACAAAAGGGAGATGGAGATGTAGAAGAACAAAATAGAGATAGAGAAGAACAAAATGGAGATGGAGAAGAACAAAATGGAGATGTAGAAGAACAAAATAGAGATGGAAAAACGTGAAAAAATTGAGCAGCATGAGCTGGAAATGAGCCGAAATCAAATGGATTCTCAGTCCATCGGTTCCCGGGCTGAAATTCCCCAAACTCCTTTAGTCTACCTTTCCACTTTTAATGATGGAGATGACTTTGGGTCATTTTTTACACATTTTGAGAGAATCTTTCAGATCAATAGATAGGATCTCGAAAAGGATGGCGTTGCTCGCTTACTTCCCCTCCTAAATGCCAAGTTAAAAGATATTTTCGTATCCCTTTCTCCGGAAGCAACTTTGGACTATTCCACGTTAAATTCCGAATTGCTAGCCGCTGTTCATATGAATAGCGAGTTTTACCGCTCCCGATTCCACCAGGAAAGGATTCGCCCTGGCCAAACATTTCGACAACACGGGTACATCCTCTAAAGATGCTTTCAGTGTTGACTGGATGCGTGCAAGATTCCCCAGGTCTACGAGTCCCTTCTGGACTTCTTCCTTAGAGATCAGCTTTTAGCTGCCGTGGCTCCAAGAAATTCGCGCCTTCATTAAGGATAACCGTTTTGCCACTTTTAAAGAGTGTTTGGAAGAGGGCGATGTCTACGCGGTTAGTCACGATTTATACCCTAAGGATGTTAAAAAGGCTCCCCATTTGCCCTCCAAAACTAAATTTTATGGTCCGAAGACCCCCCCCCCCTCCTTTAATTGGTTCCAGGATTTACCAAAGTTCCTAGTCTTTCGAAGCCAAGAAACTTCCATCCATCTGAACACCGAGGCGTTAAGCCCCTCGTTTCTTCTCCCCCGGTTGTGCCGTACCAAAAGAACCCGATTGTCTGCTACACCTGCGGAGTTCCCAGCCATTACCGCACGAACTGTCCTCAAAACTGCCGATTTGCGAACTCTCATTCCCACCAAGTGCACCAAATTTAGGCTGCCCCTGATCCTCCTCCTTCGCCTCAGGAGACTCTCGATCCTCCCTCGCCCACCAAAGACCCGGTCCATCAGGTAAACTTTCTTTAATGAGAACAACCCTGGTGGATTGAAGTTCGAGAACAGAACTGTGAACGGTCCCGGAGTTTCCACCCTCTTCCGTGACACCGGGTGCACCTCTATTATAGTGTCTGAGGACCTACTCCTCCCTGTTGGCCCTGACCATAAGAAATTTGCGGTGGTCCACGACTACCTTGGCCGGGCCAGTCGTTTCCCAGTAATTCGTTGTCACATCGAGTGTGACTATATGTCCGGTTGGGCCGAAGTGGTAGCGGCCCCAATCCTGTTTTGCTCGATTTTGTTCGGTCAGAACCCTGTAATCCACGACCATCCTGTGGCCCAGCCCGTGATTACCCGTGCACAGGCAGCCCTGGAATCCCATGCACCCGTTCCCCTGGAGACCCCTATTGACCCGGAGTTCCAAGCCCTCCGGAGCGACAAGTTTGCCCGCGCCCAGAAGGAGTGCGCAACTAATAATAATGATAATAAGTCTTTTGTAATGTGCTCTTCAAGGCCTGAGGCCTTCCCCGGCCTTTGGGGGAAAACTAAAACCCTTGATTGTGAGTCCACCCGAGGTAACAAACGAGTGTCGTATCTCGTGAAGAAGGACTTATTGAGAGGTATAAGACCTACTTTGACCTTAAGTCACGAGAACGAAAATTCAAGCCTGGCACGGAGGTGCTGGTGCTACTTCCCACAGAAAGCACCCAACTCCTTGCCAGTGAAAGGGATTCTACCCCGTCCTCGAGGCTAGAGGACCCGTGGATTACCTCGTCCATACTCCTGCGCGAGCGAAGGTTTTCCACGTGAATTGTATATATTATCTCATTAATGTTTTTTATTATGATTTTTGGGGGGTCCACTAAATTGTTTAGTCTTTAGTCGCATATTTATGCCTCCATTAAATTGTATCCTTTTTTTTTGTTCCACTAAAATGTCACCAATGTTCTCTGATTTTGGGGGGGTTAAAATTGTACTAGTTAACTTGTCTCTAGAATTGACCCGTTTAAGGCTTATGCCCGTAAATTCCCCGCTGAGCCCAGATTAACGATTTTTTTATGTGTACACCTGTCGTAGCAGGTCAGAATTTGCCTAGACCCTTGATAATTCTAGTTTGACGCGTAGGATGATCCTTTCCTACTCAACTACTCCCTAAAACATCATCTTTCGGTTGGGAGATGTGTGAGGGAATTCCACGTGGAATTTATTTTCCAGCACGGAAGTTCCATGCACTGGAGAAGGTTTTGTTAGGCTTAAATTGGTAAGCCTAACCCTCCTCCTTCCACAAGCGGTAGCTGTGAACCGCGTCCACCACGGTTGACCTTTACACGGGTCAGAATCCCCTCGGCAAGAAGATTCGAGGCCATTCGAGAGTAGAGCTATTTCCCACTCTCCCCTCCGCAGGGAGAGCCTCCGACTTATATAGTGCTCGTCTCCCATGAGCCAGACACAAAGTTGAGAAGTCTTTCCCGGGCCCAATAAGATTCCCCTCGTTCCAAGTCAGGTGCAGACAACGAAGCAAAGTGAGGGCTGAACTATTTGTGTGTCAGAATAAGCCTCCATCCAGTGAGGTAATTCCATTTAACGATCGCTACCGAGTGATTTTTACGACTTCACTCATCAACTCCTGTCGAAGCCCTCTGCGTTCGCCCTCATTTTTGGGTGGCCAAAATACTCTCCCTTTGACCGGACGTTACCACCCCTCCCTTTTTGGAAAACCGCCATCACTTTACTGTTCCGCTCAGAAGCTCTGAGTGCCCTCGCCTCACGTGCTATAGACATCCGTGAAGCCTTACTCCAACGTCTCACCCGGAATCCTCCGTAAGCGAACCCCTTTCCCCCTTCAGTAACTCATTTGAGTTAATTCCCCCCATTTGAATAGTCCTCTTCTGTAATGCATTAAATTTTAACTTCCTAGTCTGAAGCATAACTACAATTCCCCTCCGCCCCTCGTTTACCGATGTAATTTTGCCCATTAATTTTCTGATGTAATTTTGCCCATCAATCCTCACACTTTTATGTAAATAAAATTATATTTTTGTCATGCCTCTTTAAATAACCTTGAGCTTGGCCATTGTCCAAATTTTACCTGAACTCGTTGCACTCTTTCTCGCTATTCAGCCGTCGAAACTCCTGGCGTGCCGTCCCTTTGTCGGTTCGCCTTTAAGTTATTGGTCCTGTCCCCATATATATAATATGGTATTAGGATAATATAATGTCATACCACGACACATTTAATCCATGTAGGGGGGGCGTCTGTCAGGTTTATTGCAGGATTATATTTCGTATGACAGTTTCTTCTATGCTCCTACTACCTTATATTTACACTATTGAAGTCATGATCAATTCGGGTTTTGAACATATTAACTGACGTGCTTTCTACTACATGAGTGGGCATGCTATTCCCTGTTTGCGTCATATTAAACGTGAAGTACTCGTAATTTTGAGCTATATTAGAGTTAAATCGCTTGTTAACGAATTTTAAACCATTTTGGCGTGTGTTTGCCCTTTCGTCCATCTCAACCAATAATTCATAATCAATATTAGTAAATCCTTTAAAGATTTTGAATACCTCAATCAACTCTCAACGTAATCGTCTACTTTCAAGGGATAGTAGGTTTAATGAGCGGAGTCTATCTCCGTACGGTTCGTTTCGGATTACAGGAACTAGTTTAGTAGTCCGACGTTGCAGTAGTTGTAACTACGCTATATCGTTTTTTAGGGAGGGAGCCCAAAATTGAACCTCATATTCGAGATGTGGGCGCACGAGCGCTTTGTATCGTGGCAGGATTATATCTTTCGATTTGAAGTAAAATTCCGAGCAATATATCCTAGCATTCGGTTTGCTTTTTTTACAACTATGCGCATTGTTTCGATACTTTAAGGTCCTCCAAGATTACAATCATCAGATCTTTTTCTAAGTTAACGGATTCGAGGATTTAGTCTTTCTTATGGTATTCTACTTTTAACTTATGACATCTGAAATGCAAGACCTTGCATTTACCTATGTTGAAACCCATCTACCATTTATCCCCCCATTCGACCACTTATTGAGGTCTCTCTGCATTTGCTTTACATCGGATCTCGAAAAGGCTCGGCTTCCTAGCTTTGTGACATCTGCAAATGTAGAGATCTTACTAAGCACTCCATTATCCACGTCGTTAATATAAACAATAAATAATTATAGGAGAGTAAAAGTGACAGAGAGAAAAAGAGAGAGAAAGATTTTGAGATAGAGGGAGAAAGAAACAGAGAGATAAAGAGAAATAAAGAAAGAGAGAGAGAGGAGGAGAGTAAGAGACAGAGAAAAAGAAAGATAAATAAAGATATGAAACAGATATAGAGTTGAGACCTAAAGAAAGAAATCGAGAAAGAAGAGAGAGATAGAGATAAAAGAAATAAAGGAAGGAGACTGAGAGAGAAAGGGAAAGAGTGAGAGTAAGAAAGAGATACAGAGAGAAAGAGAGATCGAAAGTGAAAAGAAAGAAAGGGATAGGTAAAGAGAGAGAGAAAAAGATGAAAAGAGATATAGAGAAAGAATGAGATAATAAGAGAGTTACAAGAATAAAGAGAGAGTGAAAAAAGAGAGACTAAATGAGAGTGAGAAAGATAGTAAGGGAGAGAGAGAGTGAAAAAGAAAGACAGAGGAAGCGAAAAGAAAGAGAGATAGAGAGAAAGAGAGTGAAAAATAAAGACCGAGAAAGCGAGAAGAAAGAGAGATAGAGAGAAAGGGATCAAAAAAGAGATAGAGGAAGAGAGAGAGACAGAGAAATAGAAAAAAGATAGATTTAATAGGGAAGATGAAACACAGACAGAGGTGAGAATTAAAGAAAGAAAGGGAGCAAAAGAGAACACATCAATTAATAGACATATAGAGAAAGGGATAGAGAAAGAGGGAGATAAATAGCGAGAAAAACGAGAAGAAAGAGAGAGAGAAAGAGAATGAAAAAGAGAGAGCGAGAAAGATAAGAGAAAGAGATGAAGATTGATATAGATGAAAAGAGAAAGAGAGAGAAAGAGAAAGAGAAAGAAAAAATAGAGTAGGTGAGAAAGAAAGAGAAAGAAAAAAGAGAGTAGGATAGAGAAAGAGCAAAATATAGTAAGAGAAAATATTGATTTTTTAGCCTTAGTTTTTTTTCATACACCATCATAAATCCCGCATTTTATTCTCTTCAAGCCAAAGAGCCGACACTAAGATCATATAACGCAAACTACTCTAGTATTAGTTTCCCAAAGCGAGTATCATTGCAAAAATATTTTATAGCCTTGGTATAAACACTTTATCAGTTTAAATATGACTGAATGCTTCTTAATAAGAAAAATGATTCAGTAATAAGAAAGTGATATAAAAGAGAGAGAAAGAGAAAGGAGGAACAGGGATAGAGAAAGAGAAACGAGGAAAGGGATAGAGAAAGAGATAGAGAAAGAGTAACGAGAAAAGGGATATAAAAAGAGATAGAGCAAGATATAGAGAAAGAGAGAGAAAGAAAAAAAGAAAAAAGAGAGATAAAGTAAAAGAGAGAAAGCGAAAGACACCCTGAGAGATAGAAAAAATATTTAATGAAGATATTTCAACAAATTATTGAATTTTTCACATACACCACCCTAAATCCCGCATCTTATGCTATTAAAGCCAACAAGCCGACCCTGAAATCATACGACGCAAACTACTATAATATTAGTTTTCAAAAGCGAGTATCAATGCAAAGATATTTAATAGTCTTAGTATACACACTTTACCTTGTTAAATATAATTGTATGCTTCTTATTTAGATAAATGAATCGGAAAAAGGAAAGGATAGAGAAAGAGAGAGAGTAAGAGATCAAGAGAGAATGAACGCTAAAGGAGCAGCGAGAAAGAGAGAGATAAAGAAAGAGAGAAAAAGAAAAAGAGACTAAGAGAGACACAGACATAGTAAATGATCGAAAGAGAAAATATTTAAATATAATATTTAAACAAAATATTTAATTTTTGGCCTTGGTTTTTTCTATACCCCAAACTAAATCCCGCATTTTATGCTCTTAAAGCCCGAAAGCCGACGCTGAAATCATACAACGCAAACTACTTTACTATTAGTTTCCCAAAACGAGTATCAATGCAAAGATATTTTCTAGTCTTGGTATAAACTCTTTCCCTGTTTAAATATAATTGGTTGCTTCTTTTGAGAACAATGTCTGATGAGCAAAAATAGGGTACTTACAATTATTTTGATTTATGACCTTACGAACTGCACAACTTTCAAAAATTCATGGACTAACCTTTGGAGGACCTTAGCAATTTTATCACTCGAAAGAGAATGTAAAACAACCTAATGGTCTCAAATTTCGTTAGTATCGGTCGAATAGAAATGATGTTATTGCTAAAAAATAAATAATCCCGGTATAATGGTGGTGGTGGTGTAGGTAGTGGTAATGTATGTGGTGGTGATTCAGGTGGCATAGGTTTAAGTATAGGTGTTTTAGGGACTGTTGGTATAGAAGGTGTCGGTGATGGTGGTGCAGGAGGTATGGGTTGTGGGGAAGGTGGAAGTGGTATAAGTGGTGCAGGTAGTGGTGGTGGTGTAGATAATTTAGTTTGTGATGTCGAAGGGGGTGGTGATGTAGGTGGAATAGGTTGTAGTGTAGTTGGTGTAGGAGGTGTTAGTAGTGGCGTAGGTGTTGCTGGATAAGGTGGTAGTGGTCTTGTAATGTATTCGGTGAAGGTGTACGTGGTAGTAGTGTCTGTGAGGGTGTATGTGGTAGTGTAAGTTGTGGTTGTGTAGGTTTTAGTGGTATAGATGCTGTAGGTAGTGGTGTTTGTGGTGTAGGTTTTATTGGTGTAGATGCTGTCGGTAGTGGTGATGTAAGTAGTATAACTAGTGATGAGGTAGCTGGTGGTGGTGTAGGTTTTGCTGGTATTGGCGATGATGGTGTAGATAGTGTGTACTTAGTGGATATGGTGTATTTGGTGTTGGTATTTGTGGTGATGTAGGTGGTAGTGCTGTTAGTGGTATTTTATTGGTAGTAGTGTTTGTGTTGCTGTACGTTGTGTTGGTGGCATAGGTTGTAGTTTAGGTATTGTAGGTGGTGTTGATGTTTGGTTATGGTAGTGTAGGTGGCATAGTTGCAATGTAGGTGATATTGGTGTAAATGGTTGTGTTGGTGTAAGTAGTGCAGGTGGTGGTGGCCATGTTTGTGTTAGTGTTAGCGGCGTAGGTAGTGTAGGTGGTCGTGGTGATGTTCTAGGTGTTGCTTGTGTATGTAGTATAGCTGGTTGTGGTGTAGCTAGTATAGGTGGTGGTCTTGTGGTGTATTCGGTGGCGGTGTAAGTGGTGTTTTTGGCGTTGCAGGTGGTAGTGGTGGTGCAGTTGGTAAATGGTGGTAGTAGTGTTTGTGGTGGTAACGTATTGGATGTTGGTTTATGTTTTGTTGGTGATAGAGGTGGTGCAGGTGTTGGTTTATGTTTTGTTGGTGATAGAGGTGGTGCAGGTGCTGATGTAGGTTTTACTAGTGTAGATGCTGTAGGTGGTGTAGGTGTTGCTAGTATAGGCGGTGGTGGTGTAAGTGTAGGAAGTGTAGCTGCTGGAGGTGGTGTTAGTGGTAGTGTTGCTTGGGATGTTGTAGGTGTTTGTGGTGGTGAAGGTGGTAGTGGTGTTTGTGCTGGTGTACGTTGTGTTGGTGGTGGAGTGGTATTGTTGGTATAGGCGGTGGTGGTGTAGCTAGTGGAGGTGTTGGTGTTGTGGCTGTATTCGGTGGTGGTGCTAGTAGTAGTGGTGTAGGTGTTAGTGGTGTTTGTGTAGTGGCAGCGGTGTTTGTGGTGGTGTAGGTGTTAGTGTAGGTTTTGTTGGTACTGTTGATGGAAGTGTTGTGGTTTATTTGGTAATGGTGTTAGTGGTAGTGGTGTAGGTGTTAGTGGTGTTTGTGTAGGTGGCAGTGGTGTTTGTGGTAGTGTACTTGTTAGTGTAGGTTTTGTTGGTACTGGTGGTGGAGGTGTTGCAGTTTGTGGTGACGTAGGTGATAAGGTGGTGTTGATGTAGGTATTGCAGGCAGTGGTGGTGGTGGTGGTAACAAGGAGTAACAAGGAAAGTAAGTACCCTAGGAGACCTTACGGTCCATTCAAAGAGGGTACCTTTGGACTATCAATCGAGCAGGCACATGACTGCTCAATTTTTTTGCGTCCCTAAACGGCCACTTTTCAAGACTTTGTTTAGTCTTGACTTGAACTGGTCAACAGATTCACTGTTGACAAATTCCACTGGAAGTGCGTTACACTTACCGCAGATACTGTAGGTGAAAAGATTTCCACACAGATTGCGGTTGTAACGCTTCAGTTTAAGTTTGAAGCCGTGATTGCGCGTTCTGTTCTCACTCAGTGTGAAAATATCCCGGTAGTCAACATTGTCGAACCCTCGAAGTATTTTGAAGACTTCGATGAGCTGACCACGCAGTCTACGGGTTTCCAGCGAGAACAGATCTAACTCCCTTAGTCTATCCTCATAACTTTTATATCGGATAGAGGGAATCAGTTTGGTTGTCCTGGCTTGTACGTGTTCCAATCTCGCGATGTCCTTTCGAAACGAAGGGCTCCAAAATTGTACGGCATACTCCAGGTGCGGTCGGACAAGTGATTTGTACAGGCACAGTACAATCTCCTGGTTCCGATAACCAAACTGTCGCTTAATATAGCCTAGCATCCTTTGGGCCTTTTTCTCCGCCTCAATGCACTGTTTCGAGAACTGAGGTCACTAGTGATTGTTACACCCAAGTCCTTCTCAGTGTCGGTGGATTCAATAGCACTGCCCTTAAGGATATACTGAGATTGGGGGTTTCTGTTGCCGATATGCATCACTTTGCATTTGTTCACGTTAAAAGGCATTTGCCACGTGTCCGACCCCTCCCCAATCTTCCGAAGATCTTCCTGCAGGCGGGCAGTATTTCCATCCTTTGCAACGTTCATACCAAGCTTGGTATCGTCAGCAAATTTGGAAATCTTAGCAACCATGTCACCGTCCATGTGGTGTTAGTGTAGGTTATGTAGATGATGATTCGAAAATGAATGTAAAACAATATAAGGGTTTCAAATTTCGGTCGAATAAGCTGAATAGTTACAATATCATTACAAATAAAAGCAAAACTGGGACCGACTGACCGTCCGACATAGTAAGATATAGACTTGCCCGCGATCAAAATCATCGGAAAAAGGAAAGGGATAGAGAAATAAAGAGAGAAAGACATAGGAAAACAGAGAGAAAGAGATATGGAAAGAGATAAAAAGCAAGGGAGAGAGTGATAAGGCAAGAGAGAGAAAGATTATGCGAGAGAGAAATGGATAGAGAAAGAAAGAGAGAAAGAGACGGATAAAGACAGAGATAGAAAGCGCGAAAGAGAAAGATATGAAGAGATATAGAGAGAAAGAAAAAAGAGAGATATTAAAGGAAGAGAGAGAAAAACAGCAAAAGATAGAAAGAGATAATATTAAAATAAAATATTAAAACAAAATATTGGATTTTTGGCCTTATTTGTTTCCATGCGCCATCGAAAATCCTGTATTTTTTGCTCTTAAAGTCAAAAAGTCGACGCTGAAATCATACGACGCAAACTACTTTACTATAAGTATCCCAAAGCGAGTATCAATGCAAAGATATTTTATATTTTTAGTATAGTTTTAGTTTAATATAATTGGTTGCTTCTTAATAAGAAAAATGAATCCGAGAAAAGGGATAGAAAAGAGAGAGAGAGAGAGATAAAGAGAAACGAGGAACAGGGATAGAGTAAAAGAGAAAGCAATAGATAGAGAATGTTAGAGAAAACGGAAAAGAGAGAAAAAGAAAAAGAGAGAAAAAGAAAAAGAGAGAGAAAGTGAAAGACATACCAAGTGATAGGAGAAAATATTGAACTAAAATATTTAAACAAAATATTGAATTTTTTACATACACCACCTTAAATCACGCATTTTATGCTTTTAACCCTTTGATCCCCAAATATAAATATAAATATAATTTAGATTATTAATATGTTTAGCTGGTTTTAGGGGAAGCAAAATAAGAACAGAAGACCAATAATTTTTTATTTTGAGAAAATGTAAACTAAATAAAAAGTGGTTCCATCTGACACCATTTGACACAACATAAACAGTTAACTTTTAAGTGCTTCGTGATTAAAGTTAAATTTAGATATTGAAAGGAAGCTACTTCTTTAATTGTGTTAGACCTGTATATTACTTTCTGTGAAAAGGTCGAAAGCAATTTCTTTTTACAATCAAACAGAGTCCAATATTACTGTTCACACATCTAACTTGTGTATGCGCAGTTATGCATTCCTTGCATCTTATCTTTTTTGCAAAGCACTCTGGTAGATGAAGTGTATTGTCAAAGCGCAATGATTCTTCTGTCTTGGAAAGCAACTTGCGCCTTTTAGGCAGACTTAAAGCACTACTGGACGGTCGTTCTCTCCTTGGTGTCTCTGGATTTCCAATTAGTCTCCTTGCAATATTGCAGCGAAATTCACTTAGTTGCATAACTTTTGAAATATTTTCCTTCTTACACACTCTTTTGTAGATAAGCCATGCATTTATGACACTTAGATCCAAACAGTAAAAAAGATCCTCATATACCATTTTCGTGATTTGAAATCAATTCGGTAAGTTCTATAATCATATCGTTGAGATCGACACCACCCATATAGGAATTATATTCCTTCACAGGTAAAGGCCTAGGAACATTGATATACTCTTTTAATTTTCTATCCTATCGCCTGCACTCATCTTTACGTTCAATTTCAGCATAGCTGGAAATAAGATGTACCGGTTTATTGTCATACCATTTTACTATGATACAATTAGAATTCTGCTCCACCCTGTAGTTGTAGCTTTCTTTCCCCTTCTTTTTCAGTTTTTTCTCATCTTCTAGTTTGCAGCCCTTGAGCCTGTTAATACGAACGGTTGAAAGGCTCAGAATTCCTTCCTCTTTTAGCTTTTTAGTTAACTCAAGTGATGAAAACCAGTTATTAAAGTAGATATTGTAGTTTTTGTGCTTTGGTACAACCTGACACAGTCGAATCACAAATTATGTAGAAATTCTAAGCTCTCGGTTTCTTTACCAGTATATAACTCGAAATCATATACTATTCCACTTTCTCCAGTCCTTGATATATCTTTGTACCCCCATTCGAAGGTTTTTGTGGATTATACCTTTTGAATGCAATGCGTGCTTTAGTTGGGATGATTTGTTCATCCACTGTTTGATGCTCTTCCTATGTGATGTTCATAGAATTTTTTTGCAGAGCTTTAAAAACTGGTCGATTTTGAACAGCTTATCATGGTCTGGGTGGTCTTGTGGTTCCATATCTTTATTGTTATTGAACTGGAGAAATTATTTGATTTGTTCAAAGCAATTCCTGGTCATTGATTGCATCAGCTACGACATTATATCTCATAGATTTATTCCAAAAGGTTCGGTCAGATGTAGTTTTCATAGTCTATGAAGTAATCAAAATTCCTATATACACCTTCATTTCGTCCTAAGCAATGTATTTCTTGTTCTGATTTTTCCAAAGCATATATTCCTGTTTGTTCACAAATATTCATTATCATTTCCTGATCAAAAATAAATGAAAGAAATATAATGGAGTTCTGCCTTCAATTTAAATCAATATCCACAGAATCATTCGATTCCGTATCCTGGGGAGGGTGGAAATCAGTTTCCCTATAAATTCCATCAACTTTAATTTTCTTGCTATTTTTTTACTGTTCCAACAAACGAGGAGAGAGGAACGTTTTCTTCATCCGATGCTTCATCTTCTTCGGAGACAATGAGTTTCTTCGGCATCTTGATTCACTGTAATAAGGGGGAAATAAAATATGGCATACTCATAACAAACGAATAATAAATAAACAAAATAATGCTTACCTTATGCCCAACGCTTTCCTCAAAATGCTATAAATAAATGTTGATATATAAATATATATATATATATATATATATATATATATATATATATATATATATATATATATAAAGAGAGAGAGAGAGAGAGAGAGAGAGAACGATTTCCCATCGCTTCTTTATTCATGTAAGAAATCTAGGCCTAAATATGGGCCTACCATAATGCCAAGTTAGGTGAGTCTAATCCCATTGGTTGCTTCTTTTGAGAACAAAGTCTGCTTACCAAAAGTCGCGTGCTCTCACTTATTTTGATTTATAACCTTACGACCTGCAAAACTTTCAATAATTTATGGACTAACCTTAGGATGACCCTGACAATTATATCACTCGAAAGAGAATGTAAATAAAATAACATAAGGATTTCAAATTTCGTTAGCATCGGCCGAATACTTTGGACGTTATTGCCAAATAAGTCCCAAGATAAGCTTGGGAGGACTTGGGCAATTATATCATTCGAAAGGGAATATGAAATAACCCAACGGTCTCAAATTTCGTTAGTATCTGCTTTACAGATATGATGCTATTGCAAAAAAAATAATAATCCCAGTATAATCATGGGTGCTGTAGGTGTAGCTAGTTATAGGATAGGTGGTGAGGATGTAGTTGGTGGTAATGTAGATGATAGTGACGTAGATGCTGTCAGGTGGCATATGTTGAGTGCAGGTATTTTAGGTGCAGCGAGTGTAAGTGGTAATTGGGTAGATGGCGGTGGTCATGGTGGTGATATAAGTGATGGTTGTGTAGGTAGTGTAGGTGTTGAGGGTATCGGTAGTGTTCGTGTAGGTACTGTAGCTGGTGGTAATTCGGTGGTAGTTTTCTTGGTGGTGTAGTTAGTAGTGGTCTTTGTGGTGGTATAGGTGGTACTAGTGTTTGTGGTGGTGTAGGTGGTAGTGGTATTTGTTGTGCTGTACGTTGTGTTGTTGGTGGAGGTGGCAGAGGTTTTAGTGTCTGTGGAGTCGGTGTAGGGGGTGTAGGTAGCGGTGGTGTAGGGGATATAGGTGGTAGTGGTGATGTAGTTGGAGATGGTGTTTGTGGTCGTGTATGTGGTACTAGTGATGTAGTTGGAGATGGTGTTTGTGGTCGTGTATGTGGTAGTGGTGTTTGTGGTGGTGTAAGTTTGAAGGTGGTGTAGGTGGAATGCGTTGTAGTGTAGGCGTTGTAGATAGTATTGTGTAGGATGTTTAGGTGGTGTAGGAGGTGCAGGTAGTGGTGGTGTAAGGGTGAAGATGTTGGTGTAAGTGGTGGTGGTCTAGGTGTTTCTGGTATAGGCTGTGGTAGTGTAATTGGTGGTGGTGTAGCTGTTAGTGGTGGCTGTGGTGATGTAGGTGATGCAGTGGGTGGTGAAGGTTTTAGTGGTGTACATTCTGTTGTAGGTGGTAGCGGTGGTGTAGTTAGTGTAGGTGGTGGGGTGGTAGTGTAGGTAATGGTGTAGGTGTTGTTGGTATAGGCCTTGGAGGTATAGGGGGTAGTGGTGTAGGTGGTGGTGAGTTAGCTAGTGTAGTTGGTGGTGTTGGGGTGTATTCGCTGTTGGTGTAAGTGGTAGTGGT
Organism: Ceratothoa steindachneri; assembly: GCA_963969495.1. Taxonomy (NCBI): domain Eukaryota; kingdom Metazoa; phylum Arthropoda; class Malacostraca; order Isopoda; family Cymothoidae; genus Ceratothoa; species Ceratothoa steindachneri. The sequence goes on along the minus strand of OZ018327.1, from coordinate 71,579,893 downwards.
GTAGGTGGTATTAGTGTAAGTTTTTTCGTTGTTGGTGGTGGTGGTGGTAGAGGTGAAGGTGGTGGAGGTGGTGAAGGTTGAAGTGGTGTGGTGTTGCAGACGGTGGTGTTGGTGGTGTAGTTGGTGTTGCTGTATGGTATGTAGATTATGATTCGAAAGGAAATGTAAAACAACATTATGGCTTTAAATTTCGTTCGAATCAGCCGAATAGTTTCAATATCATTACAAAAACAAAAACAAAACAAAACGATGACTGACCTACCGACTTACATAGTGTGATGTAGACTCGCCCGCGACTAAAAATGAATCGGAAAAAGTAAATGAATCAAGAAATAAAGACAGAATGAAATGGGGAAAGAGAGAGATAAAGCAGGTGAGAGAAAGATAAAGCAAGAGAGATAAAGATAAAGCAAGAAAGAAAAGGATGGAGAAAGACATAGATAAAGACGAAGGGAAAGAGAGACAGTAAAAGAGAAAGAAAATATACAAAGATAAGAAGAGATATATAGAGAAATAGAAGGAGAGATAGAGATGAAGAAAGAGAGACAAAGAGAGCAAAAGTTAGAAAGTGATCAAATTGAAATAAAATATTAAACAAAAACATTGAATATTTTGCCTTAGTTTTTTTATGTACCACCCTAAATCCAGCATTTTATGCTCTTAAAGCCAAAGAGTCGATGCTGATATAATATGACGCAACTACTTTACTATTAGTTTCCCAAAGCAGGTATCAATGCAAAGATTTTTTATAGTTTCAGTATAAACATTTTACTTTATTAAATATAATAGGTTGCTTCTTATTTCGAACAAGGTATGTTGACCAAAAACGCGTGATCTAACTGACTTTGATTCATGCCATTACACCTTAAAAACTTTCAATTATTCAGGGACTAACCTTGGGAGGATATTGGCGATTATATCTTTCAAAAAAGAGTGTAAAACAACCTGAGAGTCTCAAATTTCGTTAGTATCCGCCTCATAGTTAGAATAATTTTGCCAAAACAAAATAATTCCCTGGCTAAAATTGCGTGCTGGTGGTGTAGGTTGTAGTGTATATGCTATAAGTGGTAGTGGTGTAGGTGTTGTATTTAGTATTGAGTTGTAGTTTGTTTTGTTTAGGTGGTCTAGGTGGTGGTGGTTTATGTGGTGTGGTGTAGTTGGTTGTAACGTGGGTAGTGGTAGTGTAGGTGGTGTGAATCTAGGCGGTTTTTTGGTTTTAATGTAGGTGATTGTGATGTAGCTGGTATTGGAGTTGGTGTAGGTGGTTATAATGTAAGTGGTGGTGTTGTACGTCGTGTTATAAGTTGTGGTGGTTTAGGTAGTATGGGTTGTAGTGTAGGTTTTGCAGTTGGTAGTGCTGTAGGCGTTGTTGTTGTCAGTTGTGTAAGCGGTGGTAACGTGACGCTGTTGTATGTGGTGCAGGTGGGAGTGTTATTGCTAGTGGTGGTATAATTGTTGATAGTGTAGGTGGTGGTGGTGGGTAGGTGGTAAAAGTGCTGGCGATGTAGGTGCTGGTGGCTTAGGTGTGGTGGCGTAGGTGTGGTGGCGTAGGTGGTGGTGACGTAGGTGGAGGAGGCGTAGGTGGTGGTGGCGTAGGTAGTGGTGGCGTAGGTGGTGGTGGTGTAGGAGGTATTGGTATAGGTGGTTGTGGTGTAGGTGCTGGTGGTTATGATGGTGGTGATGATATAATTTTTTTAGGTAGTGGTGGGGGTGGTAGTCGTGTAGGCGGTGTTGGTATAAGTGTTGTTGGTGTAGGTCATGGTGGTATAGATGATCGTGGTGTAGGTAGCGGTGGTAGAGGTGTAAGTGGTGGTGTATGTGGCTAGTGGTGTATGTGAGATTTAGGTGGTAGTGGTGTAGGTGATCGTTTAGGTTGTTTTGGTGTTAGTGGTATAGGTGGTGGTGTAGTTGGTAATGGATAGGTGCTGGTTTAGTTTGTGTTGGTGGTGTAGTTGGTAATGGGATAGGTGATGGTTTAGTTTGTGTTGTTGGTTTAGGTGGTGATGTTGCTGGTGATGTTGCTGGTTAGGAAGATGATGTAGTCGCTCGAGGTGAAGGATGTAGTGATGTAGGCTGTGGAAACGGAGGTGGTAGGGTAGGTTGTGATGATTCGAAAAGAATGTAAAAGAAAATAAGCATGTGAAATTTCGTTAGAATTGGCCGAATATTTACTCTATCATTATAAAACAAACACAAAAAAACGGGAAGTGGCCAACCAACCGACATAGTGAGATGTAGTATGTCGCGCGACTAAAAATGAATCGAAAAAGTAAAGGATAGAAAAAGAGAGTTAGAGAGAAAGATAGAGAAAGAGGAAGACAAAGTGATACAGCAAGAGAGAGAGAAAGTGAGGGAGAATAAGAGAGATATAAAGACAGATGCCAAACGAGAGAGAAAGAGTTGAAGAGAGAGATATATAAAGAGATAAACAAAGACTTGGAGAGAAAGAAAGGGATAGAGATAAAGAAATACATAGCGAAAGATAGAAAGGGAAAATATCTAAACATAATATTGAGTTTTTGGCCTTAGTTTTTTCCATGCAACAACCTAAATCCCTTATTTTATGCTCTTAAAGCCAAAAGGCCGACGCTGATATCATATAACGCAAACTACTTTACTATTAGTTTCCCATAGCGAGTAACAATGCAAAAATATTTTATAGTCCTAGTATATACACTTTACCTTGTTAATTATAATTGGATGCTTCTTAATAAGAAAAATGAGCCGAAAAAAAGAAAGGGTTAGCGAAATAGAGAGAGAAAGAGAGAGAAAGAAAGAGGAAAGAGAGAGAAAAAAAGAGAGAGAACGACAAAGAAAGAGAAAGAAAATGAGAGAGAGATAAAGAGTGAGAAAAAAGAGAGAAAGAAAGACAGAGAGAAAGACATAACGAAAGATAGAAAGAGAAAATATTAAAATAAAATATTTAAACAAAATATTAAATATTTTCCATACGCTACCTTAAATCCTGCATTTTTCGCTCATAAAGCCAAATCGACGACGCTGAAATCATACGACGCAAACTACTTTACTATTAGTTTCCCAAAACGAGTATCAATGCAATGATATTTTATAATCTTAGTATATACACTTTACCTTGTTAAATATACTATGTTGCCTTTTATTGAGAAAAATGAATCGGAAAAAGGAAAGGGATAGAGAAAGAGAGCAATAGATCCTGAAAGAGAGAGAAAAGGACATACTGAAAGATAGTTGGAAAAATATTGAAATATATATTTAAACAAAATATTGAATTTTTTTCCATACACTACCCTAAATCCCGCATTTTTTGCTTGTAAGCCAAACAGCGGACGCTGAAATCATATGACCCCAATTACTTTACTATTAGTTTCCCAAAGCGAGTATCAATGAAACGATATAACTGACAACAGCCTCACAGACAATATTGCGTTTCAATTTCGGTCATTATAAGCAATAAAAACTTTAAGTATACTTCTTTTTCGCAATTTCCCCTCCATTATATAATACTTAACATGAAAAATATTGATAAACTATTTCGTTTTAACACATATAATTTGAGTGAATCTTTTCGGTAGGATTTGCATAAAACTAAGATTCACTTTTTTTGTTATTATTTACAAATTATATAATAAAAGTAAAATACTATCAGAAAGCCAACAACAATGTGAATAAGTTTTATAAATTGTTAAAAAAGTAATAATAATGTAAAATAATATTAAATAAAATAATTATCGGTTTACCGTTTCCTATGATTCATGGTAACGTTTTCCAAAGTCCTTTTAATTCGTTTCGAGATTTTGTCTGTCTTATGTCAAGTTTGGCTAACTAGGCAACCCACCTTATACCTAAAATCCCGAGAAAAATTTAAATTTCGATAATTTTAAGCAATTATGATCTTTAAGTATATATTTTCCCCAATTTACGCTACATTATATATTACTTGACAAAACTACTGATAAATTAACTTGTTTTAACATATTTATAACAAAATTGCGATTTTAGGGTTTAAGAATGGGTGACTGGATTTTGGCTGTTTTAGAAATATATATATATATATATATATATATATATATATATATATATGCAACAAAGCCCACAGGGAAAATTAATACGAAGATTCCAATTACTTTCTAACTTTATTTCGAGTTTTTGAAACAAAGTTTGAAAGTACTTGGAATCCTCGTATTAATTTTCCATGTAGGCTTTGTTGCATTTTTGCTTACTCTCGTGAAACTTTTTGAGTTTTTCACATACATATATATATATATATATATATATATATATATATAAATATATATATATATATATATATATATATATATATATATATATATATATATATATATATATATATATATATATATATATTTATATATATATATATATATATATATGTAAATTTTGAACATTTGTTTTCTCCACGAAGCAACGTAGGTACTAGTCCAAAATACATGCGACTGTAAACTTGCAAAATATTTAGAATAATCAACTTGTCGGAAAAATGCCAGAATTCAACGTGAACGAGTATAGGGTAAAGGCACATGGGTCATGATAATCTTTGAAGTGTTTACAATTTTTTAGGTCAAATTTTAAAAAGAGTCAACATGGAAGTGTATATATGTGCCTTAATCCCGAATTATCTGAAAGTTCGAAATAATTCGCTGTAACATCGCAAAGACAAATAGAGATCTCGGATAGACACATAGCTAGACAATTGTGTCTATATCGAAATATATTATTCTTTCCTTAAAGGAAGCCCTCGTTAGCCCTCATTTGGAGTATGCGGTGCAATTCTTGTTTTCCTAAATGCAAAATGGCATTGAATTTTTGAAACGTGTCCATCGTCAAAATATGTAATTAATTACTGAAATTAGAAAAAGTGGATCATACAGAGAAAGTGTGGGGCAACGTAACTTTATTTTTACTAAAAGATCGCTACCTATGCAGTCAGCTTATTGAATTCATTGAATACAACAATGATCACTAATATATATATATATATATATATATATATATATATATATATATATATATATATATATATTATGACTCACGATTTGAGCTAAATAACAGAGATACAACTTGAAATAACGGTTTCAAACAAGAAGGTTATTTACAACACTTCATGTGGATGGAAATAAATCGATTTCCTTTTTGATTTATTCAGTTCCCGTTTATTTTCATTAAAGTGAGGATAACGTATCTTTACTTTTATTCTTTGAATGATATTTATATTGGGGTTGCATTTTTGCATGGGTGTTTTGGGCTCGGCATTCTTGACATGATGCATAACTTTATCTACAAGTATATCCTTGCTTTTTTTTCCCTTCCTTTTCTTTGTTAAACTAGCTTCGAATGGATCTTAGGTTCTTTGCACACTACATCTATGTATACATGTTAAATATCCTCATATTCTCATTGCACGTACATATATCAAATTCAATTGCATAAAAATTACATCTACTAATACACATATAAATCACTCCGCATGCACATCTGTGAAAGCAGCATTTGTGATTAGGATAATTGCAAAGGGCCAGAAACCGTGGCTGAAAGCATTCACCTGTTTAAACAAGGTTAAATTAATGGAGAAACAGATGCATCCATTCTCTGCCTTAGAAAACTCACCACAACATTCCTATAATTCTTTAAATTCCCCAGATGTGGGGAAGGGCTTCTCTTCAGATGAATCTACGTCACCTGTGTTGTTTTTTCTGTAAAAAGATTGTCTTTTTTTATTGTTTGTTTCACGAATGGATCATAAAAAATATAGGAAAGTCGTCTAAAAGTTGAGAGGTGTCATGTATAAGTCATTTCATTTGATTTACTTCTCTTATAAGAGGTTTGTAGTAGTAAAAGAAACTGATTTTTAGTGGATTTGAACTGCATCATCAGGGCAGTCATGAACTACATATATTATTCATGGGAAATTCTGTTTTGATTCAATTACTAAACGTATAGATCCCAAATACTAAATTGTACTAATTTTATTTTCTTATTTGGGGGGGGGGGGGAGGAGGATTCGGCAGATTTGTTTTGAGTTTTTCGTCTACCAATTATTAGTCGTGTTTCTGACATTAAAAAAATTACATAGATGGTGCCAGAATTAATGAAGTTAAAGAGTGACTGATTGAAATTGGAAATGTAGTAAAGGTAAAGGAATAAATGATTCAGTGAAATCAGCGAACTAGCTGAGGTAGGATAGGTAAAAGAATCAGCAAATTGGTGATTGAGAGAAAGTTAGAAAATTATTGAGAAAAATGTGAAAATGATCGCGAAAAAATATGAAAAAGACGGAGTAAAGATAGAAAGAAATAGAGATTTAAGGGGGAAAAGATTGCTCTTAATGGGATAATTGAGGTAAATAAGAAAAAGGATTAAGAAGAAAACTTAAATAACCAAAGAGAGAAACAAAAGAATTGGAGTAAAATAGGAAAAAGATTAAGGTTTAAAGGAAAAAAGACTAAGAATAGTCAAGAAAAGACGGGGAGAGCGGGATAGCGAATGGCGAACCCCCGATATACCTAAACCACTGAATTGTATTCTGGTCTCCCGAGGTTAGGTACGCCAATCCAAACAAACCCATTGAAACCCTTGGAAGCATAAAGGGAAAGAGGATGAAGAAATCAAGATTTCGGCTCCATTTGCGAGGGCAAGAATCGATTACAATTAGCTGAGAAATAAAGCCCTAGAATAATCTGAGCCACACCTTATATATACTAACTTCATTTCTTTCTTACGAACCCATTCAATACTCTACGGCTCAAATGCCTACGTTCGTTTACGTTTTGTAGTTGTAAAATTAACATAGCTTTGTATGAGGCAGTCCCCTCATATATAAAAAAACTATTTTGTGTGATGAGTGATGTATGTATAAACTAAACGAAACTTATTTTCATGTTCGTAACGTCACATGATGTACTGACACATGTTCGATAAGTAAATGGGTTCGACTTATGCATAGGAACCGCTTTCAATCCATTAATTAGCATATATTTTCATGCTCTCTGAGATGTGCAACATGAATAATTAGTTATATATATATATATATATATATATATATATATATATATATATATATATATATATATATATATATATATATACCGTTCTAATACAGATATTAATCTATATTTTATGATAAAAAGTGTTGAGACCTGTGTGTTTGGGAGTGTGTATGCAGTGAAGCGAGGGTTTCACGTTTCATAAGACTATTTATGGTTTCTCCTTTGATGTTTTTATTTCTCTCCTCGAGCAAAGAAATGAGTCTCGCGGGAGGAGACATTTCCTCTACTTCTTTTTCCAATCAACTGCTGCTCCATAAGTTAGTGTGACAGTGGTCAATCGTGGTATGGAAATTACATTTGTATATGAATGTGTGTCTTAGTTTACGAATCTTCCTATTTATTCATGGATACACATGGTTATATGTTTTTTCTTAAAGCGCTGATCTGGCGACTTCCAACATGATATTAAGTCGACGCAATCAATATTAAACTAACATTAAGATACAATGAAAACACACAAACAAATAAACGAAAGTAAAGCCAAAACAAACAACATTTTAGAATAAAGCAACAAGAAGAAGGAATCAGTCTCCAGCATCTGGTGGGGGCTCACCTCTCGCCGGCACCGGATCATGCGCCCAACAACAAATAGACACAAATATAATGGAGGGGGCCAACTTCTTCCAAAATGTCCATGATTCCACAGGTCTGTGTGCACGACTCCGTGTCGAGCTCATTAGGGAATTTGAAAATAGGCCTCTTTATATATCAGTGAGTCTCCTTACAATGCACTTTTTAATTTAAGAATATGTCTGTTCAGACAAGAATACACCTCTTTATATGCATTACTTCTTTAGTTGTATATGTAGATATAATTGTATATAGTAAGCTTATAAAAAAAACAGGAGTAATAAACCTTTCTTGTCCTTCATTTCTTTCCTTAGAAGAGATGTTATCTCAATAACTCTAGCCATAAGCCTGTTCTCAAGAAAGGCCCAGGATTAGGAGCCGATGGCAAATCATTCAGTTGATGATCACAATCCAACCTTTGATTGAGAGGAAGTAGTAGTAGTAATACTATGACTACTATTTCATCAAATAGGTAGGCAATATTTGAATAAACATCGATTGTTGTCGCGAAAAGGCTGTTAATCCCCAATCACTCAGCTTACTGTGATTGATAGTTAGTTTTTATATAGATATATCCTTATATTTATGAAAACAATTAATATTGGCCAATGCACCTTTTTTTATAAGACGTTAGGGAGATTTATGGAGATTGCCATTGTCCATCCTTAACACTTTTTGTTAAAAACGGGATTTTGGGGAGATGTTGAATAATAGATATTTTTTATCTATTATGCTTAAGAAGTGGAACTGAGCTCAAGGATAATAATATGGCTATCATTAATAAAATAGAGAGTTTTATTAATTAAACTATCAACAACACACAAAACGGAAAATGTTTACATAAACAGAGAATGGAAAGGGTCGTGGGAATATCTGGCTAATCCGAGGATTAAGATTTGGGAGAGATTTAAAAAGGTAAACAAATAAAAATTAAAGGGATGTGATTGTTCGCTAAAACATTTAAAGCACAGGATAGGGTTGACAAGAGGTTAGGTAATCAAAGGTAATGCTCAGCTTACGGAATTACCAGTTGTTGTGCAGAGGAAAACGACGCGAAGGAATCTTCGGTCCGCTGGCGAGTTCCAGCCAAAGGGGGGGATTAAATTATCCTGACGTGACGTCTTGGGAATAAGAACCGTTTTTTGACGAACGTGCTTGAAGAACAATGGCTGTTCTAACGTTGTTCTCTTCTGAACAACAGGGGGGGGGGGGGTGAGAACCGTCTCTTGTCTACGGGCTCAAAGAACAATAGATGTTCTAACGTTGTTCTCTTTCTGAACAACAGGGGAGGGGGGGAGGGTGAGAACCGTCTCTTGTCTAATGGCTCAAAGAACAATGGCTGTTCTAACGTTGTTCTCTTTCTGAACAACAGGAGGGCCTTGCTGACTTGGCATCTTGAAGGCTTGAACCTTGGCACTCAAGGGATATTGTCCTCTTCTGGACAATAATTGTGGATCTCGAGGTAGAGGGCCCTGGTGCACAAGGTGAGACCGGATCGGTGTGATGTCTCGCGAAGATAATCTGGATCTGATCTGATCTAATCGGGAAAGTTTCCATATAAATAGTCGGAGCCATCCCCTTGGCGTAGGGGACAATGGAGTCGGGGCTTCGAGGGACTGCCCCAGCCGCGCTTTGAAACATAACTTATCTGCCTATAAGCCTAACTCAATCTGACGAGATCGACGCATGGGGCGAACGGGGGAGGGGGATGAACCTCCTTGGTTAAATATTAACTCAGGTGGCGATAGGGCGCCCTGCTTTCTCATCGAAGATGCACGTGGGTAGCCATGTGTTCTAACAAACGTGATAGTAGCTGAATCCAAGCGGCCTCAGACCGTTCTATCACAAGGACAATCTTGCTCTTCGCAAACAGGCTTTCGGTGTGCGGTCTATTTCTATCAACGGGATTTTGATCTACAAAAATTTAAATATTTCCATTACATATTTCCTAATAATTTACACTTTATCTATTTTTTAATATCCCTATTTATTTTCTTAGGCCTAAATTCAATAAATTCAATAGAGAATTTTAAGCTGAATTACTTTCTTTTATGTACTAATAAATGTCACCAAAATAACGTCGCCTTAATTTTAGCTCATTTTATGAATTTCACGATTTATATATTTTTTTCATCCTTAGATTCAATGAGCAAAAAGGATAATGTGAGAAAAAATATTAACTCTTAGAAATTATCTAGATTAAAGCTTCAAATATTCTAAAAACCAGCCTAAAGGGGTGCTCTTTCATACCCTAAATCAACGCTTAGATATAATTTTAATAAAAGTTTGAAGGACGAAGTGAAGATCCGCAATCTCAGTCTACCTGAGGGTTGTTTATCTTTATATTTGGTGAAGCTGATCTTAGCAAGCTAATTCTGAGAAAAAAAATAGAGGTATTGAGATAAGTAAACATCAGCAGCTCCTCCAAGCTAATTTTGAAAATGAAATAATAAATAAATTTATATATATATATATATATATATATATATATATATATATATATATATATATATATATATATATATATATATATATATATATATATATATATATATATATATATATATATATATATATATATATATATATATATATATATTTATCAATTTATTTTTTCACATGTATTTGTTAAGAACTCATCCTCTAATTAATTATGGGTCGCACAACATACCAAGATATTATCAAACTGCTTACTGTCGAAAATCTTCCAGCAGTTCTAAACTGGATGAATCAGCGCGGATTATTGAGGAATGAAATAAAGTGTGGACAGTGGACGACTGTAATGAACTGGAGAGTATATTCATTTAAAAAGATAAATACATATGGAAATGTCAACAGAAAATTGTGGCAAAATACAAACAAATCGCTTCGATTTGTAAGGGCGAATTCTTTTTCTGATCAAAATTGTCTCTCAGAAATGGATAGAAGCAATATTCTATTTGGATCAACATATAAGTGTTACTCAGACTGTTAATTTCATAAATATTTCAAGAGTTACTTGACATTTTTTTTTTTCGCGAAATATGTACAAAGTACTTCGTAAAACCTAACCACCAGCACCTACACCACATCACATAAACGCCAACACGTACACACCCACTTACACAAACACCTACAAGAACGCCTCACCACCACCACCTACACCACCACAAAGTACCCCACATCGCATACACCACCACCTACACTAAATACACCGACACTACTACCAGCTAAACCAATACTAGCTACACTAACACCACCTACCTCTCTTTCACCACCCATTACACCAACACCTACACCAGTCACCTGCACCGCTTACACCGCCACCACCAACGCCACCGATACCTACGCCACCACCAACTACACCAAAAACACATACCCCTCGAAAAGTACACCACCAACGCAAACAAAGCACCACCTAGACCAAACCTGCCAAAACCACCAACACATACACCACCCACACTATGGCATCTACACAATCACCACCTGCAACACTATCACCTAAACCATCTAGACCACCACGACCTACATCACCTACATCCCCACGACATACACTACAACCACTTACACCACTATCGGTAAGGGAAAACTACAACACCTACAATAACTTCAACACCATTAACAACTAAAACACTAAAAGCTACAACACAGGCAACTACACCACACACAAATGACCATTTATACCCCCACCGCCTGCACCTCCAACCCCTACACCACCACCTACACCACCACCACCTACACCACTATCACCTACACCACCACCGCCTACACCACAACCACTTACATCACCAAGCATACTCCACCTACCGCGCCACCACCACAAACACCTACAACTTCTCCAGCTACGCCACCACCACCACTTACACCTACTATACATAACCCATATGAACCACCAGGAAACACACCACCGCCAACTACAGTCCCACCACATACAACAATGACACCTCCGCCACCCACACCAGCACCACCTACATACCAATCACTTACACTACCACCACCTACATCACCACCTAAACCACTACTACCTAAATGTACACCACGTACACTACCAACAACACTACCCTCTCCACCAACATAACCTACATAACCTACAACACCACTTACACCACCACCCAAAACACTACCACCTAACACCTAAACTATCTACACTACCACCAACAACACTTACACCATCTACAACACCAATACCTACACTACCAAACATATGCCAGCTACACCCTTCACACCTGCACCACCTTCCCCACCATCACCAACACCACGACACAATCGCCACATACATCATGGCCACCTACACAGGCCCTAACTACTCCACCTACAAAACACCGCCTACACCAAAGCAGCCTACAACAACATTGCCTACACCACCAAAGCCTCCCTTACCTTCACCTATACCACTAACAACTACATCACCTACAAAATCACCAGCTACACCACTATCACCTACACCATATGCACCCTTACGACCTACACCACCACCACTAACATCACTAAAGCTTATAGCAATTACAGCACCTACATTGAATTCACCACCACTAGCTCATATACCACTACTACCTTCTCTACTATCACCTTTACCACCAACAATTAAAACACGACCGGCTACACCTTACACAACATGACCACTTACACAATACCGTCTACTCTCCACCACCTACAACATAACGAGCACCACCTAGAGCACAAACACCTGCTTATACACCACCACCTACACCTACTACCTCACCACAGCCTACACCTACTACATCAATACCACCTACACCTACTCCACTTACCTCTACACCCACCCCAAAACAATTACAACTGAATTACCCATACTATCACCGTCTACACCAGCAATATCTTCACAACATACCCCATCACAAACTATACTAAGGCCATTTACACCTCCTACGACACCTACACCACTCACCTGCACCGCCTACCTTACCACCCGACCACCACATACAACACCTAGACCTAGAACAGCACCACTTACACCTCCTACACCAAACACACATGCACCACCACAACACACACCACTGCTCCATACACTCCCAACACCTACAACAATAACACCTAGAATCAACTACACCACGACCACATACAACCTAACACTTTTACTACCACACCCTACACCACCACCACATCCATCAGTGCCACCTACACCAACAGTGCCTGGACGCCTACGCCTACGCCTACACATACATAAACTACACCACCTCCACTACTAGTTCCTGAAACCTACACCTACACAAACAAACTGCACTATCTTTTCACCAAACCACGAACACTACCGACAACTACACAACCTACACCGCCAGTGCGTGGACACCTACGCCTACAGAAACATAACCTACACACTCTCTACGTCACACAACGAAAACCGTGCCTTCCCGTACAACCTGAAAGCCTACACTACCTACACCGCCCCTACCTCCACCGCTAACACTTACCCCAACACTACCTACACCTACACCACACCAGCTAACCTGTATCAGCTAAAAATTCACCACCGCCTACCCCCACAACCACTTACACCACCTACAGATTCAACAGGCACACCACTTACCGCGCCGCCTACACAACTATCACATACAACACTTACACCTACACTACCACCAACTACTCTATAAACATCTACACCACCACAAACTACACCTACACTACCACCAACTACTCTATAGACATCTACACCACCACCACCTACACCAAAACTGCCTGCACCGCTATCACCTACACTACCTACCTCATCACGCTTTTCTCAACACCACTTACAACACTATTGCTTACAGCAAGTACAGCACATACGATAAACTTCACCAACACTACCACCTATGCCACTAAAAGCTACACTACTACCACCTTCACCACCGCTACCTACAACACGACTAACTTGCCCATCTATACCTCTCCCTCCTGCACCTGCACCCGGTACACCACCACCACCTACACCATTACTACCTACCTCAACACAAGCTACCACGCCATGACCTACCCCAGGACAAACTACACCCACAAACACCTACACCTCCACGGCCTAAACAAGCATCAGCTATACATGCACCACAATCACCTACACAACTACCATCTACACTACTACCGCCTACACAGCAACCACTTACATCACCAAACCTACTTCACCTACAGCATCAAACCCACATGCATTATCTACACCACTACCACCTACACCGCCAGCACCTACCCCAACACAACCTACCGCGTCACTACCTACCCAAGACAACCTACACCTAGACAACATACACATACACCACTGCCACTTACTCCGCTTGCACAACCACCTACACCTCCACGGCCTAAACAACCATCAGCTACAACTACATATACCACCATCACCAACACCCCCACATCTACACTACCACCGCCTACACAGCAACCATTTAGATAACCAAACCTACTCCACCTACAACGTTAAACCCACATGCACCAACTACACCATCACAACACACTAACACCACCTAAACAAATGTCCTTACAATCACCTGCAGCTACACCACTACCACCTACACACCTATCACTTACACTACTACCACCTAAACCAACTCCACTTATACTACCTACAACAGTACTCCTACACCAACTCAACCTACATCACTGACACCTTAACCACCAAGACCGACACAATCGTTAGCTACATCATGGCGACCTACAAGACCAACAACTACACCAACTACACTACAAACACCTAGACCACCACCACATACACCTCCAACACCTCCTTCACCTTCACCTACACCACTAGCACCTACTAACATGTACAATCACCACCTACACCACTATTACTTACATTATCTACACCACCTACATTCCCACGACTTACACCACCTACATTCCCCTGACCTACACCACCACCACCACCACCACTTACATTACTATCGCTTAGGTAAATACAGCACCTACACTACATTCACCACCACTAACACCTATACCACTACTACCTACACCACTTCCACCTTCATCACCACCAACTCCAACACGACCACCTACACCACCCTTGCATACTCTTCATCATCTACACCACCACCTACACCAAGACCACCTCCACTACCGCCTACACCACCACCAACTACAACTAGACCAGCACCACCTATACCACGACCATCTACTTCTACACCACCTACAGCACTAACACCTACACCAACCCTCCAAGACCACCTACATCTGAATAACCTACTCTATTACCACCTATACCGACTACACAAGTACTACCTACACAACCCTTATCACCAGAAACTATACCATCATCATTTACACCTCCTACGCCTCATATACCACTATCACCACCTCTATCACAATCACCTACATCACCACAATCTACACCCCCCCACATACAACCCTCCTACCTACACCACCACCTATACTACCCACACCACCTACACCACCACCAACTACACCACCTATAACACCACCACTTATAACACCACTATCACCTACACTACCTACACCACGTTCATCAACCAAGGTTATCCTGGGAATTATTTTATTTTGTCAATAACATCATAATATTCGGCAGATACTAACGAAATTTCAGAGACTTTGCTTGTTTCACATTCACTTTCGAATGATATATTTGTCAAATTCCTCTCAAAGTTAGCCGGAAATTATTTGGCAATAACATCAAAATTATTCGGCCGATTGTATTGAAATTCGAAACTCTTATGTTGTTTTATATTAACTTTCTAATGTTATAATTGCCAAAGTCCTTACAAGGTTATCTTGGGAATTATTTGGCAATAACTTCATAACTATTCGGCCAAAAATATCTAAATTTGAAACCTTTATGTTGTTCTACATTCTCTTTCTAGTGATATAATTGACACAAGGCCCTTCCAAGGTTAGTCCGTGAATTACTGAAACTTTTAAAGGTTGTAAGGTCATAAATCAGTGTAAGTGAGAGCACGCAAGTTTTGGTCACCAGACCTTTTTTATTCTTTACCTGATCGTCACTTTATGATATTATAACAAACGAAACCGCGCGGTAGTTCACTTGTTTTCTTTCATTTGCCCTCATATAAGCTTTGCAAACAAATAGGTTCCAATAAATGCACACATGCAAAAATTCATTCAGACAAATGGGTTTGAAAATTTGAGCACACAAGTAAAACGAGCAGTAGATATCTAGACTTATCTATATAATGAAAATAGAGCAAACCTAGAGACAACAAAAGGTGAGATAAAATGTGAAAAAAGTAAACATACATGAAATGAAGAAAGGCTTTCGTTTAACCCAGCAATTCACAGTAGCAAAATTAATATGTTTACTGAAGGTATGCGTTCACTATATTTCCATAAGCCT
Source organism: Ceratothoa steindachneri (assembly GCA_963969495.1). Lineage (NCBI taxonomy): Eukaryota > Metazoa > Arthropoda > Malacostraca > Isopoda > Cymothoidae > Ceratothoa > Ceratothoa steindachneri. The sequence continues at coordinate 71,564,005 of OZ018327.1, read as the reverse complement.
ATGCAGAATCATACGAAACAATTTACAATATACAAACAAACATAGTCACAAATTATCGTAAGTCATTTGTCATTGCTTCATGGCCATGACTTTCTGACCTCTATAGGGGTATGATCTAATCACTCAAGTCATGCCGTTTCTCAGTGCTTTTTCAGAGGGTTCTCCTTCATATCTCACTAGCCCTTAAACTTTAGGGCTGCCATTCCTTCTACGTTGAAAATACCACTTTCCAAGTCTAATTGAAGATTAGTAAGCATAGAGGTTTCTCCAATTATACTAACAAACCAATAACTATGCCTAATTTTATTCTATTCGAAACCATTCCATGTCGTGCAACACACCAATTTCAGACAGTGAAATCTATATTTGAGATTCTTGACCTAATAGTCAGGATAAGCATATTTTGGAGTTTTTTATACAGCTCCAAACTCACGCCTAAACTCAAATACCAACACTCTTCAACTCCCTAATTTATTACTTGAAATCCAACCAACTAATTATTTCCTTCTTATACGACCAACTAATATATAACAATAGTTATTTAGGTGTAATTTCCCCCACATTCACCAGAGTCAACTTAGGAGCAACATCCTATAAAGGGGGCTATGTTAAGCCAATTTTATAATTCTTATTAATTTACTTATTTAATTGTTTTTTGTGTGTTTGCCTTTATTTATGTACTTTTTCTCTTCTTTTTATCCAATTAACTATGTTATATTTTAAGTCTGTTTTTGAAATTTATTCTAACCGTTGTAAAATTGACAGAATACTCTGTTGATGATGTACATAATCGATGTACGAAACGTTCAGATATCTCTATTAAATGTTCCATTTCGACGTGTTGTTTTTACCCTTCTTATTGCACTTTCGCTTCCCGAGGAAGGAATCGGCCCATTAGCTAGATAATATATATATATATATATATATATATATATATATATATATATATATATATATATATATATATATATATGAATGCAATATGCAATGTCCAGCAGGAAAAATGAAAAGAAGCAATGTCCTGCGGGACATTGCATTCATTGCGAAACTCACGTGCTACTTTGTGAGTTATTGATTTCATATATATATATATATATATATATATATATATATATATATATATATATATTCTACTCTAACATAGGATACACAATTAAGCATTCATAGATGTATCACTTATGTTCGAGTAGAAAAACTATATATAGTGTAGCGACCTGTAAATCATTCCATTTCTGCTAGCTCGGAATTCTTGGCAGAAGTACCTCGTATCAAGCATCTTACCAACTAGTAAAGGAGGAAATGTTTTAGGACAGTTTTTTCTACGACTCCGAAAATTTGGTCTCTAATTTTTTAGGACCAAATATCAAAAAAGAGAATAATACCGTGGTGTTACTTCACCCTCATCACCATTCACTCACCATTAATCAATCATATTTTTTTTACAGTGGCCCACTTAAGCAGATGACTGCTTAAGTCCCCGACCTACCTCCCTGCGTAAACCGCCGTCAGATGGGAAAGGGAATTGCCATTCATGTTTCGTTTCAACTATGCCAGGCAGTGGCATGGCCATAATTGGGGGCATTGGAGGAAGCTGGATTGAGGAATAGCCCACAGTAGATAACAATGTCAGAAACCTTTCCGGATAAGGGACGGACTGCAACCTCCGCTGCTTAACCCAGTGGGGGTCCCTTCTAGGAACATAGAGGGACACACAACCGTCTCTATGGTATGTTGGGATGCAGTCGTGATTAAAACACCCTCGGGGGGCGGCGTTGTTAATAAGTCCGCCATACAATCACACGCCTGAGAGGATCCCCCGGATTTATCTCATCTATCGTGTCATCCATCCTAAAGGCAATTTTCATTTCCATCCAGGCGGCAGGCGAGCGCGGGGGGACCTCTCTTCATCCCCAAGGAAAGAAAAAATAATTTATAATGTAAAATATAATTTAAACACTCACACACACACATAAGAAACGTAAGGCGTGCAATAAAACAAGAAGCAGGATTCGTAAAGGCGACTTGCACCTACCAGTCAGAGGGGCTTCAAAAGTACCAAAATTCTGGACAACCAAAGCCGGATCGAGGAACGGTGTTCCAGACAATCTTCGGAAAGCTGAATGTGGTTATTCCAAGGTTAATTGACACCCTGGTTGGCTAGTTTGCAGTCTGCGAGAAAAAGTCAGACGTGGAGACGCTGACAAAAGAAAAAGGCCAGAAGGTGCTAGGAGAGATAAACCTCCAGCCCAGCCCCCCTTCCCCGCCCAGATCCAGACACACCGCAGTGTAGTGGGCAGGCAACTAGACCCCTGGATAGGACAACACAGCAGTGGAAAAATAAAAAAAGTTATCAACCGAAATCAGTCGTGGGTTAACGTGGTGGAAGTTGTGAAGTTCCGAAACAAACGGGACAACACAGAACACCAACACGTCTTTAAAGTTATTTTAGCGACACTCAGATGGCGCAGAAAGCGAAAGAAAGGGGCCTCCTGCTGTTCAACGCGAAGATCAGCGCTGACCAAATGGAGAGGGAGGAATTCACTACCATCCAAATCTACTTTCGCTGCTACAAGCTTGAGTAGCACACAACCAAACACTGCAAGGAGCAGAACATCACATGCTTTAGATGTAGTGGAACAGGCCACGGATGGAGGGAGTGCAATGCAACGAAAGAAAAGTGCCCAAACTGCGGCTTGAACCACGGGGCGATGGCCATGTCATGCCCCTAAAGGAAGGAAATAATAAAGAAGAAAAAATCTGAAGATACAAGGAGGAGCAATACGTCTTACGCACAGGCAACAAAAACAGCCCCAAGCAAAGAAGCGAAGAATCAACATACCAAGACATACCTGAAACTCGAGAATGAAAACTCGACTAAGATTCTTACGTGCATTATTTTCGCGCACGTAAACAATCTTACTAACCCAAGATCGTTCGCAAAAACCCTCAACCTCATGCTAAAAAGAACGGCATGAAGGAGATGTGGTTTCCGGACGATTCACCATCGGGAGATGTGCTTCAACTCTAATTCCAATCAAAGAGCGCAGCAGAGGCTCCAGCAACTCCATTACTCACAGTAGAAGAAAAAACATCGGAAGCCATGGTAGAAGAAAGTACTACAAACAGAAAGGCTAGCACATCCCGGCTAGACCAACGACTGGAAGCACAAAGACGGCGTAAGAGGAAAGAAATGAGAGCTGCAAGAAGAATCAAGGAAGCGGAAGGCAACCTTGCAAGCGAATCGTCCTCAGATTCTGAAGCTGAAGAGGCAAAAAACAAGGCGACCAAGAGCCCTGTAAGCTCGAGAAGCAGATCAAAGACCTTGAAACGTACTTGCAAGTACGATGTAGAGGAGATCAACCTGAGAATCTTCACCGACGAGCTGATCCCACGCCCCGAAAAGCTCTTCCCCAGGGAAATATTTAAGGGAATCCAAAAGGGGAAAATCAAATGGACATACTCAGCAAAAGAAAGAGAATCTGACATAGAACAAGCGTTGCAAGAGGGCACAATGAAGCTCCACAGAGACTCCTGCATTACCTTTAAGTGATGCAGAGTACAAGAAAATACGCAACAGTAAGAACAAGAACACATAAGACACTTCAAAGAAAACAAAAACACAAAACAACAAAAACTTGGAAAACACGAACAACGCCTTAAAATACTCACACTGAATGTGGATGGATGGAAGGGAAAGTCCATTGCTTATGGTAACATCTTTCGTACAGTGGACCCAGACATCATCCTCATGTCGGAACACGGCATAAACACAACCACAGACACCATAAAAATACAATATTACACTGTAGTACAAAAAAACACAATCAAGAACTATTCGATGGCGCAGCCATCGCAATAAAAAAAAACAAAACATAAAGTTTAGAACATTCGCGGACTTAGATGAATCATTCGTGGCTCTCGAGATCCCAACCCTGGTTGGTGGCCTAACTGTGGCAGCAGCCTACCAGCCACCCAGGCGACAGTACCTACCGATCAACAACTTCTTCACCCTCTTCGGGCACAAAAGTCTAGCGCTGCTAGGTGAGAACCTAAACGCCCGCTGCCGTGCATCTGGCTACAGGAGCGTCGATCAAAGGGGACGAAACCTGGAACTACTATTCGAAAGAAATAGAGTCCGAAGAGTAGGACCTGACTTCTTAACTTCTCTAACACATTGTTCGGCGACAAAACCAGACATTGTGTTGGTAAGCTCTGAATTCCCCTTTAACATCGCCAACGAACCTGGCCCAGTGGTCCCGAGCGATCATGTCACAATCATTACAACCATTTTGCTTGCGCCAATGCTCAAGCCTTTCCCACATAGGAAAAGTTACGCGAAAGCTAACTGGGAGCAGTACAGAGAGATGTTGAGCACCTATCAACCAGCTGACCTGGAAGACGCAAATCTGGAGGAAATTGATTAGGAGATTGACAATATCACCAATCTCCTCATTCAAGCTGACGAAAGATGCGTCCCCAAGATCTCATACAAAATGGTCCCACAACCTAGGTGGACACGCGAAATGAGAAACATCGCTAGGGAACACAGAAAAATCTACGAAGAAGTCGGTAGAACAGGCTCGAATGAGACAGCTAAGCGAGGACATGAAAAACACAATCCTTGAGAATCAGAAGGAAATCTGGGACGAAATCATAGACAGACTAGACCGGGAGACAAATCCTATAAGTTTTTGGAATAGCATCCGAAGACTTAGGGGATTGCCTCCCAGGCCTGGGATTAGAATTAAAGAAGGCAACATCCTCATAGAGGATCTGGATTCCCTGGAAAGGAGATTCAGGAACCACTGGAAAGAGGACTTTGCGATCTCACCTAAGGAGAACAACGATTTCGACCAGGACTTCGAAGACCAACTGCTCGAGGACCTCGGAGCGATGATACATAGGACCCACCCACAACTGCAAGGGTCTAGAGAGAGAGATGGTTGACCAAGGGCGCCCGATCACTGATGAAGAGACCATTAACACCATGAGGTCCTTCAAACAAAGGGCACCAGGTTGGTCTGTGCTCTCTAAAAACAACCTAGTGAATGCCCCTAGGCAAACTATTCAGGAAATGGTGAACATCATGAATGCTTCCCTGAATACAGTCTACTTCCCAGACGGGTATAGGGTGGCAAAAATCATCTTTATCCTAAAAGGGAACAAGCCCCCAGACCAAGTGGCCAACTACCGCCCAATCTCTCTCCTAGAAATACCCGGCAAGATCTTCGAGACGATTATAGCCAACAGGCTAAAAAATCAACTCGACGAGTTGGGAGCGCACAGCCCACAACAGCCTGGGTTTAGACCAAAACGGGGCACTGAAATGCCCTGGAATAGCATCCGAAGACTTAGGGGATTGCCTCCCAGGCCTGGGATTAAAATTAAAGAAGGCAACATCCTCATAGAGTATCTGGATTCCCTGGAAAGGAGATTCAGGAACCACTGGAAAGAGGACTTTGCGATCTCACCTAAGGAGAACAACGATTTAAACCAGGACTTCGAAGACCAACTGCTCGAGGACCTCGGAGCGATGATACATAGGACCCACCCACAACTGCAAGTGTCTAGAGAGAGAGATGGTTGACCACGGGCGCCCGATCACTGTTGAAGAGACCATTAACACCATGAGGTCCTTCAAACAAAGGGCACCAGGTTGGTCTGTGCTCTCTAAAAACAACCTAGTGAATGCCCCTAGGCAAACTATTCAGGGAATGGTGAACATCATGAATGCTTCCCTGAATACAGTCTACTTCCCAGACAGGTATAGGGTGGCAAAAATCATCTGTATCCCAAAAGGGAACAAGCCCCCAGACCAAGTGGCCAACTACCGCCCAATCTCTCTTCTAGAAATACCCGGCAAGATCTTCGAGACGATTATAGCCAACAGGCTAAAAAATCAACTCGACGAGTTGGGAGCGCACAGCCCACAACAGCCTGGGTTTAGACCAAAACGGGGCACTGAAATGCCCTGGCGCTCCTAACAGAAAAGATCGCGCAATGCCGAGCGAAGGGTCATTATGTAGGCATCGTGATGAGGGACGTGCAGAAGGCCTTCGTCAGGGTTTGGCTGAGTGGACTGCAATACAAGATTCTAAGTCCCTAGCTAAACCCAGTCCTGGAAAGGATTCTTTGTGACTTCATCATGGACAGAAGGGCGCGTATCATGATCGAATAACACAAGGGTCCTGAATTCGAACTCAAAGCGGGCGTTCCCCAAAGGAGCTCACTGAGTCGCCTGTTTTACCTGGTCTTCACCATTGACCTCCCTACTCTAATTCACAGGGACACTATGTATCTGCAATACGCAGATGACATCACACAGATCGTCCCCAGTAGGGTTAGGAAGGCAAGGGATCAGGCTATCAACACCATCGCGGAGATCTCGAACATCAACGATTTCGAGAGAAAGTGGAAAATCCGGACAAACAGAGAGAAATTCAAAATCCTCCCGCTGTGCCTGCCGTCAGTTTACGTGGCCCATTGTAATTAATGGGAGGAGATATGTCTACTCCGCCAAAGGCACCATCCTGGGCCTAAAAATCTCCGACCACGGATACTCGAGTCACTACACGGTGAGGCAGAATATGGCGAAGAGAGAAATCTCTAAGCTATATAGGTTCAGTGATCTTTTCTCGGCGAATATGAGGAAATTATACCTGTTGTTTATCCGAGCTACGCTTATCTACCCTGCAGTAGTGACTCAAGCGGCCAGCAAGACCACTATGAGAAGGCTCCAACTAGTGCAGAACTCTGCATCCCTCTTCATAAACAAAAGCAGACGAAGAGAACAACTTTGGTGGAGGGACCTGCACCCCAAGCAGAAACTGGAGCCAGTAAACGTCGTAACCCAGAAACTAGCCAAAAAAATCTGGTCTACATTGGCCAATAAAATAATCCCAGAATTAAGAAGATCTGGAGGCAGGATCAACATCCCTGCCAGGCTGCACGGGAAGGTCGATCGTAGCCGGTGATTCCCAAGCACCAAAGTCTGTTCCGAGGAAAATATTTAACCAATTTACACTTAAACACTAACAACACAGAGTATGACTCAACAACCTACAAAACAATAGTATAAACATGATAAACAAACAACGAGAGTACACACGAGGTAAAAACACGAAAATTGTACACTATCAAAGGCTTGGAAGCTTAATAACATCAATGCACGTATACAAAATAAATGAGACAAGGAGAAAAAATAAACAGAAAAACACTAAGAAGAACACATACAGGGAAAAACACGTGATAACATAAATAATACAAAAAGGAAAAATAAGTATAAAAAAAAATAATAAAGTATGCCTGCGATGCCCCTTTCACCATCTATTATCTACTACTATCCAAATATTTCCAAGATTGAATATACCATCATTCCATTTCTGTTCATTCGCAGAAGGTCACTTACCACGGTCAAAAGACGTCTCAGGATCTCTTTTTCGTATGTTATTTCTCGCCTCAAAGAAACTGTCAAAAAACCTGTAAAAAAAATAAAGAGAATACAAGTTAAAATTAATAAAGCTGCCATTGCTGTGGCCTTCAACAGTACATGTATATATATATATATATATATATATATATATATATATATATATATAGATATATAATATATATATATATATATATATATATATATATATATATACATATATATATATATATATATATATATATATATATATATATATATATATATATATATATATATATATATATATATTTTAATCCCAAAACCAGTTTGGGATTAAAATATATTTATCAATTGAAAGGTTGAACAAATTTAATAAATTACTTCTATTTAAATAAGTTAAGAAATAGTGGATAATTAAATATATAAGATCTTCCTAGAATGGCTTGTTTTTTCCAATCTATTCTTATCGTCTTATGTCAGTAATAACGAAGAATTAAAATTGTAAGTAGTGTTCAAGCCTCCTCGTCAAATGATCGCCCCTTTTTTAAGATTTATACTGATATTTAAATATTTGACTTGAATTCCTGTCCTCTGCATATGTCTTTTTAGTAAGAACCATATTATGTGGTCTCGCTCAGAATAAAGGCATTGTTGGTAGTTGTGTATATGTTTCACAGGCATGAATTCTGAACGGCGATTCCATTCAACTTTTGTTGTGAACATAAATTCTCATTTGTTTCACTTAAATCCACTCATGAATCTGCAAAACCGAGAACACGAGAGAAAAAGAAACAGAGAGAGTAGTTTTAAATGAAACTTCGTATCTATGCAAAGAGTTTAGACCGTTTGCACGTCTCCAAATCTTCTGATCTTTTCTTTCCTCATTCCTTTGTACTTCCATCTCCCAACTTCTCTTTCCTTCCTTTCTCTCCAAAATTCAGTTCTAACTAAAGATTTTAATTCCGTTTGTAAATTAAAAAAAAGGATTGAGACGGACGCACATATACATAAATCTTGAATCCCAATTAACGCGAGCAGAAGTCACGTAGTGATACTGCATTAATTCCAGGCAAGATAATAAAGATCTCACATCCTTAATTTGCGCACTGCAACCAACTGCTGAAATTGTAGATAATAAATAAACTAATTAAGTTTAGACTTTTAAGTTTGCAATTAGTGAAGATTAATTGCCAAAATTACGTTGAAATCTTATTCTGTTAAACATTTAAGAAAGTGCAATAATTTCTGTCCTAGGGAAAAGTAAGAAAGAATTTATATGCATATGTGATGTATGAATACAGTTAATAAATATTTAAGTCTCAGTTGTTTCAACTCACTCTTTATCTCTCTCTCTCTCTCTCTCTCTCTCCTCAATTTCTTGAGAGACGCCTATTATTCAACTTTCTTCCCTCACAACTATCATCCTCTTCTTCATTTTTATTTTTTCTTTACCAAGTTTTACTTCAGCAAAAAGCCAAGTTAACGTGAGTCTAACGTGTTTGTTTTGATAGCAAATTCCTTTCAAAAAGGATCCTAATTGTATTTATTAAGAGGCTTTTGAAATATTTTCTTTCAATTTGGGTAATTTTACTATTGTTTTTCGATGATATTAAAGCCTTAAGACAAATTCCCAAATTTTTCTTATTTATTTATTTGATTTAAGGATACATTTGATTTTGAAACTTTTTATACAATTATAGCCATTTTTTTTTTATGCTTAATTCTTCTAATTTTTCTCCCAGATTTTGGTACCAATTTCCTGCTCCGAGTGATTTATAGGTGAGAAGTAAGGGAAATTGGTGTGATCTAATAAGAGTAGAATGATTCAGTCAAAAAGGATTGGGGAGGTGTAGTGAGTTGAAGAATAAAAGGTGAAGAAATAAAATAAATAAAGAGGTTAAAATATCATGAGTGTAATATAGTGCTGTCACAAAGTGAATTATATGTATAGCAGTGACGTAGGCGAGAGAAAGTGTGGCAACACATCCACTGGAACCAAAATTCCAAAAGAAAATCTTGATCATACCCGCATCACCGTGCCAAGCAGTGGAAGTGGTGTAGCAGCGGAAATTTCCCTACTACACCTAAAACTTGGAAGAATAGCACAACTTAACGGCCTGGTGGAGTGAGTCATTTAAGAAAGATAAGGTTTAGTCTGCTTCAGCAGACAACTCAAGCATTGCGTATCCTCCATTCGCCTGAGCCCCGCACGAATTTCTTCTGCTATATCGGTTCGACACATTTTCACTTCCTTTAACTTTGCCACTTAATTACAGACCTCTACTTACAAACTTTCCTCGAAAGATGCCCTCGTCAAATGTTGCTCAACCGACGACCACTGCCCTATTTAACTCCTGTTCGCTTGACCACGTCTGATATCATTAACTCTTTAACACCGACGCTTACATTCCATCCTAAAAGATATAATAAGAAGTCAAGCGCGAATAAATTAATTAAGATATTTCAGATGCATCAGGTAATATGACATCTAATATATAACATGATACTCCCAAGCTCTCATGAATAAATGAAACGATGGTATTGATTTTAAGGTATGGAAAAAGTAACTAGAATGTAGTTACCCCAAAGTGGGATGTAGCAATTATCTACTAAGCTTATATCTGAAAACAGTATACCAAAATTAGAAACAGTTATTCGTCAGATTTTAACAAAATCCTTAAGGTTAATAGGACCATAATAGATTGACCCTAGTTCTATGTACAGATAAGAGAAATAAGGTTTTATATCCATTTTTAATCAATTATATACGGTCAAAAAGGATACTTTCGTAGTGGCATCCCGGAGTTCAAGGATTGAGTTTCATTGGAATTGCGTAGGTACGAGTACTTAAGTTTTAATTATCCAATATCTCATTAACATTCTATTCTCTTCCCTAAAGGTTAACCGTGGTCAGTGTTCTTACATCGTTCCTCAAGAATAATGAACGAATAATCCCAACCTCTCAGCCACTTCTATAATGCTTTGCCCAACGCGAGGCCGCCCACGAGTCAGTGCAGTTGAGTCTCTGGGTAGTATTCAAGACTTTTACTGAAGATGTCCCATTATAAGGAAGGTTCTCAGATGGTCATTACTGTCCTCAGCCCTTGAAGTAGCAATTTGTGGTTCCAATTTTCACAATTTCGCCTTGAAATTATTTTTTTCATAATATTATTTTAGTCATAAATTCATAAGATGCTTGAAGGGAATTTTTTTGGTTTAATTTTGATAGTTCGTAGGTATCTTCCGTCATTTTAATAAACCTAATTTTACAACCTCTTTCTTAGGATTATATATGGTTATTAAAATGTTTAGTATGAGTCAAAATAGAGTAGTTATAGGCTGTTGCTTTTTTGCTTTCGGTCACTTATTGTCGGACGTTGCTGGACAATGCTTCCAAGTGAGCGTTTTGTCTTTTTGCTGAATTTTTCTATTCGAAATATAATTATGTATGTTTATCTTTAAATCCATTTAACATTTTTGTGATTAAAATAACGATCAGATTTTTATATTGTTCGTCATCGAGAGCTTACGAGATCTCATTATTGATTATAATGTTTTTCATTATTATTAATAATAATTAGAGAATATCCCCCTAAATGTTTCTAAGGAGAGATTGTAGATAAATTGATGAGCCCAGAAAAAGGTTGGTTAGGTAAAAAAAAAAATATCGAAAGCAACCCAACCTTGGTTGGAGTTTAAGTAAAATGAGACAGGAATTATATATATATATATATATATATATATATATATATATATATATATATATATATATATATATATGCATAGAAGAAAGTAAGTGCATCAATAGAGAAGGAAAACTATTAATAAACTGTTAAGAGAATTTGACCCAGGAAAGTCATCGTTACAAGTAAATATTAGGCCGTGTTGGGTAGAAAATTAAATTTCCACGAAGTCAAAAAATGAAGGGTGTCGATCTGATTCTTAACGACTTTCTAATCATACCAATTTTTTCTTTCCTTTTCTTTATTCATGTCTTACTATATAATTAATAGTATGCCTGACTATTTAATCCGTTTAACCTCAGTGTCACGAAATTAGAGAGAAAAGCGGGCCCGTCGAGTTCGATAACCCAGCGCTGTTGAATCGCTCGCTGCTATCGACCCAATCAGCCCTTATTGAGGAAGAGGCCGAAGACAGGGTCAAGAAAGGAAGGTCATCTGGTACTGATTTGGGAGATAATCTTCCACCGCGATTAAATCATTTCTCATACGGGCAAAGGCGCCCCACCGACGAGAATACTAGCCGGTGGGAAGCATCAATAAGATGTTGTAACTCTTAAACACCCAAATCTGGGCGCGAAAGAGAGGAATATGGTGAAAAGAAGAGTAAACGGATATGAATTGAAGGATGCAAAGAGGTTGAGACAATCCCAAAGGGATAATTTCAGAAGTAATGTGACAGATAAAGCAAACTGAGATGGAAACTGAACAGGAAACTTACTATAAATCTATGAATCGACAGGTACCGATGCGAACGTAGCAGATACTACAAAGAAAAATATAAGAAAAACTAGAAAATGAAATCCAGAGAGACCAAAACCAGAACCCTAACAGTGAACAACTGTTAATCAAAATTTACTGTTAGCAAACATGCCTACTGCCCCAAATTACAAACATAAAGACATAGTCGACGGGCTTGTAAAGGGCAAATATAAATGGGATTATGACACAGAGGAAGTGGGGACAAAAATCAACAATGCCATGAAACAAAGAATAATATCAATTGCTCTCGGATCCTGTCAAAATCTTACTAGACCAAGGAAAAAAGAGGCAAAGAGCAGAAGTAAAAAAAGGGGAAAACAGACAAAGAAGCAAAAAATATGTGTGGAGGTTAGCCCAAGAGAGGTCAAAAGGTGAAACATTCCTAGACAAAGTCTGGCCATATCACCTTAATTTATGGCCCCCGGAACGTTTAATCAGTTTGAAACCCTGTCGGAGCCCCCCCCCCCCCCTCCATTGTGCTCGGTTATCATCCGCCAATGGAAAGTCAAAGAGGAGATCTATCACTACCCTCCCCTCTAGCCGCTGTGAGGCTCCAGTAACTTACAACTGTTTACAAGGCTACATTCAAAGTCTTCCATAGGACGTCAGGTCTCTTACGCCTTTCTCCATAACCCCTTGCCTTGCAGAAACACTCTCTAATTATAGGAGCGACTCTATTTATTGTCAGCGAGAGTTCTTCCAAAGTCCGTCCGTCACGTTCCCCGTCAAGTCGCCGTGTCGACTCCTGTGATACCTTGCGCACATCTTACCTTCGTAATCTTTCTGGTCAGAGACGGATTACGCTCCTTCGTTATTCCCAATTCGGAGTGCTAACCGAGATCAACTCTCCGCTCATTAGCCTTACTCTACATGGTCTCTGTACCTTAACCTCAACCGTGAGACAAGAGCAAGGAAGTCCGAGAAGTCCTTCCGTGCAAAGTCCCATCTGGTTGCCGAGCCACCACCAGTCCCTGAAGCGGACTCTCCCCCCACTCCTTCGTGATTCCCATTTAGAGGACAACTTGGAACCTGATCTACGCTCATCTTTCGCCCTACGAAGTTCCCTCACGAGGCTTCATCGAATTCACCGCCGGTGAGGTAAAACCGAAGTGCCAGTCCGGTGATTTTTTCTCCATTTAATTCACTCCCCGAAAACTCCCGTAATTCTCTGCATTTAATTAATATTATCTCAACCCGCGTTTAATACCGCTCTTTCAAGTGATTGTTACAATTCTCGGGCTATTTTCATTTATTCCTTGCCCGCCTGTATTAACAACTGGTCACTTTTTCATTATTATATTAGTTTGCTTAGTTTTCGCGACCAATAATAATTCTATTATTTACTGGTATATTAAAGGTTATTTTTGTTAGAGCTTTTCTTTCAATAACTCCTGAGCTGAAACAGCAATCTTTATTTCTCCCTTTTATTGGCCAACCTTGGATTAACGCACTCGAATATAAATTGGGCACAAGCCCTTAGCCTGGACTTGCCGGTCTTGTTGAATACCCGTGGGCTCGACTCTGTATAGAGCGTGACACCACCGTGTCGTTCCCCGACAATATGCATGAATACAAACACAAACTGAAACTTTTTAATTTAAACGTAACTGGATTGAAAGATAGACGCATAATCTACTCATTATCATAAATGAAGACCTAGATAAAATAATACTAATAGAACATAGACTAAATACAGAAAAGGAAACAATAAAAATACGTAACTACAACATCATAACAGCAAGACACACCCAGAAGAGGTATAATGGAGTAGTGATGGTTATCAAGAAATGCATACAATACAATTATTTTTTAACATTAGAAGAATTAGATGTTACAATAAATGTGGAAACGAACCACCAGAGAATTAATAATAGTAGGTTATACCAACACCAAAGACGGTCCTATCTTCCGGTCCTTAATTTCTTCATAATTTTTCGCCGTCCAACATGTGCTACATTTTAGAAAAACAAGAAAATCAGATGCCGTGAAGAAGGGTGCACTAGTAACGCTAGTGGAGCCGAAAATACTGTACCTTTTATAGCAAGTAACTTCCCGATATTCGTAACGGAAGGAACCTCTGCAACCTCGGATATTATACTGACAAATATAAACTTTCAGCACAATCACCACAGCAAACCAGGCCCAGACTCCCCACTGGAACAACTCACATCATTAAAATAATCTCTATCTCCTCCATTTAAATTAAAATACTAGAAAATAATGCCATCAGCAAAATATATTAAAACAGTTATAAAGAGCATCTCAGCACCCTTGAAATAGAAAACCTTAATAATCGTAATGAAAGAAGATATTTAAATATACATAGAACAAACAACCGCTAAAAGTAAATAAGCAAGCAGGCTCGAGGGGTTCCAAATAGAACGCATAATACTACCCAAACTTGATGAGACGAAGAAATAATAATAAAATCCAAGAATTCAAACACATTCATTACAATGGAGATAATGAAAACGGGTAAAAAAGAGAAAGATAACTAATAACAATAAGACTCTGAAGTCGAATAGGAATGTTAAGACAAAACAAATCATATCTGGTCTGGAATAATGAACAAAATAGACATTGAGAAGAACCCCAAAAGGTTCATGAACCAATAAAAATACTTAGATGTTCCAAAGCAAGAGAAAAACAACAATAAAAATAGGGCAAATGAAAAGTTCTAATGCCACAAATATCAAACAACATTTCAGAATACATTGGACACAAATTCTCAATCTCACCAGAAGTACGAGAGAGCACACAAGGTAAAAATAATACAAATTCTCCAAGAACAACATTCAAACATCGAGCTCCAGTCACGCCTCAACAATGTATGACAAAATTTAAGAACGAGTCATACGAATTGACAAACCCCACCCCCTCCTTGCAAAAACTCGTCTTTCTGACAATTTTTTGCTACATCATGTCCTACACTTCTTTGCTGAATGAGAATTCGCTTAACCTCAAAGCAATCTACATAAAAGGCACATTCCCTTCTGAATATGTAACTAACACTTTCTTCCGGTCCCTCCAACTAAAGCCTCTCTGTTCTTAAAATTTGGATTTACAAGTCCTGTCCGACCTTATTTTCCCCTTAAGGAGTGATTGGCTCATATATTAAGAAAAATACCCCCGTACCACCCTAGTAGCTTTAAATTATGTTTTCGATTCTAAACCCTCCTAGCGCATGCGAATTAAAGTAAGATTTAAGAAGATACCATTTGTAATTAAAGAAGTAAATTTAAATGGCTCAACTTAATTCAGGAAATTGGCATATATATATATATATATATATATATATATACTTAGGACATTGTTGTAACGGTAGCGTAGCTCAGAATTCTCCAAAGACTGGCCACCTACTAGCTGATATCAGACCTTTCGAAAGCTGTAAAATTTGTCAACATTTTTTGCCTAAAGTAAAAATCAAACTTGAGCAAAAATATACACCCTGTTTTGTTCGTATCCTTTGCTCGGAACCATCTCGGTCAATGCTGAGTTACTACGGCTTAATTGCCTTCCGTAAACACAAATAAGTCATGTTTCAAAAAGGCGCTAATAGGTGAGGTTCCCGTTTGTATTTTCAAGAACCGTTACTCCAACCAGTATTGAATCCCGAGTACTTTGAAAATTAATCAAGAAATTAGCAGCACATCCATATTGGAACCAGAAACCAGCCCGCCCAACATACCCATACGCTACGGAAGGAAGATTCTTTGGACTCAAACTATCAAAGAATGGCTACACCTCACCACACAAAGAAAATATCCGAAGCAAAAACAAATATGATATTACTATACAGATTCAGGGAAGAACGTATCAGAAAAAAGGTAAGTTGTATATGTCCATCGTCCACCCCCAACTGACATAATCAATACTCCCTATACAGACGTTAAGTAAAATACAAATTAAAACTGCCCCAAAAATTCAGCACTCAAGGCAACAAAATTCATTATAAACAAGCCGAAGAACCACAGACTGACATTGGTGGAACTACACGAAAGAACAAAGTTGTGACCACTTAACCAGACACTACTTGAACGTGCAGTAAACATTTGACAAAAAATCGAATGAATACTTCCCGAAAATCAAATTCACAAATTTACATTACCTGAAGAAGAAATCCATCAAACTCGGTACAAACATTGATTTGATGGAAGCAAGAAAAAGAAAACTCAGAATGTTAACCCAATATACCGATGAGATATCAGAATATAACACCAATAGGAGAACACAGAAAATAATCCAAACCTACCTAGAACAAATGAGTGAGAAAACACATAAAAACTACTAAAATAAAAAAAATCAAACGCTTTAAAAAGAAAATGATAACCAATATCAAAGACTGTGAACAAAACACGAAGCTAACAAAACGAAACTAAGGCCAAAGCGATTGCCAGGCTACCTGTAACAAATTCATAATCATCCAAATCCAAGTCATTTTTAGAATCCTCCTCCTCTTCATAAATAATAATAACATCATTCATCTATATTATATATATATATATATATATATATATATATATATATATATATATATATATATATATATATATATATAATATATATACATATATATATATGCACAATTTTTTAACTATCCTATCTTATAATTAAACACGTTTACCACTTTTTCCCTCTCAATTCTCAAGCTACATTCTTCGCTAACTTCGTTTTCTCGCTCAACCGCTCCACCATAAAGGAGCCAAGTCCCAATATCAAGTGAATCATTAATACCACCTAAAGAACAAAGGAAACTTTCGTCTTAAGATGTATGAAGGAAAGCGAAAGTTCAAGACCAAATTAATTATCAGTTTCTAACTTCAAATATAATAGATCTTCATAGACTAATTTTTCATTTCTACCATTAAAGGCTACATGCCTGCATTCGCAAGTTACTACGTTTCCAAATATAATTGGGAAAGAGGAAATACAGCCTGGTCTTCAATAAAACCTGTATAAAAAGAAGCTGCTTCCGTCATATTTTATATATATATATATATATATATATATATATATATATATATATATATATATATATATATATATATATATATATATATATATATATATATATATATATGTATAACTGAATCACGAAAATAAGGAACGCGAGAAATTTATGAATAACGTTAAAGCCACGAGGAAAATGAAACAACGGAGAACTGCGAGGTCTTTCGACTAATGGTCCTTTACTAAGCAGACTAAAAGACAGGGAAAAAGAGAAAGATATTTATACACCTAATTAATGAAAATATGGGATATAAAGATTAAAAGGGGTGGGATTAGCAGATACCTGGGAAAAACCTATTAACAAGATGAGCCGTCAGGGTTAAAAAAAAGTTTACGGGTTACAAAAGAAAGGGGGGGGGGGAATGTTTGGGAATCACATATGCAAAATGAAAACAAAAAGGTTTACACATGATAACTAGAAAATAAGAGAAAAGAAAAATATGAGGAAAGGTTTTTTTATATAAATAAGCTAAAATAACTTCTATGTGGTAATCATTAATCCACAAATTTTATCTTTAAAATCATTTTTAAACATTCTTTTGATACAAGGGTCCAAAAAATACATTCCAGGGCTGAGATTAAAATTCAGGGTCAGTTGTATAAATGCCGATTCTAAAAGATTTCGTGAAAAAAAGTCATTTGATTTGGCAATCACAGAACTCTCCTTCCAATTAATACGATGGGAATTTTCACTCAAATGGATAAAAATGGCATTTGAAGTTTGCCCAGTGTTTACAGAGTACTTATGTTGCTTAATACGCACATTCAGATCCTTGCTAGTTTGCCCAATATAAAATGAAGGGCAATCCAAACAAAGGATTTTATAAATTACGTTATTTGTTTCATTAGGGCAATTTTTTATTAACATTCTTTTTAAAGTATTAGTATAAGAGAAAACAAGATTTACATTAAGTGTTTTTAACAATGTTTTTACGGTTTCAAAGCCATTAAAATAAGGTAAAATGAGGATATACTTGGGCGCTTCCTTCTAAATAGTACTTTCGTTATAAAACTTTTTTTTAGCTTTATTATAACAAATATCAAGTATATTTTCTGGATAACACAAGTCTGCACCGATTTTTCTTATAGATTCAATTTCCTGATCCAAATATTAAGGATTGACAATGCGCAACGCACGTAAAAACATAGAGGAAAAAATTGATATCTTAATATTAAGATGGTGGCCTGAATAAAAATGGACATAGGTTAAGTTGTTGGTTAGGTTTCTATAAATACTAAAATTGCAATTAAATGATTCCCTATGTATTAAGACATCTAAGAATGGAAGGCAATTGTCTTTCTCTAATTCAACAGTAGATTTTATGGAAGGTACCTGGTTATTTAAGTTGGAAAGCAAATTATTTACATCAATATTAAAAGGAAAAATAATTAAAATGTCATCAACATATCTAAATCACTTTAAGGGGATATCAATGATATTAGGTAAATATTGTTTTTCGAAGAATTCCATATACAAATTTGAGAGTAGGGGAGATAAGGGGTTGCCCATTGCCATACCAAATTTTGTTGGTAAAATTCACCATTAAAAACGAACTTACAGTCACAAATGCACAACTTAATGAGTGAAATAATATGACTTACAGATAGAGGCATTCATGATGAGTAAGCTCATTACTAAGATAATCTAAAATGGAATCAATAGGGACTTTGATAAAGAGAGAGCAAACGTCAAAACTTACCAACCTATCATTGGGGCAAATAGTAATTTGATTTAATTTTTCTACTAAGTCAAGGGAGTTTAGTATATGAGAACCGGATATTGTTCCAAGTAAAGGGGACAACAGTTTGGTAATATATTTTGATAATTTATATAAAACTGAATCAACTGTGTTAATAATAGGCAGCATAGGGTTCTTATCTTTGTGTGTTTTTACCAACCCGTATAAGTAAGGTAACGAGAGAGGCTTTTCTGACAAAACACCTATTAATTCTTTCTTATCATTAAGGATTTTTTTCAGTATACTATTGAAATGTTTAATAACTTGATCTAAGGGGTTCCTTGATAATTTTCTGTAAGTCACACCGTCAGCCAGTAGGGCATGCATGCGCGATATGTAATCATTTTTATCAAGAATTACGATACTTTTCGACTTGTCGGCTTTTGTGATATGTAATGCGTTATCTTTTTTAAGATCGGCTAAACTTTTTTTATACCGAGCGGGGAAATTACTTTCATGACTAACATTGGTGGCCCCATAAACAATACCTTTAATTATGTCAACCTGAGTTGGGGGAAGCTCACAGTATTTTTCAAATTTGCAAAGGGCAGACGCAATAGTTAAGGTGGAGGGTCTACTTGAAACGGAGAAGGATAAACCGTAACCGAGTGCACAAACGACGTTTTCACTAATTTCTTTGCTTGACAAGTTAACACAATTATTACGTACATTATTCCTCCAATCACTAGTGGCAATAAGAGATTTTACTTTCTTATCCAGTTTCATTGTTAAGACATTTTCCTTAAAGTGGTATAGATATGTTAACGACATTTCAATTATCTTGCCTTTTAATATTGATGTAAATAATTTGATTTCCAATTTAAATAACCAGGTACCTTCCATAAAATTTACTGTTGAATTAGAGAAAGACAATTGCCTTCCATTCTTAGATGTCTTAATACATAGAGAATCATTTAATTGCAATTTTAGTATTTATAGGAACCTAACCAACAACTTAACCTATGTCCATTTTTATTCAGGCCACCATCTTAATATTAAGATATCAATTTTTTCCTCTATGTTTTTACGTGCGTTGCGCATTGTCAATCCTTAATATTTGGATCAGGAAATTGAATCTATAAGAAAAATCGGTGCAGACTTGTGTTATCCAGAAAATATACTTGATATTTGTTATAATAAAGCTAAAAAAAAGTTCTATAACGAAAGTACTATTTAGAAGGAAGCGCCCAAGTATATCCTCATTTTACCTTATTTTAATGGCTTTGAAACCGTAAAAACATTGTTAAAAACACTTAATGTAAATCCTGTTTTCTCTTATAATAAAACTTTAAAAAGAATGTTAATAAAAAATTGCCCTAATGAAACAAATAACCTAATTTATAAAATCCTTTGTTTGGATTGCCCTTCATTTTATATTGGGCAAACTAGCAAGGATCTGAATGTGCGTATTAAGCAACGTAAGTACTCTGTAAACACTGAGCAAACTTCAAATACCATTTTTATTCATTTGAGTGAAAATTTCCATCGTATTAATTGGAAGGAGAGTTCTGTGATTGCCAAATCAAATGACTTTTTTTCACGAAATCTTTTAGAATCGGCATTTATACAACTAACCCTGAATTTTAATCTCAGCCCTGGAATGTATTTTTTGGACCCTTGTATCAAAAGAATGTTTAAAAATGATTTTAAAGATAAAATTTGTGAATTAATGATTACCACATAGAAGTTATTTTAGCTTATTTATATAAAAAACCTTTCCTCATATTTTTCTTTTGTCTTATTTTCTAGTTATCATGTGTAAACTTTTTTTGTTTTCATATTGCATATGTGATTCCCAAACATTGCCCCCCTCCTTTCTTTTGTAACCCGTAAACTTTTTTTTTAACCCTGACGGCTCATCTTGTTAATAGATTTTTCCAGGTATCTGCTAATCCCACCCCTTTTAATCTTTATATCCCATATTTTCATTAATCAGGTGTATAAATATCTTTCTCTTTTTCCCTGTCTTTTAGTCTGCATAGTAAAGGACCATTAGTCGAAAGGCCTCGCAGTTCTCCGTTGTTTCATTTTCCTCGTGGCTGTAACGTTATTCATATATATATATATATATATATATATATATATATATATATATATATATATATATATATATATATATATATATATATATACATATAAATATTTGTGTTCAGATAAATCGATACAAATTGTATACGGGAAAATAACAAAAGTTGTGTACAAAAAACAACGATGTATTTCATGAGAATTTACGAAAAAAATAATCGGTAACTAGTGTTTCGAAATAATTAAAAATGGCGACTATCTGCCTTCACGACCGACCTTCACCATGGCGGCCCTCAAAGATCCTAAATTGTTGTGAGAATCCTCGTTGACATTTTTCTAAACAATGCCCAACATTATATAATTTTGCGGTTGAGCTGGGTGGCCACAATTATGGGGATTCATGCTGCAGAAGGTTGTTGAACAATCATCCATGCTTCTTCCCTGGCATGTGTGCGGGGGCAGAGACCTCACTGCAAAGGTCTGCATTGAACATGAGCCAGTGAGGGTAAATGTGAGGAGGCATAATGTGGACATCGCTTTAGACTACACTCAGCACAATCAAAGAGGCGAGAATTTTTTTATGCATTAAACTAGGCATTTCCGATGGCTTTTCGCACAGCCAACGATCATTCAGTCGGTTCACCTTCCTTTCCTGCACGAAACTTCTTTCGCTGGAGAAGAAACAAAGAAGGCTTGGTCCAGTGTGCTTGACTTTGATTATGACTGCTTCTCTCTTTACTTACAGTTATCCTTAGTAACCTGCGTGAGAAACTGGTGCCTCTTCAGTTCATAAAAATTTCTCTTTACTGGTGTCATCAGAGCAACGTTTGTGACAGTTTTGTTCGGCAGTAACATCATCTTTATGACAAGCCTCGTCATACTTCTGTTACACTTTGTAGAAGAGGTTTTCGGGTAGTAAACAAGAATTACAATCTCCTTAACCCATCTCTCGTCTTTGAGGGCAGGGAGAAAGCGTACCTTTTTTCGTATTTAGCTTGAATTCTTAGAAGATTACGCATATGTTGTTATCTGCTGGGAAGATAAGAAGATAAACTTTTGTAGTGCGTATCCAAGGTCAAGCAACCTATACTGGTGAGGTCATTAACCTTTAGGCAAATTTTTAACTTTGTATCGTTTTTACTAAAACACCATATATATATATATATATATATATATATATATATATATACATAATAAATTTCTGTAATAACCGTAGCATTAAATTCAATTGAACAACCCACAAAGGACAAAACAAACGTCTCCTCATCAAGCAAATTTGAACAAAATTGAAGGAACGGAAAAAAGAGATATATGTAACCTAATAACAACAATCGGCGAACGCACTCACTTGAATAATGATATCCCCCATTAACACAACACTCGTTAGTCCCGCTGATCAGCCATAAGCTAGGTACACAGGTAAGAAAAAAGGACAAAGACAATCATCTCTTATTTAAAAATTTTTAAGTGTCCCCCAAAATATTTTAGCTATCTTATCGAGGTTACCTTTTCATTCATTTAAGGTTTTAAATTTATCAATATAAAATACTTCCTAAATTCTTAAGAATGTCTTCGTCATGAACGTTTTTAATAATTTTAACCCAATTAAATTCAATGGAATCATCTTTTCTTAATATGTGCTCAGCCACACAACTACATTCCCTATATGTCCTTACATCATAATTATGCTGGTAAAACGGCACTTTTTGATACGAGGTTTCTTATATATATATATATATATATATATATATATATATATATATATATATATATATATATATATATATATATATATATATATATATATGTAGTTTCAAAGCACAGAGAGAGAGAGAGAGCAGTACCACGCTCAAAAACAGTCGCCGACTTTTTGCGACGAATTAATTTTATGTCTACTTGATTTTGGCATTATTATTAAGGAGCGAAGTAACGATCGGTATGTCATCAGGAGATTCAAGCTTAATCTTTAAAAACATAAAGATTGTGTTTTGCTCCAATAATGTAATAAAATAAAGATTCTTTCTGAGAATGCTATTTGGTTTAAGCCAAATAATTTCTCTTTAGTTTCTATTTTTTTATGAAACATAAATATCGATAAATAATTCCTGTTTGAACCATATGAGAGCAATTCTCTACTTCAATTTAAGTACTTTTCCAATACCAAGGCAGGATAAAAAACGCTTGAGAAAAAGTAAATTCAATAAAAAAAATAAACGAGAAACAAAAACATAAATTGAAATGCTGTCAACTCAAACTCAATTTTGTGTGGCGAGGTTTGGTAGTACGCATGCAAATTATCCAAGTAATCATATACGGAGTGCAGCAATAAGGCCTCCCCGATTTCCTGTATAAATAGTAACAAAGGTGACAATTTCCAACATATTTAATTAAAAAAAAAATGGTTGAACCTTTATTTATCTTTTTCTCAATATCGGTTTCGGATAGCCATATACATAATTGAGGATTTGTGGATGAAAAACTCATACTTAATTACAAAAATATATACATACATATATTTCTCTGTTTCCTATCCCACTTTTGTCTATACCTTACCTGCATCTTTGAACTTTCAAAATTATCCTTTCTGAATCTATTAGGAAATGAATATAAAATAATGAAAATTGATCTTCTCTTTCATCAAATCTACCTGATATTTTGTCTTCCAGAGCAAAATTTCAATGTAGTTTTCCAAATCTTGGATAAGTTTCAAGTCTTTTATATCGTATGATAAAAGTTTGTCCATTTGGCCTGGGAAATTCGATATTGGGAGATCAATTCAGAAAAGGAAGTATTTTTACTCGTCGAGAGAACAAGCGTTCTTGCATGAAAGTTAGGAGAGTGTAATTAATTGGGAGCGTTGCCAATAGAATCTTTTCCTCTGAAACTTGATCTTAACTTGTTTTATTTGACGATGCATTAAGGCAACAGACTTAAACGGAGTATGGATATACTATAGTTAATCTCATTGACAGAAACAAGACTATTTACGACATATTACTATTTTATCCCTGTACTTTAAAACATCTGGCTAGCTACTGTAAGTACTCTAAATCTCTCATTAATCAAATAAGTGTATACCCGCCACTACAAGAAACACGAAAGGCATATCAAGCCTTGGTTGGCATGTCCTTATAATTTCCAGTAAGACAGGATAAGATTCGAAAAGTTAAAATAATCCTTACCATGCAAGAGCTAGTTAAGGAAACCCACATCAAATTCCTTTAATCTTAAGCAAGGCTCCGCAAGATGTCAAATCTCCCTAAAAGTCCTGGCAAGCTCCAATAATTCACAAATAGCTCCCAAGGGTTGCCATATATTTCCGAATGTCCAAAACTTCTCGCCAATCTCACCACGCTTTTGCAGCTAGTAGAGAGTCACTAAAGTTATCCGCAAATATGCGCGTCTCCAAAAATACCTGCAATATTTTTCAAGGTTTCGAATTTCCTGCAAATTCATGTAAGTTCCAGCAATTTTCCAGAAATTGACGCAATGTCGTCCATAGAAGCCCCAAGTCTTCTTACATGTCCCCGTGAAGCTAAAGCAAGGCGCCACTAACTCTTCCAACTCCCTGAAGAAGGGTGGCATGTATATAACAGTAGGAAGATAGGATCAGGGAAAGAGAGCAAAGAAATTAATTGAGCTCAATTTTAGGATAGGTGGTGAGTGTTCAGTGAAGACATGGTTGAGGTAAAAGATACAGCGTCATTTATTATGGTTGATGTAGAAAGCCGACGATGAAAAGATTGTCTGGTAGGGTAATAGCAAAGTTTAGATGCAAATAAAAGTGAGAAACAGAAGTTGAAAGAGAGTTTTCCACAAAATACGGTGAAAAAATTAATTTATATTAATCATATAAAATGAGAAAAAGACAAATTCGAGTATATTTCGATGTATGTAACGATAGAAAACATTATGAGACGGAGTAACAATCACGTATGTCCAGAAGTGGAAGCTATGGGGCCTGGGTATAATGAGAGATGTTGAACTTCACGATGATAAGCAAAGTTGCAGTAGAGGTGTTGAAAGAGCTCAGTTTAGAAATTTAGCCATATCAGCAAATAATCTCTTTGATGGCTGAGCCTCGAGGTCAATAAATTACAGCAATTATCTTAACCGCACCAATTTGTCTTGGATATTTTTCCATTTTTCGAGCGTTTTGGCTAGTTAACGCTGTTAATATATTAATAATAACAGTTTTCTGTAACGGTATAGCAAGACGACATAAAAGGGTGGCTTTGAAATCAGCTTTTTGGAGCTGATAGATGAGCCATCCCTAAGTGTTGTCTTCCAGTTTAAGGAAGATGGGATCACCTGCTGGATTTGAAGCAGAGCAGTTGTCTAATTATGCCATTATCTTAACCGCACATGTATATATTTATATATATATATATATATATATATATATATATATATAATATAGGGACTAAACGTTATATACACTACAAACCTACAACTGAGAAAAGTACGTTCCTGCTTACTAGGTAGGAGAAATCGAAATGAAATAATAATTGAAAGAATGAACAAAACAGAGTTGTGATTATGACAGTAACAAATAATGAAGTAGCATCGGCACAAAAGGAACGGGCGAAATTAACTCGCTTTGCGCGAAACATTATGATATTTGAGATACATTGCGACAAAAAAGGTAGAAACAATAATTAAGATTAGTTTACGTAGAAATATCTAAATGTTAATTTTGTTGTATGTCAGAAATACTCTTTTCCCACAGAGAATTTCCTCTCTATTAAAAGCAGCATCCTACTTTTAACATTTGAAATAAGTCCATTGAAAGTTTTAAAATCCATCTCCTGTCTTCGCAAAATTTCACTCTTGCCAATAATAAACAATAATGCAGGCAAGATTTTTAATGCTAGAAACATTTCTAATAAGAGAAAAATGTTTTATCAAGTTGTCAAGAAATTAATGTCATCATCATCATCATTATCTCACTAACTCTATAATTTAAGAAGGGGATTTTGGGGAGTATTTGAATAATAATTTCATCTTAGTTTGGTTATGACTTATGTTTTTTATCAAAGTTATTTCTAATAATTCTTTTATAATATCAAAAATCAAAATGGTGAAGTTCAGAAATAAATATAAGTATCGAAATTTTGTGAATTTTTTAAAACCCAAAGAATTACAAATGGTGAAGTCAGAAAATTTATTTTTATATATCTTCTATAACTCTATATTTTAGCAACGTGATATTTTGAAGAGGATGAAATTTAGTTTACAGTTCCTTTTTAAAATTATTATAGTTGGCCAAATTCAGAAAATTTATACAAATTTAACCATGGCTGCTTTTTTTTAGATTATAAATTTTAATCTTAGTAGCGAAGCGCAAGCTTTTCCCGTAGGTGGGTGTGGCAAAGCCATTGCCTGGTATTTTAAAAGGAAAGTCAAATCATTTGTAATGAACATCACAAAATTCATTTAGCAAAGTAGTCTCCATAGTGATTGTCATTGCTCTACACCTTTAAGTTAGCAGTCGATCAATGCCTTTCTTGAATAATTCATTCTGCTTATAAAATATATGATTTTATATGCTTTCATAGTTATTTTATATCAGTCTAAACTTTGTAATTGGAGTGATGTAATGACTTAATGAAATATTAGTTACTTACTGTAAAGTTCTCTCAAAAGGAGGATGAGAAAGAACTTCCTAACCTAACGCATAAGTTATTTCTAGTGGCAAACCTCCCACTTGTGGGCATACATTGTCATGAATGAGGAAGACACGCCTTTAGTTGACAAGCTAAGGAAGCTTTTGTTCAGGAGATTCATTTAACATTCCAAATTTTAATTATATATTTCTACTGTAACGGGTCGCTTAGTATTGCGGAACTCGTATTAAATAAATAGCTTCATCTTGCACCGATTACAAGGCTGAACCGTTTCTGCTAGCGATCAAGCCATCCTTTTATTGCGCTGAAAATTGCACTACGGAATCCAATTATCTTCTCCCGTAGTAATTATCTCCTAAAATCGCTTACAGTTCATGTGATGATAGTTCATGTGACACCCAAACACTATTTTTCGTAGATTACAAAATTGCCTTAAGAACTAATTAGCTTACAAATCCCGACGCCTTGGTAGATTAAAAATGGTTCGAAGATAATATAGCTTTAAAGGGTAAAGGCATAATTACAGTTGTCTTTAAACAGCTTTCAGAAAATTTGAACAATTTTGAGAAAACGATACTAATTTCTAGACAACCAAATGTTTTCACTTTATTTTATCAAAATAATAGTTTTTAAATAATCTATTACAGAACATCGACGTGGCCGATAGACCATATTTCGACTGAGATCGGAGAGAACGTTTTATTTCATTGATTGGATTGCTTCATAAGGGATGGAGCCACTGCCCGAGGTGAAATGGAGTAGTCCAAACTTCCTACGGTCAAGTAGCTCTGACAAATGGACACGTTAAAATTTTTCTAGTGCCCTTCCTAGATGTCGCGTGTGCATAATGTTCCCACACCCTTCTTATCATTTTATATAGACTTCATAACCGTAATAACCGTAATTCAACTTTGCTTTAATAATCATAATGTCTAGAAAACTTTTGCCTTTATTTTTTGCCATTTTTTAATGTTATCTCTTATTTGTTTTTTATCTTAGCTTGTTTGTAACCTCTGTTGGTTACTATAGCAACGATAGGACTCCTCTGGTCTCTATCGATCACGTATGTGGGACGCTCCCCATCCATGTCACGCAAATAGCTGTATTCAATAGACCGTTTTCTAAACCGAGCAAAAAGTTACTGTTTCAAATGACTATTTTAAAATTCATTTTTGCCGTCACAGACATGAGATCGTTTTCCCCCACCTGGGAGCGTCGCGCCATACTTTTAAATACAGCTAATTGCTTACCATGGATTTTGTGCGATGTGGATGATGCTGTCTCGAGAGAGGTTGCTATTTCTATAGTAACAAAATTCCTTAACAGTGTTAATTGCAGTTTGCTTTTACACAAAATGTCCCCTTTTCGCTAAAACGTGTTTCTTAATAATTTAACAATATTTTTGATAAAAGAATTGAATTTCAATTAAATTTACTTCCTTGTCTATCTATTTTCGTTTTTATATTATTTGTGTTTTTTCCGTAAGATTAAATCTATGAACTATTGAAGTTTTATTCCTTCCCATATTCATTACATATCATATAATTCCATATAAACTCACCAAATCTCACCTGAAAGACTTGGCAAGAAGAGTAATCAGAATGTATTATTTGGTACATATTACGTGTTACTATGAAAGTAAATCTTTATTTAGAATCTAAAAAAATGGCTACCTATTATTCAAATTTATACAAATCTTAACTTTATACATCCAATTTATCTTAATTCCATCAACTATTGATACAAATCCAAACTTTACAGCGGTAATTAATATGTATCTTAACAAACTAGTTGCATTTATTTTTAATCAAATTTACGTTAAAGTTCCAAAACCAAGCTACTTTCCGTTATATCTACGTTCTGAAGAGAGTCAGGATCCTCTAACCTTAAATTACGCCGTTCCGGCCGCCTTCCTTTAATCTAACAACGTCCGACTGCATGTTTATTCATCGCTAGAGAATCGTTCGAAATGAAAGAGTTAAGAGCCTCCGTCAAGAGAGACGAAAACCTCGCCTTATCAAGCCGGACACGAACAAGTTTCAAGCCATTGCCTTTGATCACGAACGAGTTCCAATGTCATTGTCGTTATTTACTTGGTAGATGGACCTCATGGAATAAAATCAAATAGGGTGCTTTTTTGGTTGACAAATGCAATATAACTTTATTGGTTTTATTTCCTTACTGTAAATCTAAACTTGTAATGCTTCGTGATATAGTATGTAGGTATGTATTTAGAAATTATTATTTTAAAGGGTAATCTAGAGCATCTAGTGCTCTTTGTTAGGGCATGCATACCTTTTCGCCTTCAGTTCTTACCGTTGGCAACCCTTTTCGAAAAATGGAAGCTGAGTGAGTAAGACTTACTCTGTTAATACACAGCCTCCCCATTTCCAAGACTCCTGATGTGCATCCTCTAATACCTTTTGGCCATTGGCTAAACCAGCAGGATATTTTGCAACAGAATTGGACCCCAGAGCGGGGACGCGTAAAGCGATTCCCTTCCGTAACAAAGCAATGGTTGCGGACTTGAGTCTTGAGTCTTGCTTCAGCTGAGAACAGAATAAACCGTATCGATGGCAAGGACCTGCAACACTCGGCAGAAGACAGTAGTCTTGGGTTTCACATGCAACTAGCAGGTACGGATTAGGTCAATATAGTGGGAGTTTTAACTTCATAATACCAATTTCACTCATATCCAGGTTCACGTTTTTGTGCCATTTAATCCCTTCTAATCTTCACCCCTATCTCAAAGTCATTTAAAGATGAGAATAGGTAGGAAGCACAAGTCAAGGATGTAACTGAGATTCTCAGCTCTGATCTGCACCTAGGCAGTGGTAGATTGATACTCGTTGAGACATGATATAAAATAGCGTGTCTTCGGCAGCTTCAACCACATCAAGCAGATGACAACTGCATATAAAAGGTGGTCCTCAATAAATGCTCGTGTCCAAGTTTAGGTTGTGGGCTACATCTCTCGAGACATCCCACCGGAGCAATGACACTAAATAAATAATAATACGGAAAATAATTGATAATTGGAAACTTGAACGACAGAACTCTATTATACAAAAACAAGATTTGAGCCTAAAGGGAATTACAACAAGGATTGCCAATGAATTAAAGTCACCTGACAAAGAAATTACTTTTCTATAGAAACTCGACTCAGCTGAGAAGTCATTAACAGAAGTATGAAAGGGGTATAATTCTTGTTTGCAATATTCAACCTTAGGCAGTCCGTTAGAACCATAGTCTGGAATTTACTATTAGAGCATTAAACCCAGCACTGTTTAGGAAAGGCTTTGCGTATAAACTAAAAGATTATGCCTCTTGCTAAAGGACGATGCATATTAATGTTCAGTGTATATTCACCCATTCTTGATCAATAGAAGAAACAAAAGAACATTTTTAAAGTTAATTTGACACTGCCATTAATTATATTTCTCCCAAAGATATAATTCATATCCTATGGATTTTGATGAGCGTGTTCGATATAGTGCCGACATCTGGCATATACAGAACTACAGAATCTAGGACCAGCAAAGACCCTAAGGTCCGCTCGAGGCTAGTCCGCTACACTAAATCAAAAACTACGATACACCCTTATCTACGAGTGTATCTCTAACATGCTATTTTATTTATTTATTTTTTTTTTAATACTATCTACTGTACACACTTATCTACATGTGTACATTATCGTGCAATTTTAACTAATCAAACTAGGGGTCGGGGGAGATAGAAAGTTTTTCTTCTCATCTTCCGCAGCCACTCGACTGCTAGTGGTGAAAAGCTAATTTAGGGATAGAGACTACTTATAGGATAGGCGGAAAAGAAATGGGACATCTAAGCTACACATGCAGAGAATCGCCGGCATCATTTTTAGTCATCATAATTTCATATCCTTAAACCTCCGCTCCAAACTCTCTCTCTGCAAGGACGTTTAAATTCACAGTGCTCAACTACGTTATATTTAAACTATTCAAATGCACGTCGAGACGATTTTTGAACATATTAACCGAAGTGCTATCTACTACGTGGGTGGGCAGCCGATTCCAATTTTGAGTAACTTTAAATGTAAAATAGTTTTGGGCTATACTAGTGTTAAAACGCTTGTTCACTAATTTTAACCCGTGCTGACGAGTATTTCCCCTATGATCCAGTTCGAACAGATTGCGAAAGTCAACGTTTGAGAAACCCTTTAGTATTTTAAATACTTCTATTAGCTGGCCACGTAATCTTCTGCGTTCTAGCGATGGCAAATCTAAGGCCCTGAGCCTTTCCTCGTATGATCTATTCCTCAGCTCTGGAATTAATTTCGTAGCCCTACGCTGCACTCTTTCTAATTGCGCGATATCTTTCATTAAATATGGAGCCCAAAATTGAACAGCGTATTCGAGAAGTGGCCGCACAAGGGATTTATATAAAGGTAAAATTACATCCTTAGATTTGAAGGTGAAATTACGCGCGATATAACCCAAAACGCGATTTGCTTTTTTACACGCATTACACGCATAGTAGTTGACAAAGATGGAATAGTAATGAAAATCATACTGACTCTAGTCATCACTAAGTCAACAAATGCTACTTAAGTAATGCTACTTAAGAGCTTCAGGACTTGCCGTTCTTTTCAGTTCACTCACGCACAATTCTCTCGCACCCTCCTGGTAACCCACAAACTCCATCAACCAGACACTCAGATGGAAGAGAATAAGGATTAATTTATAGAACTGTTGATTCAATCAAAAATTACATAGGCGAGTTATCTTATTCTCACTGGCCAACCAATGTCATAGATGGACTCTTGCGGCACTTTTTTATTTAATCTAAAGGGTTATTTTACCTTCTCAATGATTATCACGGCGATTCGCTTCTCTTACGTCCAGTGAACAAAGAATTAGTTTAGTATCAAATTTGCTGATTTGAACTTAAATCCTGCTCATGAGTGCGTTTAACTCTTCGTCCGACCATTCAGCAACTCAAGACCACTCTAAAATGAATTTCAAGAAGCACTATTTCACGCTGTGACAAAAACGGAAAGAAAGGTAGTACCTTAGCAACGACGCTATTTAACCCACCTCTCACATAATTATGTGCTTTGCACCTGATGCAGGAATAGGTATACAATATCAGTTTGGTTTCAACCTATTTAACATTAGACGGCTTGAGGCCTATGCAAAAAACTTACTAACATAGATTATCGAACTCCAATATGCTGATGACTATGCAAAATAAGCTCATGCGCTAGAACCTCAGCAACGCCCAGGTATATACGGCTCTTTGATTCAAAATCGACAGCAGGTAAGCAGATGTCATTCCTCCTCGTATCTACAATTCACCTTAGTTGAAAAGCCAAATAAATCTGTTTACAATTTTAAGTACCTCGTAACTTTGTTAGGATTTGGTTGCCCCCTTGATGAGGAAAGTCAAGCACGAATAGAACTGTGGTCTTCCTCTTTTAGATGTCTGAGTTTATCG
This sequence comes from Ceratothoa steindachneri, assembly GCA_963969495.1. NCBI lineage: Eukaryota > Metazoa > Arthropoda > Malacostraca > Isopoda > Cymothoidae > Ceratothoa > Ceratothoa steindachneri. Next base: position 71,532,219 of record OZ018327.1, on the reverse strand, counting down.
AAATATAAAAACCTGAAGTTTATCAACCAAGTTACCTATCAGCATTGCGCATCAGAAACCTAAACATCTGACAAGTGCCTCACTTCGTTTTTCTGGAAAACTTACAAAAAATTCCATCAGTGAACAACAAGCGTGTCCTGGGGAGCTAGACTGAAAACTGATGATCTGCAGCGCTCCTTAAATACATCTCTTCGGCAAATGACACCTAAGCTGCCAGGGACTCACTATTAGGATTCCAGACCATCGACTACTTAGATAAATTCCTTGAGGCAAGCTCTCTCAAGAAAAACGAGCAGTAGGATAGAAAGAACACATCTTTAAGGTAAACGATCTTCAGCCAGAAATACAAAACAACTTGTCTAGATTTTGCCTCAAGGCGTTCATTGGTCGATAAAAGTGAAGAAATACTTGCGGCACCACTGAATGAAACACATCGAATTCCGAGCAGTTGCGAAAGCTTAGTGAACAAAATTGGAGTAATTTCAGTAAAGATATCATCATAAATGTGGTATCTAGCATGCCAAAATAAATGAAAGCACTCCTGAACTACAATGGAAATCAATTGACTGTATTTATTAATAAAATGGTTGGGTTCTAATCTTTTCTATAATTCAGCTTCAAATTATGATCCAAACATACTAAAACAAAATGAAACTTTTTATTAATTCTATTAATAAATCTTCTTATAGGAAAAACAATAATAGCCTCAAAACCTTTGACCAGGACTGTATGTATGTATGTAGTATGATTTTCAAATATTTAGAGTATTTTGGTCCTTCCTGTAGAAAATGTATTTCACTTTTCTCCATAGATTCATATTATTAGTACTAAACTCTTAGTTCTATTTAATAACTATTTCTCCTATGCTGCTAACAGAGCCAGGAACAGAAGAGTTGTATGACTCTTTCTTTGCATTCCTTGTTCAATGTGTTCTCAGTACATTTGCAATTCCCATAACTCCCGCGGTATTCTTCTTGCGGAAATTTCTTCGTTAATTTTCATTTGTTTTTAAAATATATAAATATTATATAATCTATTTAAATCTATTTCTGACACTTTACCAACCGTTTTTTTTCTTTTATATGATTCTTCTTCCTTGTTTCTCATTTATTTTCCTATTTTTTATTATATTTTTAAATAATTCTGAACCTCTGTTCACCCAATTATGGGTCATTCCGGGCTTTTCTAATTTATCTTATTTCCTTAAATTCTACTGGATAGATTTGTTGCTTCAGATATTTTATCAGGTTTTCTTTATTGTTTCGGGTATCTTGAAGGATTATTTTTAATGTTGGCCTAGGTTCGATAAATCTGTTTGGATGTTTATTATTAGAGGGGCAATCCATTAACATATGTTGATTGTTAATTGTGTGCTGCACTAGTTACAGTTAATTGTTGATAGTTTAAGAATCCGAAACTGTGTTATGTTTGTATGTCCAAGACGTAATCTCGTCTTTCCTTTTATTATGAAATGATGTCGACCATTTAAGAGACTCTTCATTTAGATTTGTCTGATGGGAGTAAATATTTCTCTTCTATGTGGTGTTTTTTCCATTGTTGCTGATATAGATTGTAAGCTTATAATTGTAGCCGTCTCTTTCGCGAATTCTGCCCATTTGCCATGATTGTAGCAACAATGTTGATTGGGTATAGCAGTGTTTCGTGATAGGGCCTCAATGATGAGAAAAGAGTGATTGCTATCAGACAGCTCATCCCGGATGTGCCAGAAATGATCGCTAGGTAAAACTTGTGATCTGTGGAAAAGCTTCTTTTTTTTGTTAATAATCGGTGGTAATACCGGCATTTATGATTTCTTAGTTTTGTTGTCTATGAAGTAGAATCATCATAATATACCCAAGGCTCACTTCTTTTTCCTCGCCCCAGATTCTGCATCGGGAGTTGAAGTCGATAAGTTGAAATATGGATGTGGAAGCTAACTCGTTAGTTTTTCCGAGTCTCCATATGAATTTATACTTGTAATGATGTTTAATATAGTATACGGCGGGCCATTATTAATAAATATGGCATTGCCTCTTTTATTCTGGTCGGAGTGGCAAAGGTATTTACTTTTTTGTTAAAATACCAGCATTGTTATACATTATCTCGTTAAGACAGATGTATAAGTGATGGCATTTTTTTATACGATATTCTAAGCTTTCTGAGTTATCCATAAAGCCGCGAACGTTCCATTTTTAGAAGCTTTTTGGTTTGCTAGCTTGACTATTGGGATCGAATTTTATTTGATATCCTTGGTTGCCCCAGATTGGGCGGATGTCTTGAGTTTGATAGAAGTTTAAAGAATTTTTAATTTAATAGAGATTGAGGCTGTAGTTAGCGGTTGTTTGAAGAATTTCATAATGGTTGGGGATCCTATTGAGATTTAAACTTTCTTAGAAACTTGTGAGCGCTATAGCTGTTTTTGCTAGGCGCGATGTTCGAGATTGATGGCTCTCAGTATTGCCTGTTTAGTCTCTACTCATTATCTAAAGCTCTGAGATAGTGGTGCTGTTAAACCCATGGTGTTGGCTGAGTAGGTGTTCCCTACTCCTTTTCCCTTTCGGTTCGTTCCCTAATAGAATCACTCTTTGGTTTGAGGGTTTTGCTCAAACTAAAAATTCTTGCCATGGCTATCTTGGGGTCCACGGTTCCAACGGTGAGAACCGCTGGCTTAATCCCTGCTTCGCTTATTGCTTCCTCTCTAATTTGGCAGTAAAGCTGTCAGTTAAAATTATGGTTATTTATTGACCTCGAAGTCAGCCATTAAGTGTATTTATGATGTAATCTTTTCTTTTAAGGGGTTATTTGGTGAAAAATCGGTGTGCCTTCAGAATGACAAAGAAATACTTCTGCCTCAAATTTGATTATCTCCTCGCTTGATTTTATTTCTGCACTTTTTATAGGGAAAGCATGCATTACTGACTTGGGCTAATCTTAAAGGACTCTTTTGTAGGTATTGTATGTTGATTTAGGAGGCGATTATTCACGTCGAAGTTGGCTATATATACCCACCTTAGGGCGGCCTGGAGTGTGCATTGGGTTGGTATCCTATGTTTAATTTGATTTGTGGTAGATTGCTTAATCGTTACTTTTGAGTAACTCTGAGGGGTCAGTTTCCTTCCTTTTTCTTCCAGATTTGCTGGTGCTTGGTGTCTTCGAATTCTGAAACTCACTATTCCTATGCGGATCTCTTGATGGACAAAATATTACGGGCATATATTCCGGAACGAGTGGTGGCCTTCGCCGCAGTTATTGCAATTTTAGGGTACTCGCACTGGTCGATGCTCTAGTCCATTTTTGAGCAACTGTAATATAGCTGTATGTCTCCCTTGCCCTACTTTTCTAGGTGTCCAAAATTTAGTCATGATCGACATTTTATGGGTGTTAGCAGTTCCTCTTGTATGCGGATAATTGTTTCAGCGAACCGAATGGTTTAAGGAATGGTCTGTTGTTTCAATGTAAGTCTAACTATTTTTATGGTGGATGGACGGGCCAGTAACTTTATTTCTAAGATCCATACGATACCATACATTGTCTTTTGTCTTTGAAAGCTTTATAATCCCTTCATAACGAAAAGCTTCTAAAGTTTGATGGTCTGGCAAAGTGATTTTGTGTTCACCTAAGGAGGTGAGGTCCAGCAATTTTTTAGGATTTTATCTTTAGCTTTTAGCGTTGCTTCCGTTTGTGACTGGTTATGTGAGAATTCTGGTTGGGCTTCTCTTGTTTCCAAGCACATAATGGGTTCGACCTTTGGATGTTGATATAACTTGACAAACATGCTGGTCCGAATACTTTTTTAAAGGTTGTTAGTTTGGGGGTTATTTTAATTGAGATGTTGATGGTTGAGTGACTAAGTTTTTAATAAAATTAAGCATAGCCGTAAAAAAAAGATTCATCACCCCTGCCCGTGACGACCACCACTGACACAAACAAGAGAGCTGTAATACTATGCCCCTTCTGATTGTAATCGGATGGGATACGCTTTATCTAACACCGCTACGGAAAACCCGGACGAAATCCCTCACGTGCCATGGTAGACAGGTTAAGATGACCAATCCGGCCGGCTTGATAACTGTCTAAGAGGGGTTATAGTCACCACACCTAACATCAGTTCGTAGGAATGATTAACTTGCTTGTCCTTTGGGTCGCCGTGTCGTGATCGAAGGTGTCCATTTACAGTAGAAAATAGCCCATAAAAGAAAAGAGAAAGTAAAGGAGTAAAAGCGATAAATGAAAGACGGTGGCAGGGTGAAAGTGCTCTGGTACAAAACCACGATGTAGGGGTTAGTGAAAGAAGGAAAGACAGCTTAACCTAGGGCTGGACGGGTTGCTGAATTTCGTCAGGATGGCAGTCAGGGATATACATCGCCGTGCCCCTTACGAGTTAATCTCATAATAATAGCAATATTCTCATTTTGTAAGAAAACTTTAATCGCTATTTTATAAAATTACGCAACACCAGAAACCATTTATATTTTCTAGGCCAGTTTTCTATTAGGTGAAGGAACACCAAACTAAACGCCTTTGGTTTTGGTGTTTCTGGATTTGAACGTGAAGAAAAACAAATTGACAAAGCTGGAATTTGCCGAAAATCTAACCTTTCTTTAAGCCTAATCGCTCAGGTGAGGCATGAAATCTAGCTTTCGGATATCTACTAAGTCCCAAATCACGAACAGACTGAAATCTACCAATGGGAATCAAAACCACGACATTAGGAATTGAGAATCAGGAACTTTGGGAAGAGACCTAAAAGTGAGGCTCCATTAATACCGCTTGTGTTTGTTTGACCTTTCACTTCAGTTTTAAATTCGTGATCCATTCGATGGAACTCTATCTATCTCACCCTCTAAGTGTGAAACGGGGATTACGTGTAGGATGCTGCTCTCGTTGAACGAAACAAGGAAAAGATTTTTGTCATCATAATAAGCAACATTGTCATTTTAACTGCTTATAGTTATGTGTTTGCCTTGCAACTTTGTTTTTACCTGTACTTATTTATCTATTTATGTGTTTATCATCCGTTTATTTTCTAATTTCCTTCCACGTCTTCTTTTTTGAAGTCTTGTATACACTCCTCTTAGATGCTAAACAACGAAATAAATCTGGCTGTTACCAGACTCACATTTCTGTTTTGAACCTACTTAACATATTCCTGTTTCACACTTACTCAGTACGAGGCAGGCATAGGAAAGAATAAGAAAACACATCAACCAATAAAAAATATAAACATAAAAACAAAAGAGAGAACGATAATAAAGATAAAGGCTATAATAAAACTCCGTCTCAATTAAAGAATTTCATGGTCGTGATGCCCTATTGGAAACCATCAGCCACAAATAGGAAAAAAGACCATTAACCACCCTTCCCATCCATAAATTGACATTCCCTTGAATGGCTCCGACCATTTTGCCTCTAAAAAATTTAGCAACAGATAAAGTATTCAAAATGGCTCTGAAATGGGGGGGGGGGAGTGCCAGTTATAGAAAGGGAAGTGAAATAGCATTCAACCCTAACAACTAAGGCTAAAAGAGATATAACGCTCTGGCCTTATAAATATATACATACTAATGCTAGACAATGACACCATTTAGCATTCATAGCGTCTCCTTTAGGGCTAAATATTGCATAATAGCACGCTCTTCCAGTTCGTTTTATAAGAGTTTTACTGGCACTGTGCCATCTGCTTACTTTTGATTCTCTTTAACCTACTTTTAATGAAGCGTTTGAAAAACTTGGGGAATTATTTCATTCACCGTTCCATTATGGCTATTCTCCCTCAGTTTCCTATTCTTTTAATCTTGTTACTGAAAGTTTGACTTCAGTTCTTATTTCCTCTGTGTTCGCGTAAGGACATCCGCTTTCGCTTGTGAACTCAAGCTATATATCCTCTACACAGTTTCATTTTCCCTTTATTTACCACCTTCGCTACGAATATCTGGTTACCCAAATATTATATTCGTTTTGAATTAATTTGGAGATTCAGACTAAGCTGTAGCAAACACTTGCAGCTCGGTGAATTACAGGTTTTCAGAACTACAGACTTAGTTGGATAACTCCAGGAAGGAATTCGAGATTCAAAGGTCAATTTCAGTATTTAACACAATCTTTATCTTCTTGTGTGAAAATTTACTGAGACTTAGAAACAATAAATATTGATGGAAAACTTTGTAAGCAATCCTGTCTTCTAGCATCCATAGTTCTTTTTATCTTATATTTAATTCTCTCATATCATGAAAAATCTCTATTCGTCAGCAAGACTGGGTTGGTTCCTGATTATGCATTTTATTTGTTTTTGTTTGCGATTCATTTCCCATTTCTATGTTCATAAGAGAGCTTAGTATTCACAATGAGTCTTAGTACACACATCTTCTAATTCTTCAAATTTCACGATTACCTACCATTCACATGCATGTGTTTATTTAGGTCAATTAAGATGTTAGGCGGCCTCAACTAACCATAGTTTTAGTAAGGAGAAGCTGTCCACGTGATATAACCACATGAAAGCATCTTACGTGATACCTCCTGCATTGTTGTAGTGCTACATTTATTGTTTGTGTGAACGTATTGACTTTTCAATTCACAACTTACTCCGGTTCTGTCGTATATTAAAACTTTTATGTAAGTATGCACCTGACTTTTAGTGAAACGTCTCTGTCATGGATGCACTTCTCTATTTTGAATCTCATTTTCTCGAGCCACGCGTGCATCTTAGTACTACTCAATTGCCTGACGGTGGTTAATTGCCTTTACACTTTTTATTAAAAATCTTTATCTACAAGCGCAGCTCGGTCTCTCTTTATCATCACTACTTAATTTCTACCTCACCACGATAATTTCCTAACTCCTGGAGAGCTGTATACCCTACTCCTTTCGTCCATCAAATCATCACTATGACACTCAAAAATAGTTTTTTAAAAATCCAGTTACTTGACGTATAATGAAAATTTAATAGCATCTATAAGGGCATATCTCTTGCAACTTCATTATGAAATCATATCTGAGAGCCAAAGTATACAACCAGCCGCTTACCCAATTGCTCCCCTTCCCTCTCCTACTTTGGCCATTCAATGCGAACTTTCTAAACTGCCTTTGAATATTTATTTACAAAGATGCTTTCAATTGTAATTTTATGATTGTGAATCGATATAAATCTCAGGATGGATCAATAATAGCGCAAAGATTGCTATAAATAAAAGACAGCTATTACACTGGTCAACATATTTTTTCTGGATTTATAGGTAATTATGGGTGCTGATTCCGAATATATATATATCAGATTTTGTCTATTACTTCAGGTTTTCGAGTTACAACAATATCAGAGATAGACATAAACATAGAGAGATCCAAAAAATTCATTACCTGACGTTGAGCTACAGCTGCACAAACTTCCTCTTCTTTGGCATTCTGTGATACACAAAATTTGGACCATCTTCCATCAAGCTCCAGCAGTAATCTGCCATCATAATGGACTCTCCTCAGCCTGGATAGCTTTCTTTCATTACTTTAATATCTTGATGAAAGCACTCACCTTGCTCGTCACTAACATCACTCATGTTCTTTGGAAATTCACCATTAGTGACTATGTAAATAGTGCAACTTGGTACTCACTCTACATCCAAGTAATTGAAAACTCAATAGCAGGTCCTCCAAAATCTCTTTGTAGTTTGCAGCTTTTTTGTTCCCAAGGAAATTCTGCACCACATTAGAGAAAACGTTCCAAGCTCTAGCCTCTATCGCATTAATTGTTGTAACAAACTGGCCATTTCTGATGAGTATTCTTAATTGAGTTCCATCAAATATTCCTGCCCTTTTCTTCTCGTCACTCAGGGTTGGAAAGGTTAAACATATGGGTTGGAAGCAGTTGCCACTGAGATCAAGAGCTTTGACAAATCGCTTCATCATACAAAGTTTTATGTGCCATCGGGGAAAGACGATTATTCTCTTATCAACCAGAGGATCATTAATGATGTTCTTGTCAACAGGCGTCAAACTAGTTTTTGGTGGCGATTCTCTCTTCACCCAGTGGTCTGCTGTAGCCCTACTGTCCAAATAGCACAAGAAACGGGGGTATTTTGTGTAACCTGTTGCTGGCCCAGCAAAGGTTTCACCATTTCCAAATCAACACATATTACCCATCCATGTAAATGATATTGCACCCTCTTCAGAACAATTTTGATGCCGTCATATTCTTCTTTCATCTTTGCCGAGTGCTCTATTGGGATTGAACCATACATGTTTCCGTTGTGAAGTAAAACACATTCAAAACTCCTTTTAGAACTGTCAATAAAATGTCTCCACTCACTTTAATCGTATGCAGGCAGTCCCATTGTGAGCACAAGTCCTTCAACATCACTACAATAAACAAGCTGAGTAAGGGAGGGATAATGCATGGAGTGACATCCATACCAATGAGGCTTTTGTTATTGTGATCTACTCGTGGAAGTTCAGAATTTCTGCCTTTGCCCACATTATCCCTACGTTGTGGCAGGAGAATATACATTTCCACATTTTAGCATAGTTTGTAGGACCCAAGGCAGAATATCACTGAAATGCTGCCGCAAAGAAACAGACATGCTAAACTTAATTTTATACATTTGCAAAAGAAATTACATTAATTTTTTTAAAAATACCAAATTGACCTTTTTTTCAAATTATTTTCTAAATTCAGTATATGCAATATTTTTTATAACCAACAACAAAATATGTCACAATTTAATATCCCAACCTTAAATATTTCAAGCCTCCTTTCAGTCTGCTTTCACACTTCTTTCACTGCCACTGTGATAACAAAATCACCTAAGATCCCCTTCCAATTCAGTCTTCTTTCAGGGTGATGGGTAGAATCCTCTAGTTGGGCAAAGAAAAAAGGGTCAGTGTAGCAAATGGTTCTCTTTCTCTCTTCTTTCATGGCAGCTCACACGAATAGTTCTTGAATGCTGCATTGGCCTGGGTGGGTCCGCGAAATTGTTTGGATAGGAGGGTTAGGGGTGAAAAGTATGAAATGGTCCACTGGTTCTTTGATCTCTTGGGTACCACAACTTCCAAGCTCATGATGGTGGGTTCCTTTGGGGAGTTTAAGGCGGGGGGGGGGGAGATATTTTAACTTTCAATGCCGAACTTACTAAGTTGAACTTAAATTTTTATAATAATTTTTTCTTAGAATTTAAAATGCAAAATATAGAGGGACAAGGAATGGAAATTTCAAGTCTAAAGTAAAAAAGAGAGAGAAAAAGAATCTTTGATATTTGAAAAATTTACTTCAAATATTATATAAATTTAGAAATATTTCAAAAAGGTAGCTTAAAAGTTTTCACCCTACCTTAACTTTTCTGACTAAACACCAACAAAAAACCTCTCACATGCACACAATTCATTTACAAACAACAAAGTAATAAATGGTGAGTAAAAAGTAAAAACAAGCTAAGGTTAAGTGGTGAAAATCTAGACTAAAAAGTAAAGGGGAGAATGGCTCCCATCTAGTTATCACACCATAATTACTAGTAGCTTAGAATATTTAAACACCATTAGTAGTAAGTACTACTCGTATGGTGTGTTCAAACACCCTGAATTGAAAATGATTATTTTAGGGTAATGTGTATAGTTTCATATTCCTCAGTTACTGAAAATATTTATTTACCTATGGCTATTTTTTTTCCATTGCAAAAACAAGTCCAATAAATGTTTTTATATATTTTCACTAGTGACAATTAATACAGAAAATGGTAAATAAAATAATTGTTTATAAATCCTTATTCTAAAAATACATGGAAATGATATGGTAGATAATCCATCTAGTGAAGATGTGCCACTCCTGACCTTTATAAGCAGTTTTACACAATTTGGTACAGAATCAAGCGTTTGAACACTTTAGACAATTTATCCTCAAGGTATCAGGTCCTAATAATGCCTGTAATTAGCTTCTGTGTAGTCAGTCTTCTTTTTCGATCCCTTATTTGATTATTGCCCATAGGTTGATTTACAGATAGGAGGAGACTAGACTCTTCCACTTTATTTGACTCTTTGTTGTAGGCCACATGTTGCTGCGCCGTGGGGAAGCGAGCCTACCCCTGGTACCGGAATACGCTTCCTTCCTGTTGACTTTTTGGTTTTTATTTGTTTTTGTTCCTTTTTATCTTTGCTATTTGTTATTTAAATGTTATTTGGTTTTAATCTAACCTAGAATTATGTATTAGTGTCAGTACAGCGACGGTTGTCCTAGTAAGCAGTTGCCAGATGGGTTTTTAGTAAAAAATTTCAGAAAAATTCCAGTCCAATCTAAGACATTTAATCCATTCTCTTCGGAGAATTTACAGATTTCTTTTGCCATAAAATGTCTTATTTATCAGGTCTCAGTACCATTGGAAGCAAAGAATGCCTCAGGTTTTCTTTGTATTAGTCACTGTTCATAATTTCTACCACAACAACAAGTTGTCTAGAACCTTTTGCAGTAAAACTGCCCCAAAACATCTTAGTTGGATATGTTGGCACTTTTACTTGTGAACCACTGCTTATAATTTTAGAAAAGGCAAGTCGTATACAGTGTGGCAAGTCAGTGGATAGTGTCCCAATTTGTGCTGCATTCACAGCGGTTGCCAATAGGCTATAGATACCCATGGAGCAGATCTCAAATTGAGTAGGTTCCACTGAGAAAAGGGATCTTAAATAAGCCCAGATCGATGGTAAAACTGCTACCATTAAAAACATATATGCCCATGCATTTCAAAGAGAATTTCGTTGGAAAATATAACTTTCCTCCATTGATCTGTTGTCTATCTTTCATAACCATATAATCAACACAGCTGTTTTTTCTTCATGGCAGCAAGGGCTTTTGCACTTCTGCCAAAGGTAAAGACTAGCACACCATAGAGAAAACTCTGAGCACACCTAAACTCAACCGATTGTCAAAGGCCTCAATCCAAAATCATGTAACTTTGGTTTAATATACTAGACCCTAATAAACAAAGCTTTAATTAAGATTATCTCAATGCAAATTAAATTTTAATACCCATAAAGGCAAATAATAACTAGGATCCAAATTATTAATGACTAGATATATTTCAAGAGGAAACTCTTGAAGCACACCTTAACCCAAATGCCAAAATCATCAAACCAAAATCAATTAGCCTTAGTAATTAACTGACTCCTCATGGAGTGACAAATAGATTCCTTAAAAACTTTACAATGAAATTGATTAAACAACACACATATTTAATTGCTTAACAATCTTACCCAACTTCATTCAAATTATGAATGCAAATGTATTGATATCCTACCTAACAGATTTAAACTAAATCCGAATGCTGGAACCTCATTGATCAGAATGGAAGAACTAACACACATCTGCTTCCTTTGTTAGGTTTCAGCAGTTTTTCTCTTGCAACCTGGAAGCCAACAATTCAGCAGACATTTTTGGCAAATACAAATCTCCGACTAGATCATTTAATTCAGGATGACTAAACAGAGAAGGTTTATCACAATCTGTATCAGTTCGCTCAAAAAATATCACTCTAGTTATCTTCATCATCTGTAGTAACAGTTGATGTACTGTTGGCTTCGTTTGAAATCTGGTAGTTCAGTAAATACTGGTACAGGTATTTGATCACAGTGTACAACTGGTCGAATGGTAGAATGGATATTTGAGTATTGCAAGTGATGTTTGTTTTCCTTATTGAAACCTTTTACATTGGCAAGGCAGAAGTAGCACTTATCAAAATGGTTCGTTGGTTATCTCCAAACCATTGGCATACTAAACTTGAGCTTGGCATTCTTTCCTTGAGACCCATGATCGCAAGATTTCAACGCAGGTTTTTCATACTTTGTGAGGAGCCGATCTTTTGTCCTGATCTCCGAGTGGTACTTTGAAGTAGGCAAGATATGTTTTCCTGGCAAGTTATTATGTTGCGCCTTTGAGCTTTCAAAGTGAAGTCGCCATAGATGTCCTTCTTTGGGATGATGTAGCTATAGCTGAGGTCACTCTAACAATAAAATAATTGCAATCAATGCCTATCAGCAAAAAAACACTCGCTATAATCCCACAATGCACGCCGATCTTTAACTGCCTGAAATTGTATTTGCATGCTGTAAATAAACGAGGGAGATGCCAGATGTCACGTTTAGTAAAATAGCGTCGCATTTGAACCTACTATGGAAGGAATCATTTAATTAAAAAATAACTGGAATTGATCCTCCACATAATTTCTATCGTAAAATGATGCAAACTAACGACATTGTAAACCTACATATTTAAGTTCATTATTGGTGTCTGGAAAAAAGCGAAGTAAATATACCAAAAAGACCCCAAATGAAATCCAAAGAGTTATCTGCATATGTAACTAAAAGAAAACCGGTTCGAAGTTTAATAATGCAAATTATAAATGAAGAGAGAAAGCTGGGCAGAGACATAAGAGGCATTCAACAAATAAGAAATTTTATGGGGCTTTTACCCTGGAAGATATAAGTAACATTCTTGTTTTTCAGTTGTAATTGATTTCAATGAAAAAATCATACCTACCTGGCAAACGTAAGTGCCCATAGATCGAACAGTTTAATTATCAGACAAAATTAATTTGCCAAATCTACACATCGATAAAAAATTCAGCCGTGATCCGAAGGCCTCAGCGAAATTTTAAACAAATCTTTAAAGGATCGTATTTTTTATGAAAGCAATTTAGTAAATTGTGATATTGGAAATATTAGACATAATTTTCGATCATTGAGATAAACATCATCAACTAAACATAAACAGTAGTGTTTCCGATGTTGTTGCTCATGTTTAATGAATTTCTTCGAGTTTTTTCAAGATTTGAGGCAATAAGTTGAACGTCACAAAGCATTTGATATCATTTACATGGGGTATTAAAAGACCCTTGATTCATTTTGGTATGAAAGATAATTGGGGAAAGTTTAGATCGCAGGAAGTAATAAGTAGTCTATTTCGCTGAAATAAGAACTGGCTACAAGTGGTAAATGAAACTTGGTGATAAATTAATTTGCGTATAACTAAGCCAAAGTCATTTGTATTGTGCCTCAAAGGTCAGGATTTAGTCCTCTCATATTTGTTATCTCTGTTAACGAATTAGGCGTTGATTTCTTATAAAATGTGACACAAGAACATTTCCTTGGTGTATTAGTTGCTATCGACTTAAGAATTTCAAAACACTCTTTTGAATAGCTTAACAAGCAAATATAATGCTCGGATATATCCCTGATTTTCTTATTAGGGAGTAGAGAAATAGTAATTTCGTTTTTAGTCGCTTGCACTTAGTCGCCTGCGACTCTATATATCACTATGTCGGACGGTCAGTCAGTCCCGTTTTGTTTTTGATTGTTTTGGTAATAACATTATAACTATTCGGTCAATTCTAATGAAACTTAAAACCCTTATGTTGATTTACATTTCATTTCGAATAATATAATTCCCAAGATCCTCTCAATGTTAGCCCGGGAATTATTTATTTTGGCAATAACATCATAACTATTCGGCTGATTGTAACGAGATTTGAAACCCTTATGATGTTTTACATTCCTTTTCGAATGATATAATTGTCAAGGCCCTCTAAAGATTAGTCCAGTAATTATTGAAACATTAGAATGTCGTAAGATCATAAATCATAATAAGTTAGAGCACGCGACTTTAGTCAGCAGACTTTATTCATATCAGTTATTCGTCCTCAGTTGAAAGATGTAAAGCATCAATAATCTCCATATCTTTGAATAATATTACTTTATTGTAGAGAATATATCAAAGACTTAAGAAGCTCATTCCAGAGCTAGAAAAACCTTACAAATGAAATTGTCCTTGTATGAAAAAAGACGGCTTCGCGGCCAATTGATTGATGTTTTCCTAAATTCGGAAAGATTATGATTTATAAACTTTGATATACCTTTTGAACAAAATGAATATCATAAGGGAAATCTTTTACTTATAAAATAGATTCCAGTTTGAATTTGCTATCAGTTAATAAAGTTCAAAGCACACAAATCAGCATGTTTGAAAATAAATTGGCAAAGAGCTATATAATTGTTAAATTGCGTAATAAAATCAAGAGTATTAGCAAGTCCCTTGCTTTTTAGTCTAAAAATCTTGCTTAGAGCTTTTAACTTTACCTTCTCAACTTTTTAAAAGACTAATTATTGCTTGAATCTAAGGGTCTGATATCCTTCTTTATTTATAATTCTACATATATACATATATTTAGTGGGGAAGCGACCTGGGTTTTCGACCAGTCAAATAGTATTTCAACTTCTGCCTGTCTCCCATGTCCTAACGCTCCAAAGCCATGGCGTATCGTCGGATTGGTTTGCTGAGTCACATATGTCCCCGTCTCTTATTCCGAGCAATTTAATATTTTCCTTGTCTCCTTTGCCTACGAATCATTCCATCCAAATCAAATATATTACAGACCGCCTTCTCAGCTTTCAGAAATCTGCTTTAAAAACTTTGGTAGAATTTTAAAACATGACTCTTCTTACTTCACTACTGCGACCTTACTTCTCACGTAATATCAGTATCATCAAAATACTCTTTCAAATCTCCATTGTTTGTCCGTATTTCAGCTTTACTCACTCCCATAATTTGTCTCATCCATCCACTTATAGGGTAATAAACTCAAAATTTTCTTAATTCATATCTTCAATAAAATTGCCGGTCGAAGAAAAAGAGATCGAGCAAGATTTTGTTTGAAGGAGTCATGTGAAACGAGAGTTATCGGGAAGAGCAATGCCCTACGCCGTTGGTAAAATTCCGGTGAGATTAGCCGAGAATTTATTCGGTTCAGTTGGGCCATCTAAACGCCGCCGCCGAGCTATAAGCGCCGAGGTGGTGAGGCAGGGCTTAATTGCTTCCGTTAGCAAATGTAGGAGTTCCGACGAAAGCCTATATATTCCCCGTCACAAAATTAATCGAGGAAGTATTCCATCAGAATCCGCCCAAGGAAGAGCCCCTAAGGCTATGATTCAATTCGTAGTTTCCTCCTAAACCCTATCGGGTTAGTACTCGGAGTATTGAGCAATTGCGGCATGAGTAATTATTGGTAATTATTGATAATTTTCCCATTTCCTAATTAATTAATAATTAGAGAGTGTAATTATTTGTATTATATGTTTTTTTGTGTAATTAAAGATTATTTTTGCAATTCTTGTTTAAGTCTTACAACCACCAAAGCCTAATTAAATAAGACCAATCCCGGCCAACCATATTTAAAGTATTCGAATAACAAAACCCTGCAGACTGCTGGCGTAGTCCTTCCTCGAACAAACAAAGGAATCAAGATTTAGGCGATAACTGCCTAATTTTACGATATTGCCCCTTTGACGGAAATATCGGATAACTTTATTGTTAATTTACGTTTCTTTCTTCCACTTGCACCCAACTTTCGCTTATTACCTACCTTATTCTATTGTTATTGCCGGCTTTCCACCATATCCATCACTAAATGATATAATAGCTCCAAAATCAGTCGAAGTGCTTTCGCACTTCGACTCATTTTACTTGCATCAAACTTTACAGCCCTTGTTCTTTTCATACGGGGATGTTGGTTTCAATTTTCTTATTAAGACCATTTTTGTGCTTTCTAGTTTTTTTTTTAGTTTAAGAAAGGTTAATTCTCCTTTTTATTCTTTGTTGCTCTATATGTATAGGAGTAGGGAGATTTAAAATAGTGCAGGAGAGGAACTGAGAGATAGCACCAGTTTCTCATGGCTCACTGGGGTCGGGAAGGCGTTCTACTCCCTCAAGTTTTTGTGGTACCATTTATGTTCGTCTGTTGTCTGTAATTCGTAGAATTCCCTATACGTGGAATGGGATCTCTCGAGATTATGAATTGATATCCCACTGAATTTTTCAGTTGACTACACATTTATTTCTTCCTTTTGATTGAGAATTATGATAGGAAACGCGATGCTGCTTTCTCTCTTATTAGTAAGAAGTCGTCTGGATTTCGAAGTTTGTTTTCTGAAGAACTGATTGGTAAAAGTTTTTATGGAAGATCGATACAGATTTGATACTATTCTTTACTGTTGGACTTCCAGTTGCTCGTATTAGACTCATAGGTTTTATAGAAAATAAACAAAAGGCTTTAATTTTATACGTTATTTTCAATCTAAACTTTTCATATACTCGTATATAAAAAAATGTTCAGCTTTTTTAGCTGACCCTAATCTGAGACATTTTGCCGATTATATTTGGTACGTGGATTTAAAAGATCGCTTTCATATTCAATTATTACGTCAAGATGTTGTTATGTACTATTCTGTATTTATATCGTACCGACTGTCGTGACTTAGACATTTGCATTAATGTCAGTTCACGTCAGCTGACCATTAATATATGATAAATGCATTGGAATCCAATCATCAAATATGTGCATTCTCCTGGAATGTGGTTCATCTTAATTGGCTATAAATAAGAGTGGTTTCTTAATTTTTGTTTAGGAAAACGATATACAGTACTAGAGCAAGTTATAGATTCTCCAACAAATGGGAATTTTTCTACAAAAATGCTAATAAAACTAATCTTATTGATCGCAAATGGATTTACCTCGACACATTGGCACAGTATTAAGTATTCTACATCCATTAATAAGCAGTCTGGCCACCCTTAGCATCCATGAGCGTTTTAACACTTCTAGGCATGGCATTGATCAATGTTTTGCACATTTCCTGGATTCGCTTAGATCTTAACCAAGCTTCAATGAGCCAGCATATGAGTTGTTCCTTTCTCGTAATGGGCTATGTGTGTATTTCATCTTTCAATATACACTATAAACTCTCAAAGGGATTCATGTCCGCGGAATTTTCCTGCCATGGAAGCAGTTGATCTCTATTTTGTGCACAGCATACCTTCACTGATTTTTCTGTCTCACATGGGGCCGAGTCTTGTTGGAATTTCAAAGGTCTGTCACCATCCCATTCCCTTATATGAGGCAGTAAACAATCTTTAAGAACTTTTATATACTTTTCTTGATTCATAGTTTACTCAACTATGTGCAAACAACTTGTTTCATGCACCGAAATGACTCCCCACACCATGATTTTCGTTGGAATTTTACTGTTTTCTTCATACATGCAGTCATATATTGTTCTCCAAGGCACCTTCTTACACTCTGCACGCGGTTATCTATCAGTGAAGCGGTTAATTCATCAGAGAAATAGAGAAAGCTACCTGCAATAGTAGAAAATACAACAGAAGTAGTTGAACAGCAATAAGAGTATTGGAAAAGCCATTAAAGTCATGAATCATCAAATAAACTTTATGGTTTGAAAAGATTGGTGCCATTACAAAAATGCGGCGCTGTTAAAGTTAGTAGTTATTAATGCTTTTTTTATAAATTTCCGGTAACTGGTTAGCTAGATGTCAATTTTACCATGCCCCATTGTTTTCAAGTCCACTCAAGGTGATTCTTTGACCAGGAATAGCATGCCATTAGCATTGTTTTCGTGATTCGAGGCTTCTTTCTCGAGCATATGACTTCAATCCAACTTCCAAAAGCCTGTAATTCACTGTTCTTCAGCAAAGGCTAAGACTTTCTGCTGCCAGCTCAATAGAAACCTTCCTGCAAGATAATTTTGTGTTCTTAAGATCATGTTGTATTAATTTTCTATCTGCTCTTAGAGTTGTTTTTCGTTTTCGATCACTTTTTCCAGCCATTTGATCAATGTTTTGTGAGTCATAACAGCATAAGCTCTGTCCACCTCCCGTTCTTGTATATGTTGAAGATTTCTTTTCGATTGCGATGGTTGTACTATCCTACCTTTATCCAGTGGGGTTTTTCCTTATTACGTGGTAATTGAAAATTTTTATAGTTTCTTCCTATTTTAATCCGTGCTTGGAGATGGTGATAACGTCAGGATCTATTTGTCTAAATATATTTCCGCGTTGTTTTGATTTATTTTTCCATCCATTGGTGTTAAATGTAGTATTTTTAGTTTTGTTATTTCATAGTCCATATTTTCTTATTTCTTTCGTATCTATTTACTTTGTCTTTGAAGTTTTCCACTTTTTGTTCGAAATCCGTTTAAAAGTATCCTTCTTAATTATTTTAAAATCGTGAGGGTAGATCCTAATTCGGTTTTCTTCGATCAGTTTTTGAATTGCTTTTTCCTTGAGTTCTGTGACGTTATTCCATTTGCAAGGGCCTGTTTCTATTCCTGTGTTTACGTCTTCTAGTTTGGCCTCTTTTGGCAGAGGGTAGGCCTCGTGTACAAAGATCATGAGTTTAAAATCTTTGGCGTCGTAACGACAGCCTTCCTCGTTTTGGTTCTCCGTTTTGGACTCTGTGTCGGATTAGGTGTCAGTTTCGGTTTGCCCCATTTTATTATAGCTTTTTTTTATTTTCCCGAGACTCTTATTTTCTTCTTATTTCCTTGCTCCTTATCAGATTTGTCTGTTTATTTTCCTTTGGTGGATTCGTCTGTTTCGTTTTCTATTTCTTTGTCTTCCAGTCTTGATCCATCTCCAAAATATCCTAAGCTTGGAGGGTCTTGCCCGCTATAACCCCTTAGATGAGAACCAGATTTTTGTTATTCCATTCTTTTACAGCAGAATATTTAGTGCATCTGCAAAGGTACCCAGGTGAGCAATGTTTTGCACATGTACGAACATTATACAGGCGAGTATGTCTAGGCCTGTTCCTTCATTGACATTGATGTTTATTTGTTGTTCCTATGCCTCTTTAACTTCCTTAGACGTAGCTTTCGCTATGCTCGCGTATGTCTGGTTCATTGTTTTTCTGGTCTTGTTATCTCTTGTTAATTATGTCTTTTCTTTAAGGACAATTAATCACAACAGTCCTATGTTGACCTTGGCAATTTAGGCACTTTTTTGTGGTTTCCGTACATTCTCGGACCTGAAATCCATTTTTGCCGCACTCAAAAGATATTCTTTGATCCTTGTGGGGGAGGTTTTTTGTTATATATTCTTTAATGGCGTAACATTAGAAGCATGTTTGAACATTGGTAAATTTTTCTTTTTCTATTTTCTCTGGCCGAATCCTCATGCCAAAGGCAAGAAATCCATTGCTGGTTGCTTTGTTTGCCATCTCTGCCGTGGCACAGACGACTTTGAACATATGAGTGTTGAGCGTCGTGGTCATTTTCGCGGAGAGTAGTTTATGACGGAGGTTCAAATCTAACCCCTTTATTCATTTTCATGTAAAAGGTAAAATAGTTTGCCCTACAAGTCAGTTTCCATATCTTTCATTTTCTTTCTTAAGCCTCAATAGTACGCGTAATCATTTCCTTAGCGCTTTTCCGGGCTGTATTACCAGTTTTCATTTCCTTTGGCCTTAGAAATACATATATATATATATATATATATATATATAATTTTGCCACAAACAAATGCATCATCCATGTACCTTTATCAAACTTTATTTACCTTTATTGACCTGAGAACGAAAACTTAAAATTTTTACTAGAAAATGAAATGAGACTCATGAACGTGATAAAAGATAAAATAAAATCAAAGTTCTGCGATTTATGATTAAGAAAATTAGCGGCATATAGATTAAAAATAAAAGGAATTGAAGTCTAGCGTTGTATTAATGAGTTACTTTGTTATTTACCTTTCTTTTTTGTCACCAGCTACTCCTATTTTTTATCTATAGGCCGCTAATTCATTTTATGATTGATTTAATTCTTGGTTTGGGCGTTCTCTCACCTCACCGCCTTATTATTTATTAAATTCTCGATTGGTTTTCGTCATTCCTTTATAATAAATTGGGAATAGGGTTCAATATTATTTGGAATCTTCGTTTCATTTTCTTTGTGGGCTTGGTTTCATTTATTGTGTACTCAAGAGATACAATGAGTTTTCAACACACACACACACATATATATATATATATATATATATATATATATATATATATATATCTATATATATATATATATATATATATATATATATATATATATATAATATAATATAGTATGATATAATATAATATATTTTAAAATAATATAATATAACATAATATATTGAAAGCAAATACAAGTTTTGCGAGTAATGTTAACTATCAAAAAGGTTTAGCTATATTTAATTTCTTGCTTTAAAAACCTTCGGAACGCAAAAGGAAAGAGGTAGAACCTTCATTGCAGACTAAATATCCAAATAGAACAGGAAGAAGAGAGAAGTTGACGTAAATGAGCACATGAGACAAGAACCCGGAGTTTTTTAAATGCAGGATAAAGGTACTTTGTAAGATACAAAAAAAAAGGAGGGCAAAAGAGATCACAATTAATCCAATCCTTAGTAGCAAGACAAGAATAACACAAAGGGGAATCAAAAAAAATATATATCCTGTGCATAAGTCGAATCTACCACTAGCTAAACTACAAGTATAGTACCTTAATTCTATGCAAAGCGTCACTATATCAAACTCAGTATCTCACCAGGATATAACGAACTTCTAACTCATTTTTATATTATATTTCTAACCGAGACAATTTAAAGGCTCACTATCTATTTGCTATTCAAATATAAGTAGAGAAAATAAAGGAGTTGTAAGATTCACTAAATTAACTTTATACGACTGATTTTCAGAAATATTTAATTTTCTTTCATGGTATTTTTAAATAAAAAACAAGAGCCTACCAATGGGTTCCTAAGTTTTGGCGAATATTTACCTGGACTTTTCGAACAACTTCTTCCTAATTTATTGGTTCGTTGTGTTAATTGGTTTAGATAAGTGAATGAAACCTTTGTTTGAGTTTTTCATCAGAACACATAGAGAATTTAAATCTCTTTAAATTCCATTTTACCTTCTTTCGCTTTACTATTGAAATCGAGACAGAGAATAGTTCCGTTTTCGGATAAATTATTGTTAGAGATAAACAAGACTTCTCTTGCCTTAAAAGTCATAGAAAAGAGACTCATTTTGGTGGTACATCAATATCATATTATATCTATGGGGGAGGGACCAATCACTTAAAAGCGAACCGAAAAAGGACGGAACACCACTAGTTTAGACGGACTGAAAAGCGAGAAAGACTGCAATAAGGTCAGGTAAATTATGGGCAATCGCAAATCTTAAGGTTATTTAAAGAGGCATAAACAAAAATATAATTTTATTCACATAAAAATAATAAAAGGATTTACGGCAAAATTACATTAGATTAACGAGGGGGGTGATTGTAGTTATGAATCAGACTATGAAGTTAAAATTAATGTGTTACGGGAGGAGACTATTCAAATGGGGAAAATTAACGCAAATAGGTTACTGAAGGGGGAGAGGGGTTGGCTTACGGAAGATTCCGGGGGAGACGATGGGGTAAGGTTTCACGGATGTCTTCTGCACCTGGGGCGAGGGCGCTCAAAACTTCAGAGCGAGAACTTAAAGTGATGACGGTCCTCCAAAAAAGGATGGGGGGGCAGTAACGTCCGGTCCAGGGGAGTGTATATCGGCCACCTGAAAACGAGGGCCGATCGAGGAGGGCTTAGACAGAAGTTGATCGTTGAATGGAATTACCTCACTGGCTGGGGCTAATTCCAATACACAAATAGTTCAGCTGCCACTTTGCTTTGTTGTTAGCACCTGACTGGGAACTAGGGGAAATCTGCCTGGGTCCTGGTGAGATTTCTCAACTATGTGTCTCTCTCATGGGAAACGAGCACTATATACGTCTAAGGCTCTCCCCGCGTGGGGAAGGGCGGTTAGTGGGAAACACCTCTACTCTCGAATGGCCTCGAATCTTATTGCCGAGGCTATTCTAACCCACGTAAAGGTAAATCGTGGTGGACGCGGTTCGAGGCTACCGCTTTTGGAAGGAGGAGGGCAGGGTAGGCTCACCAATTTAATCCTATCAGAAGCTTCTACAACGCATGGAAGTTCCATGCTGGACATGAAATCCACGTGGAATTCCCTCACACATCTCCCAACCGAAAGATGATGCTTTACAGATCAGTTGCGTAGGAAAGGATCATCCCACTCGTCAAACTAGAATTATCCACGGCCTAGGGAAATTCTGACCTGCTACGACAGGTGTAAACACACACAAAAAAAGTAAATCTGAGCTCAGCGGGGAATTTACGGACATAAGCCTTAAACAGGTCAATTCTAGAGAATTTAACTAGTACAATTTTAAACAAAAAAAAACACAAGAAAACATTGGCGACATTTCAGTAGAACCAATAAAGGATACAATTAAATAGAGGCATAAATATGGAACTAAAGACTAAACAATTTAGTGGACAAAAAAAAATCATAATTAGGAACATTACTGAGATACTATATATACAATTCACGTTGAAAACCTTCGCTCCTGCCCGAGTATGAATGAGGTAATCCACGTGTCCTCTAGCCTCGAAGGCGGGGTAGGGTCCCTTGCACTGGCTAAGGAGTTTGTTGCTTCCCGTATGAAGTAGCACCAGCACCTCCACGCCAGGCATGAATTTCTGTTTTCGTGACTTAAGGTCCAATTAGGTCATATAAGTCTCAATAATTCCTTCTTCACGGGATACGACACTCGTTTATTAACTCGGGTGGACTCACGCTCAAGGGCTTTAGTTTTCTCCCAAAAGGGGGGAGAGTTGCGCACTCTTTATGGGCGCCGTAAACCTTGTCGCTCAGGAGGGCTTAAAACTCCGGGTCGATAGGGATTTCCAAGGAAACAGGTGCACGGGATTCAAGGGCTGCCTGTGAACGGGTAATCACATGCTGGGCCACGGGATGATCGTGAATTACGGGGTTCTGACCGAACAAAACGGAGCAGACTGGATCGGGGCCGCTACCACTTCGGCCCAACCGGACATATAGTCACACTCGATGTGACAACGACTTACTGCGAAACGACTGGTCTAGCCAAGGTAGTCGTGGACCACCGCAAATTTCTTGTGGTCGGGCCCTACAGGGGGAAGTAGGTCCTCAGACACTATAATACAAGTGCACCTTGTGTCACGGACGAGGGTGGATACTCGGCGACCGTTCACAGTTACGTTCTCGAACTTCAATCCAACAGGGTTGTTCTCATTAAAGAGAAAGTTTACCTGGTGGACCGGGTCTTTGGTGGGTGAAGGAGGATCGGGGGTCTCCTGAGGTGACGTAGGAGGATCAGGAGCGGCCCAGATTTGGTGCACTTGGTGGGACTGAGAGTTTGAGAATCGGGAGTTTTGAGGACAGTTAGTGCAGTAATGGCCGGAAACTCCGCAGGTGTAGCAGACGACCGGGTTCTTTTGGTACGGCACAACCGGGAGAGAAGATACGAGGGGCTTAACGTCTTAGTGTTCAGATGGATGGAAGTTTCTTGGCTTCGAGGAACTAGTAACTTTGGTAAACTTTGGAACCAATTTAAGGGGGGTCTTAGGACCATAAAATTTAGTTTTAGGGGGCGAATGGGGAGCATTTTTAACATCCTTAGGGTATAAATTGTGACTACCCGCGTAGACATCGGCCTCTTCCAAACACTCTTTAAAAGTGGCAAAACGTTTATCCTTAAAGAAGGCGCGAATTTCAGGAGCCACGGCAGCTAAAAGCTGATCCCTAAGGAAGAAGTCCGGAAGGGACTCGTAGACCTGGGGAATCTTGCACGCATCCAGCCAACACTGAAGGTGTCTTTGGAGGATGTACCCGTGTTGTCGTATTTTGGCCAGGGCGGATCCTTTCCTGGCGGAATCGGGAGCGGTAGAATTCGCTATTTATATGAACAGCGGCTAGCATTTCGGAATTTAACGTGGAATATTCCAAAGTTGCTTCCCGGGAAAGGGATACGAAGATATCCCTCAACTTGATATTTAGGAGGGGAAGTAAGCAATCGACGCCATCATTTTCGAGATCCCATCTATTGATCTGTAAGATTCTCTCAAAATGGGTCAAAAATGACGATTCTCCCAAAAAAGAAAGGGTGGCGGTAACTTCCGGTCAAGGGGAGAGTATTTCGGCCACCCGAAAACGAGAGGAAAATGAGGAAACCTTCGACAGGAGTTGATGAGATAAGTCGGAAAAATCACTCTGTAGCGATCGTTAAATGGAATTACCTCACTGGCTGGGGCTAATTCCAATGCACAAATAGTTCTCCTGTCACTTTTTTTTTGTTAGCACCTGACTGGGAACTAGAGGAAATCTGCCTGGGTCCGGGTAAGACTTCTCAACTCTGTGTCTTTCTAATGGGAGGGGGGTTAGTGGGAAACAGCTCTACTCTCGAATGGCCTTGAATCTTGTTGCTCAGGCTATTCTAACCCGCGTAAAGGTGAATCGTGGTGGACGTGGTTCGAGGCTACCGCTTGTGGAAGGGCGGGAAGGGAGGGAGGGGGGGGGGGTAGGCTTACTAATTTAAGCCTAACAGAAACTTCTACAGCGCATGGAACTTCCGCGCTGAACAAGAAATTCCACGTGGAATTCCCTCACACTCATTACAAATATTTTCCCTACAATTTTAACCATGCTATTTCTAATAAGAATGATGTAAATTGTATCCTTCTAGAAAGATAGAAACATTTGTAATAAAAACTTACGACAGATGCGATCTCGATCAATCTCTTTTAATCTCTAGACTCTCTACCTTCTACCCACTCCTCTCTTGTTTTTCTCTCTTCTCTCCAATTTCCTCTCTCTCTCTCTCTCTCGCTCTCTCTCTCTCTCTTTCTCTCTCTCTCTCTTTCACTCTCTTTTTCTCTTTCTCTCTCTTTTTTCAAACTTCATACAACCAATTATTACCGCAAAGCTTTTTTAATGTTGCTAGTCGATTGATTGACCTCGGGTGCCATCATAACATCCAATGAGTGAGCAGACTATTACAGTACTATCCAATTACTGATCATAATTTGAATTCTCTTCCAGAAAGGTTTGCCATAAACATATATTTGTATATGAGAAAATATATGATGAAACCTTTAACCATATTAATTAATCCCATTATCACTAATTTGCCACAAAAAATAGATGCAGCGTTCATCAGCTCCACTTGTAGCTTGATTCTCTTCTCAGGGAATACTTTTTTTGAAAGTAGTTTCTCTGCGGAGGGGAATTTCATTATATGGTGTTAGTGACCTTTAACAACACAAGACGGTATGGAAGAATAGCAAACCAAACACTATTAGTCGTCCTTTATTGACTCTCACAAGAAAACCCTGTTGGTAGATTTAAAGAACCCCGTAGAGGCCAATTTTAAAGGGAACCCATTGGTGTTTCCTGGATGCTGGAGGCTGATAAACTGAAGAAAGCTGACGCCATTTGAAAGCAAAACGACCTTCCATGATGTTCTTGCACAATCATGGGGTTGCCAACTTAGAGCAAATATTGCGGTTATTTATTATTATATAAAATAGGCAAAAAAAAACAAGCAAAATCTAAATGAAAATATGAAAAAAAGATCGAACTAATAGTGGTGAAATGGGGTAGGGTAACTAAGAAGCGTAAACCAACGAAAGAATCTTCGATACAAAGTTTGCAAGGAGAGAGGTGTAGAAAAAGTGGTTAATATAGAGGAAGTGAATATTGTGGAGCTAGAGTTGTATTTGATTAGTTTGAAAAGACACTATTTTAGGCACCTTAGATCAGGAGAGCACGCAACTCTCCTGACCCAGAACTGATCACCCAATGGAAGGCTATTACTTAGAGGAGCCCAATGGGGAGAGATAGAGAAAGAAACTCGAATTTCATTTAAAAATTATCAAAATTTCTTCCTTTCCTTTGGAAACAGCAAACAAAAAACAAACGTTATTTTCAACCGAGAAAAATATAAACTTGCAAAGGAAATTCGAAATCGGGGTAAAAACAAGAAAATCGCCTAATACTATCGTCTTTCCCAAGCTTTTTCTCGAAGCAAAAGAAAAAACGAGAGAATTCGTGAGGCACAATTTTATGTTGCGAACAACTGCATTCCGAGACTTCAATTTTCCCCGAAACGGGTGCGTGTGGAGTTGCCTGGGTGATAGGGGAGCGGAGTTGAATATATTACGCGGGTTGTCTTTTTAGAATGCTCACTTCCCAAAGAGGGGCTCAAATTCGTACCCTGGGGTTACCGCTGCTGTTCGCACCACCCATGAAGTTATGGTTAAAGGAGCCCCTCTGTACAAACTTGTTACTCCTTTTATTCTCTATCATATTATTCTCTATTATTTGTTCTTCCTTCATTCATGTCCTCAGTTGGCGGACATTAGTTTGCTTTAGGTTTCATTTCTAATACTTATATATAATCTAATTTAAATAACAGAGGTGTTGAGGAAAACCTTTTACAAAGATAATTTTTATAAAGAGCAGAAGGCTTTTGAGAAGCCATCATAAAATGTTACGTTGTAAAAATACATACATAAATACATATACAATAAACATAAATATGTAAATAAACATATGTAAGGAGAATGTGAAATGCTAGATAGGTGCTTCGCTGAATTCTAATTTTGTGGTTATTTAATTAACATGAGGGAGGACAGGTTGTCAATGTTCATATCAGGTGAGGAATATTTATACCATGAAATTTTGGGAGAAAGTTTGTCTAACGGATATTGCAAAAGTCCTGTTACAATCGTTACGACGCTCTCAACTAAGGTTACAATGATAGTTTTGATGTATTTCACACGTTTTTTTATTGCTTTAACTTATAAATGTGTTTATATTGTAATATTAATCAATCTGGCCTCCCTCGGCGGCGAGCAAGCTCTCCAGGCGAGACCTGAAGGGCCGCGCACACCTTGCGGACGAAATTCCTCCTAATGCTCTACTCACACGGGGTTTAGGGAGGACGTTAGATGGTCGACGTTGCTGTGGTGGACCTTGGAGGCCTTGCCCTCGACATGCGCCCACTCTTGCACGGTCTTGATCGTGTGGGCCGGGGCAACGCACTGCTGAATGAGTTAGTTCACCTTCGTCGTGATCTTTCTTACTCAAGGGCAGAACTTTCATGGGCAAGATGTTCCTGCAATTGGCCGCGGAATGGGATGGCCTACCAAATGAAATATATCCACAATAATAATAAAAAGGACAGAAGTAGGAGAAGGAGAAGAAAGAGAAGGATAAGAAAGAGAAGGAGAAGAAGGACTAGAGGAGAGAATGTGGTAGAGGGCGCAGAAATAGGAGGTAAATTGTGAAGAATGCGCAAGGAATAGAGAAGTAAGTGAAAAAGCAAAATAATGAAAATAATACAAAAGAAATGAAAGGAATCCTAGAAGCGGAAACAAATGAAGAAGCGATAGTATGAAAATACAAGATAAAAGGAGTAGGAAGAAACGGTGATAATACAAGAAAAATATAATGGCTAATAATATCAAAAATATAGTAAATAAAATGAAAAATAATAAAAGAGGAGATAGAGAAAGGGGTAAAGATATAGTAATAGCAATAATAGGGATAATTTCAGAGAGACGGTGGTCTCTTGCTTACTTCAGCGCGTGTCATAAAACCAAGCCATGTTTATTTCGCTTGTCTTGAGCGTAATGTGGAATTCTTGTTAATCTGAAACGAAGGACCACTATCTGGCGCTGAGTGTATAATATCTTGAGTACGTTTGTGTAAAATCAACTGTCAAGTAATCTAGATCGACGTTGTGGAAAGTAAATTGATCTGTTGGAATTTCCTTTATCACAATTATGGTTGTCCACATTTCTCGAAAGGAATATTGAGAGATTTCAAGCCTGTGATCGCTTAGCAGTTTTTATATGGCGCCAGTTTTCCACACATAGAAATGTCTTAAGAGAAGAGGTGAGTCTTAAAGGCACACCTAAAGGCACCCATTCAGAGTGAATTGAGTATAGCAGCGGAGAGATAATTTCTAATTCCCAAATAATCAACATTCGATACTATTTAAAAATCATTTTTTAGGCCGAATTATTATGTTGCATAGAAATATGCACTCTTTAAACAATATATTTCCATATATGCGAATGAACGCTATTATTAGTCATAGTAATGCTGCCAATATTTGGTATATACCATTTTTGATTAGGTTTTAGGTTCCTATGTAGTTCAACACAACTCTATAGGTTTTAACTATTATGTTAAGACCTACATTATTCAACCAGTAATGGAGATTTAAGAAATTTAGAAACTCACTAGTGTTATTCCTTGAACGAATTACAGTAATTTTAGGTAAAACATTCAGTGATTTTTTTAATTTGGGTTATGATACATTTCTAGCAAATTCCGGAAGGAATTTATAATTATAAGCCATATATTAGGTGGAACTAGGGATATAATTTTACTATATGATTTCTTAATATGAGTGGGGGTAAATTGTTTCAGATGAAATGGTAGAAGCCTCTTTGACTAGAAACCAACTGCCCGAGGAAATATTTATTCGATAGTGAGGGTCAAGTCTTATCGAAGCAAAAATGTGTATGCACAACTGAAGAATATCTCTTACAACCAATATTAATCAAAATAGTTGACTGTAAACTTTTTCCCTTAGGATTTATTTTAGAGCAGCCGCTATTCCTGAGGTATTCTATGAGCCTGATTGCTGAACCTTAACGGGGAATTATGTTGGTGTGATTCTGAAAATCTAGGATGTACTCTAACGATAATCTTATTAACCCAGCTATGCTGGATTTATTTTTTCTTAACTTTTCAGAACTTACTTAATATTTTATGCAAAATGTGTCCTATTAAAACACTGATGTGGTTAGAAATAACTTTTATTTCATAGATTCTACAAAAATTGGTGTCCTAAATGTAGGATGTTAGGAAAATGGAAGAGCAGAAATCGCACAATTTGTTTGTTATAATTTTTTTTTAATGTTCAAAAATATATTGTAAAACATCTATCCTTTTGCATTAGAGTATTACAGTACTATATACACGTACATATAAATATATATATACATATATATATATATATATATATATATATATATATATATATATATATATATATATATATATATATATTGTAATACTTATTTACTATGATATTGAACAAAAAAAATTAAGTGCAAATCAACATTACACTTTTGCCAATGTGTTGTGAATTTTGTATGATACTCGCTTCATCAAGTTTGTTTATCTTGAGGAACAACAATACGGTCTAGGTGATTGTAGTAACTATCTTCATTTTCATAGTAAGATGGCCTTCCTGTTGCTGTTCTTTCATTTTGACCATATCTTTATAGAAGTGCATTGGCTACCTGGCAACGAAAAGCTAGGTGATCAAGTTATCCACCTCTGCTCTTATGAATCTGCCAAGCATTTTTCTCGGCAACGTCTATACAGTATGTTATGAGTGGAATATACCACTTCCTTTCTATTATTGCAACTCTGTACAGACTCATGTTTTGATCGGCATAGTCAACTCCCCATATATTCTAATTATACATGTAAATCGTATTGGACAGATCAATAACAATTTTCTTCTTCTGGGCTTGAGAAAATTGTTTTGCAAAGTGAGTTGGGTGAACAAACAGGCCGTTTGATACAACTAAAACAACACTGTTGTCATTCTATTTGACAAAAGTTATTTCATCTTCCGTACATCTGAAATCGTATCGAGTACGGTACACCTTCCAGATTTTCTCGAATAGCTCCGGTTGCCCTAATCCCACGACTGGCCAACTCTTATAGTAAGAAAAAGATAGTTTAAAAGTTGTCAAAGTAGAATGAATACGGAAATTTGCCCTTTTGACCAAGAAAATTTGCATATTGAAAGATGACACTAGTCCCAAGTCCCAGTCCCTGCGCGTTTGGTTTGGTGTACGTCCAACTCCCTGATATGGGTCCATCCATGCGATATAGCAATGTTTGGTAGCTCCTACGCACATTTTATACTGATATCTAATGGGTTTTCCGCAGATGAATTGTTTACACCCATGCTTCCCATAGTATGGAACCATTCCCTCATTGATACTATGGCACTCTTCATGAGGGGCATGGGCTAGAAATCGATTATTTAGTTGTTTATTATCAAGTTCGAGGTTATAACAAGCGTGTAAATTAGCCATAATAAATTCAAATCGATCTCTGCGTAATGCATTGGAAACAAGATTATTGTGAGTATCCTTCTGATTTTGCCAAAACATTCTTCTGACTGGAAGAGGAAAATAACCACTTAGGATCATAATCCCAAGAAAAAAATACTTTTTACCCGTCGTGTTCGCTTTTCGTCGCTGTGGTTCCGTTAGGCAGCATATGTAGTGGAAAAAGTCCCGAGCATATTTATGATGTCATCATAAAAAAAGCTTGTAAAGCTCAACCGGAGTTTTCTCATCGTGAGCTGTAATAATTGGTTTCCATTCATTGAAACATGTTGCAGTTACGTCTGTTCTACGCCACTTGTAAAGTTTCCTTCTAGAGAAGCCTAATTTTACTTTACGATCCTGAACTAAAAGTCTCGAACTTTCATCATCCACAGAGGCGTCTAAATTACTGATCTCGGCCTCTGCACGTAACTAACTACCAGGAAAATTGTCAATACATACTTGATATTCAGTACCTGAATCTTCATTTGTTAGATCATTGCAAAAAATCACAGGCGGAAGTATCGAAATAGAAATATCACCGTAGGGGGAAGGCCTAGTATCTGTTTCAATAACTGTTGCTATCTCATTCACAGAGTACTGAATAAGATACATTTATATATATAATTTTATATATGATCTAAAGATATATAATTATGTATAACATATAAATATACATATGGATAAATATACAATATGTATAAGCCTAAGATATGTGCGTGGAAATAATTTTGCTAAACAGAATCCAAACAGCTAGGCTATAAAAAAGAAACATGAAAATCTAAGGAAAGAGCAGGCATAGTTGCCTAACGTCCTATATGGAGAACGGTCACAATCAACTAGACGTAGAGTTAGATACAACAAAGATAAAAATATTCTCTTATTCACACATTTCACTTTGACTGTAAAACAGATTAAAATTAGTAATAACAAAATTATAATAAAACAAAATTACTTTTATATACTTAAGATTTTCTTTAAGGTGACGAAGGTTTGCTCATTGTAAATTTTCAGGTGGAATGTTTTTCTTCACATAATCGAGTTAAAAGAGATGTATCACATCATGATGGATTCATAAGCTTAACTGACTCTTTCTGGTAGCTCTGGTTGAAAAATAAAGGACAGTTCCCAGATGTCACTTTCGGCGGCGACATTTATAAGAACTTGTCAAGCTGGCTACATATAGGACGTTATGGATATCTGAGTTAAATTGTGGCATTACATGATAAAACGACTTTTGATGACAGTAATCAGTCTTGCAGAATCAAGGGTTCCTATTTTGCACGGTGAAAGAGACAGTATTAAAAGATGACAATGGGCTTATGATCACAGACAGAAATGGTGTCAAAGCGATAAACCTATTAATAATTTATGTTTAGTTTTGGAACATGAATGAGTCGCATTACTTGGTAAGGTTTCCATCCTTATCGATTATTTTAATTAATTAACAATTAATTATCTAATATAAATTCTAACACTTCTCAGTATTATTCTTTTATATTTCTGCTCTTTTCGATTTTCGTCTTACATTTCTTTCCTTGATTTAGAGAGTGGTGGACTTGAAAATAAACATGTAATCAGCAACAGAACTCGCTGACAAAACATCCCGTTAAGTGTCCTCTAAAATTCAAGTTTTAATAAATTAAATTCAATATATTCTTTTTAGCGTTTGTTCCCCATTTGTTTCAAGTCTCGTAAATATTCACTAAATCCAATTATTTTTACCTAAATTATTTACCTCTTTATGTCATTTGAAAAAATAAATTCTTTAAGTGTCTGGTGTATGTTAGGTCCCTTACGGTGAGATGAAATTACTACAAAAGATATGGAAACACTCCTACGACGCTTTCAAAAAGTTGTGAATTCATATCCTCTAGCATCATCTCACCGGCAAAGTGAAGATTGGAATTTATGTGCGTTTGGTGGTGGCTGTATTATTATTAGTTAGTAACAAGGAAAGAAAGTACCCTAGAAGACCTTACGTTCCATTCAAAGAGGTAGGTGAGGTTGGTAGTATTAAGTTGTGCTGGCTTCAATACGGGTAGATTACCAGTTATAGGGGTTGCTCTCTGAGGTGAATACAGTTTTGAGGTTGTGCACAGACTTGGCGCTGAACCATCCAAGTACACATCCGACCAGAAGTTGCTTAACAGTGACGATCTCGTTAAAGGGCCACACGGAAACCTGGCACTCACTTGAGGCTTACTACAATTGTTAGAGGAAAGATAATACTCTCCCTTAGCTTGAGGTTAGGTAGGCTGGTTAAGAGGATCGATAGGGATTACCAGTAGGAAAGGAAATCCCAAATGGTGGAATTTTGGACTCTTAATTTACGGCGTAGAACTTGGGTGGCTTCGGCATAAGATGAATTTGAAACGGACTTGTCGTGTATTCAGGCGAGCTTATTCGTGGTTTTGGTTTGGTAACTTAACTCTCTGAAACTCTGACTGCGAGTGCGACTATGAATGTAAGTGTAAAGGTGCCCTTGAATCTGATTGACTGAATTATTGCAAGACTGCACTACTCGGTATACCCGAGATGGTATATACGGTGGCGCTCACCGTGGAAGTGGCTTATCATTAACCGATTATTTTGGGGAGGCCGATCCTCTTCCCCTGCACGTTAACTTGCGTGTCCATAGAGAGAGAGATTCATTTTATCCCGAAGTCCAAAAGATTCGACTTTGCGTTTCGCGGATTTCTGCTAGAAAATAATGGCCGCTACTATCGTGTTTACGGCGCTGAACCTGCTACCGAGCTTGTTTGAACAGTGAAACTTTTAGCATGACTGGATAAATCATTTTACTGTGTATGTGTGTACATGTGCACGCGTTTGCTAACTTGTGAACGTCACGAATTCATTATTTTCGCCTCGGCCTTTACAAGCAACATATATCTTATTATTTACATTGATTATTATTATAATTTCTTTGTCACAAAAGCTCTACATTATTATTTTACAGAGATGTTCCATATTATTTCCACAAAGAGGTATTATTATTTATAAAAACTGAAATACTTATTTTATATTATTTGCATGTGCAGAGTTGTGAGCGTTCCTGTTACAAGCCTTCATATAATACACATGATGCTCATGTGTGAGGCATCATAGTCAAACGTATTCGACTTCGCACAGGTCCAATAAAAATATGTTTTTCTCTGTTATTCATGCTTATTGTGGGATAGTAGATGGAGCATAGAATATAAAGAATTAAATCAATAAAAAAAAGAAGAGAAGTAAGTGATAACACCCAAATGAAATTGTTATTGATGAAAAATAATAAGAAATTAATTTGGAGGGATTCGGGGTGATATGCTCATTGGAAACTTCAAGGACGAAATTCTTGCAAAGAACATTGGCTCTAAGATAAGAATTTGATACGATCGTTCAAGATGCATTGAAAAATATATAAATACACCAGGCGGTGGCTTCGCTACTCCCCCCTACGGGAGTAACTTGCGCTTCGCTACTAAGATCAAAATTCAAAATCTAAAAAAGGAGCCATAGTTAAATTTTTATTAATTTTCTGAACTTCGCCAATTATAATAATTTTAAAAAGGAACTTTAAACTAAATTTTCCTCCTTTCAAAATATCACGTTGCTAAAATATAGAGTTATAGAATAAAAATATATATAAAAATAAATTTTCTGAACTCCACCATTTGTAATTCTTTGAGTTTTAAAAAATTCACAAAATTTCGATACTTATATTTATTTCTGAATTTCATCATTTTGGAATAACTTTGATAAAAAATAAATAAGTCATAACCAAACTAAGATGAAATTATTATTCAAATACTCAAAAAAGTAAACCCTTCCTAAATTATAGAGTTAGTGATAATGATGATGATGATATAGCTGAATAGGTTAATTTCATAGCAAAAGTTTCTGTAGTTAAGGAATAAAATATTAACAGTATTTGCGGAAAACTAAAAGCTAAAGTATTTTCTTTAACATCTAAAATATGGATGGCCTTAGTAAAAATTAGGTGACGTTGCGATCCTCCAGAGTTTCTCTTGAAGAAAAGCAAGATGAAAGAGCGCAAGTTTAAGATCTTTATTTTCAAATAAAGTAATTTTTAAGATATAAGTTCTTTTAAACACGGCAGTAAATCAGATGAGAATAATCTTAATTCAAAATAGTTTAGAAAAAAGAGGATGCACTCCCAATGTTAGTAAGCAACAGAGAAAAATAACTTTAGCTTAACTTTATTATTTTAAAGACTTCAAAAAGCTTGCTGCATAAATGCCCGTCTTCTAATGGAATTAAATTGAGGTGCCTCTGTCTGTCTTCGTACGATCTATTCCTAGCTTCAGGAATTAATTTTGTCACTTGAGGTTGCGCGCATTTCTATATTACAAAAGGTGGTCAATAGATTTTGCGAATCAGTAGGGCAAAAAACAGAGGAAGGGGGATGGCTGTTTGTGGGGGTGTTAGCACAAGTGATGACAAGTCAGGACCTGCAGCCGCACGCTCCTGCCTCGTCTATTTAAGAAGCAGTAGCTGATCGCAATTTTTTCAACAATGGAGAAGGTTGAGCACTGCGGGGTGAACAAATTTTTTACTAAGGAAGGCAAGAATTCAAAAGAAATCTTTAACGCATGGTTGCAGTGTACATCAACACCGCCCCTTTCTATGCAACCATTGCTCGCTGGAATAGGGAGTTCCGCCATGGTCGTGAGTCCCTTGAAGATGACCCCCGTCCAGGACTACCTGGAACATGCAGAGAAAAACAAAAAATCTCTTCTTTGCCTCCTAATTTAATATATTAAATCGAGCAGAAACACAAAACAGAAACTAATGTGTACAAACAAAAAGTAAATTTAAAACATATCTTCAATATTTCTTTGAATGTTCTTTTATGCTGTTTGCTGTGTATGGGAAGGATGTGGTGTAAGAAAAATAAGGGAAAAATTATGGGCGCTTAGTTTTCGGTAGGCAGAGGAACGGTTTGAAACAAAGAATAAGTGCTTGAAGATGATAAGGACAAATGACCAAAATTAACAGGGTCAGATGGAGTCAGCAATATACATTCAGGTAAAGTTATTTAAACCCATTTATTTGAGTCATTTTTTTTCACTTTACCTGGAGTAATTGCACCTCACCCAAGGAAATCCGATTGAATCTACCCAAGAAAAGTCATCTAACCTTATCGCATTAGAGGTTTTTAAATGCACCCCAAGTTTAATCATTGAAACAATCGAGGTGAAATGATTTTTACCCACTTAAGAAGTGCCCTTTAAACCCAGCCAGGGTGAGTTATTGCTTAAATTAAAAACATCTAAATTTACAATTGCACATGTTCCATTCTTCTTCCAATGCATACACCCATTTCCTTTTCTTCCTCCTTTCAGTCACATATCTCCCCTCTTCTACATATACACTCACACATAACTTATCCCCGCTAAGTCTTCGTTGCTCGGGATGCCCTGGGTGCCATATAAATGTAATCGAGGCGCTTTAAGTGGGGGGGAGTACGCAACTCTCCTAAGGCTGAAGATGTACCACATCAGAATTTAGTTCTTTTGGAACGTTTGATACTGGATTATAAAATAGAGCCAAACAATGAAGAGAACACGAAACAGTGAGGAGGAGAAGGAGGAAGAGGAAGAATAGAAAGAAAAGAAAATTGCTTTATTGTCTTTCCTTGCTTTATTTACGCAAGTACTTGATATATGACGACGGCAAACAAAGTCAAGAGATTTAGGAGGAGCTTGCTACGCTCAAGTGCCACTCCTGACACAGAAATCCTCCTTGAGGAAAGAAGCCACATCTGAACGGTCATATAACGAAGCCGAATCGGTATCATCAATAATTTCATCAGACAATAAATTGTATCAGTGTAACATTTCCATTTTTTTATAATACACTATTTTTAGTATTTAAGCAATTTTAATGTAAAAGATAGTTTAACAAAATAATATGAACATCTTATATTCCATACATTTTCAATGTTAGGAACACTGCCTACTTAATATGAATAATATGATGTTGATTTGTTTGTAAAAGGCTTTCTTTAATCCTTGTATTTTCTATTTCAGCGTAGCCCATGATTTCAGTGACGATCACAACGAATAATGCGTGACCCATCAGACTTCTGAAGAGGGCAAATCGCTGGAGCTTGATTACCAGAGGCGTCTAAAAATGAATCAGCTAAACTGTTTAATTGTGGGTCTAGAGTAACAGGTGCCAAGGTTATGATAATATACATAAAACATTGTAAGACAAAAAGCTGCGAAGAATACCATTGTGCGAAATTCGAAGTTAACGGACAGGAGTTTACGGACACTAACAAGGGATGTGGCCATACAACACAAAACTACTACGGCAAATTTAACATCAAAACTCAATAGCTACCTGAATGACAGTGTTTTGATATGAAAAGTTTGCCAGAAACTTCACAAAGCAAAAATTATGGGAGAGTAACATTTCCGAAACCGTTGGTACCGGAAACCAACATACAAAAGAAATGGTGCCACGATCATAAACATGGACACTTGATAAGTCTGGCGAATATATATTATAGCCTTAGAGGTCATTATTTATATTACTTTCCACGAAGGGCCCTGTTTATGTATGGAGAACTCTAAAAGAAGCTTACCAATCTAGGGTGACTGCTTCAAACAGTCAAACATGTAATAGCTGTAACCTGGTATTCAGCTGGTATTCATTTAGCTCCCAACAGATATCTATAAATTCTCAATGACAAGGTTCTTAATATGAATAGAATGCTGTTTTCAGAAACCTCATTTGGAAAGAAAATAATGCACCGGTATACACAAGCAAAAAGACCGTTCATGGTTTTAGGAGCATCGAAATGTAGTCCAACACTTTCCTGGCCAGCACACTCACTTAATCTAAACATTATCTAACAATTATGGACAGTTTTGGAGAATTGAGTGTGAAGTGTGTTCTCTCATTCGTCATCACTAGAGCAAGGGGAAGAAGTTTTGATGCAAGAATTTGACAGCATTCAGCTGCATACCGTGTAAGATTTATGATTCTATTCCCCAAAGGATTACAGCCGTACTAAAGGCAAATAAATGGTTGTCCAACAGCTGATTGATAGCCAAATTCAAAGTATCTGTTAATTATTCAGATTATTTAGGACAGTTTCACACGGCTAAAGGCAGAACTAGAATCGGTTTCCTCCGAAAAGGTCAGGTTTTTGTGCTCTCGACTTTTCAAAAATCCGATTTATAACTAAATAGATTACATTTTGTGAGGGTTGATTTTTGTTAATATTTCGCATCCGAAATATGTTTTTCAGCTAAAAACATAGTTTAATAACACAATTTATTTATTAAATTTCAGGAAAATTGATTAGTGTACATTAAATAGTATATATTGATGAAGGTATGTACATGTAAATCGGATATTAGGTCATCATTGTTCCGAATTCAGGGCACTAACTTCTGTTTCTACGAACTGCTAGAATGGTCAGCGATAGGAATGCCTGTCCTAAGAGTCTACCAGTAATTAGACATCATGACTGAAGGCCAACGTTCATGATATCTGGTCCCCATCTATTTTTTGTCCTGATGTAATCTCTTTTCCTACTCGTCACTCATTGCTATCAGATTCTAAGGAAACCAATCCTTATTTGGGAATAAGTAATGCATTTTGATGCTCAACTTGCATCCAAGGTTTCTAAAAGCAGACAGCAAATTGGTAAAAGCTTTGTGTAGTTCATTGCCTTCTCAGTGCCAAGAAAGATCCTCACGATCAGAACAAAAGCCTTCCAAGCTTCCAATTCCACTTCTTTCATTAAGTTTTCAAACTCTGGATCTCTGATGAGCTGACGTAGTTGAGGACCGTCAAAGATGAAATCTTTTAACTTCTCCATAGTCAATCTTGGAAATGCCTGGCAAAAGTAAGTGAAGCAGCCACCATCCTTGACGGTAGCTTTGGTAAACTGTTTTATCAAGCCGAGCTTGATGTTCAGCGGTGGGAAAAATATACTGTCTCTGTCCATCAGAAGGTTGTGTATGACTTTTCTTGCTCTGAAAGGCACCGAGTCTTTTCGTACAGTCCAGTCCTTCTTTATTGATTGCTGAGATCGGTTCCTACTATTCCACATCCACTGAAAGCACAGGTATTTGGTGAACCCGGACCGTTGTCCCAACAAAATGTTCACCACCTTCAGGTCAAAACTAATCAACCATTCCTGCTGATCATAACCAATTTTCTCCAGCACGTACTTCATCGCTTCATACTTCTCATTCAGTATATTCGAGTGAACGAGAGGTAGAGATGCAAACTCGTTGCCGTAGTACAACAGAAAACACTTCCGATTTTGCTTGTTCTGTCTATGAAAGGTCTCTAGTCTTCGGGTTGGTACTGTAGGACTCCAAGCTTGTGCATAAAGTGCATAATATCTGTACCTTGATGTATTTTGCGGTAGAAGGTTATACGTGCACAGTCAGAGATTTTTTTTCTTTACTCTAAGTGTCAACTCTTTGGCAGCGGACTTTGACAAGTTGAGATTGCGAACTACATCCTTTAGTTCCTTTTTGGAAAACGGAGGAGAGGCGTCATCTTCAAAAGCCATTTATTCTTCTTTTTCTTCGACACTTGATGAATCTTCGTCTCTAATGCCATTAAGATCTCGAAAAACAGGTACTGGAATTGAACTACATGACGACCTGCTGATTGAAGATCAGGATATTCTTTCTCTTGATTCCAGACAAATTAGAAGCGCAGAGATTCAGTATCATGGTTTGTTGGTTCCCTTGAAACCATTGGAATTCAAAAATAAGCAGAACAAGCAAGCTTTATTAAACTTGTGACTTGATTCTTGTTTGAAACAATGGTGTATTTGCCGCAGATGTAGCAGAATACATCGTGTTTATTTTTGAAAGATCTACTGGCCGAACCTATTTCACTGAAAAATACCAGTTAGTCAAAAGTTTTCGCTTTAAAAGAAATCGTTAAAAACATCATGTGGCTATAGATCAAAAGGTTTACCTCATCGAGCAAATCCAGTGTGATTTTTTAATTCAGCACACCGAAATTTTCCAATATCCGCTAAACTGTCTTAGACAATAAAGTTGATGTTGGCCAGTGTTATGCATGGAAATATATCTATAGTAATTATTCTATTATTGCCTAAGAAATAGTATTCAGCCCCCATCCAAAAGGGGGTAGATTAAGAAATACAATAATTGAAGTTTCTAATTGAAACATAGCCCATAACTACACGTAAGGGGTTAGCATATGATCTCCAAACAACGGAGATAACGTAACCTATTATTTCTCAGACTGTAAGCAATGCGTTCCCCAGCATTGGTTCCAATCTTGCAGACGCACAAAAGTGAAGTAATTGCAAGAAATCCCAGGCAGAGGTACTTTTCAACTTTGGCCTTAATCCCCATAATCAAACTGCAGCAAGAGAACAAGGCATAAAATTCAACTGTAAAACATAGTGGCACCAATATAATAGCCTCAATCCGATTTAAAACCTGTAAAGAGAATTGAAGATCCGTTCTCATGCTGGTCCCTTTGGTAATACGACTCAGGTGAAGAAGAGTTTACAAAAAAAGGGCTCCAAAATACCTGAAGAAAAGTGTTTAAAACTAAAAGTTCTTATAAGAAGCGACTAAATGCTGTTTTTGCCACAAAGGCAATTCAATGTAATTTTACATATGACTTCGTTTAAGATATTGATTACATACTCGTAGTTTTTCCCTCGTAGTTTTTTGTTGCTTGTAAATGCAATATATTTTTACATATAACGATATTCGTTTGTTTTCTTGGTATTTATTACTACTGGGTTATAGAAGAGGTAGAGTGCAGATTTGAAGTTCATAAGGATAAAGAGTCCAGCTAATACAATAAACTGATTTCTAACATGTATTATATACTTAGTACTACACTCAACTTGGAGATTAGATAGGTATTTATTGATTATCTGTGTCCACTTTATATATTTTTATTTGGCTCTCTTTTCATTTTTTAGTAGCAGTTGAGTTTGCCCATTTAGTGTCTACTTATTTTACAAATGAAACACCCACTATCATATAAAATAAATGAAATCAAGAGACAAGAACAATAAAAATGAAAGAATGAAGAGAGATTAGCTTCAGAAAAAGGTGGATAAATGCGATGAATGAATAGGTAAGAAGAATTGATTATGTTTAAATGTATGAATGAATGAGTTAATCTGTTCTGAGGGGGTACGATGATGTAAGAAAGATGGATGATAATGGACTGGTGATAAGAGTATAGGGTCTTGGTAACGAATTCTCTCTCTTGTAGTTTTGTAGGCTGGGTTAAGTGATCAAACGCTTCCTTATAATAAATGAATATATATATATATATATATATATATATATATATATAGCTGGATTCTTTATTCCTTGGTAAATAGCTGGAATAAGCCTCGAAATGGCGAACAGTAATGACAACTTTTCTTCTTGAATATAAAATGTTAACTCTTTCTGTACTCCCTTTTTGGACATTGGACATATAGTAGTAGAATGTTTTAGTAGGAGAAAGAGTGGGGAAAAATGGGGAAGTTGATAGAAAAGCGAAAATGAAAAGTAGAATGAAAGACAGGTCTCTGGTGATAGGGGATCTCTGGCTTTTTTTGCGTTTTGGAATATATATTTTTGTTATATATATAAATATATGAAAAGCATGCAAGCATTTGTAGCAGTGGGGGTTTTTTCCCTACTGCTTTTGGTGAAGACTTTTTATCTTTTTATCTGGGTTATTTACACCTTGATTTTGAATTGTTTATTATTTTGTTTGTTTTGTACTTTTTGTTGTTTTGATATTTTTTGCGAGTTAATCGCGCAAAAAGTTTGGGGGGAAATTTATAAAATTAGCACTTGACTAATTTAGTGAAAAGGGATTTTGTTTGGCTTTGTGTCGGTTGGGTATTGTGAAAATGTAAGCAAACCTTGGGTCTACGTCGTCCTTAATGAGCAGTCTGCTGCTTTGAAAAGGTTTTGCGCGTCCTATGCCATCAAAGTCCATGTGCTCGAGTAAAAACTCGAGAGGAAAGTGCCGGTCTACTTGGTCCCAGATCTTAATTGCTCTCAGGTGAAGCTCCACGTTAATGGGGGTTATCCCCAGTTCCCAATAGAGCTCACCCTGCCTTCTCCGCTCTCTTCTTCGGGTTCGCGTTATAATTTAGACAGCCTTATTTTGGAGCTTTTGCAGTTTATGAACTTGCGACTTCGAAATCGGGTTTATAGGGACCGGCGGATACAGGAGTTTTGATCGAATGCACGCATTATAGATCTTTAGTTTATTGGAGGTACTCAGGTTCCACGAAGTCCCTCTGTGCATTTGATGGAGTTTTAGCTACATGACTCCCATATCCACGAGTCGTAATACGGAGAACCAGAACCGTGCCCTCCGTGAAGTATGGGATACGTGCATCCCCCACACGGATGTCTGCGATGGTCCGTCGGAATAGTGTAATTACACGGAACTTTTAGGCATTGGTAGTTATCTTCCATCTTCTCTCAAAAGAGTTGCTGTTTTCGATTTCTACCGCCGTACTCTTTGTCATGTAATTCACATTCCGATAAGGTGTCGTACAGAACAT
The DNA here is from genome assembly GCA_963969495.1 of Ceratothoa steindachneri. NCBI lineage: Eukaryota > Metazoa > Arthropoda > Malacostraca > Isopoda > Cymothoidae > Ceratothoa > Ceratothoa steindachneri. Next base: position 71,490,787 of record OZ018327.1, on the reverse strand, counting down.
CGTTATACCGTCCTCAAATTTGACGTACAAGAAGCCTTCAGTCAGAGGTTGGGGAAAGTCGATGTAGTATATATTATAGAGCAGGGGACTTATATACCCGCCTTGCGGCACCCTCGCCTTGAGCTCGAACTCAGGCCCATTTAAATCTTTAATGTTTAGAAACGCCCTCCTTTCCATTACGTAGTCGCATAGAATCCTTTCAAGTATAGGGTTGAGGCCCAGTTGTTAGATTTTGTATTGCAGTCCTCTCCTCCATACTTTGTCAAGGGCTTTTTTGACGTCGACGAGTACCAGATTTGCGTGGCGTCTTTCAACTTTTACTTTTGCCAACTTCTCGGTGATCCCAGCTAGCGCCGTGTCCGTTTCTCGCTTTCTTCGGAAGCAATGTTGTTGGCTATTATGAGATTTATTTTCCTTGAGGAATGTATTCACCCTGTTGGCCAATATCTTCTCCAAGACTTTTACTGCAAATTCTAGGAGAGTAATAGGCCTGAAGTTAGCTGGACAGTCCAGTGGCTTACCGGCTTTGGGAATGAATATCATTTTTGCTACCTTCCAGTGGTCATCAAAGTAACCCACATTCAAGCACGCATTCAAGATATTTATGAGGCCCAATAAGATGTTAGGCGGGGCTCTAATAAAATTCTCCCTTGCCAGTGGCGTACGCCCTGGTGCTCGTTGATGAAAATATTTCAAGGTTTTTGAGAGTTCTTCGGCAGTGATTCTAACGCCGAGTCCCTTCGTGTTCCTTAACTGCGATACATAATGTTGAGGATGGATATGTGTATCTGGTCATTCAAATCTTTCATTATTTCAGCTTCGAAGTCTAAATCAAAGTTATTCTTTCTCTTTCGGGGTTATCTTAAATATAGATGCCCAGAATAGTCTGAATTCCTCTTCAATTTCTTCCGCGTCCGTAATTTCGGTATTGTCACGTGTAAGTTTTATGGGCTTTTGTGTGTGTCCGCCTCTTAGTCTTTTTACTGTCTGCCAGAATGTACGTGAGTCGTATTCTATATTTAGTCCGTCGATCAAAGTGTTCGAAAGTATATTCTGTTGGTCCCTAATAAAGGTCATTAATTCGTCGCGTATCTGTCGTGTTCATTTGTGCGTAGTGATATTGGGGCTAGTAAGGTTTACTTCATTGATCCGAGCCCCGTATTCCCTCGCGAGGGATTTCATTCTAGGGGTCCAAGAAGGGGCAGGAAAAGTTTTATATTTAACTCAGGGAATGGCTTCCTTATTTGGCTTTTAATAAATTATCATTAATTTTATCCAATTCCTCGTCGATCTCTTCTAGAGTGGCATTAATTAAGGGGTCAAGGTTTTAATTTTCGTGGAGTCGTTTATAAGTATCCCAGTTGGCTCGAGCATAGCTCTTGCGTTCTTGGATAGGGACTTGAATAGGGAAGGTTGAGATTTTAACAAGGATAGTCTGTTGATCGCTGGATATAGGTGGACCCCGTTCAATGAAGTAATTGTAGTGAAGCACAGTGCCAGTGAGCACTATATCTGGTTTTGTAGCTGCTCAGTGTGTAATGTATGTGGGGAAGTTTGGTGCAATTCTTATCATAAATTGCCTTTCAATAAGTTAGTCGACGTATAATCTGAGGCAGCACTCTTCTCATTGAGGTCACCGGCAAAAAGAATGGTTATGCCGTGACAAAAAAGTTGCAGAAAGTTGTAAAGAGGCAAGTACCCTATTCAAGGGGGCTGGTACCCTGTTGACAGGAATAGGGGGCTCACTGCCGTACGGAATTCAACAGCGAGGTATGAATCCTAGAGTCCACATATTTTTCTGAAGTGGAAACCTCTTTTCACAGCAAGCGCACCATCGAAACGTTCTCCGCTGTGATTTTTGGTTAAGACTTCGTAGATGAAAACTTTTATCCTGTTTGTTTCATTCATCCCATGATCTGAGATAAATATAACGTCTGGGTCACATTGTCGTATTACGTTACCGTATAATATTTTTTGCCTCGCCCAACCGTCAGAGTGAAGATGTAATATTTTTGAAATTCTCCATTGTCTAGTTCACTGAAGATTCCCGTGTGTGGTCGTGTTGTTTTTTTTTACTTATTCTCTTACGAGCTTAGGTTATTGTGGAGTTTTTAGTGGCGTGATTGTTTTTTCTGTACGTTTTTTTCTGAATTCGCCGTCCGTTAGAATAATAAAAGGTTTTGTGTACCAGTTTGATCAAGCCTTGGAGTAAAGCATCCTCGACTTGTTTTTCGATCTAGTCGTCCGAGGTGAATTCCCACTTGTATCTTCCGGACATTATTCCTTCTGATTTATTAAGGACATCCATCTCCTTAGGGAAAGGGCACCTTTCAGCAGCGAATACCTTCAAGTTAATTTTTATCGAATGGTACGCGTGCCTAGATTTCCTCTTACAAGAAGAGGACGAACCCGGACGTCTCTGAGGCTCTGAGGTTTTACGTGATCGGGGCGAACGTGCCCCCCCCCCCCACCTCAGGTCTTGCTGTCTTAGTCACCGTAGCCTCTTATCCACCTGTGTATATGATCGAGTTTGTGTTTTGTGTGTTGTTCTTCTTTTCAGTGCGTGTTTACGCCTCTTTTGCTGCCTGAGCGAGGATTCTAGGATCCCTGGAGAGAGCTGCGGCGCTGCTAGGGGTGGGGAGCTTCTGGCAGCTAGTCCTGAACTGGGGTTAAGACTAATCTTAAGAATCTCCCCCCACCGTGGATTTGAGGGAAACCACATCTTCTCCATTCCATTATGCAGCGGCATTCTATTACGTTCATCCGTAAAGCACCCCGGGAAGGAGAAATTTGCAATGTGAGCATAATAGATGCAACACATATTTTTGTCGAGTTTTCGTTCTCGACGTAGAGATGTGTTATTTTCCTTACACTACGTAACAGCAGCTTTAGCACCCTTGGCGTAGGTGCTGTTTGCCTTTTTTTCTTCTTCCTGTCTCTTTTGGTTCGCTTTTTTCTATAATAACTCTTTTTTGACCAGGCAAGCCATGGAGAGCGTACACCCATCCCCCATCCAAGTTGATGTGCCCTATTACCTAGAGGTGTTGTGAGTGAGGGTGACGCCAACGCAACACCCTCGCCATTCTTCGTCCCTCTTTGTCTGCGTGGTGTATCCCCCTCCCCCCAGCCCCTACCAAACCTGAACTACTGCATCATCTCACCCAAACTACTAATCTCCTCAAGATTCAATAGCCAAGCTCAAAAGTTATTATCTGTGGAGATTTCAATGAAATAAAGGTAGTAGAACTACAGAGAGAGACTAACCTCTATCAGGTAGTAAATTTCCCCACACATGGTAATAACATTATGGACCTTTTCTTGACTGACGCTGAGGAATACTACAATCACCCTCAACCATTTGCCCCGTTTGGGCGCAGCACCCACGTCTCCATGATGTGGACGCCCAAGGACACACTATCTCCTGTTTAAAGTGCCACAACATTGACCTACCGCACACTCCGACAGATATCCATTCTAGCCTTTGGTGACTAGATTGTTCACCACCACTGGACCGAAGTTCTTACCGTAACCGATGTTAACACTAAATGGAATAACTACCTGTCCACGATCACGACAGCCTATCACCACTTTTTTCTGAGCAAACTCTCCGGCAACAGCCCCAATTACCTTCCATGAATAAGCAACAGGATAAAAAGGTTAATTTAGCAAAGAAACCGAGCCCACCTCAACAACTCATCCCTCTACAAACCGCTCCGTAACAAAGTAATAAATGAGATTAAACATGTAAAACGCAAATACAACCCAAGCAAACTTCAACATATCAAAGAATCTGACAGTAGCAAATGATTCAATCAAATAAATAACTTGTGTTGGCTGAACAAAGTCTCGCGTACCCCACCTTACATTAGCCACTCCCCCCCCTTGACGCCCCGAACGAGGTGAACAACTACTTTGCCACCATCTGCCAGCAACTCCCTCCTCGCGACCTGTCTTTACTGCCCACCTGCCTTCCCATGCAAACCACAGTGCCTACTGTACAAGAGTTCCAGGTTTGGCATAAAATTAAGAAATTAAACAACAAACGCTTTACAACTCCCACTGACCTCCCTATGCCTCTCTTAAAGGAACTTGCCCTCGAGCTCTCCGTATCTCTTACTTCCATTATTATTGCCTCTCTTCAACAGTGCAAATCACCCAGTGACTGGAAGACACCCTACGAAGCCTTCCCCTACCACCTTGGATGAGACCCGCCCTGTGTTAATCACGCCCATTTGAAGCTTGATGTGCGAGAGTTTTGTGACAGGTTGGCCTTACACGGACCTCGCCACTAAAATCGACTCACGGCAGTACAGGAACATCCGTGCTACCTCAACCACACGCTACCTGGTGAGCTTCCTAGATTACATATATGGAGGCCTGGAAGCACGCAAAACCTCTGTTTTGGCCACACTCATAGACCTTAGGAAAGCATTCGACCTGGTTGACTATACGACCGTAATCACCAATGCAACAACCATGGGACTGCGTAAGTGTCTGGTGGCCTGGCTGGCTGATTTAATTTCCAACTGCCGACAAGTTGTCGGCTACGGGGAGCAACGTCCACCCTCTTACCCGTTACATGTGGTATTCCATAGGGCACCACAGTTGGCCCTCTGTTCTTCCTGGTACTAATTAATGATGCTCTTAACAATAGCCAAGACCGTTGGAAATATGTAGATGACTGTACCTTTGCTAATCATATTCAAAATTCTGACCCGAATTACCAGCCACTTCAAGATTCCCTGATTCACCTCCTCACCTGGGCAGCTGATAATCACGGGACAGTGAACGACAATAAGACTGTTACGCTCCACTTTGATCTCGGCACCACTGCGACCAAATCCCCTACACTCAGGCTGGGGGACCACAGCCTGGAAATTGATCGATCTGCCAGGGTTCTCGGTGTCACCAGGGATGACAGGCTGTCATGGGACCCGCACGTCAACACTGTTGTGTACTCGGCCTCCTTCAGGTTGTATATGCTGCGCCACCTCAAGTCACTGGGAGTCCCATCATCCGAGCTCTCCAGCATATACAGGACTTTCATACTGCCGAGGCTTATGTATGCATCCTCAGCCTGGTCCTCTAGCTTCAACGTGGCACAACGAGAGAGGTTGGAAAGAGAGCAAAGAAGAGCCTTAAAGATTATGATTGACCCCTCCTACAACGGCTATGATAATGTCTTGATAACCCTGAGAATTTCTCCCCTCGCTACAGTTTAACAAAAAGCAATAATCTAATTCGGTAAACAACTGCTCAACAACCCTCGCTCCTGTCAACTCCTGCCGCCCCTGGCTCCCCCTCCTCTCCACACCACTCGCTCCCACAACCTCCTCGTCCCCATCAAATCGCATACTAACAGGCATCAGAAAAGCCCAATCCCAACAATTGTGAAATATATAAATGAGGAAAATAAACGTAATTGAATACATGAATTGTACATAAGCATACTCTCTGTAAATTATCTGCAAATAGTATCATTACGCTACCCTTGTAAATACTTTTCCCATTCGCTGTATAATACCTTTTAAATATTGTATTTTGCCAATCGAAATGGCTGTTTATATCATAAATAAACCGTTTTATTATTATGATTATTCTTTTTATTATTATTATTATTATTATTATTATGTTCTCCTGCACAGTTTAAGCAATTCATAGAGGTGCTATCACAGTTTCTCCAAGAATGTGCATTCGACAAGCAAATAAAGCACAAAAGAACGTTCCCCCTGGGTCAGGTGGCCGTAGTGTGCTCCTCGTACTTGTAGCACTTGAAACACATCTGGTGGTCGATAAACTCCTTACGTTTGATCTGCTATTTCTTTTTTCATTTCCTCTTTGTCATGGAAACCCACATAAACGTCGACTTTCCTGCATATTATACTTTTGTTTGCATTTATCTGGAGCGGGATTTTGGGCGTTAGTCCTATTACCTTTAGTGTCTCTATTCCTTCCTAGGACAGTAATTTTTCTACTTTTTTTCCTTATTTGCAATTACCACGTAGCTATTTGGGATGTCGATAATTTTAACGAAGGATACTTTTATCTATCCAAATAATCTCTCGCAGAGTTTTCCTTTCTCCGGTGTTATATCCTGGTCAATTGTCCGTAGAGGTACTGGTTGGCATTCCAAGCTGCCTTCTAACTGTGCCATAAAGAGCATCAACAGAAATGCTCCCATGCATACTCTATGCCCATGGGATGACAATTGGGAAACTGGGCCCCTTCGCTACGACACTCAATACAATGCTAGAAAAAATGGAGTGAAGAAGATGTGGTTTCCTGACAACTCCCTCGTTTCTGAAATCCTTTAAATCAACGTCGCCTCAGCGTCGGCACAAATGAGCACTGAGTAATACACTACTGAAGAGAACGCTATTTCAAACATGTCAGTGCAAAGTGATGAAGGAGACAAAATAGTATGCATGGAAGCACAGGAAAGTAAACTTAAAGTCTACAGCGATGAATGCTCCCTCCTCCTGAGAGGCAAGAAACAGAACGCCTCTTTAAGCAATCAAAGAAGGAAAATGCAAATGGGCATTCAAAAGAAAGACAGGAGAAGAATACGAGGAAGAAGTACAAAAACTCTTAATCGAGGATAGAATATGAATATACCCTGGTGATCTCGTTACTCTCTGCCATTCTACATTACAAAGTATGAAGAATGGTAGGTTTAAAGGCAACGATGCAGAACCCAACAAGAGATCGACCCACCAGAAGTCCAGAGATCTCTAGACGAACAAACTTAAGAAACAATTGAACCAGAAAGGAGAAGAAAGCTCAGCATTCTGCCAATCAACACTCAAGGATGGATCGATAAAACATCGACATTAGGAAATAACTTCAGAGAGATCGATCTAGACATAATATTAATATTAGGTCATAGAGTGAATCCAGAAGAAAAAACAATGAATTTGTTCAATTACACCGTCATAAACGCGAACACTTCAGGTGAGCATCATGACGGGGCGGCCATAGCAATAAGAAGAGAGCTGAAGTTCAAAGAAGTTAATAATTTGGATGAGGCATACTTGGCTGTAAAAATTGAAACAGAATTAACGCCAATAATAGTAGCCACCAAATACCAAGCACCAAGAAAAAATTACCTTTCCCTGCACAACCTATTTAAAATCTTTGGCAAAGGTTTCCCAACCCTCTTTATGGGAGATCTTAATACCAGGTGCAGTGCAAATGGATACTGCTCCAGAAAAAACAGAGGAGCCAACTTAGAAATGATGTTGGAAAGAAAGATTTTCCACAGAATAGGGCCAGAATTTCCAATATATGTCACAAGCAATGCAGCTAGAAAAACATACGTCGTGCTAACTAGTTCCAACATGCCATACAACATCCAAATGCAACTAGTTTTATTTGCATGTAGCGACCATGTTGGAACACATTTGCTCATGAAACAATACCCGATACAGGGACCGGTACCGGCGAGGAGAGATTATAAAAGAGAAAACTGGGCAGGTTACACGAAAGATCTTAGTAACTTAGTCCCAAAGGATCTCGCTGACGCCAACCTGGAAGAAATTGATTTGGAGAACTCAAGATTAACAAGAACGATCATTGAGCCGGAAGAAAAACATATACTAAAGACAAGATACCGTACTCTTCAACATCCTCGATTGGCAGAGGAAATATAAAGAAAGAATAGGTAACTAAGAGGCATACTAGACCAAATAATTCTCCATGTACCAAATAGAGAGCGATATGAAGAAATCAGAAGAAGACGGAGAGAAGAACTGAGGCATCTCAAAGAAGAACAGCAAAGCCATATATGGGATAGGCTAATAGAGAAAATAGACAAAGAAAGAAGACCAAAAGAGAACTGGAGACTAATAAATATACCTAAAGGCAGACCCCTGAGAGAAAAAATAACAATTAAGAATGAACGGGTAGATAAGATCCAAGAAGAGAGCACCACAAAAGAACTTTTTCGTAATCACTGGAAATCAGTGTTCTCCATAACACCAGAGGAGGACAAAGACTTCAATCCAGAGATAGACGAAATGGTCCATACAGTCTTGCGAGAAAACATAAACAAGGTCACTCCAGCACCAAGTGTAGAGCGAGAAAGGAAGGAAGTTCTGGGTACAGGGGCCTATGTCGTGTATTTCAAACCAGAAGTTTCGGAAAGGAGAATATTAGATTTATTATTTTATTTTGGGTGGTTAAAATACCCCTAGAATTTACGGTTTATAAATATTGGCTAATATTTGCCTTACTCGAGACAACAATCTTGTGATGCGCAATCCCAAAGAAAACGAGGAGCGAACTTGTTTCATGCGGTAAATTTTATGCGGGCAGTTCGTTGTCCGTTAGCCATACTGACCGTACCGCGAAACTCGCTCTACCTCGTATTAATCAGCACTTAAACCATTGATAATTCCTGTATATACAACTTCCTCAGTGTTGTACAGAGCACAGAACCTTCTGTATTATCCATAACTAATTATATTGATTTACGTATGACCTGTCTTCATCTTGTCCAGCGGAAGTTAGTCCCCCACAGCAAGAAACCGACACCATCGTTCACATAAGTATTCTCTTTATATGTTGATTTCCGTTGTGTTATAGCTAATACGCTTCTCACTGAACCCTAGTCCACTTGGTAGGATTTCAATATAGTGTTAAGGGATGCTATTATTTCCATCATTATAAATACCACAATTGAGTAACTTATATTATACAGTCAACTATTTTCTTAGTTTATCATTTATTTCTTTTGTGTTGGTGAAGTGGTTACCAGTGATCACATTTTTCATTTAAATCCGCAACAGGCTTACCTTACAACGGAAGAGATCAAAGGCGTAATATAATCATTCAAACAGAAAGCGCCATGCCCCTCAAGAATAACCAGAATTAATCTTACCAAGGCACCTAACATAATCATAAGAACATTAAAGAATATTTTTAACACGTGCTTAAACACCGGTTACTTCCCTGATAGATATAAACTAGTAAAAATGATATTCCTCCCAAAGCCAGGAAAACCACCAAACCAACTCAGCAGTTACCGGCCAATATCGCTATTAAAATTCATGGGCAAAGTCTTCGAGAAAATCCTTAACAGGAGACTAAAGAATATCTTGAAGAAAATTACTTTTATAATGATTATCAGTTCGGATTCAGAAGAGGCAGAGACACCACAATAGCACTTGGCATAATATCACAGAAAATAGCAAAGGCCAAAGCAGAGAATAACTACATCGATCTGGTCCTGAGAGATGTAGAAAAAGCAATCGACAAAGTCTGGGTCAGAGGAATGCAATATAAGATCATAAATCTCCAGATGAATAGCAATCTGGATGTAACTATCTGCGATTATGTCACAGACAGGAGAGCATATGTGAAGATCAATGGGTATTCAGGACCAGAAATCGAATTAGAAGCTGGACTCCCGCCGGCGGGTTGTCTCAGCCCCACGCTGTATTCCATATACACAGCAGACCTGCCATCACCAATAATGACTGGTTGCCTAAACATACAGTTCGCGGTCGATATATGCCAACTGGTCGTTACTCCTTACAGGAACGAACGCTTTCAGGCAAGAACAACAGCTTTAGAAATTAGCAACATCAACAACTACGAAAGAGATTGCAAGATAAGGACGAACAGGAGGAAATTTACAATAATCCCAATCTCTAGGAACAAAACAACTGAAATTGTAATTGAAAATCAAGACTACAGATATCATAGTGAGGGCAAAGTGCTAGGATTCATAATAACAAAAAGAGGCTACAAACAACATATAACGGAGAGGAAGAACAAGGCGATTCCGATGCTTAACCTACTTAACAATCTAAGAGGGTTAGGCATGAAAAATAAAAGAAAAATCTACCTTGCACTAGGAAGAGAGGTACTACTATACCCGCCAACCCCTATCAAGGGTGAAACAAGAACCAAAAAATTAAGACTCCAAAGAATACAAATAAAAGCTCTCTACCTAATTACCAACACACGTAGGAGAAAGAGGAGAAGACTACAGGATCTACACTAAGAAGCAGGATTAGAAACACCCAACATCAACATCAGAAACAGAGCGGGGAAAATATGGAGGAAGATAGACGATCTACATCTGATATTTGTAGAGCACACGAACACCAGAGCTGGAGTCCCCTTTAACACTCGATTTCCCAGCGGCAGACAACAGCTGAGAATCGAGGAGGTTCCCATGTTTACTTAAGTATAAATTCAAAAAGATAGAAGGAACAAACATAACGATAAAGATATTTACTCGACTAAATACAAACCCAACAACGAAATAACCAACCAAGACACCAGATTGATGCCTTAATAAGACAACTGAATTTAAACAACCTAAATAGGAAGAAACAACCGATTAGAAGACAACACAGATTAAAAGTGTAAACAGAAATAATGCGAAGAAAATGAACTAAAAATGTAATAAGAGAACTTTATTAAAAATTTAACAAAAATGATAGAGAAGTAAAAGTTAACAGTAAAACAGAAATAAAACGTACATAGTAAACTAAATGTTAATAGTAGAACAAGTGAAGAAAGTGAAACTAAAGTGAAAAAGTGATAACAACAAGAGAAAGTGAAACAAAGTAAGGAAAGTAAAAACAAGTAACATAACAATACATAAACAAAGCTCAGAGCTAAGATAACTCAAAACGGCATGAATGCTACAATAAACACATGAATGAAAGATGAAGAGAATAAGGTAACATAGATTAGGCAGTCCTCCCACGCTTATGTATGAGGAACATAGGTGCTAAAAGTGTGAGAAAGGAAGTAAGAATGATGAATAATGAGTAAATGCATATCGTTGGTTTGGAATCCACGTTAATCAGCAGGTCTTCCTTCTCCTTCGATGAAGGATATTCCACCTTTGATTACCGAGGATGCTCAAACTGTTTTCTCACCAATCTGTCCTCTTTCAACTCAAAACTTACCGTCTACCACTATAAACCCTCCTCTAAAGCTTGTTCCGGACTTCCCATTAAGCACTTCACTATCGGTTCACTTGAACTGAGTCAGAAGTGTGGGGAGTTTATCCAGGAGCAAGTCCATCGCGGGCCTCCTCCTCTTCTGTACCCCCCCTTCCAATCGTGGGAGGGGTAGGGAGGAGAGGAGTAGCCGCCAGCCGTACCTTTTCTCCCACTAAAAAAAAAAATACATTCCGAATTTTAAGGCACTCAATCATCAGAGCTCGAATCCATCACACGATACTGAATGTGTATTCTCAGCAAAGGAGGTAAACGTTTCTCGAAGGTTTTGTGTAAACCGTTTAAATTTTTCATACGAATGTTTAAATGATTCAACCCCCACAGTACTATGGCCCGAGAAAACGGAGTGTTTAATACATAATTAATATTTACGCCTTACAATTTTCAACATATATATATATATATATATATATATATATATATATATATTTTATTTTATTTTTATTTTTTTAATATGCTATGGTTTACTGTGAACCAATTATAGAATTCCAGAAGACTTCAAAATGCTCATCTTAGAGGTACTTTTGAGTCATATTCGATCCTAGAATTTTGTTCCAGCACCAAAAGAGTTCGCCGCGAGAACGTGGGGCGTGTTAAAATATTATGAAAAACATACAGGTATTTTAATAGATTCGGAAGTACTCTAGAGCGTTCGGTCGCAGGAACTGCAGAACTTAAATGTGAACAAAATTATGTTAACGTTGGTGTGTGTTAGTGCCACAACTTTCTTATGCCGTTGGCTGCAGTATAAGTTAATTATATTTCTAAGCATACTTACAGCTTTGTGCGCGCTCCCACAACATTATATACAAGGAGCGGTCAATAAGTTTACAATTCGAATATAAGTAAACGAGATATGACGAAAAGTGATTTATTTTTTTTCAATATAACTACCCTCGACTTCAATGCAATTGCGCCACTTGTCCCTGAGGCTTCGAATTCCCGACAACCAGAAATCTCCCGACTGCTGTTCAATCCACTCCTGAACGGCGAGCTGGAAATCTTCATCGTCCCCAAATCGGCGTCCACGCAGTGCAGCCTTGAGCTGGCGGAATAAAAGTAGTCGCTAGGGGCCAGATCTGGACTGTAGGGGGATAGTTGAGCTCCTCGAATCCGCACTCGCACAGGACAGCTTGTGCAACTCTGGCCTTGTGGACTTTGACGACGTTGAAGTCGATCATGGGGCGTTAGGTTTCTAGGGACCCAACGGCCAGAGACCTTGGTCATGGCCAAATTGTCGTGGATCATATTGATAACACTTCCATGTGATATGGGTAGTGGGTAGGCACATTCGAGAGGGCGGGGCGTACAGTTGTACCATAGCTCTGCATCGCTTTGTTCAGTCATCATCATGGTGTGGACGAATGTGGGGCGCGCGTTTGCCGTCGAGGCATACTTTTCTAACGGTCGCTCAATCATCGCCACGCAACGTGCATTCCGTACACATTTCAATATTGCGCGCTGTGCTCGTGTTCCTGCCCGGCAGTTGATTGTTTCATGGGTAAACAACTTCAGGGAAACTGGTGTTTTGAATAAAAAAAAAACCTGGCTTCCACGAACAGCAAGGTCACCCCAAAACATTGACGCGGTAAGGCATTCTGTTTTGCGCTCCCCTCAGCCCTCTGCCCGCAAACATGCAGCTGCTGTTGGGTTGTCTGCTCGTTCTGTGAGGCGAATCTTTCATGAACAACTAAAATTCCATTCCTACAAATTGGGTGTGGTTTAGGAACTTAATCCACGAGATTAAGTTGCTCCAGAAAATTCATGTGAGACGCTTCTTGGCCTGCCTCATGACACACTTGTTTTCTTCACTGATGAGGCTCACTTCCATATTTCGGGATCTGTAAATAAGCAGAACATGCGCTATTGGCACTCTGGTAACCCCAGACAATTTTATCAGCGTCCCCTACATGCACAACGTGTAACTGTTTGGTGTGCACTATCGTGAGTTGGAATAATTGGTCCATGGTTTTTGGAAGAAAACGAACGGGCAGTTTTGGTGACTTCTGTCCGTTATGTCGACATGATTCAGGAGTTTTTCCTGCCAACACTTAACCAGATGGATTTGGGAGATGTATGGTTCCAGCAGGACAGGGTGGTCCTACGGCACACACAGCGCGTGTGCCAATGACTGATCTCCTTGAGAGGCGATCTGCAGTGGCCAACACGGTCGCCTGATTTAGCAGCCTGTGACTATTTTTTATGGGGCTATCTAAAATCACTTGTTTATAATGATCGTCCTAGGACCCTGGCTCACCTGAAGAACAACAGTCGTCAAGCTGTCGCCAACATACCCGTCGATATGCTAGAAAAGGGTTGAACGAAACTTCCGAGTTCAATTAACGCAGTATATTGAGAATATTGGACGCCAGTTTCCTGATATCATTTTGAACACTGAGAAAACATAAGGTTTAAATGTTGTACTTGATGCTGTTCAAAGTATAACTATATATCTGCATTAGTTTTGTTTTAATTGAATTTCACAATTAAGCAAGTTGCACTGCCCCACCCTGTACTACAAAATTCAACCAATCAGGTTTGAGATACATTTAATCGTCATACTGATGTTCATTTTTGGAATAACAGATATTAACGTTAAAAAATTGCCTAATCATCTTTTACACATAAGCACTGCAATAATTGTCCAATTAGCGCCATGATAGATATAAAAAGTTAATAAGGCTCAAACCGTTTGCACATAAACACGGCTGAAATCCATTTTCCGAAATTTAAAAAATGACGGGTAAAAGCCAACAGACAGAAAAGAAAAATAATAAGGAGGTCAGGCGGCCGCTAAGGCAGCCTAGACAATTTCACAATATGTGGAAAGAGAAATTGAGTCCTCCAATACCACGGACACCTCGGACTCGAGGGCTCCGTATGTGAGGTGAAACCTCAAAAAGGGAAAAGAAAAAATAATAAGAAAATTGACACTGACAGAGTAAACCTTAACATCTACTCCATGGAGCAGTTTCCCTTCCCGAAGGACTGGGACACGAATAAAATTTATGTGGGGATAAAAAAGAAGTTCTACAAATGAGACTTCGACGCTCAAGGCGACCAGGAAACGGTTGAGGAGGCATTGTTTAACCAAAACATCGCCTTCCACCGAGAAACATTTGTGGGACTCTCCCAAGCTGAGTACAAAGAGAAAAGGAACGGGAAACGCAAGTCGACAACTCGTAAACACTAAGACATCCACCTAAGCCAGAACACAGAATGGAAAACCAGAACAAAAGGTTAAGGACCTTGACCCTCAAGGTGAATGGATGGGAGGCGAAAGCCACGGCATACAGAAACATATTCCGTGTGCTTGATCCCGACATCATACTAATCACTGAGCATGGTATCGATACGACCAACAGGCAGTTAAAGATACCAGGCTACAGAGTGGTCTCGAAAAACCATTCTCAGGAGAGGTACCACGGTGCTGCCGTTGCCGTCAGAAGGAATCTCTCGTTCAGACACCTTCCGAATATGGACGAGTCCTTCGTGGCAGTAGAGCTGCACACTCTAGTGGGCATCTCATAATCGCGGCGCCATATCAACCACCTCGACGAAGATACCTACCTCTCACAAGCTTCTACACCATGTTTGGCCACGGCAGAATGGTATTCTTTGGGGGCGACCTCAATGCCAGATGCCGAATGGCTGGCTATGCTAACACCAATGTAAGAGGCTGTAATAGAACGGTCTGAGGCCGCTTTGATTCAGCCTCTATCACATGTTAAAACACATGCTTACCCACGTGTATCCTGCGAGAGGAAGCAGAAGGCGCCTTATCGCCCATCATAGCCAATGTTTAATCAAGGAGGTTAACTCCCCCGTTTCGCCTCCATACGTCGATCTCGCCAGATTGAAATGGGCTTATGGGCAGATAAGATATTTTCCTAGGCGCCACCGAGACATTCCCTCGAAGTCCCCCACCCAATTGTCCCCTACGCCATGAGGGCGACTCCGGCTATTTATACCATAGCCTTTCCCAATTAAAGCAGATCCAGATTATCTTCGCGAGGCATCAAGTCGATCCGGTCTCCCTTGTGCACCTAAGAACTCTACAGAGAAAAACCTTATTGTCCAGAAGAGGACAATATCCCTTGAGTGCCAAGGTTCGTGCCCTTCGAGACTACAAGTCAACAAGGCCCCCCTGTTGTTCGGAAAGAGAACAAAGTTAGAACAGCCATTGTTCTTTGAACCCGATCGCCAAGAAACGGTTCTCGTTCCCAAGACATCAAGTCAGAATCATTTAATTCGCCCTTTTTAGCGTTCTTCAAGAGAACGCTTGGTTACAACAATAACCTCCATTGTTCATCTAGAACATCTTCGATATCCTGTCACAAGGATCGCTCGTACTTCCGAGCACCACTTCGCTCTCACTCCTCGAAGACAGTCCTTCCCCCTCGTTAAGGACAACCCACCGAAGAACCACTTCTCCTGGAAATCACCAGTTGGACCGAAGATTCCTTCCCATCGTCTTCCTCTGCACGACAACCTTGTATTTACGTAAGCTAAGCATTACCTTTAATCATTTAACCTTTTTGTCAACACAACTCTGTGCTTTAAATGGTTTAGCCAACCATTCCCCCTTTTGTTTGTTTGCAATTTTAAATCTCTCCAAATCTTAATCATAAGATAAGTCAGATATTCCCATGACCTTTTTCATTTCCTGTGTTTCTCCCAATTTTAATCTCCATTTATGTAAACATTTTTTGTGTGTTGTTTGATAGTTTATTTAATAAAACTCTATTATATTAATGGTAGCCATATTATTTATCCTTGTGTTCGTTCCACTTCTTAAGTATATTGAAGATAAATAAGCCTCTCCATCCCCCCCCTCTCCTTTTGAACTAACCTCGGTTAATCAGATTACCACGTACTCGAAATATAGAATAATTCCCTCAATGAATAGTTATATATAGTATATCGTCGGGAGCCTATTCTACGACAGAGGCCATAACTTGGAAATGATTATGTGAAGGAAAAACATATAGCGGATAGGGCAGGATTTTCCGACCTATATCACTGTTCGATCAGTAACAAAGTCCGAGATAATTATGACAAGCGATGGCTTCCCCTTCAATTAGCGTAGTGAGCCAGGCCCAATAGTCCCCAGCGACCACATAGCGATCTTCACGACCATTTCTCTCGCACCAATCCAGCTTACAATCCTTCTTCGCAAAAGCTACGCTTCGGCCAAGTGGGAACGCTACAAGGAAATCCTTGGTAGATTTGAACCAGCGGACCTAACCCTAAACGGAGCAAGGTTAAAGAGGATCGACGAGGAGCTGGAGAAGATAACTCCCCACATCATCGAGGCGGTTTGCGAGAGTGTACCGATGAAGAGGTGAAACTCTCCCACAATCCAGATCGATCGAGAAAATAAGAGAGATCGCTAGAGTGCACAGAGAGGTGTATGAAGAAATCAGGAGAGAAGATATAATTTATGAAAGAAGCTCGCTGCTACGACGCCTCAGTGAAGATCTAAAGCAGGCTATTAACCAGCAAGAGGCTGAGATCTGGGACAGAATGATTGAAAAAGGTGACAGCGAGGTGAGACCCAATGTGTTCTGGCAACTTGTGAACAAGTTAAAAGGTCTTACAAGTAGAGAAAAGACCCGCATTAAGGAGGGCGATGACTACTTGGAAGACCTGGCGGTTTTGGAAGAGAGATTCCATACATTCTGAAAAGATGTCTTCATGATAACATTAAAAGACAATGCAGAATTCGCCAGGAATTCGAAGTCCGACTGATTGAAGATCTTAATCAGATTGTGCATCGCACGCTCCCACATGCATATGGCGATGGAGAGAGGGTTTTGGTAGACCATGGCCGACCAACTACACCTGAAGAGGTCATGGCAATCACAAAAACCTTTAAACAAAAGGAAACAGGCTGGACGGGCATCACCCAAAATAACTTGGTGCATGCCCCCCGACAGATCATTCAAGAATCACGAACATCTAAAATGTTTCCCTGAATACGGGCTACTTTCCCGACGGTTTTAAGATAGCTAAATTAATCTTTATACCTTAAATGGAGGATACCCTATTAACTGGTGGACTACAGGCCAATATCCCTCCTGGAGATTATAGGCAAAGTTTACCAAAAGTTTCTGGCCAACAGGTTACAAGACAAGCTGACAGACCGGGAAGCTCACAACCCTCAGCAACACGGGTTCCGCAAGAGTAGGGGGATTGATACGGCCCTTGCCCTTCTCCCTGAAAAGCTCGCCCACTGTAAAGCTAAGAGAAAATACGTAGACGTGGTGATGTGAGATTTGCAAAAGGCTTTCGATAAGGTTTGGCTAAGAGGTATACAATACAAGATCTTAGGCCTCCACCCGAATCCAATCCTCGAAAGGGTCCTCTGTGACTACATCATGCACAGAAAAGCTCAAATCTCGATCAAGGGCTACAGAGGACCCAAGTTCGAACTTGAGGCGGGTGTTCCACAAGGTGGCTTTCTGAGTCCACTGTTGTACCTTGTGTACATACTGGACTTACCTGATCCAGTAATGGAGGACGTGATATACCTGCAGTTTGCAGATGACATCACACAGATCATTACTAGTTACTACAAACATGCTGGATTTCAAGCAAGGCAGACGGCCATCAAAATCGATAACACCAGTCGATACGAACGAAAGTGGAAAATCAAGACCAACCGCCGAAAGTTCCAGATCCTGCCAATAAGCTGCCAAAAATGTGTTGATGTCTTAATGGACGGCGAAGTATACCTGTACGGAAAGGGAGGCAAAGTCTTAGGTCTGCACTTAACATCAAAAGGATACAAAGTGCACATTAACAGTAGAATATCTCTAGTCAAAATACAGCTCGGAAAACTGTATAGATTTAATAGCCTCAGCTCCAAAAATCTTAAGAAGCTATACGCTTTGGTACGCTTGACCTTAGTGTAAGAAACGCCTCTGGATTTCTAGTTTACCTTCTCCTGGAGAAAAAACTTGGGTAACCAATCAACAGTATGTGCGCCTACCTACCCCCCCCCCCCCAGCCCACTCCGTTGTGGAGCCGCACTAGCGATTGTAAATGCCTTTCATCGCCTCGTTCCAACTATGCACTTCTGTGAGAAAGGCATTGGCATTAGGGAAAGCAGGTTTAAGGATAAGCCCCCTGTAGAACCCAGTGTCAGAGGCACCTGGACAAGGAGCAGAACTGCAACCTCCGGAGGAAACCCAGGGGGCCCAGCCAGGACCATAGAGGGAAGTATACCCGTCTCTATGTAAGCCAAATGCAGTTCTGATACCCAAACCCGCGAGGGGCGGCACCTCCGTTTAGTGCTGGTTGATTCCACACTAACCAACAAAAGTCCACCATACAATCACACCTCGTAAAGATCCCCCCAGGTTCATCCCCTTATCATCATTATCCAATTAAGGCAACTCACAAATGTGAAGGCGGTGACACCCCGGAGCAGGCGGAAAACTAACAAAAAGAAAAAGGACACTACTGTAAACCCAACAGAAGATTAAAGAGGAAGAAATAAGCAGTTATATTGGAAACCAAACAAAGAGGGATACACAGAGGAAAGCTTAGAGCTCCATGGCCTCAACCATGGAGCTCACCAATGCAACAAGAATTCTTCTTCGGACGCTGCCAGGCCAAGAGAGACCTGACAGAGGAAAAGTCTTCGCATTGGTCTTTAGCAAACTAAACATCTTCCTAATAAGACTAATAGAGGCTGTAACGGGCTACATCACAATTTGCGGGAAAAAAGCTACGTTGAGCTGTTGACAAAGGAAGCCTCAATCGATGCCCTAAAAACAATAAACCTACAACCAAACATCCCAGCACAAATCCTGACCCACCAAAGCATCATTTGCAGAAGGTGGATCCATGGATCGGATACCACGGGAAGGAGGAAATCGAAACAGAAATAGAGAGAAACCACAGCTGGGCCAAAGTCTCGGATGTTGTAAAGTTCAGAAACCGAAGAGAAAACAAGGAATATAACCATGTATTCAAAGTTATATTCGCTGAAACAACAATGGCAATTAAGGCGAAGGAAGCAGGGCTCTAGCTGTTTAACGCAAGAATAAGCAGCGATCAAATTGAGAGGGAAGATTCCATCCTCGTACAAATGTGCTTCCGCTGCTTTAAGACGGAATGTCACACCACCAGAGAGTGCAAAGAAGAACAGGAGACATGCTCTTGATGCGGCGAGCTGGGCAATAACTGGAGGACGTGTAAGAGCCCCCAGGAAAGATGTGCTAATTGCAAGATGGGACACAGGGCCATGGCCATGGTATGCCTATTAAAAAAAGAAATTATAAGACAAAAGGCCAACGAAAAAAGAAAAGCCTAAACGACTTTAAAAAACACCACATACGCCTAGGTCGCAAAGGCAGCACTAAACGAATACGAAGCGAAAAAGGTATACCTTAATTTTAACAACGAGATGCCAATCAAGATATTGACCTACATAATGTACGCGCAGATGGCAGAACCTTATAAGGCCAGGGACGTTCGAAGATGAACTAAATGCCATGCTAGCGAACAATGGGATAAGCCCCATGGTCCTCCCCAAAAAACAGCATCTTAGGACATCCTCCAAATGAAGTACGCCCCTACAGTACCACTTGACGCCCAAGAGAAAGGCGCACGAAAAACGACGAAAGAGAAGACAAAAGTGCATAACCAACAAGAAGACAGGCCCCACGCATCATAGCCCAGAAAAAAAGAAATAAAAAAAAAAAGGAACCTGAACGAGTCAACCACAGAGGTCGAATCCGAAAGCTCGGAGGGCGAGAAAGAAACGCCTACAAAACAACGAAAATCAAAGAAGAACATAGAGATAAAAATAGAGGAAACGATATCAATCTCAAAATATACGCCAGTGAAAATTCCCCGTTTCCAAGAAAGATAACATCAAAAAGTCTCCTCGAAGGAATCATATCCTGCATGTACAAATGGAAGTTTGATGCCGACGTAGACGCAAAAAAAATTGAAAGATGTAGTAATACTTGGCGATATTGAATTCACCGAGGAATACTGCGAAACTCGGACCCTGCAAGAATACAAAAAAAATACAGTGTGGAAGGACAAGAAAGGACAAGAAATAACCGCTAACCGGCAGGACAACCAACAGACACTAACATGGAAAGGACAAACAACAGACTAATTATAATTACACCGAACGTTAACGGGTGGACAGGAAAAAACATAGTTTACAGTAAGATCTTTAGGGAGACAAACCCAGACATTATTCTTATCAGTGAACACGGACTTGACACAAGAACACAAAAAATGAAAATCCCAAACTACACGACATTAACAAAAAACTGCTTCCAGGAAAGGTTCGACGGGGTGGCGATCGCGATAAAGAGACACTTCAAATTCAAACCCTTGCCTGAGCTTGATGAATCCTTTATGGCGATAGCGATTCAATCAAATCCTTTAAAATAAAAAAGCTCCAGGTTGGTCAGGAATAACAAAAGCGAATATAACCAATGCTCTACCGCAAGTGCATCAGGGAATGCTGAACGTAATGAACGCAACTATAAACACCGGCTACTTCCCCGATGCGTTTAAACTTGCAAAGGTTATATTTATCTCGAAGGGGAGCAGACTTCCTGACCAGCTCCTAAACTATAGGCTAATCTCCCTCCTGGAATTCTCAGGCAAGATCTTTGAAAATATCATAGCCAACAGGCTACAGAATCAGCTAGCAGAGAACGATGCGCTTAACTATCAACAGCACGGCTTCCGCAGAGGAAGAGGAACCCACACCGCGCTCGCACTTCTCTCAGAAAAAAACAGCCAATTCCCGGGCAGAGGGAAAGTATGTAGACGTAGTCCTCAGAGACCTACAGAATGCCTTTGACAAGGTTTGGCTGACGTGCCTGCAATTCAAGATTGTAAACCTTTGGCTGAACCCATTCATTGAAAAGATCCTCTGCGTTGATGTGATGGAAGGAAGAGCGCAGATACAAATTGAAGGCCACAAGGGACTGGAATTTAGCCTCAAGACTGGTGTTCCGCAAAGTAGCTGCCTCAGCCCTCTACTATATAGCATTTTCACGATCTACCTCCCATAAGCACTCAAGGGTGACGCGATGTATCTGCAATACACAGATGACATAGTGCAGATTGTACCGAGCACATACAACAACGACCTAGTGTAAGATACAGAGACGTTGGTGGAGATCGAAAACATAGACTCGTACGAGCGTAAATGGAAGATAAAGACGAACGTCCAAAATTTTGTCATTATCCCCATGAACCGCACGATATACGACGACATTTATGTTGACGATTGAAACCACCACTACTCTCAGTAGGGCACACTGCTCGGGATCAAACCTACCGTTCGGGAGTATAAGCCTCACGTTACAGACCGGATCAACTTAGCCTGGTGGAATTGGTGAAACTGATCCGTTTCCGCAGACTGTGCAGGAGTAACTTAAGGAAACTCTACCTTTGTTACGTTAGACGAAAGCTTATATACCCAGCGGTAATCACCCAAACCTCAGGGACTATGACACTGAGATCTATGTAGAGGGTAAAGAATAAAGCCTCCTTGTTTATAGCTGCGTTCATTACGTTCAGAGAGAACACTACACAGAAGAGCAAACTACAACCAAACACTTTAGTACAATCACAAGCAAAGAAGACATGGGACAAAGTGGAAACAGAAATACTGCCAAACCTGTAACTGGACTTAGACATTGACATGGCCAGACTAAAGCGTAAAATCACACGACGGACTAACTTCCCAAGTGGCAGGCGAACTGCTGCTGAGGAACTGACTGAAAGGTTTACATAGACTATCTTTTTATATATTGTTTGACCCAAAGTTCATCTAGAAACCCCGTAATTATGACAAAAGCACTTAAGACTACAACTTATGACCTAAATCCTTAATCTGTCTTATATTATTAATATCACTTATGTTGGCAAAAGTTTTTAATAGCTACTTAAAATGTACTAATTCAGCCACAATTAGAATATAAAGGCTTGAACGCCGCAAAAATATATAATTATTCATTATATGTTTATATAAAGTATAAAACAAAACATATACGTAAATATATTTTTTTAATTAAAAATAAACATTGTTTATATAGGAATTGGTATGAATGTAGAAAAGTTAAAATGAATATGTTAAAAGTTGTATGAAAGTTTAAACTTAAATTAAATATATATGTTCAAAATTTGTATGCAAGTATAAAAGTTAGAAAAATTATGTAAAAACTTGTATGAAAGTTTAAAGTTAGATCAATTATATGTTAAAATTAGTATGAAAGTTTAAAGTTAGAAAAAATATATACATATGTAAAAATGTGTATGAAAGTATAAAAATTTGAAAAATTATGTAACAACTTGTATGGAAGTTTAAAGTTAGATCAAATATATGTTAAAATTTGAATGAAAGTTTAAAGTTAGAATAAATATATGTTAAATTTGTATGAAAGTATAAACTTTAGAATAAATATAGATGTATATAAAAAAATAAAAAGTATATACATGCATGTATACAAAAAGTTTAATAATAATAATATAAAAAAGAATATATATATATATATATATATATATATATATATATAGAGTATCAAAAAGCAAGAATTGTCAAAGCATTAAGATTCAAAAGATTGAGAAAAAAATAATAAAAAAATAAATAATGTAAGAGATGCCCCAATCACCAGGGCAAAATATCAACGGTGTGTTTTCACCAAACTCTCTCTCCGACAATATATCTACTACTAAAAAACTTTGAACATCTGCAATTTCCGAATATCGATTTACTCAGTCTGTACACTTGCCCTCTGGCTGCGAACTTGTAAAGGCTATCACAGGTAAAGGAGGAAAAGTTTTAGACAGGAACTAAAGAAAACGCCTTCTCAAACAAACTTCTAAGAAGAAATATATGCGCTCCTAGGGCTGATTGGAGATTCCTCCTGTTCCTCTTGAGCGAAGTAGCTCCCCCCCCTTCCCCTCAAGGGTTTGCTCTACCTTATTCTAAATTCTTGACTCTTTTTCATACTTTTTACCTCAAACTTAATTCTCACTAGCACTACATAACTTCGTCACCGGCAAGGTCTGAGTTGCAGTTGGTAGAAAGGTATAGTGAACCCTTGCAGGAGACTCTTAGGGGGCCAGAAAAGGGGGGCCGATTCTCGTTCACGAGCCAGAACCCAACTGTGGATCGCTGTTAGGGCTAGGCCCAGATAGGTAGGGATGATCAAGGAGAGTGCAAAAAATGGAAGATAGGCAAGATAGAATTAGGACAGATAGAGGGGCTCCTCCCAATAGTGGAGACTGGTTAAGACTACGCAGCTGAAGATCGACAGAAGAACCCCTCTTCTCGGAGAGGGAACGACTCCCGGGAAAATGCACCCCCTGAACTTCAAAAGGCTTTTCCTGAAATTCATACCCAACGGAAGGAAAAGATCACAACAAGAAGTAGTGCAATGACATATTTATAGATCTGGAGATACCCTACTGTCATCTGCTGGGAGCATTACGCTAAGAAAGTTGGGCTTGGAAGCTTGAATACCATCACTAATCACGGCTAACAGAAGTGTCATCTGCCGGGAAATCGAGTCCTAGGAGAGCACTCATGCCAAGAAATAAGAGAAGAACTCCAGGAGAGACAGAAATGGCTCAAAATAGCAGAGGTGGTCAAATTTAAATATCACACACACGTTTTCAAGGTTATTTGCAGATCTACCGAAATGGCTTCAAGTATCATGGAACAGAGACTTCTTGCTTTCAACATGAGGATCCCATCCGCCCACATACAAAGAGACGTCTTCACAAGCATACAGATATGCTTCAGATGTTATGCGCTGAAAGAACATACGACGCAAAATTGCCTAAAAACGACCTTATAATCTGTTCTGAATGTGGAACTTAAGGCTATTCTTGGCGATACTGCAACAACACAGTTGAAAGATGCATTAGCTGCCAAGGGGGGATACAGAACTATGGCCATGATCTTTTCCAAAAGAAGAGAAATTATAAAGAGAAAAGAAACAGTCAAACAAAATAATACGAACGTAAATAAAAACTCATACGCAGCAATGGCAAAAAGTGACCAACAAGTACCAAAAACTCAGATTAATTTAGATGGTAGTCTCAAAGTAAAAATACTTACTTGTATATTACATGCCCACGTGATAAACATAGCTAACCCTGGAAGTTATGCATGTTACAGGAAAATGGGCTCGAAGCGATAAAATTGCCCAAAGAAGTAAACTCATCGGCCATTTACAGAATCAAAGTCACAGAAAGGACAAAACATGAGTTAATTAAAGAGGTGAAAGGAAATCAACAGGCAGTAAAGCCCAAAGAAAGGACATATCTAAATTGGCAATAAAAGGAGTCCATCACCCAGAGATGAGCTACCAGAAAGACCGTCGAATGCAGTCAGCAGAAGAGGAACCCAAGAGAAACCAAAGAAGAACCAGAAAAAGAGGAAACACCGATAACTTAACAGATAGGACAAACTAAACGGAAAACGAATAAACGAATGGAAATCGACAATTGGATTATGGATATTAAGAAATTAAAAATACTACAAATTAACACATGTGGATGGAGAGTCAAGGAACTTATGTACGGAAATTTATTCAGAAAGATTGACTGAGATGCTATACTAATAGCAGAACATGGAAGAAACACAGAAAACGAGAAATTAAAGATATGGAACTACAATGTTATTAACACAAATCCTTCAGGAGAAACATACGAAGGAGCGGCAATAGCGGTCAAGCCAGGATTGCTGTACAAAACAATACAACGATTGGTAGATGCATATTTAGCTATAGAAATTAAAATGAAATTAAGCAACATCATTGTTGCAACTAGGTACCAGCCACCCAGACGCTACTAATTACCAGCACAAAACTTTACTAAACTCTTCAACCATAGGATATTGGTCATTTTGATGGCCAATTTAAACGCCCATTGCGGCGCTTCTGGACACAGAAATACGAACAGAGACGGAAAACAACTTAACACGCTTATCAATAGACGTATACAGCAAAAACTGTGACCTAATTTCCCCACATATTAAACGAAGAGAATAAGCAACAAAAGCGGACATTTGCCTGGCTAATTTCAATCTGCCCTTTAACTATTTTATGGAACCAGTGGGTGTTCCTTGCAGTGACCACACTGAAACTCTAATGTACATAAACAAGAATCCTCTACAAATCCCTTCGAAGAATGGATGGCATACCATAAAGCGGATTGGGATAAGTATAAAGAATTACCTCAGACGTACGTGCCTAGCCCGCTTGGGGAAGCCATTCTAGAGGTACGGGGAGTTAGATAGGATTAGAGAAAAAAGTAAAAGGGCAGAGAAGGGGGCAGTCCACATTAATTCGTTCCAAACCATTAAACAATTTAGGTGGACACCAGAAATGGTGGCTTTGAGCGAGGAGATCGGCCGGGCGGCAGAAAATATAAGAAGATTCGGAACATCAAGGGAAGCATACAACTCAATTAGGAGACAGAAAAGAGAACTAATAGCACAAATTTATGAAAAACAGGAAGAGAAATGGGATCAGCACATCGAGAAATTAGATGTGGAAACATCACCAAGGGAAAATTGGAACCATATCAACAGATTAAAGACTCGGACAACATGAGGAAGAAATAGATGCATTTATAGAGAACACTGGAGAAATGTATTCGAAATTAGCGAAGAAGAGAATGAGGACTACGATATTGATTTCGAACATCAGATCGTGGACCAACTCAATGGAGAGATCGAAAGGACATACCCCTTCCACTTCGTCGAGGAAAAGAGAAACAACAACGACGGAATAGACGCAATCATTACATCTGAGGAATTAAAAGAAACCATAAAGAACTTCAAACAGAGAGCCTCAGGCAGATCGGGACTCACCATATTAAATTACCTCGAAGCACCCCCAACATACTGAAGAGAGTGAGAAACGTCTTCAATGCGTGCTTGAACACGGGATACTTTCCTGATGAACTGAAAGTGGCGAAGATGATATTCATACCTAAGGCGGGAAAACGCCAAGATCAAGTGGGTAACTACCGCCCCGTCTCGCTGCTAGATTTCATCGGTAAGGTATTGTAAAAAATAATAAATAAGAGACTATCCAAATTACTCGATGATGATGGCCGAAGTAACAGCTGCCAATTTGGCTTCAGGAAAAACAAAAGCACGGAGATGGCCCTTGGAGTCATCCTTGAAAAGATAGGGAAAGCAAAGAGAGAAAAAATGAGCATAGACATCGTATGCTGAGCCGTGTCCAAGGCACTTGACAAAGTATGGCAGAGGGCTATGCAACTCAAGATACCCCGATTAGGAATGAACAACAAGATCAAAAGGATTTTATGTGATTATGTAATGGAGAGACGTGCTTATGTGGAAATAGGCCGAAATCAAAGTGAAATTTTTAGAGCTCGTTGCAGGTTTGCCCCAAGTCGGATTTCTGAATCCGTCTCTCTATTCTATCTACACAGCAGATATACCACCACGAAGAAATGAAGGCTGCTTAAACATCCAATTTGCCGACGACGTAACTCAAATCATAGTTTTCCCCTACAGGAACGACCCAATGCAAGCTAAAATGTCTGCAGAAGAGATAAAAGCATTAATAGATACGAAGAAAAATGGAAAATTAAAACCAACAGTGATAAATTTAAAATGATACCCGTGTACAGGAGGAGCATCTCAGATGTATAGGTAGAAGTACAGCGCTACAGATACGACAAAGAATGTAAGGTGCTTGGACTAACCATTAAAAAATAAGGTTATAAAAAGGACGTAACTGAGAGGGTGAATCGAGGGAAGAGCAGCCTGGTATTACTGTATAAGTTAGTTAACCTAAGCATGAAAAACAAGAGAAAAATTTATCTAGCCATAGTACAGTCCACGATTATTTATCCAACCATCGCGATGTACAGGATCTCGAGAAGTAAACTATTAAGACTCCAAAAAGTCCAAAACAAAGCTATCTACTTAAAAATAAACACCAGAAGAGGAGAAAGAAGAACACTACGAGACCTGCATAGGGAGGCAAGGATAAAGCCAATCAACAGAATAATTGCAAAAACAGCAAGGAAAATCTTAGAAAAGACACAGAATGAAGTAGGAGATGAATTAAGCAACCAAATTGCCCAAAGAGAAGGATAGAAATCACACAGATTATCCCCAAGTTTCTCAAGGATAGATGAGAGAGGAGAAGAATACGAAGAAAAAATCTTTACCTAGAGAAAGAGATTAATACTCGACGACGACTAAGAGTAATTAATTAACCGAAGCAACATCAGAGAATAGCATATAGTCAATTATAACTAGGATAGGAATAGGAAAGAATAGATAGAGATAAACCTACACCAGGTTTTAGTAAGGATATTTACTAATAGCGGTTTGAACGCCTCATAAATACCAATAATACTTTAAAACTTTATCACGCTCGCTATACTACCTAAAATGGACAGAGATAAGCCTGATCTCTTACTTCCTTCAGCCTTCTGCATCTATTCGTTTTTTACTATCATATTCGCACACGGGACTCACAGTGATACGTGGGATAGGGGTCACGATAAACTGCAAGGTTATAGTTAGAGACAAGCTGTAGGTCCCATGACTAAGTAAGTCCACTTTTGTCTCCTACTATTTTCTTCGCTGTCCTATCCTAAAACTTTCTTCTTCCCCTGCATCTCGCTCCTAACGACCGTACTTATCGTGTTGCAGCCTAATTCGGCTCTAAAAAGTGTGATTATGGGGTCTATAAAGGAGTACCGGGCCTCCCCCCTTCCCTCCGTGGTTGCTCCATGAGCACCAAGGGGGGCGGGGAAAGCGTCGGAAGAGCTGTTTTTTGTCTTCCATCTCTCTTTTCATTTCATTTCCGAATTTTTAAGCACTCAATCAGAGCTCGGATCCAGAACACGATACTGAATGTGTATTCTCGGCAAAGGAGGTAAAAACAAGCGAGGAAATGATAAATTTTCCCGAAGATTTTGTGTGAACCGTTTACATTTTACATACCAATGTTTACTTGGCTCTACCCCCACAAGAGTACATGAGAGTGAGTGGTCTGGTGTGAGAAGTGTTGGAAAACAAGGTAAAAGTGCGATTAATTATGCAAATCTTTGAGAAAAAGGGGTCTGACAGGTAGGGAAATGTATAATATTTTGTATGCAGGTGTTTTTGTATAGGATTTGGCCCAAGTACTATAAAATACCAATGGAATAATAAAGACAATGGGTAGCTATTCACTTAATATGGAATATAGATTGTGATTGGTTGGTATTTGGGGGACTTCTATTAAAAAGAGAGGTAAATTTATAATTAATCCTAGCAAGTTGTAAACAATATATTCCGAAACTAGTTTGGAAAATGGGTAGACTTCTACTTTCTATCTGACAATGATATTTGGGTTGAAATGAAATTAAATGAAAGTAGAGGTGAGAGGACAGAGTTGGAAAGTTTCGCGCCCGCTTCCCCTCCCATCTTTGGGTGCCCTAGAGGAAGGGAAGAAATGCCTGTCCCGAAACATCCTAAGGTCCCTATTTCCACCCTCCCAACCGATGGTCTCGCGGGCTCTGGAAAGAGGTGAGGGAAAGGTGAGCAATAGAAATGGAGAGGAAGAGGCAGAATTGGAGCTATCATAGCTGGAAATCCAGATGTAGGCATGATAGGGGACCAAGGCGGTTGGTGGATCTACAGCTTTACGTACGCTCTGAACTATGCTGTGTATTACATATATCCTATACACATATTCTTAACACCTGTGGCACTTTTATTGTTTCTATGTAATTTTCTCTATGTTTTAATCCCTCTTTTTTATTGCTCTATGTCGTTTGAAAGCTAATTCCCTAATCGTTTATTCAGTTAATTAATTATTAATTCGATTAGTGTTGAATAAATATTCAAAAGATTGCTAAATAAATGAGCTCTACTCTGCAAGCAATGATGTTGATAGAAGTTCTTGGTCTCGCACTAATAATAACATCTTCATTTAGTGAAATGGCTGATTCCGTGATTAAGATCTCACGATAAACTATAATTTCTTACTCAGATATGAATAGAACAGTTGGTTTCATTTGCAAAACAGCCTAAAAAAAATTTATTTTGCTCTTCACTCATTGAAACACAAATAATTATATTTGCTTCCGATTCTTATCACAAAATACTTAGGTTATTTGGTTTCTCTGATTTGATAAGAGCCACTCATGATTTGTGTAATACAGTCGTCAAATAGTTCCAAGCTAAGTCTCATTGTGAGAGAATTAAAATATCTCGATGAGAGACATTTGTACGTTTACATTTTTTCTTTTTGAACCTCCCTCTTAGACAGAGAGTATAAAAAAGTCGAAATAAAAGAAATCATACAAAGAGAGATCATGACTTACCTAATACCAGAAAGATAAAACAGTAGCAGTGATTATAGAATAATGAGATAGAAACATATGAAGAAGAAGCACCAATCGAATGACAGAAAGAAAAATAAACTGAGAAGGGATTAAACAAATTAACACTGAAGAAACATACGCCATACTTGAGCTATGGAAATAACTATTAGTAAGAACAATCGCAGAAGCCATTGATCAGACCTGAAATACTATTATACACAAATACAAACAAGGAAGCAATAACATAACGAAAATTAAGTAAGCGATAGAAATTAGTAAAAGCTCCAAAATACACCCACAAATTCAAAGAAGCCAATAAACAGAACTAAAATACATGCGCAAAAAAAATAAGAAGGAAACATCGAAAAACAAATGAAATTAATAAGTAGACCAAAAATATACAAAACAAAAAGCAACAATGAGCAGGTAATACTTGCCCTAATAAATATACCAGAAATAAACGTATACAGTAAATATACCCAATTTCAAACATAAAACTAATGAAAAAAATAAACAGACTAGAATACCTTCATTTAATCAAACAAACCAAAATAATGAGTCTTATGGAAACCAATCTCTACACTTATATTTTAAAATTTCGGGTCAAAATTTATCTGAAGGGTTACAAAGTTTGAAAAGAAGAAGACGAAGTTTTGATTATCTGGATGTGACGTTGGAAAGAAGGCTAATATACATTGCCTTAGGATATCGAGTGGTGGGATCCACATGGTCGGGGGGAGGATTTTAATGGAAATAATAACAGGACTGTTTCGGGATGTCTTTTAAGGGAAGATAGCTGCCTACCAGACCAAAATAGAAATAAAATAATAGATAAGAGAGGTCGAAAGAGAGAGCAATAATATCGATAGCTGCATGAAAGAATGAGTTCAAATATAAACCCATACATCATACAACCCGGCGGAGTTAATTAAGATGAATACAGACGAACCTGCAAAGATTGACTACGCAAAGATAAATCAACCAGAGATGCCAAGAAACAGCGAGGCGGAGTTGAATTTGGAAGAGAGCGGAAGTCATCTTATTTTGATTTATTTTCTTTGGCAAAACATAAATTTCACTCCAACAGCGAGGAGTGGGTTGGAATAGAGAATGAAAATATTAAAAAACATGAAGCAGCAAAAATAGGGTCAAATTCCTCAAATAGCAGCGGTATTGACACAGACTTGGATCTCCTTTCACCTAACAAATGACCTGCATTGGGCTAGTGACGTTAGGTTAATTGGAATATCATCTTTCTCAAAAGAATCGTTCAAGAGGGTTCCCCGTATGTCGAAGTATGGCCAAGTGTACGGGAATATGCGCACACAGGCTCTAAGGTAGGCCAAGCAAGGCGACAACTGTTATTGTTCTAAGAGTGCAATTTGAATAGATAGCTGCAACTACGTGATCAATGAATATAACAAACACAAGGGCAAAAATAGATTTTAATACACACTAAATAAAAGGTACAACAATAAATATAGATATATATATATATATATATATATATATATATATATATATGGGTACATAAATAAGACAGAATTAGGTTCCGAAGACTAATTAGATAACTTGGGTTATTGAATGGTTATAGTGGGAGATTTAGGGTAGTGAGTGATTTAGTTCCTTTAAAACTCCAGTGTAAGGTGAGGCAAACTTGGGGGAGGTCTTGGTGACCTTGATTACTAACGGATGGTAACCACAAACCTGCAGCGGCTGGGACTACTTTCTCGAACTTGTGTTTTGCGAGATGCGGGCCTCTTGTCTACAGGAGGTCACCAAACGAACTTCAAGGGGGAGGGGGTTGAGATGACTTCTCCACAATCAGCTTTAGCAAACTAACGGGCCTCTTGTCCTTAAGAGGTCACCAGAAGAACTTCGGAGGACGGCTTCTCCAAACCTTGAACAGAAGGCGGTTGGGAAAAGCTGATATTGCATCACGAGACTCTTCTCCCTGACCCGAAGATACGGGTGTGATGACCAGCTCTTTCGTGGCTTGCGACCGTCACTCACACTTCTAGGGAGGAAGAGCTTCGTTGGACCAAACTCCTTTCACTGCAGTGTCGTAATCCTGGAGCGGGTGCATATATACCCAGAGTTCTCTAAAACAGGGATAGAGACCTTCTCGAACCCTCGTTATCAGCCGTGATAACCCGAGTTGCGATGAAGTGTCAAAGGCAGGGATCAGCGGTTCACGGCGAGTCCTACAAAGTAATCTCCCGACCCTATGGGGGGCAGGGAGAGAAGATTGAGACGGCCAGGAGGTAGCCCCAATTCCAGGGTCAGGCATCGGTGGGAATTTCGCGGAGACATAACGGCGATTCTAAAGAGGGGTGGAGGGGGAAGTAACGGCTCCGCTTTCTTTCCCGAAGTTATACGAGGGGCGGTCAATAAGTTTTGCAATTCGGATATAAGGAAACGAGATATGAGGAGAAGTGTTTTATTATTTATCTATATAACTACCCTCGACTTCAATGCACTTGCGCCACTTGCCCCTGAGGCTTTGAATTCCCGACAACCAGAAATCTCCCGACTGCTGTTCAATCCACTCCTGGACGGCGAGCTGGACATTTTCATCGTCCCCAAACCGGCGTACACGCAGTGCAGCCTTGAGTTGGCGGAATAAAAAGTAGTCGCTAGGGGCCAGATCTGGACTGTAGGGGGGATGGTTGAGCTCCTTGAATCCGCACTCGCGCAGGGCAGCTTGTGAAACTCTGGCCTTGTGTACTTTGACGACGTTGAAGTCGACAATGGGGCGTGAGGCTTCTAGGGACCCAATGGGCAGACCTTGGTCATAGCCAAATTGTCGTGGATCATGTTAATAACACTTCCATGTGATATTCTAAGTTCTTGCTCGATTTCTTCGACCTTCACCCGTCGATTTTAGAGGATCATCCTCTTCACATGGGCCACATTTTCCTCGTTGGTCACGTCTGACGGGCGTCCTGGATGGGAGTCATCTTCAAGGGACTCACTACCATGGCGGAACTCCCTATTCCAGCAAGCAATGGTTGCATAGAAAGGGATGGTGTCGGTGTACACTGCAACCATGCGTTCATTGATCTCTTTTTCATTCTTGCCTTTTTTGTTCAAAAATTTGATCACTGCGCGTGCTCAACCTTCTCCATTGTTCAAAAACTTGTGACTGACGATCTGCGATCAGCTACTGCTTTTTAAATAGACGAGGCAGGAGCGTCCGGCTGCCGGTCCTGACTTGTCATAAGTTGTCCTAACACACCCACAAGGAGCCATCCCCCTTCCTCTGTTTTGCCCTCTCGATTCGCCAAACTTATTGACCGCCCCTCGTATCTTAGGAGGTGGAGAAATAATATTATTAAAAGGGTATACCTCTGCACGTATATCCTGTTAGAGTTGGAAACTCGAGGATGTATATATATATATATATATATATATATATATATATATATATATATATATATTTACAGAGTCATCCGCGAATGAACGGGCTTCAAATTTCGATAGGCCTCATTTCTTAATTTTCTGCAAGGATTGAATGGAACTTTGGTGACAACTAGTATATTGTGTTTCAAAGCATCCTCTCAAAACATGAGAGTGCTTGGACTTTTCTTCTTTATTATCGAGCACGTATTCGAGATGACCCCTATTTAGCTCTGTGCATTTCTTGAGGCGCAACACATAGTTGTCCATGATGTCCTTACAAACCAACCAACTAATGTCTTTGATCTCCTCCCTGATGGCTTTCTTGAGTTCCTTGATGGTCCTGAGTCTCCGTGCCTACACTCGGTCTTCAAAGTAGCTCAAGAGAAAGAAATTTGGGGGAGGCTAAGGGTTGGGCTGTGTGGTGCATACTCTTGAAACAGATCACACGGCCACCAAAGTTATCTATCAGCCAATCTCAGGAGAGGATTGAGGTGTAAGAGCTTGATCCATCTTGCTGGAACCATAACCTCCACATAAGCGACGGGATCAGAGACTGAGGCTCCCTCTTAAATGTTTTGAAGACCTCAACATACCCCACCTTCGTGATTGTCACTGTCGCGCCAGATTCCTCGAAGAAGGAGGGTCCGATGATGCCTCTGGCTTAGATAGCAGCTTATACTGTGCACTTGGGGCAGTGTAAATGATTCTTGGCACCTCATTGGTTTTAGATATCTCTTAGAAGACATTTGTTTTCGGGTTTACTTTTCCTTTAAGATGGAAATGAGCTTCATCTGAGCTGCCAAGGAGGTTAAGGAAAGTTGAGGTCTCCTGAATTTTATCCAGTATCTTGACTGCTATAGCCTTTCTCTGTTCCTTGTCTAAGGCTGTAAGGGTCTGCTTCATCAGTATTCTGTATGGATAGGCCTTTTCATCTATTACTAGCAATCTCCTGCAAGTCTCACGCGATATACCGAGGGACTAGCTTTGCTTGCGCACAGTGCGTTTTGGACTCTGCTGAACTGACTCTCTCTCGCTCCTGATTAGCTCAGCTGTAGGCTTACTGGGGCGTCTTAAATGGCTTGGACGGTTGTCACTGGCTGCATTGAGGTTCTCCACTGTCACATAGTTACCGAAGTGGTCCACCGAGTCCTAAATTCTGCTCTTGGAAGGGGCTTTTTCACTCCCTTGAACGAGCTTTCTTGTTGTAATGTTTGACGCAGTATATTTTTTGCTGGAGCTTCCATTGAGATCTAGTTGTGTTTAAAGGCATTTCTTTTGTCATTTCCTGCAGTAAGGGTAATTAGTGAATCAATCAAGGATATACCACAAAAATGTGTGCAAGCCCACTTTAGGGCATGACCCTGTATTTATAAGCCATGGCTTCGCCACTCTCGCTATCAGTCCTTCGGGGTGCTGGCCTTCGGCCTCTTTAATCTTTCAAAACGATTGTGATCATCTCTTTTCCCTCTCAAGTCCATTTTCTCACACCCTCTCATCTTCCTCTTCCTCGATCCATAACAGCTCATCTGCTCCTCCCCTTCTCCATTCCTTTCCCCCCTTAGTCCTTCATATGTTCTCTAACCATTTTACTCTTCTTAGTCCACCTCTCTCACCTTATCTCTCTATTAATCAATAATTTAAAATATTTTTATGTTCCAACATAAAAATTTTAAACAAAGGTTATCTCGATTTAATTAAGACATGCCTTCTTATCCAGGGCTATGCCCTGAATACAAACACTTACTTTATCTCCGAACGCATATTACTTTATTTCCCAACACATATTTTTCGGGAAAAGGCCGGATATCTCTGCTAGTTTATATACATATATATATATATATATATATATATATATATATATATATATATATATGAAAAATGCTCACAAAGTGCATGTGAGTCAAAGTTATACAGATACACCTACAAAGTGGCGGCTCGTAGATATCAATAAGGGTGGGCCAGGAAAGGCAATTATTAGTTAGTTAAGGTACCAACAATTTTTGTATAGGGGTTACCTAGCTATTTAAGTAATATAATTCATTTTTTTTAAATAAATCTAGCATGCTAAACTTTATTAATTTGTAAAAGTAATCAGCTCTTCGGTTCTTAATCTGAGCAAAGGTATTAATTACTCTGTTGTTGTAATATCCGAGTTCGCCTATCTATTATTCCTTATGAATGGATAGGCATGCGAGACTGTTTAACCTTTCTTGTGTTATGGTATTGCGAAGAAAGGTCTTTATTCACTTTATTGTGCTCAAGCATCACTCTCAATCAGCAGTAAAAATTGGTGTCACAAGGACAATTTCGGGCAATGTTGATACTTCAGACAATGTTTCATTAAAGCTGTTTTTACTTAGGAATTTCAGTAAGTTAGTAATGGTTGGAATTTTAACATAAGTATCATTTGCATACAAAACGGATAACTCACATTTTAATTTCTCTTTATTAAGCAATGAAGATTTTGCAGAAATTGCCTAAATGAGTATTAATTGGTAATTTAAATAGTACATTTATGTTCGTTTCGTTGCTTAAAGTTATTACTCTTTAGTATAGATGTTTACTTTATTCACTTGTATTTAATCACTCTATTGATATAATCAATTTAACTTAATAATTTTTGTATACGCTTTTATTTTGCCGATCAAAACAATGTTTAAACCTTAAGGATTAAACAATGAGGTCAAATGGCGGCCACGTGCCCTTCTGTACCCACGTGGATCTGGAGATCACCGCATGGAGCTGTTGAAAGCATAGGAACCTAGGCAAGGAGGCGGACGACGCTGTTATCACTAGCGCAGCTCTATTTGCCTAGGGACCGATGTCATTGCCTCCCCCCCCCCCCCATGCGTCTACCTCTCAGCGAAAATTCGGGCTTTCCGCTCGAAAATTAGAATTTGTTGGACCTTCCAACGATCATTATCAAGATTTCCCCTTTCCTCGAAGGAGTCGAGGACTTTTTCCCAAGATCGCGCGCGCGTTTGGAGCCTCCTCACCAGGCGCCTATATAACGCTTCGACTGAGTTTAGAGAGCAACACTGTTAGACTTCCACCTACCCTGACGAACGAGACAAAAGAACCTCCCCCCCCCTCCCTAGCGGCGATTTGGATTCAAGTGAAGGCTAAATCGATCCGGGAACTCTACCTCAGTCAATCGGCAAGCTTCAAGATCAGTGAACTCTGCCCTAGTCAATCGGCAAGGACTAACAAGGATTCCCAACTCAAAAGATAATAGTGCTCCCTCATATGAAGCCAGAGGTAAATTAACTTCTTCCGTCGCATTCACCGTACCCTAACCGGCCCTTTTTGGGCAACGAGAACATAAGGTAGTCGTAACCGTTGCCGCCTGCAGATTGAACTTGAATCTGGCTTATCTAATTGCTCCATTATTTGTGTGAACACCCCAGTTTAAAATCTCCCTGTAAATCGCCAACTTAATCTGACCTCTTTAATCACTTAATTAACTTACTTTATCGCGTGTAGATCTTTAACCCCGTCTGGGCGACCATTCCTAATAAACCCAATTTCTATGTTGATATATATATCCTTTTGTATTAGCAAAGTTTTCGTCATTGTTTTTCATTTGCAACCCCAGCGCGTACCAGCTACCTGTTAATCTTTGGCCAACTTGCACTCTGGAATATTTGTTTAAAAGGACCCCGCAAAGTAATAATAAACCATCTCCACTGGACTCCTAACAATTTTCCCTTCACTATCGGTCTTCAACCAACTTTAGGCCCAACCCAAAAAGTACCCACGTATATATAAATATATATTCTGGCCATTACACGACAATGTGATTTCATTTACAGATCAGGAGATAACTCAATATTGAATATGCAAGGATAGAAGAGTAATTAGTATATATTGCATTTCCATTGCATGCCAGCCCACCCCTTAATAAATGCCCTCCTATTAGCTCCTAAATGAAAATCAATTCCCCTTTGATCGGAAGAGCTCTCCTTTTTATTTATTATAAATTAAAAAGGGACACTTTGTTAAATCCTTATTTGGGTTTGAACCGTGCATAAGGATTAGGCGAATTCTTTGATAGTAATTTTGTGAAAAAGTAATTTAGGAAAGGTTACTGCCATAACTAAAGAGGAGTAAGTTATTTAGTATTTTAATCAAGATGAATTGAAAATACTGAATGAATATGTAAAGATGATAAATAATGGATTTATGTGAGAGTGGCATTATAGTAGCTAGGGAGTGTTTGGATTATGTTAGCATTAAGACAGCTAGCTGAGAGCCAAGTATGTGAGGGGTGGGCGAGGTTTCTGAATAATAGGAGAGAATAGAGTAAATGTTTTAGTGGAAGTATTTAGTGCGTTTTGGCAAAAATTAGCAGTAGTTTGATATATGAAAGAGGAAAGAAGAAAACAAAGGTGTCTACTATGTTACCCTAGAAATTGAAAATTCGGTATTATTATACATTGAATTTGAAGAGAAGTAGGAATGATAAGAAGGGAGAGTGACGCTTTATGATTGATAAGTAATTTGTGATATCATTTGCTGTTAAAATGATGTGTGTGGCTGAAGAGGGAGTGATATAGGGAAGGTGACCGAAAAGTTTGACGGGGCATGTGTGAGGATGGAGTTGTGTAAAAAACAAACTCGTGGATTCGCTTTATAGTGCAATATTTTACCTATTTCTAAGTTTTCGTAAATGGTAAAACTACAAAAACTACAGATGAGAAACATTGTGACCATAAGCTTTTGAAAGGTTGGAAAGATTCAGTGGAATAAACATCATTAATGACAATGTGCATGAAGTTGTAAGAGAGTTTGCTGGTGCAAATTTAGTGTATTTGATTGAGCTATGATATGACAGAGAAAGAAAAAATCTAGTTGTAGATCATTGTAAATGAACAAATTTAGAGGGTTGCATGTTGTGGTAAAAACTAAATCGAGTGAGGAACGACTGGATAAGAGGTATTTATTTTGTGAAGAATTGTGCGAAATAGGGTTAGAAGACTGCATAAAGGAGTTTTAGATGTTACTAATCTGGAAGAGAAAAAGGGCTGGCATAGAAGCAAGTGAAAGATAAAGTGTATAACAGCTGTGCTTGGAAGGGTTTGCTAGGAGCTCTGGTAGGGCATTCTGCCCACGGATGAGCCATAAATAAACGAAATTTGAACTACACTACATCATACTCCAACTTAAGAATGCCAGTTTGACTTGAGCATAACTAAGGGATGCTTTGAGTTTGGGAGAATGTAGTTTGTTGTGAATTAGTATTAAGTTTTGGTTGTGTTGATGGTCACCAACAACAACTAGTGGGAAAATGAATAAGAAAAATGCTGAGTTATTTTCCTTTTTCTTTAAAACATTCAGATTAATTACAGATTCTCCTTAGTTTACACTGGTAAATTAAGTATAGTTGTTCTTGCACATACACTGCATGATTCCTGGTAGAAATGGTGCATCCTCACTAGAAGCTTTTGCAAATAGAGACGTACCTTAAACTGTGATAATGTGTAGTAGTGAATATGTCTGTCAAAATAAATGGAGTGAATATCGGAGCCCTTAGTTTCCCGAGGAAAGGTCCCTCATAAAAGGAAAAGTCCCTCATCATTCAAAATAGGCCAAAAGGGTGTGTTCTTTCTTCCATTAGGTCAACTCTGAATTACTACCAGTTAGTCAATCAATTACAGCGGAGATCACTTCTCAACAATTACTCTCAGTTAGCCAGAGATCAGTTCTGACCAGTTTTCGTGTTTAAACATTGCGGTGAAGGAAAGATGATAACCTTTTTGGA
The DNA here is from genome assembly GCA_963969495.1 of Ceratothoa steindachneri. Taxonomy (NCBI): domain Eukaryota; kingdom Metazoa; phylum Arthropoda; class Malacostraca; order Isopoda; family Cymothoidae; genus Ceratothoa; species Ceratothoa steindachneri. The sequence goes on along the minus strand of OZ018327.1, from coordinate 71,452,285 downwards.
TTAATGGCACACACTTGCTTTTACATCAGGCAATGCATATGTTCTTCAAACAGAGATAAATAGAATGGATGCATGGGAAGGTTGGGAAATTCAATACAAACTTCTTCCTTAAATCCTGCCCAACCTGAACACTACTTGGAACTTGGAACTTTGGAAGTATGTTATTGATCATAATGGAAATTATGCGAATTAAAAATTGCTAATGAAATATGATATTCTCTTATCTTGTTTACTTACCTCTAATTAAAATATTACTTATAGGGTGAAATGATACATGCTATATTCTATTAATTGTTGAGTTTTTCTTAACTTAGAATTTTATAAACTTTAGAACTGTAATGTGTAAATTTAAAACTAATTTTTCCGTTTTATATACATAAGATCTGTTTAAAGGTCGAGACTCAAATTATATTGGCGCCTTGTATTCATCTCCAAACATTGGCACAATTTGAGCAAATTCTAATGTTAAGTGCTCGGTTGATTGGACATAGCTTTAAGATACTACTTGCCTGCCTTTAAATGTCCTCGCGTTCCAGAAACCTAATGTAAAAGGTACAAGGTTGTAATCGGCTTAATAGGAAGGATAAGTACTTAAAAGCGATTTGGTTCAGGCTGATCCACTTACGATTGTCAGCGAAAGATAAGCAGTGGAATTAAAGGTTTGACGATAATCCTAAGAGGAACAAATGCATTTGAATAGCAGATTGTAGCAGAATAAGGTCAAAGGACAACATGTGCCCTTCTGTAACCACGTGGTTCCGAGATCACCGCATAGAGATTTGAAAGCACGGCTGAACTAGGGTGTGGGTGCAGCCTACACCGTTTATCACACCCTAGCTGTATTTTCTTAGGGACAGATTTCATCATCTTCCATGGCCACCTTTCAGCCAACATTCCTGCCTTTCCTTTATAATCAAAGTTCGTTGAACATTCTACGCAATGTTATCACAATCTCCCCCACGAACGAGTCACCGACTTTTCCCAAAAAATCGCACGTGTGTGTGGAGGTGGCCATTAAGCCACCTAATGCCACCTCGCGGAGCGTATATACAATCCTTCGACTCGGTTTAGTAAGCAGCACTAATAAACTTCCCACTTCCCACCCCGCCGATCGGAGTCAACGACGATTTCGATTCGAGAACGAAGGCTAAATCGACATCCGTGAACTCTGCCATAGTCAATCGGCGAGTATTTGACGAGGATTCCCATCTCCGAAGGGCATCTACGTGTGCTCCCACATCTGAAGGGAGAGGTAACCCGACTCCCTCCATTGCAGTCATCGTATCTCAACTGGGCCCTGTCCTGCAACGAGCACGTAAGCAATTGTAACCGTTGCCGCCTGCAGATTGATCTAGAATCTGGCTTACCAAATCGATTCATTCTTTGTTTGTGCAACCCGGTTTAGAAACCCCCCCTTTTTTTACCGTCCTGAACCCGGCTACGTTAATCTCTTATTAACCCGCCTGCATCTCGCGTAGGCATTTAACTCCTTTTGTGCAACTTTTTCCTTTAAACTCAATATCTGTGTATATTTAAATATTATTTTGTTGCTACTAAAGATATATTTCTGTCATTGTCTTCTTTTTGCAACTCTAAAATATTAGTTTTAAATAGGCCCCCTCAAAGTTAATAATAAACTATCCACACTGCTCTCATAACAATTTTCACAGTCAATAACGGTCTTCAACCAACCTCGGCTCAAAGCCACAAAAGTACCTAAGTATATATATATAGAGAGAGAGGCATTCTGGCCATTCCACGACACAGATCCTTGGCTGAGAATATTCTTTTCTGAACGGAGATCATTTGTCCCCATAATAATGATCTTAATGCTAGTTGTATGTCTTGGGAAGTAAATTTCCTCAATAAATCTGGTGGAGACTAAGATTCTCTCCTCATTGCTATGCACAAATAGATCACGCATTCAATATAAGGCAAAAGATATTATAGGTTTGGTAAATAAAGTTAGCAAAGTCCACTCTGTACTATCATTATGTAGCAAAGGAGTTTGTACCTTATCACCTTTTTGGAAATATCTAAAATGGTAATGTTATTAAAATATACTAAATCCTGGTATCTGTATGAGGTGTTTCAGTCGAAATGTCTTCATATAACACGTCATATTTGTTGATTAATATGATATTCAGTGGAAACCATATGTGATAATGATATGATAATAGCGAAAACACGTAAATCTATTTTGGACTAAAGAATTCTGATACACTTGAGGAGAGTTGCAGCTGTCTAATAATCGCGACGAGGGTCGGTGGATCACTTTCCGGTGTTGGAGAAGAGTTGAAGATTATCTGAAAAATTGGGAATATCCAAAATCAACCTCGTTTTGGACGTCCCTGAACACTCGTGGTCCTCTCAGAGGCTCGCTGAAAGAGTGATAATGACTTGTGGCCGGAGAGATGGTTCAGCCCGCTCATTGGAGCGGAAGTCGAGTGGACTTCTATTATACCTCTCTTCCCCATTTCGGACCTTTATTATGGTCTCAATGTTATTTCATTCATGATCCCCACCTGTTCCCTTCCATCTTCTTCCACTTTTTCTGTCCCTGTGATGTGTGGTTGATTGCGAATGAGCGTATTTGTGTGGGTAGTTATAGTGTTTGAGTGTACAAATGCGTGAATGCTAGTGGGTGTTTTAGATGTAGTGTAAGTTTTGGCTGATACAGTCTCAGCACACAGGTTCCGCTTCAGCGGGGTGCCTCGTTCTATTGCTGAACCGCGCTGAGTTGGATGAGTGGGTGCCCGGATCACGGCCACCAACGCGATGGTCTTCCCTTCCTCGAAGAGAATAACACGAAGGCAGCCTCCTGGTTTTAAAACAACGGAGGTGGATGAAGAATGCACAGGCCCTTCCCTCGTTTCGGATGGGGGCACATCGGGAGATGAAGTTGTGTTGAGGAGTTCCACACTACGCGAGACTGTGCCTCTCCTGTAAATAATATAATAATAAAAATAAGTATTTATAATGCACCCAAAAAAGACTTTGCACATGTTTCTGACTTCTACTCCTCGTGCTTCTGTACCTCGCAATATTAAATTTCTGCCTTTCAAAAACCTTTTGAAGACAGGAGGAATTCCTCTTTATTACCTCATTGCAGACAGAAAGAATCCTGCTTCTTGTCCCATTGCTCATTATCCTCAAATTTCTCTTTCTCTGTGCTGTTTTGTTATATGTTCTGCAATACAAGGTTTTTGCATCTTTCTTTCTGTCTTAAAATGTTTTAGAAAGGCAGAAATTAAATATGGTGAAAGCGCTGTGGTAGTTGTTTCCGCCCGCAGAACTTGTGTTTGATATATATATATATATATATATATATATATATATATATATATATATATATATATATATATATATATATATACACTTGGCCACAGCCACAGAGCCTTTTGGTGCTCTCCGCGAGGGAGCTCTTGCCTCTTGTTGTGTTTTTATTTTATTTTTTTTTTAGGAAACCATCTGGCGGCTGCCTTCTTGGGCATTAGTCGCTGCCTTTAGGTGGAGAGGAGATCCGTGCTCATTCCTGTGTTGACTGCTTACTGGACTCTTTTTTTCCCTCCTTTCCCCCCCCCTTTATGTATTTTCATAAGTTTATCTATGCATCATGTATGTACTCTTGCACCCCGCGTGTTGACTGTATGTAGAATGCCTGTAATTTTCCCTGCCCCTTTTAGGAAGTTAAGCCGCCATCTTGTGCGACCTTGAGGTGGCAACCCGGTTATTCGTCAGGGTAGTTTTTCAGCAAACGTCTGGCCCTGCTTGTTCAATCGGTTGGATCATCTGAAGCATTTCTCTCTGTGAGATTAAGGAGTCAATTTGACACTAGGATTTCTGGCAAGCCATTGGCCTTGCGTTTCCTCCTTAAGCCTCTCGTGTTTAGTGGCGTATACCAGGTGTAGTATTACGAAGGCCGCTGTGAACTGAGCTCTTTCTTCAATGGTGAAGGGATTTTTACTTAGTTTATGGGTAAGTCTTTTCTCCTAGCCTATTTCCGCTCAAAGCAGGGTTTTCGGGGATACTTTTGCTAACGAAGTGGACCTAGATTTAGATTATTGTCGCTTTCTTGTTCTAAATTCTAACATCACTACTTCGTTTTCTAATGTTAACGCATTTGATTTAAATGATGCTTTTAAATTATTTGGTGAATCTCGTCGTATATGGGTTCATGGTGTTGGACACAATGTGGTGGACGTCTCCTCGTGCAATCAACACGCCACTGTACGAGCTCTCGCTTCTTTAATGTCTTAGCTTTGGCTCGATCGAGTCAAGGCTTAAATAAGATCTAATAAGGTGAAAGATTACGAACTCTCTTGGCTCCAAAGTAAGCTCGAAGGGCAACTTGTTACTAATGTGTTTAGGGTTATTAGTGCCACCGGCACAATTTGTATCAATACCCCTATGCAAACTCTCACATATGAACGCCAGGAGCTTCTCTCACTTCTAGTGGTGGTTTAACTCCTACCAGATCTTCGCGTGGCATAGGGGCGGTGAGCCTAAAACAGCTGCCGTAGCTTCTTTCATAGAATAGTAAAATAACCAGTTATTTCCATCCGAAGAAATGATAGATCCTATCTTACAGTGGAATTGTCAGGGTATTCTCCCCAAGTGAGAAGAACTCAAGATTCTATGTATTACATGACATTTAACCGACTATTCTTTCCCTTAAAAAAACACTTTAGAACTCGCCATTTTATATTTTTCCTTTATTTTCGTATTTTTAATTCCCTCGCCCATCTTAGGGTGATAGAGTTGCTAATTTAGTACCGAATTTTTTCTGCTCTACCCTTACTCAGTACAGCACTAAAATTAATAGCTGTGTGGATCTTTCTATCCTGACTTTTGACTGTTTATTCCCTGTACCTCCTAAAAGATCTGTGTGAGCGTATCTGACCTACTCTGTCTTTAGGGCCAGGTTCTCTCTCCGTTTATACTTTTATTTAACTTTAAGGCCACTGACCCATTTTTGGTTGAATTTTCCTCTAATATTAAGAGCCTTATAATAGATCTTTTATAATTTCGAATCCCATATGTACTCTTACCTACGAGTATTACCACGTACAATCGGATGCCATTAGCTATGTTGATTTATCCGTGTGCTTTTCTGACTGTTTATCTGACTTTCATTGGTTTGTCTGTGAGGTCTTACATGTGCGTAATGACTTTCTCTTCGTTCTAACACCTGTTCTTCCTGACACTCAGTTCCCCCCTCCCCCTATCCTCACAATGGAACTTTGGGAAGTATGATTGGGGCGGTTTTCGAAGAGCATCATATAACGACGCCTCGTAGGAAGATTTTAACTCAGCGGTTGACTTTATAAAGCTGGTTTCATAGCCCAATGGGATCAGCTGTCCTAGGGTTATAGCGTGGTTGTACAGTTTTAGTTCGAGCGTACAAATCAGCCCACTTGCGATACCGTGGAAACCACACGTCTTATTTGAGAATCCCGCAATATTTTTCATACAAAAGTAGCAATTAAAAACATGATTTGTTGGCTCACGCCACACCATCAGTACAACAAAAACATACCCTTCGGTTTGCCATTTAACCACTATGTGAGCCCCATATAACACACAGTACAAAATTTGTGAGGTTTCCAGGGCTTGTATTGGTCACCAACTTTACAACCAAAATAATAATTGTTTGCAGTTTTCACTCTTTTAGCTAAATCTTTCGGCTGGTTGCTTGGAGTATATTTTCCACAGATATAAGAAAAGTTGTCTGGGCTACTTATATGTACATCCTCGCCAATTCATGTTTTCAACTTAGTTTGTATATATCCTGTTATATACTTTTGTACAATCTTATTTCATTTACAAATTAATTGAGAGATAAATCTGAAAGAAAAATGCAATTAATCGCTGTATGTAAATACAGTTTCAACACCACTACTATAATAGCTAAATTTGGCAACGTAACGTGATAAAGCAGGAACCAAACACACACAACACATCATCTCATTACGATAGCCGAAGCCACACTGCCCATATGTGTAAGTAAAGAGTATATGTGTAACTAAGGAACCTTACGCGCTAAAAAATTCTGATTACAGATTCGTAATCAGCATACTTGATTTAGTATAATCACCAAGTAGCAAAATCATTGTTGACTAGTGTAATGTATGAGTGATAATCAAACTTTTCGTTGATAAACACAAGCTATCTAATTATGAACAATTTGGGGTACTCTTTGAGAAAAATGGAACATTATTAGTCAAGATATCATCACAAATTTGGTCTCCAGCATGCTAAAACGAATCAAAGAAGTTATGAATAACTAAAAACATCATAGAAAATAGTGACTACGCCCATCAATTGACTGTATTCATCAAGAAAATTAATTTAGGCTATAATTTTTTATCTATTTTTCCTTGAAATAATCATTCAAACACAATAAAACAAAATCCAACGTTTGATTACTTTTATTAATTTTCTTTTAGGAAAAAATATGTGTCCCCAAACTTTTACCTAATGTATATTTTTCTACTACTTTTACATGCAATATAATAAACGCCGTGTCCTTTATCAGTAAATATATATGTGGACAGATTACCAAGTATGGTGTATTCGTACTGAAAGGAAATAATTGATATTGTTGGCACCTACTAAATTAAAAAAATTATTAATTGTGACAAATATGTGAAGTTAATATAATTATTAAGCGTTTTTTTCTTAGAGGTAAATGGTAAATAAAAGTTGTTGCTAGCTGTAGAGAATAGGGTGCGTAATTTTTCACCTAACTTAAATATAAAAGAAAATAACTCGCACATCATTTATACTGTTACATATACGAGGGGCAGTCAATAGGTTTTGCGAATTGGTAAGGCAAAACAGAAAAAGGGGGATGGCTGTTTGTGAGGGTGTTAAGACAAGTTATGACAAGTCAGGACCTGCAGCCGCGCGCTGCTGCCTCGTCTATTTAAGAAGCAGTAGCTGATCGCAGATCGTCAGTCACAAATCTTTCAACAATGGAGAAGGTTTAGCACCGCGCAGTGATCAAACTTTTGACCAAGGAAGGTAAGAATGCAAAAGAGATCCATGAACGCATGGTTGCAGTGTACACCGACACCGCCCCTTCCTATGCAACCATTGCTCGCTGGAATAAGGAGTTCCGCCATGGTCGTGAGTCCCTTGAAGATGACCCCCGTCCAGGACGCCCGTCAGACGTGACCACGAGGACAATGTGGCCCGTGTGGAGAGGATGATCCTCGAAAATCGACGGATTAAGGTCGAAGAAATCGAGCGAGAACTTGGAATATCACATGGAAGTGTTATCAACATCATCTACGACAATTTGGCCATGACCAAGGCCTCTGCCCGTTGGGTCCCTAGAAACCTTACGCCCAATGATCGACTTTAACGTCGTCAAAGTCCATAAGGCCAGAGTTGCACAAGCTGCCTTGCGCGAGTGCGGATTCGAGGAGCTCAACCATCCCCCCTACAGCCCAGATCTTGCCCCCAGTGACTTTTTTTTATTCCGCCAGATCAAGGCTGCACTGCGTGGACGCCGGTTTGGGGACGATGAAGATGTCCAGCTCGCCGTCCAGGAGTGGATTGAACAGCAGTCGGGAGATTTCTAGGTTGTCGGGGATTCGAAGCCTCATGGACAAGTGGCACAAGTGCATTGAAGTCGAGGGTAGTTATATTGAAAAATAATAAAACACTTTTCCTCATATCTCGCTTCCTTATATCCGAATTGCAAAACTTATTGACCGCTGCTCGTATTTACCAAATGTAAATGTTAAAGACTTTAAGGTTGTACTATTCGTTTTATTCAATAAAATCGCCGGCGCTCTTAACCATGGCCAGCATGCAGCTTCTGAACCTTCTGTCGACTTTCATAAAGGTCCCATTGTTTAACTGGGTGAAAACTGTCATTTGTCTCTCAACCACGACCAACACATTCGGATAGTTCCGAGGCTAGTTTTTTCGGACCGAAGTAGTAAAAAAAACTGTCTGATAGCCAAGATCTGGCACTGTTGCTTGTGTAGTATGGTGCAGAGTCCTGCTACCACACGTACTGCTTTTCAGCGGCTAACTCTGGAACCTAGGGCAAAACCAACTCCTCCAATCACTAGATGTAGTCTTCCTTTTTGATTGTGAGGTCCTAACATTTCCCCAGTGGTTCCCGAGCCGCCGTAACCTCGTAATCAGATGGTATATTGAGAGATGCCCTCCTCAGAATGGCATCGCAGCCTTAATAGATCTTTGTATCGAGGATTGAATACAGCCATGTTATGGGTTTTTTTAATAGATGATGCACATCTGAGTCTACTATGATAGGAAGAAAAGAGAACTAACATCAAGTGAATTCAGATTTGCCAGAGGGGAGAAATTATTCATTTCACTATATATATATATATATATATATATATATATATATATATATATATATATATATATATATATATATATATATATATTGCAATGAGTAATTTCTCCGGCATTTTCTGGCTTTTAGGCGTACAAAATATTCTTCCATTTTAAAAATAAAGAGACTAAGAGTAAATTATTAGGAGATATGTAATGGAAATTTTTAATTTTTTTTAGACCAATAGGCCATTGCCAAAGCCCGATAGGGCGTAGGCCACAGACCGCAGGTTTGCCTGCAAAGCGATGCTCCTCGTGGCGAAGCCGCTCCTCTTGTTCCTTTAATAATGAATAAGTATTTTTCTGAAAAAACTTTCAGTAACTTATTAAACTTTGTTCGATTTTTCTAATTAATTTTTTCCGAATTATTTTTCTTTAATTTACTTTCTTCTCTGAGTTGAGGATTACAATCTCGCATTGGCCCATGCAATTATAAGATCGTCCAAAAATCAATCATACATTTCTCATAAAGATAATTAAAACAAGTTAGCTATATAATATTTTATTTACTATTTTGTATTAAATGTAATTCAAATAGGTCCCACGCAGGTTAATTTAGAGAACCACTGTTCTCTCTCTCTGGGTATATATATATATATATATATATATATATATATATATATATATATATATATATATATATATATATATAAAAGAGATAAGCTAGAGGTAAGAAAATGCTAGTCATTTATGCTTTTCTCAATTTTTGTTCTCAAATACCTGACGCACCCTCAAAAGTGGGCGCGTGAGGATTGCAACAAAGGCAAATTTAATCCACAGTTACACTTAGTATTCTTAGGAGCTGCACATCCCCCCGACTTGAATGCAAATTAGGGTGGCCCTGTCACTTCTGGGGTGACTTGAACACTCTGATGGGGCCTGGGAAAGTTGCGGTGCACTTTTCCTTCGTCCCTTCTCAGCACTAGTTTACCTTATTATTAGCATTTTCTTTTTTATTATATTTTATTAGTATTATTATTTTATATTACTATTATTTAATATTTATATATTATTTATTATGATTATATATTATTATTTACTAGTGTATCCGTGCCATTAAAAATTATCGTTCTAAATAGTTTCATTTTAAATTCAAAAATTTTTCATTTTGATCTCAAGTTTATTTTTTTAATGTAAATCCTCAAAATCTTGTAAATTTTCGACATATATTTTGTATTTTTAGAGCTGAAATTCTTTAAATTTATCAGTATAGCTCCTGAAGATGACCAATGTGGTTGAAAGAAGCCTCGAGCGAATAATTAATAATGATTTAAAATGATATTTATGGTCCTCCCTCTTTTAAGGGATAATCATTTATGAAAGTTATCAAGAAACTGAAAAATGCCTCTTCTGCTGTCAAATATAACAATTAATATATATATATATATATATATATATATATATATATATATATATATGTCGGTCTGTCTGCTTTAAGTGCAGAAATAGGAACGTTGGGAGGCATATAAAGGAATTCGTATTTGTGACTATTTTTCGGCGAAGTTAATGGTTCAGGTCACGTTAGATAATATTATATTATATTTATTAATTAGTAACTTATAGTAAAATTCAGTAAACTTTATTCAATTGGATAAAACTAAAATGATACTGAAATAATATTTCATCGCTGAGGCTCGCCAAGCCAAAATCAATTTGTGTTCAGGGTCGCGACAAATGAAGTTTGGGAAACACTGCATTACATGATACAGTAAAACTAAATTGAAATGGAAAAACTGAGAATTTATTGATAAAATTATGTAAATACACATTTTCTTTCGACTTTATAAAATGCAAATAATAGAGATTCCGATAAATTGAAGGAAATGAAAGACAGCAGTTTTAAATTAGGAATCAGTTTCTTTGCATATTTTTTTATTAATCAATGTTAACAGTGAATCTCACATTTCAATTTAGATAAATAAAAGTAGATGCCCGTAAAAAGCTGCTTCAGAACTGATTGTTGCAATGTTGATATACAACGGAGATATTACTTTTGAGATTCATTATTTCTCTTTCAACATCCACTTTAAATTAGAATAATGGTCGTATAAATCAAAATTTGTGTTTAATTTCGTTTCCACTTTCACAGATGTTTGATGTTCGTTCCAATTTACAGAAAAGTGGTATACTAAGAATAGCCTATCAACACAAACTACGGGGGAGACTCATTCTTGTGAATTGCTTGCTCTCTCGCTTTTCTGAACCATTAACCTATGCAAATTAGTACCCGATGGTGAATTCTAAGAACTTTAGGGTAATTCGAGCCAGATTTCTTTGAAATTTATTAATAAATATATTGTTTTAAATAAAAATACTAAAAGGCTCAATGTTTTAATCGATCAAATGTAAAAGCGATCTTCTATGAATTAGAAATGTGAGATTAGTAGTCAGCGATGATCAATAAAACACTGCTTTGTTTCTCAGGCTATTATATTAACTTAAAATATTTTAGACGAGGCTTGCATAGATATAAGTATTCCACACTTGTATAATGTATCGAGTTTAAAGGATACAAAAATTGGAAAAGCAAAATAGGATTTAGTAAAAAAAACTACTCAATTACTCCAAGATAAACATGAAATTATAAATAGTAATTAGTCATTTTTACAAGATGCCAGGACAAAAATAAGAAATATATTTAATAATGAAAAAGATTCAGCTGTGTTACTGAATATTGGTAACAAGATAGCTTCCGTTCCTATAGGCCATTCAATCCAACTTACTGAAAGTTATGAAAATATGAAAAAATTGCTGGATGCAATAAATTACTCTAGCTATAAGTGGAGGATATGTGGTGACTTAAAGGTAAGATCATTTTACACTTGGTATTTCTAAGCTTTTTGATATTGACATTTTAATTTTTAATTGTTAATACTTGTATACACCTTTTGGTCAACTTACATTTTACAAGAATGCAAATCTGGAAATCATGAGTCATTTTTTAGTTATATTTTTTGTTGAAGTGTGTCCCTATAGGTTAATGCATCTTATTGGGTTAATGGGGAACTTATCCTAATTGAGAAGGTATACAACACAACTCAATAAACTCAAAATAAGATGTACATATATCCAATTAGTTCCAATACGATGATTTAATGCATCGGCATACAGGATTTTTCAGTACATATTCATTATCTTATTGTTTTAAGAAATATTACTTTGAATTTGTTTTTAGAAATATTACACTGAATTTACATACCGTGCTAAATTTTTTTCAGGTAGTGTCTCTTACGCTTGAGACGCAAACAGGCTACACGAAGCATCCCTGTTTCCTATGTTTATGGGACAGTCGTGCAGATAGTATGCACTATGAGAAGAAGGTTTGGCCTCCACGAGAAGCATTTAGAATTAGATCAAACAATGTGATAACTGAACCTTTAGTGCCTCCTCAAAAAATACTCCTCCCTCCACTGCATATAAAGCTTGGCATAATGAAAAATTATGTCAAAACCATTAATAAAGTAGGCCAAGCTTTTAAATTTCTTCTTCAAAGATTTCCACAAATCAGTGACGCTAAGCTCCATGGGGGAATTTTTGATAGACTTCAAATCAGGAACTTGATCAGCAATTTGATGCATCAATGAAGGACATAAAAAAAAATGCCTAGAAAGCTTTCAAAGCTTTAGTTAACAATTCCTTAGGCAATAAAAAAAGCCTAGAAGAATATGTTGCCCTGGTCAATCAGCTCTTAACAAGTCTCAAACATTTGGGAGCTCGAATGTCTATAAAGATACACTTTTTACAGTCCTATCTGGATTATTTTGCCGACAACTGTGGGGATTACAGTAAAGAACAGGGGCAAAGATTCCACCAGGACATAAAAAACAATGGAATCCAGGTACCAGTGTAAATAGAACGGAAACATGCGTGCTGACTACTGTCTGTGTTTGAAGCGTGATGCACCAGATGACAGGCACAAACGAAAATCGTCAAGGGCGTCTGTTCTTCGAAATTATAATTATTTTCTTTATTATGTTGCATTCTTTTATTTTTTGTTTATTAAAAGAATTATAGTTTACATACGTGTATTCCTGTTTATATGATATAACAGTAATAATGCATTATCAGATAGAGAAAGTTTTGTTTTTTTTTTAAATTCAGAAAAAAATGAGGTAATCTCAATGAAAATGGTGTATGCTGTACTGAGAAAATCTGACCTGATTGAACAAATATACATTCATTTTTGAGCTCAGGAGGTTGGATTCATTAAGAAACCACAAAAAAATCCTCTGGAACATGAAAAAAATTTTCAAACGCAGGCCTGTGTAATAGATAAGGAACAATTTCGGATTCAGGTCCATATCCTAAGGTTGGGGAATCTTTATTGTTACGGTTTTATTTGAAATATAATTTCATTTCTTTTTCTAATCCATTAATGGAATAAATATGATTCAGTGATAATGCCTGATTAATTTGATTAATGAAAATGGCGGGCAAAACTTAAATTAGTCTCAAATTATATGTATATTTGATATTCCTAATATTCCCATATTGCAAATATTTCTATATTGTAATTATTTTTTTCAAAAAATCCTGTACACCAATTCTATCGCTTGATAAAATATAAAAAATAAGAATATTACTAAGTACTCGTGTGGACCTGATTTCTTTTACCACAATTTCGCCATTATTTTAAAAGGTAGCCTTATGGTAAATATCTCACCCACAAGAGCTGAATCGTGCTTAGGGAGCGACGTCAGGGGTGAGTCGTGTGTTATGCGCGGGATGACAATTTCTTCACTTTTAGGACCTTTACGTTTTCGAAGAGGATTCTTTTCTTGTGCGAGACTTTAATTGAGCTAAAAATGACTGTGCAAATACTCACAAACAGAAGTGTTACACATCCATCCAATGAAAATATGTATACATATAATACATTTTCTAGTCAAAGGACGACAGAGATTCATACAATCAGACCAAGTGTGTTGTAACCACGTGAAACTGATGACAATCCTGAATTGCAGAGGATCAACAGTGCCTTCAGAAGCAGACAAGGCACTTATATACGACGCACAGGAGGAGACGATTGGATCGAAAGTGATTCGGTGAGGTCGCTATCCCAAACTGAAGGATAGTTAGGCAGAAGAGTATTGAATTTAAAATTACCCTGCTTTCCTACTTCGGATGCCGAGGCTTTTTGTAAGAGAAGAATAGGCGGCGTCATTTTAGAAGTTAAGGTAGATTGGATAGAGGTGGATAGAAGAAGGAAGTAGAATGAATAATTCCTCGTGGATCTCAAACCATTTAGAATAAAAGTAGGAAGAGAAGAGAAAATCTGTTCAGGGTGAAAACTGCCGATAAAGGCCATTTTTTAGGCGGTAGAACAATATACATATTCTACTTCGTGCTACGCTTTAGAAGGAAGAAATTGACCTGCTGTAAACCGTAAAGAATAGTCTGACATAAAAAAGATGACGCGAAGGGATCGAGTCGCAATGTAAAAAAATTTCAAACAAGCTGTAAATTCCGTTGGGACAAATATGAAGGCACTCATTCTTGGAGCAGTTGAGCGAACCTCAGCATTCTGCCGAAATTAATTGTGTAGGTTGGAAGCAAGATTTAGAGAAGAAAGTAAAGAATAGTAAAAAAGAAGAGAAATATATTTACTTAGAAGACAATGTTGTGCACCAATGAATGACTGTGGCAGAGAATGACCGAACTTCCTTCATAAAAGAGCGAATTCAAAGAAAAATCAACGGCAACTTACCACCTACCCAATTCAGTAGTCATTAGAGTGAGACTGAAAGATCCAAGAGCTGAGATGAGCTCTTGCCACTGATTTGATCCTATGTAAATGATTACACGATAACTCAGGATTGTAGAGGAAGCAGGTAATTTACAAATCGAACATAATACAAAGTTTTCGAGCATTAGTTGATGCTTAAATGCAAGATATCTTCATAGCATTTTGCTAACGCCTAATGTGGCTTTTCATGTCTGGAGCCATGAATGGTAGGGAAAAATTCAAAGTGAGTTTTCTTTCTCACTATTTATACTAAGTCACACAAAACTACGAGTATTAAGCTTCATAGTAACTCAAACACGGAAACGTAAATCTGTTTGAAACATAGTAATCATACGCAGGTGGAATGAGAGAACACGGACAGTCAATCAATAGAAAGTGTATCTGGATCTGGCTGGTAGAGCTGAGACAAATTTTGCAACGTTTGCGAAATTTGCTTGCGCTATGGCCGCTTGATCAACGTACGATGAGAGTTACGTGCCTTGATCGAAGAAGTATGAGAAGGCGCTTTTCGTGCAATCTTAGAAAGGAAATAATGAATGCCACGTGTGGCCTGGGAGCGGAATTCCAAATGACGATCATTGCTTGCTTTTTATTATTATTCCAGGAGCCCATCCGGCGACTGCCTACTTGAGTATAAGTCGCCGTACTCATTACTAGAGCATTGCTTGCTATCAACAGGGGTTGATTCCCGACAAGAACAGACGGAACATTTTCCGTGCTCGCTCAGGGTAGCATCCAATGAGGTGGAGCGTCGAGTCTTAACATATGCACAGCCAATTATGTTTGATCACACACGTAGTCAATCACAACATATGGCAGAACGAGTAGATTCAGGTAGAAAAGGTGTTCTCTGCTTGTAGAGAAATAACAGTCCTTCCTCTTATAAAAAAGAGCGGAGAACGATGCCATTTGGCTTTTTCCGGAGGTAAAATTCATTATCTCTTCGTAGGTCTTCATAAAAAATTGAATATAGACTAGTAGCGCAATTAGCTATGTAAGTGAGATCTTTTTATTATTTCTAAAAGATGTTTATCTCTGCCAAATTGCTATATAATAATTGCTCCTTAAAAGAGTAAATCTCAATTAGTTGAATTCATTAATGGTTCCAATCTTCTCTTGCCTCTGTGGAAGAATAAGGAGAGAAAAGAGGAATTCTTGTTCCTCTTACTACCTTCTCCGTTACCTCGGTTCTCCGTTTGCCTAATTACTTCGAAAGTTAGAACAATGGAAATACCATTAAAGGGGCATCGCGACTTCCCACTATTGACCCTTATTTTCCAGTACGTCAGCCGTAACGTCTTCGTTAGTGGAGAGGGAATAGACTACATTCTCGTCCAGAGAAGAATTTAGTGATTTTCGAAGAGCCAAGGAAGAGTTAGTCGTCACTTAGTGTTTTTTGTGGAAATAGTGTTAGGCGCGCTTCTACCCTTCTCACCATTTCTACGGATTTTAAGGATCGGAAAAGCCATCCCCGAAGCATCCTCCGTTTGCCACTTAAGGATAAGAGGCCCCATCTTCAATTCCCCGAAGTAGGATTGAGCGGTTCGCGAGACGCCCACAAGTTCAAAGTCGAACTTACCTCCCTGGTCCTACTCGCCGCACACAAGTTAAAAGTGATTTATCTCCCGCTTCTTTACGCTCCTCCCACCTTTACCGCGTTAAATCTAAAGGACTCCCTTTGCCCTAAAACTTGCATAATTGTAAAATCATATCTTAATTAATTATCCTTCGGTTTAAACTTAATTGATAGTCTCAATCATCTTAGCCGTGAACCGTCAATATTTATTTGCATTGCCATTTAACTTGCCCTATATGTGTATGTAATCTTTAGTCCTATTAAAGTATATTTTTGTAGCCGTGTTTGAATAGTCCTTTTCCTAGCAAATGTGTATTTAAAGCACTCTTAGAGCCATCTCCAGGTGGAGCTTTAATTTCTGCCAGCCAGTAGGCCAGTGTGCGTATAACAGCGTACACCTGGTCATACCACGACAGCCTCGAATGTAAGTGGCTTGAAGGATTTTCACTGTAATCAGAAATGTCAAAATTTTATATTTGCAAATTAGCACTTAAACTTTTCTTTATTCTTGTATTTTGTCGTGTCGAAAGTTAGAGATTGTTGATGGTAAATTAAGTCACCCCGAGGTATTATTATCTGAGGGAAAATTATTCAACATTAATAAATATAAAAATTTAATGCAGCCCTTTTAAACACATTATTTCACAAGATTATTATTATTATGTCTGATAATAGCGTTTTAGCCTCTTTCCCGATTTCGTTTTAATTTTTAATGATCTTATATCTTTTGTGCTTATTCAAGTATCACCGTGTGGAAGATCCGTAGAACAAAATAAGGAATTACGAGTTCATAGGCATCAAAAGGACTTAGCTCAAATGTACAAGAAGTGTGGAAGAGTGTAAGAATGATCGCATAGTAAAATATAAAAAGTGGTGGTTAAGATAGGAATGGGAGATGAAAGCTCTTTCTATCATCTTTCTGCGTGTATGTATGGTTGAAGCGTATTTGTATTGATAAAGAAAAGCTTTGACTGATTCAAACAATTTAAGTGGTTGGTGGTAAACTTTTTTGTTGTCTGAAAATCTTTACGTCGCTAGTAGTTTTTACATTTGCCTGAAAAATCGTTGGCTGATTGCCTTTAATATCCTTAAGTGAGAGTGAATGGCAGAATTGACTGATGTTCCCATTTATTTTTCATATATTTATTAATAATGTGTTGAGGTCATTTTTCGTGTAATTAATGAACAGCGATTTGAGTAAGAGATAAGCGTGTGAGGTTGTTTAAGAAGGTAAAAAAAGGCATGATACTTTCCGAAAAGGTTCCAATATGGGCATATGGTCAAGTTTTAAATAGTTCCCCCGGAAAAGAGTATATGTCTCGTAAACACGAATGCCTTAATATTACCGAAACAATGCAGTGTAGCGTTACAAATGGCGAATAAGTTTCAATGATATATACGGGTAAATAAACATTTTTAACTTAATCGAAAGATATTGTTTTTCCAAAAAATATTGCCGAGGTAATATCTATTATTTGGTATACGGTGTAATTCTGCTCTCTTAACATGTAATATTGGAACACGTCAAGCTAGCCATCAAAAAGCAGAACGACTACGAGGTAAGCTTTTGCCAGGACGTCCTTGACGTACGCTGTGTCCAGACCCAAGCAACAGGTACCCTTGATGATGATCGCCGTCGTAGCTTAGAATGGCGATAAGATGCCACCAGTGTGGTTCGCGGCTGGTTACAGGCTCACCACGGCCGATTACAGGGACATCTGGCCACGAAGGTGCTGCTCTAGGTGAGAAAAATCGAGCAAAAGTGAGACCGCGTGGGCCAGTATGTGGAAAGACTTCGTCTCTAACGTGGGCGTGCCCTTCAAATCTCCCATAGAGCGATTAATATTACAAATTTAACTCATATTTATATGTTAAAAAAATAATAAAAATGTTTCTAACTGCATAAAAGTATCATTGTGTCCTTTGTTAAGATCGTTGTAACGAGTGTAACAGAACTTTTGCAATACCTGGTAGAAATGAGAGTTGTGAAACTATTATTTATCCATATCTTTGCTTCCTTCCCTGTTCTTCATATCAGACTTCCACCCTCTCTCTTCTCTTTTAAACTATATTTCAGGGTATTTGTTGGTACTTAATTCGGTAGACTCTAAAAAAATGAGATAAAACAAAGGAATGGTAAAGAGCCAGAGAGAATAAAAAACTTCTCCTATCATTTGCTCACACTATATATTCTTGTGCTAAACTTCATAAAAAAGGAAACACTTTACATTCAACAAATTAATACACTGAAGATTTATTTTATGCCCTTTGATTGAACTTCTTGGAGCGAACCATCAAGCCTGAAGGCTGGTAGTGGAAACTCTAATTACTAAATATAACTCTTCAAACATTTGTCGCTTATCAATAAAAGGTAGAGATGATAATATTCTCTGTTCCTTTTCACATTCCGAGAGCTGATCTAACCTCCTAACTCCCTGAAAGACAGGGATACCCATTTCGTAATCACTGCTAGTAGGCAGAGAAGCGTTCAGCTACCCGAGTCCAAAATATGAAATCATATCACTCTATTATAAAGAAAGCCCCACCGATTTAATCCTCTATTCCTCAAATCAGGATTATAAAAAGAATTTATTTCATATTTTAATCACGATATGATAAAATCTAGGTCGAACATCCAAAAGCTGCAGCTCGCAATCTTTGCCTTTCATATATTTATGTCTTTCGCATTTTAATTTAGAGTTATTTTATATCACTCCTGATCGAAAGATGTGGGTTCGTAAAATCCCCGGAATTAAATCTGAAATTACTTTCCATCATCGGAATAATAAAGGCAACGTCTGAAGGGCAGATCACAGCGAACGTGTTACAATTTGCATTTGAGATTTAAGGGTATCCTTTATCATTCACTGACACATTCGCAAAAATGAACACATTGGCTCGTTCGCAGGAGGAATCATTGCTCTTAAATAATTTAGTAGTTTATAGTATTTTAAGTTAATTATGAAGATGGATATTCCTGCAGCCCAATAAGAATATTTTACCCTGGACGAATATGAGAGAGAGGACAGGATAAAGTGGTCAGGGGCTTCGATGTGAAGTATATGAATAATAAAACATTAAAGATGACAACTGTTAAATAAATTGAAGGCCTCTTCACCAAGTTCGTATAATGAGAACAGATTCTCAAAACAATGAACTTGGACTTTAGTAGGGAAAAAAATATATTTTATTTTTGGATTTATTTAAGGCTCGAATTTTTTCTAATTTGATCTCGTCTTCATTCTCAAAAGAATACAACTAATTACATCTATTTTCCATTATTAATTTTACAATCACACGTACACAAATGTGTTTGAAATAGCACATCAGTTAGTAATGAGAAGGAAACGACTAGCACTCACCAGATTGTTCATGAATCTCAAAAGAATTAAATAGAGGGTAGAGGGAATAGAAAGAATATGAGGATAAATCAGGAAATTAGACAAGCTTGAGTAACTCACGAAAACAGGATCAATTCCTGAGTAATTTGGCGAATTCATTTCCTTTAACTTCACAATTACAGACCATTTCTTATAAGAATCTTTGAACTATTAAGTTAGAAACAAAGTTTCCGCACAATCTTTTTTCAAAAGTTTATTTATTTATAGTTTTATTTAAAATTTTATTTATTTATATATTTATACATGGTGTATGACTAGTTAATATGTAGTGGCCTAGTCTTTTTTAGGACTTGTTTGAAAGTGCAGAGTTACCTAGGACTCGAAAAGCCTAAGCCATTACATAGTAATTAGTCAGCCACCAAATATAATATCCAAAGTTTCAAAAATTAACCATTAAGTGAGTCTTACTCGTGAAGACCATCGTACTCCTTTAATGTATGATTATAAGTCCGGCCCAAACGCTGCCCAATCGCAATGCCATATCAACCAAGCATTTGGAGAAGACACGATTAGTCGTCGCACAGCCTACGATTGGTTTATGAACTTTCCGCATGAGTAATTCGATTTTTCCAAGATCAGCCAAGAAGGGTCAACTCTAAGTGCCCATTTGTGCTCCTCTGTCAAAGATGATCACTATCTGACATCACGCAAGCTGGCTAAAAGATTTATCGTTTTAAGAATAGATTAGATAAATATATGGATGAAGCTGCTAGATGGGACTGACTTTTTTTATGTACATATGTATATATTTTTCTAAGGAGTGGGGAGATTATATTTTGCGGTTGCATGAATGGACATAATCCTCTAGATGCCTTTTATGTATATTGTAGATTAGATCTGACGAACTCCTGTAAAGGGTAACAATGTTGAGGACTTTTCTCTGGTAAGAAATCTTTTGTGTGTTGAATGGAACAGAAGCTGCCAAGTGTAGGCCATGAATGGTCTTTTGCAGTCTCCTTCTTTTCTTATGTTCTTATGTTCATACAGCCATTTTGAATCATTTAGAGGAAATGAGCAAAGTCAGCAAGCTAGATCTATGGATCCCACGTAAACAGACCGACTTCGAACGTCAGCCCTGCATTGACACCTTCATGACACTACTGTCAAAGAAACGTCTTTTTTATTGGATGAACTAATTGGTTACTGCACTCAAACACTCGAGCATGGCACGTAAAAGAAGCTGGACAGACAAAGGGGCACCTGCACAATTTCGAGCAAAGGCCTAGCTACATCAAAATAAGGTTATGGTTTGTGTCTGGTAGAATGTGAAGGGTGTTTATTTACTGTAAAATGTTAAAACGCAATCAGTCTATCGATGTTCAATTATACAGCCAACAACTGAAACAGGTCGCAGATCCAATTGCGCAGAAACGAAAAGAATTGACCTATGCCATGTTACTTCATGATAACACCCGACTACACTTTGCAAATTATACCCGGGAAAAACTCCTGGAGCTCGAGTGGGAAGTTCTCCCTCACCGACTGCCTTCATCAGACTTGGCAACAACAGAATACCATCCATTAAAGGCACTGCAGAAATCTTTAATGGCAAAACGCTCGCAGATGATGACGAACTGAAGACTACAGTTGGAGACTTCTTTGATATCAAACCAATTGAATTTTACAACAAAGGCATCCATGATCTATCCTGTCATTGGAAGAAGCTGCTCGAAAATAACACATTAATTACACTGTTCACTAAAACATTTCTTTTGCTGCATCGTTTCGTTTTAAATCATTGTCAATAAAAGTTGTGCAAGAATTGTTTTCCAACCTATTACTTTCAACATTGACAGCTCAACAGAAATGAAGATTCATCATACATCTTTCATCTCTCCGATTTAACGTTTCAATTTTCTATCTCACCTTTAAGCTTCTATACGCTAAAATGAGGGAACGCAAGCCACACTGGGTGGAACTCTCCTTTGGGTCGTGTTTAAGGTGGTGTCTTTATACACTTCAAAATTTAACTCCTACTTCCAAGGCAATTATAGTTTAAAGACAATAAAAAGATTTATCCTATTTATTTTTTACGACCGAATAACTTGGTCCAGTTAATGCCACGTGGTCTTCCATTTCTCTTCACCTTGTCCCATTTAAACCTGTTCCATCAGTAAATTATCGCAAAATTGGTAGTCTGGGCCCTATTCACCTCACTAGAAATGTCTATTCAATTACATATGAAAAACTAGATATTTTTTTCCTAAATTTTTAACTACTATTTCAGACCTATTATTGCTCAGGTTAAATGAAGGGCGCTGTGTGATATTCGCCAAGGTAACGGAAAAATATAGGCAATTTTCCAGGGTAGCTTATGAGGATGAAGGCTTCTAAATTGATGAACTCAATGGCAATCTATTAGCTAAAAGCCTTTCTTCTACGGATTACAGTCATCAATCAACAAGAGAGAAGGGAGGGAACGTCCTATAATCCAATAGGTACTTTCATGGAAACTAATCTGGTAATATAATTTCTGCGGCAGGTTTTTCAAATTCTTTGTCACCACCTTTTGAAAATTAAAAAAAAAACTGAATAAGATGGATGTTTGTTGATTTTGAATTATCTTTACCATAATTTGATTGTGGTTTTTGAAATTCTATAACTTCATAGAGGATATACTATGGCTTCCCAGACCCATGAAAGAAACAGTGATAAGAAGACTTGGAATGTTCTCATCTTCCAAGAAACTTTGGGTGTTTTTATTTCAATCTACAAGTTATTTGGTTGTTACCTGGTCAATTTAAATTTACCTTATGGTAGCAAAAGTTTGAATGATGTTTAAAACGGGGCGTGGGAGTATAGTCCCCCGTCCATCTCTTCCATATTTAATTTTGCCCTGGCCCTCGTTATCACCCTATTTCCTTTTCTTTTTCTCTTATCTTTCCTTTTCTTTAATTACGACTCATAGAAATTAAGGCCATCAGCCTAAACTGAAGGGCTAATAGGCATTTTCTGCCTGTCGGTGCTCTGTGTAGGAGCCTGTTTCTCGAATAAGATATAATGCCCTACAAGCCCGAGTAGACAGGGATAAATGATTATATTGTTTATGTCCATCAATAGCCCCTTTTGCTATGATGCATTTTATCCCTTTATCCTGCTATCCATCTTGCATTCACTCTCAGCTCCAAGGCCAATAAGTGAATCAGCAGCGAAATATCTTCTTCTCAATTTCACTTCATCCATATTCACCAATTTTTTATATATCTATCCTTGCCCCCCAAAATATCAGTCTGGCCTTTTTCCTGTTTGTGTTACTTAATTATGCATGCTGTCTATCCATTCAGATATCCTTGCTACATTTAGTAAAATTCTTTCGATTCTCACACCATTTTCAATCATGTTGACTCAAAAACTTTGATAAGCGCTAAAGTCATGATTGCAGCCAATGAAACTCCGCTTGGTGAGAGCAAAAATTTAAATATATGCAACGAAATGACACTCGTCCCTGGCCATGGATCTTCTTGCAATTAAGTAGACTCTTTAGTCAAATTTAATATTTATGAACCAAGAAAAAGAGTTTGATAATAAAAGGATGATTTGAAATAACAGGATTAAGAAGATGCTTGCTTTTGATAGCGTAAGATGATTAAATGCAGATTACCCCATTGGATTACCTATTTTTCCCTCTCTTTTCACCAATTATTCAAGTAAGGAGACGTGCCTTCATCATTGAATGGAGGAAAGTTTCGAGCGTTGTGCTTTCCGGGCATTCTCTTGCTGAGTTATTTACCTGGACTATGCACCATCTCACAATTTAACTTCACCTCTTTCTTTACCTCATTCAAGACTTTCTGGTGGATGGAACCTTGTTGGTTTTCGTTATTTTATTATGTAAACTATCGTGTTGGTGTTCGCTGTTTCATGAATTACAAAACTAAGAGAGTTGTTAAACAATTAGAGAATACAAAGGTAATTTTGTTTAACTCATCGCTTGCGGTGATCCAATTTGTCACATCTTCACTCTTCATTGCTTTCACCTTCACCATTAAACACCTCAACTTCACCGTTCATTTCTAACCCCATCAACATTCAACGCCTACACTCAACTCTACCATTCATTGTTTTGAACATCATTCAACACTTCAAGTTCATCATTCAATTGTTCAGTCTTCGAAGAGAAGAGGCATTTCATTGATACTTTGAACAAATGTAATTAAAATTTAACCTCGTTTCCAGGGAGGTTTAGAGATGTGCTCTTGTGATTTGAAGATGTTTGTATTTCACATGTTAATTAAGTTTACTATGGGTTTATTCAGGTAATTGGCCATAATAACCTGGGCAAAGCCTAACCATAATTAATTAGCATGCAATATACAAACGGGTAAAAAAAGGAGAGAAGACCTATTCAGATATATACCATCACCATAGACTAAACTTATTAACATGTAAGATACAAACATCGAAAAATCACGGTTAGAGGTGAGACCATTAAACCTCTGGAAATTTTAATTCGTTTTTCATGCTGATTTCAAATATACAATCCATTTTAACCTACATGCTATAGTTACTCTGTTATTTCTATTTTCTCGTTTACCAGAAAATTACCCTTCGGACGGACAGAGAGGGTATTTGTAGAAAGCAAATACTTCACAGTTCATAGGAGTAAGATAGTAATAAGTGTTATTGTGTAAAATATTGACTTTATTGTTTCTTTTTTCAGGTCTCATGTTAGAGTGATGACGTCTTCAAGAGAAAATTGCATTAATGATCCAGACACCTTCTGCTACATATGTGGCTGTTACATGCTAGTTCGTCAAAGGCGCAATATATCAAACTTTGTGATCCGCACTTATAAGAAATATTTTGATGTTCCTCTTGGCGATCAAGATAAGAAGTAGGCCCCACATGCTGTTTTCCATAGATGTGCGGAACATCTTCATGAGTGGATGAAAGGAAAGAGAAATGATCTTCCTTTTGGAGGACCCATGGTGTGGCGAGAGCCAAAGGATCACGTAAGGACTTTTATTTCTGTCTGGTGAATACTAAAGGGATTGGCAAGAAAAATCGGCACAAGATCGACTACCCCAACATTCCCTCAGCGATCCGGCCAGTACCTCATTCTGAGTCTTTACCAGTTCCGATTTTCAGTGGATATGCTTCCTTTGAGGAGGAAAATGATGTACGTGATATTGACGTCCACGGAATGGAATCAGAGTCTGCAGATTCATCATCAGATGCTGAACAGTCATTAGCTTCTCACTGTTTCAATCAAGAGGATTTGAATGACTTGATACGTGACTTGGCGCTCTCCAAGAAAGCTGCAGAACTTTTAGCCTCCAGGTTGAGTGAAAGACATTTGCTTGACAGGTCGTTACGGGTATCATATTACCGAACAAGGGAGAGTACCTTTGTAAGTATTTCTCTGAGGACTAACAATTTGTATACTGCTACGATATTCCTGGTCTGCTTACCGAATTGGGACTTGGCACCTATAACCCTGCTGAGAGGAGACTGTTTTTGAATAGCTCCAAGCATAGTCTTAAGTGTATCCTTTTGCATAAAGGCAATGACTTTGGTGCAGTTCCTCTCATTCATTCTGTCCATTTGAGAGAAACTCACGATGACATAAGAATAGTCATGGACTTATTAAGTACCATGAAAACAATTGGATCATATGGGTAGATTTGACGATGGTCAACTTTCTCATTGGCCAGCAGAAGGGATATACAAAGTGTCTATGCAATATCTGTATGTGGGACAGTCGAGGCCGTGACAAAGACTGGTCCAAAAAAGATTGGCCAGTTCAGGAAACTTTGGAAGGAGGAATACCAAACAATGTTAATGAGCCAATCGTAAGTCGAAAGAAGATTCTTTTCCCCCGACTTCATCTCAAATTTGGGTCGATGAAGCAGTATGTCAAGGCGTTGAGCACTGACAATGATTGTTTTCAATACATAGTATCGGCGTTTCCTGCTTTGTCATACGAAAAAATAAAAGCAGGAGTATTTGATGGTCTCCAAATCCGATGACTTCTGAGTGATTCTAGATTCGTGAACACCATGAATGAAAAGGAGAAAAAAGAAGGCAGCCTGGCTCTTATTTTCTGCCGTTGTTCGTAAATTCTTGGAAAAAAAAGAGCGCATAACTACCAGGATCGGGTTACTAATATACTTTTAGCATATCGTGATCTGGCATGCAACATGAGTGTGAAGCTGCATTTCCTAAATAGTCACCTCGACCGATTCCCAGAGAATATGAGAGCCGTGAGCGACGAACAAGGGGAACGTTTTCATCAGGATTTGATGACGATGGAAGAGCGCTACCAAGATCACTGGGATATACACATTATGACGAACTACTGCTGGACGATTATAAGAGATCATTCTGAGAAGACTTACAACAGAAAGAGTTACAAACGCAAATTTTTGCCCGATTGAAATTAGGGAGAGGTCCTCCAGCCTGATGTACGGTCATTAATAGATTAGCCCCTTTTTGATTACAGTATTTGTAATCCTAATGTGTAATTCAAGTTTCTTCTCATATGCAATAAAATGTTTGTGCAAAAAAACCTGCTTTACTATAAATAACGCAAAGGGGTGATTCAAAATTACTTCAGGGCATGATGATAGGCGTGATGAAATAAAAATGATTGTATAATATTAATTATTGATATTACGAAAAATCTGTAGCATTAAGAGAGAATCTGGTTTCAGATTTGAATTAAGTATGCTCAAATTAGGTAGGAAAATGTACTTTTGTCAATTCACCAAATACATTGCTCCCAAGTGTTATCTACATATGTCGATGGTATAGATGCAACTTGGCAAATTGAATCTCACTGCTGTTTCTTCCATTTTTAATTCTATTGCATTGATGTTTCATGTAAACGCACATGGCGATGAAAACATAGTTATTTTTACCTGTATATTGCCACTTGCAGCACCTTTCTATGGCAGTTTTTAAGCAATAGTCCCTTGCTATAATAACATTTTAAAGGGATCTTGTTCAGGAGAAATAAAAACACATTTTGAAATCGACGTGACCGATTTCAACAAGATGGATTACACATAAGTATGTTAGGAGCTGCTATGTTTCACAGGATCTTGAATAATGCTACTCAGCATTTGTTTGGGAGAATGCTTTTCTTCAGATAAGAAGGAGAGAACACTCAAGTAAATTATTGGTCACCCCAACCAGAGAGATTAAAGATCAGAGCGTCTTCTAAATTTGTTGCTTGATTTCAAATGCGAGCTGTTTAAGAAATAAGATCGATGAGTTTAAGAGAGTTAATTACTACAAAAAAATTATATTATTACTATCACAGAAACATGGATAGAAATTTCTTACGCGGCAACTAAATATGGATTAAAAAGGGGTGATTGTTTTTATTTTCCTTTAAAATCGATCTTAAAACTATAGTAAAAAATATAAATATAAGTACAAGCTCAAATCTTTTAGCTGTTGCACATTTGCAATTTGTTCTTATATTAACTTTTTAGTCCTCTACAGGGGAATATAGATTTTGCCAGATATTTTCGAATAGATTAGGCAAAGAATAGTTGTTCTTTGCGTAGACTTTAATATATTGTAGTTAAATTTTGACAGCAAAGTCACAAACATTAAAGGGAAACCTTTGCGGAATTTATAAATGATAAATTACGCTATATTTCCTTTAATTAATCGCTTGGAACCTATACATTGGGATGATGCTTTACACGCTCTTAGCGACTAAGAAATGTGTCTTATTTCGCTATTAAGAATGAGTTTATGCTTTATAAGTGTCCCAACTAAATCAAGGCAGGTGCCGTAGCTAATTAGTCAAATTATAAAATGTCAACGCGAAAGTAATGATGTTACAAAATTTTAAATATTGGTTCAGGAATAAATTCTTGCGGTTTTAGCAAATTATTTCTTACCATTAACAATTTTAGAAAAACTTAATTGATAACAATATGCAATTTAATCAATAATGTATTCTCCGTTGTTATTTACGACTTGTTCCCAACGTTCAACTAGTTTTTCGATGCCTCTACAATAAAAATCTCTGGATTTTAACTCGAAGAATTCATCAAACCAGGTTCTTAATTCCTCATCAGTATTGAACGAAACGAGGCGCAAATTGTTGGAGAGCGATCGGAACATATGGAAATCCGATGGAGCCAAGTCTGGCGAATATGGAGGATGCGGCAGTATTTCCCAATTAAGCGTTTGGATGGTGTCTTTTCTTATATTAGAAATGTGATAACGAGCATTGTCGTGTTGCAGAAGGACTCCATAACGTCGATGAGGTCGCTTTTCACGAATAGCTTAGGCGAGTCGATACATTTGTTAAACGTAGACTTCTGCATTGACAATCTCGTTGTTCGCAAGGAGCTCATAAAGAATGATGCCTTCACAATCCCACCACACACACAGCATCGTCTTTCGTGGAGGAAGTCCTTGCTTTAATCGCGGAATTGTTTTTTTATTGGGGCTAAGCCATTGCTTTCGATGGTTCATGTTGACATAAACACACCACATTTCATCGCTGGTGATGATGCGGTGAATAAATCTGTCATTATATCCAATAGTAGCCTTGTGACGAGCGAGCAAACCTGCGGCAATCGTGGAGCGTTTAAGTTTGTTGTTTTCGCTCAAAGCGTGCGGAACCAATGTGTCGAGCTTTTTAACTTTCCCTTTCGAATGAAGGTGATTCACTACAGTTTTCTGATCACAGGCCAATTGTACAGCCAATTCTCCAGTTGATTGACGAGGATTTTCATGAAGAAGGTCGTTTAATCGATCTTCATCCAACTTAATGTGGCGACCAGAACATTCTTCGTCATTAAGATTGAAATGACCGTTTTTGAAACGTGAAAACCACCAATGAGCTGCCTTTTCTGATAAAGCATTTTCTCTGTACACAGCACAAATATCGCGACGAGCTTTGGCTGCGTTTGCAATGTTCCCGTCTCGATTGAAAATGAATAACAACAAGTGTCGAAAATGCGCCTTTCTTTCAACTTGACATTCCATTTTGAGGGTACAGAACAAAAATTAAATTAACACAACTTTTAAATAAACCGCAATGACTTATTACAAAATTTCAAGACGTAGCCTAGGCAAAAGTTTAATAGTCTACGCTGTTAAGAGACGTAGCCTAACCTTTGCAAATTTTGCTCTCATTATTTATTATTGTTTCTTAATATGTGCACAAATCACGTCAACAAAACTGAAATCAACACAACATTAAAAAAAACGCAAAAACTTATTCCCTAACCTAATAATATATTAGAAATACTATAGGGAACCAGAAAAGTTATAAATATGAAACGTAATGTAGGAAATGCAAAAAATAAATACAAATAGGAATTACCGATGGTGTCTAAACCCAAAACAAAGAGATTTTATAGATACGCAAAGAGTGGCAAACAAATTTGCAAATGCACCATACCCTTGAGGATTCAGATGGTCGGTTTAGTGACAAACTTGCCTATAGAATTAAGGCATGAAATGAAATGTTTGTTATTGTCTTCATCGTCAAAGACAAATTTACCTGTTATTCCATATTTAATTAATAAAACTCCTTTGCCTCATTTTTACTTGATCAAATAATGAATATATAATTAATAAGATGTTTAAAGAGTCTAATGTGACTTATATTTATAACTAGAGATTACATTTAATCCTGATATTTACCAGCCCATTTCATTAAAATATGTCGTGGGAAAACTCTTGAGTCTATCATTAGAGACCTAAACATGCAGAATTTAATGGAGGACCCCAACCTGCAGAGTCGATGCAGAGTGGTACGCTCCTTCCGCCCACCTACCCGACACCTTCTCCCGTTTGTATAGAGATGCGGCAGGCTAAACCTTACCATGCTTGCCCGTGCGGCCCTTTGTCTGCGTTTGTTCCTTTTTACAGTATTTTTTTTTATTTGTTTTGCAGACTCGTGGCTTCTAAGAATACAAATATGAAAAGGGAGGCAGACAATCGGTTCTTCAATGAGGAATGCACTGATTTGTAATGCTTAGTTGATCACAAGAGGAATCCAGTGTCACTAATCATCCTTGAAACTTTGTGTTTAAGGAGTTCAAACGTGAATGGCGCTTAACCACAGAGCAGATGTCTTCCAGTTTGAGGAAGCCGAATAACTTGTTGGAAAATTTGAAGTTCAATTTCCTTGCTTTCTTTATCCTAAGCATGTTTGGCACCACAAACTGCGGCGAACAGCGTTCTCCAAAATGAAACACGCCAAGAGTGTGCTGCCTCGATCCTTTAGCCCATCCCTTGCCTGATGTGCTTTTTTTGTGGTTCTCTTCATTAAGTGTCCCTGATATTACATCTATTTATCGGTGCAAACAAGATCAGATGTCTCATTAGTAATAAATTATGGAATTTTTCCTTGTGATTTTAGCAAATTTTTCAGACCTTCCGAAGCAGCGCCCCCGGGCCCTCCTTAGTTGCATGTGTGCCTCCTGTGCTATAAATGTGTAACTTGTGACTTCAGCCTCTATGTAGACGTCAGCGTTCGTGTCTGAATAATTTTTTTGCTTTATTCTCAAGAAATAGTCACAACCTTCTACCATCATAAAGTGTTTGTTATATTTTAACTCTATTTTCAAAAGGCGTTTCATACTCCTACGCCTAAAAGAATTTTGATTAGATTGAAAACTGAATGGATTAAGGGAGTAAGTAATTAAGTGAGTTGCTACTAGTGACGATCCTCACAGATCCATCCCAGGACCATTTCTTTTTTAAAAATCTTTACCTCTCCAAAATATATAAAATTTAGAAAGAGATGTGGATAGAGTATAGAAATGGGGTAAAAGGTGGCAGATGAACGTTTAACTGTAGGGAAGTGCAGTTATTTAAGGAGAACTAATGTTTATAATTGAATTAATATTGGCCCAATTGTCTGCGTGTGTTTTATATGGTGATATTTATGGATGGTTGTACATAATGCTCTGGGTATTGTTGGGGAAGGAGTGTAAAACGGGCAGAGGCTCGTCCGTTTATTACTGGCTTATTCTTCGCAGCCGTTCTGGTTAAATGAGGTATATAAAGTACTTGAATTCAGTACAAGCAGGTGCAACAGGTCATATCTTTTGTGGATTCCTTGCCTTTATCATTGATATCAAACAGCGGGACACCACCACCAACTTGATTTCTTAGTAAAGTAGGAACAATAATACTAGCAAAGTTAAATATGTATTAATTTGCACTTTAAATGAGTTAACAAGTCTGCCATCCTCGATATTGAGGTTGATATCTTGATTGTGCGTCAACGGTCAGCCTTTCTCAAACTGTGTTTAATAAATAACTTTAAAATAAATTTTTATTTTTATATAAGAAATTTAACGGAACTAGGTGGGGTTTTAAGAGTACTAATTTTACAAGAGAATTAGGCAGGAATTAATGTTTATTAAACAGAGAGAAAATATTTAGATCGCCAATGGTGTTTCCATTCAGATCCATCTCAACTGATAACCTAGAGTGAACAAGAGAAGTTTGGGATTAGCTAGAAATTTATGGGAAGTGAGTTCTTTATCTAAGGATAAGGAAAGAGGATATTTACTCTAAACGGGTTTTAAGAGATTTGGAGAACGCGAATTCATGGTAATTTTACAGTTCAAAAGAAAAGGAAATGTGTTGTCGCATTTAGCAAGACAATTTCTCGATTTTGCTTTATGCTTTTTTAATAAATCCATTAATTTTATTCGAGGACAAAATTGGTTCAGACCACAACGTACAAGTAATACTACAGTTCACAATGGAGAGTAAATTAAATGTAGTTAGTTACAACTGCAGGGGTCTGCGAACAAATGAAATTGGTTTAAATAAGATACTAAATAATTTTGATATAGTTTTACTACAGGAGACATGGATATCAAAAACGGAATGTAAAGAGATTAATACACTTTTTTTAAATCATAGGGGTGTAGTAAACTCTCCAAATGATGATAGTAACTGTTTATTAGTAGGTAGGAAAAATAAAAAAGAAGGTGTAGCAATAATATGGAATTCAAAATTAGAACATTATATAAGTGGATAACTTTTGATTATGATTGGGTCGTTGGTATTAAAATAGTGCTTAACTGTCAAGAAATGTATATCTTTAATGTATACCTACCATGTGATTCAGTAGAAAATGAGGAATTATATATAGATAGACTATATAAGTTAGGTACTTTGTTAGAAGAGTTAGATAGTACATGTTATTGTGTATATGGCGATTTCAATAGTAACATATTAGGTAATGACTCAGAGTTTTCTAAACACTTACATTTTTTTTGTGAAGCCTATAAACTTAAATGGTCAAGCAGACTAAGCCTGCCGAGAGACACTTTCACATATGTCAGTGACGCATGGGGTTCAAAATCTTGGTTGGACCACTGCATTTCATCTGAGGATGTTCATAAATTAATTTCCGATATGTATGTATTATATGATTCTTTTGAGTCTGATCATCTTCCATTTGTGTCAAAATTGACTCTTAAATTAATACCTAAATTCTCAACAAAAAATTCTTTTGAGAACTTAGCTAACTATAATAGGATATTTTGGGATGAGGTGCCACAAAATAAAAAAGATGAATACACTGACATGAGTGGGGTGTTCCTCGAGAATGTGGAAATCCCAAGCGAGGCCTTTAGTTGTAAAAATTTGAACTGTAGAAATAATGAACATATGGAAAAAGTCACTTCTTTCTATAATAACATAATTTTTGCACTATCTGAGACATCAAAAATTATATTTGAGAGTGCATCAGATAAAAATAAGAAGTACAATCGGCCTGGTTGGAATGAACACTGTCAGGAATTGTATGAGAGATCCAGAGAGGCTTATGCTCCGTGGTTAGAAGTAAGCAAACCTAAGAGTAGTCCAATTTTCCATCTGAAAAATTCCACAAAAGCCAGATTTAAAGGGGCACTTAAATTTATTAAATTAAATAAAGAAAATCTAAAAAAGGAATCCTTAGCCCGCAAGCTCCTGAATATGAAAGTAGATAGAAGAGAATTTTGGAAAGAAATTAAAGTGCATAACAACAAAAAATTAAGTCCACCTGATGAAATTGAAGGTAATTCAGGAGCTGAAAATATTTGTAACATGTGGAAAACACACTATCGGGAACTGTTTAATTGTTTGCACGATAGTTCACTATCCTTAGACAACAATTATGCAGTCTCTGATAACTATAAAAAGGTTTTAGTATCATGCGAAGAGGTAGCAACCTCTTCAAAATGAAAGATTATTTAGTACATCAATTTTAAATATAAAATTAAATATTTTACAACACAGATCATTTGAACTAAAGGATACGAGGATATAATTTACACAGTCAGGCTAATAAGGATGAAAATGTAATATACTTGGCGTAAATAATGATCTTGTGAATTTTATTTTAAGCAGTAAATTCCATTACAGTTTTAATTTTAGGCAGTTCAAAATCTCAATAAATATATATCACTGGGCAAAAAATCTTTTGTTACTGGGGAAAAGGCACAGGTTTTAAACTAAATCAAGTATGTTGATTCCAAATCTGAACTCAGAATTGTTCTAGCACGCCAAGATTTTGAATTTTAAGCATGCGCAATATTATAAACTAAAAATAATGTGCATAACTATATTACATGATAATGTAATATAATTTATATTTTAAACTATATATATAAACGAGATTAAAAAATTCATATTTTGGGCCGCCATGAATAAAACAAACGATAAGAAATTTCTTATTTTTATCAGCAACTGATAGCGCTGTATTGCGTGAAACCCCCAAATACTAATCAGGTTATACTTGTTAACTCTCAATGTCGTTTGCACTGCCATGAAGTGTGTTACGTGTAGCTCTTTCCTTGTGTGATTACTGTTTGAACTATGTCCATTGTGTTAGATCATGAATAGGAGAAGAAGTGTATATCACACAGATGACTTTTCTTATGTCTGTGGAAAGTTTGCTCCGCATAACCAGCGGAAAAACATTGCCACCAAATTAAAAGATTGCTTATAAATAATTTAGGTGGTGTAAATTTAAGGAACAAGATGAATATTACTAGTTTCTTAAAGAAAAAAAGAGAAAATTGTGTATGCCTATTGTAACTCGGCTTTAAAACCCGCCACATGTGACTTCGAGAATAGACAAATACTTCGATTGAAGTTAAATACAAAAAACTCAATCGCCTCAAGAGGCCAAAATCTCACTCGTCAGATCAAAACAAGAAATCGCCCCAAAACAAATAACGAAAATTCTCGCCAGAAGAAATCAAGAGCTGACTAGAAATAACAGAAAACAAACTCAATCGCCAGACCAGACCAAGAACTCACTTACCAGGACAGACCAAATTTCACTCGCCAGAACAAACCATGAACTCACTGGGCAGACAGACCAAAAATTTCACTCACGTAAATTACCAAGAACTAAATCGCCTCAAGAAACCAAGAACTCACTCGTTATATCAGACCAATAAATAACTCGTAAAAACAGACGAAGATGTAATTCACCAAACCAGACCAAGAACTCACTCCCCAAAACAGACCAGAAACTAACTCAGTAGAACAATCCAAAAATCACTCACCAGCACACACAAAGAAATCACTCGGCAGAGCGTACCAAGCACTCACTGGCCCGAACAGCCCACAAAATTACTGAGCAGAACAGAACAAGTACTTACTTGCCATAAAAACAAGAACTCATTCGCCTCAAGAGACTAAGAACTCACTTGTCAGTTCAAACCAAAAAATAACTCGGAAAAACAGACCAAGGACTAATTCACCTGTCCATACTAAGAACTCGCTCCCCAGAACAAAACAAGAACTTACTCGGTAGAACACTCCATGAAATCACTAGCCAGCACAGACAAAGAAATTAATCGGAAGAACGTACCAAGTACTCACTGGCCAAAACAGCCCAAGAATTAACAGAGTAGAACAGAACAAGTACACACTCACCAGAAAAGACGAAGAACTCGCTTACCATAAACTACAAAGAGCTTACTTATTAAATCAGGAGAGGAGGTAAGTGTCCAAAACAGACCAAAGACTATCTCCCTATAATAGACCAAAAACTCAAGAACAGACAAAAAACTATTTAGTTAGAACATGCAAGTATTCACTCGCAGGAACAGACAAAGGACTAAATCCTCAGAGCTGATCAAAAACTCTCTCGCCAGAACAGATCAAAACTTATTCAACAGAATAGGCCAAAAACTGACTCGTCAAAACAAACAAAGAACTCATTCTCCAGAACAAAGGAGAGAAAACACTGCAAAACAGACCATAAATTTAGTCGGCAGACCAGCTCAAGAAATCACTCTCCTGAAAATATCAAATACACACTTGCCAGAACAGACTATTACCTTACTCACAAAAAATCAATAACTCACTCTTAAACATACTTATAAATTACTCGTCCTATCAGACCAAGAACTCACTTACCACAAAAGAAAACGAACTATCTCCCCCCAAAAGAAAATGACTTCAATTGATCGAACATACCAACAACTCACTCGATAGAATAGGCAAATAAACTCAGTTACCAGAATAGATCAATGATTCATTTTGCATAATGGACCAAGAAATCACTAACCAGACAAGAGCAAGCAATCATTCGCAAAAACAGAATAAAATCATCATCATATAGCAAAAAATAAGTTGCCTAAATAGATAAAAATCTCACTCCTCATAACAGACCAAGAACTAACTCACATAAACCGACCAAGAACTCACTCGCCATCACTTGCAGAACAAGCAAAGAACTCACTCACTAGAAAAAACAAGAACTCACTGCTAAGAAAAGTAAAGGAATTCACCATCCATAACAGATCAAGTATTCACTCGTAGGTGCAGAATAAAAACTCTCTAGCGAGAAAAGAACAAGCCATTTCTAGTCATTACAGACAA
Organism: Ceratothoa steindachneri; assembly: GCA_963969495.1. NCBI lineage: Eukaryota > Metazoa > Arthropoda > Malacostraca > Isopoda > Cymothoidae > Ceratothoa > Ceratothoa steindachneri. The sequence continues at coordinate 71,417,358 of OZ018327.1, read as the reverse complement.
AGAACCCACTCACCAAAAAGAGCAAGAATTCACTCACAAGAACATACTAAGAATTCATTCGCAAGAACAAAGAAAAGAACCCATTTTAACAAATAGGCAAAGATATCTCTCCTGAACAAACCAAGAATTCACTCGTCTAAATAGAACAAGAACTCATTCGTCAGAATAGACAAAAACTCATTCAGCAGAACAGACCAAGGACTCATTCTTCAGAACAGACCAATAAATCACTAATCAGACTAAACGATATACTTTCTTCCCAGAGAATATGAAGAACTCCCTAGTAATCAAATAACAAGAACTCAACCGCCAGACCAGACCCAAATCTCACTCATCACATTAGAAAAAGAATTAACTTTTAGAACAGACCAAAAACTCACTCGCCAGATCAGACCACTAACTTACTCAGCAGAAAAGATCCAGAAATCACTCGCTAGAACAGACCAAAAGCCCACTCGTCATAATAGACCAAGAACTCATTTGCCATAACAGACCAGGAACTCCTTGGCTTAAGCGGATCAAAAAATCATTCTGCAGAATAGACCAAGAAATCATTCGCAGAGCACTAAATATTTCACTTGTCGCGCCTGAGCCTAAAAAAAAATGAGATCATCGAATAGAGAGGAGAATTTTTATTGTCTTATAAGACGATTCACGCGCTGGTCCTATGCCTTTCAAAATTCCCTCGATCTTTGCACCATTGATATCCTTTATATTTTCTGGTTATGAAGGGAGAGAGAGCGAATAACTTCACTATCTTGCCCCGGGTGTTGTATGTAAAGGTGGCTTAAACTCGGGTGTGGCCTACTAGCGTGGGAAGACAGTAATATGTTGAACTGTCGCAGATAGTGTCCAGAAAGGCCATCTAATCTGAATCTTTATGGTAAGCCATTGGCGTAAAAAAATGTGATGGGGATATGTGAAGAGGGAAATTAGGGTGAGTAACTAAATTGTCTAGAATAGGTAGATTTTAGATACTTCACCTATTTCAGATATATTCTTAATGAAGTGAAGAATTTCTTTTGTGGTGTGACTGACAGAAGTCCGATAATATATGGCTATGAATGTCTGAGTTTGAGAATTATTCCGATGTAGTTGAGAGTTGCAAGCGTGAACCTGCACGAAGTTTGGGTGAATGAAGCCTGTAATGAAATAACTTAGGAAGTTAAAGTGATTTTCTGGAATGAGTATTATGAACGTCTATCTATGATAGTTCTCAAATATGTAGATGGGCGAATAGTTGACATGATAAGTGATGAAATAGCTGGAACATTTGGCATACCTTAACAGAACAAAAGGTGAGACAGAAAGTGGATGTTTTGATGGCTAGAAGTAACTTGTGTGTAGTAAACTCGTTCTTCCAGTGCATATATTTGTAATGAAGGTGGAAAAGAAGGGAAATTAAATGTAAAATTTGTTAGAATAAGAGATGGAAGATTACTTCAAAATCCTTGAGAGTAGGAGAGATGAAGTAAGTGTGAACATGAGGATAAAACAAATGTGGAACAAATTTATAGAAATGATATGGGTAGTGCAAGAGCTGCTCGTAGTTTGCTAGAACCTGAAAAAGCTAGCCCATTACTGGAAGGTGGCTTAACGATATGAATCATGCAGTGGAAACAATGGAAAAAGAACTTGCAGCTTCAAAATAGTGGTGATAAGCACGGCTTGGAAATGCGGATAAATGTGAACAAAGAGGTGGACAGAGAAGTATAACCAATAAATAAACAGAATAAGGTAGCAGCTAATGAAAAATAAGTTTGAAACAGGCATGGCGATCACAAAATGAAATGTTATTCTGGAACGAACTGAGACATATAAGAAAGCAAGAAAAATATGTTTTGGGGGACATCAAATATAAGAAATCTTGGCTACTAGTAAGTAATGAAGAGATCAAACATAAAGTGTACTTTATATTGATAAGTTCCATACTGTTGGTGTGTAGAAAATTAAATGAATGTGAGGAAGCTTCGTTAGAAGAAAGAAATTGGCTGCTATATCAAGAAATGTACTATATAGTGTTATAAGAGGTCGAACAATTTGGAAGGAAATTTGTAGTATATGATATATATGCTGGAATGCTAAAATGAAATGGATCTGGTTGTTGTGCTGTAAGGCACATTAAAATGGAACAACACTTGACGAGAACAAACTGCTATGAGTGTACAGATGCACAAGAGTAGATGGAAGGAAGGTGAATGCGAGGAATTGAGAGGAATAAGTTTTTTAGTGCTGTAGGAAGGGAAATGGAAATCTTCGAATTAAGCGTGTAGAAAGATTGAGCGATCTATAATGAAAAAGCAATGGGGGTAGGAATAGGTAGTATCGTGGATGAAATATTTGCCTTTGTACTTATTTCTTATAAAATATGGGATAAGTGATGTAAGGTAGATGCTAAGTTTATGGATCTGAAGACAGCTATGATCGGGTATAGTGTCAAGCATTATGAATACAGGGTGGTACACTGTCAAATGTTGTGAAACGTATTTACTTACTGTATGCCAGTTATAAGGTTTAAATTAGGGGAAGCAAAGATGGTTGTAGTGATATGGTTTAAATAAGAAAGGGTGGAATGTGTAAGACTAGCGTGTGTGCTGCAAAGCTTGGCATTTAATATCCTTATGCAGAGTTCCAAGAGAAGTTTTCATTGCATTTACGTCAATTTAACTCTTAAAGAAGAAGCAAAACTCGACAAATAGAGCAACTTATTGTTATTGGCAACTTATTGTTTTGGAGGGTGAGATGTTACACAAGGCTAAAAAACATGTTTTTTCATTATTTTTTTTACCGATTGTCTAGTTTTTATATGCGTGTCAAGAAAATCATTACCTGAAAAGGGAATATGAATATATGGATTCAAAATGCTATATGAACGAAAAATAAGACAAATTATTGTTATCGTATCGTATTGTTATCGTGGATGCTAGAAGCCCCTTGGACTGCATTCCTTTGAGGACTTTATCATTTTCTTGGCAGGATACAGAAGCTTTGATGAAGCCTCCAGTGAACAATCAAGTTCATTAAGGTAGGTCCACTCATGCCTGCATAATGTGGACACGTCATAGAGAATAGTTGATAACGCATACCCAACATTATGCTCATAAACAGATATGTGCACATTGAGAAGCACAAGATCCCTGCTATGGTGTTTAGTTTTGTAGAGTCAGCGCAATATCTTCGAATAGAGGGCCTCATTTCTTTTTCTTGCTCTAACGAGCCTGCTGTAATTTTTTTCAGTTTTAAAGGTTTCAGCATGTTTAATAAATATAACTAGCTATAACTAAATTTACTAAATATAACTAAACACACAGGAATCTACACAAAAATTAATTCTTAATTTGTGGTGGACACGAGCCGCCGTCGTCAAAGTACTGACTTCATCAAATTATAAACTTTTGATGCATGCAGTATAGGCTATTTATTACCAATAACAAAGTCTTCTCCTCCAATATAAGCAATAAGGAATATCGACTTTAATGTCACCCTCCCTTAATGGTCAAAATGGATTCACTTCTCTCAAGGTATAGAGACATTCAGTCATGAAATGCTCAAACGGTCGATAATCGCTTAGTTCTTCACTTTCATTTCCGGGGTCTCTTCAATTTAAATTGGTTTAAGTTCAATTGCTATTGGAGATATTGAACCATATGATACATTGTTATAGAGCGCATTTTATCTTCTTTGGCTCAATAGAGCGCATTTCCACAATTTTCTAACCATGATTGCTCCAGTTAAAGAAGTTCAATTACTCTCACAAACAAACTCTTTTGGGAATGTTTTTTCGCATTTGTAGTTATATATATATATATATATATATATATATATATATATATACGAGGGGCAGTCAATAAGTTTTGCAATTTGGATATAAGGAAAGGAGATATGAGTAAAAATGTTTTATTATTTTTCAATATAACTACCCTCGACTTCAATGCACTTGCACCACTTGTCCCCGAGGCGTCGAATTTCTTAGAACCAGAAATCTCCTGACTGCTGTCCAATCCACTCCTGGACGGCGAGCTAAACATCTTCATCGTCCTCAAACCGGCGTGCACGCAGTGCAGCCTTGAGCTGGCGGGATAAAAAGTAGTCGCTAGGGGATCCCAGTGATGGACGCACGTTTCATCACCCGTCACTATGCGCGACTCGAATTCCGCCGGGTCTTGGTTGTAAAGGAGCAGCAGCTCCTCCGAACCTTGACGACGTTGAAGTCGATCATAGGGCGTGAGGTTTCGTGAGGTTTCTAGGGACCCAAAGGGCAGAGACCTTGGCCATGGCCAAATTGTCGTGGATGATGTTGATAACACTTGCATGTAATATTCCAAGTTCTCGCTCGATTTCTTCGACCTTCACTCGTCCATTTTCGAGGCTCCTCCTCTCCACATGGACCACATTGTCCTATCAAATGGTTACATAGGAAGGGGCTGTGTCGGAGTACATTGCAACCATGCGTTCATGGATTTCTTTTGCATGCCTTCCTTAGTCAAAAATTTGATCACTGCGCGGTGCTCAACATTCTCCATTGTTAAAAAATTTTTGACTGACGATCTGCGATCAGTTACTGCTTCTTAAATAGACGCGGTAGGAGCGTGCGGCTGCAGGTCCTGACTTGTCATAACTTGTCCTAACACCCCCACAAATAGCCATCACCCTTCCTCTGTTTCGCCCTACCGATTCGCAAAACTTATTGACCGCCCCTGGTATATATATAAATTTGTTTTTTAATCTATAGCAGCGTACTATAGATTACGTAGAAGCGATTTATTATGTAAATTTGTCTCTTTCACTGATACTGATATTACTGAATGAATATTAGTAATATTTACTATTTATTTTTATTAAATTGTTATATTGTATAATTAATATATATTTAGAAAGAGCTCTGATAACCCTATTTAATGCTATAAAAGTCATTGCGATTAATTAATTAGGTTAATTTTGGCGAATATTTTTCGTGTTTTGGCAGGGGTCCCCTTAATAGAGATGAACTGAATGACGGAAACAGTGTGAATTAAGCTCACACGATATGGTGAGTTCGGAAGTAGGTTGGAATAGAGAAAAAGTTAATAGTTTTGTTTCGCAGTGAAAAAAGTTCTAGGAATAGTAGTATTAAAAAGAGTTTGGGTGGCTTTTCAGATTCTATTAAATGTTATAATCCGTTAAATTTTAGGTCTTGAGGTTAAGAATTCGAGGGCGAGTTTCCAGTGAGTTCTATTTCTTTTTAGCCCATTTATCAGGTCTCTCACCTCTTAGCTTTCTCCAAGAATAAAATTGAGCTGAAAATGTTTTCTCTCAATGGAAATTACATTAATACTTTAATTCTGGTTATGTATTGTCTCCGTCAGTAGGATTCTGGATTGGTTTGATTGGTTATTCGTATGTTTTGGTACTCTTACTAGTAGTTAGACATCGTCTCTGATGCTACACTCGACGATGATGATATTGAAAGAGGAGAAGCTCGATACGTCTCGATTCTCTGTTAATACATCCCGTAGGATAAGATTGGCATTGACTTCCGCATGTTGCCACACACTTGCTGATGCGTTGCAGCTGTCATGTCTACTCATTCTAATTCTATGATCTGGTATCCAGGATGGAGTCGTCCATCTTGAGCAACTAACTCACCAGGAAGACCTCTTAATCCACTAAGGAATGCTGTAATGAAAGAAAGCGAAGGTGTTAGAATAATTTTCCTCAGGCCTTCTGGTCCTTCGCTACCAACCAAAACAATGATATTGGAGTACAAAATCCCTAGTTAGAGGAATTGTTATATTAATCTAGATGTTTACGTTTATATAATTAATGTTTCTCCTGAACATCTCTTTCTTTTTTTGCTGTTTGGATTGTTTTCTAAAGCAAGGAAATCAGACTTTAGGATTTCGAGATATTTTTCGTTGGAGTGATAACTAAATTTACTACCAAAATTAATTTTGACTATTTTAGATCTCGCATAAAAAATATCTATCAATCAACGCAAAGCACAAATAGAACCATATATACCATAAAGGACGAATATGAAGATCTTCCTAACAACTTGGTCAGCCATTCTTAGGAAACTGGAGCGAAAAAGACAACGATGTTGAATTTAACACAAATTTAACACAATTTATACCTCCCATAGAAACTGGTGGATTTAGTATTTATATACGAGGGGCGGTCAATAAGTTTTGCAATTCGGATATAAAGAAACGAGATATGAGGAAAAGTTTTTATTATTTTTCAATATAACTACCCTCGACTTTAATGCACTTGCGCCACTTGTCCCTAAGGCTTCGAATTCCCGACAACCAGAAATCTCCCGACTGCTGTTCAATCCACTCCTGGACGGCGAGCTGGACATCTTCATCGTCCCCAAACCAGCGTCCACGCAGTGCAGCCTTGAGCTGGTGGAATAAAAAGTAGTCGCTAGGGGCCAGATCTGGACTGTAGGGGGAAGTGTTGAGCTCCTTGAATCCGCACTCACGCAGGGCAGCTTGTGCAACTCTGGCCTTGTGGACTTTGACGACGTTGAAGTCAATCATGGGGCATAAGATTTCTAGGGACCCAACGGGCAGAGACCTTGGTCATGGCCAAATTGTGGTGGATGATGTTGATAACACTTGCATGTGATATTCCAAGTTCTTGCTCGATTTCTTCAACCTTCACCCGTCGATTTTCGAGGATCATCCTCTCCACAAGGGCCGCATTGTCCTCGTTGGTCACGTTTGACGGGCGATCTGGACGGGGGTCATCTTCAAGGGACTCACGACTGTGATAGAACGGGTTGAGCAGCGTTAATTTCAACTCCTATCACATATTATTTAAAACCACGATGCCCTCACGTGCATCTTCGCTTCGAAGCTTGGCGCCTTATCGCAGCCACCTGAGTCAATGTTCAAACAAGGAGGTTTATCTTCCCCCGTTTGCCCCCACACGCCGACCTCGCCAGATTGAGTTAGGCTTATGGGCAGATAAGGCGTTGTTCCCAGCCTTGGTTGTGCATTCCCTCGAAGTTCCCACTCCATTGTCCCCCCACGCCAAGGGAGTGTCTCGACTATTTAGATGGAAACTTTACCACTAAGATCAGATTGGAGATCCAGATTTTCGTCGTGAAACATCACCACGGCCCTCTCTTCCTTTGTGCGCCAAGGAACCTCGACCTCGAGATTCACCATCACTTGTCCAGAAGGAAGACAATATCCCTTGAGTGCCAAAGGTTCGAGCCTTTCATGACGCCAAGTCCTTAAGGCTTTCCCCTCGTTGTTGCGGAAGAGAACAACGTAGAACAGCCATTGTTCTTTTGAGCCTTCGCCAAGAAACGGTTCTCACCCTTCCCCCTTGTTGTTCAGAGGAGAACAACATTAGAACAGCCATTGTTGTTGAGCCCGTAAACAAGAGACAGTTCTCACCCCTTCCCTCGTTGTTTAGGAAGAGAAAAACGTTAAAACAGCCATTGTTCTTTTGAGCCCTTCGCCAAGAAACGGTTCTCACCCTTATCCCGTTGTTCAGAGGAGAACAACATTAGAACAGCCATTGTTCTTAAGCCCGTAGACAAGAGACGGTTGTCACCCCCCTATTGTTCAGAAGAGAACAACGTAGAACAGCCATTGTTCTTCAAGCCGTTTGTCGAGAAACGGTTCTCATTCCCTAGACGCCACGTCAGGATCATCTTATTCCCTCCCTTTGGCTGGAACTCGCCAGTGGACCGAAAATTCCTTCACGTCGCCTTCCACTGCACCACTCGTATAAAGTTACGTAAGCCAAACGTTAACTTTGAGTATTGAACCCTTTTGTCAATTCTATCCTGTTCTTTAAATGGTTTAGCGAACCATCCCATCTCTTTAACTCTATATTTGTTTTACCTTTTTAAATCCTTTAATCCTCGGATTAGCCCGAGCCCCCACGACCCTTTCCATTTTCTGTTTATGTCAATATTTTCCGTCTTGTTTTTGTTGATAGTTATTATTAATAAAACTCTATTTTATTAATGATAGCAATATTATTATCCTTGAGCTCAGTTCCACTTCTTAAGCATATCGAAGATACATAATATCGGCCCGCTAGACATTAACGCACTCTAAAGATAATTAAAGAAGTTCCCTCAACGAATAGTGATATATGGTTTATCGTCGGGAGTCCATGCTACGACAACGACCATGGCGAAACTCCCTATTCTAGCGAGCAATGGTTGCATAGGAAGGGTCGGTATCGTTGTACTCTTCAACCATGCATTCATGGATATCGTTGCATTTTTGCCTTCCTTGGTCAAAAATTTGATCACTGCGCGGTGCTCAACCTTCTCCATTGTTGAAAAATTTGTGACTGACGATCTGTGATCAGTTACTGCTCCTTAAATAGATGAGGCAGGAGCGTGCGGCTTCAGGTCCTGACTTGTCATAACTTGTCCTAACACCCCCACAAACAGCCATCCCCCTTCCTCTGTTTTGCACTACCGATTCGCAAAACCTATTGACCGCCCCTCGTAGGTAACAGTGGCCTCTCCTCTCCCTAAATTGGTGCTGCGAATATCAACTCCTATAGGACCGCCCATCGGCTTTCCAAAAATGTTCAAAGTGAAATTCTGGGGCGAGCTGAAGAGGATTTCGGGATGGGGTAACAAATACAAAACTCCTCCTGTTACAGAAGGTTTCTCTGCTTTGTGTGGTTACAAGCCCTATTTCAGTGTGGCAATACCTAGATGTGAGTGTATGTACACGGTAAAAAGTAGACATTTAAATAGCAATCTCGTTGAGAGTACAGCAAACCCATTGATTTATTTATTTTTAAGAATGAAAAAAATAGCGAGGGAATCTGTCTTAAATTTGTTGATAATAGAATTTTAAAGAAAGTAGTAAAGTTAAATTAAGGTAGCTATTTAGGGACAGCCTCAGGGAAATTCCTGCTCCAGATTGGTTGTTTAGCTAAGTAATTTGGAAGAGGTGGTATAACCTAACCTGATATTTTATTTCTCTTGTGATTTGAACTTTACAACTTGGAGGGAGAAGCAAAGATCTGTTGTGTAAACATATTTAGATTGTTTATTTTAAATTATCTAACTTATGAAACCATAGAAGTAAACCGATAACAGAGAATTTAAGCGATTAGTTTAATTGTTAATTAAAATTCTTAATGACCTAGTTGTTTTCGGTGCTTTATGTTAAATACAAATCGTGTATGGTAAATTATAGTTGCGACTTTAGAAATTGCGTCTATTTTCATTTTTAACCTTTAAATATCACCCGGGGCGTTCTTGGGCGATGCTGATCTGTCGATACTCTCTCTCATCAGCAAGGCTCCGTCACGTTTCTAACCAGTGAATCTGTATTAAGACATTGTTATGTCAAGTTATATTTATAACTTTCTCCTTACATAGATATAGCTCTTTACGAAATTACAGCTCAATCGGTCGTCCAGAAATGTAACCACGTTAAATAACGCTAAACCTAGTTTTCCATAACTAGACCACAATAAAGATAAAAGCGAAAGAATAAAGCGAAAAATAAATTCAAAAGTAAAAAGGTTCAGAATAATTTTCTATCATATTTAGTGATTCTTAACTTCTAATTTTATTCTTTTATAAAGTCTTGACTAAAATCATCACAAGTTAAAAAAAAAATCAAACCAAATTTATAATTTATATGATGTTAAACACGGCCGACAAAAGGTATTCAAATACATTGTGCAACAAATTTCGGTGTCAAGCAAAAAACATAGATTTTATGTGAATTATATTATGAAGTTGATTGTGTTGAATTCGAATTTGATAACAAATATTTCCCATCGCTTAATATTTTCCTGTATTTTGCTCCTAAAGTCTGATTAAATGTGTCCATTGTAATTAATTCATAAATATATAATGAATCAGCATGGTTGTTAGCATTATATAATATATTCAATACATTTTAGTATTTACTTCTTCGTTTGTAGGACGTCTCAGGTGTGTCGCGTTTTAGGTTCCAGCAGAAGTCGGCCGGCATAACAGGGTTACATTTTTCCTTATATCTGTTTTCCATTGACGCTATATTTTGATAGAACCTATCTCCTTGCTCGTCACTCACATCTCCTGCATTCTCTGGGAAGAAGGAAAAAGGAGAATGAAGAAAGTGCATCTTCAGTGATATATTGCATCCGAGATCTTGGTAGCACTTGATTAGGCTCTCTACTATATCTCCCCCTTGGCCCATTAGTGCTTTCCCAGAAGTCCTTTTCATACATCTTTGAATGCATGCCAGGTCGCTTGCTCAGTTTCATTCATTGTCGCCTTGAAGTCCTCATCAGCTATTAGTTAACGAATCTGAGGGCCTACGAATAGGCCTTCTTTAATCTTGGCATCACTTATTTTAGAGAAGATCACTTTAAGGTACTGGAAACATGGCTTGTTATGTTGCAGTGCTTTGGTAAATTGTTTCTTTAGGCCTAGTTTATTTGCAATAGTAGCTAAATGATTTTCTCCTTCTTAAATAGTGGCTCATGAATTACATTATGGCATCCAGGCGTTATAGTTTCCCGAGATCTTGGTAGCACTTGATTAGGTTCTAGACTATACGCTCTTGCTAGGCTTATTGGTGCTTTCCAAGAAGTACTCTGAAGACATCTTTGAATGCATGCTAGGCCACTAGATCAGTTTCATCTATTGTTTCCTTTCAAGTCCTGATCAGCTATAAGTTAAGGAATGTTAGGGCCTACAAATATGCCTTCTTTAATCTTGGCATTACTTATTTTAGGGACGATCGCTTTGAGGTACGAGGAAAATTGCTTTGTTACAGACGGGAAGACAGAAGTCCAATCTGTTGCTTAGTAGGTGTTAGATCACGAACTAGATCATTGACTTTCGGTTGGGTGATGAGCTGTGGTTTCTTGTCATAATTAAGCTGTGCAACATATAGTGTACCTTAAGATTCTCAAACGTCTGATTTGCTCGTGTCATCGCTTTTTAGTTCAGAGGGGGGCTGTGGTACAGAAATAGCACTTGAATGTCGAACTGGGCAAATAGCAGAATGAAGATCTGGATACATGATAGTTTTCTTGCATTCTGTGTTGCGACCTGCAGTGATAAAAAATAAAATCAGACTAAAAATGGATATAACTGGCTGTGATCACTTGCATAAATACATTGTGGAAGTACAATTTGGTATGAACTTTGATCTTTTTAATCGAAAAATCTCGAAAATATATTAAAGTCCAGGAACGAAATCACATTGAATACCCACTTTTAATATCTGTTATGCAGAAGTAGCAATCCATTGAATAGTACTTTGGCTCAGCTCCCTCTAGACCATTGGGACGCCAAACATGAGCCAAGTCCCTTTGCCTTTCACCCAGGCAGAAAGGGAACTTGTAGACCTGACACAACATATGTGAGGTGCCCAACATTTGTCCTGGTCATTCACTTGACATTCAATATACAGATCATAAAGTTTCTTCACAATGTTTAGTCAACTGTCTCTTGTACTGTTTTAATGTAAATGATCCACATATATAACAGAAACTGTCTGGAGAATTTTTGCATTCCCTAGGCATTTTAGCTCTGTCTCCTGTAATTGAAAAACACTGCAGTATGAGAAAAATAATATAAATAGTAACAACAACAAATATTAAATGAAAGAGTAAAAATAGAAAGTAGTTATATTAAGTTACAAAAATTATCAAGCGTTAAGTAAGAATTACCACGAATTTGGACCCATATAACTAAAAAACATATTAAGTATACCTCCTAAATTTCATACATTAGGTTAAGAAATACCTTAGGAACACCTCAGTAAAATTATATCAAAATTTTTCAATACCTTTTAGATTTGTCAGTTTCAGCCCTATCCTATTTTCATTAATCCCAACGGAATCATCTGTGTATTTAACGTACGATGGTAATTTACGAGATACTGGAAGGTCGCAGAAAGAGACGGATATAATATTCGTGATTTGCGCCCAAAATGGACCTGGAAAAGGTTATTTCATTTGTTTTTTCATTGTTGTACATGTTATTAGTCTTTATGTCGCTCTATGTTCCCATGAAATACCTAGTTAAATATAACTTAAAAAATTCCTTTCTGAATCATATAGACTTTGAAAACTTGAAATTTGCATTAATAGATTAAATGGAAAAAGTATATTTAAAATTTATATAAATTTTAAGTTAGTTAATTATCTCTCTATAAAGTTCTTTGGTATAATTTAGAAACATCGATTTCTATGAAAGAGAACAAATGTGGAATCACAACCTATTCCTTCTAAAAAACACAATTGAACCTATTGCATTAATTTTTTGCACATCCACTTACAACTTCCAATTTTACACCAATGCAACATCTAGCTTTAAAATGTAACCAAGCATACCTCAGGTTCAGTATTTCGACGCCTCCTACATTATCTGTTTTGAGTTGATGCTTCAAATATTATTAGAAAAAAAATGATACAAATATTTCTACTGAAGCATTAAGCACCAAAGACAATATTTTAATGATTCATTTGGCAAGGAATTGAATGAGTTCTGCGGGTGAATTTTTCGACCAGATCATTTTCGGAATCTGAAAAAATGAGTTTGCTTTAGTTTTGTATTTCATTCAAGGCAAGAATTGGACCATTATTTAAGATTTTTAGGAATTTTCAGATGTTTATATTAATTTATACTTCTTGAGTATTTTTGTACTATTTATAGGGATTCTTTGGAATCGTATTAGCTCTTTTAGACAATTCTTACTATCCTTTAATTTTTTATCATTCCTTTCTTGTTACTCACTTAGAGGTTAGCCCCACTCACCGACTTCCATTAACCAAATAAAGAGGCCAACCTTTGTTGGGGCGAATGGACAGAGTGGTATTAGTGTATTTTACCATCAACCAGCGAGCAAAGAATCCTTCATGGCCATGCGGAGAGCCACTGATTTATCTTTGTGTATTAAATGTGTAAAGGATGTTGTAAAAGGGGGAAGGGGCGTCTTTATGATCGTGTGGTGACATATGTGGCCAAAGACGATTGGACGCTTGCTTAAACCTTAATGCACTGCCAGGTTAGTGAGCTCCCTGCCCTATTTACTTGGATGATGAGGGATATCGAAATACCGAGAGGTATCGCAGCTATTCTCCTAGTATCTTTTGGATTGAAGATAAAGAAAAGTAATTAAATATTAAGAATTAACGGGGTGAATGCTATGAAAAGTAACGAAACTAATAAAAAGCCTACTTAGTAGTCCTGTATGGTAAGTCTTGGTTCTATTTCCTAAACGCCATTATTACCACTAATGTTTAGACCGAATACCCATATCTTAGGAGAAGACGAGTGGAAACGCAAATTAGAAAATTAAACTTCAATTTGATAAAGCAACGGTAGTCTTACCCCTCCAAGATAATACTGGTGGTCCTCTTAGATTAAGGGTGGGCGAGAGGACAACAAAACCCGGCGTTTATATCTTCGAGGTCCTACCAGTGTTCTTAACTAAGAGAGTCAGCCGCCTACACATCCAAGACCGCGTTCTCTCTTTCAATGCTGAGGACGTCAGAAAATCAACCTTTGAGAACGTATCTGATCTCTCACGCCAAACCAGGGACTCAATTAACTTCCCTATCTCCCGATCGGGGGATACTTCTCCAAAGCAGAAGAATATCCGCTTCAGTCAGGATTCTTTGTTTGGTTTCGAAAAGAATGATCCCTCTTTGGCACTGAGTTGTGGAAGTTCAAGTACCCGCGAATTGTCCACTCCGGACGAAAATCCCACCAACTGGGCATTTCCTCCTTCTAATGTTTTGACATCCGATCTCTCATCGCTTTATTCCGAAATGTCATCTCCCGATATGTATGGATGTCTGGAAGTCAGATAATAGCACGAATCGTCCAGACACTTTCATCAGGGGGAAGCAGCTCTCACACTTTACGAATCGACCCTTAATCAGCCCAAGATGAAATATGGAGTAATGAAGGGAATGTCTCAGGTGTTGTGGCGGCGTAAAGAGAAGGTTCCCCTCCTGCGCCACAAGCAAGTTCGCCCCGTTAGGGTAAACTACCCTACCTAGAACGTGTGAGTTTGGACTTAATTGGTTGATGAAGACAAAGAAATTCCCTTCTCCACTCTGTGAGCCTTATATATAATTGTTAATATTTTAAAGGTGTGAGTTATTTCTCAATTGACATCGAGCTGTTCCTATTCTATTAGCCTACACAGATCTTAGGGAGTCTATCGGAGTTATTTACTCCGGTTAATATTTCTAAAAAAAATATCCGGCTTTTTCTTTCTATGCAAGTCAATTTTCCTCTCTGGAGTAATAGAATCATCTAAAACCGATTCATATTTCAATCTATCGTAAAAATCATCTTGAAGTTTAATGACCTTCCGCTCCTAATGAAGAGGAAGAGTGAATACACAGATCCACAATCGTCACTTTTCAGCCTTATAACATTTTTTATTCATCCATCGGTTCATATCTTCAAAACAAATGGCCATTTTAAAAATCTTCCATTCTTAAATATTTTCTCATTCAGTTAAAAATAAATATACGGTCTTTAAGGCGCTATTCAAGGCCATAGCAACTCATAGAGTGCCTCTTTGTCAGCCGAGAAAAGATTTAGAGCATAGGTGAGTGTTCTAGGCACGCGTGGTAGCACCAATAGATCGAGAAGGGAATATGGCAAGAGACAGATCTCCCATATTTCTTATCTACCCTGAAACATAAAAAATCTATAACTTAATTGTATGATTTTGAGTGATGTAATATAGAATAAAGAGCCAACTGCCATAATTTATGATTTATGAAAAGAATCAAAATCACTTAATGAATTTCCCTCAAAAAAATCTTTCAAGATTATTATTACATAACTTCAAATGAATTAAATTGTTTGTTTTTGCAACCAAACTATCAATGGAACTTTTTTAAAAGTAAAATGAAAAATTAAAAATGGTGCGGCCTTTTTCATTCTATCACTGAATTAATAACCATAGATTTCTATAAGAAACCTTAGTGAATATATTAAATTTTCCAATAGATAATTATTGTAATTAAAATCCTGCAACTTAATTTTCCCTCCTCAATACATAATTAAATTTCATTCAAACTTATTTGATAATAGATTTTTAGCAAATTTAATTTTTCCAAATAAATAAAAATATTTATTCCAACAGAGCAATGTTGGTAAATTATAACTATATAGTTCAACATCTCGCAAATTCTCGTAAAATATATAAATAACCCATATACAATCAATTTTTTGGTCATTGTTTAAATAAACTAACCAAAATCTTGTGTCCCGATACAACTTCCTCCTGTGGTTTGGTTATTGATGGCATCTGTTCTTTTTCTCATGGCAATAACGAGCTCCGTGTTAAAATTCACTTATGAATTGAGCACGGAAAATATACTTCCTTTTCTGGACGTTGATGTACAAAACATCAATGGTAGCTATATCAAAAAAGTATGTCGAAAAAGTACGGGCATGGGAAGATGCCTCAACGCGGAGAATGAATGCCCTGGAAGGTACAAAATAAGTGTAATCGGCTCATACATCCGCCGAACATACAAATGCTGCTCTACGTGGGAACCTTTCCATCAAGAGATCTTACGCGTAAAACAAACACTCGTGACCAACGGTTTCTCAAACAGCATGATTGAAAAACAACTGCAATAATTTTTAAATATGCAATTCAAAGATACGGATAAAACGAAAAGTAATCAGGAAACAGTAAACTACATCAAACTGTATTACACAAATCAGATGTCCACGGCCGATGAAATAGACGAAAAAATTATCAAGGAGATTGTTAACTGTAACATCAAGGTTCAGAATCAAATGGACAAAATTCAACTTATTATATACTATAAAACGACAAAGCCAACGATCTCCTTATGAAAAACAACAGCTGCTAAAACTCCTTGTATCTAAAGTCAACCAACATAGTTTACGAGTTTTTCTGCCCCAATGAAGACTGCAAGCCTTATAATAACTCAAAATAAATTGGCTTGACAAACACTACACTTTCAGGGCGGGAAGGCGGGATAGCCCCCAGATCAAGTGGGTAACTACCGCACCGTCTCGCTACTAGATTTCACGGTAAGGTATTCAAAAAATAATTAATAACAGACTGTCAATATTCCTCGATGATAATGGCTGGAGAAACAGCTGCCAATTTGGCTTCAGGAAAAATCAAAGCACGGAGATGGTCCTTAAAGTCATCCTTGAAAAGTTAGCGAAAACAAAGAGAGAAAATAGGAGCGTAGACATCGTATGCTGGAACGTGTCCAAGGCATTCGACAAAGTATGGCAGAGGGGTATGCAATTCAAGATACTACGATTAGGAATGAACAACACGGTCGTAGGATTTTATGTGATTATGTAATAGAGAGACGTGCTTATGTGGAAATAGGAGGAGATCACGGAGAAATATTCGAGCTCACTGTGGTTTGCCCCAACGTGGATGTCTGAGTCTGTGTTTCTATTTAATCAACACAACAGATATACCACCACCAAGATATGAGGGTTACTTGTACATCCAATTTGCCGACAACGTCACCCAGATCATAGTTTGCCCTTACAGGAACGAACCAATGCAGGCTAGCATGACTGCAAAATATATAAGAAGCATTAATATATACGGAAAAAAATGGAAAATTAAAACCAACAGGGATAAATTAAAAATGGTATGCGTGTACAGGAGGAGCATCTCAGATGTATAGGTAGAAGCACAGCTCTACAGATACGACAAAGAATGTAAGCTGCTTGGAATAACCATTACGAAATCAGGTTATAAAAAACACGTAACTAAGAGGGTAAATCGAGGTAAATGCCTCTTGGCATTACTGTACAAGAAATTTAACCTAAGCATGAAAAACAAGAGGAAAGTTATCAAGCCACAGTACAGTCCTTGATTATTTATACAAACATAGCGATGTACACGATCTCGAGAAGTAACCTATTAAGACTCCAAAAAGTCCAAAACAAAGCCATATACTTAATAACCAACATTAGAAGACGAGAAAAAAGATGACTACGAGACCTACACAAAGAGGCAAAGAAAAGCCACTTAACAAAATATTTGCAAAAGGAGCAAGGAGAATCATAGAAAAGACACAAAAAGAAGTCGGAGTTGAATTAACCAACCAAATTGCCCAAAGAGAAGGATGGAGATCACACAGATTATTCTAAAATTTCCCAAGGATAGTAGAAAGAGGAGAAGAGGAAGCAGAAGAAATCTACAACTAGAGAAGGAGAATAATACTCGACGACGACTAAGAGTAATTAAATAACCTTTGCATCACTAGAGAATATCATATAGTCAATTATAACTAGGATAGAAATACGAAAGAATAGATAGAGAGATAGAAACCTACACCAGGTTTCAGTAAGAATAATTACAAATAACAGTTTGAACGCCTCATAAATACAAACGCTACTTAGACATTTTAAAAATAGATACATATACAAAAAAAAACCGACAAAAAACAGTAATGCGAGAAACTTGCAAATACAAATATTCTAACCTCATCACGCTAGCTATAATTACCTATAGTGTAGAGAGATAAGCCTGATCTCCAGGCAACTAGCATCTCTTTGCAAACCTCTTACTTCTTTCAGCCTTTAAAATCTATTCTTTTTACTATCACATTCGCACACGGGACTCACAGTAGATGCGTGGGACAGGGATCACGATAAACTGCAAATTTATAGGTAGAAACAAGCGACACATCGTGGTTCGGATTACACGTTGAGCTGTAGGTCTCCTACTATTTTCTTCGCAGTCCTATCCTTAAACTTTCTTCTTCCTCTTCCTCTCACTCCTACCCGCCGTACTCACATTACTTGGAGCCTACTTTGGCTCTAGACAGTGTGACTATGTGGGTATACAAAGGAGTACATGCCCCCCCTCATATCCGTAGCCGCTCCATGAGAGTCAAGGGGCACGGGGGAGGGTCGGAAGATCTGTCCTTTATCTTCCACTTCTCTTTTTATTTCATTTTCTTTCATTCATATATTTCCCTTCTGAGAGTGAGCACTCATCATGCCTGGTCGTGGCAAAGGAGGAAAAGTGAAGGAGAAGTAAAGTCGCAGGCATGCTCATAGCCTACTCGTCTTTTTTAACCAATTGCTAGGCGAAGTTCCTTTATCTCTGAAGAATAAGCAAATCCCTCATGGGGACCTATTTCCCAAAGGGGGCCCATGGGGTCAGCCCCACAGGAAAACAAAACGCCCCCCCCCCTTCCAGCGCTAAGAGGGGCGACCAAACTGACGAGGGTGACTGTCATGCAGTCGATCTTCAGAATCCTAAATATTTCGCTACTACAGTTAATTGAAACGCCCTTTGGGTACGCAGCCATTTACGATTCTATGGTGGACGTAGAAAATTTGGTCTCCGAAGAAACAAAAAAAAGCCTAAACAAGATCGGTCTGGAAACCACAATACCATACGAGATATTGGTTTAACGAACTATAATCATGCGACGACTAGACCCATTCTCTACTGGCAACTCCACTGAAGAAATAAAAGAGGAATTAAGTGCCAATCATAAATGGGCAAAAATAACAAGAGTTGAGAAATTAAGCAATGCACAAAACATAGTAAAAGTAGTGTTCGTCAACATTGAAATGGCACACGAAGAGCTATGAGCGAACGACTAAGAGTGTTCTACCTTAGTGTTTCAACCTGATCAAATTGAGGGAGAAGAATTTATCCCGATCAACTGCTGCTTCAAGTGTTACGCAGTCAAACATCATAACACGAGAGACTGCCCCCTAACAAGAAGTATCGTCTGCTCCAACTGCTCGAGACTCGGGCACGAGTGGAAGAAATGCAGAGCAGAAAAAACTCAATGCATAAACTGCAAAGGAGAACACAAAGCTATTGCCACGAGGTACCCTGTCATGAAGAAAGCAATACATGAGAAAAAGGAAAAACTGAAAAAAGAAAAGGAGGCAAAGTCAAGGATATACCTAGAGGAGGCGGCGACGACGACGAGAAAATTTAAACCTAAAGCATTGACTCTACAAATGCCAAAGGAAGGGACAGAAATTATGAGTATAATCATGTTTTCACATCTATCAAACCTGGCTCACCCCGGACCGTTCGCGGAGGAGTTAAACCATCTTCTGAAGATGAACGGGGTGATAAAGAAACTATGGTTTCCACCGAACCCTGTGTCTAAAGAAATATTGAAAATACAATTTGCCGATGACCCAGCGGAAAGTATTGCTAAAATAATAACAGAAAAAGAAGAGGAAGCATATAAAGAAGATGAACAACAATCGAATATATCCCCAAGGAAGGATCCCGAAAAGCGGAGTAAAAAAGAAAAAGGAAACTATCGAAAAAGAAGAAGAAACCACTACTACTGAGGAAGAGTTCGACATAGAAGAAATAACGGAATACAAAAGTCCAAACGAAAAACATAGAAATAGACAAAAAAAGATTGAAGAAGAAGAGAAAACACCGGAAGATGAGGAATCAACCGAAGAAGAGAAGGAAGAACGCCCGAAGTTACAGTTGGGGCCCCTCACGGAGGAGAAGTTCATCCTGGATGAAGAATTCTTCTAAAACGTTAGGGTCCTGAACTTCCAGATCCTCGGGACACTCACGCGTAAACTCCCAGTAGGAGACCAGTCGAAACTACGCTAATTGGACATTGCACATATAAAGTGGGGAATATAGTAGTAGAGGATTTTAGTAGGAGAAATAGTGGGGAAAAATGGGGAAATTGATAGAAAAACGAAAATGAAAATGAGAATCAAAGACACGTCAGGGCATCTCTGGCTTTCTTGGCGTTTTCGAATATATATATATATATATATATATATATATATATATATATATATATATATATATATATATATATATTTATAATATAAGAAAGGCATTCAAGCCTTTGTAGCAGGGGGCTTTTTGATCTCTACAGCCTTTGGTAAAGACTTTTCATCTTCTAATCTGGGTTTTTTACACGCTGATTTGGAATTGTTTAGTATTTTGTTTGTTTTGTACTTTTTGTTGTTTTTGATATCTTTGGCAAGTTAATCGCGCTAAATTTGGAGGAGGAGGGGGGGTTATAAAATTAGCACTTGACTAATTTAGTGAAAAGTGATATTGTTTGGCTTTGTGTCGGTTGGGTATTGTGAAAATCTAAGTAAACCTTGGGTCTACATCGTCGTCAATGAGTAGTCTAATGCTTTTAAAAGGTTTTGCGCCTCCTATGTCATCAAAGTCCCTGTGTTCGAGTGCAAACTCAGGAGGGAGCTGACGGTTTACTTTGTCTCAGATCTAAATTGCTCTCAGGTGAAGCTCCACGTTTCTGCGGGTTATTCCCAGTTCACCATGGAGCTCATTCTGCCTTCTCCGCTCTCTCCTTCGGATTCGCGTTATAATATAGAGAGCCTCATTTTGAACTTTTTGTAGTTTAAGGACTTGGGTCTTGGGAATCGCGTTTATAGGGATCGGCGGATACAGGAGTTTTGATCGAATGCATACATTATATCTCGATCTTTAGATTGTTGAAGGTGCTCAGGTTTAGAAACTTAAAACGTCCCTCCGTGCATTCAATGCAGTTTTAGCTACATGACTCCCATATCCACGAGTCGTAATACGAAATCCCCAAACCGTGCAACCCGTGCGGTATGGGATGAGTGCACCCCACACACGGATTTCTTTGTGGGTCCGTCTGAATAGTGGAATTACACGGAACTTTTGGGCATTGGTAGATATCTTCCATCTTCTCTCGAAAGAGTTGATGTTTTCTATTTCTACCGCCATACTCTGTACCATGTAATCTACATTCCAATAAGGTGTCGTACAGATCATCGTTATATCATCCGCAAATTGGACGAAAAACGAGCCTTCATTCAAAGGTCGGGGAAGGTCGATGGTGTATATATTATAGAGCAGGGGACGTGTACACCCGCCCTGTGGCACCCCAGCCTCGAGTTCGAACTCGAAGCCATTGAAATCTTTAATATTTAGAAACGCCCTCCTCTCCATTACGTAGTCGCATAGAATCCTTTCAAGTATGGGATTGAGGCCCAGTTATAATATTTTGTATTGCAGGCCTCTCCTCCATACTTTGTCAAAGGCCTTTTTGACGTCGCGGAGTACCAGATTTGCTTAGCGTCTTTTAGCTTTTACCTTTGCCAACTCCTGGGTGATCAGGGCTAACGCCATGTCCTTTCCTCGCTTTCTTCGGAAGCAATGTTGTTGGTGATTATGAGATTTATTTTCCTCGAGGAATGTATTCACCCTGTTGGTCAATATTTTTTCCAAGACTTTCCCTGCAAATACTAAGAGAAATATAGGCCAGAAGTTAGCTGGACTGTCCGATGGCTTACCGGCTTTGTTACCTTACAGTGGTCAGGGAAGTAACCCACGTTCAGGCACGCATTCATGATATTTATGAGCCCAAATAAAATGTTAGGCGGGGCTTGAATAAAATTCTCCCTTCTCAGTCCTGTACGCCCTAGTGCTCCTTGACGAAAGGATTTTAAGTTTTTTGAGAGTTCTTCGGCAGTAATTTTACCACCCAATCCATCCATTTCCCATTCCTGCGATACATAAGGGTGAGGATAAGTTCTGTGTATCTAGTCGTTCAAGTCGTTTATTATTCCGTCTTCGAAGTCTAAATCAAAGTTACCATTCTCTTCCGGGGATATCTTAAATATAGATGCTCAGAATAGTCTGAATTCCTCTTCAAATTCTTTCGCGTCCGTAATTTCGGTATTGTCACGTGTAAGTTCTAGGATCTTTTGTGTGTGTCCGCCTCTTAGTCTTTTTACTGTCTGCCAGAATGTACGTGAGTCGTTTTCTATATTTAGTCCGTCTATCAAATTGTTCCAAAGTACATCTTGTTGGTCCCTAATAAGAGTCATTAATTATTCGCGTATCTGTCCTGTTCGTCTGTGCGTAGTGATTTTGAGACCAGTGAAGTTTACTTCATTGTTCTTTTCCCCGTATTCCTTCGCGAGAGATTTTATCCTAGGGGTCCAAGAAGGGGCATCAAGAATTTTATATTTAACTCGGGGAATGGCTTACTTATCGGCTTTTAATAAATTATCATTAATTTTATCCAACTCTTCGTCAATTTCTTCTAGAGTGGCATTAATTAAGGGATCAGGGTTGTAATTTTCTCGGAGTCGTTTATAAGTATCCCAGTATAGGGAGTTAAATGGGGGAAGTTGAGATTTTAATAAGAATAGCCTGGTGGTCGCTGGGGATAGGAGGGCCCGGCTCAATGAAGTAATTGTAGGGAAAGACAGTGCTATTGAGCACTATGTCTGGTTTTGTGGCTGCTCTGTGTGTAATGTATGTGTGGAAGTTTGGTCCAATTCTTGTCATAATTTGCCTTTTCAATAAGTGTCTCAAGATTCCTGCCTGCTGGGTTGGCCGACGTGTAATCTAAGGCAGCACTTCTTGCATTGAGGTCGCCGGCAAAAAGAACGGTTCTGCCGTGACCACAAAGTTGCAGGAAGTTATGAAGAGGCAAGTACCCTCTCCTTGGGGTCTGGTACCTTGTTGCGAGGACCAGGGCACCAACTGCTGTATGGACCTCAACCGCCTATCAGGACTCATGGAGTCCACTTATTGATCTGAAGTCAAGACCTCTTTTCACAGCTATCACGCATCCGTCGAAACGTTCTCTGCTGTGATATTTGGTTAAGACTTCGTAGGGGAAAATTTTTATTATGTCTGTGTCATTTATCCCATGTTCTGAGATAAATATTACGTCTGGGTCACAATGTCGTCTTACATTACCGTATAGTATTTTTTGTTCATCCAACCTTCTGAGTTAAAATGTAATATTTTTAATGTCTCCATTTTCTAGTTCACTAAAGATTCCTGTTTGTGGTCGTGTTGTTTTTTGTACTTATTCTTGAATGAGCTTAGGTCCTTGTGGAGTGCTTGGTGGCGTTATTGTTTTTCATGTACGTTTTTTTCTTAATTCGCCGTCCGTTAGAATAATAAAGGTTTCGGTTGCCAGTTTGATCAAGCCTTGGAGTAGAGCCTCCTCGACTTGTTTTTCGCTGCAGTCGTCCGAGGTTAATTCCGATTTGTATCTTCCGGATATTACTCTTCCTGATAATCAAGGACATCCATCTCCTTAGGGAAAGGGGACCATTCAGCAGTGAATACCTTCAAGTTAATTTTTCTCGAATAGTAAGCGTGCCTAGATTCCCCCTTGCAAGAAGAAGACGATCTCGGACGTCTCTAAGGATGTGAGGTTTCCCGTGAGCTGGGCGAACGTGCCTCCCCCCCTTAGGTCTAGCTGTCTCAGTCAACGTAGCCTCATTATTTACCTGTGTGTGTGATCAAGTTTGTCTCTTGTGCAATTTGTGTGTTGCTCTGCTTTTCAGTGCGTGTTTTTGCCTCCTTTGTTGCCTGAGCCTTGATCATAGGATCCCTGTAGAGAGCTGCCGCGCTGCTGGGGTTAGAAGCTTCTGTCAGCTAGTCTTGCACTTGGGTTTGAGACTAATCTTAAGAATCTCCTCCCACCGTGGGTTTGGGGTAAACCACATCTTATCCATTCCATTATGCGTCAGCATTTTATTAAGTTCATCCGCAAAGCACCCCGGGGAGGAGAGATTTGCAATGTGAGCATAATAGATGCAACACATAATTTTTGTCGAGTTCTCGTTCTCGACGTGGAGAAATGTTTGATTTTCCTTAGACTTCGCAACAGCAGCTTTAGCAACTTTGGCGTATGTACTGTTCACCGTGTTTTCTTCTTCCTGTCTCTTTTGGTTAGCTTTTTTCTTCAATAGCTCTTTTTGACCGGGCAAGCCATGAAGAGCGTCTTATTTTCTCCTGCACAGCTCAGGCGCTTCATAGAGGTGCTATTACAGCTCCTGCAAGAATGTGCATCTGACGAGCAAATAGAGCACAAAAGAACGTTCCACCTGGATCATGTGGCCGTAGTCTGCTCCTCGTACTTGTAGCACTTGAAACACATCTGGAAATCGCTAAACTCCTCACGTTCGATCTGCTCAGGGCAAATACGGACGTTAAAGAGGATCATACCTCCTCCCGTAGACTTAACCGCCATTGCCGTATCACAAAATACTATTTTGAATACGTGTTTGTATTTTTAAATTTTATGATTTCAGATACCTTCGCCTAGGTGTAGTTATTTTCCGCCTCAGCATGAATCTCTTCAATACTGTGCTCCCCCACTCATGGATCGAGGCGGTGAAGGATGATGCAACGATGTCTCTATATTTGTGGTGGTATGTGAGGTTTTAAGTTGGGTGTCTTTAGGCATTCTGCTGCTTTAGGAAAGTTGAGTGCATTGTAATCACTCTCCTTTGAACAGATAGCTGCGTATCAATTAGTCTCACAAGCTCAATTCCTAGATCCCGATAAATTTTAGCAAAAACTCTCCACCGATCAGGCTTGGGACCTTCGGAGAGGTTCTTCAGCGGTATCCGCCGGGTCTCCCTCATTTATCCTTCCATATCCTCATATGTAAGGATTGGAAAAAATAAACTTCAACAAAAATTCCCCACGGAGTAATTGTGTGTGTTTGAATGTGTGCGTGTGTGTAGTTTGAGAGAGACTTTATTCCCAGGTTTTAGAGAAAAAGATAGTTTCCAGGAACGGTGTCCCAGTCCAAAAATATAACTTTCAAATGGCACTTTACCTGGCGTGTAGGGAGCTTTTCGAATGCCTACAGGTTGTTTTCCGATCAAGGAGTCTCGATGAAGAGTTGGGAGGGGGAGGTAGGAAACAAGTTCACTTCTCCATACGGGCACACGAAAGCGAGTGAAAAATTTCCCAATTTTAATGCGAAAAATCCTAAATGAATTTCTTAGCAACACTGCCAAAACTTATCCAAAAGGATTCACTAAACGCGCAGTACGAACGTACAAATCTCAGTGCGATAAAAATGTAGGCACTAGCAGAGTTTTCACGAAAAGCAAAGGGAATTTGACGAGCTAAGGCAAACAAAGCAGTCGAAATTACGCGAAGGGATCCGTGATGGGAAGTTTAAGTGGATCTTCGATGGACCAGACTCAGTTTTTGAGATCGAAGGAACGCTAGATGACAACACGCTTTACATCCCGGATTTGTATTGCCGTGTTATGAGTAAGAACTCCTTTTAAAAAGTTAGAACCGGACAAAGAAAAATGTGGGTCGGGCAATTAAACTACCTTCAAAACTTACAAAAGTGAAAAAAATGTTAAAAGTTAATAGATAAGGTGTAAACAAATGAATAATTTGACTAAGTAAGTGCATAACCAAATTAATAAGTGAATAAAGAAATAACTAGTGAATAAATAAATTAACAAGTGATAAGTAAATTGAAGATAAATAAAGTGACTAAGTACATAACCAAAAGTAACTAATCAACACAAATAATGAAAAATTGTGGAATTAAAGCGAATAACCATAATAAAAATAGAATAAGTGAAATTTTAAATACTGAACAAACCAGAATAAGTAAAATTAATTTGATATAATAATATAATATTGTAAAATAAAAGAAAAAAGGAAGAAAGTATTTACGAATAAAACAAAGTCAGGATGATAACGTGTAAAGTATATTAGTTAATCTGGAAATTCAAAATGTGATATATAAAAAAGAAAAAGAATATAATCAATCTGTTACTATAAAGAATGTAGCAAAAAAAGAATTATAATAATAATACAACAAATTATTATAAACTCTAAACATGTATGTATATAAATAAATTCTCTAAATTGTAAAAATTATGAGTGTCCTCCACTGATCATGGAGCTTCGTGCTTCTTAATTTTCAATGTAACTTTCCCTTCTCTACTGTCCTTTTGTGTTTTGTGTTCTTCACCACTATTAACCTAATTATCTTCACTCATGTGTTTGCAAAAATACTCATTGTAATTCTTTCTTAATAAATCTTATCTTATCTTCTTTTCATTCAGTCTGATTCTGACTGTAAGGGAATGGTCACTTCCCCCCCCCTCGTTCACTCTTGGTGCAGTTCCAAGGCGGTCACCGCAAAGACATCCGGCCGAAGGCATCGGCGGGTCCCGCGTGACCGCAGCACTGCCCCAGACCGTGCCATGAAAGAGGTCACCCCCCCCCATCGTTCACTCGTGATGCAGTCCCAAGGCGGTGGTTACCACAAGGACATCCGCCCCAGGCATCGGCGAGGCGAAAGTTTGACCACAGGGTGGCATAACTAGGGGCCATGTAAGACCCTAAAGGTCAAAAAGGTAAAGATCTCCCCCCAGGAGAGTGAGATCCAGTTTCACGTCGAACAAGAAATTGGAGACGGTTTTCTCCCAACCTCGATGGCTAACGAGGAGCAGATGTTTGACTTCGTGGGAAAGACCGTTTGGGAAGAGAACTCTCCTGGGGCCGTCCTCAAGCTCCCCCCCCTTACCACTCCCCCAGTGGGGGTGCGAGGTATAAAGGAGGAACTCTGAGGAAAATCTTGGTAGTATACGTCAGGCCAGGTGACGAAGTCCTCGGTTCCCAAAACCGGGCTACCTTAGACTGGATAGGTAGTATACGTCAGGCCAGGTGACGAAGTCCTCGGATCCAAAACCGAGCTACCTAGACTGGATTGGTAGTATACGTCAGGCCAGGTGACGAAGTCCTCGGTTCCAAAACCGGGCTACCTTAGACTGGATAGGTAGTATACGTCAGGCCAGGTGACGAAGTCCTCGGTTCCAAAACCGGGCTACCTTAGACTGGATAGGTAGTATACGTCAGTCTCTAGGTGACGAAGTCCTCGGATCCACACCGAGCTACCGAGACTGGAGCGGTAGTTTACTTGTGTCGCCAGACCAAGAAGCACCCTGCAAGAGAGGCAGGGCTACCTACCTTAAGGGGCTAAGAAAAAGCTCATCCTTGAGCTAAGTCCCTGGTTGTCAAACCAAACAATAAGTGAACTTTGGTAAGTTCGACTTACTCTCGCCAGAGAGATTCCTCATATCCTGGTGTACCTTAAAAACCAGTGGTATTCCTCGTCCTTGAGGAATTAAGAAGAAGAAGGAAAAGGCTCCCCCTCGAGCCCGTTATTCGGTGGCCACACCAAACTGTAAGTAACTTATTCTCGCCAGAGAAACCCCCCTCCGTCATCCACGCCCGTGAAGAAGACCCTCCCCGAGTTCAGTCCTCGTCCATAAGGAAATTAGTAACGAAGAAAAAGCTCCTCCTCGAGCTCGTTACTCGGTGATCACACCGCACTCCAAGTAAGCTTGATTCAAGAACCAAGTTCAACTCACTCTCGCCAGAGAGACCACGACTACCTGGGTGTTGCATAGAGCACCGTATTGATTCTCGTCCTTGAAGAATCCCCCCCCCCCCCGGAAGAACGTGTGGACCCCCCTGCTGCTACCCTCGCCAAGACGACCGTGGAATTCCGCCCATCTACACGCGTCAAGTGTAAATATTTCTGAGGCCCTTTAAACTCCACGAGTCCGTAAGCCTAATTCTAATATTATTGTTTTGTCTAGAGAAAACGTGAACTTAATTTTGTGGGTCAACTAATTTAATTAATTCTTGTTTATAATAATATTTAGAGTATTGCTGTAGTTAAAGTATAAAGGTTGTGTATTCAATGGTTAAAGATAAAATATAAGTTTATTTTGTGAATTAGTGGGCGTTTCTTTTATATCCTGACGTGTTTGGTAAAGGCTCAGTTCATTAAGATATTCTTATAATATCAATATATTAGACACTCTTAGCACTCTTAGAATAGAACAAAAAGGAGGGGCATTCTACGACACTAACTAAATAAAAGAGGTGTCAGAGGTCAGGTCAGTAGGGTTCTTAGCAGAAAGAATTTTATTACGATATAATTAAAGTGGTGTCAGGTTTTGTAGGTTATTATTAGAAAGAACCCAGCAGTGTCTAATTAGGAAAGAGCCAACACGTAAAGGAAGATCAGGAATAAGAGAATAATTGACGAGAGGAAAATTGGTAGAGTTAGGGGTGGTAACAATATAAAGGTAATTGGCAGGTCAAGTGGTAAATTTGTTGTCGGGAGTGATATTTCAATCAGCATAGTAGTGGGATTAAGGGTAAGTTATGCTGAGCGCTACCTGGTGAGTGGCGGCATAATTATCTGAAAATACAGAAAGGAAAAATCGACGGACCAACACGAAATGGATCCAGTCAAAAGATTTTACCAACAAGCCCAAAGTCTTGGACTTGAAGGCACAGAAATGCATGACTACGTCATGGCAGAATTAAGAATAGATTGTGTAGAAGAAGAAAGAATTTGGGATATAGAAAAGGAACACGAATTAATAAAGTTTGAGAGAGAAAAAGAGGATATAATAAGAGAGGATAAAAGAGAACATGAATTAATGGAAATATGGATTAACCGGAAAAGTGAAGAATCCCGAATACAGCGGAAAATAGAAACAGAGGAAAGAAGAATGCTGAGAGGAGGTAAAACAAGCGAAAGAATAATATTGTTGAAAAGAGAAGCACAAGAATTCAGAATAAGGATAGAAATGGAAGATGAAGAAAGAAGACTAAAGATAAAGCTGGAAGATGAAGAAAGAAGAACTCAACGGGAAAACGAAATAGCGAAAGCAGAACAAGAAGCCGAGGAAAGGAGAATGAAGATGGAAAATGAGTCAAAAGAGAGGAGAATAAAGATTAAAAAAGAAATAGATGAAAGGAGAATGAAGAGAGAAAAAGAACGTGCTCAAGCTGAAAGAGAAGAGAGAGAAGAAAAGGAAAGATGGCTCGCACTCGAAAGAGCACCTATCGAGAATCTCATAGAGGCCGAGGAAGTTGGAGCTCGGCCTGGACCTAAGAAAGGACCATCGAGGGAAACCCAGCCAAATGGGGTAACGATGGAAGAAGTAGGAAGTAGCGATGGGGTACCAGCAGGAGTACCTAAGGTAGAACCTACGAGGAGAACCCAGCCAAATGGGGTTATCAGGGAAGAAGAAGAAGGTAGAGTAGAGGTACGAGCAGGTGTACCTGAGGAACTACCTACTAAGAGAAGTGAGTCAAATGAGTTGACAAGGAAGGAGGAAAGAGGTGCTATGGCTATGCACCCAGGTAAGACTAGTCAAATGGTAGACGCGGATGAGTATCCCCTACTCCTAGTAGTCTCCTCCTCGAACGTAACGTCCACGGAGTTACCGCTAAATCGCCAAGTCGTAGTGAGCGCCAAGCCCATTAACGACCTCTCAGGGAAAAATTTTCTCGATCCCCAAAGATCGAACCCAGACACGATCTTCCCGTGTACCTGGTTAAAGGAGAGCTATGGGACCTACGCTCCCATCAATTATGCCCCGCTACAACAGGCCGCTCAAGCCTTAATGTTCAATTTAAAGGTAGTCAAGTACCATAATATGTGTAAGTCGAGTAGGTTGAAATACCACTACCATTTAGTAACATACTTGGGTAGACTCAATAACCAGGACGGCCGACTCAGGCGCGGTAGAATAATGGTCACAGAGCACCATTTTAGTATTAGCTACCTCAAAGGAGCCGATAAAGGACAGCTGCTCTATAGGCGGAGACGAAATACCATTGAGGGTTATTTCAGCACCTAATGAGCGTGAAACCATGTTTTCATTTGTTGTTCGTGTAAATATTTATCGGTAGGATTTAAGTTCTCAAAAACTTAGAAATGTAAGGAAG
Organism: Ceratothoa steindachneri; assembly: GCA_963969495.1. Classification (NCBI taxonomy): domain Eukaryota; kingdom Metazoa; phylum Arthropoda; class Malacostraca; order Isopoda; family Cymothoidae; genus Ceratothoa; species Ceratothoa steindachneri. The sequence continues at coordinate 71,387,836 of OZ018327.1, read as the reverse complement.
TAGCTTGTTTTGTTGTTTTTTTTATGGGTAATCGATGAATTAAGGTTTTGTTATGTTCATGTAAAATTGTAAATCGAGTGTCTAGCTCGACACACTGCCGGTGTAAACGCGCGCGTGGGCGCTCAGATGTAAGGAAACTTAAGGTATGGGAGGGCTCAAAGAAATACAACTTTGCTAAGCTCGACTAGGTTGAGTAAGTTGTTTTGAGTTCCCGGGAGCATACCCCGCCCCCCCATTATTTTCTTCGGTGGGAGGTGTGTAAGGGAATGGTCACTTCCCCCCCCCTCGTTCACTCTTGGTGCAGTTCCAAGGCGGTCACCGCAAAGACATCCGGCCGAAGGCATCGGCGGGTCCCGCGTGACCGCAGCACTGCCCCAGACCGTGCCATGAAAGAGGTCACCCCCCCCCATCGTTCACTCGTGATGCAGTCCCAAGGCGGTGGTTACCACAAGGACATCCGCCCCAGGCATCGGCGAGGCGAAAGTTTGACCACAGGGTGGCATAACTAGGGGCCATGTAAGACCCTAAAGGTCAAAAAGGTAAAGATCTCCCCCCAGGAGAGTGAGATCCAGTTTCACGTCGAACAAGAAATTGGAGACGGTTTTCTCCCAACCTCGATGGCTAACGAGGAGCAGATGTTTGACTTCGTGGGAAAGACCGTTTGGGAAGAGAACTCTCCTGGGGCCGTCCTCAAGCTCCCCCCCCCCTTACCACTCCCCCAGTGGGGGTGCGAGGTATAAAGGAGGAACTCTGAGGAAAATCTTGGTAGTATACGTCAGGCCAGGTGACGAAGTCCTCGGTTCCCAAAACCGGGCTACCTTAGACTGGATAGGTAGTATACGTCAGGCCAGGTGACGAAGTCCTCGGATCCAAAACCGAGCTACCTAGACTGGATTGGTAGTATACGTCAGGCCAGGTGACGAAGTCCTCGGTTCCAAAACCGGGCTACCTTAGACTGGATAGGTAGTATACGTCAGGCCAGGTGACGAAGTCCTCGGTTCCAAAACCGGGCTACCTTAGACTGGATAGGTAGTATACGTCAGTCTCTAGGTGACGAAGTCCTCGGATCCACACCGAGCTACCGAGACTGGAGCGGTAGTTTACTTGTGTCGCCAGACCAAGAAGCACCCTGCAAGAGAGGCAGGGCTACCTACCTTAAGGGGCTAAGAAAAAGCTCATCCTTGAGCTAAGTCCCTGGTTGTCAAACCAAACAATAAGTGAACTTTGGTAAGTTCGACTTACTCTCGCCAGAGAGATTCCTCATATCCTGGTGTACCTTAAAAACCAGTGGTATTCCTCGTCCTTGAGGAATTAAGAAGAAGAAGGAAAAGGCTCCCCCTCGAGCCCGTTATTCGGTGGCCACACCAAACTGTAAGTAACTTATTCTCGCCAGAGAAACCCCCCTCCGTCATCCACGCCCGTGAAGAAGACCCTCCCCGAGTTCAGTCCTCGTCCATAAGGAAATTAGTAACGAAGAAAAAGCTCCTCCTCGAGCTCGTTACTCGGTGATCACACCGCACTCCAAGTAAGCTTGATTCAAGAACCAAGTTCAACTCACTCTCGCCAGAGAGACCACGACTACCTGGGTGTTGCATAGAGCACCGTATTGATTCTCGTCCTTGAAGAATCCCCCCCCCCCCGGAAGAACGTGTGGACCCCCCTGCTGCTACCCTCGCCAAGACGACCGTGGAATTCCGCCCATCTACACGCGTCAAGTGTAAATATTTCTGAGGCCCTTTAAACTCCACGAGTCCGTAAGCCTAATTCTAATATTATTGTTTTGTCTAGAGAAAACGTGAACTTAATTTTGTGGGTCAACTAATTTAATTAATTCTTGTTTATAATAATATTTAGAGTATTGCTGTAGTTAAAGTATAAAGGTTGTGTATTCAATGGTTAAAGATAAAATATAAGTTTATTTTGTGAATTAGTGGGCGTTTCTTTTATATCCTGACGTGTTTGGTAAAGGCTCAGTTCATTAAGATATTCTTATAATATCAATATATTAGACACTCTTAGCACTCTTAGAATAGAACAAAAAGGAGGGGCATTCTACGACACTAACTAAATAAAAGAGGTGTCAGAGGTCAGGTCAGTAGGGTTCTTAGCAGAAAGAATTCTACGACACTGACTCCACCCTACTTTATAGGTAAAGGAGGAAAGAATACCTAAAGATGATTCGAAGATGATTGAATAAGATCGAAAGCTCAGCAATTTAGTTTGTTTTTGTTACCAAATGCATTTATTAGAAAAATATGTGAATATAGGACAAGTTATCTACTATCTACAAGATGGACTAAAAAAGACTCTTAAAAGGAGATTGATCAGGGCGAAATATACCATGGTCTTTAACAAAATTTGCATTCAGGAAAGACTGCTACCATCTACACTAATATTTATATATATGCACGCTGGACCTTCACTATATATATATGCAAAAATAATCACCAAAGAACACATGAATAATACACAGAATAAGCTCAACAGCTTATTCTGTATGTATATATATGTGTATAAATATATAATACAAATTACTGGTGGCATATAGTAAATATGAGCTCATATATACCAAACGCCCAAAATTATAATGAGGGCATTGCTTTACCTTCCGATGCTCAATTTTGTAGTACTCTTATCCTTACTCCGCTTCCTGTGTAACCGCGAGGGGGATAAAGCAAACCTTAAATTCTATGGAGATGACATTGGGTAAAAGTATAGGAAAGCAATTAATAAAATGTAATAAATCTTGAACATAAAGATGTAATAACAATAAAGTGACTATTAATAATCATACCCTTCGTTGTGTATTAGGAATATACCTTAACCTTCTCAAGTAAAAAAAAGCCAACCACGCTGGCCAATTTATGTAAACTACAGCATCAGGAATTACAGAAGAGTTCCTTAATTTCGTTTCATCTTTTCTTTCCTCGATGGCAGACCAGGAATGAAGGATTCGGAATGCGGATTGGCGGAGGAGTAAAGAGCAACGAAGGAGATACACCAATTTATGTGGCCCACTTATCTATAAGTAACTTCGATATATCCCGTCTTAATAGGTAATTCCCCAATTCTGATAAGGAGGCGATGACAGAATAGCTGCGTCCTTGAAAACAATGGGTGCCTCCATTTCTACCCATTATTTGCACTAGTCTAAAGTTTAATGATAGTAATGAATACAGTGAAACGGTCTCCCTTAACGTGTAAAGGACACTGGAACCATTAAAAACAATAAGAAAAAATAATCCTCGTGTAATCTCAGGTTGGACTTACGAATGAACACAAGTCTCTTCGACAGTCTTCAATTACGGTTAACTTTGTCCAAATCAATACGTTCTGGATGGACTTGAGATGAAAGATGAAGTAAATATTCAGGTGAAGACAAAAATGATAAAGCTAATCATCGTGAAATAAAATATCAAAAATAAAATAGGAGTGAAATAAGAGAATATGTTTTAGTTATCAAAGGTTTAATTAGGAGAAAATTGTGTTGTAGAAAGCCAGAAATCAGCAACCTCCTTCTTTCAAAAAATAAACCCAATCTCTTTGTTTGTTTTTGTATTTCTTTCCACGTTTTGTATTTCTTTCTAACGATTCAAGAAGCCGGTAAAACTTTTATAAACTGTTTAACAAAAGGGCTAAACTATAGAACGCTGTAATTTTTCTATTAGTTTCTCATGCCTGTATCAAGTGACATTTTAAAAATAATACTATTTTATTAAATAAGGCAGCAAAGAGTAGTTAGAAGGAATATTTAACATTGTTTTCGGGTTCCCAGTTTGACATACAAAGTCTGTAGTATTTTAGATATATGTAAAGATTGTTTATGGATTTTACATCTCTCTGTTAAAAAGGAAAGCAATAAAATCTGCGCTTCTTAAAGGCCGGCGAATTAATGCACCAAATATAAGCACATTTAAATATCAAATTGCAGACATCTAAGCCAACAACGAATCTAAAGAGATATGTGTATTACCTTTAAAGTAAACAATTACAAATCCACTTTGTTTAGCAATTGCAAAATGATTCAGCTTGAATATAATTTGGGGGGGAAATAAAAGTAAATTGAATTAAAATGAATACAATTATTGAGAATACATTTTCTTTAGGGGGAATTGTAAAAATCAGTTAAAATTAGTAAATTAAACATATTCCCTTTTTATGAAAATATTTTCCTTTATTTTTTCTCCATTTATACCAAGCATTCTTGCTAATTTTAGATTCAATGGAAAGACCCTCCTGACTGTTTAACCCTATTTCTGCGCACAAAACCTTTACAAATACGGTTGTTTTTTCGCTTATTTCATTTTAAACCAATAATATTACTTAACTAATATTTTTAGGATTGAGAATAACAAATTAATCAATTCAAATAATTATCAAGATTGGATATATAAAAGCAATAATAAACACTACCAATCTTTTACAAACGTTTTAGAAATTTAGAATTTAATAGGGAATTCTGTTCTTATAAAACCTGTGATATAGTGTAAGACGCATGTTGCAATGTGTTGTATGTAGTAAAAAAGACTATTGAGTAATGTACAGTAGAGGTAAACATCCTCAGGTGCAACTGAGAATATAATTGCAACAATGCCGTCCGCATCTCTTTACTAATTGCTTACCTGCTCCTTTGTCTGTATCGATGATATATTATCAAAAGGTTTTCTCATCGACTTGGGCCGCGGTGAACTCGTCTTTTTGGATCAATTAAAACCAAGAATATTAATAATATTCTTTTTTCACTAATCTAAAAGTAGGAATGTTGTTTTGTTCTTTGTAAATAGATGACGTGGTTTTATCCGTCAACAACAGCTCCCTCCTGAGTTTGACACATACCCAGGCGGTTGCTTTACTTAAGGCCGCAACTGAGTTTACTTCGATAAAACTCACCCACCTGGAGGGGCCAGAATTACCTAGAGATCCGACCTACTTCATTCGTTTGTGGTTGTACTGGCAGCGGCTTCCACAGAACCTGCATATCCTCAAGAGCGTGATTCTTCAGCGCCCTTTATGGGCTTCTCTCGGCTTCACCATCGTCGGGGGCAGTGATCCCGAGCACGGGCTAGAGCCAATCTACGTCCTATTTGTGGTATCCACATCTCCTGCAGCCGTGACTGATAAGCTGCATGGGGAGACTGACTTTTTCCACTCCATGACAAGTGCCTCGAGGCTGTTTCTCACCTTACCGCTCTTAGTCTCCTAAAGCAGGATGGTCACAGAGTGGCACTTGAGGTCGTCTTGTGGACGGGCTCTGAATTATGACCAATCCAGAAGGCGTACAGTCCAAATAGGATGCATAGGCTCGCCAATGAAATGATTAATATCTTTTAAAAGTCCATAAATGAGATTTGGTATGTAGAATTTGGTACTTTGAAATGATTATACCAGTAGAGAAATAACTGCGAGTGGTTTGCAAGTTAATTCATTAACGCAGAACTAGAAAATTCAGAGTTCAAACTATGGTGCAGAAAAATGTACAGGATTCTGTTAGACATACAATCGCTTTAAGAGGTTAAACCTAAAATAAAAATTATATCACTTACTAGGCAGCTGAACTACTATTGTAAAACTGAATATTGCTCACCCTAAATTTAATGCGTCTTCATTCATCTAAATTTAGCTGATTTCATTTACTTATCAATTAAATTTAATTTCCCTCATCTCCTCTCTATGCTGAGAATTCTAATTTCTTTTATTTGCTTACTGGCTTTTATGAGGGTACAAACCCAAGGATAAAACAGATTGGAGACCTGCAATGTTTATCTAGCCTCCAATTTGTCAAAATATAGCTAATCAAATAGGCCGTAACTTTGCTTCAGGTTAATGAAAACACCGCAAACGTTAGAAAAATATTTGTACAAACTTTATTCGAAAAAACTTCAGATGTAAGGTTAAAAATGATTTTACAAATACGGAACTAAGTATGTTTAAGCTGATAGATAATTCAATATTTTATGCCGATATATAATTTGTTCCCTTTTATTTAGATATTATTTAGTAATCAAAATAATAATCCCCAATTTCGTGTTGTTTCCCTTACGGCGAACTTATGTTATTAATGATTGTTTTCCATTTCTAACGCTGATCCTAGAAATACTTGCTAATATTCTAGAACTTTAGTGTCGCAGTCAGCACAACTGAAATGCACATAAATAATACATACACGATCACACACAAAAATAATAGATGAAAAAATTTAATCAAATTTTAATCAAAAATCTCGAATGTATACATAAGTAGGTACTGACTAAAGTATGTAATTAGGGATGCGTGCGTATTAAGCCCCTTGTTTTTTCAGAAGAGAGAATACTGCAATACATTTCTCGATCTGTTGACTAACCAGGAATAGCTTCCATTACTAATAGTGTCCATCAGAACTTGGCAAGCAGTTGATAGATACAGTTTCAATATCAGAATCGGATGACATAGATTATCATATTACTCTCTGGGAGCAACGTCACTAATCGTCCCTCACTTATCTTTCTTCTTTGGTTCAGAAACGGTGTTTCTGAGGCATTATGATACTTCTCTCCTTACTTGGACTCTGGATATACATGTATACATTAAGTCTTCGCAGACATTCTCTTTTCCAACACAGTAATAAACAATACATCTCTTAAAGTGTTTATCTTAAACAAATTTCGATCTAGGTACAATCCAAAAAACTTCATCAGGCGAAGCCTATATGAAATATTTTTAGAAAATATGTTGGTTAACCGAAAACGGTTTTTTTTCATTTATGTTGATGTATTTTTTAGAAAAATGCAACATTAAATTTTATAAATTAATTCACGTCCTTTTTTACATCGTTTATTTATAATTCTCGGCGAAGAGTGCACCCGACTGCCCCCAAATCTAAGTAAACAATTTTAGCGGTGATGAGAAATTTGCGATGCAAATTTTAGGGGCCACAAAATTTCAATTTCGAATATGAAGTTTGATGGTGAGTTATGAAAAGATTTGCCTACACAAAGAAAGGAGTATTTTGCGAAAGAGTTAGAGAGTCTAACTGCGAATACTTCCTCCATTTATACAATGAGGTAGGAATTGTTCTTGATTGCTCAAGTCAAGTGGCTGCAGCTTATCTGCATATAGAATTTGGAGGCTGTTGGTGAAGTGGCAGTTTGTGTTGAGAGAAAGGCGAAGCGATGACAGCATAATATAATTCGTATCTCTTATCAGTAAGACTAATTAGTACATGAATGGCGTAGAGTTACCAGGTGTCACCATGATGGGGTTACCAGCCAGCGGTGGCTGCGCCACTTATATCAACGTACCCATGGTACGGATCTAGTCGACCTCACTCCGCGCTATCAAAATCACCTCGAGCTCACCACGGACTGTGATATTAAGAGAGATGGCGTCAGCTGCCTATCTACTTGAATCATCCAGTCATTTATTCAGGATACATGAGAAATAATTCAGGGTAAAGCAGAAAAGCGAAGACAAAATGACCGAGTGCCAAAGACTGAATATTTGTAGCTGTGGCGTGATTCGAACCATTACTCCATGTCAATGATATCAGTGGACTAGAGGTTTATTTCACTTGCTCATTCTTGACCCCACAAAAACTCAGATGACATCAAGTTTACATAATCCACATGCATCGCTCTTACGATATATGTGCAGTGAATTGAGCGATTTGTCTAGCTCCTTGCTAGAAAGTGTGCTCAAAGAGGGAGTAGAGAACAAGGTGATTTGGGAGGGCATAAATTTAGTGCAATCACAGTGCCATTGGACTCAAATGAGCGTTCGTTTCATATCTAATTTACATCCAATAATAGAAGACGTTGAGCTCGTAGGGCGCATTGTGTAAAAAGGGTTGAACTTTGAACGCATGGGGTCAACTCCAGTGACAGGCCACGCAAGCACCCCGGCCTACGTAAGGATTTAGACACCTACGTAGATAAGCTGGCGTGTGGGCGCAGGCAGTTTCAGCCACACATCTTAACCTATACATTGGAAATCCTCAAACATCTCTCAAGGGCACGAAATCGAGCATCTAGGCGTACGGAGGAAATGTGGGCAATAAACTCCGGATGTTACTTGTGAATTCGGGTGGACGAGCAAGAACATCTGCGCGTTCAGAGAAATATAAATGTTTAGACGTGATATAATTATTATTCAAGCAGTTAATTGATCTATAAAAAGATATTAACCTACAAGGGCATCTCCCACACAAAATCCTTAAAAGGAGAGTCGTACAGAAAGAGATGGAGTTATTTAATGTGAAAATGTGTGGAAGTGACATAATCCGTCGACCAGTAAGATGAGCCTAGTAAGATGGGAGGGAGAGCAGTCCTGAACTCGTCCCTCGATGAAACTAGTTATCCTAGTACTAGGTTCGTACTTGCGAGTGACTAAGCTCCTTACACAAACTCGTTCCTGCTGCGTCAGAATGCTCTTCCTTCCCCATCCTCCTTCCTTCCAAGCCCCGGTTTGCCGTTGCAGCCGTTTTCTCCCTAAGCCTTGTTCACTCTCCCATTTCTCCTAGTTACCCTCTCTATCCCTCGTCGGTTACATCCCTTTCCTTTTTTCACCTCTTCAATAAAAAATCGATTATCCAAAGGGAGCATAAAAAGTTCACTATAAATAAGTAGATAAAGCATAAATGCTAAAGGTGACAAATAAGAAACATTTCTAGCTCCTAGACAAGAATGCCTACAAAGACTCATGTATTTGTAGGTAGTTAAAATATGAGTGAGGACGAGTTTAGTAAACCTTAATTTACTAAGTTCTACCTGACTTAATACTTTCTAAAAAGTTTTATGCTATTAAAGGAGCTGAAAAGTTCGCATTAATTTTTTTAACCGACCGTTAAAGAAACTTGGTTTCCTTAATTATTTTGGCGTTTGATTTTTTGTTTTTATTCCTTCCTGAATTTGGGAAATTGAACTTTAAAATTATCTCAGAATATTTTCAAACAGCAAAAGTAACTTTCAACAAAGCTCCCAAAACTCAAGCAATGAAACAATTAGAGAAAACTTTTTGCCTCACAACTTCAACAAATTATAACAAAATTTAATTTTTCAAGTAATTCAAAAGTAATTTGAAGTATTTTTAGCCCAAATCATATTTTCCAAATTCTAGGGGTTTTAAAGGCTTAAACTGACTTCAAAAATTATGGCATTAAGCAAATGAGCGCGTATCCAGGAGGTGGGGGCTAGGGGGGGTGAAGCCTGCCTAAATTTCAGATCTTTTATGTTTATATTTCATTTTAACACATAGTTGTATTCTGCCATTCACAAAGAGTTATGTAATAATATAGAATATATACAAATTAGTTTTTAACCCGTTGGGATCGATTGTACCTTATTTGAAACATGTTTATAATTCAGGTAAAACTCAAAAATAATTATTAAATTCAGTGTTAGTCCTTAGCTAACGTCCAAAAACTAAAATTCATAATTTCCTGATGCGTGGAAGAAATTCGAATCTGAGTGAGTTAGTGCTTCTCATGTATGAGATACTGTTATTTATTAACAATGTTGTGTAAGATAGCCATTAACAATCATCAATGTCCTTTTCTCAGACCACTCAGAGGAAAGAATTCAGGTTAGTGTCTCCTCAAACTTTTATCCTGGATCAGCTACTGAGACATACATACATTCCTTTTACTTAACCATCAATCGTTTTAGACTCTATGGACATAAAACTATACATACAAGAATAAATTAGATCTCTATAGATGAATTTTCAAATAAATAAACCCATTTTTACCACTCTTGTTACGTCTCCACAACACAAAATTCCTGGCTGAGGGTCCTTCATTTGCTTTCTTCTTGATATCATTATACAAAATAATAATAATTATGTTAACAACTACAGGTAGCTAGAATAAACAAAAGCAAATCTTTCTTCTGTTTTCTAAGAACTAAGATAATGCGGGGTTAATTTTATCTTTTATACAAATACGAAGAAATATTTAATAATCCAAAGCATTTACTCGGGGGAAATATTCTCATTTTTTAATTTTGTTACAATTAAAATTCGTCAATTTTAGACAGTAAACAAATTTTGCAATTATCTATTTTCTTAGCAACTGATTTAAAGGAAGGAATATCATATCATTTTGCGTATGTTTAGGTAACGTTTTCTTACCTACCTCAAATAAATATTTACAAGAGAGATTTTATAACATGGGTTTGTTTGGCTTTAACGTTCGATTAACCTGAATGTACTCTATTTTCTAACAAGTTTTAATAATTTTCTTTCTGCTATTAATAAATACACACAGGAAAAAGTTGTTATAAAAGCTTTCATAAAATCTTTACTTTAATCATTCAGGACAAAGGAAATAGTTTGATAAGTGGAAAAATGAAAGTTCGGACCTAAAAATAAAAGAACGAGAGAGAGAGAGAAAGATGAAAGAAGGGGAAGAAGAGAGGGGGTGAGGGTGGAAATAAAGAAATTTGTGTAGAATAAAAACATGAGGTGATTACTCGCCTTTTGGTAAATCTGCCTTTAATTGATGTAAGCCAGAAATGTGAAAGAAGGAGAAAGCGGAAAAGAAACAAACACATGAGCTTTAGCGAAATCTAATTGACGAGCGCTTCAGACTACTCGGCTATCCTGTAGCTTAAAAAGCTGGGCTTAAACAACCGCCACTTAGTATCAGCCACGCCACAACTGCGACTTTAATGACAGAAATGGATTCAATTATAGGCGTAAGGAATTGTCCATCTCTCTTTGTTTCTTGTTAACTCCTTTATAGCGATCTCTATTTTATCTTCAAAGGCGTGTCCTACTATCACTAGTGCACGTTCTATATTTTCAGTAGCATTTTTTTCTATTTTCAAACACTGTTTTACTTTCTTCAGTGGGTGTCGTTCTCTTTTAATCAGTGTCTTTCTATCTTCAGTTCCATTCCTAATTCATTATCAGAGAACTAATCAGCCGTCACATATTAACGCGTGCATCTTTGGATAAACACGCGACATATCATCCTCTCTCTTTGTTTCTTGTTATCTCACTTATGGCGACCTATTTTATCTTCAAAGGGTGTCCTACTATCAATAGTGCGCATTCTATATCTTCAGTAGCATTTTTTATATTTTCAAACCCTGTTCTACTTTCTTCAGTAAGTGTCTTTCTCTTTTTAACCAGTGCCTTTCTATATTGAGTTCCATTCTTAGTTCGTTATCAGATAAATCATCAGCCCTCAGACACTAGCGCGGGCATCTTTGGAAAAATACTCCATATATAATCTCCCTTGGAGTGCTATATTTCTTACAATCACATATACCATCATTTTCATCATCACAACGACTTGGAGTTGCAGGAAATAATTAAACTATTGGAATATCTATGGATTTAACAACTATTCTATATTCTATCCTGGAGTGCTTTGTGGATACCTCTCTAATGCTGCTTTAAAGATCGTTCTCACCTAAATACATCAAGTAATAAAATTTGTAGGTTCTATAACTTTAATCTTTTACTAGTGTCTGAGTTTCAAATACAGATCGCAACGCTGCCATTAATTAGCTTAATCCAGATAAAATATGTATAGCTTAAAATTATATGTTTAGGTAAATAAAACACTGAAACCTTAAAACAAGCACAAAATATTGTCGAAAAGCCGAAATGTATTGCCAATTCCACTCTTTTCCCTTTTGAAAAGTATAAAAATTATAGCTGGGAATGATCGAGATCTTCTTCTGCTCTGTTTATCTGATATTCATCCCATCGGGGCACTTTTCCCCTCCTAAATTAAAAACTTAATCCTGAAAAGAGAAAATAAATCTTCTGGCACATGATTTTTAGAATATGGGAGAGATTGCTTCAGATTCTGCAGACAGATGGCGTTATGCACATGTGTTTGTACCTTCTAATCAATGATTGGCTTCCCTTTGTCCCTCTTCTCTCGTCCTCATGACATTCACATATTAGCTATTATCCAACTCTCTTCACCCTGCAGCTAACCTATTCCCTTTCCTCCATTAACTGTTATACTTTGGGATCTGTGTCCGATCTATAAACCTAAGAATTATTACATGGTAACCTAATTAAATATATTGGCCTTTTTGGTAAAGTAGGCTTGAAGAAGGAAATATTAATAAGGAATATGATCACCAAGAAGAGATTGTGAATATGATTAAGTTGTATTTAAAAAGGTAAAGCACGAGAGCCACTCAATGGAAACGAATTTCGCTGGCAGCAATTGCAAACACATTCCTTAAAAAAATGAAAAACCATAAAAACACACGTTATTGTTTGTTTAAAGATTGAATAAAAAAGGCATAAAAAGAAACTAGCCCAAATTAAGATTTTAAAAAATTAATATGTGTGGTGCACAAAATGGCTTCTCAGGAATAAATCGTTGGAGGTGTCTTGGGTGGGGCACACTACTGAGATTTATAAAGCATAATATTTAAAAAATATAGGAAACTCGATGAATAAATTAGCGAATAAAAAAATACTTTTGGATTAGGGAAAAGATGATGGTCGTTCTGGTGGCTATGGTCAAATTGCTAAGGGTCAAGAGCCACATCAAATGATCTAAACTTCAGGGTACTCGATGACCAGTAACAAACCGAATGCTTAAAATTCCAAAATTTAAAATCAATGTAATCATCTGGCTGCCACTGATCCCTTCATATTCTCGAAAAAAAAGCATAAATTCCCGATATTAACTATATTCTCAGGATTCCAATATGACGAGTACCAACAAAAGAGATCTTGAACCTGGACGCATTCCTCATAAGGCACGAGGGTATTTTTTTTACTAAGGAATAGGATGGAGAAAACTGACCAAAGGAATGGCATACTTATAAAATAAGGAAAAAAATATAATCGATAAATGGTAGATTAGTAGTTAGGCAAAATGTGGAAAAATTACCAGAGATTACCGGTAAAAATAGATGCCATCCAAGGCAAGAATGCCCCAAATGATTTCTATATTCTCGGCTTTGACATATTTTAGAAGTTCCTGCCATACAAATATCAGTATTAGCGTCTAAGTGCTCACTCGTGGCCTATCTTAACCTAAAAAACATAAAATTTCAACTCATTTAAAATTATTAGATCTTTCACAAAATCAGCACCAGGTGGGAGGTGACAAAGACTAAAATCTCTTGTTACACGCAAAATATACGTACTGCGGAATCAAACTTACAAAATGTCTCTGTCATCTCGCACGTACATATCAGGCTGTTCACCGCAACAAAAATCAGATCCTTTTTCTAAATAAATATAAGTCTACTTTAGAAAGCGGAGTGTCAGAATGAGATTTCAGTACTCGGAAAAGATAACAATAAAACCTAGGATCCAGTCCGTTAGCATAGAGATCCAAACATCGAAAGCATCTGCAATGAACCAGCTCTAGAATGATCATCACGAGAACCATTAATGGAAAAGGAGACTACCCTATAATAATAGCCTGAGAGGAAAATTGGAAATATTTTGAGAACTCTTGTTGCATCAGAATTAAATTCATGCTCTCATTCGTTATTACCTACCACGGAGCCCTACAAAATTCTGTCACTAATGTAACGCTATAGGAGTAAATATAGAGAAAGCAAAAATAAAGCTGTCCTCAAGTTCTGAAATGAAATGAGTTGGTACCAATTACAAAATGATGGTATTATATCATACAGGTTGAGGCAAATATACGTGCGTATTGGTTAAACTGCCCCAAGTATCTAATCCTTAAATGAAGAAGGGATTAATGATTCACAAGTCTACTTTGGGAAAGGACAGGCAGACTAAGAAAATTCTGCTGTGAAAAAACATCGAAAGAATGGGGGTCTTGGAAAACGATGATTTACTTTAATTCTGATAAATTTAAGTTTATTGAAGGATTAACACAACGCAGAAGGTTAAAACCGGGAAACTTGGCACAGGGAGTGCCTCGCCATGGTAAGAAAGTCATCTGGCTTTTTACAAGTTTGAGTGGTTTCGTAGTGATGTTCCCGTAACTAATCTTGATAATCGATGCGAAATTTATTCAGTACATACCTTGCTGTGTTGTTTTGGTTGAGTAGTGCAGTATTTCAAGGTAAACAAACGTTTCTTCTTTAGCAACAAGATGAAAAGTACCTCCATATTGAATGGAGTCGCACTCACAGAACGTAGGGAGGATAGGGAAAACCTCATGTATATCAAATGTATTAATATATTATACGCATTAGCAGTGAAGCGGGAAAGCCATTTCTGATAATGACGAGGGAGGATTTGGATGTGAATCTTTAAAGTAAAATCTCACTTTGTGAGGGAACCCGGGAGATGTGATCGGTGTCTCCGGATATCCATGGAACCATTATCACTAAGGTGTAAATATTAGAATTCCAGGAATTGTCGAACCCTTTTACTATAGAGCTAGAACTCAACTCTAGGACTTAAGTAAGTTTAAATCACCATACTGCGCTATAGTCACTCAGAAATCCTGCGAATATATGCCTTGCCTCTCCATGATCAATCTTTCCAACACTGATTTAATTGTGATCGAATTTTACAACATTTTGCTGCCTCCTTGGAAGTATTTGAACCAATTACAAACTTGAAATTGGGTCTTTGTTTAAACTGTCTAGCTTTCGCTTTTTTGTCACGTGTATGGGAAGAGGCCTAGAATTTCTTTGTGATCAACAACTCCCCCTTTCCCATTATACGGAATATATACGTGCTCATGGGTACATATGGTACATACACTTAAATCCTCATAACAATGGGATATTAATTGTAGACTAAGTTTGAGAGATTATAAGTTTAGGATATTGGATAGGTGTGATCTCCAAAAACGAGTATTTTAACGTTGTAAAGTTTCTCTTATAGATCCTTGCAATTGAACAATTTTTAAACGCTACTTACGCTTTCTTATAAATAAAGGAATTGATACCCTACTTCTCCTTACTAATCAAATCAATTATATTCGTATTGCCATCCTTTGCTATTTAATCTTTGTTTTTAGTAAAGCCCTTATGATCTTACCCATTGGCGTCAAACTCTCACATCTCAGCTGCAGTAAAAATCTTACTTTTCAGCCAAGTTTAATTGAGTTTCGCAAATCAAATCATTGGTACGAAAAGTAATTGGCATTAGTAGTAGATAAACTATTTACAGATCTCAAGCTTTGTGAAGAAAATTCATCTTCCAAGAAAATTTAGTATACGGTTAGCCCTCTAATTACTAGTCACCCATTATTTTTATGCCCTACTCTCGCTACCGGCTGTGGAAACACTTGAAGCCAACCTCTGCATTCGCCTGATTATTTACTTACAGGAGTGAGGAATTGGCCTGGTCACAAAGATGGTGAATAAATAACAGTTTAAAAGAAAATTCATTAACTGCTATTCAAAATGGTTTTCTATACTCCAGTGGAAAAATGATAAAAGAAAATTAAACTCTATAAAGGAGAAGAAATAAATCATATGACAGGAGAGTAAAAAACTACACCCTAGAGAAGAAGAAAAGTTAAGTATTAAACCAGAAGGTACTCGAATTCAGCACTTTTCAGCTATCGTCTTTATAATTAGCAAATCTTGTTCCCAAAGACCTTGAATCACGAGAAAGAGCCCATTTCCTCGGTTATTACACAGTTCTACTCCAGATATCTAGAGGAATGTGCTACCCCCCGGTTCAATTCCTGCGGGTGGATATACAGCAATATATCTTTCACACATTTTTATTTCCTCCATCTTTATCAATTCCTTTAAAGATCTCCCCTCACGAACATTTCGTTGGATATACCTTTGTTTGTTTTCTCTTCCTATTTTTTAGGTAATAACAACACCAACCATGACATAGAGTTAACCTTTCTTTCTGCATGAAGATCTACTGCCACCAGGCCCTCTTCCATCAGTCATCCACGCTCTCAGCACTAGAGGCGACCATTCAATCTCTCCGAAATTGTTTTATCTTATAGCATTACTTTTCTTTTAGCTATTTTCGTAACTACAACTCATTTTCACGTCCAAATTATAATTCTCTACTATGTTTTACCAACCTATTTTCAAAAGATTTTGTCAAAGATGCTTCCGTAGATTTTCTTCATTTTATCAAATAAATAATAATAATCAAATAATTGCGAAAACAAATGTCTTCATTCACCAACTGGTCTTTTGATGCGCCATCAAAGATTACACATTCCTCCGACTCGTGTTTCATGCATATTTCTTTTAACTCACACACCATTACAATGTAGCAAAATATGTTTGGTTTAATTACTGGGTGATTGCTATTATATTTTTTATTTATCCTACGCCTAAATATTATTATTGATTGTAGTTGTAGCACTATAATTATTTAGTATTTATTGCCGTTCCTACAGATCATTTTCTCTTATTTTCCTTTAAATATATCCACTCCACCAAAATCACAAAGGGAAGGAAATATTTATTCCGACTTGGAATGACTTCTTGACAACTCGCAACTTCTTTTTTAAAAACTTTTGAGAGGTTGCGTCTAAGATTTAAATATGAAAACTTTGAGGAAATTTGGGGATAACACTATATGATAATTTTTAATTTATTGCCTTGTGTTACTTGTTATCTTGGTCAAAGTTTAATATGGCCAAAGTTTTCAAGGTTCTTACAGGGCACTAAATGTATAATTGATCATAAGCACTTAACTTTTCATTCGAAGGAGGTGGAAGATTTTCAGAGTTGATGAGGGCCGGTTGCCAGACGTTACCTTGGTCCATAATTTGATAATGTAAATTGTAAGAAACAATATATTCCTTAGGTCATATTTCTACTAATTTTCGTTTAGTTACTTGTATTAACTAAAGCTTTGGAAGTTAGGAAAATCTGAATTTTTAGGACTAGGTCATGATCCGTTCTTTCATCCTATTTTTCGCTGGGTTTTTTTTTCATTTAACACCTTATTCCTCTTGTTAGAGCTCGATTTCCTCGTTAATTTTAATGGATTAAATTACTTGGAGTTATGAAAGGAGAGGAGGCCACGAATAATCCTTAAAAATGGAAAATATACTTGTTTAATCCAATGGAAAAATTAAAAGGCGTACTTTTGTGTATTGTTCTCAAATAACGAATGTTCTCCTGCTGGCTAAAAATAAATCCTCTCTAATCAATTTATTCTACATTCTTTCATTTTCTTATTTTGTTCGCCTTTCCTTTCTTTCAGTTAAAGGGATTAAATTGCGTAGTTTTTTACACTCAAAATACT
Organism: Ceratothoa steindachneri; assembly: GCA_963969495.1. NCBI lineage: Eukaryota > Metazoa > Arthropoda > Malacostraca > Isopoda > Cymothoidae > Ceratothoa > Ceratothoa steindachneri. The sequence continues at coordinate 71,370,712 of OZ018327.1, read as the reverse complement.
CATCATCACTGACTTTGAAAGAGTGAAAGAGGAAAAAATATCCTTCTTTATCCTTTCTCTTTTCTTAAATGAGGACATAAATGTTCTATTGTGTCCTCTTAATTCTTTTTCTTATTGATGAAGCTTATTGTCTTTTGAATGTATTCGAATGATGTACATTGCCATTCGTCAACATTTGCACGTCGGTCCAATAAATCGGGGGAATATTAGCCTTCTCTGCTCCCATATTTATCTCCTCGCTCTCCTGGCCAGAAGCTCACCACTGCGGGAAATTAGAGCCAGGCTCTTCGTGGAGATAATGGGTTAGAGAAGTCAAAACGGCGACGGCTAATTTCGTCAGGTGAGTGATTGGACCTTAGGTCAAAATCAATAGCAGTATCAGAGATAATGGGGCCCCAATTACTGCACTCGACCCCGCCTCCTCGGTAAGCGCCTGGTATGTGTTGTTTTAAACAGTGTTAAAATAGCCAATTAATACATTTCTTTATAGCGCTGTTAGAGTGTTTTATTTTATATAGTTGCTGGATAAGCCTGGATGAAGAGGTCCCCAGGCAATTTTAATAAGGTTTAAAAACGCTAAAAATTATTATACTAAGCGCATACCTCGGTGGTGTCAAGTAATACAACAGAAGGATAAAAAGCTTACAGAGTTTTGACATGGCTATTTTCTCCTAATTTTCTGTTCGACACACAAAATATTGCAGTGTAATATCTATGTTGATTCATCGTGAAATTCAAACATTCCTCGATCGAAGGGCCTGCCTCAAGTCAGAGAGGATATACTCGTAGATGCTGTACACTGCAATGGCAACAGTGAGAATGTCTGATTGGTATGGCTACAGTCAGGCCATCATCGAAACCCTACTGTTGTCTGAGCATCAGATGCAGAGAATCCTGGACATCAGGAGTGACTCGGACCCAGATACTCAGCTGGGCGATTCACCTGTTAGCAGAGATGAGGACGATTTTGATCTTGAAGATAATTTTTATTATGGTGGTCTTGGTTTTTATCTCAGATCGCTTTATTTCTTGTGATCTTGTTCTCTATGATTACTTTTAATTTAGGATTCTTAAATATGCAGCTTTGCGAATGTCGTTTGTTTTTGTGTTCTTGCGACATCTGATGGCAACTTTTTTCGATACCGAGGGTTTATGTTTTCTGGAACGAATGGGAATAAGGTTTCTATTTAAACAAGTGATGATGTCATTTATACCCGAAGCCCTAGATTTTCGTTTACTAAACATGTATATAATAAACATATATATATTTTGCAAGCATCGATATCCTTTATTAAATTATTTAAATAATTGATCATTATGTCCATTTAATTATTCAACTAATACGTATAAAAAATTTTGAATTTTTATTAATTTTTATGTGTACATATTAGCAAAATGTAGTATATTCATGTATAATATAATATTGGCATAAAATATAACCTATAAGTTCGTATTCGTAATAAATTCCTTCTAAACTTATTTTATTTACAGTTTTAATTTTTTAATAATGAGTGCAATTTTAGAACTTCAATAGGCTCCTAAGGGAAACAAATATTTTAGGTTGCCATCAGGACAGTATTCATTATATTTAGAAAACAATGTTAGTTATAAGGCTCAATCTGTGATAGTAAACGAAAAATATTTTCAAATTGTCGAAAAACTGTAAACAGTATGAAAGGTATTTGAATGCACTGTACAAAGAAAACTGTAATTATGTCTACCGGACGAGTCGACTCAACATGCAATCTTCTGCGGTATCTCAGAGTTAGTACTGTTTAGTAACGAAGCAGTAACACTAACATAATGGTTCAAGTCGTATTTTAAGTGACTAGTACTATAAAAGACTAATGCTAGATTTATATAGACGTCCATATGAATATATTTTTCACTTCTGGTATTAATAGATTACGAACTAGTAACTACATTAGAAACTACCGATATCCAACTGTCCCTAAGTTCTCCTATTTAATTACTGAAGGACAAAAATCGGCTTTCAATTTAACATAGGATCAAAATGCACTGATCATGGTGGAAATAACTTTAGTTAGAGATAGCCAAATTTTAGAATCTTGTTTAGGACTAATTTCAATTAGAAGTTTAATATTCTGATAAATATTATACAAGGTTTTCAGGATGTTTCTCTGCATGATAATATTCGTAATTTACTTTTTATACAAAAAATACATTCAGATCTTTTGCGTGAATATGAATAGGTGAAGAAATCTCGCAAGCTTCCAGCTAAAGAAAAAGATGCCAGCGGTAGCAATACTTGCTCTGCCAAAATTGGCTAAAGTCAGGACCACGAATATGCAAGGATATCCATAAATTTAAGTATCTTCTTTCATGTTACTGAAATTCAAATATTTTGGTAGTTTTCTTAGGCAAATATCTAACTAAAATTATTAATCAGATTTTTTGTATGACCTTACACTATTACCAGCCTAGCTAAATGTTTTGCTATTTTTTCCATTGGTAAACTCTTACTGAAATAATTAGTTATCTTATTTGTATGACCATTTGATTAAAATTATTAATCATATTTTTTTGTAGGACTATTAGACTATTGCCAGCCTAGCAAATGTTTTGCTAAAACTAGGTTACAAACAAAAAATGATTTTGTAAGTCATTTAAGACTTTCAAATGATTTCGGACAATTTTGCAGCGCTGAATCCAAAGATGACATCAGTTTCCGTCGATTAGTTGAGGTTTTTGTGCTAAATCGGTTTTAAAAAATTTGATCCTACAACTAAATCGATTATATTTTTTTGTGACATCTTCGGTTGATTTTTTAATGTTTCTCATCCGAAATTTGTTTTAAGATAAAATCATCGTAAAAAAACACAATTTGTTAATTAAATGTAACAAAAATTTATTAGTGTATATTGAATAGTAGACAGTGATATTTGGTCATCATCGTTCAGAATTCAAGGCATGAAATTCCGTTTCTTCAAACTCCAAAATGATCATTCGCAGGATATCTCACGCTAAAGTCTAACAACAATCAGCATTCATTGCTGCTTCCCAGCGTTCCTGATGGCTGCTTTTCCTGGCCTGATGGAAGGTGATGTGAGCACTGTCAGAGAGGAGTTTTTTTTCCTTCAAAATGGATGCCAACAGTTAGGCAAATGATTTTAACAAACTATGATCGCGAAGTAGATCATTTAACTCGTTTAGGAAAAGAATGTGGAGCATGATCGTCACAAAAAACCTTCATTTTCTTCAACACTGAAGGAATATTCTTCACTAATGTCAGGAAGTTCTCTAAAAGCATGTACTGGAGTTTCATCACATTGAGCTATAGGACAACGTGCTGATCAAAGATTAAGATACTTAAGGCTTCCTTGGTTCTTTATCTTGTTCCTAGTCAAATCAATAGAGAAGAAATAGCAGTCAGTGCAATGTTTTTTTTTCTCCCTACAAACCATGGGAATTCTAAACATCATACGACTCTTTCCTTCATTTGCTCCAACGTCGCAGATACTCGGTGCATGTTTTTAATACCATGTGTGGCGCCAAATCTTTATCCTGATCACCACGATTCATACCAAAATAAACAAAGTATTAGGTTGAGGAATAAGTTCTTGCATTTTGTTTAATGTTGTGTTGATTTCGGTTTTGTTGACGTGATTTGTGCACATATTAAGAAACAATAATAAATAATGAGAGCAAAATTTTCGAAGGTTAGGCTCCGTCTCTTAACAGCGTAGACTATTAGGCTTTTGCTTAGGCTACGTCTTAAAGTTGAGTAATAAGTTATTGCGGTTTATTTAAAAGTTGTGTTAATTTAATTTTTGCTCTGTACCCTCAAAATGGGATGTCAAGTTGAAACAAAGGCACATTTTCGAAACTTGTTTTTATTCATTTCCAATCGAGGCGGGAACAATGCAAACGCAGCCAAAGCTCGTCGCGATATTTGTGCTGTGTCCGGAGAAAATGCTTTATCAGAAAGGACAGCTCAATGGTGGTTATCACGTTTCAAAAACGGTCATTTCAATCTTAATGACGAAGAACGTTCAATTGGCGTGTGATCAGAAAACTGTAGTGAATCACCTTTATTCGATGAAGAAATTTCAAAAACTTGGTGCATGGGTTCCGCACGCTTTGAGCGAAAGCAACAAACTTCAACGCTACACGATTGCCGCAGGTTTGCTTGCTCTTCACAAGGCGACTCGTGGATATAAGAACAGATTTCTTCACAGCATCATCACTGGCGAAGAAAAGTGGGGTGTTTATGTCAAAATAAACCATCGAAAACAATGTCTTAGCCCCAATAAAAAAAAACACTTCCGCGATTAAAGCAAGGAGTTCCTCCACGAAAGACGATTCTCTGTGTGTGGTGGGATTGTGAAGCATCATTTTTTATGAGCTCCTTGCGAACAATGAGATTTTCAATGCAGAATTCTACGTTCGACAAATGTATCGACTCACCGAAGCTATTCGTGAAAAGCGACCTCATCGACGTTGTATGGTCCTTCTGCAACACGACAATGCTCGTCCTCACATTGCTAATATGACAAAAGACGCCATCCAAACGCTTAATTTAGAAATCCTGCCGCATTCTCCATATTTGTCAGACTTGGCTCCATCGGATTTCCATCTCTTCCGATCGCTCTCCAACAATTTGCGCGGCGTTTCGTTCAATACTGATGTGGAATTAAGAACCTGGTTAGACGAATTCTTTGAGTCAAAATCCAGAGATTTTAATGGCAGAGGCATCGTAAAACTAGTTGAACGTTGGGAAGAAGACGTAAATAACAACGGAGAATACAATATTGATTAAATTGCATATTGTTATTAATTAAAAATGAAGTTTTTCTAAAATTGTTAATGGTAATGAATAAATTTGATAACACCTCAAGAACTTATTCCTCAGCCCAATAAGAACGGTTTATAAAGCTTATGACTGGATTCAAGTTAGGATCAACGGTGTATTCGCTGCATACGTAGCAGATTACATTAGGTTTATTTTTCCAATATCTTCTGGACAAATACATTTCATTTACCAGCAAAATAAAAATACTAGATTTTTTTAAATTGACGCGACGCATTTAAACTATTCAGAATTCGTTTATTTAAATAAATAAGACTGTTGCTTCATCTAAATAGAAAATACAGAGACGTGTAAATAAAACGTAAAAAATCATGGGGCGATAAATCGAAACGTCCATCAAAATGAGCAAAAACAATAAGAGTTTTATATTCAGCACATCAAAATTGTCCTAAATCAGCTAACAAAACTTAGAAAATAATAATGGTGTTGGTCAGCATAATCTATTGTATTTATTTGAAATTTTAAACATTTTTTCAGATGGCAACCCAGCTTTTCAGGTGCCCTCTAGACGACCTCTAGCTGGATCTTTTGAACAACAACCAGCACAATGAAGGAAGACATACATACAATTAAAATTACAATCAGTTGCCTATGTGGGTGTTACATGCGACATATTTTCGACTAATCACCCGCGTTTCATGGGAGTCACTTCACATTGGCTATGCTATTGATATAGTTTATTATTTTTATATAATTGAGAAATTGATCATTAGTGATTGACAGATAGTCTGATACACTTAGAGTATAATATTTCAACTTATTTGACATGTGTTCAGCGTTCATTAAGTTAGTGAATTTTCATTTTGCTGTGAATTTAGATTCTTTCACATTATGCTTTAAGGGATAGATCCCTGATGTAGTGGAACGGTAGGGAACAAATATTTAAGAAATGTTCATGCAAATATTGATTTTTATATTCTTACATTACAGATCAATAATGACTTCGCGAGGATCAGCTGCACTAGGGTGCTGAAGATTTCGTGAAACAGGGCTTTGATAAAACTGCTGAAATATTGTACGGGTTCAACTAAGAGATAGTTTATCTTGTATCTACAGTCACTGACAATGAATCGAGCATGGTGAAATGCATTAGAGAGGAAGAAGATTAAGAATATGATGAAAAAGATTGAGATGAAGAGGTTATCATCAGCCACTTTCTCGAAATATCATCCCATATTCGATGTGCCTCCAACTCATTGAACTTGGTAGCAACGACTGAATTCAACATGACTACACAAATAAAAGCATTCTGCAATGGAAAATTTTCAGTGATATGGAATTTTTCTGGTAAACCAAAGTCAGCAGAAAAAATGCACGAAATAACTAGTGTCTAATGTAAGTACCCTTGAGGCACCAGATACGACCCAATACACGAGCGACTCATTTAGCCAATTTTATAAACATAAGAACGATGTTAATGTATCTTTTGAGGAAATGAATCTATCCATCTTAAGAGACAATGAATTGGAATTTATTTAAAAAAATATTTGTATGTTCTAAAACCGGCAGAGAAGAATGCTGCTACCATAATGTTATTCCAACAAACGGAGTGACTCAAGATGCCCTCGCAGGATTAGAGCCTATCTAACCAAATAATCTGCCTTTGAAACTATATGTCAATATTGATAGACTTTGTCTCTTGGTGCAATTCCAGATTTAGTTAGTTTCTGTCCTTGTGCCGCAAAGTAATTGCTTTCGTTTCGGTTTCAGTATATCTTCCTTATTTCAAACTTAGATGGATATCATTGTTACAATCACCCAACTTTGGCAATCATGAAGCAATCAATTCTCAAATAAAAAAAGGCTGTAAGATATTATGATTCTGGCAGCAGTGGTAATGGTTTGAGGAACTGAGATACATCATTTTAAGACAATTTTTTCAAAACTATCCACGACTCATTCTCTGCCGCTAACTACAAGGAAGACTTGGAAGTCCTCAATTATTTGCAGGGCACCAGTAGGGAACGCAAATCATTAGATAGGTATACTACTATAGAGAAGAACTTCAAGAGGTATAACACCACGGTACTTTCCTCTGCATCAGTGGAACGGTTGTTTACGTTTGATCGTATGGTTGAAAGACCCAAACGAAGTAGTCTCTGGGATAGTAGGTTTCGACAGTGGGTTTTGCTGAAAGCAAATGTCCACAGTGGTTGAATATTAAATTAACACTCTTAGTCTTGCTGTTTTTGACATTATATTGCCTACTGCACTAAAACTGTAAAGTTAAATTCTATGTAGAAAATATTTACATATACGTAGGTGAGTCAAAAAGTTCTCAGACAAATGCCAGATTATTGAAATGTTCGATTTTGTACAAGTAAATACAGGGTCAAACACGACTTTCATGTTTTCTGAACAATTCCTACAAAATTCGTCATTCAATTTGTCGAGACTCTTTGTATTAGATGTGCTTCAAAAAGGTTACTTTTTTGAACCCATAAAATGGCAAATTTTGAGATAAGAGCGAACATTAAATTCCTGACTAAACTTGATTGGAAGCCTGTTAAGATTATTGACGCTCTACAACAGGTTTATGGTGACTCTTCGCCATGTAGAGCGGTAGTTTACGACTGGATTAAGCGCTTCAAGGGAGGCAGAGAAGAAGTTGAAGATGATCCACGTGAAGGGAGACCCTCCACCTCCATTAACCCAGAAAATGTCGAGCTTGTGAGGAATCTAGTAGATAAAGATCGCCGTATTACTATTGATGAAGTTGCCAATGCATGTGAAATCTCTCATGGCTCAGCATTTGGAATTCTAACTGAAAATCTTGGCCTGAGCAAGCTTTCAGCACGTTGGGTCCCAAAAGCGTTGCGAGAAGACCAGCTGAATCATAGGGCCAACCTTTCTTTGGCTATTTTGACCAAGATTGAAGCAAACGAGGATAGTTTTTTGAGCGCCTCGTAACGGGAGATGAAACTTGGGTGTATCAGTTTGATCCTGAAAGTAAAAATCAATCAAAAGAGTGGCACCCAAGGGGGGAAGCAGGGCCTATCAAGTTCAAGACAGAGAGGTCCGTTAAGAAGATAATGGCTACAGTTTTTTGGGATTCGGAGGGAATTATTTTAATAGACTTCTTAGAAGGACAAAAAACTGTTACATCCAGCTATTACGAAGGAGTTTTAAGGAAGCTGAAAACTTCAATAGCCAAAAAACGACGAGGAAAGCTCCACAAGCAAATCTTGTTCCACCATGACAATGCCCCTGCACATTCGTCCAAAGCTGTGAGATCTCAGCTACGGGAATTTCGATGGGAAACTCTTGCTCATCCCCCTTATAGCCCTGATTTAGCACCCTCTGACTTTTTTCTGTTTCCAAATTTAAAGGGACACCTAAAAGGAACCCGGTTTCAATCATTAGATGAAGCAAAAAAGCAGGTCATTACTTGGTGCCAGAGACAACCCCGTGAATTCTACAAAGATGGTCTTTACCGTTGGATTCATAGATTAAGAAAGTGTATAGATTTTAATGGAGCTTATGTAGAAAAATGATTACAGTATTATTACAAATAAAAATTTTATGCCATTTATCTGAGAACTTTTTGACTCCCTCTTTTATGCTGGTTAAGTACGATTCATCGCCCTCAACTCATTGCCAGCCAACTCATCGCACGCTAACTCATCGCTATAGTTGTATTTTATATTAGGAAAAGGGTGCTTAAAATATAGAGTCCTCAAAAAAGTCAGATTGTCCACAAGTGTGTGTACACGAACCCGTTCCGTCCAAGCGGCAAGCGGTAGCGACCTCGCTCGTCCCAGTAACGGGACAGGTAACGTAAACGAAGATCCCCCAGATTGGGACATTTAACAAGAATGTGCCGAGCAGTCTGTGGGACAAGGCAATAGAGTGCAGGCGATCGATCCACGAAAAAGTGGTGCGTCCAGCGAGTATGCCCAATTCGAAGACAACATTATATATAGAAAATCAAATAAAATTATTAATTAATAGATTTATATAAAAAAAAATACAATCAAGATAAAAAAATATAGCTCCACACTAGTTAACACGTGACTCTCTTTTGAGATATTAGAGATATTAGACTATTTACACTTGTAATGTTATAAGTATAATAACTAAACGTCAGTAGAAATAAATAAAATAAAATAAAAGAAGATATTCAAATATATGCCTATTTTATCAAAGATAATTTTGAAAAAAATTGACATTGATTGCTAATTAACTTTTTCGCAATCTTAAGATTAAATATGAAAAAAAGCATTGATATTAAAAGCTGATATGAAATTATTTATTAGTTTAAATTATGTGCTATTCAACCGAAATATTCCATAGTGATATATTGGCAAAAGCTTTCACAAAATTTACAATTCGGTTATCAGCCCATTTTGAATTTCTTCCAATCCTTTGATAAATTTTCAAATATCACGATAATACATTCCTAGTTTTGCGTAGAGTCGTCTTTTGGCAGCAATTACATAATTTTTATCAAGTCTTCTCCATTTAAAGTGCGGGAATGCAGGTTCCACATATTTCGAGGAAATGTTTGAGGATGTCTACAATTTAAAAGCAAAAGTCTTGTTAGAAGCTTATTTGGGGTGAAATTCTATCTCAGGAAAAGCAAGTGATCTTTTTCATTTTTCAGATGTAAACATGTGTGTGTACGTTTTTTTCTTTTGTTTATGTCACAGAGAAGAGTGATGGCCTATTTTCGCAAGGAGGTATCATCAGAAGTTAAGATGTTCCAAATGAAACACAGAGCTGCTTACAGCTTGAATGCGAAAGTCTTGGGGAAAGATTAATTTTAAAAAATTATACTATATCTACTAAATATTGGAATATTTCAAATAATAAACGAATAACTATATTTTTAACTCTTAATGTATAAGGTATGATTTATTAATAAAACACTGGGGAAATCAATATCGCGGTGATAAACAGACGCTAGTTTGGTAACACAGCGTCAACAGTTACGTTCCATATGGTTCGATACTTTACCCCTTTCCCCCTCTCCTTTGCCCCGCTGACCCAACAAGTCTCGAGATCACTCGCAAAGAAGGATTACCATCAGCAGATTTCTTAGTCCGTTAATATAAACAAAGGAGGGTTGGATATCCTTTAGAATAAAAATCTATGAACAGGCTCACTGTCTCCTCATATTGTTTAAGTCTATTTTCGCCAAACAGACGAAATTTCACTTTCTCCGACGTAAAACAGAAGAGGTAAGGGTTACAACGCTGAATAGTGATGCTCTAGGAGAGAGGCCTCAAAGGTGGGCCCGCATCTCTCCTCCCCTCCCCCCCAGGAGATAATCAACGTATATATAGTTTGATTTGGAGAAATGAAAAGGAGAATAAGCGTAGCAATCGAGAGAAGAAGAGCAGTCATTTAGGAAAACAGAGAATAAAGAAGAAGTGGAACCGGGTGGGAGTTTTCTTTCCGAGGCTGTCCCTATGGTCACATCGAAGAGTAGACCATCGGTATAGAGAATCACTGTCATACCAATAATCTCGTTAAGAGAAACCCCCTATCTCTGTTTTTCCAATAAACACAAAGATATCCTCACCATTGAGGAATACCAATGTGAATTTCCACTCGAGATAAGATTCACCTCTTGATCAAGTCTCATCATCAAGAAGCCCTCAAGTGTAATGCAAGGATAAATAATAATCGTACATGCACAATCCCCTCGCTTCTATCGTCAAGTCTCATCATCAAAACGCCCGCAATTGTAACCCAAGGATTAGAATAATCGTACATTCACAATCCCCTTGCTTATATCGTAAAGACAAGAAGAAACGCCTCATGCACCAACACTTACTTCGCGATCAGCTTCACGCCTCGAATCATCGTATCAACGAAGTTATCGTTCAAGCTCATCCCACGCCAGACTCCCACTTAGTTAAAGGTATAAGGAATCCAACTTATTTATGTTCTTTTGTTAACATTCCTTACTAAAGTGAATTTTCGTGTCAACCATCGCGTAGTACTCATTGGTAGTATTAATTTTTATTTAGATCCTCTTATTATATCTTAGTATATTTAAAGTTAAAATATTTCATTTTTTTATCTAATTAAAAGTATATTTTTTACCCTAGTTGTTTACTTAAATCCTCGAAACTTTGCGTAGGGCAATAGATATATAATATTACGAATCCTCCCTGATTAAAGAATCAAACAAAAGTAAAAAAAGTATAGCACTCTTAGAAAAAAAAAGGAACGAAGTTATTCATGTACTGAACAAACGTACATACATTCTCGGCCGTATACCACGACAAACACTTGCTATAATATAAAACATAACTTTACCAATGAGTGGCTGGCGATGAGTAAATTGTCAATGAGCAGGCTGGCGCGGAGTCGGCTGTAAAAAATCGGAGTCTATAAATTAATGAGCAAATTTATTAAGGAGTTAAAAAACGAGATCATAACCTCAGCACAATTTAGTTTTAAGATACTTACAAGATATTGAAAATTTGACGCCAATTTTTAAAAAAATAGGAAAAAAGTGAGGGTACAAATTATACAGTTGCAAGAGAAGCTGTTTCGCTAATCCTCCTTACAAGAGCAACTTGTCCTTCGCAGGCAACGGGCTTTTGTTAAAAATAATTTAAAATGTTTCCATTGCATAACTCTTAATTATTTACACTTGGTCTAGTTATTTTCTGATGGATACTTCTTTTCCAGGCATAAATTCAAGAAATTTTGTATCGGAATTCTATCTAAATTTGCTGTATTGATTTCATTTTGCTTTATTCGTTTTTAGAGGCCAGCAGCTATTACTTCCAGCTAAAGACTAAAGATAAAAAATCCATTTTAGAATGAATTTCGATAAAACCTTCGACTATCTGAAAAAAAAATAAAACAGCCGTCTAAATTTTAATCAATTTTGTCATTTTTTCTGAACCTCACACAGATGGATTCTCTCAACATCAGAATCACACCATGACATTATTTGGGGTACATTCATAGTACATATAACTAAAGTTCATGGCAGACATGGACAAGGTAAATTACTCAACAACTTAAATATTAAAAAGAAAAATTCAGCAGAGGCACATCGGGCCTCAGTTACACCAGATAGCGTATATTTATAATAAGGGTCAAAAAGGGCCAAGAGTTAGTTATACCTACATATGTACATGAAATAATCACACAAGAATTAAGGTAGGCCTAGGGTTCATTGGGGCTAAACTGAACGGGGTTGCGAATTAGGCTATCTGCTATACAATTCTCTGAGCCTTTTAGATATGAAATTTTGAATTAAAATTTCTGCAAAAATAGGCTTGAACGCATCAGTCTACCATTATTATTTCTTATGTTTTTCAAGTACACCAGCGGCCTATGATCTGTTTAAATGGTAAACAGTTTGCCTAATAAAAAAGTCTTACATTTTTTTATCCCCATTAAATAGCGAGGGCTTCGCGCTCGATTACAGCATAATTCCCTTCACGCGGTAACAGCTTTCGGCTAACGTAAAAAATGGGAAAATACTCTTCATTAGATCCGTATTGGACTAACACGCAACCTATCCCGTCGTTGGTAGCATCTGCCCTGATGCTAAAAGGCTCGGCTGGATTAGGTAACGGCAGGATCAGGGCAGAGGCGAGTTTACCTTCGAGTTGATTAAAGCTGGCAAGTGAAGACGGAGTCCAGGCCAGTCGATTGTAGTTTGTCCTCTTTAGGAATCGCATAAGTGGGTGGAGATCAGGGCATATTTTGGAATAAATCTCCTGCAGAAGGAGGTTGAGCCCATAAATTACCTTAATTGCCGTTTGTTAATGGGTAACGGCCTTCTCACAATGGCTTTAATTTTTTCTACTGCAGGGCTAATCGATGGTTTCCTATTCGGAATCCCAAGTAGCTGATTGTGTCGAAGTCAAAATGACACTTGTTTGGGCCGATATTAAGGTTGTGGCTTCTCAACTTTTGTAGTAGAGAATGAAGAGTAGTCAGGTTAGTTTCTCAATCGTAAGTGGCAAAATATATGTTATCAAAATAGAAGGCATTTGGCATTCCATCTAAAATCTGTCACATCATCAGATTGTAGTTGCTACAAGCGGTAACGAGGCCAAAAGGAAGCCTTCTAAACTGCATTAACCCCTTTTTAGTATGAAATGCAGTAAATCTCTTTACACTGTCCTTCAGAGGAATCTGATGATACGCTTTGCATAAATCCAAATCCGAAATATCTTTCACCCTGGCAGAGAATTGCAGATTTTGGTCAATTAGCGGAATAGGCTCCGCGTCAAACACTGTGAGCGCGTTCAATTTCCTAAAGTCAATACATATTCCTTATGACTAATTCGGTTTTCTTATCATGGACACGGGGAACAATAGTCGGATTTGGAAGGCTCAATGATTTACAGTCTAATAAATTTTCCACCTCTCTATTGAATTGTTCCCTCAGGGTAGAGGCAATAGGTATGGTTTAGACCTAACTGCTTCTTGGGTCGTCAACTGAATATCGGGCTCGAATTGGGTAGCACATCCGGGTACCTCGGAGATGACGTCACGGAACCGTCACGGGTGGCTAGAAGCCAGGTTTTCTGTTGAGGCGTTAATTTTTCGCTAAATTTGAGCTCCTTTGAAGTGGTCTCCGTTATCTCGGGGACGGAAAAGGGTAATCCTCCTCCTGCTCGACGCAGGCAATTTTAAAAACCCCCAGTGGAACCAGGTGAAAGTTTCGTTCGAACCCGTTTCTTCATCAATTTCACGCCGGTGATAATTCTTGAGGAGATTCGTATGGAAAAGCCTATTTCCGCTTGGAGTTTTGATCAGATAGTCTACGGCGCCACGCTTCTCAACTATCCTAAAGGGACCTTTCCATCGGCTCAAAAGTTTGTTAGTGTCCGTAGGGAGTAATAGCAAAACTTCTTCACCGGGTTTAACCCTCCGATCTTGAGATTTTCCATCGACGTAGGCCTTATATTTGGCCAGTTGCACGTCGCCGTTTTGTTAGGCCAACTCTGTTCATTCTTCCAAATTCTTAGGGAGCTCGAACAAGTAGGAATACGAGGACTGTATTTCCTGGTCTAAACTAACATATGCAAAGAACTCCTTAAGGACACTCAGGGGTCCACGAACATTCCTACCATATAATAATTCAAAGGACACAAATCCCAAAGTACGATGGGGTATCTTCCTATAAGCGAAAATAGCCACTGGCAGATAACGATGTCATTCGCTCGGTTGGTCTACGCACAACTTTCGTAGAATCGCCTTGAAATTTCCCTTTGAATTCTCACACATTCCATTCCCAGCCCTGTAGAACGCAGTGGCAAATAAAGGTTTTATCACAAGAAGTTTCCCTATTTGCTCCATTTAATGAGAAGTAAATTGACCGCCGCTATCTGACAGAATTTCCTTGGGTAATTCAACGCGGCCAAAAATTGGAATAAGCGCCTCGGCGCATGAGACGCTGTCAATCCTATTTAGTTGGACGGCCTTGGGAAACCCGATACCAAAATAAACTAGCGTGAGGATGTAACTATGCCCCTCGCTAGATGGCAGGTGAATCGGACGAACTAGGTCGATAGCTACACGGGAGACAGGTTCATAAATAATGCGACCCTTTTGCAATAGGGCCGGCTTAACTCGCCCATTGACTGCTGTCTTTTGACATACGTCGCACGATCGACAGTATATCAAATTTTCTTCAGCTGCCCCAGGCCAATAAAAATAATTAAAGATCCGCTTCGCTGTCTTCGTGTGGCCAAAGTGAGCCTAGAAAAGGCTGTCATGTGCGGTCTGGAGTAGGAGACGCACATGTGAACGCGGAACGCACACTGTCTAGGACTCAGGCGACTCTATGTGGGAGCAAATGGAACAGAGAAGGTTATTATTAACCCGAAAAGTGACAAATTTGCCAAATTTCTAAGAATCAAATTCCTTTTGATTCTTGCAAAAGTCCTCATTAAGTAAGTTTCTACAATCCTCTTCTGTTGTTCTCGGAGTTTTCAAGGGAACAGACGCTTTCGAATCTCTCAGCCTGAGAGCGGGTGGTCACTAATTGTGTCCCTAGGGTCAATAAGACCTGGAATTCTGCCTAATTAGGACGTCACAGAACATTAAGGGGGCCCCCACAACTTCTGCCCAGTCAGTGAAGTAGGCGCAATCAATTTGGCACTTTAGTATGGGCAACCTATTGGCACGTCACAGATAGTCATCGACGATGGAGAACTGATCGGGACACGGTGCTACTGGTGGAAGTAACTTATCCGAGAATACGATACACGTGCACCCTGTATCTCGACGAGGGTGGAGATACGGCCACCATTTAACGCACCTGATTCGAACCTGTAGCCCCCAGGGTTTCTTTTATTAAATAAAAAGTTTACCTTGTGGCTAGACGGACCGGGTTCACTTGACGAGGTCGAGGATTCTGGAGGCGAAGTGGGCAGAGTGGGCGTTGCGCTCACCTGGTGCACCTGGTAGGAGAAGTTGTTTCTCAGCTGAGTGTTCTAAGGACAATTGTATTTAACGTGTCCATCAACTCCACACGATAAACACACGATGTTTCTTCTGGGGGGTGCTGACGGAGGTGGATTGGATTAGAACAGCTGATTTTCCTTCCATAGGAAATCAATGAGGCCATAATAATCTTGGAGTACTTTCGATGCGCCTAGCCAAAAATTTAGGATTCTTTAAAGAGTAAACCCAAATTGTTTAAAAGTTTGTTTGGGTTGAATACGACTCTACCTGAACTAACCACGATAGAGGTCGGGAGTCATATTACAGGCAGAGAGCAATTTTGCCTTTAGAGGTGTTTAAGAGTGGCAACAACCTCGCTACACCAACGACTCAATATCCCATTTGTTGACTTCAAGGATCTTTTCAAAATGAGTTAAGTAGTAGGTGAAGTCTCCCCCATCTTGAAATACGTGTAATTTAACGGGTGGCTGTTAATGGGTCGATAGTTCCGAGGTGATTGATAGAGCATCATTCTTCATTTTCTCGATTTTGATTTCATGAGCCCGAATTCTGTCCCTTTCTTCTCTCTCTATCTATTCTCTATTTTCTTCTCTTTCTTTTTCTACTTTTTCTCACTCTTTTTTTTCTTCTGTCTGTAGGTAGGACATTAATTCTCTCCCACTTTATCCTGAAGATTCTCCTTGTGTTTTAAATATGTCAAAGGACGAGATTCTAACTTGCTTACACCCCCCTCTCCCCCCAAGAAATGCACGCATCGATAGAAAGTAAAAGGGTTTTATTGACCCAAATTTTACGCTCGGGTAAACTCTTGTGGGGGGGAGGGCGCGCCGACGAGTTTTGAGGAACCCAAAATACGCACACCGAAAGCCAATGTACACGTGAGAAGGGAACTTGCACCAAACGAGACAAATCCTAGCGTTTCCCGTTATCAAAACCAATTAAAATAATGTGTACCCTATTTAAAATTTTCCCGGACGCTTGCCTATATAAATTAATATATATATATATATATATATATATATATATATATATATATATATATATATATATATATATATATATATATATATATATATGTGTGTAATTATGTAAAAGGACATGTTTTATGCAGGTTCTATTGAAGTCCAGAGCTGTGGCAGCGTTATTCATTTTAACTTGTATATTCTTAATATTTCCTACAAGTTTTTTAACACCGGGTTTTTGAGGTGAGAAAAAACCCGCAAACAACATTTTTTATTCCTAGACGTTTTTCGACCATGTTAGGTCATCTTCAGGGAATGAACAGAAATGGAATTATTCAAAAATTACAAATTACAAATTACAAATTAGGTTAAAGTGATGAAATTGTGTGGTAGGTATATAAAGGTGTGAATATGTTTTCTAGTTTGCCCTGGTGTTAGGGCATCACTAGCATTCTTCATGTTGTGTATTTAAAAAATATAATTCCTCCGTCAAAAAGTAGCTGACTGTCATTGACATCCAGTTTCCTCCGTTATAATATATATATTTCTTTTAGGTATTTCCACCTTCGAAGCATTCAAGCCTTTCAAGGTTGTCTTTCTTGCTGAATGAATCTCAGTGTTGAGTACTTTGTAGTCTCTTAATATGGGCATTTAGCCTCTTTTCTTAGTTTGAATTTTGTTGACTTTTAGTTTACTTATTATCAGTTGGGTATTGGGAGTTGGGCACTTCGCCTCTTTTTATTCTTAACTCTTGATTACTATTAGGTTTGGGCACTTCGCCTCTTTTATATTTTAATTTAGTTTTAATTTAATTTATTTTTTACTATATTTATATTTGGGGGGGGGAGGGGGAGGGGACTTTAATGTGGGCACTACGCCTCTTTTTTCAATATGTTTCTTAAAATTGTCAACTTGGTTGTCTAATCGTCAAACCTTTGAATCTTGGAATCTTAGAGTCACAGAATTTTAGAGCAGTGGACTAATACTACGTAAATATAGGTAGTACCACTTCTCTCGCGCAGGTTCTACTGCTTGGGAACAAAACAGTTCTACCTATAGCGCGTCTCCGGTTTGCACGAATGTTTAAATTTAGGTTCAAATTCGGGAGTATAGTTTGATCTATCTTGTCCCATGTCTTTCTCCCTAGCCTTTGGATCTCCGTATTGATCGGCTTTAGAACGATTCTCTGGTGAAGAGTCGATTGCCGAGTACGGTCGATCCTTCGCGTGCCTGTAATCAGCAGCGTGGCTTTATTCTGCACTCTCTGCATCATTCTGAGAGAGGTACAGCTTGCCATCTGCGTGATCACGGCCGGGTACACCAGGACTGAGCGTACCAAGGCCATATACAGCTTTTTGATGTTAGGCACGCTGAGGCCTCGGAAACGGTAAAGTTTCTTCAGCTCTCGTTTGGCTAGGGAGACTCTGGTATTCATGTGGGTCTTATATCCAGATTTAAAGAGTCGTAAGCCCAGGACATTACCCTCGTTGGAGTACGGATAGTTTTCATTATTGACGACAACGTCATCAACTTTTCGGCGGTTCATTGGAATGATCGTAAACTTCTGGCGGTTGGTCTTTATTTTCCACTTTCTTTCATATCTATTGATATTTTCAATTTCTACAGCTGTCGCCCTCGCCTGGCTTCCAGAGTTCCTGAATGGACACAGGACGATTTGAGGGATGTCGTCTGCATATTGCAGATACATCGAATAATACCTCACTGGAGCAGGCAGGTCTATTGTGTACACGAGGTACAGCAGAGGGCTGAGACAGCTGCCTTGTGGAACTCCCGCCTCTAGTTCGAATTCGGGTCCTTTGCAGCCCTCGATTGAAATTCGGGCTCTCCTATTGGAGATGTAATTGCAAAGGATCCTTTCCAGGAGTGGGTTAAGCTGGAGGTTGAGGATCTTGTACTGTAATCCTCTCAGCCAAACCTTATAGAAGGCCTTCTTAACATCACGCAGCCCTACGTCTACGTACCGCCTCTCAGCTTTACTGCAAGCGAGTTTCTCCGCAAGAAGGGCGAGGGCTGTTTCCGTTCCTCGACCCTTGCGGAACCCGTGCTGCTGAGGGTTGTGGGCTTCTAGCTCGGCAAGTTGTTGTTGAAGCCTGTCAGCTAGGAGTCTCTCGTAGACTTTTGCAATGAACTCCAGCAGGGCGATTGGCCTGTAGTTTACCAGTTGATCAGGGGGCTTACCTCCCTTGGGTATGAAGATCACCTTCGCAATCTTGAAACCTTCCGGGAAGTAGCCCATGTTCAGGGAAGCGTTGTAGATATTAACGATTCCCTGAATGATCTGCTGGGGGGCGTTAACCAAGTTGTTTCTGGTAATACCCGTCCAGCCTGGTGCCTTTTGTCAAAAGGCTTT
Source organism: Ceratothoa steindachneri (assembly GCA_963969495.1). Lineage (NCBI taxonomy): Eukaryota > Metazoa > Arthropoda > Malacostraca > Isopoda > Cymothoidae > Ceratothoa > Ceratothoa steindachneri. The sequence continues at coordinate 71,352,156 of OZ018327.1, read as the reverse complement.
TACAGTGGCCTTGACGTCCTCTGATGTTATGGGACGTCCGTGACCCGCCATCTCCCTGCCTTCGTTGACTTACTGTAGTGGTTGTGTGCGATGCGTTTCCTGATTAAGTTGTTCAATCAGTTGGCCTTCGAATTCCTGGTCGAACTCAACGTTTTCCTCGGGTGTAATCCTGAAAACGTTTTTCCAGAAGTTCCTGAACATATCCTCGAGAGCCACCGGGTTCTCAATGTAGTCTCCGTTCTCCTTTATCCGAGTCTTGGGTCTTGGTGTAAGTCCCTTTAAATTCCTGACTTGGCGCCAGAACTTGGCCGGGCTAAGTTCACTGTCGACTTTGGATATCAAGTTGTTCCATATTTCCCCCTGTTGGAGGTTGATAGCCTCTCTCTATCTCTGAGCTTAGGCGTCGGAGCAGCAAGCTCCTTTTCTGGCTGGGACCCTCCCGTCGTACTTCTTCGAACACTTCCCTGTGAACGCGAGCGATATCTCTCATCTTCTCTGTCCATCTGGGCTGAGGAGGTGTTTTATACCCTGTAACGGGTATGCTCTTGCGGTCCGCGTTTAGTATGGACGTTTTTATCCTCTCTAGCTTCCTGTCAATCTCCTTTAACGACGCCGTGCTGAGGTCAGCTGGCGCATAGTCACTAAGTCGTTGCTTGTAACGATTCCAGTTGGCCAGGGCGTAATTTTTCCGGGGAGGGGCTGGGAGCTGGATTGGTGCGAGAGATATTGTAGTGAGAATCGCTATGTGATCACTAGGGACTGCCGGGCCTGGCTCACTATGGTAGTTGAAAGGAAAGCCTTCACTTGTTAAGATTATGTCAAGCTTAGTTGCTGACCGGGAAGTGATATAGGTCGGAAAATCCGGCCCTATCTTTGAATGTTCTTTCTTCCCATAATCAATTCCAAGTTTCAGCCTCTATCGTTGGTGCTACCAAAACCCGCCGCACGGCATCTGCTATTGAGGTCTCCCCCTAAGAATGCCATTCTGCGGTGCACGAACAGTGTGTAAAAGTTGCATAACGGGAGATATGCTCGTCGAGGGGGTTGATATGCTGCAGCTATCACGAGGTCTCCGACCTGGGTGTGTACCTCGATTGCCACAAAGGACTCATCGAGTTCTGGTAGTTGTTTGAAGGAGATGTTCCTCTTGACAGCTATTTCAGCACCATCATACCTTTCCTGGGAATGGTTCTTCATGATCACTCTGTAGCCCGGTATTTTAATGCGACCAGCTGTAGTGTCGATACCGTGCTCTGTGATGAGAATGATGTCGGGGTCGTGCACACGGAAAATGTTACCATATGCCGTGGCATTCTCCTCCCATCCATTCAACTTGAGTGTCAGAATCCTCATTCTGTTGCTTACTCTCTCCATCTATTTGTCACTTAGTGCTTCTGGGTGATGTTCTTTTTCCTCCCGTTTCTCTTCTTCCTAAACTCAGCGTTTGAGATTTGCTCGCATGTGCTGTGATGTAGAATCACATTTTGCGCGAGCAGGGCCTCCTCCACTGTTTCGGGATCTACCTCTGAGTCATATTCCCATTTGTAGATCTTAGACCTTATGCCCTGGAATATGCTCCTGGTTTCCATCTCCTCTGGGAAGGGGAATTGCTCACAGGCGTATATCTTTAGGTTAATATAGTTCGCCCTTATCTTCTTCACTATTGCTACAATATATATATATATATATATATATTATTTCTACTCGAACATAAGTATTACAAAATTGGCCAATCAGGGCGCGGGAAATTTTTAATGGGAAACTAAGCGCTACAAGAAACATATAAAATTGTAAAGCTCAGATTGCCTGACTATTTGTCTCCCCGATCTAGTTCTCTGGCAAAGGAGGCAAAGGAAAATGAAGTTTGAGGTCACGCCGAATTAATTTGGTTGCAATGTTCGCAGTCACCGACTTCGCACGAATATTCGTACACGACGTTAGTCTCCTGGACGTCGCTCGTTGGAGGGAGACATCTATTCTTCAAGAAAACAAGTAGTTGCATGATGAAGAATAGCTGTCTCCTATTTATCGCCCATTTATCGAGACTTTCGTTTATTCGGGGAAGAACTACCATAGCCCAAAGTAATAAATGGAATTGAATTTCGTTGGTTGGTAGGCTTTAGTGGTTGAAGGCCTTAAACAAGAATTGCAAAAATAATCTTTAATCACCCAACAAAACATATAAAACGAATAATTACACTATCTAGTTATTAATTAATTAAGCAATGGAAAAATTATTAATAATTATCAATAATTACTCATGCCACAAGGGCTCAATTCTCTGAGTACTAAACCGATAAGGTTCAGGGGCACAATAATGACTCAGGAGGAGACTACGTGAGGAGTTTTAGTCGGAGGGCGTCGCGCCGCCTCGACGAGGAAAGGAAAGGTGTAAATATCTTACTATTTGGGGTGCTTACCACGCTCAGGGAATATTCTACAAGTAGACGCTCAAAAAGGGAAGATTCTCATGTAGACTCTCAAAAGTGGAAGATTCTCCTGTAGACGCTCGAGTACGGAAACTCATTTGTGGCTTAGACTGTGCGCTTATTCTAGGGCGGGTCCTTCGATCCTGACGCCGTCGTTCCAAATAAGATCCTGGATGCGGACCGGTATGACACCGTGTTCTATCGCTCGAGGATATGCGCTGTGAGTGGATGATTCCACAGACGTCTTAAAAGAAGCAGTCGAATACCCTGCAGTATTTTCTGGGCTTGGTTCACTCGGAAGCAACTTAGAGACAACTTACCACCACGACCTAGCGTCTTATTCAAAGGGGAAGGAGTATGTCTTCCGCACTCTTCATAGGGCGGATTCTGACGGAATACTTCTACGATTAATTTTGTGAGAGGGAATATATAGGCGCTCGCCGGAGCTCTTATATTTGCTAACGGAAGCCATTAAGCCCTGCCTCACCGCCTCGGCGTTTATAGTTCGGCGGCGGAGTTTTGATGGTCCAACTGAACCGGAGAAATTCTTGGCTAATCTCCCCGAAAGTTTGCCGACTGGGGTAGTGTATTGCTCTTCCTGATAACTCTCTTTTCGCATGACTCCTTTAAACACAATCTTTCTAGATCTCTCCTTCTTCGACACAATGTGACTATGAAGAAAATGCAATGGTAACGAAGAGATGATGAAAGTAACGACACGAATATGGTCAAGACCGTGAGAATGCCCGTCTGTTAGGACCAGGAGGACACTTGATATCATTTGTGATACTTCCACCATTGGGGTTCTGATCAGCTGGTAGGGAAATGTAAGCAGCTTCGATGTGAAAAGTTTCATGAATATTTTCATAGAAGTGCTCGACTGGCTTTCCACACACAAAGCCTTGCATAGGTTGCTAAAAATTGACTGAAGTTTCTGAAAAGTATTTCTCACCTGATAACCAGAAATGAGTAAAAGCAGGAATTCTGTAACCTGGCAACGTTTAAATAAATTTAAAAGAATGATCTTTGTAATTTCTGTCTAAATATATTAAAGCAGATCACATTTTAGTATATAAATTTGATTTATCTTTGTCGAAATAATTTCCAAAATATAAGCTCATATTTGAATTCCATATGGTAAGATTCCTTTTACATTCCTGTTGGCACCTTAAGTATAACGTACCCTAACACGGGACAGTAGTATTTCATCGTCAGGGCTCTGAATCAGAAGAAAAGGGGTTATAATAGGCTGTGAATATGGGAAGGAAATTATCACAGTGTTGGGTTTGGTTCTGTGCGTGATGACGCGCGTAAAGCTATCATAATTTCCACCATCCTGGGTAAATTCAGTATATCCGCCAATAAGCGGCCATCTTCTCAGATGCTGCAAAGTTTGTCCATGCTTGAGGGAAGGGGAGGCTCTATCCTGTGCTTCGGCCCTATTTATCTAACGTTGTATCCACTGTGTAAGCTAAAGCTCCACTTGGAGTTCTTTGCCGCGATATTGAATTCCGTTTGTGCATTACTGTAATACTTTTTACCCCCTCCATCCTGACTCGCAGGGCAAATATGTTTTTAGAACTTTTAACGCCTGCTTTCTCCCTTTGCTGGTATATACAGCTGTGAAAAAGACAATCAAACTTTCAAAAAGTGCAAAAAGAAAGGAGAAAGCGAAAGCGATTCATAATTGGCGATTCTAACTTTGCAAGTGGAAATTAAAATGATTCAAGAACTGATAACAAGGAAAGTGATTCTTCAATTTCTGAAGAAATAATTAACTCAACCAAATGGTTAACGTCAAACTTTCGAGCAAAACCTTCTTGATTTGATTATAATAATAAATAAAATTGTGTTGAAAGTGTTTCTGTGGGCGAATATATTGGCAAAAACCACCACAATCGTATTCGTTTTAACTTAAGACACCTATTAAAATAAAGCACCAAACTAGTAATATACTCAAATTTTAGTAAGGTAAATTTCGAAGTTATTCATAGCAAAATGAGCAAAAGTCGACCGGAAAAAATTCCTCAACGTGAGAAGTATCGCTGTGGTTTTTTTGTTGGGTATTTTTATAATAGGTACGATATCGAATGCTTTCAAAAGAAGGGAAGCTCCTTCCATTCGAAACAGACGCTCCCTGTGAAATAATAAGACAGTAGAATTTGCTATGATAAAAAAACGACATTACCATGTGCTAAAAGAAAACCTGAATAATTTAAATAGCTAAAATTATGTTCATTATTGGCGTCGAGTAAAAAGCAAAGTAAAAAAAAAGAAAAATAGGCAGTACGAGATTAATATTACTAAAACGTGTAAATAACCCCCCTTTCAGTTCTACGCGTATATAAATATATGGAAACCGTTTCGATATTATATAGACCTAATTAAAATTGAGTGGGGAAAGCTGATTTTCGACCCGGGAGGTAAGGCGAATATCATAAATCGGAAAATTTCTTAACGTTTACGCTTTAAGAAATGTCATATTCTCCTTATTCTAAAGCTGTAATTGATTTTAAGGAAGAAAACATACCAATATTAAATGCACACAGATTAAACTCCCTAATTATATAGACAAAGGGCCAAAAGAGAAATCTCAGGGTCCAGAAGAAATTCATTCAAGTCAGATTGAGGAGTTAAAAAACGAGATCATATCGTCAGCAGAATTTTTTAAGGTACTTAAAAAAATGGGGTAAATTTTACGGCGATTTTTAAAAAGTATGTAAAGAGTGGCCGCACAAATTATACACCTACAAGAAAAGCAGCTTCGCCACTCATACTTCATAGGAACTTGCGCTTCGCAAGCAGACCTACGGTCTGGCAACTAAATTTTGGTCTTAAGAAAACTAACTGCATCACTCGTAATAATTTACTCTTGTTCAATATTTTTTTTCAGATGGATGCTAATATGGTTGGCCAAAAAGTCCTGACTCACTTAGGAAGTGAGATAGGAATTTCTGACTAATTTAAGATTTTCTAGAACAAAATGGAAAAATTCTTTTTTAGCCTAATTCTTTTGAAATACGGAGAAAACCATCCACAGGGTTCTATTTTCCTATAAACATTTTCTGTAATGATTACATTTTGCTTTCCTTTTTTCTACGGGCCCGTAGACATTTCCTTCATTTAAAGGTTTAAATGGAAAATCTATTTTAGAAAGAACTTCGATAAAACCTTCGAATATGCGAAAAAAACAAATATTCGTCTCAATTTTAAGAAATCTTCTCAATGTTTTCTTTTTGTTAAAAAATCCAAAAGGTTCGATAAGCATAATTTTTCCTGAACTTCACCTTTTGTAATTCTTTTTGTTTTAAAAAATTCCAAAATATTCGATAATCATATTTATTTTTTCACGAATTTCACTATTTATAATTATTTTTAATAACAAAGTTAAAATATACTCTTATCGATAAACTAATATCAAAATTTTGGCTATGCCTATATAGGTATCCCGAAAATTTTAAGCTCTAAAACTAAAAAATCAAACTGCTAAGAAAATTGCCTTCCTAAATATTAGCGAAATTGATTAGGTTATCTTAGGTTGTATCTTAGGTTATTTAGATGATCTTAGATCACCTAAATAAACCTAATTTAATTCAAGCTAGTTAACATGGATTTAGGTTTGTGAAGTTTAGATTAATCAGATAAGAATTACTAACTCACGTTTGTGCTCAACTGAACGAAGTAAAAAGGAATTAACTTGATTATCCATTACACTTTAGCAAGAGAAGGATTTTTTTTACAAAAAAAAATACAAAAGAATATATCGCTTGCTCGAAGCGTGTATTATATTTTGTGAATAAACATAACAAATTGCAAAAAAATATTATAACGAGAATTACATATAAGAATATAAGTGACAATGTACTAGAGGAAAATGAATTAAATGCCAATAGGCTTAAGACGTGAACAAAAGGGTTGAAATTATACACAATGATATTGATACTGAATTTAAGAAAATTAATTGAAAGCAGATATTGTGCTATGTAATAAGGAGGGTTTTAGTACAGATTAAAATATAACAGAAAATATAGTTAATGAGATTGTAGAGGATAAAAACAAAAATGTTTTGATTTAAAATAACATGAAAAAAGAAAAGACGCACAAATAATATTGGAAACTCATTCACATAATGAAGTTCGTGATATAATGACATTGATAGCAATTAAACAAACACAAGACAAAAAAAAAATTATAGTTCAAAAGTGTTTACCAACTAAATAAAAAAATGAATTCAAAGGGAATAAAAAAGCCGAAAAACGATTAAAACAAAAAAAAATGAGAAAGAAGAGAAAAGAAATCAATCCTGAAGCCTATAAAGTTATAAGTTTTTCTCTTTAGGCATAGAAAGTAAGCATATATCTGAAAATAACATCAAACCTCTTTTTAGACCAAAAGCCCATTTCCAGTGCCGGATTGACCAAAGGCCACAGACCGAAGCTCTACCTGCGAAGCCTCTTTTTCTTTCATTATAAGATTAATATTCTACATTGTTTGTTTATTGACTTGAATTATTAAAAAATCGTTGGGTAATTTTCCTTCAGATATATTAGTAAACCCCTTCACGATATACCTGTACATAATTCTATACCGTAGTTACATTAATAATACAATTTTAATTCAAATGCATGTTTTACTAACAGTAGAGTTGCCTTTTCCCTCTGAAATATGTAATTGATAGGTAAGTTCATCTCATCTCGTGTTTGCCCGAAAAAGGAGCAAGTACCTCTCTTTACTTTGATTGAAAATTAAACACAATCCATAAAGTTCATTATAGCATCCATACTAAATTTATTTCTCTTATTGTTTTCATCTTATTTGTTATTAACTTTTGGCTCCGTGACTCTAAAACAACTCTACTTGGGGCAAAGAACACGGTTTAGGTGTTTGGTTTCGAGTCATAAATGATTTGTTACCATGATAGCTGTTATATTAGCGATTATCAGAATGCCTTAGCTCTTCGGCTCAAATTCACAACAGTCATACCCCTCAACACGTAATTTCTCTCTTTGAGATATGTGAAAAGCCAAGTCTCTCTTGCATGTCTACCCGCCATCCTTAAATTGAAGCAGTTTATTTACAAAAATGCCCATAAAAGACATGTTACATAACATTCTCCAAACTATGAAAACCTCTTTTCCAGCTAGAATGTGTATTTAAAATATCAATTTGGCTTATCGTGCAAGGCATTAATCATTAAAAGCAATGTATTCTTAATGTACATATTTGGAGATATTCCTGAGTCAATTTAATTTCTTTCTCTGGACCAGTCGATTTGACTTACAATGCCACGGTCACAAAAACAGCAAAGCTTATATTCACTGACAATTTTACCACTATAGTATTTTGGCATATCAGAATATAACTTATTATCATCTTAATCAATTCGTATCTTTTGATATTTTTTTAATTAAAACTCTTTTAAATCAGCTCATGTCGTGCAAAAATCTAGGAATATTTGATCAATGAATCCATTAATGAGAGAATGGAGTTTCATAGATGGCTGGTGGTGAAGTCCTCTAATAAACGTCAAATCTCGTATAGAGAGCAAACGAGCAACTCACTTAAGATTAAAATCTCTTTGTAATAAATAAAACAATATGTAACAATGCTTGCGATACCAAGGGCAAGAGTCTCTTGGGCATAAAGCTACCATGTATGAATTTTCAACCTAAAACGTCCAGGTATCATTCCATCTCTCGTGTTGTGGATACAAGAGTTACAATGAATTACGACGAAACGAGATACCTCAGAGGATTTTACAAACCATACGGAGATGGGGAAACAAAAGATAGAAATAGAAAAAGAAAGATAACAAAAGAACAAAATGTAATAAAAATAGGGACACTAACGATTGATATTCCATAGTGTATGTGCATGAGCTTATATGTGTGTAGGTAAATTGATATCCCACCATAAAAACAGAGGCCCTGTTCGGTCACCACAACGTCCGGGCATTTGGCAGCGGAACCGGATTACTTACTTACCCCCCTCTATCCCCTCGCCTCGCAGACCACCAGAAAAGCCTCCTATTACCACGAGATACACGAATCGTCGGATTTCGGGTCCCGCGAGCATAAAATTGATTAAACCTGCAAGGTTACCCCAACGTGCTTAACGCCATCTGTCGCCCGCACCGAAATCACCTGTTGCTTCAAGCCTGTCCGCGCTAGCCAAAAAGCTGGGGTGTCTGTGAACACGTCCACGCGTGTGACCGCAAAAAGATTCTTTCTTCTACATAAAAATTAAAGGACAAGGTCAGTCTCCAGCCTGAGTCACGTGTGGTTGTTTTAAAGGTAAAGAAATTCCATTAGTTTAAAGGTCAATTAACGTCCAATATTAAAGTGAGCTTTGGATCAACCATTACTTTATATTTATTTAATTAAATTAGTAAGCCTCACTTAAACTCGTTAAATTCATAGCTGTATAGTTTGTTTTGTTAGATTTCATTTTTTTTCATGTTTTAATTAAAGATATATTTTTCTTAGAAGTATTTAATTCAATCCTCTAAATGCTGAGCGTGGCACTAGAAATCCTCAAAGATTAAAATAACGTAAAATAAAAAAATAGCACTCTTAGAGGAAACGTAATCAAGGAGTTAATCCAGTACGTAACAAACCTACGTACGTACGCCAACTCGGTCCTTGCAATACCACGACACTGTGTTACTTTTTGATCTGACATGCTTTGAATTTTGCTTTGGGAAGAGGACGCAGTATGCTTGAATTCACAATTGCCATCTGCGCTTGTCTGGGAAACGTTGAATTCGACAGAAGCCTCAAAATTATTTAGGATTTCAGATTTATTTTTGGTGGTGCGAATCTATCTCAAATGCACGAGAACTTGAGAAAATTTATTTCTCTCTCTCTCTCTCTCTCCCTCTTTCTTTCTCTCTCTCTCTCTCTCTCTCTCTCTCTCTATGTATTTATTAACTATGTGCACATTTGTATTTGAAGTTAGCATCTATTAGAGCATATAACAACTTCTTTCACCATTAAAGTAATTTAGGTTTATATTAACCCTTCTTTTTGCCATTCCTCCCAATTTATATCTTTTTCTTGTCCCATCTATTCAATTAACTATTCCTATTTCTTACCTACTCGTATGTCAATATGTACCATGTTTCTCTGCATTAGAACAGTTTGGGATTTCCAGATGGAAGACGTATTTGAATTTTATTAGTGACTTATAATATCTTTCCAAATACTCAAACTATTGAATGAAAACATAAATTCTAAAGATTGTAGAATACGAGGTTCCTTCGTCACGAAGTGAAGTGTCTCCAGACTCTTTGAGAAGATATAATTTTGCGAAGAGTTTTACCATCGTGCGTCAAACTTCGAATAGCATTTCTACCCACCATTGGGTGGAAAATTTCGATTTTATAGGTTATCTCAATAGGAAGACAACACAAAAACGATGTAATAACAGCCATATCAGTACCAGAATAAAGGTTTACACCCAACCGAATGATGCCCCTGCCCTTAAATCATCAGTAACATTATTCAAACCAAACATCCAATAAATAAAATTACTCCCACAAATTTGAATAAAACATTAACCCTCCTCTCAATCGCAGTGGCTTCAATTCTAATAGATTAAAACAGTGAAGGAAATAATGAATTTAATCTAAGGAAATTCATTTCAATTTAGTAATTAATTACGTTTCAGTGCCATTAATTCGCTGCAGTGGAAGTGTAAATTAATTTCCCAATTTTTATTCTGTTATAATTCTCCGCAATATAAACCAACCTTCTGTCTTTTCTATTCACGTACAATAACTCCATTGTTAAGTCATAATATACCTTGTTATTAATAAAGTACAAAATCACTCCTTTATTCTACATCTTTTCTACTTCTTAAACATAGTAATTTCATCAAAGTCTTCAAATCTAAACCGTTGTAATTTTTCGGTTTAAAAAATAGCAACAAAAATTGCCATATGAAAATATTGTGAGAATCGCTTTAACGCAATTGCGTATCGAGCTATGCAAAACCAAAATGTAGGAATGCACGGCTTTCATAACAGTGATATTATATTTGCTACCTAATTTATAAATGAACTTCCTTCCTCAACCTAGGAAGAACTCTGATCACCACAACACGTTCTGCATAACAAAGTGTATAATTTTGTTCCATAAGTCATTTAAACCGTAGTTAAAAGCAAGACTAAAGAAATATGTTAGCTATATGAATAGCAACAAAGATAATGCCAAAAAGATTTAGGGAAAATTACTTTAAACTAAGCCTCCATAACCCCTCCAATGTAATAATAATGACTAAGATAAAAAATTCGCAGAATTCTTTGTACACAAAAAATATAATCTGTCCAGCAAGTTATTTCACGTCGAATAGAAAAATCTCCCCAAAGAATTCAAGTTTTGACCATTTTTTCCCTGTAAATCCTAAATTTCACTTTTAAAAGTAGAAATCCTTTGTTAAGACGGAAAAGATTTATGCAAAACCCTGTAAAATCTTCTTAAAGTGACAAAAGAAAATCTTTCCGATATCATTCGTTGATATATAGCCAAAAGATACTATTTAGAGTTTTACAATTCATGGTTATAGCTTCTCCTTTCTATATTGCATCTGCAGTCCTACTCGTTCTTAAGTGGATTTTCGCTTACGTTCACTCCTTTCAAAATAAAGCTACAGGGGGAGTTTCGAAGAAAAGAATTGTTGGGCCCTCCTCTCTTTCAGCTCGGCTAAATCCAGAGGACGAGTAATACACAGACTCCATCAAACTGAGTATACTTAAAATTTACAAGCTTCATAAGATGATTCGTTTGTTATAATTTCTTTCATTTTTATTATTAATTATTTTGATTTACTCTGTTAAATTTAGGCCCGTGTAGCAAACTAATGATCCACCAGTAAAATTTTCATCAATAATAAGTAAGGTATTTTAGTTTTTAGTAATATTTTTAATGCTTCTAAGATGCTATTTGAAGGAATACCTTTTCACCTGTAGTTCAAGTCTTAAATGAAAATGAACTACTTGCTGACAAGCTCTGAATACGATTAAGACCAGTTTGTGGCATATTTTTTCTATTGACGCCTTTATTAATAATACTTAAACTTCAGTAGCTATGATTTTGTGTGGTAGTTATTTGATAATATAGTTTTTTTTCGAGCTAAGGTTTGCTGCATTAAGTTGTTTTTTCAGTTCATTAATATCCCTTTCCCTAAAGTCATCCTCTCCTCCTTTCGGTGATAAGGAAGTCATTTAGTTTCAAGCATAATTACCTAGGGCTCATTGCGATTGACCTCCCTGAAGCTTAATTTATTCTAATTGGGGTTCGAAAGATCCACTTTGGTTTCCTTGGGATTCCAAAGTATCCTCTCAAATGCACTCCAATAATTATATTCCACTGCATACCTCAATACCGCTCAGGTTTATTGTGATAAATCATGGATATGTGTATGTATGTATTCATGTGGTTGGTAGGTAACGCTGGATAAGGTCCTTCGACAGGATAATGAAATACAAATAAAGATCTGTATGATAATCACTGGTAAGGGTGATTGTGGCAATGGCCTGAGCTCGTTAGGGAAGGGGGATTGGTCGGCTGCTCTCCTCTTCTCCCTACTGGGCAGGGCACCTATTACAGTTGAGAGGTATGTGGATCGGATTTTGCCTATAGGAAGCTCCTAAATAGATGGCCCGATTACTACAGAGGTATGGCTCCATAAGAAAGAAGAGAATAACTATTTTGTGCTGTAAAGACGGGAATGGAAATGAGAGCCAGGCTGTGATTGGGTATGTGCAGGATAATGAGTGTGGAACTAACCCACCTCCCCTCAACCACAGGTGTGTTCCTTAGCGTTTACGCTCAAATGGGTGACAGCTCATTAAGTCATCGAGAATTTTGTGCCTAAGCTAGTGAGAGCTTCATTTTGTGTTTATAGTATATATATATATATATATATATATATATATATATATATATATATATATATATATATATATATATATATATATATATGCGAATGGGTATGTGGTAATGTGTTATTTTGCATTGTGAATAAGTGAATAGATCTCTGAGGAACTATCTTAGAAACCGAGTTCTTATCCCTGTTACAGAGAGCCACCGAGGATCAGGAAGATTCGCGACAGTTTTCTGCACTTATTCTTGGTATACTGAGGGACCCGCGCCCACTTAAAATTAGACATAATGGCGAACTTTTCTATTGAACCTCGTCCGAATTTGAAATATGTCGTCTACCACATTTTGCGACAAAGCTATTTATCGGGACAATAAATCTTCCTTCAAAATTTATGGCCACAAATTTGACTTTTCTGGATCGTGATTTTTAAATCTGAAAAAGTTGACGTCTCTTAATAAAGAGCGAAATTGATCGTTTCGCGAGACAGAGAAAGGTCTGGCATTTATTACGATGAAAATAAGAGTATTATCCACGACCAGTGAGGGAACTCAAGCGTTGGAGATTCGATGGAAGATTAAGTCGTTACTAATCGAAACAGAAGCAAAATAAAAAGAAAAGCTCGGCCAAAAATTGGCCTGCAACATTTTAGTTAATAATTATTTATTAAATATACATAAATAAAAACATGCACATTTCCTTTTTGGATTAACTTGTATATATAAAGAGTGAAAATGAAGTGAGGCAAATGAATGCAATGATTAGAGGCAGAAGAAGAAGAAGAGAGGAGGGGTCACTAACAAACCGGACCAAAATGCAAAAGCAGGAGAGAAAAATAAAGTAAATGAACAGGTAGAAACAATAGAGAAATAAGATGCAATACCAGAGGAAGAGGACAAGAATTACAGAAAGAGAAATAAAAGGCCGAAGGAAAAATGAAATGCAAAGTTCAAAGAAGAGGCAAAAGAATAGGACCATGGAGTGGTGCAAAAGGTCATGGGTCTCTTTTCCTTGTGCAGGGTGGGCAGATGAGGGAGAATTTATGTTCCCACCTTTCCCTCTTGACCCACGTTAGGATGATTCGTTCTCAGACATTGCGCTATAATCAGGTGTCCAATAAAGTTTGTGCATTTTTTATCTACTTGGCGTAATAAACTATAAAATAGTTTGTATCTTCCTCTAAGTTCATTTTCAAACAAAATCACATTTCATCTATTCGTCTTAAATAAAACTCCTTTTGCCTTGAAGCAAAAGGAGTCATTATGAAAGGAACTTCCGAGACGAATCTGATTGTTTCAGCAAACAGGTCAATTATACGCTGCACAACACCGATGAGCTGAGGAAAAGATGTTTGATGTCTTTCGAAAGCTTGAATCAAGTTGACAAAGCATTTTTTAAATACCTCCGTTTGTGTGCCACGTATAAAACCTGGGAATGGTTTCACGAAAGAGACGATCATCCTACTCAAAATTAAGCTATTTTTCATCCTTTTAGGGTTGAAATGAGCTAGGTGTCTTCGAGTTCGGTATGAGTTCCTCCTTTGCGCGAAATCTTTATAGCAATTTAGAAGAACAACTTCGGACTCGAGTATTTTAACGCGTAATTTTAAGTTCGCACTTAGAATAATTTTATTTTAGAGAAAGATGCTTCATGTGAGTGAATACATTACCCCGCACCAGAGAGCCTATTTACATTTGATGATATTTGCGAGTACAGTTTTTTTAATGCGTAACCACATTTAACTATTTTTTCGATTCACATTTTCCGTTCATCTATTTCTACTTCTTCCATTCTTCATTAATTTATAAGCCTACATTCTTTTGTTGGTTCGAACCTAGTATTTCACTCTCTAATATTTAATTCTGAGGCAGATAGGTTCTCTTTTTGGTGAGAACTGCCTGTTTCATGATTAATAAAGAACGGATAGGAATAAATGGAGATAATAATTTTCTTTATTCCAAAAACTCACAGCTTACATAAAAACATCTATGTAATGACATCTTACCCTACTTTATAAGTCAAACAAATTGGGCATATATTAAAAAAAAAAAGGTGTAAAATTTAGTCGTTAATAGTGGCATGGATACGAAATACTTCATATTTAGCCGGTTAATCCCTGTATAAAGCTCTTTTCAAGAGAATGGATTTTCTTCCCCGGAAAATACCTGCTAAAAAATTTAAGTCATTTCCCTACTTCCTTTCTCGTTCCAGCTAAATCGAAAATCTTTCGCAAATAGGATCAGAGCAGAACCTGCTTCTTCTCATTCCTTTCATTCTTTTCCTTATACAATAAATATCCCTTGGGATGTTAAAGAGGCACAGTCTTGGTATATACAGTGAGCGTGGATGGGTTGAGAAGAGCGAAGGCATGAAGATAAAGGATTGGAGAGACGAGAATTAGAACGAATCACGAGCATCGCTCTTTTAAAATCATAGAGTCTGATTTCTGGTTCAGGGACGCCGAGGTAAATCGACCCTGAGAAGAAAGTAGTCGTACAATTAAACTGTACTCATAAATATAAACAGAAATCTCCACTGGTAGCTAACTGGACATGAGGACGTAATTGTATAATAGAAAATTGATTCGGCATTAAAACAGATAGGTCAGCCATTTACACTCCAAAATAGAGTAATTCTCGTCAACATTTTCCATTTCTATTGAGAGGCTCCGACCACACTACTAATTATTTAAGAGGCTTCCGTTTGCTCCTATTTCGTTTTTTAGAATAATTCTCTCAAGTTTCCTTATTTAAAGTCAACATCGCTTGATGTACCTTGTCGAGGAAAAGGCCGAGGGGTGGTTGGAGTTTTCCCCGACTCTTATATATATATATATATATATATATATATATATATATATATATATATCCTATTATCCCAAATGCGGGGGAGTCGTCGTACTACTCTTTATACTTCGTTCGGCTACGGAGGGATTTGAATGAATTTTGCCAGCAAGCGACCCAAAAGAAGTTAGATACACAACAATACGAAAATAAAGTTTTAATGAACCCTAAACAAGAGAAAATATATATATAAAAATAATGTGCTTTGAGAGATAAATTAATAAGTGATTCTCGGATATCTCACTAGGCTTGAAAATTACTATTCACCATATACAAATCCCTATACACTTGTAATGCTGGTAAGCTTCGCGGTGAAGTCTGGGAATGTGAAAGGGAAGGGTTACCTTGGAACCTGATGTTCGGGTGGCACTGATGAGTGAAGGTGGTGAGGTAAGGGGTGGAGACGATGAGGTAAGTTCTCCAGGGACCGACCTGATCCCACAATTCCGTCACGATTCTGCTGGAAGAAGGCGGCGACGGGAGCTTCTTGTTACAGGGGACCCCATGCTCGTGAACTCCGAGGAATCTTGGGTGCCTCTGTGAGGGTTAGGGGGGCGAAGTGACCTATCGACGCGTAGGGTCACGGAGAAAAGCCGAGATGTAGTTTTCTCGCTTATGGAACCAGAGTGAGGCTGTTTGTAGCTTCGGCTCTTACACGTGAGTACGAGCTTGGGTCCGCATTGACCTGCAGACCAACAGGGTAAGGAGCCTCCCTAACTGGCACCGATCTCCTCTCTGAAGACTTGATGCTTCGACAAATTACCACTACACCGATAGATGGCAATTCCCGCCAAACGCTGTGCAAGCTACTCCTGAGGGTTAAAAGAATTCGTCTTTTATACTCGAAACTCGGGAGAGGTTCTCAGGGCGCCGGAAGTAGATTAGATGTCAAGCTACACTATTTCGTCCTTTATAAACTTATGGCAACTATCGGAAGCGAAGATGGGCTCCCATTTATCGATAAACAGTCCGGGAAGGAACTAGGTGGTGGGCTGAAATGGCCGGTGGTTTCTTCTGGCTGAAGACTACCAGATATTGGGCCCAAAGGGAAAGGGTTGATAAGCGTCCCGCCCGGAAGGGAGGTGGTACAACTTGGGAACATTATGCTATTCTCCTACATACCTCCTCCCCTGCCACTTCTATTTATTTTTCTTTCCTTTTTTATGGAAGAGGGGGAAAACGTAATAAAAAGACCGGAAGTAAAAGAAGGAAGCGTCGGAGAGGTGAAGAGATTCAAACTGTCTGATTCAGCGTCTATGAGAAAGCGTAAAGGGGTGCTTCAGTTCAGAGAGCATTCTTTGAAAGACTCAGATCATACCAAAATTTTAAGCCTCACGCCTAACACTGCATACACCACAATGAGCCATTCTTGGGTACATATATTGAGAGCAATGTCGTGTTTATTGCCTTCTTTCCGACGGGTGATTAAAGTCATTCTCTTGTTTTTAGTCTATACATGGATCGGTATTTCTTTATTAATCATTATCTTTTTTTTGGTAACTTTTTACCTCTATTTCCACCTCCTTTTTATTTCATTCGGCTCACTACTCTCTTTCTCCAATGTATATGAATGTTTGAAAATGTCATCGTCTTTTATTCTAGTTTTTTTTCTTATTCTAATTAAAATTTTCTCCCTCAGATCAAGATAAAGAAAGAATTACTCCTGTCAAAACATTAATTGCTCCTAAAAAGAGTTCTTGAATATAGAAATTTCTCTTCTTTCTGATTGCAACATTTTTAATCAAACTCTGAGAGAATCTGAGCTATCCATCTCTCCGTCTAGAGATGGGAGAGCTGCATTTTGGAGTTAATGAGATTGTCGAGGGTTAGTAAGTGGGTAATCCCAGTCCCTCTTCCTTGGCATATATTATAATCCCGCACTAAGGTAAAGTGGAGGTGAAGTGCAGCCAATACACCTACTGTAGCGATTTATGATGAATAAGAATAACCCCGGTGCATCATTTTTGATCACAGTTAAAATAATGATTTCCTGAGTGTGTTCTCACTCAGTAAAATCCAGTCATGGGTCGACTTATGTAATAAAAAGAATTAAACCGAGTGGATTGCTTTTCAATTTCCAAAGGATCATCCAAAATAGTTAAACACATAGATACAAAAATAATCTTTAATATACATGAATTAGAAATATGAAATAGCGTATATAGGTATAAATAGGATTAGTCTTTGCACTGAATAGGTAAGTCTATATAATGTCATGGGGATTACACTTGAAATTAACTTTCTAGGATACTTGCGCCTTATTGCGCCCGACAGAATGAATTGAATAATATTAGGGAATTAAGCACTGAATTAATCACTTGAAATAATCGAGGTTATGAGCTCGGGATATAAATTCTAGTTAATGGTTAAACTGGTGAAGTTAGGGGAGTGGATAATTCACTTTAACGATACCTTGGAGTTCGTAAGCATTTGGAGGATGACGGTGAATGTGTCCTTCTTCTGACAATGTTCGCACTTAGCCCGGTCGTCCGAGGTTACCGAATGTGGAGGTAATCCTAGACCGGTGTCCTGATGTAATGATCCTAGGCCGGATTGCGAAGGCGAGTCAAACGGTGACTCAAATCGGAATTCTTCACCTCAAAGTGTCTGTTCCGATTACTGGCATGTGGAGTGGGTAGCCAAAATGATTACCTAGCTAGGTCTAGGGTAATCCGCAGAGGGAGGTCCTGTGTAACCTCTGAGTCTGAAGGAGGGCAGGTCTGCGAGAAGTTTGGCACCAACAAGTACCGTGATGGCAACAACCAATTCCCCGAAGTTTCTTCCTTGCAACAGGCGAACTCTTTCGTTTGTGGGACTAGCTCCACACACAACGTAGGTCCAAGATCTTCTGCCTGACTCCAGGGGGAACTTTTCCTATTATTTCCCTCAAGAGCTAAAATTGAGAGAGAGCACGGATTCTCATAAAATCCTTATCGTCGCCTGAAAGACCTTTTGTCTGCTGCCAGGACATGCGAAATATTTACGCCTCACCGCCATCTCAGCTTTCCTTGCCTCCAACCGTGGGTTTATGACGGCGTGAAAGGGGTCAAGGAGATTCGATGTAAAAAGGCGAATTTGGAATAAGAAGGGGGGGGGGAAGAAGCAGCAGTGTCGGTGTATTTATGTATGCACGAATGCTTGTATGTACTTAGACTTCTACAGAGATGATACATAATTACTTCTTTTATCAAAGGCTTATATTGTCTAATTAGTCTTTATAATCATTCAAACAGAGTCCGTCTGTGTGAGTAGAAGAATTGGTTTATGAGTACACAAGAATAAATCCTGCTTGGGAACACATTATAGGAATATTTATATAATGTTTACCTAACATCTGTAGAATTAAAAAAAAGGATGGATAAAAGAAAATAAGAGAAAACATATGAGAAGAACATCATGTTTAATAGAAGTCTATCGGTATTTTCAAAATTCTGATAATTTCTCAGAGTCGTGGGTTAGTCGAGATTATATTTTTTTTATTTTTATTATGATTAATAAAGTGGGTCGTACGTTCGTACTTCCAGTTATCGCTTCAGGATCGATCTCTAAGAGAGCTTTTCTTATTTTTATTCTTTGAATGAATATCAAGGGGAGTTCTCTCTTTAATATACTAAATACTGCCAACGCATTCCTTCAAGGATAATTTAAACACTTTAACCAAAATAGACTTTTACTGTACATTAATCAACTCAAACAAAATTAATATATACACGTACAAAATACAACTTAAAAATGGTTCTTAAGTCCCGTTACCGACACTTGATTTCTGGTTGCTTTAAGGGAGAACAATATACTTTTAAAAATAATCGTCTTTAAGATATACAAATAATCTAGGTTTAATGCATGGGGACATGAAAATAGAATCTATTACTCACATAAGGTAGTGGGGTTTACCCAGAGAATCCAAACGAAATAGCTTCATTCGAATCTTGTCAGGAGAGGCGTCGTGAGTGTAGTTTATTTGCTTTTCAATAGAGGGCGTTACTTCGAACGAGGGATAGACGAGTGAATTCACGCTGAATTTCGAGGCCAAGGACGAGAAGGGACCATAACAAAACGCCGATTGAATAGGCAATGCGTCGGGCGTTTATGACATTGAAAAGGTTTTCTCAGACAAGGCTTGAAGATGGCTGTATGATTTTCTAACAATTTTGTTTCGCTTCTAGAACTTCTCTTTTGGGTGAGAAATCTATCTAGTTTAGGGTGTCAAACTCAGATAGGGACAGATCACTTGACGATCTTTTGTAATTGAACTGTGCGGATGGTACTTGGAGGTAAGATTAATTGACGATCTTTCGTAATTGAACTGTGCCGATTATGCTTGGTACAATCTGGTATTGCCTAAGAAAATGAAAGTCATTCTTAACTTACTTGGGGAACTATATCCCGTCAAGTTCTTATCAATGTCGTGACGAAACGAACAAAGTCCTCTTTTTCTTCTGACGAATAGTTTTATACTAGAATTACTCTTGCAAGTTAATGGGGGGAAGGAAGATAGCAAGGGGATACCCGAGGGTGCCCTGGCTTTTGGACGTCTTTTATTCCTCTTCCTAGACATTTTGAACTTAGAGAAACTGGATCTCATGTTGAATCGACAGAAGTGGGTATCAATTCAGACGTGCTTGGCATCGTGTCGCAGTGGGAGATCGTAATACGAGATCGACAGTTTGAATATTTGACTTTTTTGTTTATAAATACACCCTCGGAGGATAGGCCTTTTGAATAGAGGTCAGGAATAACTGTCTCCTAAATTTACCATTTTTATCGTACTTGTATGTTACCCAAGACTGGGTAGGGTGGCTTAGAGACACCCAGGTGGGTTTTGTTTTTCTTTCATTGTTTTTCTTCCCCATGATAAAGATCTCTCTCTCTCTCTCTCTCTCTCTCTCTCTCTCTCTCTCTCTCTCTCTCTCTCTCTCTCTCTCTCTCCCTCTCTCTCTCTCTCTCTCTCTCTCCCTCTCTCTCTCTCTCTCTCTCTCTCTCTCTCTCTCTCTATATATATATATATATATATATATATATATATATATATATATATATATACTCGCAACTTCTTAACTGCCTCGGTTAACTCGTATATCTCTATACTCAGTTTTCTATTTTAAAGGAATCCTTGGATGTACAATTGAAATTTCACATCAAATGACACGAATAAAACCACACGAAAACGGATTGTCAATTGAGAGTTTGATGCTTATAATCATCTCTTTAAGAAGATGTACTTAGGTTGATGAATTTGCGTGTTTTGGGCGAAAATAGATGGAAATGGAAGTGACAAAACTATCGACACGGAGTTACGGCTATATTTATAATTTTCCTTCATAAAACTGACCTACAATTTTAGTTATATACTAGATCAATCATAAAATTGCACGTTCATCAGGACAGAGCTAAACCGAGTAATTGGCGTACATAAATATGAGTAGTTTCATTTAGTTGAAACAAAACAGACAGTAATGTGTCGTCATGTGACTTATTACTTAACGTAATTATAAATGCGGTCACAAATTAATCTAATTTACTATGTAAATCTTTAAATTGTTTGACATGCATCTTATAAGGAATAAATGTAAAAAGATGGTGTGGAAGATCACATTTGATTTTTAAGCGTGTAAGAGATAAAGTTTGAGTATCAAAATGTAAAAGGATTAAGAGAAAGTTTCATTTAGTTTCAGGATTATAAAAAACAAAATTTCTGTAAATATTTCTTAAGATTTCGGCAACTTAAATATAATGTAGTTTTAGGAGATAAAGCTTTGGGATCTATTGTTGGTCAGCGATAGGTGCTAACATATGGTTGAGAGGAGGAAGTCGCGAATGTTTACTCTCACTTCACCTGTCGTGACGCCAGAGCAATGATTTGGGGTGTCGCCAAATCGCGAGAAGGCAAGCGTTCGTGGAGAGCGGTGCAGGTCCTAAGGTCATATTGAAGAGACACTCATTGAGTGGCACTGCAACATCATAAGTGTTATTTTTTTTCTACCACGCTACTTTATCTCCAAAAATTTAGTTTTCTTTGTTTGATAATAATAACCAACGACATCTATATATTTATATATATATATATATATATATATATATATATATATATATATATATATATATATATATATATTATACGGATGGAAATGACCTATTAATTAAACTGGTCAACAGTGACTTTGTTCTGAACATCCATCTCAATCTAATTGGATGATTTTTCGATCAAAAGTGCTTCTGCACTTGGCATTTACGGCTGGGATTGTCTTCATTTTTACTCATGAGCGTTTAGCTGAAATCACTCATTATATTAGGGCAAAAGTAGCGTTTTTAACGTGACTACATTTTTTGCGATGTCTTTGTGGAATCCTTTTCCCTGTTCCTTGAACACATTTCCAATTTTTGGTGGAAGAAAATGCAGTTGCGAGCGAAAAAAGTATCTTTAGGTTATCCTGTAAACATGTTATAGGAACCGAAGATATCTAGTTAACATTGTGCAGAAGAACGGATTTCAAATTATTCTTTCCACAACTTATGGTAAACCTCCATTCTTCTGGTATCTATTGTAGGTTTTACAGAGGCCTATCATCAGACCATTGGTCGTGTGCAACCATTTTTTAGAATGACGACAGGTACTTGTGTCTGTCACGGTCAATAGTGATCATCACACAATAATATAGTAAATTCTCTTACTTCAGCGGTAATTTATGAAGGTCAGCTATTACCAACGGCATCCGTTTGCAATTATCATCTGCTAATTTTACGCATATTTTATTTTACTTCTGTTGTCGTGGTTTACTTCCTAAAAGCCAAAAAACTCTTTTTGCTTTATTTTTTACAGGATAATATACTTTGGGATTTTTTAACCCTTAATTTCAGAAGAGGCATGTAGTCCTCCTAGGAATCTGCACTGGAAGGACAAACAAAGATATTTCAGACTACCTAAACTGCAACAGATGGGTGGTGAAAAAGGTTAGAAAAGAGCTACAAGATTCAGACTTTGATTAACAGGCGAGAGTTGCGAGTAAATCTCATGTTCGACGACCTAAAGTCATCAGAACGCCGGAATTCGTCAACAATGATTCCATAAATTTGATGCGTGCAATTAAAAGGAGGGGGGGTGCGGATAAAAAGCTCATCAGGCTGATGGTGCATAAGGACATTCATTACTTTTCATGCAAGATGAGGAAGGGGCAATTAATGCCCAAGGCAATACTGCAAAAGCGACTCAATCACACCAAGAGGAGCTAGACATGTTGTGCTTCTTTTCCGATAAGTAGATTTTCTGTCAAGACAAGAGAATTGATTGAGGCTCGAGGTCGCACCCAAGGACGTCCCAGAGTCATGCATATGAAACTTCCATGGACAATCATGATCTTTGGTGTTGTCATAAGTAAAGATGAACTAATGACACCGCACTTCTTCCCCGAGGGTCTCAGACAAAACACTGACAGCTAATTCCATGTTCTTAGCAATGGGGTGAAGCCATGGATCAGCCGGTAGCTGCAGGGAGTCCTTATGTGTGGCAGCATGATTCTGCGTCAGGTCACACCACCTGGATGACCCAGGCCTGGCCGTCGCAAAATTTCTTCTATCACGTACCGCCAGATATTTGGTATTCCAATTAGCCTGATTGCAACCTCTAAACTTATTTATCTGGGTGCACGGTGGAATGAGAGACTACCAGGGCCTACAGGGGTTTGAAACGGGAGATAAAGAAGAAATACTGTGGCTGATTTTGAGGTTGCCTGATGGTTGTTATCAAAGAAAAACTGCGCAAATTGGAGGAATATAATTGAAAAAATAAAACTAAGTTTTATTTTTCCTGAGATAGTCAACATGCAAACAAATACTGTCCGCACCCTGTATATGCGTAATGTTCATGCATTTCTTGTTTATAATTATATGCATTTTATTATATTATGACTTCCCCCCCCCCCTCTCTCTCTCTCTCTCTCTTAAAATAAACCAGAGGGAGAGGTGACGCCCTCTTGTCGCGGGAAGAGAGCTTGTGTGGACCTTTGACTTTTCGAGCTATGTCGGCGGGGGTACCTCTTCTGGGTACCCCTGGCAGGGTTACTCTTGTCGATTTGGTCGGAAACGAGGTTCCAGACTAAGTGCGTCATCTTTTCTTTTTTCTACTCTATCCTTCTCTTTTTTTTACTTTTATCTTACTTCCCACTTATACAAAAGAAAAAAAAACAACAAAAAAGCCTACTCCTATCATGTCACTCTTCCCCTTTTTTCCCTCTATCTACATATAAGGACCTGGCAGCTACCTCACGCGTCAGAAGAGAGGCTTTGGAACCTCTATAAACAACGCCAATCGACGCTCACTGGTTGCGAGAGACTAGGACTAGAGGGGTCCTAGGCGTTGGGGCACGATGAATGGGATGAGGGTAGTGCCCCGTTAACCCCTTCCCTGGCGCGTAATTATTGACCGTTACCAGTGCCCGTTGACGGGTGCCTCTGGTAGCATCGGTCCGAGGTGACGGCCCTTTGTTCCCAGGTTGGTTGCCAGGCCAATAAAAAGCCTTGGGTCGAGTTCCTTGGTGTGGCGGGATATCCATTGAACGCTACTCCGAGATCCTGGCCGTTGTGAAGGGAACTAGTAGGAGTTTAGTAAGGGGTGTGCTTCGTTGTTGTTCACCTAGTGAGAAATCGATGGCCCCTTCGGGGACCGTCTGTGCTGCTTGGTTGGGAGCCACGGCACGCCGAGGCTTGACGACTCGGTCGGACGAACAGCAGCACATGGAGCGTGCCTTCTGGAAGACTCCGAAACGACTCCGATCAATAGGCGGGAGCGACTCACGCGGGGAAAACTCACCAACCCCTTTTTATATATTGATTGGTCACAAGTTTAAGAAATAGAGTGTTCAAAATGGCAGGAAAGAAAGGTCCAGCAGCGCTAAAATTCACGTGTGCCACATGTAAGAAGGACAAGTGGTGCGTTGACTTCCCGGAAGGCTGCTATGGGAAATGCCACCCAGACAGTGTATGCACCACTTGCATTTTAAAGAAGGAAGTGGAGGAATAGGTCGCCTACTACAGGGAAATAACTACAGACCTCGAACAGAAAATCGAGAGGCTCAAGGAGGAGCACTCCCACCAGATCCGCAGGCTCGAAGAGAAATTAAACGATCTCTCGAGTCCTGTGGCAAACACCATCTCTGCAGAGAGCCCGTGCCCGAATGTGGCAGCGACACCAAAGGGGAAAAAGAAAAAAAAGATGAAAAAGGGAAAGAAGAAAGAGGAAGAGAGAGAAGTAGAAGAAGGAAAGGTAGAAGAAGTTAATGAAAAGGATGACAAGGGGGAAAAGATGATAGAGAAGAAGAATAAGAATAAGAGGAAGAAGAAAAAAGAAAAGCCTGAAAAGACCATAATGGGGAAGAGAGAGGAATCGGAAAGCTTGCCTCAGAAAATAAAGAATCCGAGCTCAGCAGGCAAATGTGCCAGGGTCATCCTTGTGGGCGATTCCCAGGCACGGAACCTGCAGCCCCTGCTAGGGGCCCGCCTTCGCACAAGCGTTAAGGTAAGCTGCCTACCAGGATGTGGTAACCACCACATCAGAGTAGAGGCTGAGAAATCACAGATTTCTGAGAGCTCAGTCGTTGCTCTGATGGTCAGTGGAAACGACCTCTACCTGAGAGGAGGTAGGGTAGGCCCTACAGATAAAATCCTCCACACGGTCATGGGTGCCGTGGACGACTGTGGGCTGAAAACCCGCAAGCGCGTGGTAGTCGGGATGCTCCCGAGGAGAGGTCCAACACGGAACGCTCACTCGATGAATGTGTCTTTAAACCGGCGCCTGGCAGATTTGTGTACGGCAGAGGGGGTCTTTTTTGTGGACCCGTACCGCACCTTTTATGGTAGAAATGATCTCTACCAAAGGGATGGGGTACATTTTTCCTTTGAAGGAAAACCCTTTCTGTCGAACATGATCCAGGACGTCGTAGAGAGGACCGAAAGGAGTATCCGGCCCAGAGTGAGGGCGGACGTACGCCAGTATGCCCGTGTCACTCCAGGAACGACCTTCTCAGAGGTCGCAAAAAGGGGTGCCTCGCCAACAAACAAGCCGGGAAACGGAAGAGCGTAAGGAGTCCTACAGTCAGGGACTCCCTGAACGTTCTTCTGTTCAATGCGAGGTCAATCAGGAACAAGTTTCCTGAGCTCCGTGGCCTCGTAGCGACGGAAGAACCCGAAATGGTAGCAATAACAGAATCGTTGATAAAAACCTCAAACCGAGACTTTGAAGGCGAATTCACGATTCCCGGTTACCAGCTCTTCTTGAAAGATAGGCCAGACAGAGAGGGTGGCGGTGTGATGTTGTATGTCAAGGATATTCTCAACTCGACAAATTGCAACATCGTATCCGACCATGAACTACTAGTTGTTGACCTAGAGATAGGTCTTGCCAAATACAGGACCCTGGTGCTTTATAGACCTCCTGCCCAACTCGTTGAAAAGGACAGAGATCTGTACCAGCTACTAGGAGAACTTGTCGAAGACAGAGTGTGTATCCTCATGGGTGATTTCAACACACAAGTTGACTGGGAAACCAGAGAACCCTGTGGCGAGAACGCACTACTCCTGGAGTTCACGAACAACGAGTTCCCCACTCAATGGGTGAGAGAGCCAACGAGAGGAGACAATATCGTCGACTTGGTTTTCACCTCTGAGGATGACATCGTTGAGGACCTCTCTGTTGGCGAAGAGCTCGGTGGCAGTGACCACCGACTAATTAGATTTGTAGTCAAAGTCCCCAAGGCAGAGCCTGCAATTAGTAAATCAAGGAAACTGGATTTAAGAAGAGCAGACTTTGCAGGTCTACGCGCGGGACTGACTGACGCGAGGCTAGAAGAGTGCGATGCTGTTGAAGACTATTGAAACAGTTTCAAAACCACATTCATGAGTCTTCAATCGCGTTTTATCCCTCTGAAATGCCCCCGTCGGTCTTCTGTTTAACCGAAGTGGTTTAATCGAGAAATCGGGCAACTGCTTAGGGAGAAGAGAAATGTGTACCGGCAATCGAAGATCTCGGGGGACTTTGACGAATACCGGAGGCTAGCCAGGAGAGTGAAGTCCAGCATAAGAGCGGCTAAGTGGTCTGGGGAACTCCGAGTAGCGAGACTCTGTAAAGAGAATCCCAAGGAGTTTTTTGGATATGTGAACAGCCGTAAACCAATCCGTCGAACGATTGACCCTTTGAGGAATGAGGAGGGGACATTAAAGCACTCAGATGCAGAAAATTATAACCTAATCAACGACTACTTCTTTTCATCGTTTACTGAAGAGTGTGGTCCCATTCCCCAGCCGACGGATTCCTACTCGGGGGAAAAGCTGGAGGCAATGGACTTCACCGAAGGAGAAATAAAGAAAAAGATCGCTGACTTAAAGACGAATAAGTCCCCTGGACTATACGGGTTTCTACCTAAAGTGTTGAAGGAAGTGTGCGATGAAGTATCACGACATCTGTGCGCTATCTTTAACATGTCAATCCGGACCAAATGCGTTCCTAGAGACTGGCGTGAGGCGGAGGTGACTCCTATCTTTAAGAAAGGAGACCGTAACCAACCGTCGAACTACCGACCTATCAGTCTGACTTCGATAGTCGGTAAACTCATGGAAAGCATCATGGTGGACTAAGTGACGTCGTATTTAGAGTCAAACCTGCTACTGAGGAGTTCCCAGCACGGCTTCCGAAGGCAACGGTCATGCCTGACGAACCTTGTAGAATTCTTCCACTTCGTTTTCAGTGAGCACGATCGGGACAAGGCGGTGGATGTGGTCTACCTAGACTTTCAGAAAGCCTTTGATAAGGTACCACACCGCCGCCTTCTCCGGAAAGTGCGAGCGCTTGGCATAGACGGAAAGGTAGCCGGCTGGATCAAGAACTAGCTAAGTGGCAGACGGCGACGGGTGGTGGTAAATGGACAGTCTTCTGAGTGGGTGCCCGTTACTAGCGGGGTGCCTCAAGGTTCTATCCTGGGACCACTACTATTCATCATCTACGTCAACGACATGGACGGTGACATGGTTGCCAAGATTTCCAAATTTGCCGATGATACCAAGCTTGGTATGAACGTTGCAAAAGATGGAAATACTGCCCGCCTGCAGGAAGATCTTCGGAAGATTGGGGAGTGGTCGGACACGTGGCAAATGCCTTTTAACGTGGGGAAATGCAAAGTGATGCATATCGGCCACAGAAACCCCCAATCTCAGTATATCCTTAAGGGCACTGCTATGGAATCCACCGACACTGAGAAGGACTTGGGTGTAACAATCACTAGTGACCTCAGTTCTCGAAACAGTGCATTGAGGCGGAGAAAAAGGCCCAAAGGATGCTAGGCTATATTAAGCACCAGTTTGGTTATCGGAACCAGGAGATTGTACTGTGCCTGTACAACTCACTTGTCCGACCGCACCTGGAGTATGCCGTACAATTTTGGAGTCCTTCATTGCGAAAGGACATCGCGAGATTGGAACGCGTACAAGCCAGGGCAACCAAGCTGATTCCCTCTATCCGACATAAAAGTTATGAGGATAGACTAAGGGAATTAGATCTGTTCTCGCTGGAAACCCGTAGACTGCGTGGTCAGCTCATCGAAGTTTTCAAAATACTTCGAGGGTTCGACAATGTTGACTACCGGGATATTTTCACACTGAGTGAGAACAGAACGCGCAATCACGGCTTCAAACTTGAACTGAAGCGTTACAACCGCAATCTGTGTGGAAATTTTTTCACCTACAGTATCTGAGGTAAGTGGAACGCACTTCCGGTGGAAGTTGTCAACAGTGAATCTGTTGAGCAGTTTAAGTCAAGACTAGACAAGGTCTTGAAAAGTGGCCGTTTAGGGACGCAAAACAATTGAGCAGCCTTGTGCCCGCTCGATTGCAAGTCCAATGGTACCCTCTTTGAATGGACCGTAAGGTCTCCTAGGGTACCTTTTTTCCTTGTTGTTACTCCTTGTTGTTACTCTTCTCTCTCTCACTCTCTCTCTCTCTCTCTCTCTCTCTCTCTCTCTCTCTCTCTCTCTCTCTCTCTCTCTCTCTCTCTCTCTCTCTCTCTCTCTCTCTCTCTCTCTCTCTCTCTTCCTTATTTTTTGTACCGGATTCTGTGGAAAATTTATCTTGAAGCCTTCGTCTATCTGCATCTACTCCGAGACTTTACAATTATTTTTTTCACTTTGTTATTTTATCTTTTCTCCGAACTTTTTGATTTTAAGGCATTAGGTTGTAATATGCACCTCTTAAATCATCCTTATTCTTTTTATCGGTTGCATTTCTCGTCTCAGCAACTAGTCGCTGGTTTAATGTAGCCACCTAAAACCAGTGCTATCAAAAGTAATTGAGGTTTCTGAGTTCAACTATGATATAAGTCAACCACCAGGTGGCACCCCCTAATGTTTACAGGTGCTAAATCAACCATTTTTAGAGATATGAAGGCCAAACCAATGTCGCAAGGGGTAAGTAAGTTTTCTGAATCCAAATCTGATGACAACTGACCACCAGGTGGAGCCACCTAGTAACTAGGTATCTAAATTTTCCATTTTCTTTATATATCAAGCTTGTTTTTCACTGATATCATTTTTGATAATCTTGATTGATTTTTGCTGCAGATCCACTAGATCATGTCCCTCTACTTTGATGAATATCTCTATTCGTCATTGAAATGAACTGAAAAAAAGCTCGAAATTAATTGGACTTCAGTTTTCATCTTTCCTGTGCGACCTATTTGCCTTTATTACATTTTTCAAGCCTTACTTTTTGCGTTTCTCATAGATAAAAATATATAGTGAATATAAATAAACATAAAGGACAGAGAAAATGAAACCTGATGTTGCCATCGAGAAGTAGGAAATTATTAGAGTTGCAGACTTCTGAAAAGCATTGCAATTATCATAATAATCCCTTCAATCAGTGCATAACATGTAAAAAAACAAAGGAGCAACATGACAAAGAATTTGAAAGACTCGAAAATATTAGTTGATGGTAATTTAGAGAATAATAGTATGCGCTTCAGTATTTAGGAATGGACATTTTATTGTTTATTATTTTACGAATAAGGATTTCGAAGGAAAAGCTCGATTTATTTAATAAATTAGGGAATTTTAATTTTTTACTTAACTCCTTCATAGTATGCTCTAATCTTGAATTTCAGAGGGTTTTAATTCCAGGTTCCACCCAGAGCACCAATCTGAGCGAGTAAGTAATAATGACCAATAAGTTTTCAGTTTTAAGTACTAAGCATAATGTTGATGATTTAGAGGTTTGACTTGTAGAGGACCTTATTACCAGGGACCAACTTGAGGAATATTAGTGAAAGGAGACAAATGCGATGGAGGAGATACCGCTGGTATGTATGTGAGAGTATGCAGGTGAGGGGATAGAAAGGGTGTGTGGATAGACAGCGGAGAGTAGACCAGTGGTGAAAAGAAAAAGAAGTGTGGTAGGGTGCAAAGTTATGCTAGAGCCTGGTGATCAGGCTTATCGCTTTCAAATTTTTATGTTTTGTAGTTCCGTTGTTGTTTATCATTTTGCTTATACATATATATATATACATGTATATATAATATATATATAATTTGGCGTTCAAGCCATTTGTCTTCATATTGCTAATGTATTTGGTTATGCTGTACGCGTTTGCTGTTGTTCTGTTAAGTCGTTAATTATAACTTACTGTGTTTGCTTTAGTGTCTTTGTTTCTTCGTAATTTTGTAGTGTGTGTATTTTGTGTATTATGTTTCTTCTTGTAGTCTTGTTCGGTGATTTTCGTCTTCTTTTGTGGGTTTCCTTCTTCGGTAGTTTTGTCTTAGTTGATTGGTTTTGTCGATATCAGGGAATTTTTTTCAAAGTCGGTTGGTTTCATGATTGGTATTTTTGTCTTGATCTGGGGTAAATTTAACTCATCTTGCGTAGAACGGCACTTCTGCTCCGCCAGCTAAAATCCCAGCGGAGCTTTGAAATCTGGCGCGACATACTGCTCTTCTATTTTGGTCAATCATTTGTACGATTTCCTCGTCCAACACTCGATTGACCTTTTCCAGCATATTCCTTGTCCGTTCTTCGATGACCACGTTAATGGAAATTAACCCCGCCTTCCGGTGCAGCTTTTCTTGGGTTCTTCTTTCCATTCTGCGTGTACCTGTAATTAGGTACACGCATTTGTTCTGCACCACTTGTAGTTTCCTATTCTGTGTCTTTGAGACACACGAGAAGGCGGAGGTGGGGTATAGCAACGTCGATCTTACTAGTGCAGTATAGATCTTCTTTTTGTTGGTTTGACGAAGATTTCTGAACCTGTACAGAGTCTTGACTGCAGCAGTGGCCTTGGTGATACGTTTTTGGACGTGCTTTGTGTACCCGGTTGAGGTGATCTTCATGCCGAGTACATTGCATTCATTGGTGTATGGATATCGTCTCTCACCCACCCTGACGTCATCAAGTATTCTCCTGCCTATGGGGACTACTTTGAACTTATCCTGATTGGTACGGATTTTCCACTGGGCCTCGTAGGTGTTAAGGTTTTCAGTTTCTGCTGCTGTCATTCGAGCTTGCAAAGGCGCATTCCTCCATGTACAAGTGATTATCTACGTGAAATCATCGGTGAATTGTAAGTTGAGGCAAGTGGGGCTTACAGGGACGGGGGCATCCGCGGTGTAAATCAAGTAGAGAGTTGGAGACAGGCACCCCCCTGTGGGAGGCCCGCATTAAGCGGAAACTTTGGCCCGTCCTTGCCCTCTAAAAGGATGTACCTTGCTCTCTCCATGACATAGTCACAGAGAGTTCTCTCCTAGTTTTCACTTAGTCCCAGTTGTAAGATCTTGTACTGCATTCCCCGTTGCCACACCTTATCTAATGCCTTTGATACATCCCGGCAAACAATGTCCACGTAACTCTTTTCCCGTTTTGCATGGGCTAGCTTTTCCGTGATGACGTTAATCGCCATTTCCGTACTTCGCTTACTCCTAAACCCGAATTGGTGTGGGTTGTAGAGTGAGTTTTCCTCCGGGTGAGACACCAGTCTATTGTTGAGGATCTTCTCGAAGAGCTTCCCACCAAATTCTAGTAGTAAAATTGGCCGGTAGCCCTCCTTCAACTTGGGGTTCTTTCCGTGCTTAGGCAAGAAAATCATTTTCGCCGTTTTATAAGCGTCTGGAAAGTACCCAGTATTGAGACAGGCGTTAAATATTCTTGTTATTCCTTCGATGACACAGGCTGGTGCCTTTTCAAAGTTAAGCTTTGTAAGCCCTGATTGTCCTGGAGCTTTTTGTTGGAATGAGCGAAGCGCGCCGAGTAGTTCTTCTTCTGTAATCTCGGCGTCTCCGTCATGCTGTCTATCCATCTGGTGATGAGGGTGCGACTTGTCTATTTCTTCGTTAAGCTCGTCGATGATGTTACTTTTGAACTCTAGGTCATAGTCTTCGTTTTCTTCTTCAGTTATACTAAAGATCTTTTCCCAATAACTTCGGAGATACTGCTGCTATCCGACAGGCAACTCCGAGAATTTGGTCGCTACTAATAATGTGGTATATAACTGGACAAAAAGTTGGATCAGTATTTGGCTAGTTTAGATATGATCTGACAAAGCGTGTTAAAGCTACGTTATTTTGTACAAACAATTTTATTTCGACATAGCAAATAGCATCATCGTTTGGATGCATTATTTTGGTAGTCAAGGTTTTGGTAGTCGATAATATTTTAGGATGTGTTTCGCCTAGTTAGGCCCCAGGGGCTTTTATTAATCGGAGATTCTCAGAGAATTGGTTGTTTATATATATACATGAATTTTGGTATGCGTGAATTTTAAAATTAAAGGTGTGCGTTATCATGAAGATGAATGCATTGATAGAACATTTAAAAAATAAATAAAAATAAATGAAGTAATGCTCCGAAATGAAGATATTCAGTAATATGAGAAGAAGTGTTTGCCCTTAAAAATGCTTAGTTTTTATAAAGAATAATAAAGCTAGCTTATGATAAAAAAGGAAAAGGTAATGATGGTAATATTTGACAAACCGATACGGAAAAAGGTCTAAATTTTTGCAAAGCCTATCATTTAAATCTTCATGACGAGGAAAGAGGAAAAATTAGAAATCACAGATTGAATTATACTAAAGGATAATTATAAAAATGATGAGGTCATGCATTGGAGGTAAAATAAATCTGAAAACAGATTAAGATCCAATAGATGGATAAAAGGAAATCAATTATGAATTTGACCTTATTAAAATAAAATCTTTTTCATGAATAAAGGTGCAATAACGTACTTGAATTTTGTAAAATCTCGTAGATAATTATAAATGGATAATCTATTATGTATATACTAATTGCTGGATTTTCTTTTAATCGGCTTATTGGGTGATACATGCAAAGGTTAGATTTAGCTAATGAATATATAACTACAAATATAACTACACTACACACACTAAAACATCACAGGCAAGAGTTCCAAACAATATATACAAGTAGATTCTACAATTAATTATCGACTAATTAAAGCAATACATATTTGGTGCGCAATGAACTGTGATTAAAATAAATGCGAACAATGCAAAGATCAGCAACAGCAGACTCCCTCATAAGAGCTTATCTTTATTTGATCATGATTACGGTTACTTGTCTACAGTCATGGCCAAAGGTTTTAGACTGATATTTTTTCATATAACAAAATTAATAGAAATACTCAAATTTTGCAGAAATACAAATACTTCCTTCGTTTGAATATGTTTGTATCATAATTTGATAAAGAAATTAAAAAAAAATTAGACCTCAAACCCATTTTATTATTAGATACATTCAATTGATGCGCACAGTCAATATTTACAATGATGTTCCTTGTTCTTCAAGACTGATTCTTTTCGTTTTTGCATGCTGGAGACCAAATTTAGGACGATATCTTGAATGATATTTTTCATTTCGCACCATGCACTGTTTACAATTAGATTCTATTTGTAAAGCAACTGCCCGTTTGATTATATTGCTCACAAATTATCCAGTAGGTTTAAATCTGGCAAACCACTGCGTTAATCTCTTAAAGGTTTAAAGTTATTTTCAAAGAAGTTCTTTATTATTATCCATAAATTGACCCTGAACTGTTGGGAAAAGGTGCTGACGAAGGCTGTTTCGGTACAATTTGGTGATCATGGCAGTGTTCTTGGGCAAAATTGTTAGTGCCATAGTTCCCTTATATGAGAAACAGTTTCAGACATGGAGAGTTTAAAGATGCTCAAAAGTGGGCACGACACAGGACTTATGAAAGCATAGCCTTTGCTCATCCTAACGAGCGATATTCCAGAAGCTCCAAACAAGTTCAAGGGAGCACTTTTCCCCAGTCTTCACTAGTCAATTCGTTATATTTTCTTCAAAAGTGGAGAATATCCCTAAGTATTTTTGTAAGATTTTTTTTTATGGAGCCCATTATTTTTGTGAGATGAGGCTTCTTTCCACCCTTTGAGAGTTAAGACCGTTGTGAAAAAGGCTCCGCTTTATGTGCCCGCTGAAGCGTTCACACCTACTATTTTAATCGTGAACAAGCTTGGCACTGGTGGTACCTCAATCGTTGAGCTGAGACCTTACCATCAGACGATCAAGGCTTTCATTCGAAGCATTGAGCTCTCAGAAGACTTCTTCACCGAAGCGTAACCAGTCTTTTTAACTTTATTTATGATAAAATAAATGGTCTTCTTTAGAGCACCACCCTTAGCAACTATCTCTCTGCATTTCAGGCCATTTCGGTGCGGAACAACAAATGTTTCACTCTTCTTTGGAAAGAACGATTTCTCAGTGAAAAGATTCAAACATTCACTTTTACCAAAAAATATTACAAAATAGATTATAATTACACAAAATCATTCATCTATTTCATATTTGTCATCATTTTGCTCTTTTAGTCGAATACCAAAGCTCCTAGAACTGAAACCTAGCTCCTACAGGAACAGAACCACAGTGCGCGTATGGATTCAGCGAAGTAATGCCGTTTTCTTATTATTTTTATAAATGCTCACTTTTTAATGACCATGCAATAATTTAAATATTAGAATTATTATTCCTATGAAGTAAATTTTATAAATACAAAAAAATATAATATATATTAATCTCAAAACTTTGGAGTATGAGTACAAGCTGATTTCAGGTAAGGTTACGAGAGAAAGAAAGGTTTTTACAATCTTTGGCGACAATGCTTGCTCAAGATCACTTTAACTAACTTTATATCAATTTATTTTTCTTTAAAAGGTGTTCTCTATCGTGTATTTTTTTTTAAGTAGATACAATTATTTGGTTTGTTTTATCTTATATAAGGGAACACTTTGGATGTAGCCTATTTTTACTAGTCTCCTTTTCGGACTACAGAACTTTACAATCTCCAAAGGGTTATCGAAAATATTTTAAATATGTCCATTTTATTCCCGAAATGCTTAAGCCAAAAGGATCTTTATAAAATATTACTGTTATATTCAAAATATTCATTTATATCACTATTTATATTAGATCTTAGTATTTTCTTATGTAATTCAGTAATAATTTGATGGAATTTTGTTTACTCTAAAACCTAAAAGGGTAATTAAAAAAGTGTTGCCGACATTAGGGCCATGTCTCTAGGATGGTAACGAGTGAGGGAAGGTGAAATATATTCCGGTAAATATAACTTAGTGTCGCTCCTTTTTTCCCAAAATAAACCTTTAGAAATCGCCAATCGAAAACCTTCAGCGTAATAAATATTTTCTTAGATCTTGGGAAACAAACGTTCTGACTCAATGATCTTGGTAGACAAACGTTCGGATTCAATAATCTACTCTAAACAAGAAATCATTTTTTGTCAATCTCTCATGGGTTTTATTCTGAAAATGCGGCATTGGGGTAAAAAAATAGGCGACAACAAATAAAAAAATATTAGTTTTTCTCTTCCTAGAAAATTATATCAGAGGTAAAATAATTTACTATATAAATATATAATTATGCAAGCTGAAAATGTTCTTTAAAATGTTAAGTGGGGTTAGATGCACATATGATCCTACACTAAATCCACTATCTCTATATCTACCTTTTTTTGTCTATCTCTTATTTATAAAACATTGCAAGAACCAAACATCGTGGTACAAACATGAAAACGCATTAATCTGAATGAAATTGCGAATGGACATGTATGTAAATACTTGGAGGTATGTGCATAGATAGCCACTAGCTTGTCGCTCAATTGAAAACTTTGCTTAATTGGCCAATGCGTAAATGGCCAATTAATTGGACTATGGATGCACCTTTTCTTCTTCATTAAGTAAGATCGACGATTGGTGCCTTTTGGGAATAGAAAGAGATCGGGCAACGCGAGAATAGTTTAACAAAGAGTTTTGCTCTGGGCGGCTGTGAGAAATACAGCAAAGGGCTTCCTTGACCGCTAAAAATGGTTGGGCAAGATTTTATTTATTTATTTAGTCATGTAGAGAGCGCTGAAAAAAATGACGGACCACCTCCACACTTGCGTGGATTGGGAGACAAGGGAAGAGAGAAAAAGTGACGAAATTTAAATACAGTAGGAGGTAAAAAGTTTTCCCGGAGATCGAGCCATCTCAGTTTTTCGTTAACAATTTACACTTTACTACAAATAAACATTTGGGGCTAGAAGGAAAAATACTTGTGATATTTCTATACAAAAATATTTAGGGCGCAAAAAAGTGAAAGATTATATAGAACTAGAAAAACACATCTAGTTTAGTCTTTATAATAAAGAGGAGTGGTAGTTAAATTACCAAAACATAATAATTATAGTGTCCAGAGTCATAAATTCTAAAACAGGGTTTAATCGGTACATTAGGCACTTTCGGTTAGATTCCGATTTACGATTATGAAGCTACACTTAGATAAATCAGTTTATAGTCAATATGCGAGCTGGACGTACAGTCACCTGTAGATGTCCAGGGGAGGGGGGAGCTAGAGGGAGAGGTAAGGCTCCCTTGTTGTGGGAAGAGAGCTTGTGTGTACCTTTGACTTTTCCGGATATGCGGGCGCGGTTACCTCTCTTCTGGGTGCCCCTGGTAGGGCTTCCCTTGTTGATTTGGTCGGAAACGAGGTTCCAGACTAAGTGCGTCCTTCCTTACTTGTTTCTATTCTATCCTCCTTTTTGACTTTTCTCTTATCTCTGCCACTTATTATACAAAAAGAAAAAACTACTAAAAAAAAACCCTACTACTATCATGTCACTCTTACCCTTTTTTCCATCTTTCTACATATAAGCACCTGGTAGCTACCTCATGCGTCAGAAGAGAGGCTTTGAAACCTCTATAAAGAACGTCAATCGACGCTCTCTGGTTGCGAGAGACTAGGACTAGAGGTGTCCTATGCGTTGGGGCACGATGAATGGGATGAGGGTAGTGCATCGTTCCCCCTTCCCTGGCGCGTAATTATTGACCATTCCCAGAGACCGTTGACGGGTGCCTCTGTTAGCATCGGTCCAAGGTGACGGCCTTTTGTTCCCCGCTTGATTGCCAGGCCAATAAAACGCCTCGGGTTGAGTCTCTTGGTGTGGCGGGATATCCATTAGACGCTGCTCCGAGATCTTGGCCGTCGTGAAGGGAACTAGGAGGAGTTTAGTACGGGGCGTGCTCCGTTGTTCACCTGGTCAGAAATCGATGGCCCCTTCGGGAAGGCCGAGGTTTGACGACTAGGTCAGACGAACAGCAGCATATGGAGCGTGCCTTCTGAAAGATATGAAACGTCTCCAATGGATAGGCGGGAGCGACTCAAGCGGGGAGAACTAACCAACCCCCTTTTTTACTATTGATTGGTCTCAAAGTTATGAGAGAGAGAAAGTGTTCAAAATGACAGGGGAAAAATGTCCAGCTGCACTCAAATATACATGTGTTATATGCCAGAAGTATAAGTGGTGCGTGGACTTCCCGGAGGGATGTTTTTCGAAATGCCACTTTGGAAGTATATGTACCAACTGCATCCTTAAAGGAGAGGTCTGAGAGGCAGTGGCATACTGCAATGAACTGAAAGATCTCTTCAGAACCTCTGAAGAAAAATCTAAGGCACTGAAAAGTGAACCACAGACCCTAGAAACGCAGCACGTGCTTCAGATTCGGCGTTTCGAGAAGAGAATCCTAGAGCTAGACTCTAAACTAGAGGCACAGTCTGGTAAGCTCGAGACGAATCTCCCACTGACTTGGGTGGTTCCGCCGATGAGACTCCAACTCAAGAAGTTGCATTGGCAGTGCCACTTCAGCCATGAGGAGAAACTAACAAGAAAAAGAAAAAGTAAAAAAAGAATAAAAACAATGACCTTAATGCAGTTCACCCCAGTGTAGAGGATTCGAGCGTTACTGGTACGCAAGGGAACGTGGAAAGAGAAGAAGAGAAAAGATAAACAGAAGGAAAGAAAAATTAAGATATAAAAAATGGGAAGAAGAAGAAGAAAACAAGAAAACCAAGGGAAATACAAACACGAAAAAAAATAGATAAGAGTGCAGACAAATGTGCGTAGGTCAACCTTATTGGGGACTCTCAAGCACGAGCCCTGAAACCCCTGCTAGCAGCACGCCTTCGCCCGAGTGTGAAGGTAAGTTGCTTACCAGGAAGAGAAAACCAGCAGATCAGAGTAGAGGCGGAGAAATCTCAAATTTCTGCGAACTCAGTCGTTGCCCTAATAGTAAGTGGCAACGACCTCTGCCTCAGAGGAGGAAGGATAGGCCCTACAGAAAAGATTCTCAACACAGTCATGGGTGCTGTGGACGACTGTGGGCTAAAAAACGCAGACGTGTAGTGATCGGGATGCTCCCAAGAAGAGGTCCAACCCGGACTGCTCACTCGAGTAACGTCTCCCTTAATCTACGCCTTGGAGATTTGTGTACGGTGGAGGGAGTCTTTTTTGTTGACCCTTACCGCACCTTCTATGGTAGAAATGATCTCTACCAAAGTACATTTTTCCTTTAAAGAAAAGGCCTTACTCTGAAACATGATCCAAGATGTCGTGGAATGGACCCTAAGTAGTGCCAGGCCTAGAGTGAAGGCGGAGGTACGCTAGTATGCACGTGTTACTCCTGGAACGACCTTCTCGGAGGTCGCAAAGAGGAGTGGCACCGCTCCAGCAAGCAAGTCGAGAAACGGAAGAGAGTAGGGAGTCCTACATTCAGGGACTACCTGAAAGTTCTTTTGTTCAATGCGAGGTCAATCAGGAACAGGTTTCTTGAGCTCCGTGGACCCGTAGCAACAAAAGAACTTGAGATGGTGGCCATAACAGACTCGTGGATTAAAATGTCGAGCAAATGCAAAGTGATGTATATGGGCCAGAGAAATCCCCAATCACTCTATATTCTTAAGGGCACTGCTCTTGAATCCACCTAC
The DNA here is from genome assembly GCA_963969495.1 of Ceratothoa steindachneri. Classification (NCBI taxonomy): domain Eukaryota; kingdom Metazoa; phylum Arthropoda; class Malacostraca; order Isopoda; family Cymothoidae; genus Ceratothoa; species Ceratothoa steindachneri. The sequence continues at coordinate 71,313,683 of OZ018327.1, read as the reverse complement.
ACTGACAAGGACTTGGGTGTAACTATCACCAGTGACTTCAAGTTCTCGAAACAATGTATTCAGGTGGAGAAGAAAGCTTAAAGGATGTTTGGGTATATAAAGCGACAGTTTGGATATTGGAACAGAGAGATAGAACTCTGTCTGTACAACTCTCTAGTCCGACCGCACCTTGAGTATGCCGTACAATTTTGGAATACTTCATTTCGAAAGGACTTCGCGAGATTGGAACGCGTGCAAGCAAGGGCAACCAAACTGATTCTCTCTATCAGGCATATGAGTTATAATGATAGACTAATGGTATGTTCTCGCTGGAGACCCGGAGATTACGTGGTCAGCTTATCGAAGTGTTTAAAATAATTCGAGGCTTCGACAGGCTGGACTACGGGGATATTTTCCAGCTCAGCGAGGGAAGAACAAGAAATCACGGCTACAAACTTGAACTGAAGCGACACCAACGTTACCTGTGTAGGAAATTTTTCACATACACCATCTGTGGTCGTTGGAACGCACTTCCGACGGAAGTTGTCAACAATGAATCTGTTGACTAGTTCAAGTCAAGACTAGATAAAGTCTTACGAAATTACCGTTAAGAACCTCGCGAGTGATCCTCAATGTTTTCAACGGACACCTTCGAGGGTTGCACCAAAAGTACCCTCCTTGCATTGGCCGTAAGGACTTCTAGGGTTCTTATTTTCCTTGGAGCTTCCTTTCCTGTAGCCTGAACAAGTCTACAGTGGCTCGTGGGAGAGTAGCCTCCCGGCTGTCCTAGATGGCTGTGCTACGTGAATGCAGGAAGGCATTCACCGTCTCCAACGTAGTTTTGCGACGGTTCTGACGAAATTGTTCCATTTCATGTTTAGTATGAAGCGTAGGGCCCGATGTTGTAGCTTCTGCATTTAAATTATACTGGTCCTTGAAGCTGTGTTGAGTGGGACTGCTGGGTACAGCAACTTCGTTCTCACTAGGGATATATATATAATTTCTTTTTGTTTTTTATACTAAGATTTCGAAATCGGTGGAGTTTGCTGAGTTCAAGTTTCGCAACTCTAAGCTTCGAGTTGATGTGGCTTCTTCTGCCGCTTTTGGAGATCCTGAATACTAGGATACTCGCGCTTGGCGAATAATTTATTGGTGAGTTCTCTAGTCAGATGCGCTCCGTCTTCTGGTCACGATTGCAGTGAATTTGTTCTGGTTTATCTGAATCTGGCACTTCTCTTCGTACCAAGAGATTATCTGGGCTTCGGCTGCAGTCGCCCTCTACATCACTCTTCCAGATCTAGTAGGGGGAGTCACAATCTGGTTGATGTCGTATCGTACGCGTACTGTACGTGGGGGGGATCGGGGAAGTAGTGGGACTGCTGGGTACAGCAACTTCGTTCTCACTAGGGATGTATATAATTTCTTTTTGTTTTTTATACTAAGATTTCGAAATCGGTGGAGTTTGCTGAGTTCAAGTTTTGCAACTTAAAGCTTCTAGTTGATGTGGCTTCTTCTGCCTCTTTTGGAGATCCTGAATCCTAGGATACTCGCTCTTGGCGAATAATTTATTGGTGAGTTCTCTAGTCAGATGCGCTCCGTCTTCCAGTCACGATTGCAGTGAATTTGTTCTGGTTTATCTGAATCTTGCACTTCTCTTCGTACCAAGAGATTATCTGGGCTTCGGCTGCAGTCGCCCTCTACATCACTCTTCCAGATCTAGTAGGGGGAGTCACAATCTGGTTGATGTCGTACGCGTACTGTACGTTGGGGGATCAGGGAAGTAGTGTAGATCGTAAAGAGGGTGGCACTCAGACCCCCTTCTTGGGGAACCGCAGATAGCAGGTAAAATATGGCCTCGATGTGGGCCCAGAATGCTATCACCGCTGTCCTACTAGTCAGGTAAATGTATAGGATTTTCCCTGAAATGGGGGGATAACCCAAGCCTCGAGATTTTTATATTTAAGACCATCGATCCATACCTTTTTAAAGGCTTTCTTCACTTCCCGACAGACCACATTAACCATACAGCCAGAGGCAAGTTCCTTGGCCGCATGTTGGTATTCTAAAGCAATTCTAGACTTTGGGCTCCATTTTTTTCGGAAGCCATGTTGCTCGTCATTCTGCAGTGAGTGTGACCACAGATGTGAGACCAGCCTGCTGTTCAGGATCTTTTCGAATACCTTTTCAAATATTTCGAGAAGTGAGATCGGCCTGAAGTTCATCACTTGATCTTTAGGCTTCCCTTGTTTATGACTAAAGATCATTTTGGCTGTTTTAAGGCTGTCCGGGAAATATTTTGCAGCTAATGCTGCGTTGAAAAGTTTCAGTAGCTTGGTTTTTGTCTCCATTGGATATTATTTTAGGTGCCTAGGTGTTATTCGGCTTAGTCCTGGAGCTTTTTTCTTAAAGCCAGAGATTGAGAAGTCCAACTCTTCTTGAGTGATTACCATGCCTTCCGGGGCGCACTCCCGCAGCCTGTTCAGGTTTACAGTTCTATGCGGAGTGAATATCCTCTAGTGCCTTCCCATGTGCTCAAGAACTCTGTCCTCGATGCCAAGATGAAAATTTCCTCCTCTACTTCGGGGATGCAGAAAACGTCGCTCCATACTTCTCTAAAAAGGTCGGCTTTTTCTTCTGGAGCCCTAGCGCACTTGTATATGGGCACTATTAGCGAGTCAGACTTCGAAGTTTGTCTTCCTCTTAATTTGCTGATGGTGTTCCAAAACTTTTTGGGATGGGGTTTTTCTCGATTTCTAGGTTATGGATCATGTTTTCCTATTTCTCTCTGATTTCCTGTATCAGCGCATCTTTCACTTTTTGTCTTAGCTGCTGGAATATCGCAAAGTCCATTAGGCAGGCGTATCCAGCATCCCGAACACTGTTGTAGATCGTCTGGAATCGCTGCTGCAGGATGATCCTCTCCTGTGTTGGGCGAATCGGTATTAAAATTTTATTCCTTGTGTTCGGGATTACGTTGTTGACGGTGGCAAAGTCATCAAGAATGCTGGACAATTCCTCGTCAATTTTTTTATTGTGTGGCACCATTCATCTCTGGAATTACCTCCAGGAATGACATCCTGTAGGCTTTCCAATCTGCAGTCGAATAGTTTTTCCTTACTGCGAGGGTATGGTATGGGAGCGCTGGCAACCGTTATCACCATAGGGATATGGTCGCTGGGTGTAAGGGGACCAGAATGCATATGGTGATGGAAAGGGAAGTTGAGGTTTGTAAGCACGATGTCCGGCTTAGTCGCTGACCCTAGAAACATAAACGTCGGGAAGTCCGGCCCAATTCTCTCAGCTGCGCCTTTGCGTAGGAGTAAATCGAGGTTCCTACCTCGACCATCCCCTCGAGCGTACCAGCAACACTTGATCTGGCGTTAAGGTCGCCGGCGAGCATAACGGGCTAAGCCTTCCCGAATAGGGTGAACATATCGTGGTTTGAAAGGTACCCTCTTCTTGGAGGCTGGTACCCTGATCCTACTTTAGGGTCACGGACAGGAAAGATTCGTCTATTTCTCTCCCCTTGTCCAACTGCAGTCCAGGTTTTTTTAATGACGTCGCAACCGTAGATCTTAAGGGAGTCTTCGTTTTCTATTCCAGTCTTGGAGAGAAGTAGGAGATCCGGGTCATTTTCTTCATATATATTGTACATCTAGTGTTTGTGGTTGGCCCATCGTTGCACATTGTGTGCAAGAATCACCAATCTGTTTATTGCGGCCATGGTTATTTCCTGGGTTGGGTTGGGGGACTTTTGGTACTTTAGAGGGCTGTATGGTTTGCTGGATCTGAGTTTTTTGTACTTACTCGGCTCGTAGAATTTGATCGTCAAGCCGTACAGTTTCACACGTTTCTCGAGCAAGGCGGTCTTAACTTCTTCTTTCTCATTGGAGGAGTGGTAAAACCAAACCACTTGAAGTATCCTCTAGGTATAACCGTGTTGTTTTCAGTGGTGAAGTTTCAAGATTGCGTCGTACTTTTGTTCCCTGCGATGACCAGGTTAATCTGCTAGCCACACCCTGTCCACCTTTTTGCCCACGTTCAAGAGAGAAACCGATGGAATCTCCAATCAGTCCACCTGTAAACGTTTTTGACTCAGTGAGGTCGACAGAACAAGATATATCTCCAATTAGTCTACCGCTTTCCTACCAAGTCCGAGCAGGGAAGGCAGGACATAGGATGCACTGATACCTTCCTTTCAAGCAGGGCAGGCACATGAGGAATCTCCAATCAGCCGGCTCACATTTGCTACTACCTCTTTTTAGAGCCACCGAAACAGGAGGAATTTTAATCAGTCGGTGGCTGCCCTTCAGAAAGGAAGGGTTATGTATCAGGGCGTAAAAGTTCACCTGTGCAGTGCAATGGGTAAGTCCTTCAACGGGGGTTCGCTGGTAGGAATCCTGTATATTTTAGGGTGTTGTGTTTCAAGCAGAAGTGCTCCTTTTTGGGATGGGCTTCAGGGTAACAGCCGGGAGAGAGCGGCAGCTGTCCAGCTCTGACCCGCTAAGAATTAACAATCACGAATAGGAGGCTTCTTCTTATCCTTGGCTTTGCCTTTTTTATCGGGTGGAAAATTCCAAAGCGCTCATCTCTGATATATGACCCTTTACTCTCTCCCATTCTTTCTCTATTTCTATTGTGTAGGATAATTTTAGAAGTTTCGTTATCTCTAGACTCAGAGGACTCTATCTAAAAGGAGTGCCTCCCTTAACCACTTTCTTTGCTCACCTCTTCTCCACCTTCCATAAGATTTTATTAATAATATACGTAAAGTATCTATCAGTTTTCGCATAAAATGTATACTTTAACGAATATATTGCATAGATTCAATGTAAGGAGGCGATTTAACGTAAATATTAATGCAACTTCACTTATTGGTTACTTGCGATTTTAAGTGACTTGATGGCAACTATCTTTATCTGCTACTAATCTATCATTCACTGCCTTCTTCTGCACATCTGAATGCAGTTTTTAAATTCCACAAAAGTACATACCACGTGTCTCTTGAGCCAAAGTTGAGGTAGACAAAATATTAAGGAAACAATTTTAAGACACTTATCACAGAATGATAAAGCCACAGTAAAGTTTATGAAAACTATATATCGCAAGTAGGCTATTTGCGCTTCTATACGCGGAGAGGGCACCAAGTCACAGAGCTCTCTCCCAAACTCAAAAATGAAATTAAAAATGTTTAACCAGAAGGACCTGCATTGGAGTAGCTTTCACTATAGATGTTAGAAAGGTTCTAGAGAATTACCATGTACTTCTGGTCTATGGGATTACAGTTATTCTTTTTTCCAATTAAATTATACATATTTCTACACCAAAATGGACAACATAGGAAAAATGTCCCCTAGTTTGGCAGTAAATTAAAGGTGATAAAAAACAGGCTGTTAAAAAAGACTCAAAAGATTGCCATTTTCCTCTCTCCAAACTTTTCTAAGTTTTGTCAAAGGCAAAAAAATACTATTGGGATTTTAAAACTATCCGAGCACTAATACCTGCAGAAATATCTGCCGCGAAATATATTGTACACATTTGCAATTCTTCTCTATTCATTTTCCTAACAGATTTCTAGTTACAAATTTTCTGCTGGTGACGGTCAAGTTGGATTTCGCTTTAAATTTTCAAAAACTCACTTTCCCATCTCCATGCTTTATATTTTCAACCTTTCCTCAAAAACTTTTGAAAAGGGATATTTATAAGTCTACAATTATTTATTATTTAGGGTATTAGTATTTGCTTCTCCCCGTTCTGTTTGAAGTGTACAAGACGCGGAGAAACTTTTATTCATTTTCTCTAATTAAAATTCTATTATAAGGAGAGCAAACTTTTAAAATTATCCTTTTTCTTCCTTTGCTTTAATTTTTTTTATACTTTCCTTTTTTCTTTATTCCTACTTTTTAAATTCAAATGTCTGAAAATAGACTGAGTTCGTTATCTGTTCTAAGAAAGAGAAAAACAAAGGAATGAATATTAATCGAATGCAACTCGCCATCCTCCTTTTCAGCCTTACTCCGATCCCATCTCAGATCCAGCGAGCAAAAAGCTCTCTATGACCTGCATTCTCCAATGATTAGAAAAAAATAAATAATCTGGGAAGATAGATATTAAAATTAGAGAATTAATACCGTAGGTGGTAAGGGAAGATTCAGAAGATTAAGATACATTGGATAAATGAGAGCCTAATAAACATAAAGGAAATATGCAACCAAGATAATATTAAATGCCTCATTGGAAATGAGTAAGAAAAAGGTAAGAATTAAGCAAGAAAAAAAGGCAAGATATGAGAAGTATTTTAGGAAATGACTGAAAACAAACGAGAGCATCTCTATCAGCTGTTCTTTTAAAGGGTGGTAAAGTAAGTGCTGAACTTAGAGAAGGAAAATTTATGTACCACATATCCTAATTTGATTATTTGGACTAAGCACTATATTGTGCTTTCAAATCAGACGGAACCAAGAAGTAGTTGAGGGGAAATAGACAAAGCGGTTCTATCGGATTAGGAGGTAATAGATAGTACAATACAAGAGGTTTAAGTAAAATGTCGAAGGAGCGGAAAGACGATAATCTGATGTAAACCAATCAGGACATAATACCGTATGTACTAAGTGAAATTGAGAAGAAATCAGAAGAAAAATAAAATGGAACATAATTACAAAAGCGAATCTAGTGGTAAATTCTGCATTAGGAATTAACTCCTTAAAATTCAGTAAGGTAATTTTTTTCGTAGAGAAGAACACAGAGACTCAAAATTACGAAGTGACCCAATCCTCACTTGGCGTGGCAAAAAGAGGCGAGGAGAGAGTTCTAGAATGAATAGGAAAGTGTTTCATCCGAACTCTTATAAACTTCATTTCCTCCCCAACACTTCCATGATGATATAACTTTAAAATACTTATTGGGGTCAATTGGCATTTAGTGGCATTGATGCGCGCATACATCACTTTATAGGAAAAAAGGTGGTTTTGATAGTTTAATGTTGCATCTAATCAAAAATACTTCCTCAATCTGATGTATCTCTCTTTTCTGCTGTGGAATCTATGATTTGTTTTCATCTTAAGAAGTTCGAACCCCAATCAAGCATTGGGGATCCACCACTTGCCATTTTGATTCATAGATTGGGGAGGAAATTGGGTAAAAATAGACTACACTACAATCAATTTATCTATGTCACACTGCATTTCAATTTAAATACACTAATGTGCATTACACTACGATTTAATACAGTTATGCTACATTAGACTACATTGCACTGCATTGCAATTTTTAACATCATTAGCCTGAGTGGGGCCTGTCTATAGGTGGGCATTTAGAACTGTAGAATTTAAGGATTTCTGATAAAAATAATTTTAGTAAGTGTTGTGCAGCCACCCTTTCCTCTTTTTGTAGGGTCTATTTAGGCTTCATATTAACATCATGGGAGAAAAGACTGAAGGAACAAAGACAATGAGTAGCAGAAATGGAAATATAAAGATGATATTTAAATATTTTAATAATATCGATTGGTGGACATATTCTTGCTTAAATCCACATGAAATCTTTGAATTTACTTTTTTGTCGCTCTTTTTCTCCTACCAACTTTAAGACCACTCTTCCTGTATACTTGGACTGGCCATTTGAACCGATCTTTTTAATATCTTCTAGTGTCATTTTTTTGTTATTTTTTTAAGTTTTTTTCTACAGATTTATTTTGGAGGCAATAAAAATTACTTGATAAATTTAAAACTGTTTGTGAAATAATTTGCTCCTTTTCACACAAAATCAGCTCCGAAGAACAGTATTTTATTAAGGGATTTAGATTTGTCCTTAATCACTCATTTCTTCCGTTTCTCTTCGTAGTCAATCGTCTTGGCAGTAAGATTTTAAAGGTTTTAAAAAAAATCTCGGAATCATTTTTTTATTACCATTAAAACTCTTAGGAAGAGACTGTAAATAATAAAAATCTATACGACCATTTTCTAGAATTCGACTTCGTGCCTGCGCGCATATATGCCATTCTATCCTTTCCCTAAAATATTAATTCTTCATTGGAAATAAGCGTACACCTTTCTATTTGAGGATAGAATCTCAGATTTCGTTGTCCAGATGTGCAGAGCATTTCATTACAGAATCTTCCAATAAAGCACCAAAGTATGAAGAAATTTAGGATCTAGAAACGTTTCAAATCCTTTTCGAATTTTAGCAATGCGAGAATTAAATATTAGAATGCACCCAGCGGAATCATTTGTTGCTAGTGGAATAAAGCGTCAACTAATAAGATATTTAAAATGGCTAGTGGATAATGGAATTCAGTAATTGACTAGATTAGTTACAATGTCCAGCCAAAACATATAAAATTTAGACAGACAACTGGGAAAAGCATAGTATTTTATACATAGTTTTGCCCAGTAAATCAAAGCAGATATTTTATTATTCTGTTAATTATGAAGCTTAAGGGTTAGAAAACTTGGCTTAATTATTTAACGTTATGTATGGCCTATGCACTGCATAACGCCTAGCTTATGCACCAGTCAGCCATCCTTATTTTATCTTCAATTATATAATCGACAAAAGTTTTATACATCCCTGTATCTAAATTTCCCTGTAATCTTTAGTTAACTAGAAGCGTGAAAATATTACCCCTATTTCAGAGTTTTATAGAGAGTGGTTTAAAAGCAAAATGGGCTACAAGTTTTAGTCGCGGGTGACTCTACATCTTACTATTTCGTTAGACGGTCGGTCGGTCGGTCCCTGTTTTGTTTTGGTAGTTTTTGTAATAACATTGTAAGAATTAGGCCGATTCTAACAAAATTTGAAATTCATATGTTATTTTGCATTCTCTTTCGAATGGGATAGTTGTGAAAGCTCTCCTAACGTTAGCCCGGAAATTATTTTCATTTGGAAATAACATCATAACTATTCTGCTGATTCTAACAAAATTTAAAACCCTAATGTTGTTTTACATTTTCTATCAAATGATATAATTGGCAAAGTCTTCCGAAGGTTAGCCAGGAAATTATTTTGTTTTAGAAATAACATCATAACTATTCGGCCTATTCTAACGAAATTTGAAATCCATATGTTGTTTTTCATGTTTTTCATTCTCTTTCGAAGGATATAATTGCCAAAGTCTTCCGAAGGTTAGCCAGGAATTCTTTGGACGGGGGGGGGGCAATAACATCCTAACTATTCGGCCCATTCAACGAAATTTCAAACCCTTATGTTGATTTACATTCTCTTTCAAATGATATAATTGCCAAGGTCCTCTTAAGGTTATTCCGGGAATTATTGTTAGTTTTGAAGGTCGTAAGTTCATAAATCAGAATAAGTGAAGGCACGCGACTTTTTGGTCATCAGACCTTGTTTTCTTACCCAAAGTGTTTCCATGTCTTGTTAAAAGTATATAATTATTTTTAATTTAAAGTACCAAACCAAAAGAATAGGACAAAATTATGTGGAAAACTCTCGTGGATATAAAAAATGGAATTCGATGTTCACAAATCTTTTCCATCTCTTGATTTCCAAATTATTGCTACATCCTTAACCTTGTTTGCACCCAGGTACTAACATGTTAGAGATAATGCTTTACAAATTATGGCTTGGCTATACTATATGCCACAATATTGGGGGAGGGGTGGTCTACCAATCGCTAACTTCGTATAAGATAACCCAATTAGTCTCTTAAGCAGCTACGAGTTCTTCTTTGCATTCAAGCTCCAACGACTCTAAGCCCTTTTTCGAAGAGAAAATCCTTTTTCCCTGAATTCACTGCAAAAGAATAGTGCGGAACAATGTGAAAATCGATCTCAATAACAGCAGGTGATAAACCAAGATTTTTTCGCTTTAGTCTCTAACCGTCGCCTGTAACTCCTTTCATGTAATCTCTGCTTTTGTCATTTTCATGGGGAGGATCTTATGATGCGTGCATGGAACGATTTTCCTGCGCAATTTTATACCTCGAAGCTATAGCATTTTTTCTCAGAAGCCACCTTCTTTAATGACGCAGATTTGACGATTGAACTTATAAATATAGATCTCCTATTTTCTCGCTTGCCTGATTTCCACGTGAAATTATTTGAACCCTCTTTAGAGATCCTATTGTATGGTGACATTAACTTACACGCACACACAGACATATATATTATATATATATATATATATATATATATATATATATATATATATATATATATATATATATATATATATATATATATATATTTATACATATATATGAATGAATGCAATAAAGCCACATTGAAAGAGAAAACGGAATAAATTTTTCTTACAGTAATATTTATTACCTTTTAAAGGGTAATAAATATTACTGTAAGAAAAATTTATTCCGTTTTCTCTTTCAATGTGGTTTATTGAATTCATCTTCATCATTCTCTTGCGCTACTTTGAGAGATATTATATATATTTGTTTATGTACCACGCGTTTAACTATTCTTCATTTATTCTTTGAATTCTAAATTAATTTTCTCTTTCTTTCATAGTCTCTGTTCGAACTTGCGAAAAGTGTTCCTTAAAAAGCTATTTAATTCAGAGAATTTTTTTGTTCTCTGCGTAGCATAGTGTACTAACGGCATACTTTTAACTGTGATAAGAGTGGTGGTCGCTGACTCAGTATCAATGGTTCGAATCGCTTCCCTGCACGGATTTTTTCGAAAAAAGGTAATAAATATTACTGTAAGAAAAAAAAAAAATTATTCCGCTTTCTCTTTCAATGTGGTTTATGCATTCATCTTCATCATTCTCTCGCACTACTTTGAGATATATATATATATATATATATATATATATATATATATATATATATATATATATATATATATATATATATATGTGCGGTTAAGGTAATGGCATAATTAGACAACTGCTCTGCTTCAGGTCCAGCAGGTGATCCTATCCTCCTTGAACTGGAAGACACCACTTAGGGATGACCCATCCATCATCCGGGCTAAGGGATGGGTCATCCCTAAGTGGTGTCTTCCAGTTCAAGGAGGATAGGATCACCTGCTGGACCTGAAGCAGAGCAGTTGTCTAATTATACCATTACCTTAACCGCACCAATTTGTCTTGGATATTTTTCCATATATATATATATATATATATATATATATATATATATGTCAATGGTTCGAATCGCTTCCCTGCACGGATTTTTTCGAAAAAAGGTAATAAATATTACTGTAAGAAAAAAAATATTTATTCCGCTTTCTCTCTCAATGTGGTTTATGCATTCATCTTCATCCTTCTCTCGCACTACTTTGAGATATATATATATATATATATATATATATATATATATATATATATATATATATATATATATATACATATATATATGAATGCAATGTGCCACAGGAAAAAATGAAAAGGTGTTTCCAAGTACTTTCGAACTTTATTAAGTTCCTTATCAAGGATAACTACCATATATATATATATATATATATATATATATATATATATATATATATATATATATATATATATATTGTAAAGAGGAATAGGCCGATATTACAGCGCAGCAAGAGAGAGGGAGAGAAATGGGACAGACAAACAATGAAACGGAAATGAAATCAGAAAGAAATCCTGGGATATATGCAATGAATCATTTTTCATAACTCTGGATGCTTTATATTTTAAAGCGTGACTAGGCTATATTTTAAATCATGATTGAGAAAGGTTTATTGGGCAGGATTAAATAAAAAAGTCCAATTTTAAGAAATAACAAAGAGGCCTTTGATTGCTCTAAGTTGCATGATGCACTCGTGCAATATGTTAGTCATACCTTGTCTATTCACTCTATCTATTCAATAATATTTAGGATGACAATTCATTTGCATTGTTAAGGCTACATAAAGAAACCTATTTACAAATGTGTATTATATCAAAGTCCCAAGAAAGCAGAAGACCTAGGCCTAGACTTCGGACTAGATCTACTGAGCTTACTTAATAAACGCCTAAATATTTTGTCTATTCCCGACGAACAAGCAATATGACAAGACCCATATTAAAGCAACGATCTATTCGTTTTCACAATCTGTCCCTTTCTTTTTACTTTTCTCTCTCCATATCTTCAGTATGCCTAGCTCTCTTGTGAATTTGCTATAACAAACATTTTGGAACAAGCGATGCTGATGGAGCTTTAACTACAAGGTGATATATACTTCTCTCTATCCAGTCTCTTTTACATTCGTTAATTACATTAATGATTTTTACCCCTTTTCCTTTTCATATATAAAATGAGCAGACCAATTAAGATGCATCATCATAAGGCCAATTTAAATTTAGAATATTTTCAAATCGCTGAAAGAAAAGTTTGAGAATCGATTTGAAATCACTTCCTTTTTTGATGCATAAAATACGACCCGTATTCCTATCCTTAAAACAATCTACAAAATCTTTGTGATCATAGCAAAGAAAGGACAGAATCACATTATTGCCGAGGAAATGATTAAACCTGCTATCTTAGTATTTTTAACATTGCTCCAAAGGAGGATAAAGATGTCAGGGCTATGTCACTCAGTAATAACACTTTCTTCAACAGAATATATGAAATGAGGCAAGATGTAGAAGAATAGCTAATTGAAAAGGTAAAACCACGGAAATTATCAGTGCAAATGTATAGATCACACTTTAGGACAACGAGGCTTTCTTCTCGGCATATGTGAGGTAAATTGACCAGGAGGAATTTCACGAAGAGATGTTGTGTTGTGAATCATTATAAATAACTATTACTGCAGCTTATTTCTGCAGCAAACTAAAAAAACGATTTGGATGCAAAGAAAATAAACAAAACATACTGTAATATGCGACAGACGGGGGGCCTCTTTTTAGCGCAATAAAACAAACGGTGGGTGATGAAGTACATCACCCACCGAGAAAACTTGGTTGCCAAAAAAATTTCCTTTGTTCTTAACAAGATTCTGCAATCCTTGATCAAGTGCATCAAAACTATTAAAGCGAACTCCATCTCTGAACATTATAGTAAGTAGTTCCTTGTGATTAAAAGTGCAGTGCATGTTCGATTATAGCAATTCAAGAGGCAGATATAACTCTTTTTGCTGCAAAACAAGTGTTTTGGATTCATTATATTCCTCGAATAGGTCAAAAAAATATTTCCGCAAGAAATTTCGGTCAATTCTATTGGTTGAGTAAATGAGACAGAACTAATGTTCCTACCAACATAATTATTGACCATTTTAAAATCTAATAAAGATTACAAAGACAGATTTGTTGATCTAAAGACATTGAATTTTCCCCTTAGTTAACTCGTCATTGCTGGTGGATGTTTCTGATGCTCCAATGCAATACTAAATAGAGTTACCAGAAGTGAAACATGATGAATCCGTGAATACTTTCTACAAAATAAAAAGTACCATTATGTGGTTACGTGACGAGGTTGAAATGAAATACCTTAAGATTGCTACATTAGCGAGGGAACCTTTGATTCAGTTTTCCACGTCTTATTTGGTTGAATTTGGCTTCAGTTCCGTTAATGATTTTCTCCTTGCCAAGAAAAACCGCTTGAAGTTGAAAAACGTGGTGTTTTACAGCTTAATATAAAGTAATTTACATATTCTTTTCTGGTCAATAAATATGATAGATTCTTTTGTACACAATAATTAAGACTACAATAAAAAAATAGTTATAATTTTTATACTCTTTTTTTTTAACCACCGGTGGAGCGTTTGTTTTTATGGAAAGTTATAGTGTGGCCCAGGGGAAAGAAGTTGAGAAACAGTGTTCTGGATGGTATTCTCTCTGGCCCTGAACCTCAACAAATGGTACTTTCCCCTACCTCTTCCCCCCAACTTATCTCTTTGTTCCTGACGAAGTAACCTCACTCGATTTTTCCTTATAAGAAGAGACTTGCTTTCCTCATAACTAGTCTTAATCGTCATTTTTCCCGTCTTTTCTTAACTTGGGGATAAAATTAACGCTTCCCTTTCATCTGTCGGGAGACAAACAAATCTATAAACTACTGTCAAACTTTTGAACTCTAGTTACTCTTTAAAGTCTTTAAACTTCTTAAGTCTTCCTCTCATTTAGATGCTTGACCAGTTAGGATTAAATGTCCTTGTCTCCTTGAATATGATCTTATAAATGTAATTTAACACCTTCGTAAGACTGCTGAAGCTGGTCAGCCTTACAGTCAAGTTGTTTGCATATTTGAATCTGCCGATTACACTTCTTTTATCGTCTTCATGATATCCTGTATCTTTTTTGAACAACTCTTGATAGATTTATCTCATACCTCTCTTCTTGCACTTAAAGTTTCATTATTCGTTTTAATATTCCGCATTTGGTTCACCCGATTTCGGTTCTTTCTTCCATTTACCATGAATTTGAGTCGCCTCGATTTATTATTTACTTTCCCTGCCAATAAAATACATCTACCTTTTATTCTACCCAGTCTCTTTAGATGAAACTCTTAGAAGTTTTCTCTCTGCCTACCAGATTTTTAGTGAATGACTCACGAACAACAATTTGAAACTCAATCATGATAAGTTACGAGTGTTGCTGGTTGCCACTCCTTCAGATATCACTCGCTATAAACTTATTACTCGCTTCATTAAGCTTGTTTGCTCTCATGTCCCGACAGCACTAAAAGTCTAGGTGTAACCTTCGATTTTCAATGATCTTGAAACTCATGTCACTAATGTCTGCAACTCTTGGATCTGTCTTCTCCTTTATGTTAGCTCTATCCGCTCCTAATTTGATCAAAGTAGGTTCAGGATTTGCATCCATGCTTTCGTTACCTATTGTTTGCTATACTGCAACCATTTTCTAGCTGGATCAACTGGTCCAAAACTTCAGCACATGTTTTTTTCTTCCATTGTCATTTCTCGATTGACACACCCATCTCCTTTAAGTAATAGGGATACACACGTAATTTGGCCTCACTTATACAGGCCTGTATTACATATAATATTGCTTTGCTTGTAAGTGATAGTGTGTGTATGGGAGGGGAGGTTAAAGTATGTCTGAGGTAGATAGAAAGTAAAATAGTGATGAAAAGAAAAAAGTTGAAGATTTGCTGAGGGATGCAAGGCGCCTGGTGATAGAGATTAATAGGTGTCATTGTTTTTTGTTAATAGCGAGTTGCTTTTGGACCTTTGATGGCATTCAAGCATGAATGTTATTCTTAATTTTCCTCGGATGTTATGTTTCCATAGGATATTGTTATATGATAATTACTATTTACTCATTTATGCTTAATTTCTTTGTGACTTTTGTATTTGTTGTCAGTTTGTGTTTGTCGTTTTCGTATTTCTTCTCTTTACTTTATCCAGTTGTCGTTATCGTGTTTATTTTTCCACGATCTTATTTCTGTCTAACTACTTTTTTTGGTTTCCAAGTATAGGTGCTGTCTTCCTCGCGTTTCTTATTTGTTCATTTTGTGTTTTTTCACACGTTTGAGATATTATAGTGTATCCCTCTTTTTCATATTTTAGCAAATGTTTTTGATACACCCCGACAAACAATGCCCATGTAACTCCTTCCCTTTTTGCTCGAACAATCTTCTCTGGAAGTTTTCGAAAATGCTCCTCCCAATTTCCAGTAGCGAAATTGGGCCATAGCTGTCCTTTCTCCCTGGTTATTTTACCGGCTTGGTTATAAATATCCTCTTAACTACCACGAATCATCAAGGAATTATCATATATTAAGGAAAGCATTAAATATCCACCTCATTTCTTTTGTAATGTCTTATAGTGCCATTTGATAGCTTTTTTAGTTAGCTCTGATTGTCCTGTGGCTTCGTGTTCAAACTGTATACAAAAGACCTTATTGTCCTCATCCATTATATTGAAAATATTTTTTCTTTATATGCACATAATATCACTTTCTTCTTCTTGTTGCGTTTTCATGTCTCCATTTTCGTCTTTTATGTACTCTCTTAAGTCTTTCTATTTACTGCCAGAATTGATTGGAAAAGGCTTCTTGATCGAGGTTTTCGATTGCATCGTCCTATCTTGTCAATGCTGATCCAGGATCAATTGAGACGGCTTCATTTCGCTTTCTTTCGTTTCAACTCGAGCACACTCACAACACGCAATGTAATTTAATGGACGCTCACCTGTACTTTATTGAGACGACTTCATTGTCCCCCAGACTATTTGGCACATTCTTGTTGAATGTCCCAGTCTGGGTGATCTTCGTGCACGTTACATGTCCTCGTATCGGGACGAGCTGGGTGGCTACCACTTGTGTTTTGTAATTGGAAGGGTTCGTGTACACAGACTTGTGGACTATCTGACTTTTTGGAAGTAGTGCAGATACATTCAGGGCTGCATTTTGAGTAGCAGCCCTCCGGAAATTCTTCTTTCAACACATTAGTTAGAAACCCCTCTGGACCAGGTGACTTATTCCTCATTAGGTCAGTGATCTTATTTTTTATTTCTTCTTCGGTGAAGTCCATATCCTCCAGCTTTTTCTCCGAGTAGTAATCCGTTAGCTGGGGGGATAGGACCACACTCTTCAGTAAACACTAAAGAGAAGTAGTAGTTGAGGAGGTTAGAATTGTCTGCATTTGAGTGCTTTAATGTCCACTCCTCATTGCTCAAGGGCCAATCGATCGACGGATTGGTTTACGGCTGTTTACGTATCTAAAGAACTTTTTGTGATTCTCTTTACACATTCTTGCCACTCGGGGATCCTCAGACCGCTTAGCCTCCCTTATGCTGGACTTCACTCTCCTGGCTAGCCTCCGGTATTCGTCAAAGTCCCCCGAGATCTTCGATTGCCGATACACAGTTCTCTTCTCCCTTATCAGTTGGCCGATTTCTCGATTAAACCACTTTGGTTGAAAAGAAGATCGAGGGGGCATTTTAGAGGGATGAAATGCGATTGAAGACTTATGAATATGATTTTGAAACTGTTTCACGAGTCTTCAACAGCATCACACACTCATAGCCTTACCTTAATTAGTCCAGCACGAAGACCTGCCAGGTCTGCTCGTCTCAAATCAAGTTTCCTAGATTTACTAGTTGCAGGCCCTGCCTTCGGGACTTTGACTACAAATCTAATTAGTCATGGGTCACTGACACCGAGCTCTTCGCCAACACAGAGGTCCTCAACGATGTCATCCTTGGAGGTGAAAATTAAGTCGAGGATATTGTCTCCTCTCGTTGACTCTCTCACCCATTGAGTGAGGAACTCGTTGTTCGCAAACTCCAGGAGTAGTGCATTCTCGTCACAGGGTTCTCTGGTTTCCCATTCAACTTGTGTGTTGAAATCCCCCATGAGGATACACACTCTCTCTTCGACAAGTTCTCCTAGTAGCTGGTACAGATATTTGTCCTGTTCTACAAGTTGAGAAGGGGGTCTGTAAATAAATACCCAGGGTCCTGTATCTGGCAGTACCTATCTCTAGGTCAACAAATAGTATTTCGTGGTCGGATACGATGTTGCAATCCGTTGAGTTGAGAGTATCCTTGACGTACAACATCACACCGCCACCCTCTCTGTCTGGCCTATCTTTCAGGCAGAGTTGGTAACCAGGAATCGTAAATTCACCTTCAGAATCTCAGCTTGAGTTTTTATCCACGACTCCGTTATGGCCACCAGCTCAGGTTCTTCTGTTGCTACGAGGTCAGGAAGTTCAAGAAACTAGTTTCTGATAGACTTCGCATTAAACAGAAGAACCTTGAGGGAGTCCCCTACTGTAGGAATCCCTACGCTCTTCTGTTTCCTGCTTTCTTTCTCTGTGGCGTGGTCACTCCCCTCTTTGTGACATCAGAAAAGTTCGTTCCTGGAGTAACACGGGTGTACTGGCGTACCTCCTCCTTTACTCGTGGCCTGACACTTCTTTGGGTCCGCTTTACAACATCCTAGATCATGTTCGCGAATACAGTTTTTCCTTTAAAGGAAAGATGCACTCCGTCCCTTTTATACAGGTCGTTTCTCCCGTAAAAGGTGCGGTAGGGGTCTACAAAGAAGACTCCTTCTGCCGTGCAGAGATCCGCCAACCATTGGATCACTTCAACGTTTCTCTCGTGAGCGGTTCGGGATGGACCTCTTCTCGGAAGCATCCCAACCACGACACGTTTTCGGGTTTTAAACCTTGTCATCCACGGCTCCCATCACCGTTTGGATGGTCTTGCCACTGAGACCAACCTTACCCCCTCTGAGGTAGTGGTCGTTGCCACTCCCTATCAGAGCAAGAACTGAATTCTCAGAAATTTGAGCTTTCTCTGCTTCTACTCTGATGTTGTGGTTACCCCGTCCTGGCAGGCAGCTTACCTTCACGCTAGTGCGAAGGCGGGCCGCTAGCATTGTCTGCAGATCCCGTGTTTGCGAGTCACTAATGAGGGTGACCTTTGGACACTTGGTCTCTGAAGACGGGTCTTCTCTTGTGGAAGAGGCCTCTCCTTTTCCTCTTCACTCTCCCCATTCTTATACTTCCTTTTCTTATTCCCCTGTTTCTTCTTGTTTATGCGTTTTTCTTCTATTTTTCGTCCATCTTCTTTTGTTTGAACTTTATTTTTTGCCTTATTTTTCTTCTTTTTCCTTTCTTCTTTTTCTCTTTTTCTCTTGCTTCAGCTGCTTAACCTCGGATGTTGCCGGAATCTCAGCTTGGGTAAGAACTACGACACTAAAAGATTCCAACACGTCAGTGGGTGATGCCTCTTCTAGGTATCGAATATGAGCTGCGTAAAGGGCTTTGAATTTCTCCACCTTTCTCTCAAGAACTTCAGCTTTCCCCTCTGAGGCTCTATAGAGGTCTTTTAGTTTCTCCACCTCTCGCATCAATATGCAAGTAGTGCAGATACTTTCAGGGCTGCATTTTGAGTAGCAGCCCTCCTGAAATTTAACGCACCACTTTTCTAAATGGCATGTTGCACAGTTATTTTTTAGACAAACGGGTCTTTTTTTGCTTGTCATTTTGAGCGCTTTCTCTCTCTCTGAAAACTTGTGACCAATCTATGATAAAAGGAGAGGAGACTGGGTTCTCTCCGCGTGAGTTGCTCCCGTCTATCCATCGGAGACTTTTCGGATCTTTCAGAAGGCACGTTCCATGTGTTGCTGTCGTCCGACCGAGTCGTCAAATCTTAGCGTGCCGTGGCTCCCAACCAAGCAGCACTGACAGTCCCCGAAGGAACCATCGATTTCTCAACAGGTGAACAACGGAGCACGCCCCGTACTAAACTCCTACTAGTTGCCTTCACGACGGCCAAGATCTCGGAGAAGTGTTTAATGGATATTCCGCCACACCAAGAGACTCGACCCAAGGCTTTTTATTGGCCTGGCAGTCAAGCAGGGAAGAAATGGCCGTCACCTTGGACCGATGCTAACAGAGGCACGTGTCAACGGTCTCTGGGAATGATCAATAATTACGCGCCAGAAAAGGAGTTAACGGGGCACTACCCTCATCCCATTCATCGTGCCCCAACGCCTAGGACACCTCTATTCCTAGTCTCTCGCAACCAGAGAGTGTCGATTGGCGTTCTTTATAGAGGTTCCAAAGCCTCTCTTCTGACGCATGAGGTAGCTTTGACCTTTTGAGCTATGTCGGTGGGGGTACCTCTTCTTGGTACCCCTGGTAGGGCTTCCCTTGTCGATTTGGTCGAAAACGAGGTTCCAGACTCAGAGAAAGATGGAAAAAAGGTTAAGAGTGACATGATAGTAGTAGGGTTTTCTTTTTTTAGAAGTATTTTTTTCTTTTTGTATAATGAGTCTTCAAAGAGAGGGGATAAAAGTAAAAAGGGAGAAGGATAGAGTACAAAAAAGAACGATGCACTTAGTCTGGAACCTCGTTTCCGACCAAATCAACAAGGGAAACCCTACCAAGGGTACCCAGAAGAGGTACCCCCGCCGACATAGCTCGAAAAGTCAAAGGTACACACAAGCTTTCTTCCCGCGACAAGAGGGCGTCATCTCTCCCTCTATAATTACGAGAGAGAAAAAAAGAGAGAAGAGAGAGAGAGAAAGAGAGAAATATACTAAACAAAGAGAACGATAGCAGGTACAATAAAGGTAGAGAGAGGGTTTTGCATAGGAAATAAATGAGAAAGAATATAGATAAAAACTAAGAGCAGAACAAAGAGAAAGACTTGGGCAAAAAAAAACGAACTTCAGCCGGCACAGCGGATCCATTTGTATGTGAGGAGAACGAGATAGAGAAGGGAGGTAGGCCAAGAACAATTCAAGAGCGAATCCAGAGACAATCCATTGAAAATTCATTTTTCCCTGACACAAAAGAGAGATTAAGATCATACCGGCTTTTGCTAAAGGTTCAGTTACAGTCTGAGAAGCCGTTAATAAAACATTCTTTCACACACCCAGGTCTGGTTCCTTCCACGTTTTGTTTCTATCACCGACAAACCAACCAAATGATATATTTTTACATTTTCCTAAATATCACTGTATAGAAGGGAGTTAAGTAGTCCCACTTGTGAAATGGTGAATTTCAAGAAATTAACAAAAATAAAGATGTAAGTGAAAATTAAATTATTTTTAATTTCAAAAGAAAACAAGCGAAAGTGAGCGAGCAGTATTTTGTGAAAAAGAATTGTTTGCGTTTCCAAACATCTTGTAACAATTACTTTGGAGAGACAAATTTTGTTGCGGCTAAAAACAATTTCTACATTTTTCTAATTCTCCTCCTCGAACTTTAACTCGTCTCACAATATAAGACTCCTGCTCGTAACATTTTACAGCTAAATTAATTTTGTTATTTTTACTGAAGTGATTTGCTCTAAATTTAGCAAACTTTGCCATGTTCACATTTTATCTACCAAGTCGAGCGCTTTTATATGCAAGTCAAATATAGTAAATTTACGATGACTTTATTAAACTTGTGACGTAAAGTTAGAGAAATATTCCATAATACTGTTGTTTATGTCGATATTATTATAATAAGAAAAATAATAATAAACAATCATTCATGGGCCTTTTCAGGGCCGCTGGGCTTCACAGGGCGCTTTCCTTCAAACTAAGCAGAGGTGTGTGTTCAAGGCGGGATTGCAAGATTTATATTTAAATTAGGTTTAAGTTTTAGGATGTAAAGTGATTATATATATATATATATATATATATATATATATATATATATATATATATAATTGGGTAAGAGGCATGTTCTATACATGCACTGTTGAAGTCCACAGCAGTGGCAGCGTTATATTTGAACTTGTATTATCTTTATTTTTTTACAAGTTCTTTGTCTGGGTCTTGTAGGCGAGAAAAAACATACGCAAAGGACATATTTTATTCCGAGACGTCTTTTGACCGTGGTCGGTCATCTTTAGGAAATGAACAGAAATGGAATGAAGATGGTATACTCAATTTTAGAAGATGTTGGTATAGTGAAAGATATAGTGGGTGAATAATTAAAGCGGGGAGGGGTATTTTGCCCTAGTAGGGAGGGCATCGCTTTACTTTTATGTATTTTTACTTTTGCTTTTATTATTGGTTTGAAATTTCGGCCTATGTTTTTGTATTTTCATGAGCTTTAGTGCTCTTCTTATTGTTTGTTTTAATATGGTTTGGTGTAATTATTTTTGATGGAAATATTGAGCTTTCAAGCCTTTGTTAGCTCTGTTTGCCAACAATGTACCTCGTGTTAAAAGTTTCAATGTAATGTTGTTACTTACGCATTGATTCTTATATGTTGTATCAGTTGTAATCTTTGATGTTTTGTTTATGTATATTTTGATGAAATGTTGTTTATACTCATTGATTCTTACATGTTATATTGTATTTCGTCTATGTATATATTAGTGCAATGTCTTCTTGTAAGCATAGTTTTATGCTAGGGAACTGATGTCGGCGTGAGACTTTTGCCCCTAGCCTTGCAGGTATGTTAAGCCTGAGGCCTGTTCCCTGTAGCTCCTGAATGAGAGTATTCGTTAGTGTGGACCAGACCCTTTTTTCAAGTTTTTGGATGACGACATTGATGGGTTCCGAACGCTTATTCCTGTGCAAATCTCTTTGCCTAAGGCGATTACGCTTTCTGACTTTATTAATAAGTATAGATGCAGCGTTCTGGACACGTCGTAGTCTTTTCAACAAGGATTTGCTGACGGCTCTAGTAACCACTGCGTGGTAGATGAGCTTACCCCTGACATACATCATATATATTTTCCTGATGTTGGCCGAGCTAAGATCTATAAACCTGTATAGCTTAGAGATTTCTCTCCTTGCCAGGATCCGCCTCTCCGTGTGGTGTCTCGAATATACATGGTCGGTGATCTTTAGGCCCAGGATGGTGCATTTGGCGTAATAGTTGTATCTCTTCCCATCTAAGATAATACGCCATGTCAACTCGCGTCTCAGCGGGACGATCTTGAATTTTTCCCTGTTTGGTCCTAATCTTCCTTGGTCTTCCATACTGGTTGATGTTGTTAAATTCCGCTATCATGCGAGCTGGCTGTGCCCTTGCTTTCCTCTCTGAGCATGGGACAATTTGCGTGATGTCATCTGCGAATTTCAGATAAATCATGTCCCTTTGCCCCGGAGTTGGGAGGTCGATCGTGAAGACCAGGTAAAGCAGAGGGATCACGCAGCTTTCCTGGGGAACACCTACCTTGAGTTCGAAATCAGGTCCTCTATACCCCTCAATCATGAGACAGGCCCTTCTGTCCATGACGAAGTCCCCGAGGATCCTTTCTAAGATTGGGTCTACCTGGAGGTTCAAGATCTTGTATTGAAGTCCTTCCAGCCAGACTTTATCGAAGGCCATTTGCACGTCCCTCAGTACAATGTCTACATAGCACCTGTTCGCTTGGGAATATGCTACTTTCTCTGTTAGAAGCGCCAGGGTGGTATCTGTGCCCCTTTTCCTGCTGAACCAGTGTTGTTGGGGGTTATGCGCTCCCAACTCGCTCAGTTGAGATTGTAGCCTCTTTGCTATAATCTTCTTGAAGATTTTTCCCTGTAACTCAAGAAGAGAGATTGGACGATAGTTAGCCACATGATCTGGTGGCTTGTTTCCTTTCGGGATAAAGATGATATTAGCCATCTTGTACCCGTTGGGGAAGTAGCCTGTACTCAAGGCAGCGTTTATTGTGTTTGCCAAATCCTGAGTAATTTTCCTGGGGGCATTTACGAGGTTGTTCTTCGTAATTTCAGACCAGCCTGGTGCCTTCTGCTTGAAAAACTTATGGTGTTCAAGGTCTCTTCGAGAGTTATCGAGCACCCATGATCAACCATCACTCTTTCCTGAAATACTTTGAGATACTTACGGGTGATGTTGAGTTGTATGTAGCACTCTACCGAGGTCAGCGAGCAATTAAGCTTCAAAGTCCTGGTCGAAGTCGTCGTTCAGCCCAGGGGATAGAGGGAAAATCTCTTGCCAGTTGGTTATAAATTTTCTCTTGAGAGACTCTGGGTCCTCAATAATGTTGTTTACATCCTTGATTTGGGTTCTGAGTCTGGAAGGCAATCATTTAATTCTTTGGATGTTTTCCCAAACCTTACAGGATTGTCTTCCCTGTCTAATCTCCCAATGATATCATTCCAGCCTGTTCTTTGTTTTACAATTATTATGTTTTTTAGTTCCTATCCTAGTTGTCTCATTCTGGCTGTCCTTTCCCAATTAGTGCCTGTCCTGCCGATCTCTTCATAGATTTCCTTATGTTCTCAAGCGATTTCTCTCATCTCGTTCATCCAGCTAAGTTGTGAGAGCAATTTATAGGAAATTCTGGGGAGGCATCTCTCGTCGGCATGTATGAGGAGATTGGTGATCTTATTTATCTCCTTATCAATCTCTTTAAGATTAGCGTCTCCCGAGGCATCTGGATGGTATGTACTGATATCTCTTTATATAGCTCTCAGTTAGCTTTAGCGTAACTTTTCTTAAGTGGACGGGCTTGGGTAGTGGAGCAAGCAAGATCGTGGTGAGAATCAGGATGTGATCGCTCGGCACGGCTGGTCCGGGTTCATTGATGATGGTGAAGGGGAAGCTTTTGCTCGTTAACACAATTTCCGATTTAGTTGCCGAATGTTGTGTTAAGAAGGCCGAAAAATCTTGCCCAACTCTCTGGAGTCCGTCTCTTTCGAGTGGCAGCTCCAGGTTTCTTTCCCTTTGATCGGTGCTTCCGTAGCCTGATGCTCTGCATCTGGCATTTAGATCACCACCAGGCAATGTAAGTTTTCCGCGCCTGAAGAGTGTGTAAAAGTTAGGGATCGGCAGGTATTTGCCACGCGGAGGTGGATAGGCAGCTGCCACGGTCAGGTTTCACGCCAAGGTTATTATTTCAACAGCCACAAATGAGTCATTTAGGTTTGGAAGTGTTCTGTATGAAATGTTGTTTCGGATTGCAATGGCTGCGCCGTTGAAACGATTTTGTGTTGGTTTTTGTTCATAACTGTGTAATTTTATATTCTGTTTGTATTTGTGTTAACGCTGTGTTCAGTGATAAGGATTAGGTCGGGATCCACTTCACGGAATATGTTTTCGTAAGTAATGTGTTTCCTTTCCCATATATTGACGTTAATTGTGAGTATTCTTGATGTATTGTTCGTGTTTTCAATGTTTGTGTTGTCTAGTGCTTGTGTTTTATTATGTGTGTGTTGGGTGTGTTCTTCTAATGATTTTTGTTACGTGTCTTTTTACCGTTCCTAATTTTGAAAAAGTCTGCTTCGCTTACGGCAAGGCAGGAGTCCTTATGTAGTTTAATTTAGGCCGCTGTGTTCGCTGGGTCAATTACCTCTTCCTGCTCTGGCGAATCGTATGTCCATTTCGAAATTCCAGCTTTCACTCCTTCGATGAACTCCTCTATCTTGTGGTCCTCTGGGAAGGAGGTTTCAGCTTTCTTGTAAGCGAATTTTGATGTCTTCTTCTGCATCGTATCTTTTGTTCTGTCGAGAACTCTTCGTTTTGTTCTTACTCCTCGCTCTCTCATGGGTCTTACGAGGCTGGTCGCACTCTTGTTCATCCCCAGAGAAAGAAGAAGAGCTTGAGATGTTAGCCTCAGCCTGTTTTATTCTTCTGGATGCTCTTTTCTCGCTCATTTCCCTTTTCTTCCTGGCCTCAATTCTGGGGTCCCTGTTTTGAGACCTTTGAGGAGCTGGGGTGAATCC
Organism: Ceratothoa steindachneri; assembly: GCA_963969495.1. Lineage (NCBI taxonomy): Eukaryota > Metazoa > Arthropoda > Malacostraca > Isopoda > Cymothoidae > Ceratothoa > Ceratothoa steindachneri. The sequence continues at coordinate 71,288,684 of OZ018327.1, read as the reverse complement.
TGGGATCGTTTTCCTTTCCGCTTTTTCTTCTTCATTTCTTAAGAAAGCGGTCGCTGGTGCCTTTTCCTCTGGCTGGTATTGCATCTGGAGGATTTCCCCTGATGGGAAGAAATGGAATGACTTACAGAATGCTACACTATGTATACTTTTCTACTTAAACATAAGGGATACAGAATTGGCCAATCACAGGTTAGGAAAATTTAAGGACAAACTAACGTTCAAAACATAGACACTGTTTGTTTTTCTACTTAAACATAAGGGATATAAAATTGACCAATCACAGTTGAGGAAATTTTTAACCACAAACTAACGTTAAAATCATAGGCTCTACACAATAATTGACTTTTTCAGACGTAAACAAAAAACTTAGAAGTAACCAATAAAAAACACGATCCTAAAAGCAATTGGAAGAGCATAAAAAAGATAAACATCAGAGGAAAGAGATCAGCCAGTATCCTGGAAAATTTAATTTTCTATACACTAACACTCCCCTTCCACCCCCATTAATAAACCACACATGCTATATTCTAACTATCTTCGCCTTCCTCTTTCATCTACTCACCTATTCAGACCTAAGCGCTGGAAAATGACCAAAGATATTCAGGGAAAATTTTAGTTCAGATAATGTTCAATAAGTAAAGGGAATTGTGATTTTGTTTCAGTGGCGGTCGACGTAGAGGCGCTGAGCTGTCGGGAGTATTAATGTGCAATTTATGTACAACTTCACACCGAAATCATAGTCCCGACAACTCGGTGTCGCCGCGTCGACCGCCCAAAATACAAAATTGCAATTCCCTTTACTTATTGAACATTATCTGAACTAAAATTTTCTGGGACAATCGGGGTTGACGAAGATAAACTTCGAAAAGGTACCAGCAAACGTCATCGAAGGAGTGAGAAGAATTTTTAACGCGTGTCTAAGCACGGGATACTTCCCAGATGCATATAAGCCGGCGAAAATGATTTTTCTGCAAAAGCATGGGAAGAGACCGACGTTAAGAAAAAGCTACCGGCTAATTTCACTACATACTATGATTTGGTGGGAAGCTCTTTGAGAATATACTCAACAGAAGACTGGTGTCTCACCTGAGGAGAACTCCCTCCACAACCCATATCAATTCCGGTTTAGAAGAAGGCGAAGTAAGGAAATGGCGATAAATGTCATCACAGAAATGCTAGCTCAAGCAAAACGGGAAAGGAGTTACGTGGGCATTGTTTGCCGTGGTATGTCAAAGTCGTTTGATAAGGTGTGGGAACGGGGAATGCATTATGGGATGCATGGACGGACCAAAATTTCCGCTCACTGCACGCCTCCGCAAGGGAGGTGTCAGTCCCTCACTTTTCTCTCGATATGCACTGCGGACGTACCAGCACCTGTGAACTACACGTGCCTCAATATTCAATTTGCCGATGGTTTCAGCCAGATAGTAACATGTCCTTGTAGGAATGCGTCTATGCAAGCTCGAATGACAGCAGCATAAATTAAAATTCTAAACTTCTACGAGGCGCAATGGAAAATTGGAACCAACCAGGAGAAATTCAAGGTAGTTCTTGTCGGTAGGAGGCTACTTCCTGATGTCAGGGTGGGGGATAGGCGCTACTTCTACATCATGGAGTGCAATGTACTCGAACTGAAAATAACTTCAACCTGGTAGAGGAAGCACGTCATAGAACGAATTTCTAAAGCCTCAGCTGCAGTACGAACTCTATTCATGTTCAGAAACCACCGAGAAAGTAACAAGAAAAGATCTACAATGCACTTATACGATCTACGGTGCTTTATCCCGCTTCCGCTCTCTTTTGTGTCTCTAAAACACAAAAGAGGAGACTACAAACTGTGCAAAATAAATGCGTGTACCTAATTACGGGGGCAGGTAAGATGGAAAGAAGACAAGAAGAGCTGCACAGGAAAGCGGGAGTAACTCCCATTAACAAAATCATAGAAGAACTGGTTAATCGAGAACTGAATGAGGAAATCACTCAGATAATTAACAAGAACAGATTTCCAAGCTCTGCATAAAATTAGAGTAATTTATTACATAAACAACAGCAATGCACATTAGATACGAAAGAACATTAAAATTCTGTAGATAAATGACTTAAACACCATGAAAAAATGCAAACTATAACCGACAACAAAAAAACTACCCATAAAGAGAATAATAAAAGAGATAGGCCTTTCAACCAGGCGCCTAGCATTCCTTTACACCCTTCCACACTTCTTCCTCTTTTCACCACTTGTCTATTTTCAGCTATCTATCCACACACCCTTTTTCGTTCCCTACACACAACTACTCACCTACATTATTTTGGAAAAAAAATTATTCCATTTCTGCTCATTCCTTGAAGATGACCGACCACTATCGAAATACGTCTGGGAATAAAATATGTCTTTGCGAATGGTTTTTCTCGCCTACAAGATCCAGACGAAAAACTTGTAAGAAAAATAAAGAGAATATAAGTTAAAATCCATAACGCTGCCACTGCTGAGGAATTAAAACAGTGCAAATATATATATATATATATATATATATATATATATATATATATATATATATATATATATATATATATATATATATATATATATATATATATATATATATATATATATATATATATTAGGGTGATGCAAAACAGGGGTAAAATTATTTTATTGAAATTCTAGTGAGATAACATCTTAATTGATTTATTTTGGTGTAAAAGCTATTTTTCTAATTTTTCAGTAAGAAAAAATAATACTTAGAGGTGGCGGCCAGTAATTAAATATTGCTAATTTCCATAGCACCCGGGAGGTATAGCAAGCATCACGTTACTTTTTTATAGTGGAAGTTCCCCAATAGGCCTAACATACGTCTTTCTTTTCTCCTTTTATTGGAAAAAAGGATTCTCTATTCATTTCATGCAGCTGCGTCAATCGTCGTCTTGGTTTTGTCAGTGACTTTTTTTCTGTAGTGCGACACAACATGCAAAAAATATTGTTTTTTCTCCTCGTCATTTGTTAACGATTTGTTATAGTCCTCTATGAGCTTGACTCCTCTTTTAGCAATGTCATTAACAACTTTAAGATCATTAACAACACTTTTAGCACTACCAAAGCTTTCTGCTTGTGGCCAGTCCTCAACAGATGTGTCTAATTTGTGGAAGATAGCCCAAGCATATCTAAGAAGGAGACTGTGTTTGTTGTCACAAAGTCACAAAGCTGCTGCTAGTTGCCGTATTTTTATTGGTCTATTTTAGTTTTCTTGGGCGGATCTGCATCTACTGGAGTCTTCAAAGCCTCTTTCATTTTTTCCTTTGTCTCGAATGAGACACAATCATCAAAGAAATCCAATGCAATTAATTCTTCTGAGAGATACCAGAGATGGTTTTGAAATTTATTCAAGGCGATGTTGGCAATCTTTTCATTTGTTTCTTTGTAGGAATGAAGTTCCTTAAGAAGGGATAAATAATTTTGTGGAGCAATTTCTACCTTTGGTGCAGAAAACCAGTGCTTTCCATAGATTGAAGTGGTAAATCTGCATTTTGCTTCCTTTGATGAAATTTTGAATTGGCTTTTAAACATGAAAGTTTTCATGTAATATATGAGTTTTGCCATCCATCTAGCTTTCTGGTATGCTCCAGCTTTCTTGAATTTCACACCACTAGATGGAGTTTTTCCCAGTATTATTATTGTCAACGCCAAGAGTTCATTGTAATCCTCTCTAATCTGCATTTCTTCAATCAGATTTGTATAAAATTTCATCATCTCATCTTTCTGAAAGTGATGGTAATTTTCTAAGGTGTCAAATTTCTCTTGGTTTATGGCTGTATATGATTTTTTAAACCTCTTGAATATGGAGATATCAGGACCAGAAGAATATGAAAGAGCAGGTGCTACAATTATATGTAAGCTCCTTCTCTATGACCTGTATTTGAAGCGGCTGTCTTAAAACACATACCTTTCACTTTATGTATGATTTCCCAGTCATGCATCATTTGATGAACTACTTCTGGCATACATTTGCCAGTGCCCTTAGGAATTTTTGGCACTCCAATTAGCTGTTCTGTACTGAGGCCGGATATTAAAATTGGCAGGCGATTCACGACTTCTCCTGATATATCTTTAAGAAGTTTTCTATCCCAGTGAACTATTAAAGGCTTCTTTGTTCCAAAGTGGATTGTTAAGTTCTCACAGAATGTCTTTCTTGATTTATGTCGAGCTCGACGGATGGTAGAGTAGGTGACATTAGGGTCTTCAGGGTTCTTTCCTAAGCTCTTAATTGTAGGAATAATAACAAGAGAAGCTGAGCGGTTACTTATTTTTGCAACATCCAAGGAGGAACGAAGATTTTCATTCAATATTTTAGCCTTTTTCTTTGGTGGACCTTTTGATGTTGAGTGTTCTGAATCATGGACTATTTCTACTTCTGTTTTACTTGAAGCATTGCTGGAACTAGAGCTTACAAGAACAACTGTTTTATCAAACGAAGCTGTCTGCCGTTTCTTTTTCAACTCTATTTTCTCTTGTTGCAGTTGCTTTTCAAGTTCATGCTGTTGTTCTTTTTTATCTATACCAATCATTATTCCTTTCCTATCTTCTCTCAGTAGAAGAAAAAACTTATCATCTTCTTCATTGGTCATTATTTCATTTGCATCAACATGTGCAATATCAAATAGTTCATGTAGAATTTCCTTCCATTTCTTTTCTTTTTCTCTTGCATGCAAGGATTTTTTCCTCTTGGCTCCTTCTGAGTTGTTTCCATTCTTCATATAATTTACTAACTTTCTTTACTGCATTACATATTTGAGTGGTTGGTATCCCAGCTTTGTTCTCTTGTTTATCACTCATATGATTCATCAGTAAACAGAGAACTTCTTTCTTTGAAGCTAACTTACTATGGCTCAGGTGTCTTATTGGTTTAACTTGAACTTTAGTTGTTATAATGAATCAACTTGATATTTTTGTAGTTTCAAAGATCAGGATTAGCGTCACAGCATCACACAACCACGTCCTCTAACTGCAAGCAGCACACTGACTCACAGTCTAAATTTTGTGCACTAGTCATGTCACACTATCATATATACACATTTAACCTTCTCTCAACAATTTCACCAATTGTTGACCGTCTATTTTATTAGTCAAAATGTACACAAATTTATATTCTATTGGAATCTAAATTATTTTTACACACATAATATTACTCTCAAATGTATCTGTAAATGCAAGAACAATATTATCAATGAGAATTATTAGATATTTAACAAACTAAGAAGTATGCTGATCTTGATTTCATCTTGAATTTCACTAAATCTGAAATATTCAAGTGCTGGACGACACCTTTAAACATCATTTATTTCACTCAAAATTTTGGCTATAATGTTTTTACGTGAAAACAAATCAATTGACATGGTATCCTGATAAATATTTGATAAATATTTGTATCACCCTAATATATATATATATATATATATATATATATATATATATATATATATATATATATATATATATATATAATCTTTCATGAACGCGAAATAATTTTGAAATTAATCCAGCAAACCACAATAAACAGAAAAACAAGATAATTTTTCTTGCGAAATGTGAATTCCTTATTCGCAAAAATTCCCTACAGGGATGGGATTAGGACCGTGCACACTGAGGCAGCGAGCAACCACTTCAACCTCGATTAAACCGTCCCTTAAACTACTCGGCTAAGCAAAGGACAAAAATCTTCCGAATAAACAAGCTTTTAAGGTACGTTTCGCAAGGTCGAAAGGACCAAGAAAGGGAGAGAAATTAATAGGGAATTCAAAGGACAAAAGAGAGTTGTGATTTTGCGTTCATGAAAGATATATCGGTTGCCCGCTGTCTCAATGTGCACGGTTCGATTCCCACCATTGTAGGGAATTTTTGCGAATTAGGAAATAACATTTCCCATGAAAAATTATCCTGTTTTTCTGTTTCTTGCAGATTGCTGGATTTATTTCATTCTTACGCATTCCTGAAAGATTTATTTATACATTGTATATTCGCCGCGTGCTTACCTCAACTCTCCTTGGTCCTTTGAATTCCTTTAAAATTTCTCTCTCCCCTTCATAGTCTCAATCGACTTTGTTTATTCGGAAGATTTTTAGGTCTAAGGGACGGTCGAATCCGCTCGTTCGAACGTTACGCTATGACGTCATCACTCCTAAGTGGCTCTTCTCATATGATGGAAAATGGGTGTTTGGTATTTAATATTCGATGGATATGTGCTAAAAGTACAAAATATACTTAGATAGGCCAAGATTAATAAATGTACTAAAAACACTATATGTATTAAAAGTATTAAATATACAAAAGATGGGAAAAGTACTAAATGTAATAAAAGTAAAAATGTACTATATGTAATCAAATTACTAATTGTGCTAAACTACAAAATATAAAATTTGATAAAAGTACTAAATGCACTAAATGTCTTAGAAGTACATAATTTACTAAATGAACTAAATATCCTTAAAGTACGAAATTTAATAAAAGTATACAATCTACTGAAAGTACTAAATGTGCTTAAAGTAAAAAATAATAAATATATTAAATGTACTAAAAATAAAAAATACTAAATATACTAATGTGCTAAAATACAAAAATTACTAATAGTACAAAATGTGCTAAAATACAAAAATGATTAAAAGTACAAATTGAAACTAGTGAAAGTACTAAATGTGCTAAATCCACTAAAAGTAATTAATGTGTTAAAGGTAAAAATATTACCGAATGTGCTAAATGTACTAAAAGTACTAAATGTGCTAAATTGTGAAATTTACTAGAGTACTAGCTCCACTAAAAATACGAAATGTGCTAAAAGTACAAAATTTACTCGATATACTAGAAAGTATTAAATGTGCTAAAAGTACTATGTGAGTTAAATGTACTGAATGGTGCAAACGTAATCAATGTACTAAATGTGCTAAAAGTACTAAATGTGGTAAATGACATAAACGTAATAAATGTGCTTAAAGTACAAAATGTCCAAGATAAGCCACAATTAATAAATTTACTAAAAGTACCAAACGTGCTAAATGTACTAAAAGTATTAAATCTACTCGAGGTGTCAAAAGTGTTACATGTAATAAAAGTACTAAATGTGCTCAAAATGCTAAATATAAAATGTGATAAAAGTAGTAACTGTACTAAATGCGCAATAATTGCCAAATTTATTAAATGTACTAAATATGCTAAAAGTATATTTAATAAAAGTACACATTGTACTAAAACTACTAAATCTGCCTAATATAGTAAAGTTTTAAAAATACTAAAGGCACAAAATGGACTAAAAGTAATAAATGTGCTAAATGTACTAAAAGTACTAAATTGCTGAATGTGCTAAATGTACTAAATATGTTAACCGTAGTAGGCTTCACAAAGGGCGATCTGCTGGTGTGATCTTAACGACGAGATACGACTCGAAAAGCCGTTGCGAGACTTCCCGGGGAAACAGACAAAACGGTCTGAACAGATGGACTGGCACACTCTCATTTTGTTCGAGGAATGGCGGACGCAGGGTTAAATAGTCAGGTAGCTTGTCCGATACATAGCCCAAGGGCATGGCCGTCCGCAGAGGATTCCCGACGTCAGTCTATGCAAACTTACTTGGAGATAACGAGTTGGATCAGACAGCGAAGTTTGCCTCAGGATATGGGCTTGGGTTGGTACGGCCACGTTTGCGGGGGAAGGACATGATTGTGAGGCATGGGGGCGAGAATTCGGCATTATCGCGGTGGGAAGAGCGAGGTGCGCCCCGCAAAAGCAAATACAGCGCGGTCGAGCGACTTAGCGCGAGACTGCTTCCTTCTCGATGATTCTAAAATCCCACGCCAAGGAGCACGTGGTTTGGAGCGAAGGGGCTGAAAGGGGTATTCCGGGGGGCTTCATCTCACACTGTTCATTCGAGGGGCATCCTCTCACATGCATGATAAAAAACTGTATTTTGTTAAAATATTCGAATATTTTGTTAATATGTTTGAATTGCTTAGTATTTCATTAAATGGTATGTTTTATAAAAGCAGAATATAAGGAATATTTCTTATTTTCAGCCTAAATTTATAATAATAGTGTATTCACTATCTTTCTTAATAGGGAATAGGACCAAAACTAAAGAACTTAGAGAAGCACAGAGAGCGTAATTCTAACTACCCCATAGCTAAAGGTTATTCTAATTGCCAGCAATCAGAATACCCTGGTTCGATTCCCTGTCAGTATAATTAATTTTTTTCAGGACGTTATTTGTGTGACCTTAGTATTAATTACCTTCATGGTGCTGCCCTTCGCTCTTATTGAACTTTGTGTATTCCAATGTCCCTTTCTCTTGCTCTATATACGAATATAGTCTGCCCTACACGGGTCTGCGTCCTTCTTTCTGCCTTCAATCGGTTTTTGTAAAGTTAAATATGGCGAAAGCCCTAGGGTACGCGGGGTGGTCAATAGTTTTTGCGAATCGGTAGGGCAAAACAGAGGAAGGGGGATGTCTGTTTCTGGGGGTGTTAGGACAAATTATGACAAGTCAGGACCTGCAGCCGCACGCTCCTGCCTCGTCTATTTAAGAAGCAGTAGCTGATCGCAGATCGTCAGTCACAAATTTTTCAACAATGGAAAAGGTTGAGCTGCGCGCAGGGATCAAATTTTTGACCAAGGAAGGCAAGAATGAAAAAAAGATCCACGAACGCATGGTTGGAGTTCCGCAATGGTCGTAAGTCCCTTGAAGATTACCCCCGTCCAGTAAGCCTGTCAGATGTGACCAACGAGGACAATGTGGCGCTTGTGGAGAGGATGATCCTCGAAAATCGACGGGTCAAGGTCGAAGAAATCAATCGAGAACTTGGAATATCACATGGAAGTGCTATCAACATCATCCACCACAATTTGGCCATGACCAAGGTCTCTGCACGTTTAGTCCCTAGAAATCTCATTCCCCATGATCGACTTCAACGTCATCAAAGTCCACAAGGCCAGAGTTGCACAAGCTGCCCTGCGCGAGTGCGGATTCGAGGAGCTCAACCATCCCCCTTACAGTCCAGATCTGGCCACTAGCGACTACTTTTTATTCCGCCAGCTCAAGGCTGCCCTGCGTGGACGCCGGTTTGGGGACGATGAAGATGTCCAGCTCACCGTCCAAGAGTGGATTGAACAGCAGTCGGGAGATTTCTGGTTGTCGGGAATTCGAAACCTCATGGAAAAGTGGCGCAAGTGCATTGAAGTCGAGGGTAGTTATATTGAAAAATAATAAAACACTTTTCCTCATATCTCGTTTCCTTATATCCGAATTGCAAAACTTATTGACCGCCCCTCGTATTTGGTAATACTCGCCGAACTTGTACTTACTCTTTCTTTTCATGTGATATAGATGCGACAATTTAAATTTTAAGCTGGCTATATATATATATATATATATATATATATATATATATATATATATATATATGTATATATGATAGTGAGACCACTGTATAGGAGCCAAAAGTTTAATTTACGAGACTAGTTTCGGTATGTAGTTTATCATACTTAAGAGGGTATAATAAACTACATAGGGAAACTATACTCGTAAGTTAAATTTTCGGCTCCTATACAATGCTTTCACTATCATATAGCATAACTCGTCATTTTTGTTATTTTACTTATATATATATATATATATATATATATATATATATATATACATTTATTAGAGCGTAGTGTCTCAACCAATTTTAAGGCACATTTCAGGTTTTCTAGAGCAGACCATCCAAAGTTTGGAAATGAAGACGAAAGAAATCTGCAAAAATTGTAACACCCCATTTTGGAGCGCCAAATTTTGCCCTGAAACTTATCTTTTCCGTAGGGTGAGGCTGATTGTATTTAATTATATTAGTTCTTGTCTCTGAAGCAAGAAAAGGGTAATTTTCGTTTAAGAAGAAAATTTTCACTTTAACTCCTTATGTATCCAAGGTTTAGGTAATTGTTTTCAAACTAATCTGAGGGTACTATCAATTAATTGATTTATGATAAATGTACGTGATATTTACAGAGTATTTCCTATGGAGGGATATGACTTCACCTTTTTGAATGTATGTTATAGATTCACTCATCACATGTATTATTTCTGATTTATACTAACGGGTCTTTATATTATTCATTTTCAGGGCTAAGATGAGTAAAAACTAGAACATGAACAAGTCATAGTGTCCTTTGCTCCCCACTTCCAGAACTTTTTCTTTATTTTTTGTCAACAAAAAAACAGGTTTGAAGTTATAGTCAGTATGTACAAGACAATAAATACAAGAAGAACAAGGATTTTATTCCTGAAGTATCCGAGGCTCTTACTGAGATTTGAAAAAAAGCCAGTATTCCAGTTTAGCTGATCAAGAATGTTAAACCAAATTGCTCCGATTGGTGGAAGAAGAAGCGTCTGTCGTATCAAAACAAGGAATGAATGGCGCTAAGAGTAAGAAGTTTATCTCATCATTGGGTCAACTTTTTTGATATAGCAGGCTGCCAGTGTGCTGATCCCATTGATTGCAAATGTGAAAAGAACATGGAAGTGCTACGTTGAGAGCTTGAAATTCTTTTTGGACAAAGAACTGGGTGTCAAATGGAAATTGGATGAGTAGATGTAAAAACAAGTCAAATGATTAAAAAATTAAAATCAGAGAAGATCAAATTAAGGAAACAAGAGAAGAACAGTCAGAAAAACAGAAGAGGGAATAGAAAAATACAATTTTAGACGAAACCTTTGATGAGGAAACCTCATCTTCAGACATTTCTGATAATGAATGGAAGAAAGTCTTTGCGAGAACAGAAAACAACATCATACCAATATCAACAATTGCCATGGAAGTAGATTGGTATTCTGTGTCAAATAGAGCTTGTGTGCTGCTGCTATTAGTAGTGCTGCCTTACTACATTATGATTTTAGAAATTCAGAAGACCGCTTCCATATAATTGACCATCACAAAGTCTGGAGGGCACGACAGAAGTTAAGGAGGAATTTCACCGAATCTGAATGTTTGGTAGATAAAAAAATTACGGCTTTGTTTTTTGATAGAGGAGAGACAAGACTAACTAAAAAGAAGAAAGGAAACAAATAGTATGGAGCAGCCTGGTACTTTCTATTTAGATCATCTTACTATTGAACGAGGAACAGGTGCAGGTATTGCAGACGGACTGATGAAATAGTTTGTTGAAAAGGATATTAAAGGTGAGATGAGACAGTGGGAGTTGAAAGCATGGCAACAGATACTGGCTAGAATAATGAAGCCATGAGAGGGCTAGAATTTCAATTACATCGTCCTTTATAGTATATAATCTGCAGCTTACATCTAAATGAGCTTCATTTGAGGCACCTGAAGAGGAAATATATTGGTCCAATAGAAAATGACACTCAATATAAAGGACCACTTGGTAAAGCTTTAACCACCTGTGAAACTCTACCAGTACCCGAAAATGGCTTTCAATGTTTTGCTAAAGAAGCTCCACTTCTAGATGTAGAGGTGAATGAGCTTAGTTGGGATCAAACTTACCAGTATAAAATAATCAGTGCTATTATAAGCGGTGTAATTGACGATGATCTCCTACATATGAAACCAGGGATAATATCTCATGCAAAATGGCTCACCATTGGCAGCAGAATATGTCGACTTTATGTCGCAACATAAAAACTTAATAATGACTTGTATGTGCTCACAGAGTTTTTCCTGTGTCATTATGGGCCCATCTGGTTTAACATCAAATTCTCTCCAAAATACACAGAAGGATCTAAATATCTCCTGAAACTAATCAATCTTCTACAAATATTCCAACCTGCCAGTGAAGCCATAGCATGGCAAAAAAATCCAAATAAATTGCTACTGAACCCATCCTGAGAACGTCATTTTGGCAATGCTGGCAAACGTTTATTAGAAATACAGGAAATTAATTATTGACAGAATCGAGGAAATCTGAAAAGTTATTGCCTATGAGGAAGAGATACGTGATTTCAGGCCACCAAAAAAAGATAAGACTGCTAAGAACATAACAGATCTACTTTCCCCTGAATGGGAGTCCAGGATTGAGCCACCACTAACAATGCACCAATCGATGCGGACCTGCAAGAGCTTTTTGTAATATATCCTTCATTTATTCGCTAATAACCCTTAATTAATGACAAAATGTCATTAATTAATTTGGAATATATATTTAAAATGAGAGGCAGGGAACCCTCTTCAATTTCACAAAAATGCTGGAAACAATATACAATAAGGAAAATAATCCCAAACTCGCTACATCAGTGCTCCTACGCTGTGAACTGTTTTCTAATCGTCTTTTTAAAATTAATATTATTAACAATCACTTTAAATCTGTATAAAAAATTGGATAGATAAAATATCTACCAGCCATCAAAAATTCCAGCGCATATATGAGTATGTCGTCCCGACACACCAGATGTTGCAAATCGTAGTGAATGTGTTAGGTGATTGAACTAAAAGAAGATAATGGTGAGAACGATAGTTTATTTATTTCTCTTTGTCCAACATATATATATATATATATATATATATATATATATATATATATATATATATATATATGTACATATACATATATATGGGTATGAGAAACTCACAAAGTAGCGCATGAGCAGACAAATACATGCAAAAAAAATCATTAGGAAAATGAAAGGAGGATTCCAAGTACTTTCGAACTTGCTCAGTTCATTATCAAGCCATGACTAAAAATTTTACAAAATAGGGCACAAAATAGAGAAATATTATCAAAGACGGATATGAAGTATAAAACCAAATACCTAAGGTCTACTTCCGGAAATTCCAACTCTGAGCACAGAATGTAGACATTTAGATCACTAAGATAAATACATACACACATAATTGTGAATACATAAAAATAAACGAGAGAAGCATAACTAAACTAATAAATCAAAGGGCTAAGATTTAAAATGGACAATTTCGTTATAAATATGCCTTTTAATAACAGGGTCTAGTTTAAAGAGGCTGGGGGATATATTAAAATTAGGCGAGGAATTAATAAATGAGCATTCAACAATATTTCTTTGAATAAAGTAATCAGATTTCTAAATAAATTTAGCCGAATTCAAATTGATAGGGTGACTGTTCTCAAAAAAATGGACAGAGAAAGCACTACTTCTATCCCCCCTCCTAATATTGTATTTATGTTGCGTCAAGCGTACACTTAATGATTTACCGGTTTGCTAAAAGTATTCCTTCGGGCAAACTGAACAATCGACAGAATTAAGCCACTCTATACTATTGTTATTATTATGAATCAGCATTTTGCAAATGGTAGGCTGATACTTGAATATGACAGAAATAGCTAACTTATTCAAGAGGCGGGGAAGCAAACGGTACTCAGAAAACGATAAAACAAGGGAGTTCTTAAATTTATATGCGGGAGGGATTTCACTTCTGTTAAAGGATTTTTTGGCCAAATCTAGGTTACCCTATCCCAAAATTGCTCCTGAACTCTTGGAAAAGGTGGTGCTGAATTACGTTTTGTTATTGTAACATTTCCCTCAAATAAAAAGCGTATCCAGACGTGGAGATTGTTCAGATGCTTCACCGTGAGCAGGGTGCCTAATTTGTGGAAGCGTTCCCCTTTTTCTCTCCTAACATGGGATCTTTCAGGAGTTCCAAACCAGCGGAAGGGATCTTCATCAGAGAATATCACTTTACCTAGTCAGTGTTCTTTGCAGCTCTTCTTGATGAGTTTCCGCCTCACTTTGTGCCATTAAGCGTATAAACCAACCTCTTTCTAATTGTGATCAATATTAGCACTGGAGACAACCCGATCCTTGAGTTAGAAACTTACCAGGAAACAACCATGACATTCATTTAAGGCACCTGGGGCTCGAAAATCTTTATTGGAGTGTAATCATCCATTTTAAAATCATTAATGATCCTAGAGATGGAATTTCTTGATGCAATACCCTTAGTAGCTATTTGAGTGAGATAGTTGTTCTTCAAAAACATCATTATCTATTAGAACCCAGGATCTTTGCCGATGATATTAATTTAGTCTGCGTGGCACCAATATTTAACATCGACGAATAATACGAATGGGGTACTTCATTAATGTATTATTTGTCCGAAGGAGAGATAAGTGGGGACAGCTTCTTGCAAGCAGTGAAAATGGCATTGACGGCGGGTTACTAACTAATATCTTTAATCTGTGGGTGGCATTAAATATTGAATAGAAGTGATAAAGAGACCGTATGGGTAATAATAAAGTCACTTGTCGATAAATTCAAAGTTATGCACATTTGTAGCCATAGTTGTAGGAAATATCTGGCTAAAAAGTATTTAAATTATAATTTGTAACGACTTTGATGTATCAAGATATTGCGTAAAAGCCCAAAATATGACAAATAAAAGCCTTAGTCCATTTATCGTTATTTATTTTTAAATATAACAATGTGTTTTTTCCACTTTCTAAATGACTGTTTCACCCAAAGTTGCTGTATTCGTGAAGTACGTCCACATTTTCTCAGAAAGATATAATTACTTTGAAAAGTGCTCAGCGACGGGTGACAAAGGAAATCTCCGAGTAAAAAAACTTAATGTACGGAAATAGAAAACAATAATTGTGGTTTAAACATTTAAAACCGGAAGAATTTCAGCGCAATATAATGAGGTAAATAAAATTCGTGAAAGGTCGCTAAGCCAAAACCTGACTTCATATTTGAGGATTATTTTAGAAGATTAGGAAGATAAAACTAATATATGCTAAATCATAGTTCTTTTCACTCGAATATTAAGAGAGTATTTCACTTATAAATTATTGCCAACCTGTAATTCAGCTCTCACATAGATTTCAAAATCCTTGGGTAACTTGCTTTAAAAATTGATTCGATGAGCATTTTCAAACGATAATGATTGAATTATTCTACGTTTGGAAGAGAAGATTTGTTATGGTTGAGGAAAGAAAATATTTTCACTGCGATAGTGGAATTAAAATTAATACCATTTATAAAACTTGTTTATGAATCTGTTTTGAGTCCTTTTGTCTTTTTCTATTAATGAATTATTGCGTCGAAAATCACAAAATGATAGCTTGCTAAAAGATGATAATAATAATAATCATATTTTTTTAGGCACTCTTCAAAGCAAAATCCTTCCCAAACCAACTAAGAATAGTCTTGAGGGAAGATGGACGACAGGAATTAAAGACACAATTGAAGAAACCAAGGAGATATTTCGTAACCTATGAAAGGAACTTGAGATAGCAAGATCATCTAAAGAGCACACAAGTGTACTAGATAAAGGCTATAAAGCAGTTGAGGCAGATCCTAAATATTTTAGAGGCCGGGATAGGTTAAAGAAGACGGGTAGAAAAAGGACGTCAATATAAGATCTTAGAGGAAGGAAGGATGAACTTGAAATTGAAGGGAGTTAGGATGTATAGCCTATAGAATTTAAGAAGGAAGTCGGTTGTACAAA
Source organism: Ceratothoa steindachneri (assembly GCA_963969495.1). Taxonomy (NCBI): domain Eukaryota; kingdom Metazoa; phylum Arthropoda; class Malacostraca; order Isopoda; family Cymothoidae; genus Ceratothoa; species Ceratothoa steindachneri. The sequence continues at coordinate 71,273,237 of OZ018327.1, read as the reverse complement.
AGGCGAATAAGGCCTGCCATGTTTTGTGCAATTCGAAAGGGTTGAAAAAGGAACCATGAAACCCATCGGTAAGGGACTTCTGGTAGTCATTGCGGGATGTAAATAGAGTCTAGTAAAGTTATAAGCAAAGATAGCTAAGATTAGAGAGGAAGTAGGGAGAAGATTGAATATGAGGTTACCTCCGATAGATACATGTTTATCTAATGTGACGCTGATTTTTTTAGCAGAGTAGGAATAGGGAAGGTTAATCAAAAAAGTTTAAATCATCGAGCGATAATTTTACAGAAAAGGAAATTCAAATGAGTTCCCAAAAGTCTTACTCTCAGTTTTATCATAATTGATTTAAGGAAATTTTACTGAGCCTTATTTCGTTATGGTATCCTACGCAATAAAAACTTTTCAATTGTCTCCAAACACGAGCCTGGGAAGAAATTTCGGTAGGCATGTTTTTGAAGAACAATGGGAGGGAAATAGATAACTTAATAGGCATGGATATAGTATCGAGCCTTTCAAAACGTCAAAGTGCTCTTTTATTTGACTAGGTAGACTACTAATGATATAAAGAGACTGGCAGTGCCGAGATGATATTTATGAGTAGACCCGCGAAGAATTTGGGGAGATATAAAGTAGAACATCGTGATCGACAGTATGAATGGCTTCCGAGAGATTTAGGAGTTAAAGGTGTCCACTTACTTTCCAGAGATCAGATTCAGTAATGCGTCCAGCTTTGATGCAAGAGTACATAGATCTCTTCCAATGATTGAAGATGCTGTGAAATCGAAAAATTTTGCTGATATCATCCTTCAGTTGCATAATAAAATAATTAGAGAGGAGAGATTTGACGATAATTTATGGGGTCCTTAAGATCCAGGCAGAGTAGCTATAGAATTAAGTTAAAAAACCTTTTTAAAATGAAATGTAGTCTAAAAGATGAGAAACCATCGTTAAGGAAATGACGGTAAAGCGTTTAGAGGTGACAAATAAAGAGAAGAATAGCTCTTTTATGGAAAGAATGACTAGACATGGACGACGAGGAAGGAAATATAAATAGGAGGGGTGGTGAAAAGTACCATATGGCGAGTTACATGGGAATAGAGTATCGAAGATCAAAATGGCACATTCTTATCATGCAAAAAACAGGACTAAGATAGTGGAATTAAAGTCATTTGAGTGGCTTGTTTTTTGGCAGATAAGATAAAATGAGTGAGAGCTTCGAGGATATATTTCCTAAGGATGCATTAAGAGATTGAAGTAAGGTTATAGGAGAGGGGGGCAACTTCACGAGCAAGCGAAACCCAACACGGGCATATCTGTGCTGCTCAGCTCTCAGAAAAAACATCATCAACCAGGTAAAACTAGTGGAAGAGGCATATCAACACAATGTCAGAGAAAAAGGCTCCAGAAAACTGAGGGAATATAGTTAATGGAGGCAATCGCAGAAGAAAAGACTAGTGGAAGAATAGGAAACGAGATTTATTATTTTCATTTGTCCACGGTAGCAAGTATAAAACTGAAGATCACGAGAGATTGGGGTATATGGGATCTGGAATTTATATTTAAGTATCAGATAGAAATGAAAACAATAAGATCAAGTATAATTCGATGTATAAGGTTCAGGGAGGAGCCAATTTGAGAGAGAAAATAAAACTGAAATATATCCTCATGTTAGATATATGAGGAAATTAGTCGACGGAAGTTCATATCTACTTGAATTAACATGGGGCAAATGTAGTTAGGTGAATTGGCCTGGTTTATGTATTAACCTAGCTCATCAAATAACCTATTTAACCAGAGAAAGCTAGTCAGTTAATAACCGCAAATTTGGGGGTAAAAAGTTCTTTGAATTTGTTCAGAGAGATTATCAGAATGAGAGTGGGAGGCATATGGAGAGCACCGCTGCTTGTGCTCTTGGAACCGGAAGGAGTGAGTACCAACCGGGGTAAGCAGATAATAATAAACTTTGGGGTTATTAAGAAATCAGGTCTCTACTGTTCTAAAGATAGCTAATTTTGAAAAAAATGTAGAGTTAAAAATAAAAACACTATCTGGAACATCAGATTAGAAATCCAGCAGACTGGGTAAGTGAAGATGAAGGTCTGTGTGTGTTATGAACGTCATTACAAATGATATGAAGTATACTTGCGACAGATAATTTCCCAATACATCTTATTAACCAATAGAAATTTTAATTAAAAAAAGTTAGATTGAGTTTTGCGAATAATTTCTGATAGGAAGAGCGTAGGAGTTTAAGGGTCAAAATGGGGTAGGAAATAGTCCCTATGAAGAGAAGCTATGCCAGAGTGGGGTTTTGGAAGCAGAGGGCATCCAAAAAGGATTAAGTGAGGAAAACATCGAAATCAAAGAACATGAGAACCTATGCGAGTCTAACAGTTGGAAGTTTAGATTAAATGTTGAATAATATTCCGGGTTAATATTTTTCTTAATCCATCTATCTATTGGCGTGATGCATCTCATAACGAGACCTAAATAATGTATAGAATGCAATTGTAGCCAATCTCCTTTGAAAAAAAATCCTATTTCCACCTTTTCAACATGCAGCTTACATCTAGATTAAAGTATTTCCTTTCTTTAAGTTAGCAGCCGACGTAGGATCACCCTTTATCCAAATATTTTTTCTTACAAATTTTCTGTCTATTTAAAACTGAAATTGCTTAGAAAATTTTGTCAATTGCAAAAAAAAGTACACCTAAATTAAAAAAAAAAACTTTAACTTTTTTCCCTTGCTATCATAGGAAGCGTACGTTTAATTGAAGTGAATTCAGATGTAGATTTCCATCTATTATGTGTTTAATTTATGATATTGATCCATCTAAAGTGTCCGTAAATCAATGAATAGGTATAAAAAGGCTAGAATAATAATCCTTTTCATTCTTTTTATAATTTGTCTCTAAAATGATCTATTACTGCTTTCTTTTTCTTCTCCCTTACTCAGTTTTTCCGATGTTTCTAATTATCCTCTTCTTCATGAAAAATAAGCATTATTTTTAGTATCTTCCTTTATTTAACCTAAGAGTGCAAACTTTGAACCAATGTTTGAGGCATTGATTCTCAAAATATGCCGAAAACAATCATATATTGAAATCAGAGGCGACTACGATCCCTGCCAAATCATTATTTGCGAGTTACTCATAATTGATCGCAGTCGTTTATCAGTGAAAGAGATAAAATAAAATACTACGCCATCGCAATCACAAAGTTTTAATGATATCAAACGCAATTGTTTGTCCCCCATCTTATCCACGAAATGTCATAATAATAAATAAAAGAAAACAAGGAATCGAAGTCTGATTTTTTTTCTCCTCCTTTTTTACGTGCTAAATGGGGCTCATTCATATATACTTAATATTTGCATTTTCAGAGTAAATGCGATATAGTGAAGATTAAAGCTGAATGCCTTCTGGGGATATCAAAGGATGTTAACATTAATCAGTATTATCAAAGAGCACTATTAATCATTACAGTCGGGATTAAAACTGAATGGAATATGGGAATATCAACGATAGTGATTATTAATCAAGGGCTGATAGAATATTTGGATATTCGATGATGATAGCGAATAGATTAGTGTGGATTAATAAATGTGGCTAATAATGGAGTCTTTGATGGCTCAGATGAATTGTAGTAAAATTCTTTGCTTTAATTTCAGGAAATTGTTGTGGATCTTTTGGAAATGACAAAGGAATATCTAACTTATTCTATTTCCCAGTCTTTGAAAGTAATTTACTCTCTTAGTTCCAACATTCAAATCCAATGCTTTACACCGCTCTCACCTTATTCAGAGTCCCTAAAGAGAGGATAAAGTGAGTATAAGATGAATTGAAGTTAGAGAAATTAACACACCTATAGAAAAAATATTTATTTAACAAAAGGCAAATTAATATATATATGAATTGCATTGATTCTAAAATCAAACTAATGCTGAATAGAAAAAGCAAGATGACTGACGGGACAAAAATTCAGTATACAGTCATGGCCCAAAGTTTTGAGACTACAATATTTTTTCATATAATCAAAACATTAGAATTAAGTATGTTTGTATCCTAATTTGAGACCTTTGTCGAAAGGTTTCGCCTCAATGTCCGCGCTGAAGAGTTCAGCTCTGCTGCTTTCTAAAGGTGTGCAAGCTTAGGACTGGTGGGAACTCGATCCTTGAGCTTGGGGGAGGCAATCTTGGCCTTAATTCGAAGATCTTGAGCTTCCAGAAGACTTATTTTTCACAGAAGTGTAACCTCTTTTTTAAAGTCAGTAATGATCCTAAGGATGGCGCTCTTTGCTGCAATATTTTAGCAACTATGTATCTCCTTGTATTTCAGGCCACTTTGGTACAGAGCAACAATGGTTGCACGCGTTTCTTTGGAAAGAATCACTTTTAGAATTGAAAAAGATTCGCTAATGCTATGTCTTATGGCGTCAGACGGTAGCTTCAGATGTGACCAATCACAGCGTTATATATTTTTGTTGTTTTGAAGTTTGTAAACTTTATTTTGTATTATTTACTAAATATCTGCGCCTCTGCTCGTTTATAGTTTTTTCTAAGTTAGGTAAGGTTTCTTGATCTCTTTTATTGTTTTTTCCTATTTTGAGGGGGGTTTTCGTATTTTCTGTTTTGCTGCGAACGATAACAGCCTTTTACTGGCAACGTCGTAGTTATAAATAGGACCTGCTGCGCACATGTTTCGGTTTCGTCATGCTCTAGTTATGCTTCTTCGTTATTCGAATTCGGGTTTATTTTGCATAAACGCGAAAAACTTTTGGATTTTTTAGAGGCGCATAAACTAATCGAGAAAACTATAAAATGGCCAAAATGCAGTGCGAATTTAAATTTTTCAAAAAATTTAATGTTTCGTTGCGATAAAATAAATGTAAACGAAAACAGTAAGCAACAGCGGTGCCGTTTCAAACAATTAGCGCGCAAGGGTACATTTTTCGCGGGTTCTCATTTCGTAATTAATTGTTTTACGTAAGTAAGTAAGTATTGTTTGTCATTAGGTGACCGGGTTTTTTCTGCCAGTTAAAAGCTCTTTTTGTTCGCAGCGAAGCAAAAGATACAAAAAAAAAAATAGGAAAAAACCACAGTAAGTTCAAGGGGATTGCTCGTGTGGGGGATATCACTGCGGATGGACCACCCTACGATGATCTTGAGTTTCAATCAATTGGGGGAGGAGGCTGGGGGCATAGCCCCCCAGTATATACTCGTATACAAAAAAAAATAATGCCGTGATTGTTCACATCTGACGCTACCGTCTGACGTCATAAGACATATAGTAGCCCAAAATTGTAGCCTATAAACAGCGCCACCTACCGTGCGCCCCTAAACTGAACTGTTACCAAAGATTCAAACATTTATTTTTAGAAACCCCCCGAAATAGATTATAATTACACATCATTCATTTAACCAATTTTTCGACATTTTACTTTTTTGATCGAATAGCAAAGCTCAAAGAATGAAACTCACAAGCTAAAAGCACAGGACGAGAACGCGATTTTCTATTCAGCGAAGGAATGCATTGTTTTTATTATTATTTTAGGAAAACTCACATCTTGATAAACCTGCACTACTTTAAACATTAGAATAATTATTTCTATCAGGTGAATATTTCAAAACGAATGAAAAACTAAAAATATATATTATTCGGAAAACCTTTGGCCATTACTATACAATGTCAGACTATTATTTTTAAGTGTATTTACATGTAATAAGCAACATATGTTGTTAAATCATATTACGCTCTTTATCTTTGAAATCGAGCAACATATGAAGAAAGAATGAACACATAAAGTAACTTAGAACAGGAAATTCAATGATGGGTGGAAAATGACTAAACTAACGGATACTGTAATACAAAATCTTAGTACCCATCTGTCGAACTAAATTAGCTAAAACAATATTGCTTAGAATTGTAAAAATAGCAAATTCGCAAAATATGCAAACACAAACTAAGTTTAAGATGTTTATAGGTCACATTTCAAAGTCCACGTTATAAAAGAGCTCGAATCTTAGAAGATATAGAAATTCGAAAATTTTCTTGCGTTTCTTGTGGTGGTAAACTTTCGAGAGAAAGAAATTTTCCATTAATCTCATACTATAAACCTTGCCAAAAGTGCTGACAAGAAAAATCTCGTAGTATGAGAGCGTTGAGTATAATTGAGAAGTCGGAAAAGTACTTCCTGCTTGTATGACCATGCTAACTTATTCATTATGATGATAGACCATGCCAGTGAGGTGTGACTTTATTTATCTATCAATAAATGGAAAAAAATGATGCTAAAGTGACCATTTAAAATGAGTTAATTTACAATTAGCAAAACTAAAGCAAAACGTAATGTAAGTAATAAACCCCATTAAAAATCCAAAGAGAGAACAAGAACAACTAAACATAAATATTTGATAGATTAGCCCCCCAGTTAGATATCTCTGAAATAAATAGTTGTGGAAATCGGCTTAAAAGTTTAGAGATGACAACAGCTAATTAAGTTTGTAGACGAGTTTCTTAATGTATAACGACTCCAAAATATTCAAATCGTGCCTGTTGAGACACAAATCCAAAAAGGAGAGAGAACATTCCGTCTGAAATGTTCTAAATTCCATAATTGACACCTTGACACCTGGCTGATGCTGCTTTCCTCTCTACCAAACATGTGTTTATTAACGCACTGTTCACATAATCGCCCTTACCATCAAAGACTTAGCAATGCCCATGCACATGCCTAGTTAATTCCGCTGATACCTTTCCTTCTACCTTCTCGAGTAATTTTTTCAATAGTTCATCCGACCAAATCGAATCCAGCCCTAGATTTTTCTAATATCATCGGGGGAAGAAGGAAACGCATAGTACAATTTATCCCGAAATCGTCAAAGTAATATTCAGACACTACTTAAAATTTATTTAACTATACATTTTTTCCAAAATTAGGTATCTTTAGAACAGTAGAGACCTGATTTCTTAATAACCCCAAAGTTTATCATTATCTGCTTATCCCGGTTGGTACTCACTCCTTCCGGTTCCAAGAGCACAAGCAGCGGTGCTCTCCATATGCCTCCCACTCTCATTCTGATAATCTCTCTGAACAAATTCAAAGAACTTTTTACCCCCAAATTTGCGGTTATTAACTGACTAGCTTTCTCTGGTTAAATAGGTTATTTGATGAGCTAGGTTAATACATAAACCAGGCCAATTCACCTTACTCCATTTCCCCCATGTTAATTCAAGTAGATATGAACTTCCGTCGACTAATTTCATCATTTCTCTAACATCAGGATATATATTTCAGTTTTATTTTCTCTCTCAAATTGGCTCCTCCCTGAACCTTATACATCGAATTATACTTGATCTTATTGTTTTTATTTCTATCTGATACTTAAATATAAATTCCAGATCCCATATACCCCAATCTCTCGTGATCTTCAGTTTTATACTTGCTACCGTGGACAAATGAAAATAATAAATCTCGTTTCCTATTCTTCCACTAGTCTTTTCTTCTGCGATTGCCTTCATTAACTATATTCCCTCTGTTTTCTGGAGCCTTTTTCTCTGACATTGTGTTGATATGCCTCTTCCACTAGTTTTACCTGGTTGATGATGTTTTTTCTGAGAGCTGAGCAGCACAGATATGCCCGTGTTGGGTTTCGCTTGCTAGTGAAGTTGCCCCCCTCTCCTATAACCTTACTTCAATCTCTTAATGCATCCTTAGGAAATATATCCTCGAAGCTCTCACTCATTTTATCTTATCTGCCAAAAATCAAGCCACTCAAATGACTTTAATTCCACTATCTTAGTCCTGTTTTTGCATGGTAAGAATGTTCCTATTTGATCTTCGATACTCTATTCCCATGTAACTCGCCATATGGTACTTTTCACCACCCCTCCTATTTATATTTCCTTCCTCGTCGTCCATGTCTAGTCATTCTTTCCATAAAAGAGCTATTCTTCTCTTTATTTGTCACCTCTAAACGCTTTACCGTCATTTCCTTAACGATGGTTTCTCATCTTTTAGACTACATTTCATTTTAAAAAGGTTTTTCCATAACTTAATTCCATAGCTACTCTGCCTGGATCTTAAGGACCCCATAAATTCTCGTCAAATCTCTCCTCTCTAATTATTTTATTATGCAACTGAAGGATGATATCAGCAAAAATTCTCGATTTCACGGCGTCATCAATCATTGGAAGAGATCTATGTACTCTTGCATCAAAGCTGGACGCATTACTGAATCTGATCTCTGGAAAGTAAGTGGACACCTTTAACTCCTAAATCTCTCGGAAGCCATTCATATTGTTGATCACGCTGTTCTACTTTATATCTCCCCAAATTCTTCGCGGGTCTACTCATAAATATCATCTCGGCGCTGCCAGTCTCTTTATATCATTAGTAGTCTACCTAGTCAAATAAAAGAGCACTTTGACGTTTTGAAAGGCTCGATACTATATCCATGCCTATTAAGTTATCTATTTCCCTCCCATTGTTCTTCAAAAACATGCCTACCAAAATTTCTTCCCAGGCTCGTGTTTGGAGACAATTGAAAAGTTTTTATTGCGTAGGATACCATAACGAAATAAGGCTCAGTAAAATTTCCTTAAATCAATCATGATAAAACGGAAAGTAAGACTTTGGGAATTCAATTGAATTTTCTTTTCTGTAAAATTATCGCTCGATGATTTAAACTTTTTTGATTAACCTTCCCTATTCCTACTCTGCTAAAGAAATCGGCGTCACATTAGATAAACATGTATCTATCCGAGGTAACCTCATATTCAATCTTCTCCCTACTTCCTCTCTAATCTTAGCTATCTTTGCTTATAACTTTACTAGACTCTATTTACATCCCGCAATGACTACCAGAAGTCCCTTACCGATGGGTTTCATGGTTCCGATTAGAACCCTTTCGAATTGCACAAAACATGGCAGGCCTTATTCGCCTTTTGTACAACCGACTTCCTTCTTAAATTCTATAGGCTACACATCCTAACTCCCTTCAATTTCAAGTTCATCCTTCCTTCCTCTAAGATCTTATATTGACGTCCTTTTTCTACCCGTCTTCTTTAACCTATCCCGGCCTCTAAAATATTTAGGATCTGCCTCAACTGCTTTATAGCCTTTATCTAGTACACTTGTGTGCTCTTTAGATGATCTTGCTATCTCAAGTTCCTTTCATAGGTTACGAAATATCTCCTTGGTTTCTTCAATTGTGTCTTTAATTCCTGTCATCCATCTTCCCTCAAGACTATTTTTATTTGGTTTGGGAAGGATTTTGCTTTGAAGAGTGCCTAAAAAAATATGAATTGTATTATTATCATCTTTTAGCAAGCTATCATTTTGTGATTTTTGACGCAATATTTCATTAATAGAAAAAGACAAAAGGACTCAAAACAGATTCATAAACAAGTTTTATAAATGGCATTAATTTTAATTCCACTATCGCAGTGAAAATATTTTCTTTCCTCACCAATAACAAATCTTCTCTTCCAAACGTAGAATAATTCAATCATTATCGTTTGAAAATGCTCATCGAATCAATTTTTAAAGCAAGTTACCCAAGGATTTTGAAATCTATGTGAGAGCTGAATTCCAGGTTGGCAATAATTTATAAGTGAAATACTCTCTTAATATTCGACTGAAAAGAACTATGATTTAGCATATATTAGTTTTATCTACTTAATCTTCTAAAATAATCCTCAAATATGAAGTCAGGATTTGGCTTAGCGACCATTCACGAATTTTATTTACCCCATTATATTGCGCTGAAATTCTTCCGGTTTTGAATGTTTAAACCACAATTATTGTTTTCTATTTTCGTACATTAAGTTTTTTTACTCGGAGATTTCCTTTGTCACCCGTCGCTGGGCACTTTTCAAAGTAATTATATCTTTCTGAGAAAATGTGGACGTACTTCACGAATACAGCAACTTTGGGTGAAACAGTCATTTAGAAAGTGGAAAAAACACATTGTTATATTTAAAAATAAATAACGAGAAATTGACTAAGGCTTTTAATTGTCATATTTTGGCTTTTACGCAATATCTTGATACATCAAAGTCATTACAAATTATAAATTAAATACTTTTTAGCCAGATATTTCCTACATCTATGGCTACAAATGTGCATAACTTTGAATTTATCGACAAGTGACTTTATTACCCATACGGTCTCTTTATCACTTCTATTCAATATTTAATGCAACCCACAGATTAAAGATATTAGTTAGTAACCCGCCGTCAATGCAATTTTCACTGCTTGCAAGAAGCTGTCCCCACTTATCTCTCCTTCGGACAAATAATACATTAATGAAGTACCCCATTCGTATTATTCGTCTAAGTTAAATATTGGTGCCACGCAGACTAAATTAATATCATCGGCAAAGATCCTGGGTTCAAATAGATAATGATGTTTTTGAAGAACAACTATCTCACTCAAATAGTTACTAAGGGTATTGCATCAAGAAATTCCATCTCTAGGATCATTAATGATTTTAAAATGGATGATTACACTCCAATGAAGATTTTTCGAGCCCCAGGTGCCTTAAATGAATGTCATGGTTGTTTCCTGGTAAGTTCCTAACTCAAGGATCGGGTTGTCTCCAGTGCTAATATTGATCACAATTAGAAAAAGGTTGGTTTAAACGCTTCATGGCACAAAGTGAGGCGGAAACTCATCAAGAAGAGCTGCAAAGAACACTGACTAGGTAAAGTGATATTCTCTGATGAAGATCCCTTCCGCTGGTTTGGAACTCCTGAAAGATCCCATGTTAGGAGAGAAAAAGGGGAACGCTTTCACAAATTAGGCACTATGCTCACGGTGAAGCATCTGAACAATCTCCACGTCTGGATACGCTTTTTATTTGAGGGAAATGTCACAATAACCAAATGTAATTCAGCACCACCTTTTCCAAGTGTTCAGGAGCAATTTTGGGATGATAACTATATTTTTCAGCATGATAGCGGACCTCGTTACAAAGAAAAAGCAATAACAAGATTCTTGGCCTAAAATATCATAGAACCTTTGGTAACTTGGCCCTGAAATTCGTGAATTTTAACCCAATAGAGAATTTGTGCGTGATAATCAAATTGACGGTTGATAAAAGGAAGCAATGGTCAAAATAGAGTAATATCACAAATTTGGTCTCTAGCATGCCAAAATGAATTGAACGAGTCATGAAGAACATGGGATATCATTGTAAACATTGGCTGCACGCACCAATTGATTGAATTTATTACTAAAATTGGTTTGGACTCTAAATTGGTGTATATTATACCTTCATATAATGATACAAATGTTCTAAAAGGAAAGGCAATGTTTGATTAGTCCTTTTACTTTTCTGATATTGAAAAATATAGTAGCCCCAAAACTCTTGGTCATGATTGTATGTTATCAAACACACACCCCATTACCACACTGGTGTTTCTTTTACCCCTTTCAAGTCCACACAAGACGCATCATTTGTTCATTAACTAGGACCAATCATCTGGTTTTCATATGCACTCTCAACTTATAAGGAACAGCTGGCTCTTCCTTGGGCCACGGTTTGCTTCCTGCTGCCTTACTATCATTCTTCCTACTCCTTTACCCACAACGAGCTCTGGATCCTCTTGGCTCCTAAAGGGTTTGACCGTCATGTCCTATTGATCTTTATCTGGATTTCATTATTCTGTTGTAAGACGCTGCCAAACGAAAGGAGCGGAGAGAAGAATTAGTATAGTTAGTAATAATTGTAATATTCATAATAACGATAACAGCAAGTGAATGAAATTAAGAAAATCAGGGAAATCATATTAAAAGTGTTTTTCTTTAATTAATCTTCCTTCCATTCAATGGACAAAATGAATGAGAGGATAATCATCAATTAATTCATCTCGTGTATAGCGATTAATCATCGTTCTTTTAACTAATACTCTTTTGTCCACATGGTGTAAATTGGTGAGTAAAAGAAGGATTTTTCTTTTTCAATATCTGATAATTCATAAAATTAACGAGACAAGTTCCATGCTTATTTTGATTCGTTCTCATCTATAATTAATCCATTATACGCGTTTAATTGGGCTTGTAGTGGAGCATATGCGCTGCATAGGGTTGTGTCATGTCGTATATCCATGTGATAAATGCGGGAGGGATGGCAGTGACCGGAACTTATTAAGAAAATGGCCCAAGTTGGAAGTTCGGAGGAAATTAATCTTCAGAATGAAGTGTGGCTAGAAATTCTATCCAACATCTCTTTAGCGTCTCGACATTTTCCAGTAATTTATGAAGCACAATATTTTCTGATATTGGATTACAACAAGCTTACAATGATATTTTAGACAAAGCACTTGCTGATTGAATGGCCATGATAATGAAGCTTTCTCAAGAAGAGAAGAGTTATATGGTGAAGGAATGCGGTAGAGGAAAGTCATCTCTGAAACCTTTAAGGGATTTCAAGGGTTATCATTGCACTGCGAAATAAATTGTTGATATTCACATTCATCCAAAAAATAAGTGGGTTTGTCGAGGAACGACACAATATGTCCCACTGTCTAATATGATTAGATACGTAATTGAGTCAGACCGGCAAATCTCGGCCCTGTACTCAGGCAGGTATACAGTGAAGGAACGGCAATGGCCTCCCAAAGTAAGAGTGCGACTTAATTACAGGTTGGCTATTTAAACGGGAAACTCGTTTGCCAGATTCAACTCAGGAATTATGTAAGGAAACACCTCTACAAAAATAAGCTTCAATACAAGATAAATGCTTAAATATGGAGACAAGAATAATAATGGAAATTAGCACAAATGTTACCGTGACAATGAATATTATAGCGGGCAGGAATTATTGGAAGCTGGTCCGTGGAATTATTAAATAATTCGATGGTTTAAATAAGAGGAGTAGATTGCTAAATCTTTTCGTTATGCGATTATGGGGTCTTCTGAGTACTTTAGAAAATGAAGTGACTTACGAGAGTAAGATGATTGACGGGAGCGAAAGACCAGTGGCCAGGTCTTCGTAGAACAAACTCGAGGTATGCGCGTTCAGGTAATTTCAACTGGTTTGCGATTACTCCGATTTCCATGGGGGTGGAGGTGCGATCAGAGTAGAGACTAGTCAACGGAACGGCATGGAATCTTCTAGAAGAGGGATGAGAAGAGGCGAAGCCCAGGAGATTATTTCGGTACGTAATAAAGTAGTGGTTATCTTCCTCTGAACAGAGCGGATTACTGAGAAAATCTGCTCATGAGATCACGACGACGAAGCTCGGTTCGACTGAGATACATATGCACTTGATCTGGGCAACAAGATTTCCTAACTTGCACTCTCTGATAAGAACTAAGCACTTCGTCTTAAATAGGGAAGTTCATCTGGAGGCAAGGGGGGGACACGAGACGAGCGAAGTTCCAAGGGATAGCATGGCATCAGATAATGCAAACAAGGGAGTTTGCTAAGCGCCGCTTTGATGAAACGACCTGGGGGTAGTGAGAGAATTCTTTATACTCCACAGGTGGAGGAGGCGAGGCAAACACTAGCGGCCAGACGGGTGGTCAATGCTATCAGAGTGGGAAACGGTGGTCATAAATGGAAACAAACACAGATGGCACCAGTCTAGGCCTGAGAAAATTAAGCCACGCGGCGCGTTCGAATTCATACTTTCGCAGGGTTCAACCAGAAATTTGAGCTCTATGTATTATTACTATTAAAAAATCTAAAATTGATCTCTTGACAGTAAAAGAGCATATATATAAATTCAAATTATATTTTAACTCCATGATTTTCTTAATTACATATAAAAACTATAGGCAAAATACAGTTGATTTAAGTGAGCTTTTGTTATTTTCAATATCTCATATAACCTATAGATAAACTTAATATATGAAGAAGATTACGGTACGAATAGTTAACAAGTTCTTTGATCAGGAACTTGGTCATCTAGTCGTTCTGCCATAATCCATCTAGAGGTGGTCAGATAAAAAATTTAGGGTATGTGGCCATTATAAGGATCGTAATAGGAACTAGAAAAGTTAAGATAATTAATTTATCTATGAAGTTTAAATGCAGAAAGATGGTGGCTTAACCGTGGTTTTTGTTCTCCTCAAAAGAATTTGTTTGAGAAGGATGTTTACAGTTAGGTCTTTCAAGCACATGACAAAAATCCTCTACGATACTAGTACTTTAAGATTATCTAGAAAGGAAATTGCTCGAAACTCGACCGTGTCTTGGGTGAGAACCTATTTCGAGGCTTTAGCACCTGGTTACTCTGAACAATACATCTTTTAAATGGATTAAGAGCACAATTTATGTGTAACATTGGCTGTTGAGAGGTAGACAACGCCCGTAATTTGCATTTTTACCTTCATTTTATTGTACTAAATTCCTATGGGATTTATAGATGACAAAAAACATTCGATTCAGCATCTTAACTCATGTTTTTGATGATAATGTTGATGAGGAATCTTCTGTTGGCATTAATGATATTTAGAAGTGGAGACTATGTAAATGAAAATGGCAGCCGAGCTTCCAGAAAGAATTGATTGATTTTGACAAGGGAAAGAGGCGTTAGGCAAAGCGCCCTCGCGAGTCAACAGTTTCCCCCCCCCCCTCTTCCATGACTTCTTATCTCTCTTCTTTTTCTATCATTTATCTTTTATAATCCTTTCATTTTCTTTAATTGATTGAATTTTCTATCTGATTTTTTCAGTTCTATTAAATCTTCTTTCCATTCTACCATTACTTATTCTTCACCACGTCTTCTTTCCTTATATCCATGTTTTTCCTTATTTCTCTGTGATCTAATTATTATTCTTTTCGCTCTTCCATCTTACTATTCTCTTTTTCACTTTGAGTCATTCATTCACTCTACTCCGTATCTTCATTTACTTTTTCCATCTTTACATTTTTCTCATACTCTATAAATTTATCTAATTTTGTTTTACTTCCGTTTTTACCACATTATTTATAGATCTTTTTCTGTGCCTTTAAAATTCTCATCTTTTTATTTTAGATTTCTAATTTTGCTCTACTGCATTTTAGCTTTTCTATCTCCATTCTCATCTGCTAATCTTTCAGTTTTCTCCTTTGATTCTCTTTACTCCTTCTCTAGTATAATCTTTCGCTTTTATTTGCAACGTGGATAGCGCAGAGGAATCGAACCATCCCCTCGAATCTTTTTTTAAATTGAATCATCTACTGCATCTTTGTCAAAATTTGTAGCCGGGTCTCCTCTGATAAATAAAAGAGAAACAAAAGCACATTTTCAAATTTAGCTTACGAGGAATCCTTTATCATAGAAGTTAATCCCAAAACCAGAAAATCACTTTCTGGAAAAAATGCCCATATGCCTCAAATCCACTCTATATTAACAATAATAACATGAACATATAGTTTTCCTGTGCCACCGTGATCTCCAAGAGATAAGTACCTTAAAGCCACCAACTTTATTATAATCTTTAGAAGTTGTTTAAATTCTAATAAAAAATATATTATCCAGAGAAGAAGAAGTTCTTAAATTTAATATTAGAAGAGTCAATATGTAATTTTCAATCTCATGCAATAAAATAACCACTCAAATAAATAGAATCAAGACAAAGTGCCATACATCTCAAACACTCGATTATAACGATTAGTGATAGAATCTGTGCACAATGGGTGGATTTAAAACTCCAACTTGGCCCACGAATGCCAAGAGCGTAATCCTTTAATCCGTAAACTGCTGACTACTCAGTAAGGCAAAACTTGAACTGTTTTGTCATTCATGGAGTATACAACTGCGGTTGTGTGTTAAATTTTGCAAATAAAAAATAGTGTAAGAAGCACTGAAACAAGTATTGTACTAAATAAAAATAATGCTTTCAAAAAGATTCTGATAAAAGATAAACAATATCTAATTTATGTGATTCGATTCTCAACTATAAAATCGTACAAGTCCGTTTCATTTGGCGGTTTATAGACTAGAGTCAAATTTATTTTATTTTTATATTTCAAATTCAAGTTGTAATCTCAGAAATAATATATATACTGCTGTTTTTCATTATTCCAAGTAGTTTTCCTCCGCCTCTCCCTCCTATTTTTTTAACCACTAGTCCGATTGAACTTATTTTATTGTGTCATATGTGAGAAGAGATACTCGTATAATGGTTTAAAAGTAATCATCTCACTGTCGGAATCAATGAGCAACTCGCTGTGGTAACCCCAAATAAATGTTATTATTGGGCGGTAAAGATTATAAGGTAAACATGACAATAGGGTAACACAATTTTCGTTGAGTTAGATCTGACACTTTATTTTGCTCTCTGAATCCAAAAATACCCGAAGTTTTTCTGTTTTTCATCAACGTTTTGAGTTAGAGGATACCTTTTTGTATCAAAACCCCTCTAAAATACCGCAACTAACAAATTTGTGCTTATTTTATAAAATGTTTTAATAATTTACATAAAATGGAAAAGAATAGAAGAGGGCTTGACTTTAATGTTTGTACAAATTTACTTTGTTCATACAAAGGATCTTGTTACGGTAAGTCAATATGTGTAATGTTAAATATGTGGACAATTTCGCTTTATGCTCCAACAGTAGTCACCAAACATAATTACATCAAATTTACCCTGATCTCCTTCCTTCATGACCTTTGAATCTTGGTAGAGTCATTTATCTTGCTCATAGCAAACTTCACCAAGTTTTTCCTAGAAGTTAGCAAGGTAGTGCAGAAAACGCAACTTGATACTCATCTTGAAACCGAGCGTTTGGTAGCTTTCTAATTGTTTCGGGATAGTTTTGGTGTAGTTCTCTGTTCATTAATTTCTAATCAATTCCGGGATAAGGTGTTTGAATGATAGCCAAGCATTCACCTTGAGTCCTGATGTTGTCCCAATAAAATTTTCAGCTTTGATGAGCTGCCGAATCTGTAGACCATTAAACACACCGACCTTGCTTTTTTTAATTGACAAAAAGTGGAAATATAGTTTTCTGTCTGTAACAAGTGGTTCATGTAGAATGTTTGGGATCGCAACTTTTAAGTTCGTATCTTGAAGGAAAATTCCTCTCCACCCAATGATTCTATTAAGTTCTGCTGTTCCACATGCACAGAAATCAGGAATAGTTCGTGTACCCGCGTTATAATCAAGAAGAAAGCATACCATTTAACATTAACACAGACGATATATTTGTGTTTTTAATATTGCAACAACTCAATAACTCTTTTAAGGTCTCCATGTTCTTAACGAAGACTAACTGAATTTCAACTGGGACTGCATCATATAAATTGCCCTTGTGAAGGAGGAAACATTTTAGCTTCCACTTTGAGCTATAGATGAACAGTTGACAATCAGTTTAGGTGTAGATTCGAATTCCCAATTCCTACAGTAAACCTTTTATGTTATGGTAGGAAACATCCGCTCCCTTTTCAAGCAAGCTCTTCATTCACTCTTAATGCTAGGTAATCGAAAGCATTTTTTGATAGTCACAAATCTAGTGCCAAATCATTTAACTAATGCTGGTCGAATCCCCCTACCAGTTGAGTCATCTTTATTTTCAAATTTTCATCATTGCTTTCACTGAGTTCTTTATCATGATCCAGATCTTCAAAGAGAGGGTAGGTAAAAGTAAATGGGCACTAAGAACTCAGCTGAATCATGCACTTGACTAGAATACTCAATTTTACATTTTTGACCTTGTTATATTATGAAATTGTGACTAAACAAAAGTAACAGTTGATTCAATGATCTTTTGTCTCTCGCCAAATCATAGGTATACCAAATATCATCTTATCATGTGTTTCATTGGTCCACATCATTGTTTGCACACCTGTAGTGGGGGAACGGTATCCTCGATGTTAATGCTCTTCTCGAAATTATCCGTTTATAGCAATGGTAGGTGATTGATGGCGTCTGGCAGAGGTTGATGTGATGGGTATCGAAGGCTTGTAGGTAGTAGTCCTACCTTTGTCCTACAATCGAATTGGTTCTGAATCCTTAAGTTTCTCGCGGGGAAATCCGCATTTAGGCTGGGTTCCGGAAGGTGCCTCGGTAATCGTAAGTAAAGAAAAGGACCTCGAGAAGGAAGGTGGCGATCAAGAATGCCCGTTGGCTCCTTCGTTAAGCGGAGCTACAAAGGTTATGTGAAACTATTTAACTTACATATTATTCCACGTTTTGGGCCTATTCCGTATCAGAAAGAGTGCGTACTTTGCACAGTCCTTTGTCAATTTTAACCGGTCAAAGCATACATTACGCTGTATTTGTTCAGCCTGTCCCTGTTTTCTATCATTAAGACCTTTTTGACTTACCAGCTCTTTCCTAGCGTGCGTATTTTAGCGTGTGTACGCTGAAATTCTGGCCATCCGCTTGCCATATATATGTATATTCCCTTAATAAATATACAATTGTAATATATCTTATTCCTCTCTAATTTTCTTTGGTTCACTATCGACTATATGGCATATTATTTATTGATTCATGCGAGTACCCATTTTCTGTATTTCATAGATCAACCGAGCAAAAATTTGTGTTGATTCCCCATTGGGCCTACCTATCCTGCAATTTGGGTGCCACAGGCCTACCTTCCTTGCGATTTGAGTGCTACAAAAAACCCTCCGTGTTATAAGGTAACATATATCGAGGCGTCCAAAACCATGCCACTTCACATTAATATTATACATAGATAGAGTCAAGGAATTGACCAACACCGAATTCCTTAATAAAGGAATGATGGGTCTTTAGCGAATGTAACTCATCACCTAGAGCGCATGTAGAGATCCGGCTTATCGTTGTATCCCCCGTTTGGGGCACGGCGATTTGTCTTCGTCCCGTCCGGCCCCAGCTTATCCTTATCTCCTTCTTTCTGACACCCTGTCTTCTTACCCTGCTTCCTCACTTTCCATACAACCTCTCGCACAAATTTCTCTGGTCGGCCTCTAATTTCACAGAGTAGATGCTGACCAGCTCGCTCTCACCCAACCATCCCTATAGGGGCTGAAGGGAAGAGAACAACGCTTCCTCACCACTTAGCTCCTGTTTGGGGTGGTGAGTTTTTACTAACCTGCTTCATCTCTACTCACGCCTTTCTCACATCCCCTTTCTTTCTCCTTTCAATCTCTATTCATTTTACGCCAAGCCCATCGTGGAGCCGCCATGCCTTTGGGATGCCAGGCCACTAGGTGAGAGGGCTGGCCTCAAAAGGCTCGCTCAAAGAGCAATTGATTGTGTGGGGTAATTAGCGTAAGCATCCCACGTTACTCAAAGGGTCACCATGCCCGATGATGAAAGTAAAAAAAACATACATCTCTTCCCTTCCCTTTTACCAGCGTCAGAGCCACCCTCGGGTAGCTCCACAGTAGAAGAAGAGTCCCCCTTTCTGTGCTTTCGCAGGGTGCCTCCCAACATTCTTGACCAGAGAGGAGGCTTACTTCTCTCCTATGCCTTCGGATGCAGGGGATTCCCTGTCACCCCCTTCTCTGGAGTCGCCCTTGGGCAACTCCCTCTTTATAGCAGCAGTCCCCCTTTACTTCCCAAGAGGACTGCCCATAATTGATCCGATAGGGCCAAACCCTTAGAGAAGCAAGGGAGGGTAGGGCCCGTCGACTCGTATACTCTAATGTCCTGCTTGCGTGCGCGCCCAGCTTGCAGGAGATCAGTATACCTGCCCACCTCTCTTCCCCGACGGATGCCAGTTCCCCAGCCCAAGACAAGAAAAAAGGTTCCTCGAAAGGGGTCCGTGAGGTCTTGTGGGTGGGTAGGGGGTGACATGGAGGTCCCCCTAAGATTAAAATACTCTTTAAGGTAACCCAGCTCTAAACGGTGGAATCCTACATGGGGTAGAACACGGGCTCGGTACCAATCACAGAACCTGAGTTCGCACCTATGCAAGCTTCTTCTTAAACGGCCCGGGTCCTTAAGGATCCATAAGGAGAAGAGGGGTCTCCTTCCTCGGCTGGTGACCCAGTGACAGCCAAGACTTTGTCCAATTTTAGAGAAGGATCTGGCTACGGCAGGTCCATCTGGCCTAAAGGCTCCTACTGGCGGACAAAAGAATCAGGCTCATTCCCCTCCTCATCTCCTAAAAAGAAAAGGAACAATAAGACCAAAAAGACTCGGTGCTCTTCTCTTTCCGGGCGAGCGGCGGATATGGACGGATCTGCTGCCGTTTCGGTAAGCGACCAAACAAAGATCAGCAGGCCCTGTCCCGTTGCTCTCACGGGTGGGGAGTCCCTGATAAGGAACAAAAGTGAGAAGATTAGAGCCTTAATTACGTCGTGCCCCTCATTCAGAGGTTCCGTGGCGTTTTCGAGCCAGCTGGCTTCAAACGCTTACTTGTTATTCGCTCCAGTGATTGCAGCATGTTCGTTAAGGTAATCATGATCCATCAGAGGAAAGTTCTAGCTAGCATGATTTGTAAAGATCCGAAGGTGACTCTTGTCTCGGACAGAAACCTTCTGGCGAATACGTCGAATCCCTCCGAGGTGGCAAGATTAGAGCCCTTCGGATCCTTGAAAGCCCGCCGGTGAGTGTGACACTAGGCTCTACCATGAACTTTATGAAAGGAGTCGTTTATGCGACGGAACTTGTAAGTAGTATTGTAGGTGAAGGGTCGAGTGCACACAAACTCTGCCTCCGTGTACACAAACGTGGCCTCCCATGTGCGTATCCAGATACGTACACACACACATGGACTCGTACTCAAGTCTCCTCTCCCCCGCCCCTCCCCCCATAGTATTGGTCATTACCAGCCTTGGTGGCATGCAGGTGTTCCCCCTCCCCCCATACTTTGGTCAGTGACCTTTTCGAAAGATTCAGAGTCCAAACACACACATACACACACACTTGAAAGCGTTTTGAATTTTCAGAATTTTTCTTGAATGCAGGTGTCCTCTCCCCACCCTACCATTGGTCACTACCAGACTTGGTGACATGAAGGTGTCCCACCACTCCCCCAATACTCTGAATGGACTCACATCGATATTGTTTACTTGGTTGTTTATCCATCCTCTGTTTTGATTTTCAGGGCACATGATTTAATGAAGCAAAGAGATAGTTATCTTTCATTGGCCCTTCGCTCTAAAACACTTTCCACGATTCCTTTCGATATTGTTTATTTGGATGTTTATATCTCCTCTGTTTTTGATTTTCAGGGCACGAAATTTAATTAAGCAAAGAGATAGTTATCTTTGATTGGTTCAAATGTTTTCCAATCGATAAATAAGGAGTCAAATATTTCTTCTTTTTTCTCTAAGAGGTCAAAATGAAGTAAAGAGATGGCTATATTTTATTTAAACTGGACCGTCTATCAAACCTTATTTGGAACCTGGACCCTGCTCCCTCATCCAACTTTAATAAGCATATTTGTTTTTTCTTAAAGAGAAAAACAATAAAGAAAAAAGATAGCTATCTTTTATTTAAACTGGATCATCGACCAATTTAATTATTATAGATCACAGCTTGTTGTGGATAAGGTTTTCCCTCGTACGGTATTTTAATTTGTTTTTAACTAAGTGTAAGAAAATGAAAAACCTCACAACAGATGATTGAAAATCTTGTAGGGAGATTTGTTATTTCGTTGAACATTTCAGCATTTTCAGTTGACAGCTCGTTTCACAGAGTAAGTGATTTTTTCTCTTTTTTAAATGGGTTTTTTAAAAAATATAGCTTGATATAATGATTTATTTTACTTTTAAACAGATATATATGTATATTTTCTCCAGATTAATAAATTTAAAATAAATAGTTAATTTATACTGCCCATGTTACATAATATATATATATATATATATATATATATATATATATATATATATATATATATATATATATATATATATATATATATATATATATATACACACGAGGGGCGGTCAATAAGTTTTGAGAATCGGTAGGGCAAAACAGAGGAAGGGGGATGGCTGTTTCTGGGGTGTTAGGACAAGTTAGGACAAGTTATGTCTCTCCTCCGGTTAAATATAAACTAAATTGTGACAATTTAAGCCTATATCGCGCATATAAAAAATTTTAGAAAATAGATTTTGAGCCACTAGGAATATGGCGATATTTTTATGGTCGGAGGTAACTGTAAATATCTCTGATATATTTGCATCTATCTTTTGCATTTAGTCATCTAAAATAAGGAGTGTATGATATTTTCCATCTAGAGATGAAACATCGTACACCCCTTCATGAAACATCACTTTGTTTTTAAATTCTTCATAATCTTTCTGCCACACAGTATAACACAAGATGATTCTATCAACACGCTGAGTAAACATCTTATCTCTATTCCGGAGTATACGATATAAGAAGTAAGTTTTTTTCGCTAGATGTCGGCCCAATGATCGATGAAGTACATGGAGATACAAATTTGAACTTTTTGACACTTCCTTCCCTCATACTTTCCTTATGTACATACAATGAATGATACAGCTTCTTTCGGATAACTATAAACAAAAGCCTCTCTCTACAAAAATTAATTTTTCATACCTCCTTCACTCATGCTTTTCTTTTGTATAATGAATGAGCAAACATCTTTCAGATAACTACCTACAAAATGTTTTTCCTTCTTTATAGATCATCAGAATCGGAAAAGATGTTTACTCCACCTGAAAAAAGCGGAAGATCCATCAAAAGGAGCTAACCCACTCCTCTTTATCCAACATCTCATCGAGCGAAGGTGTCGTGGGTGTTGAGTTCGAGTACGTATTTCTCACTCATGCTTTCCTTCTGTATAATGAATACGTAAACTTCTTTCAGATAAATATATACATTCTTTTTCCCCTTTTTTTAGATTATCAAACGAAAAGCAGAAATAAAATCGTTCTTGTGCAAAAATTATGCCAATACGAGAAAACAGATATGGAAATCTTCTGATTATTATATATCATGTAATCGTGGAGAATCCAGAAGAAGCTGGTCTTGGTAGAGTAGTGCGTAAGCTTTCACGACGTCTATTAAATCTCCAATGGATTCGAGGTGGTGATTATCGTGTAAATATAAGTTTTAAAATTATAGATGTATCCGGTGATACAATACATTTACACATTCCACTCGTTCGACTACGTGAGTCGACACTATTCGTTTATATAATGAGACGATTCGAGACAGCATTCACAGTTTGTGTTTGCAGGATTCCTGCAGGGCATGCTGTAATACCATCTAATGTCAGATTTGATCGACATAATATATATAGAGGTCATATAATTTCTAAAGGCTGCGCATTTGTTTCTTCAGTCCTCGCGAAAAAAAATAAAGGAGAATGTTCGCGCTAAAAACTTTTGGCTTCCAACAATAATAAAAGAGTCTCAAGAGTTGGCAAGAAAATGCAATCTCGAGTACGAAGAGCTTGTTACTGTAGATAAATTCTTCTTAATGGAACGAGAGCAGAGATGCAGGATCCTCATATTTACGGCTACAGGCGATGAACGAAAATTCCAATTACTCCATCGACCAACTTATCCTGAAAAAACAGCCCCACTCCTATTCATTGGTCTTGAAGGTGAAACCTAATATCTAATTCGCCATATTAGTGATACATATATTAAAAACAAGAAACTTCCTTTTAATTACGGTATGGTTTTTTTTGCTATACGTTCCAAGACGACGTAACAGTCCATCTAAAAGATTGTGAAGGGGTATGCAGTCAATGTCTTGGGTTTTGTGATGGAGAAAGACTTCGAGGGATTTAATGTAATAAGTGTAATCGCTCATTCTACAGCCAATCATGTTTTGATACGCACAGAAAGCTTCATACTTGCGTGCAGATTAGCATGTGCCTTAAATGTAACCATATAATCATGCAGGGTGCAAACGGCATGAGTGTGAGAAGTTGTTCTGTTCTAAATGTTATACATACTATAAAGCGGATAGAGCAGAGTATACGTGCTGGATGAAGAGATCGAAGAAGGCGATGGTTAAGAAATGGAATGCCGCATATTATGATATTGAAACCTATAAAGAAGTGGGATCATTTTTACTTTTTCCTGCAAACTCTGTTTTGATAATGAGAATGAAACATATGACAAATGTAAGAACTGTGATACACGAGCAAAGATTTTTTAAAGAGATGGTAAAAACTCCCCTTGTAAACCCTTTATAGAGGAGCTAATATGAATAAGAGGATCGAGAGAAAATGTGAAAACATTTGTGATGGCACATAATAATGCCAAATTCGATGCCCAATTTATCTATGACGAATTGCTTCAACATTTTAATCCTAATCTCTTTACTTCGCATCCAATGAAGCGGGGACGAAAGATTTTTAAGATAAAACTCGTTCAGGACATAATTTTAAGGACACACTCCTATTCATGCCTTCTTCGCTGAAAAAACTGTCCAAAACAATGGGAATCGCAGAAATGGAAAAAGGTTATTTTCTTTACGATTTTCTTTCAGAGAAAACTTTGAATTATACTGGACCCGGTCCTGAAAAGAAGGTATTTTAACTATGAAAAAATGAACAGCGAGGAAAAATTACACTGTGGCAGTAATTTTTATTCCAATTTCCAGGAAAAAAGTATATAATATTCGTACAGAATGTATTAAGTATTGCATTCAAGATGTTTCTATCTTTCACCTGTGTTTTGAGAAGTTCAGATGCTCGTTCATAAGAAGATTTAACATTGATCTTATGCATTCTTGTATCACAATAGCCTCATTGTGTTACAAAGTCTATAAAGATGTCTTCTTACCAGAAAATTCTATTACATTCATCAATAGGAAGAAATCCAAAGCTTTTTCTTATAAGGCTATAGGTTGGCTTATGTTTGAAGAACATGTTAAAGGAATCCCGATTTTTCATGCAAGAAACGGTGGTGAGCGAAGAGTATTTTTTCCTGATGGGTTTTCACCATCAGGAAGAGGAACTGTGTTTCTCTTTCATGGATGTTTCCATTTGTGGACGTGGGTCGATGGACTGATATTATCAGACAGTAGAGACTGATCGAATTATATTTAGTAAATACAAGGTTATCATTCTCTGGTAGTCTGAATTTGAAACCATGATGCAAACCATTCCAGGGAACCGTGAGGCGGTTAATAGAATATCTGCCGATTTAATCAATGGTGTATTGGATGTGGTGAGTGCACTTTTTGGTACCAGATGTAACCCATTTATATTATACTACCCACCAACCGAAGGTGTGAAAATCCATTATGTCGATTTTTGCTCCTTATATCCGTACTGTATGAAAAACAATCCTTACCCCGTAGGATCACCTAGACGTTGCGTATCTGTGCGAGAAATTCCGTCTATTCAAGAATTCACTCAGGGTGTAAATGAGGCATACTTCGGTATCGTCAAAGTTCATGTTCTCCCTCCTAATGAACTGTATATTCCAGTCCT
The DNA here is from genome assembly GCA_963969495.1 of Ceratothoa steindachneri. Lineage (NCBI taxonomy): Eukaryota > Metazoa > Arthropoda > Malacostraca > Isopoda > Cymothoidae > Ceratothoa > Ceratothoa steindachneri. Next base: position 71,247,940 of record OZ018327.1, on the reverse strand, counting down.
CTCTCAATCCGTAGGTGGTAAACTTACTTTCACACTCTGCACGACATGCGCTCAGCAAAACTCACATGAATGCGATTACTCTGAAGAGCAACGTATGATTTCTTGCGTGTACACAACCGCTGAATTGAAACTTGCACTGAAAAAAAATGTATAAGATCAAGAAAATCTACGAGTTTGGGGAGTTTGAAAAGAGAGATGGTTTGTTCGCGGAGTATATAAAAACTTTTCTAGAAGAAAAAATAGAAGCTTCTAGCTTCCCACTAGGAGTAATTGGTGAGAATGAAAAAATAGAATACTTGAAGAGAGTGAATCATGTTGTGAGGATAAACATTCAAATAAACAACATCAAAAGGAATCCTGGAAAGCGTTTTAGAGCGAAGCTCTGCCTAAATAGGTAAGGATTTCTTCCTGCTATTAGATATTTTTTTTCTGTGTTGATATATTACGTTCAAGATGTGATTTTGAAATGTTAAGACATTGTACAACTAATATAAAGTTAATAATTTATAAACATAAAGTCGATAATACTACTATAATAATAAATCAAAAATCATCCCATTGATCCTAATTATATTTATTTCTTTTACAGTCTCTGGGGAAAATTCGCTAAGAGGATTCGCAGAATGCAAACGGTCATCTGTGGTTCTGATCATGATGTAATCGACCTGATCAAAAACGACGACTACATTGTGAACTCGTTGGATGTAGTTGGCAATGCAAACATTGCGAAAGTGGAGAATGCTGAACATGTAGGAGTTGACTCCCAAGTAAAGAATCTTCCAATTGCAGCATTCACAACCTCCTATGCTCGAATCAAGCTCTATGGCCTCTTAGACTCGTTGGCTGAATGGTTGTTGTACTGTGACACAGACAGTGTCATCTTCATTGCTAGGAAAGATGATCCACAACCTCAACTCGGAGAATTCCTAGGTGATCTCAACCATGAGATCAAGGATGTGTACGGTGTTGATGCGTATGGGGATTCATTCTGCTCTACGGGTCACAAATCATATTCGATACGTATCCAAACGCTGAGTGGGGTGAAGTATATACTTTCTGCTAAAGGATTAAGCATTAACTCTCACACGAAGGATATAATAACCTACGATACTATTAAATTCATAGTTGGAGCCGATGATGATAGAGAGAAAGATGATAGTCATATCCTTGTACCATTTATGGGTTTCAGAGCCGAGGAACACGGTAGAGTAATTGAGTGAGAGGGGAAAAGGTTTTGAGAAAGACGTTTCGGAAACGTGGTGAGCTCCCAGGGAGTTACCGAACAATACCTTTCGGTTTCAAAGGGATTTTACAAGATATTTAAAATAATCCATTGAATGCCTGCTATTATTAGCTCTTACTTTATGTGCATATATATTTTTTCAATTATTAATATTATCATCTGATCTATATGAATAAAATAAAGATGAAATAATACCCTTTATGCTACCAATGTTTTATTTTGTCTATAAAATAACTCATCACATTCTCTTGACCTTGTGAGAAGTGGGCTTCTTTCATCATTGCCTCTTTAATCTTGATTTTCATCGTATCGGTGAGTTAATAGCAATACCATGAGAGAAATTGAAATAACAAGTGTTTTGTGTCAAATATAGCGATGTTTACTACTTTCTTCCTATCATTCACAATGTTAGAATACAATATGTAAAAAAATCTATCATCCCCTGTATTGTGACGATCTGATAGACCTCCTACAAAGAAAAACCGGTCAATAAGCTCGTTTTTTAATTTTTCACCGATGATTAAATTTTCTAAATCCATAAACTGGAGATTTCCAAGCACTTCTTTTCCGTTATTATAGTTGAAAGGTGGTTGGACTGACCCATTACAGAGAAATTCAATCCAATCAATTGGGTGTTCATGAATAAGTCGCCGAAGATGATCGAAGAAATCAACCGTAGATGAATAGTCTGGGCTAAATTTATAATCCGATCCACACACATCTTCAGTTGCAAAACATTTACTAAGTCTAGGTGCGGTACGGTGTGGATGGAGGTTCATCTTAGAACGTGAGGCATACAAAGAGGTTTAACGACAAATGATTTAAACAGATGGAAACTAGACGGACCAATCAAAGAATTGTAAAAAGTTAAATGGCAACTCCACGGGTATGTTAATACAAGAAAAATCATGAAAATTTAAAACGCTTTCAAGGGTGTTTCTCTGTATGTGTTTGTGTTGTGTGTGTGTGTGTGTGTGTGTGTAGGCTCTGAATCCTTCGTAAAAGGTCACTGACCAAAGTATTGGGCAGATGGGGGAAGGGAGAGGGGATACCTGCCAAGGGGCGGTCAATAAGTTTGGCAATTCGGATATAAGGAAACGAGATATGAGGAAAAGTGTTTTATTATTTTTCAATATAACTACCCTCGACTTCAATGCACTTGCGCCACTTGTCCCTGAGGCTTCGAATTCCCGACAACCAGAAACTTGCCGACTGCTGTTCAATCAACTCCTAGACAGCGAGCTGGACATCTTCATCGTCCCCAAACCGGCGTCCACGCAGTGCAGCCTTGAGCTGGCGGAATAAAAAATAGTCGCTAGAGGCCAGATCTGGACTGTAGGGGGGATAATTGAGCGTCTTTAATCCGCCCTCGCGCAGGGCAGCTTGTGTAACTCTGGCCTTGTGGACTTTGACGACGTTGAATTCAATCATGGGGGTTGAGGTTTCGTGAGGTTTCTAGCGACCCAACGGGCAGAGAACTTGGTCATCGCCAAATTGTCATGGATGATGTTGATAACACTTCCATGTAATATTCCAAGTTCTCGCTCGATTTCTTTGACCTTCACCCGTCGATTTTCGAGGCTCATCCTCTCCACACGGGCCACATTTTCCTCGTTGGTCACATCTGAAGAGCGTCATCTTCAAGGGACTCACGATCATGGCGGAACTCCCTATTCCAGCGAATAATGGTTTCATAGGAATGGCGGTGACGGTGTACACTGCAACCATGCCTCAATGGATCTCTTTTGCATTCTTGCCTTCCTTGGTCAAAAGTTTGATCACTGCGCGGTGTTCAACCTTCTCCATTGTTAAAAAATTTGTGACTGACTATCTGCAATCATCTACTGTTTCTTAAATAGACGAGCCAGGATAGGAGGTATACTGTTATTTCTGCGTACATTCCAGCGTCAGGCGACTTCGGCACGGAGGACTTCCGCCACGCCATGATACGTTTACCGAGCCCTTTCTCTTCCTCAGAGACCTGAACGATAGGTACCCCATTTGGGGAGACTACTCGATCAATCTCAGGGTCAGAATCTTGCTGACCTGATCGATGAGCTGGATATATGTCCTAAATGTGAATGTGCATATGGCAAGTAAGCTATACTGATGGACGAGTTGACTGATTCCGATTCTATATTTTAGTCATCCTCTCGTGTATGTGCGTGTTTGAATATATATATAAGCGTGACGTCTCAAAGGGGCGTGACCTTTTTCCCTTGACCTGGACGCGAGTCGGAGCAACGATCAGAAATGTTCGTTGGCTCTTTCTTGAGGCTCTTTCTTGGCTCTTTTTACGTTTTGGGCCCTATCCGTATCAGAGAGATCGCTAGCTTCTCACAGTCCTTTGGAACTTTCAACCATTCAAAGCATACATTAATTACCTTGTATTTGTTCAGCTTGCCCCTGTTATCTACCATTGAGACCTTTTTGACTAGCAGCTATTTCCTAGCGTGCGTATGTTAGCGTGTGTCCGCGTGAGACTCTGGCGATCCGCTTGCCCTATACATATTCCCTTATTAAATATACAATTGTGATATATCTTATTTCTCTCTAATTTTCTTTGGGTCACTATCTATTACATGGCATATTACTTCATTAATTCATGCGACTCCCCATTTTCAGGATTTCATAGGTCCACAGACGCAATCATTTGTTGAGGTTTCTCACTGGGCCTACCTTTCCTGAAATTTGGGTGCCACAGTCCTAATTTCCTTGCAATTTTAGTGCCTCACGTGTTGTGAGGGGCCCATTACTTGTCCTCAATAAATGTTGCTTTAAAATATGCTAAATAGGTTTGCTTGACAAATGTGCTGATATTTGCATCTTAACTTGAGATAGTGAAATTACCACAGATATAGCCGTAGGAGGCAAGGCTGTTTAGGCATTTACGATGAGAAGTAGCAGAAGCAGACATGATCTGAAAGAAAAGAAAGTATGTGAATAAAAATATGTTCAACTGTTACAAACTTCAAATGTATTGTTTGCAGAATACAAGAGTAGTCACCTATATAGAGCGACAAACAACCCCTCACCGAACTGTTTCACATGTAAATAAATGAATAAATAATAAAAACAATCAACTGACCAGTTCTATTAGGGACAAATAATACAATTTTACTTATTCAGAGACTAATCTGCACAGAGTAACTTGACGTGACTAAAGGAAACTGGTTGTAGTTTGAAAATCGATATGAAAATTTTCATCTGAATCAAGTAAAAAATCAAACTCAAGGAAATTGTCTTCAAAAGTTTTCCTAGTCTAATTGATATAAGTAATGGGGGGAGGGGTATTTTGAAAAAGTCATCCTTTCGATGCGATATGCCCTTAATATTATGGTCTAGGATTACCTGAATCCGGAAATACAAACATTTGGTCCATAGGATCATCATAGCCCCCCTGTATATACTGTTTGAAAGTTCTCACCCTGAAAATCACCCCAAAATATGATTTTGCATGGTAAGCGATTATTTTTAGGGTGCTTTCATGTGAACTAATGAGTGGAACAGAGTATATATAATATAGTATATTTAATATATAACATAATATATATATATATATATATATATATATATATATATATATATATATATATATATATATATATATTATAATTGTTTACAGGAACATAATACTATTTCTCTTTTTTCAGATTGAATAGATATGGCTAGCATAGACACGAGATCTCATTCCAAGAAGATTCTATGTAAGGTGGACTACTATATATATAGAGAGAAAAGTTCCCACATGGGATGTTCCCAACTGGCAAAGATGTCATACAGAATATGCTCTACTTGCTGCGGCCAAAGCCCTGGAGGCCAAGCTCGGTGCTCCAAGGATGCAGCTGCTCAGCTGCTAGCAGAGCTAGTTCAGGAACACTGGCTATTTTGCAGGCTGTACACCATCCACACCAGGTACATAAAGAAACACATCCTAAAGCTATAGGGTGAGTTTGTTGCTCTGATCCAGACATGGAAACAGCGACAAAGTGACAGTTTTCAAGGAAGAGCAGCAAGCTTCAATGAAAGGATGAAACAGCTGATGAACATATTTTGCCAGGACTTTGAAATACGCAAGAAGATGGAACTGAAACATGTGGTGAAAATGGGTGAAATGGAATGAGCCTTCCTTGAGGACCAAAGAACCCAGACCAAAATGTACTGTGAAGACTTCATGGACAGGAAATGGATGAAAACCATGGAGCTTCGGAGCAGGAATATGCAGAGCCTAGAAAAAAATGAGAGCTGAGTGTGAAAAGGAGAAATAAATCTCTGTCAGTCACATCCGTTGAAGACAGCGAACAGCCTGATTTTGAAGATGCTGGCATGGACACAGATGACACCTACTGTAATGTTTAAAGTAATAATTCTGCTGAACAAGGTGAGGGTCCAAGTGTTGAGAATCGGCCGGTTGTGACAGACACAGTAACTCAGCAGCATGATGAATTAACACGCGGATATCAGCACATCTCTGAGAGTATACGAAAGGTCCGACTAAAATTTTACGAGACTATTGACAAACTGAAGAGCTGTTATCACATGTCTGAGTGACAAGCAGAATCAGGTGAGCTTTTAGTCAGCAACAAGATCTTTTTGCGAAACTAGAAAGCAGATGATTGAGAAATTATTGACCTGGACACCCTGCTAGAATACAAGAGTGTCAGGGATGCAGGCAAAAGCATTGAAGTCATGGCGCTGGATGAGATCGTCCAGGAGATCATGAACTCTGATGAGCAAGTAGTTGTGACTTATTCTGATGAGAGTTTAAAAAAGCAAGGCGCTGGCTCTTTTTCCGTCCAGGGTATTACTGCCAATGGAACATACCGGGCGCTACCAACCATGAGCATTACTTTTGAGTCTAGGAATAACTTCGCTGCTCTCAGGGTGCCAGTTCTCTAAATTCTGGAGGCAAGTGGTTTTGAATATAAAGCTCTGTTCTAGAATATAGAGTTTGTAATTACAGAACAGACAGCTCACAATTTGAAAGTGGATGAACTATTGAAAAAAAGTCTAGTGTCTGAAGACATCCCAGATCACCTGTTCTTTAATGGACACCCAAATCTAATGTTTAATCGAATCATCACCAAACAGTAGGCTGAAATAGAGAACACGCTGGATAGAGAAAAGATCTACTCGGACTTCCTCGTCAATGCAACAACAAACCCAACATGTGGACTGAACAATCACTCGATTGTATCACTCGACTCATCAACCATGACTATGATCAGAAGCCATGGAATCAGACAAATAAATATGATATCCTCATAGCACCTCAACCAAACAAGTTTGTCAGCCTCATGCACGATCACTTTAATCGCGTGACACTGATCTGCGACATCGGTCTCTACCATGTGGAAGATGTGGCCTCCTTTCTGATGTGCTTCTTGAACTTGGACATCCTGAAGGTGGTGTACTGTGCAGGTGCCCTTCTTGGACTTCATCTAGTCGAGCGATACCTGTCTTTGACGACGTCAGCTGAAACAACCTAAAGCAAAATCATTCTAGCATTTCAGCAGCTGTACCAAGAACAGTAGGAGGTAAATTTGGACACCTTGTTTCAGGTTCAGGAATCAGCCTTCAAGTTTGTGTCTTAGGAAAGGTTCCAGCATAAAAAGTATGGTGAGGGCGTATCTGATGCCTGGCAAACTTCAAGGCATATGTGCATGGGGGTTAGGCTTGGTTAAACGGCTTGTGATTGGTATTTTCTCGTTCATACTGACCATCTCCACATTTTAAGGAGCGTATATCAAAAGGTTGGTACTCCCCCCCCCCCCCTTCCAAATATAAGGAAACATGAAAAATTCAAAAAGAAGTTGCTCGTGAGAGATAACTCCTTAAATCCAAAAGCCTTTGACTTTTAAGTGAATAGGTAAAAATTAATTACTAGTCAGAAAATAAAAGTGGCGGGATCAAAACCGACTGAATCCTCTTCGCTGAGATAGGGTAGATGGATATTTCAGTCCAATCGGCTTTCCCTGAACTTCCTGATTCGCATTCACCAAACTAAACGCTCATCAGAGTTTACCTCGATTCTGTATAGTAATATTTATATCAAAAAAATAGAAAAATAGATAACTTAAGGTAAAAGAGAAAGAAAGGTATATTTATAACATAGGGTGAAATAATGACAAACTCTGAAAATAAAGGGCATAATGAAGTTTTTAGCAAAGTAACCTACAGTTATTTTACCTGAATTTTATAAAATTAGGAAAACCTTCTATCTAGAAATATCTCATCTCTGTCAGACTGGAAACGAGCAGAATAGCCACGTATAAATAAAAGACGATTTCGGATAATGTGTTCTGAAGGGATATGCAAATAGGAGAGCCAATTTGGAGCAATTTCAAATGGAATTTTTAAGAAATTGATAAAATAAACTTGAAAACAAAAATTTTTAGAAGAGCGCTATTAAGTGAAAGTGTGGTCGGTTGAAATAAAAATGCGTGGAATAGGAATATCCTGAGTAAACTATCGCGGGATAGGACTTTTTCCTTAATATATATTCGTAAATATTTTCTTTTATTTAGTTTCCGATTTTCATGTGCTATTTTGAAAATAGACTATTTACAGCGTCCGGGGGGTCTAATTTGCTTCCTTTGGTAACTATGAATTTCGCGCATGCATATTTTATGGCGTCAGTTCTCTATTTTTTATATCATGGCTGAAATCACTCCTTCATACGTTACGAAAAGGCAAGCTGTGTCACTTTGGATTCACGCAGGTGGCTCCAATGCGAAAAAAATCCGAGTGCTTCAGTATCAATCTGAGGACGGTGCAGAAGATCAGATAAAAGTAGATTCTGTTTGGCTATGATTACGAATGTCCAGCGCCTCGGAGACGACACTCTAAGTATTTTGATACGAAAAGAACTCCCAGATTTGTCTCGTAGATCCAGGCTATCATTGACAACGATCCGAGTGAGGTATTGAGGTCCATAAGGAGGGACATGGGAGTGTCGGATCCTCTCATTAGACAGTTACTGCATGAAAAGTTCCGCTATTACTCATACAAGATGAGAATGTTCTAGTTTCTGTCGCCAAAGACAAAAGACCTGCAGAGCTTGGAATGAAACTGAAGTACCTCCTCACTTCTGGAATGTTTTGATTGTTCTAAAATGAGAATATTTTCTGCAAGAACCACTTGTTGGACTAGCAAAACAACGGCAGACCGTGTAAAGATGCACCAAGCCTCACGAAGAGCAAGTTCTCGGTCCACATCAGAATGTTTCAAGGAGTTGATGCTGGCCTGGATCCATGAGCTGGCAACTAGATTGTTGTATGTGATACTGCATGACACTGCGCCCAGCTTAGGGCCCTCATCGGCGCGCTCACTTCCCGCAATTCCCATATGCCCCAAACCCAGCAAAATATAATCTCGACATCCGCCCGTTTCGTCAAAACCGTGATATTTTGAAAGGGGGAAAATTAGTGTAGCGGTCCTTTTTAAAATTATTATAATTGGCGAAGTTCAGAAAAAAAATTATAAAAATTTGACCATGGCTGCTTCTTTTAGATTTTAAATTTTAATCTTAGTAACGGAGTGAAAGCTCCCCCCCCCCTAGAAGGGAATGGCAAAGCCATTGCCTGGTTTCACAATTAAAAAATTTTTAAGCTTTTATATATCTCCTACGATATGAAGTCAGGTGATGTTTTGATGAAGGACTACTCTTCTTTAATTGATTAATGATGGTCTTTGTAAAAGGCCAATATTAGTGCAGAAAACATCCTTGGATATAGCATCGTGGAGGTTAGCCCAAGATAGTCTGGCCATATCGCCTTAGTTGATGGCCCCCAGAACGTTTAATCAATTAGAAACCCTGTCAGGCGACTCTCCACCCCTCCATTATTCTCGGTTATCATCTCTCAGTGGAATTTCGAAAACGAAGAAGATTTCCCCACCCCCCAGCCGCTGTGAGACGCCTCTGACTTGGGGCTGTTTACACGGCTACATCCCAAGTCTCGCATTGGACGCCAGGTGTCCTATGACTCTCTCCCTAACTCCGTCCCTTGCAAAAACCCGCCGTATTTATGCGAGCGACTCCATTGATAGGCAGCGAGAGCTTCTTCCAACGTCCGTCCTTCAGATGGTTCCCCGTTGGGTCGCCGTGTCGACGCCTGTGATCCCTTGAGCGGACCTTACTTTCGTAATCTCTCTGGGCAGAGACGGATTACTCTACTTCGTTATTCCCAATTCGGCGGGCTAACCGGGATCAACTCTTCGCTCATTCCCTCCATTCTAGAAGGTCCGTGTACCTTAACCTCAACCTTTAGACAATAGCAGGGAAGTCCGAGAAGTTCTTCCGTGCAGACACCAGTCTCTGGGGCGGAATCTCCCCCCACCCTTCGTGATTCCCATTTGAAGGATAACTTTGGACCTGATCAACGCTCATCTTTCGCTCTACAAAGTCCCCCCGAGGCTTTGACCGGTAACGCCATCGAATTTGCCACTGCAGAGGTAAAACCGAGGTCCCAGTCCCGTGATTTTTCTTCCATTTAATTCACTCCCCGAAAAAAGCCGTAATTCCCCGCATTTAATTAATATTATCTCAACCCGCGTTCAATAACGGTCTTTCCAGTGATTGTTACTATTTCTGGGCTATTCCCATTTATTCCTTGTCCGCCTGTATTAATCGCTGGTCACTTATTCATTATTATATTAGTTTGCTTAGTTTTCGTGACCAATAATAATTCTATTATTTACTTGTCTATTAAAGATTATTTTTGTAAGAGGTTTTTCTTTCAATAACTCCTGAGCTGAAACGGAATAATCTTGATTCCCCCCTTTTATTAGCCAACCTTGGATTAACACACTCGAATATAAATTGGGCACAAGCCCTTAGCCGAGACTTGCCGGCCTTGTTGAATACCCGCGGGCCTAACTCCTCTGTATAGAGCGTGACAACACCGTGTCGTTCCTCGACACCTAAGTATATATATACATATATAACTATATATATATATTTATATATGTAATCTAATAATTAAAATTCTGGTGTCAGGTGTTGGGTCAGAATTTTGAGACCAGTCGAACCATTAAGCTTTCAATCCCTGCCCCCTCCCCCCGTATTGTGTTATTGTCAAGTTTACCTAATTCACTCACGGTTATTTAAAGAAGTGAAACTAACTAATATTTTGTTCTTATTATTTTATTAGTGCTATTTAGTCGTGGTGATTAAACTCTTAAAATAATCCCGAGCTGGATTTAAGAGTATAAGGCTTTCAAAATCTAAAGAGGTAACTCTTTTCAGAGAGTTGTGGTTTTTCTCTGGTGTACGCTTTCCTGTGTGGTTCTGTGTATTGTTCTGGTTAAACTCTCAATGGGTAAATTGGTTGTGAGAATAGCTACGTGAGAACCCCGATATGGTAGTCAAGTATTTCTGTGTACGTGCGAGCACTATCCGTATACGACGTCAATATGTCATCTTTTGAAATATTTTTAAACCAAGGAAAAATCCTCGGTCTAGCGGACAAGGAGCTAATCGTTTACGGCCAGGATAGAAAGATGCGAAAAGGAAGAAAAAAGAGAGAAAGAAAAAAAAGAGAGTGAAGAAAGAAAAGAGAGATAAAAAAGAGAAAGTGAAGAAAGAAAAAGAATAAGAGTACATGAACGGGAACGGAACCATAACCAATTGGAGACTCTTTGCGTAAGTTCGCGCAACGAACTTCCCTCGAATCTGTCGGTTAAGCTACCAGCGTATAAGTATGGTGATGATTTCTGCGCTTCCCTCAGCCACTTCAAGAAAATCTCAGAGGTGAATTCTTGCGACATTGAGGAACATGGTGTTCCCCACCTTCTCCCACTTTTAAATTCCTACTTGCAGGAAATTTTCATATCTCTTCCCAGTGAGGCAACCATTAATTATTCTACCCTTAAGGCAGAATTACTAGCAGCTATTAATATGAACCTGGACTTTTACCGGGCCAGGTTAAAGATAGCTGAGAACCTACCTTTAAAGAATGTTTGGAAGAGGCCTACGTGTACGGGTCAAGCGTACACGTCAAGTCCACCGTCACCTAAGGGAGAAATCCCTCCCAAGTCTGCTAACCACAATAAATCCCCGTGGATCAAGGTTAATGGTCTTCCTAAAACCAAGTTTTCCCATAAGAACAAGGAGATGTCAAACCCCCACTTTCTACCCCCCCCCCTCAGAACTACTATCCCAGGAGGCCTATTGTCTGTTTTACTTGTAGCGTGCCCGGCCACATATAAACAAATTGTCCACAGAATTATCAATTTCTCTCTCATCCAGTGCAACAAATTCACCAAATAAATGCCTCTCCCTCCCATCCTCCTGTTAACCCGGCTGTTGCGGCTTCTGTCCCAGAAAATAAACCCCCGGGACATTAGGTAAACTTCCTTTTTTGACAAAAGCTCCCCTGATGGGCTTGAATTTGAGGAAGGGGCGGTAAATGGGTGCCGTGTTTCCACCATAGTACACGATACAGGATGTACCTGTATCGTGGTATCTGAAAAAATACTTCCCCCAGTAGGCCCCAAACATGAGAAATATGCGTTGGTCCATGATTACTTTAGACGCGCTAATCGGTTCCATGTAATCCTCTGCTTCCTAGAATGCCCGTACGTTACCGGATGGGTATAAGCAGTCTCTGCCCCTATTAAGTTCTGTTTGGTACTAATAGGCCAGAGTCCCCAGATCTTCCCTGATACGATTGCTTAGCCTGTCGTTACGAGGGCTCAGGCAAGAAAAGAGGTTGACAACCCTGAATCCTTGGCAACCAATGAAAAAGTACACTGTAATCGTTGTCTTAAAAGCTCAGTATTTTGATACAGAGATTGCTCGCTTTCTGAAAGTTACGCGATACTTTGTTTCCTAAGTTAGAAAAAACCTGGAAGCTGCTGATAGGGATTCAATATTAGCAACAAAACTCAAATGAAATGCAAAGGGTTCAATAACATTACCTACACGAAAACTTTTTAAAAGACCCGAAAGTTTTCAAAATGCACCATCAGAAGAGTTGTGCATGAAAATATCCGTTACAAGTTGTATGTGATGCGGAGAGGTAAGTTTATATCAGGTAAGACGAAAGAGAATCGTTTAATCCGTGCAAAGTTCTTGCTTTGCATGTTGAAATTTAAAGAAGCCAGAATGCTTTGATTTTTCTCGGATAACAAATCTTCGACTAGGAGCTATATGTAAACTAAAGGAATGAGGGTTATGTAGAGTGCCAATTAATGCTCCAACTGTAATTCATAACCAATTTTAAGCATCTGTGATGGCTCTGCTAGTCTATAGCAGTGAGAGATGTCATTCCTCCCTCACTTTTTTCTCAGGGTTCAAGAGTCGATGCTGGATAGACAAAGTAAACAACTGAAGACCTTACATCTTCCAACGAGTAGCTGCACCATCTCATAACGCTATAAAAATTCAAGCTTGGATGCGCATCAATTTCCATGAGCATGTTTTCTGGTCCGAGAAATATAGCATCCTAGTTCATCCAACCTCAATCAATTGGAATATTAAGAATAGAAGATAATCTGGAGAGAAGTCAATCAATACTACCATAACACCATTCAATATCTTAATCCGCTATAACAAAGAATATGTCCACAAATGATAAAGCTCATCTGATTCAGACATGTCAACGCTTCAGAACCCAAATTGAAGCAGAAATTATGGTTAAGAGTAGATTTTTTTGAATAGGCGTGTTATAAGGATTCTCAATATCCTGTGCACCAATTCTCATTTAAATACAGATTTTTTATGATATGCTATGGTTCTTTTTCTATACTCCAACAAATGACCTCAAAATAGGGACGCACCTATTATATTATATGCTTAATAACCTATAGGAAATACGGAAGGAAAGATACTCAGGAGATTGAGTCTTTTAATATAACCAAACAACGATTAAATATAGATTAAGAAGGAAGGAAGAGAGAAAGATAGCACACGGAATGAATGTTTAGTCTGGCATATCCAGCAGCAACCGCTGGCAGCACATGAAAGTGACATATGGTTACCTCATGCTACGTTTTTCCGGATTGTGGTACCAGTTTTTATTTCTTTGGGCCTTTAAATACATTTATTATATATCACTTTTAATGTGATTTTTAATTAATATAAACAAAAAACCGTACCTCTTCCTACTAGAAAAACACTTGTTTTGTTTCTCACTGGATGAAAAAACCTAAACTTCGTTATACAAAAGGCTTCTTGAATCAACCTTTGGGGGGGGGGGGGGTAGGATGGTAGCTCAGTCGATGAGCGTCGTGGTCATAATAGCGATGAGCTCTTGATGACACAGGTTCGAATCCAACCCCTTTATTCATTTTCATATAACGGTTATAAATAGTTTTCCCTATTTTATCCCTTTTTATATCTCCCATTTTCTTCCTTAAGCTTTAAATGGTTCACGTAATATTTTCCTTAGCTTTTATCAGGGTAGTGATACCAGTTTTCATTTCTTTGGCTCTTTAAACATAAACACACACACACACATACATACATATATATATATATATATATATATATATATATATATATATATAGATTTTACAAGAGAAAGAGAAAATTTGACTCGAATGAGCAAATGAGGTAAGAAACCGGAGTTTTTTAGAGGCATGAGAAACGGACATTAGAAGAACCAACAATCCAAGGGAGCAGAGGGTGGCACAATGAAGGCGAAACGCCAGGGAAAAAAAAATTAAAATTCCTTGACGGGACTCGAACCCGGGTCTGCTGATTGCCGATCAGATGCTTTACTGCTAAGCTAACAAGCACAGTAACTATATTACGCCAAAAGTTAGTACGTCCCTAAGCTATTGTTTTTATGTCACATACAAACAATGAGCCTTTAAATTGTGAGCGGGTAAGAGGATGTGGTATAAAAATTCCTTAGAAGTTCCTAGCTTAGGGAGTACTGGGTTTGATGGGGTAACGACTTGGGCGAAATATAGTTGCTGTGCCTGGTAGCTTAGCAGTAAAACATCTGATCGGCAATCAGCAGACCCGGGTTCGAGTCCCGGCCAGGAATTTTCAAAGACTTTTTTCCCCTCGCGTTATTTCTGTCTTCTTGGTAAAGGATCGCCTTCATTGTGCCGCCCTCTGCTCCCTTGGATTGTTGGTTCTTGTAATGTCGCTTTCTTAAGCCCCTAAAAAAACTCCGGTTTTTGGTCTCATTTGCTCGTTTGCGTCAAATTCTCTCTTTCTCTTGCATATGTATATATTGTCAGATAGACAAGGTTTCTGCATCTTTCTTTCTGTCTTCAATTTATTTGAAAGGCAGAAAAAAATTATAGCGAAAGCCCTGCGGTCGTTGTAGTTTTTACCGGCAGAAATTGTATTTGCACTTTCTTTTTATATATATATATATATATATATATTTATATATATATATATATATATATATATATATATATATATATATATATATATATATATATATATATTAGTGTAGTTTGGTAGCAGTCTTTCGTGAATACAAATTTTATTGAAGAACATTGTGTATTTGGCCTTAATTAATTTCCTTTGGCAACTTTCTTTTTTCTAACTATCATTTTTATTCCATCTTTTAGATGGTGCATTACTTGTCCAGTTTTCATCTCCTTTTTAAATGAATGTGTTTGATAAAAAACAAACTGAATTGCTAAGCTTTCGATCTTATTCGATCATCTTTGGAGGGTTGTGGGATTTTTTGCCTCCTTTACCGATGTACTAAATGAAATGATAATCTTGCATAGAGTAAAGTGAAAGAAAACGATTTTTAAGGGGTATTTATTCACCTTGGTTAAACGTAACGTTAGAGGAAATAAGCCACTATTGTGCGTGGAATTTCTAAAATAGTTTTAATGTACGATTCCAGCTTGTCGCTTGACTGTTGATGGCCTGCTTATCTTCATTTATTAATAAGGCTTCTAAGATGTTAAGCCTCGCTTTATTAACCGCTTTTTTTTAATAATGGTGTTATCAATGAGCATATCTTTCGTTAGGTTAATATTATGTACACTCTCCATATGTTTTTTTGGCCGTCTGCTTTGTAGGTGCATAGTTAACCATCTAGAAAGTGTGGTAGTTGTCATGCCAATCTCTTTATAGTTATTATAAAGCTTACCGTCTTTATCGGGGCAGGTAAATTCGTAAATTACGAGGGGTGGTCAATAAGTGGTGCAATTCGCAAATAAGGAAACGAGATATGAGGAAAAGTGTTTTATTATTTTTCATTATAACTACCCTCGACTTCAATGCACTTGCCCCACTTGTCCTTGAGGCTTCGAATTCCCGACAACCAGAAATCTCCCAACTACTGTTCAATACACTCCTGGACGGCGAGCTGTAAAATCTTCATCGTCCCTAAACCGGCATCCACGCAGTGTAACCTTGAGCTGGCGGAATCAAAAGTAGCCGCTAGGGGCCAGATCTGGACTGTAGGGTGGATCGTTGAGCTCCTAGAATCCGCACTCGTGCAGGGCAGCTTGTGCAACTCTGGCCTTGTGGACTTTGATGATTTTCGAGAATCATCCTCTCTACACGGGCCACAAATGTCATCGTTGGTCACGTCTGACGGGCGTCCTGGACGGGGGTCATCTTTAAGGGACTTATGATCATGGTGGAACTCCCTATTCCAGCGAGCAATGGTTGCATAGGAAGGGGCAGTTTTGGTGTACACTGCAACCATGCGTTCATAGATCTCTTTTGCATTCTTGCCTTCCTTGGTCAAAAGTTGATCACTGCGCGGTGCTCAACCTTCTCCATTGTTGAAAAATTTGTGACCGACGATCTGCGATCAGCTACTGCTTCTTGTCCTAACACCCGAACAAACAGCCATCCCCCTTCCGATTCGCAAAACTTATTGACCGCTCCTCTTATTTTGATTGACTTGAGATTCGAGAAGTTAGGGCAGATGTTAATTTTCCTTAGAAGATTGCTGACTTTTGTTGTTTTTTAATAGTTGATAAGTTGGATTTTATTGGTTTGATTTTTAACCTTTGAAGTTACGGTTAATAATCTCCTTGATGTTTTTTTCATCTATTTTATAGGCCGTAGACATCTAGTTTCTGTAATACACTTTGATTTTATTGACTCCTTCATGATTACGTTCAGTTTTATCTGCATGTTTGTAATGATTATTTAAAAATGATTGGAGTTGTTCATCAATCATGCTGTTTGAGAAACGATTATTCACGAGTATTTGTTTTACTCTTGCAATCACTTGGTAGAAAAGTTCCCACGTAGAGCAGCATTTATAAGCTCGGAGGATGTATGAGCCGATTACGCTTATTTTGTACCTTTCAGGGCATCCACTCTCTGCCTTGAGGCATCTTCCCATGTCCGTACTTCTCCTATGTACTTTAGTGATGTAGTTGCCATTGATGTTATGAATCTCAACATCAAAGAAAGGGAGTTTATTGCCCATGCTCAATTCATAAGTAAATTTTAGCACAGAGTTCTCCTCAAAATGTTGCTTTATGTTAAAGAGATGTTCTTCGATTTAGACGTTGATGTAGATGTCATCTACATATCGGCAATATGTGAAAGCTTATTTTCCATGGTGTCCAATAATCTCTCCTCGAGGTGATCCCTGTAAGAGTTAGCGAAGGTCCGCCCTAAGGGTGACTCCATAGCCACTCCATCTACTTGCGTGTATAGATACCGTCCCGTGTCCTGAACGGCGCCTCTGATGTGCATGAACGTAACATGCTCCTTAAGATGTTTTGGTCAAGATTTGGAGGAGACATTGTAGGATGATGGCACAATGAGCGATAGGCACATTCGTAAACAGGCTTTCTACGTCAAGGGATGATATTAGTCCTGAAGGTCTTGTAACGTGGAGTATGTCAATGAATTCCCCCCATAGGGGAGAGTGGCGAAGCAATTGCCTGCTATGTATATATATATATATATATATATATATATATATATCTTTATGCTCTCTGGGCACACACTGATATTTTTTCCTTCTACAAGTTCCGTGGAACTCCTGGTTAGTACCCTCAACTGATGAGATAGAGAGAGAGAGAGAGAGGAGGTAGTACTAACCTTTTCAAGGAAGAATTTCAAATATTATGATCATTCTTAGCGTCCTCTGCCAAGCAGAAGAGGTGCACTTCATTAATTAATGGGTCGATTTGAACTTAACAGTGTGTTTTTCTAGAGAGGCAGACTGCCTATGAACACAGTAAGCTCGTCGAGGGTGGGAAGACTTTTAAATAATTTAATTTCAGATTTTCCGACGTGATTCCATCAGATTCAAGAGCCCACAGGAGATGAATTCAACAATAAACTAAAGATTTGTCTAAATAGCCACTCTTGAACCTAAGAATTCCGTATCTTCCACTGTAATCATCGAAAATGATGTTGAAGCCCTTTTTCACCATTCAAAATTATACGGTCTTAAATAAACTCAACAGGATTAATAGACTCCCTCTAAAATTCTTTTTCAAATTAAGAAAGAAGCCCAACGTACTGTTTAGTTTGCAACTCGACAACACTGGCTGTCTATTATGCAATTCCAATCTTTTCCTAATGAAAACGAATTTCTTGAAATTGACTCAAATCAAAATGAAGCCGCAATACCAGCGTTCGCTACATCCTTGAATTATATCTCGATCAGTTAAGGTTAATACGGAATAACGAGATTTCTAAATATAAATATTATGACTATTACATTATTAATCCTAGATTATTGTACAAAAATTAACAATTCACCTCTCTATATGCACACAGAGGTGCGTCTGAAAATACCCAAAATGATAAATTTGACTAAGGTTCAAATGAATTTTGTTAAACTCTTTAAATATACTGGGGTGGACTTCACAGAGCACCTTCATGTCAAACAATCAAACTCTACGTTCATCTCGGTAAGTGATTTTATAGTTAATCTTTGCATGTGGACCACTAATTGTCGAGCAGCCACGCTCCACTCATTAGCGACTTAATTATTTGAGGGAACGGTTCCATGTGGATCATAGCGTGAAGGGAAGAATCATAAACAGGTGGATCTGCAAGATCCCATCACCAAGGATTTGGGAGCACACTATTCTCCCTGCATTTGATCTTGGTCGGGGCCGACCAATGAATATCAGGACATCTGTCGTAGACTTTCAGCCATCAACTTCTTTTGGAGCAGATATTTCAATCTCTCTGTGCACCTTTATTTGAGGACAAGATAAATATAACATGGTTAGCATTTTGAACAGAATTAAAAATACTTGAAGCAGCGCTTGCTCTCCTAACGTCTCCCGGATGTTCACAAATGAGTTTATCGAAACTAGACGTGTCTTAATAAACTTTATACTGTGAAACAGTGGTTTACTTATATATATATATATATATATATATATATATATATATATATATATATATATATATATATATATATATATATATATATATATGAAAATTAACCCACAGGAAAATGAAAAGGTGAATCCAAGCACTTTGGAATTATATTTGCAAGTTTATTTTCAAGGAATAGCATGAAAATGGAGAAGCCAACCTTATATAAGGTGAAAAGATACAAAGGGAATGCCTATCACATAGTACAAACCAATAGAAAAAAAAACACAAAAACAAGAGAGAAAAATACCAGAAAAAGAACGATTGGGAACTAATAACAGACATGTGCATCCCTAAAATAATATACAGAGATATTAAGTTGCTTAGAAATACGGGTGAGACAAATAATGGTTCAAAGTATGGCAAGATAAGACAATTTTGGTAAATGAAAACTGGTGGGTTATCAGTTCTATAAAAAGTTCTTTTTGCAAAGTTTAATGAGGTTATGCAAATATTGACGAAGGTAGCAAAGTTTCTTACCTATTTCAAAGATATTGGACAATTCTTTTCCAAAAATTCCGGACCAACAAGGCGTAATGCAGCAGAAACATAGAAGTGAATACAGACCGTTTAATTTTAACACTATGATGAGAATAAAAGTGAATATATGAACTGGAGTTAAAACTTGACGGCGTCCTATGTATCAAAAGGTCAAGAAAATGAAGATTCCAATTTTCCTCACTTTCAAGTGACTAAAGTATTAAGATTACATAGAAAATTGGGAATATCTTTGGAGGAAGGCAAAAGGCATATAATATCATCAATGTAACGGTACCATACAATAGGAAAATCGACGATTTGAAGCAAGAATAACGTTTCAAAGAATTCCATATATAAATTAGAGATG
Organism: Ceratothoa steindachneri; assembly: GCA_963969495.1. Taxonomy (NCBI): domain Eukaryota; kingdom Metazoa; phylum Arthropoda; class Malacostraca; order Isopoda; family Cymothoidae; genus Ceratothoa; species Ceratothoa steindachneri. The sequence goes on along the minus strand of OZ018327.1, from coordinate 71,228,554 downwards.
GTGGGAGATTTATCATTGAATAAAAATTTATAATTATTAACACAAGGAGAAATAAGACTTAGGAAAGTATTGACCGGTACACGGAGATCTAAATTATGTAATTTATCGCAAAGGAGAGGAAGATGATCGTCTAAAGGAACTTTAGTAAACAAAGAACAAACATCAAAGCTGGCAACAATGAAATTGTTGGAGTAAGGTATTGTATTAAGCTTCTCTATACGTTCACAACTATTTTTAATATGAGATTGGGGAGATGGACCCCACAAGCCATTCTGATAAGGAATATAGCAGAGCCTAACGAACTCATAATGGAGCTCATAGGATTATTAGAACTATGAGTTTTTACCAAACCCTACATATATGGAAGAGTAACGTTGCTAGATTTAAATTTAGTAATTAAATCAGGAAAATACTTTAAAAGGGATCGAATGTTTTCATGAAATCCACTGTTAATTGTTAATGTAGATTTTTGTGGTAGCACATCATAAGTAGATTTATCTTTTAATAATAAGTTTATTTTTTCAATATAATTCACTTTGTCCATAATAACAACGTCACCAGATTTGTCTACTTTCGTAATATGTATAGAGGGATTTTTTCGAATATAAGATATAGCACGGTTAAAACGCCAAGGATAATTTAGGTGGGTAGGAATAGATAAGCACTGATAAACACAACCCTTGGTGGTCGAAACACTTCTAAATCTTTACATTTTATGATTTCAGAGAGGTAAGTCGCATTTGAGAGCGAGGTTATGGAGAAGATATTCAGATAAAAGGATACCAATTATTTGACAAAGAAAAAATGAAAACATATCAAGGTATATTGTTATGTATTCTAACCAAGATGCTGCCATTATAGCATTACTTTTGTAAGAAAACACTAGGTTTGTAATAGTATATTCTTAACAAAGCATAATTTGAATAATTAAAATATGATGTAAAACTCTTATAAGCTCGCCAAAACCTTCTCAATTGACGGGCACTGCTTTTATGTTCTTACCATCGTTATAACTTTGTTTGTTGTTTCTTTTTCTCCGTCCTTCTCTCTGTTTCGACCCAAATCCTTCACTTTTAACTACCTCAGGATGATTAAATTATCGTAAATCATGAAGAGGTCAAATTTTCTGCATATGTGAAAATTTAATCTGAGAAAAATTAATTAAATGTACATTGTGACTTAGTGAGGGCTTTATTCTCTGACCTCTGGTAGTTAAAACAGAAGTGTAAATGATTACCCATAAATGCAGTTCACTCGTGATGGACGTTTGAAATGGAATGCCGTCAATAAATTGCTTTTTTCATATAAATTCAAATTGATATGAAAAGAGATTTTCCTCAATAGTGCGGGAAAATAAATTAAAATGATTATATAGGAAATGATAGAAGAACAAATTATATTATTAACTCTTTATCAATGTCAAATACACGGACGATGAGACCTAAGTTAGAATTCTACGATCTCACCTCGACATCCAGGTTCGTTGTTTTCTTACTTTTCAAAATCATCTAGGAAAAGAAATCCATCAATAAACTGCAGTGGCAATAAAATTGAGCACATACACTTTCTGCTTTTTTTTTCGTAAGCGTTAACAACATAAATTTATGTCACATCTAATACAATAACAATGCATATGAGAAAATTGCCATTATTTGTACTTAACCTATTAAAGAGAAAATGGTCCACATATATTGCTAAAATAAATATATGATTCACTAAATTCGCAAAACTAAACCATCCTTAGAATTACCAATTCTCCTTGACTTTCCACAGTTTTGTAATACTGACACTTCTAGCTGAGTATTGATCACTTAAGGAATTGTTTCGTATATCACTTGGAGTCGAAAAGATGTGTTTTAAATATTTTCCCCCGTGAAGTTTCATTTGTTGACTAATTCGACAATAAGAGGTTGGTTAAATGGTTAATAAATGCGGGAAGCAATGAGAAAATAAAAGACAAAAGACAATAAAAGAGAAGCAGTAATGATATCGCACGGGAGAAGGGAGAGGAGAATATTTCACGTAACCTAACTTTAATTTATCTGTCCGCAGAGAGTATTTTATGGCACACAATACAGAGATCCAAACAATATTCGTTGTACTACTTGGACTTAGGTTTGATTTTAAGTATTTCAAGAAGTTGGATTTAAATCAAGAAAGATAAAAGGAAGAAGACTGAGTCAGATGCGTAGCCACCTATGTAGAAGCTGTTGAACAGCCTCGTTTTGTCTCAGTTCAGTTGGAGATTGACATCAAGATTTGCTGTTGAGAGAACTGACGAATCTCGTTCCCTCTTTCGGATCCATTTCCTAAATGAAGACTAAGCTCGGATAGGGAGAAGGTGATCTTTGTCCTGCGCGCGCAACATTTAATGCTTGAGAACCACACATTCTGGAAATACGGTGGGGGTTAATATTGAAGTGTAAGAACGAATTATTTTTCACACCGTGGACGAGAAAATGGCCTTATCAACCAACTGAGAAAAATTTCCCTATTTGTTGTTGATTTCTAAACCACATTTAAATTACGCCCTCATCCTAGCTTCAATTGTTCTTTTAGCATTGATCTTTGAATTTCTACCATCTTCAAAGTTTGTGAAGAAAAAAACGATATCCGGGCAAAATAAAAAAATCACCAGAATGTACAATAAATTCACTATATAAAATTGATTTCTATATCCGTATTGAGAATTATTTGAAGATATATGATAAAAACTTGATGTCAGATAGAAGTGCTTTGAGAGATAAATATAATATGTAGAGGAATTAAAACGTAACGCCACCCAGAGGGGCAAGCAGACATATATATTAAAATTCCTTTTCAGAGAGTGCGTGAGAACGATAGGCGTTTGAATAATAGTCAAACTGCCAACGGGCTCTGATCTCCCCGCCGAGTGGGTAGCCGAGTCGGGCTGCCAGACTAAGGTAGCCTTAAAAAGCCATTAAGCAGCTCTCAAAAGATCCGATTACCTATGATGTCAGGAGGCCCGCAGTCAAAGCACCAAAGAGCGGTGTCCGATCAAAAAGACCACCAAGGAGAAATAATGTGACGGTTGTCGGTGCCTATCATTAAAAAGCAGACCTGGGCTCCGCGGTGTAAACATCCCTCCCCCCTTGCGCTCCCCTCAGTGACATTACCCCGTCGCCCTTAGGTGGGGCGGTCCCCGTTCTATAAATATGCCCCGTGAGAAAGGAAATGGATTATTCTGTCAGAGACGATAGAGGACTAGATTTTTTTGATCAGTCCCTCGCCCAGTTCGGAACTTGACTTCTAAGAGTTAGAAGTTCGTCTATTTTTCTTATTGGTGCCATACCGATTTATCCTTCGCAAACTTAGCAAGAGGTCTGGCTGGATCAAAATTCCTAAGTGCCAAACAGGAATTTCGAGAGCAAGACAAAAGAAGATCCGTTCACCCTTGAGGGACTCTTAAATTGCAATCTGAGTAATTTTGAGAGAGGAAGAATTAATCCCCAAGTAACTTCCCTTAAATTACTTTCGGGATCACCTCGTGTACCAAAACCTAGTTTGGTAACCCTGCGAAGTAGACGAGGGTACAAGAAGAACTCAAGAGCTACCAATGAGACTACTCCTTGAGCCAGAGAGCACAACTCCTCTCCGTCTTTTAGACTTATAACTGGATGGATAAAGTCATAAGAAGAAAGCTACATCAGTTTTTACCGTCTTGGTGACAACCACCCTCCTTCCACTGCAACGTGAAGACTCGTGAAAAATCCAGTATAACGATATCCGTCAACTCCTGTTCCTATCAAGGTCATGTAAGTCCGAATGACTATATATATATATATATATATATATATATATATATATATATATATATATATATATATATATATATATATATATATATTTGATTTGATTAAGTAGGATTTTAATGATGTCCAAAGCGAACTAAAGGAGATATAGTATTCCGTGACTCCTGTTATATTTTTAGATAGATTAGAGGAAAGTAAATTGTGGCTTAACTCTGTAACTTAGAGGCCTCCATAAATTAGCTATCTGGCAATTGGTTTGTTTACGTAGAGTCTACTTGTTTTGATCAGAGCTCTCGTCAGGAGTATGTTCATATGCGATTCATGCGAACCATGTTAAACTTATAGAATTTAGTCTAAATATTTGAGCTAATTGATAAATTAAAAGATATATATTTTGGGTTAATTCTTGGTGTTTCACTGGATCCTTACGTGTTGACCGGCTCTTTCCTTAAAACTGATTAAACACTGTGGAAACTCTCATAATATAGTAATTAAAGAGTCCACTCAGCTAATAGAAGAATTATATCCCGTCCTAAGTAGTAGTGTCAGACTGGCTTGCTAGAGTCATTAAATATATAAATAGTTTGGCAAAAAGAGGTGTAGTATCGGAATAATTGTTAAACGGCCAACAGTTGAAGAATAATTCTCCGACAAATGTAGGAAGACAATTCTTCGAAATTATAGGTTGGTCATTTCTTGATTCTTACTGATGAGTTTTTGTAGTATGTAGTAATAGTTTGTAAAGGTATTTATTCTTCTCTCCTGTAGTGTTCTTTTTATTAAAAATGGCAAGTATTTGCGGGAGTGTAGGTTTTATTTAACTGGTTCCAAGAATTAATACTAATTTTATTTGCACAAATTCCTGAAAACAAATGGTAATATAATCATTCTTTCTTCTTTGAAGAAAGCAGTATAAAATGAACTGAGCATAAGCTTTTGGAGAAGTGCAAGAAAACTAGGCCATTTGAGCTTTTCCACGACGCATAAATAAATTAAAACAAAAGCCGTTGTTCAGCATCTACTCAAAGATATCAAATTGTCCAAGTAAGAAACTACTTCTCAATATAAAATCAACGTTTTATTTAATTACCTCCCCACTCTTGACAATCCCGCTGACTGAATTACCCCTTGCCTCTCCCTTAATTTAATTCCAAAATAAATCTTTGGATTCATGGTCCCTCGTTAATTTTGGAACGGGTCATGTGGCCCGAGGTGGCATTGAAATGCCTTAAGGAGTCTTCCGAAAATTTTATATTCTCCCATTTAACAATTAAAACCGATGCCGTTTCCCTCTTACCCCATTAATTTGTTTCGGATTCAAATCAACTTTTCCCTATTATTAGCTTTTTGCTAAACATTTATTTTCAAATTAAAGAAAAAAACAATTAGATGTTCATTTTACCACTCACTTGTATTGGAATTCCAGCATGCAAGATTGAAGTTGCATGACGGAAATCCAATACAAGTGAGTGGCAAAATGAACATCTAGTTTGTTTTTTTCTTTAATTTAAAAATAAATGCTTATCAGAAGGCTAGTAACTCGGAAAAGTTGATTTAAATCCGCACAAATTAATGGGATAAGAGGGGAACTTCAATCCTTTCTTAATCAAAACCAATTTCTCGAAGAGGCCCCGAATCAAATTAATCCCCAATTCCTGCCCTAGTTAACGACTTGGACTTGTTTTAGATCAACATGGTTTAATCAGAAGTAAGGAAAGAATGTCTATATCCAACTATCACGATTATGACGTCATTAACCCTATCTTATTGGGAAAGAACCATCATTTAACCCTTCTAATAGTGCGCGATTGTCATGCGAAATGCAAACACTTTATGATAGACTCAACTCTTACGATGCTGAGAAGTAAGGGATACTTGGTCATCTCCTCACGTCAAAACATCAAAGGGATCCTAAGCGAATACATTATGTGCAAAAAGTATAACTCTTTCGCCTTTTCATCCTCTAAAATGACAAACTTTTCTGAAGACTAAATGATTTTTTTAAACCCTTTAGACACACTGAAGTGGAATATACAGGCCACTTTTCTGTTAAGCAAAATGATTTAACCATTAAACTGTACCTCCTAATTTTCACTTGCCTTAATGTACGTGCGGTACATCTCGAATTGTTACCATCCATGTCTACATCCAAATTTATCAAAGCTTTTCAACGTTTCTTCAACCTCTATGAAATCCCAGATTTTGTTTATAGCGATAATGCCAAAACTTTCGAATTAGGAAGTAAATTTTTTTCCCGATGTTTTACTCTCTAAAGAGTTGGGAAATCACATGGTCGCCAACAATATTAAACACCTCACAATCGCAATATTTAGTACCCCTCCCCAACCTCAAAGGCAACCTGCCTTGCGAACAGAGTGTAAAATTAAGGAAATTCAAGACTTAGAGAAATATCTTTAAATCAAATACTCCCTTTTCAAATACGCACTCCCCTTTTAAATACGCACTCCCCTTTCAAATACGCGTTCATCCTTTCAAATGCACGCTCCCATTTCAAATACGCCCTCTTGAGTTTTTAGTAAAATTCTGAACTTCGGAAACTTTGACAGTTCAAAGATTTTTTCTGTGTAGAGGCCATTCGAGCGTTCCCACGCTCTCCACACATCCCTACATGTGCATGCATGGGCGTTTCCATCCCACTTTGGTGGTGCGGTTGCCTCATACGCCTCCATAAAAGGCGGTGGAATGGAGTTTCCTTCCCCTCACGCCTTGAAACTCCCGCGCTCAGGGCAGATTTTCTTTTGGATCTTCACATCACATATCTCCTTGAACTTGACTGATGAACGTCAGCTCCTCAAACTAGCCAGACTAGTCACGTTCGTTCCCATTCAAAATGCAGTGTAGTGGTTCTCGATGGTAAGGTTTAAATTTCGAGGCTACTCTAGGTAAGTATACAGTTTCAGATTCCCGGAAGAACTGAGCCTGTCCTTTAAACTTCCCTTCTTGTCAACTCCTCATTATTTATTTCCCTTAATCTTTAAAAGGACCAACTGTAAATAAACGAGGGTTCTCTAAACTAACTTTACTTGGAGAATCTCCCCCGAAGAGGCCACTTATATCTTTTCAAATCCTCACTGTTCTTTAACCGCTTGACTTTTCACTGGCTACCAGCCTCTATTTTGTAAATTAACCAAGTACGTTGGTTTCCGCCTTTCAAACCAAGGCATTAGGACTAACACAAGTCCTGTTAAATATAATCGCTTAGGCAAAAGAAGTGAGGAAATTCATACGTATTTCAGAAAATCATAATCGATACTGTCTTTGGCTAGCAAACAACTAAGTTTAACATGTTTAACATGTCTTAAATTATGAAATTTTGATCAATATCCTCTTATATTAATGAGATCGAGTCACCACCGAGACTAAACGAATTAAATAAATAAAATTTAGTTTGTCGATAACACATTTTTGTTCCTAAGGAATTATAATTTCCTACGCTAATCAGTGAGGGCCTGCAACCCTTCTCAACACCATTATATCATAAATATAAGATGCAATCTCAAAAAAGATTAGCCCAACTTTTGTGAGACTTAAAATGTCTATCTCGGACATATTTCAAAAGATTACATCGCTTTAATGATCTCACTTTCACATTGAGGTTATGAATATTTTGTATTTTCCACAGTTTTCGATTTAAAATTTTACCATTTTTTATGTTTGAATGTTCAAATATAAAATCCATTAAAATTATAGATTCCTACTCAAACATTCATAAGCAATAACCCTCTCTAATCAGATTTATCTTGCTTGCCTGCTTACTGCTTAGGGAAGTACATTGAAGTCGATGATGACGGATGCCTTCATAGTAGTCTCGGTTAGTGGGAGTACCCGTGACTGTGGAGACCGATGCGAGAGCCGCAGCAGCGTCCATAATCAGGGCGAGGTGCTCTCTCGTGACGCCTATGACGACGCTCATTCCGCTGTCGAGTTCGTTCCATTTTGAAGTGGGTCGCTCCTCGAAGACAGGCAGAACGCCATGTGGCTCTGTCTGCAGCTGCAGCCCTGAGATGGTCTGAGTTGATGTTGAAGTTTTTCAGTGTCCATTTGGCTTGATCTTTGAACCTCTTTTTCGGGGCACCGCAAAGAGGGTGCGTTTTGACAGACGATTAGTGGCATTCAAATCACGTGTCTCCGCCATCTCAGCTGTCTGCTAAGGAGGAGACACTCAATACTTGAGATCCCAGCACGCTCTAGCATTTCAGTGTGGAGCACGCGGTCTTGCCAAGTGAGACCAAGAATTTTTTTATGCACTGCATGTGGAAAGCTTTCAAGAGCTGGATGTGTTTCCATTACAGAGTGAAAGTTTAACCCCCGTAGAGCAGCATGCTGAGACAGATCGCTCTGTACACACCAACCTTCGTTGTGAGTCGGAGGTTGTGGTTCTAAATCACGCGCTTGCTGATCTTGCCAACGATGCCGATGCCTTGTTGATTCTCCTGTTCCCTTCCTCATCAACAGAGCAGTCAGCTGACAGCACGCTACCAAGGTAGTTGAATTGAGGAGAGATCTTGAGTTCAGCTCCTGCGATACTCATAACATATACCACCTGCGGAGCAGCACCGGACCACTGGTACATCACCTTTGTTTTGTCAGAGTTGATGACAAGCCTAAGAGTATTGTAAATGTCGTAGATAGCGTTCTGTGCTTCTTGTAAGTTTTCAGGGTGTGAGAGAGTAGTACGCAGTCATCCGCGTATTGAAGCTCAAACATTTCGTCGTGTGATGTTTTTGTTCTTGCTTGGAGATGGCGTAGGTTGAAAAGAATACCGTCGAGCCGGTATGTGAGACCAACACCACGACCAGATGGAAATCCTCCCCGGAATAGTATGGTGGCTGCAGTAAGGGGGAAATCACACACCCCTGTTTAACTCCAAGCTTCACGTCGAAAGTTGCAGTTTTCTCGCCACCGATGACCACGCTCGCCCTCATGCCGTCATAGAATGCCTAGGTAACTGAAATGAATTTGTCAGAGCATCCAAATTTATGCAAGACCTGCAACAGCATCTTCCGGTTGACCGTGTCGAATGCCTTTGTCAGGTCAATGAAGGATAGACATAGATTTGGGTGCTGTTCACGGCATTTTTCTTGCAGTTGTATAGCGGTGAAGATCATCTCTTCGGAAGCCACATTGGGTTTTAGCTGGATACACCCTGTCTCTCATCATAACATACCTTGGCATGTTCCAATCGAGAAAAAATTACCCTCATGTGTCAGGTCATTTATCACTCTTGCCAGTTACCTAAAATATACTCGGAAAACTTGTATAGTCATTTACTGAAGAAGCTCCTTTGATTTTATTATTCTAATCGTCAAGATATAAGTACGATTCGACGACTATGCAATGGGCTGCGTTACGGAGTGTTTCTAGCCTTCGCAAACTACAGGCTTGAATATACAATTGTAGAAAAATGGCCACATTAAGCATCCTCCTGGAGGAGTATAGGTACATTAAAGCACCCCCCCCCCATGAGGAGAAGCGTGGGAACGGTAGCCGGCGAATAACCGTAACTGCCTACCCTGTTTGATCTCACCGCCGCTTTGGGCAGTTGGAGCTAACATCTGTTTTAAGGCGACCACATAAGGCCCGTAAACAATGCTCTAACGATCCAATTACCTACGAGACCCATAAACCCGTGGTTATGAAAAAAAGGCAGTGCTAGTCAAAAGGCCCGCCAAGTAGCGGTGTGGTTGCGAGCCTCTAATTAGCGAGCCAACTTGGGCACCCCAGTGCCAACCTCTGCAATTCTCGCTCTCCCCAGATGCGAACTCACCATTTGCCATCCCCCCCCTCCCTGTGGCATGGTCACTTCTCCCTTTAGATAGGGCAGTGATCTGCCTATAAATAAGCCCCGCAAAGAGAAAGAGAGGATTAGAAGTCGATACGCAAGAAGGAATATCAGTTCATGAAGATCGATCCTTCAGCCCAACAAGAAGATTAGAAGTCGATACGCAAGAAGGAGGATCAGTTCTTGAATATCGATCCTTCAGCCTGACAAGAAGATTAGAAGTCGATACGAAACTAGAAGGATTAGTTCGTGAAGATCGATCCTTCAGCCTAGACAAGAAGATTAGAATTCGATAAGAAAGAAGAAGGTTCAGTTCGTGAAGATCGATCCTTCAGCCATACAAGACTATTTCCTTGAGAAACGATAGGATTAGATTGAGAAAATCGTTCACCCCTTCCCGGGCTGAATTAACATAAACAGTCTATCTTTATATCGGTGCAATACCGAAGAATCCTTTACAGACTGTGAAGAAGTCTGACTAAAAAAAAGTAAACCCGCTCACACTCGAGTGACTCTCACATCTCAAGCTCGGTAAGAGTTAAAGGAGAAGAACCCAGCCCTAACGAGCTCTTGTTCTTTAATTACGTTGAAGAACCAGACACCAAGAGGCGTCACCCATCCATCCTCGACGAAATTCAACCATCGGCCACAACACTCCAAAGCGAGAGATAAGCCCTCCAGCGACATCTGGCAATCCCTAATACCTCCTGTCATGTAAGCTAGAAAGAACATTTATATTCATATTGCGATAGTAGAAGTTTAGTACGCTCACATTTTTAAGGAGAGTAGAAACCATTGTTCGTGAACCTCGGTCATATTTGCTTGTAAACGAGAGTACGTTAATTTAATGTTTAACGCTAATCAAATAGAGTCGTGATAAAAATACTAATCGTCAATTGGTATGTTTACGTGTAGCCTAGTTGTTTATTTTTGTCATAGCAGGCATTGTGAGAAGCCTAGATGACAAGCGGAATAGTCGAGTTTAGCATTGAGACAAGGATAGAAATGTGTTAACTGTTTGTTTGTCATAGTTAAGTGTTTCTTTTAAAATATATGTTTATTTTGGTATAAATCTTGTGTTTCCTCTTATCCTTACGTGTTGAAATAGCTCTTCCTTAAGAACAAAACTACCAAATTAGCACTCTTAGATCAAAGCCTACTTCATCAAAGAAGTAACTCACGTACCACAAAGCATCCCGCTACAAAAGTGGTGTCAAAGAGTGGAGTGATTAGAAAGAAGGGCCATCATGCTACAACAATATATACCTTGCCAACATATTTATTAATATCACATATCGTCGAGAGATTCACAACTTTAGGCAAATATCCAAGGCAACTTCTATCTTGAATTTACGAAGAATTTACGAAGAAGAAATGGACTTCAATTTACGGCCCGATGTTCTCATCCTCTCTATACACGAGCGGTATTACAATTTTGCCTATTTAAAGGTCATAAATTAAATTTTAATGTTTTTTTTCGTCGATTTTAAAATGTGTTTAATATGCTTAAATATTTAGTCCAATAAAATTTTTATAATCATCCATTAATCCGGGCATTGATCACTGCGTTTTCTTGTATAACAACTGTCGAATGGCTTAATCATTATCACGTACTATAATTTCTCCAGTTGACATTGTGTTTTTACTACCAATTGCATCAACCTGTCATGGTCACTTTCAAATCTACTAGCTCCCGTCTGGCTCCAGAAGCACATTAGCTCCTTAACTACATGTTACCAGAATCATGGATCACAGGAATTCACTGTTCTTGCGAATCTCTTTCGGCTCGAGCTAAATGCCTGGCCTAAGAAGCAGCAATCTCCATGCGCTCTGGCCAGGCACTCTGCTACAGGGATATGGAAACTACATACTCAGATAGCAAAACCAATTCCCTGTAATTCATTCTTACTCTACTCCCTTGTGAAACTCCTGACTCCTACTTAACTTTCAACCCACTCGTTTAGTAACTCGCGTAGGATATTTTTATGTTTTACTAGTATTTAATATTACCCCAAATTTACTTAATTTTCTTTGTACATATTAAAGCGTTAAAACCCTTTTGCATTCTAAATAGAGCACTACTCTACATTATTGCCAATACCTTTCACGCCTGGAACCCTCGCAATCCTGATTCTGCCGAATTCGACTCAGCTCAGAAAATAACTTTATCCTCACCCAAATCGGGCACAGCTAAGGCGATGATCAATTTTTCGTATTTACTTGTTATTTTTATATTTTCTAAACTATGATTTGTCATTTCGTTTTTTATGATAACTCCTAATTATTTATAATGGCAGGTAAGCTCCAATGACTTTAAAAATGGAGATAAAGACTAGCGCAAGTAAATTCAGGCAGAGTATCAATTAATATAAGAAACAAAGGTGGTATTTAAAAAAGTATATTATTACCTAAATGAAGCTATGATAGTTGGTCTTGCAGTTTCAGCGTCAATATACAAACGCGACGAACCGGAAGAGCAAACATGTGGAAGAGTTAACTCAGCACTCTTTTTTTATTCCGCAACCTCTCAGTAACGAATAACCAGATAATATAGCGAACTACCTTACAAAATACTTTATTTTATAACTGAATGCCTTTGCAATCGGAATAGAATAGTAGTATAATTCGCCTTAAGCCATCTAAACCAAACCTATAGAGATTATCACAAACACAAGAAGGCGAAAATTCCACACCCAGTAAACTTTGCATGCGAAAGCAAAGCTGGACCAACATGGTTTGTAAAAATAGATAAAGAATGTATAGGGAAGAATTGGCAAGAAATCAGCCCGTAAGAATTAGAAAGCCTAACCAATGATGGAGAAGTGGAAAAAAGGGTTGCTGACCAAAAGTCCCGTGCTCTCACTTATTCTTATTTATGACCTTACGAGCTTCAAAACTTTCAATAATTCCCGGACTAACCTTGGAAGCACCTTGGCAATTATATCACTCGAAAGAGAATGTAAAACAACATAAAGGTTTCAAATTTCTTAAGAATCGGCGGAATAGTCATGATGTTATTGCCAAATAATTTATCGGCTAACCTTAGGAGGACTTTGGCAATTATATCATTCCAGGCAGAATGTAAAACAACATAATGGTTTCAAATTTTGTTAGAATTCGCCGAATAGTTATAAGGTTAGTATCAAATAATTCCCCGGCGAACCTTCTGAGAACTTAGGCAATTATATCGTTCGAAAGAGAATGTAAAACAACATAGGAGTTTTCAAATTTCGTTCGAATAGGCCGAATAGTTATGATGTTATTGCCAAAACAACATAATCCCAGGCTAACCTTGGAAGACCTTGGCAATTATATTATTCAAAAGAGAATGTAAAAAAACATAAGGGTTACAAATTTCGTTAGAATCGGCCGAATAGTTATGATGTTATTGCAAATATAATTAATTCCCAGATTGCTTTTTAATGAAATTTGATATTTTTAATGTGTCTTCATAAATTCAATCCTTTCAATCATCACATCAGCTATTTGTTTTTCATTTTCTTCAAGTGAGAAAATTATTTCCTGTGATAGCATTGAAACATTGGCCTACTTCTATTAAGCAACTCTTCTTCCTTCACCTTCTTGTAGCTTTTACTTATTAACTTGTCTATTTTACTCAAGTTAATCTCGAAAGCAAACCTGATGTGTTCCAAAAGAAGCAATCATTTCTCTCTGACCTTTAATGAAAGCAAGTTCATTCACAGAGATCTTCATCTCCATAGGGGATTTAAATTAAATAGTTTCGTTTTTACAACCAAGGCAGTGAAATTCACAGCAATAAACAATTTTACACTTGCGCCTGAGGATATCAACAGGTTGTCTAGTTTTGTAATAAAAGTGTCTTAGGCAGCTTTACTCTCCTAAGGGATATGTTTTTGGCCTGCTCCCAGTTCCTTTGGATCTGTTTAAAGTTATGACTCTTGAATTTACAACGGGGACTTGAAAAGAACTATTCTCTCGTTCTCACTTTTCAAGCACTTTAGTGTAAATATCCTTTGCAAGATTTTTTGCTGGGTAGTTTCTCACATCCACATCTCAAAACGTAAACCAGAGTTTAGAATTGAGATGGCTATTTTCAATTTAGGTGTTCAAATGTGTGAATGTCACCAGTTTTGTCCTAATTTTAAAATCAACTGTAAGTCAAATGCCATTGGTAAGATGGTAGTACCAAAGGCCACGTAATCTTCAGCACACTGATGAATATGTTTCAAACGGTGAAATAAGAAAAAAAGTGAAATAAATGTAATTATTAATATAATAATAGTCATTTAATTCCCCAATATCACAAAATTAGTCAAAACCTTTTAGTAGCTAACCAAGTAGAAATGAAATTATATTGCAACCAGGCAATGGCTTCGCTACTAAGATTAAAATGTAAAATCTAAAAAAGGGCAGTCATGGTTAATTTTTTATAAATTTTCTGAACTTCGCCAATTATAATAATTTTAAAAAGGAACTTCAAACTAAATTTCCCCCCTTCCAAAATGTCACGTTGCTTCTATATAAAAATTAATTTTCTGAACTTCACCATTTGTAATTCTTTTGGTTTAAAAATTCACAAAATTTCGATACTTATATTTAGTTCTGAACTTCACTATTTTGTTTTTTGATATTATAAAAGAATTATTAGAAATAACTTAGTTTGTATATATCCTGTTATATACTTTTGTACAATCTTATTTCATTTACAAATTAATTGAGATATAAATCTGAAAGAAAAATGCAATTAATCACTGTATGTAAATACCGTTTCAACACCACTACTATAATGGCTAAATTTGACAACATGATAAAGCAGGAGTGTAACGCAGGAACCAAACACACACAACGCATCCTCTCACTACGGTCGCCGAAGCAACACTGCCCATATGTGTAACTAAAGTGTATGTGTGTAACTCAGGAACCCTACGTGCTAGAACAATTCTGATTACATATTCGGAATCAGCATACTCAATTTAGTATAAGTCACAAGCTAATACTAAAGTAGCAAAATCATTGTTGACTAGTGTTATAGAATATTATTGCACATAATAGTATAACATAACATAGTATAACATAGCACTGTATATTAGAGCATAGTATAGAATAGCATAGCACAGAATAGTATAGCATATCATAGACTAGTCTAGCCTAAAAGAGCATAGTATAGCCACATACTTTAGCATAGCATAGTATAGAATAGCCTAGCCTAGCATAGCGTAGTATTGTCTAGCATAACATATCCTAGTATAGCCTAGAATATCTTAGCCTAAACTTGCCTAGTATAGTATAGCATAGCATAGCATAGCTAAATCTAGCCTAGTATCAACTACCCTGTTTTAGCCTACTATAGCGAAGTCTAGCCAAACATAGGATAGTCTAGTTTTGCTGTGCCGGCCCTAACCTAGCCTAGCTTATTATAATCTAGCTAGCCTAGTATAACCTAGAATAGTATAACCCTCTTAGCTCAATATAGCCTAGTCTATCGTATCCTAGTTTAGCCTAGCCTAGCTATACCCTAGTCTAACCTAGAATATTATAGTATAGCCTAGCCTAGTATAGCATTGCTTAGCGTAGCATTGCCTAGTGTAGCCTAGCCTAGCCTAACTAGGGAAGGTTAACATTGCATGCCAGAGCCTAGCCTAGCGTCGCCTAGAGTAGCCTAGCCTAGTATAGCCAAGCTAGAATAGATTACTATAGCCTAGTCAATATATCCTTGCATACGATAGCCTAGCATAGTATACGCCAGTTTGGTATACCCTATCCTACCATAACCACACCTAACATAATATATCCAAGCGTATTATATTATAGCCTAGCCTAGTATATTCTAGACTAGTATAGCATACCATAACCTAGACTAGAATAACCTTGCATAGCTTAGCCTATTATAGCCCTAGTTAGTTTGCCTAGCCTATTATACTTTAGCCAACCGTAGCATAGCATAGTATAGCCCTGTCTAGCTTACTATAGCTTAGCATAGCTTATCCTAGCTTAGCATAGTATAACCTAGCCTAACATTGACTATCCTAGACAAGTATAACCTATACTATCCTAATATTCCCTAGTCAATGATAGCTTAGTATTGTCTAACCTAACATGCCATATGTTCTACTAGCCTATAAATTTATAGCCTAAATTAGCAGAGTATATCTTATTCTTGTTCATTACATCTTAGCATATCTTAGCATAGTATAGCCTAGCCTATAATAGCCTATTCTAGGCTTGCCTAGCAGAGTATAGCATATTATAGCCTCGTCTAGTCTAGAAGAGTATTGGCCGAATAGTTATGATGTTACTGTCAAAACAAAATAATTCCCGAGCTCACCTTTGGAAGACTATGGAAATTATACCATTCGAAAGAGAATGTAAAACATAAGGGTTTCAAATATCGTTAGAATGAGTCAAATAGTTATGATGTTATTACAAGAACAAAAAAAGCAAAACGGGGAACGACCGACATAGTGAGATATAGAGTTGCTCGCGACTAGACTAGCATGCGACTAAAAATCGCAGCTTAAGAAAAGGCATTTAAGTGGAACCTAATCTGCTACAAGGATATTTTACAAAATTAAGTGTCCGTAGAGATGTTTAAAATAGTGTAAATAAATTAGTCAAAATAATGCATAAGCTAATATGCTCATAAAAGTGCGATTGCTCACAATAAAAGCATTAATTTAAAAATATTGCCAATGTAAATACATAGATAAATTGCTAATTAAATCATCTGACCGATAAAATTATCTTTCCATTTATATGTAATTGAACTGGGTTTATGTGGATATACATTTGGAGATATGTTTATTTATATTTATGTATATGTTTTAAAATGTTCGTTTATTTATACGTTCACGGGAATGTAAACTTACCACTAATAACTTATCTTAATTCTATTATTAATATCTAAAAATGTAAATTCTATATAATACGCAACCTAAATATCAACATTGTATAGAGCAGTCACCTCGAGGTTTCGTAACCTTCCTTCTTTATTACTCTGTATACTTTTTCCAGAAAGTTATCATACCTCTAACTGATCCAATAATATTTCGCCATAGTTGTAGAACCATTCATAGCAGGCCAACGGATTTGTGAGTATTAAGAGGAATGTAGTAATAAACAGAAACTCAAAATTAAAAATAGGCTGATAGCCAAAAAAGGGAATAATGACATTTTTTACGAAGGCATCAAAGAAAGAAGATTTACCCCCTCCCCCCTAGAACCCAACGTCTATCTGTGGCACCTGAGAAGATACACCTGTACGGCCCACCAGCCCCAAGGGAGCCACGAGATTCTCGTGGCACCGTCTGATAGGCGCCAGACGCACGGCGCCAAGGTCCTTTTCGCAAAACTGTGAGGCCGCCGAGTCTATCCCCCCTCCTAGTGCGCCATGTCTAATGAGATTCTTGTCCCCCTTTTAGGGGCCCCCGGCGACCCGCTTCCGCCGAGGCAGTATAAATACCTCGAGAAAAGCTTTGAGAAAGCAGTACCGTACAGCCCTGTATTGGTTAGCAGCCGCGTACAGTCTCGTAAACCCTGCTTCGCCTCCAAACGGCTTCCAGCTACGAATGTGACGCGTCACCTTTACCCAGACTTGCTCGTATCTAAGGCCAGAGTTCCCACCGACAGACGATAGACACATATAGGCATCTATCACCCGGTTATCTACTTCGTTCAACGACTGGAGTACTCCCTCTCTCATTTCTCAGCGAGGTTAAAGAAGAAGGAATTTTGCAAGAGGAACTTTGCAGACCCCCCGACTTACTCGCCGTATTCAAGCCTCCAGTCAATTATGCTTTACGTGAGTCTCCCCGATATATGCACTCTTTCATTTTTTCTTGGAAAGCAATCTCCATACATCCTCTCTCGGACTCTCGTACCCGTCGAGTCATTTGTATCCCCCCCTCCACCCTGTTTGGTACCCCGGGTCTCATTTTATTGATTGTCAGTTATGTACTAGTGCTATTAATATTTTCTTTGTATATATTAAAGATATATATTTTTCTACCATTAGTTTCTCTAATCCCAGAAACTCTAAGAATTGATTATTTAGGCCAACCGAAGCGACTTTGTTTATTTAACCCTCGTACTGGGATCTGTATCCCAATTTTCTGGCGTGTCGTCTTCACGGTCATCCTACGACATCTTTATTATATTTTGGTGTCAGGTTGTTTAGGGTCACTCGCAGTACCTTTTATCTCATTTCTTTTAGAGCTGTGCAGATTCTAAACGGGGTTATTCTTGTATATTAAAGGGTCTGTTTTTAGAAACTGTACAATAGACTTTACCCATTTTCCCTTTTATATGCATATTTTCTATTGAATTTTGTGACCGTGTAAAACTTTAACCCTTTCCAGGACTCATAAAAGGTATGTCGTATTGTAAAGGAGTTAATCTTATTTCTTTTCCCATTTTGTATTGTGTTGTCGTTTTCTTCGTGCGTAATGGGACAGGCTCTCGCTAAATTCCGGGAAACAAAAACTGCTAGACAGATATGGAGAAAGCATTACTGTCAGCAAATGTAAGGCAATGATATTGTTTCATTCAGTGAAGCAGTCAGTAGATCCTTAGCAGACTCATGGTATAAAAACAGAGAAAGCAATATTCAAGATGAGAGACGTCGAATTGTACTAACAGCTGCCGCTATCATACGTGAAGATATACGTGCACGTGTGTATGCCAATTCCGTGTATCCAGTATGTGAAGACATTATAATTCCTCAATAAAACAGGTGCTAGACACTCTCCGTGACTTTGTTGACGAAGTAATAAAATCAAAGCGTAGGGATGAACATAAGGAAAATGAACAAAAGCGCTTAAGCATACAGCATGCAATCATATCTGCATCATGACCGAGGTCATTCTTGTCTTCACTCCTGACATCTTTATCTGTTTTCCTAAATAGGGGCTTTGCTTCTCGACAAAAAAGATTGATATTCTGGCGAAGGGAGGAGTAGCAGCGTCACATAAGAGACTACGCTACGTTAACTCAGTAGTTAGGACTGCATCTGTGAATATAGGAGAAGATGGTTTTCTCTTATTTAACGGTTGTTCCAACAACTTGGACCGATTTTAAATTTGAGTTAAGTTTAAGCATATAATGATATTTTTCTTTTTCTTTCAGATTTAACAACTTCAGTCTTTGGCAATTTCAAACATGGAAATATTAGTAATCGAACAACGTGTTAAAGTTATCGAAGCCTATTGCGAAAATGGATGTTCAAACAGAAACGCATTTCGAGCACTTCGCGATTTTTTTGGTCAACATAATCGACCAACCGAGAGTGCAATTGGGAAAATTGTTCTTAAATTCAAACAAACAGGGTCGGTGAAAGATATGAAAACGCCATTGCGTGCTCGTTTACGCCGTTCAGCTGAAAACATTGCTGCAGTGCGGAAGAATGTGGTCGAAGATCCAGACACCTCTATTCGTCGTCGCGCGCAGAAATTGAACCTTTCCACAACAACGTTACATCGAGTTTTTACAAAAGATTTGTCTCTACACGCTTACAAAATTCAATTGACACAAGAACTGAACACTGCTGACGATTTGAAGCGTCGTACATTTGTCAATTGGGTGCACGAGCAAAGATAAGTCGATGATGATTTTTTGCAAAAAATCATCTTTAGTGATGAAGCCCATTTTCATCTCTAGTGATGAATCCCATTTTCATCTTGGTGGATTCGTTAATAAGCAGAATTGTCGTATTTAGGCTGATAAAAATCCCAGGAAGATTGTTGAAAAGCCACTGGGTCCACAAAAGGTCACTGTTTGGTGTGCATTTTTTGCTAGGGGAATCATTGGGCCGTATTTCTTCGAAAATGATGCCGTAATTCTGTTACGGTGCCATGATAACCAACTTTTTATGGCCTCAATTAAATTCGGTGGATGTCGAAGATTTGTGGTTGCAACAGGATGGCGCCACATGCCACACAGCCAATGCAACAATGGCTTTATTGAATGAGAAGTTCCCAGGTCGCATCATCTATTGAAATAGCGAGGTCAATTGGCCACAACGATCGTGTGGCTTGACGCCTTTAGATTTCTTCTTTTGGAATCATCTCAAAAGTAAGGTCTATGCCAACAAGCCAACGACAATTCAACAACTGAAGGATGAGATAATAAGGCATATTGGTGAGATTGAGGAGAACTATGCAGAGACGTCATCAAAAATTTTGACCATCGAGTGGAGGTGTGCCACCGAAGCCTTGGCGGACATTTAGGCGATATTATTTTTTACACATAATCGCCATGACTCAAATCACATGCTCGAATACTGAAATCAATAAATTTTCACCAATAACACTTTTATTTAATGCTAACTTCGATCCGCCGTAATGGAACACCCTTTTATAATTGATAATACAGATTTCAACATTCGCACTCTTGATGGATTAAGAACGTTTCTCAGTATGGGTGGTGTAAAATGTGTAACTCCTACCAGTACTGCACTTAAGACAGTCGTGGATGTAAGTAGTTTGAGTAACGCTAAAGGAACAATTCCAATAAAGACATAAAAAACCTACAAGCATGTCAGGTCTGCAAAATATCACAGTAAAGGCATCCATCTCATTCGATACACATCAACTAGTAACTGCAAAAGATGCTCAACAGTTAGATACCTTATGGATATGTGGAAGCTACTTAAGTACCAGCAAAACCCCATGCTGGAATGGCTACATGCAGGCAGGAATGGAAGGTGGTAACTTTGAAACTAATATATTTGTACTTCCCTTCATCAACTTGGACCCAGGGAATCTATCAACTAAATCCACAGCACTTCTGCATGCTGTCGAGGGTACTACGGGTAAGAAATAAACTCATTGTGTGGTTACTTTTGACCAACTTCTATATATGAAAGCATTTGAAATAGTTGCTGCAGGTGGTGAAGAAAGTTCCTTGTCAAATGTAGCTGTACGTTTGGGTGGTTTCCATCTACTCATGTCCTTTATGGAAGCAATAGGCACCATAATGCGTGAAAGTGGACTGGAAGCATTGTGGACAACAATATATGCTAAAAACTTCTGTGAGGCACATGCTGACTGGCCATGCATACTACCGTGCCCTTCGAGCTTAACTTCTTACACAGGCTGCTCTTACAAGAAATGTTCTAGAAGATGATCTTAATATGAATGATGAAGAACATAGTGCAATCTTAGAGATATTTCACTCCTTCTTGACCCATGAAATTGATGTTGAAGACGTTATAAACAACGAAATCCTAAAATACATTAATGAGAAGCTGATAAACATCATCAAACAAAATAAGGACTTGAGTCGCACAGCATGACTTTGGTTGCAGTATCATGAACAAGAATCCCTAATTAAGTTCTTTGTGAGAGCTCAACGTACAGTAGAGAGTGATTTGCACGTG
The DNA here is from genome assembly GCA_963969495.1 of Ceratothoa steindachneri. Lineage (NCBI taxonomy): Eukaryota > Metazoa > Arthropoda > Malacostraca > Isopoda > Cymothoidae > Ceratothoa > Ceratothoa steindachneri. Next base: position 71,207,625 of record OZ018327.1, on the reverse strand, counting down.
TATTGTGTACGAGAGATGCTTCCACATTTCCATGCTGCAGGACATCTACATTATGCCAAAGCAGCACAGATCTATTTTCAGTAAATGAATGAACTTTCAAGTCCAATGCCAGAAAAAGAATATGAGCAACTGACATAGATGGAATCTTCACGGTGCGTCGAGCAATCGTTACTGGTCAGGGACATGGAGTGATATGATAATTGAACAGTTTCATATGAAGGAATGTAAATCTTCTGGAGGACTTACGAATGGCAGGAGCATTACTGACAGCACTTTCGCCTAGTGGATAAAAGAAATGCCAGCAAGTATACAAATTTGTGAAGCTGTGGAGAAATTTACTGGTGTTTCCTCTGCAAAAACTGAACAGCATGTTAAATTGCGAGAATCACGTCAGTTTCATGATAAGAAGCACTTACACATAATGCAAAACTGGCTATGATCTTACTCTCTATTTCAAGAAACATTTAGTGGTTTGATATCCCTGGGTCACGGATAATTGCTGATGCTTTAGTGAACTGTGACACAGCAAAATCAATTGGCTTCAAATAAATGCTAGATATGGATGGCAAAAAGTTCTCAGCTATACACCTAAAACGAAATAACACAGTACGGTCAATATCAGTAATGAGAAATGGACTGAAGGTTAATGAAGACTTTGTTGTAATGAACTATCAACAGCTATTCAGCAGAATAATATGTGTTCTGAAAGATGATGATCAACTTGCCAATTATATGACCTATGAGCTGGCTCCTAAACCTACTTTATTCTTTGACGATATCCCAATGAGAAAAGGAAACAAAGCAGCATTAACAACTAAGTTGGGATCTTATGGACCTTGGGAAGGGTTGGTTTCAGATGAATACCAGTATGTTGTGGATGGTGGTCACCTCCTTCCTAAAGTTGTGCGGCCAAGGCCGGTTGTGTACCGGGATCTCTTTCAAGCCTACACAGGTTATGTACTCAATAATTATGGCAAAAATTCAACAGTTGTGTTTGACGGCTACCCAGTAACACCAACGAGCAAATCTCAGGAACAAAATCTAGGGCATCCATTGTTCTATAGAAGTTGCAGTGGAAGAAGAATGTTACACAACCTTATCACAAGCAAATTTTCTGCGTGATGAGCGTGACAAAACACAGCTGATCAATAAGCTGAAGGAACACCTGCAGTTTGCTGGTATTACGATTATAATAGCCAAGGATAATGCAGGTACGTCCATTGTCAAAACTGCTTGATCATTAGAAGATACTGGACATAATGTAGCACTAGTGAGTGACGATACAGACTTGCTTGTACTTCTTATATCACTTTCTAAGTCATCCACGAAAATACTTTTTATTAAACCTGGTAAAGCCCACAATCCCCAAAAGACCTATGATATTAGTAAACTTCAAGCTAACATGGGCATCTTCAGCAACATCTGCTGTTCCTCCACGCGAATACAGACTGCGACACAACATCAACTATATATGAAAAAGGAAAAAAAGGTCATTTGATAGCCTGAAGAATAGCCAAGACATGTGCGACACAGTGTCTGTATTTGATAACCCAGAAGCATCTAAAGATAAAGTGGCCAAAGCTGCTGAAGCTTTCCTACTTTCTGACAAAACTCAAACATTGAATAAGTATCGCTTTTATTCCTACAAATGAACAATAGCTCATAGGTCACTTAGATCTCAGTTTCAGCTATCGACATTGCCACCAAAAAATGATGCAGCTCGTTTGCACTCATTTAGGGTGTTCTTCCAAGTGCAACATTGGCATAGTAACCATCTCTCTGTAGTCGAATAGGGATGGGAAAGTTGTGGAACCGGACTAAAACCAATCCCTTCAATCAAACCTCCAGCTCCAGATGACCTGTTACATTTAGTCACCTGTAACTGTCGCAAAGGTTGCCGCCATCAATGTGAATTTCGGAGGGCTGGTTTTTCGTGCTCATCCATGTGTGGCCAGTGCTGTGGTGAAAATTCACTACCATTTAAGGAGGATGCTGAAGAAGACACTGAGATGAAAGAAAATTGATTTTGAAACATGTGTGTGTGCTCTGAGTAGCCTTTATGACATATTTATTGCACAAACATTTAAAGCAAACCTGCTGCCATCTTTCTTGTGTTTGAGTGTATATGTTTGTTTTAATGAACAAATAATAATTTGTCACTTATTTCAGTTGAAAGATTTTTTCCTTTGTAGTTTCTGTTGTTGCATATTTAAGTATAACAAAACGGTATGTATTATAATTCGTACACAAGATATTTGTCCAACAAAGCTAATTAATATAAAGCTCATGCTTTTTCAGGCATCCTGTTTGATTCTGAAGAAAAAAGGTTATTTACACGAGTTTCTTTTACTGTCATTTCTAATTTCATTATTGAGAAAAGAATAATGATGTTTATAAAGACAATATTGTTCAGTAATTTAGCAGAATGTTCGCAAGTTAAGGCTATCTTTTTATTTTAAAAAATGTACTGTTTGATTTTGTATGTGTGACAATTTGCCATATTGGCTTTCTGTTTATTTTCCTTCATAACTTCTTTATTTTTTTAAAATATGCATAAACTTGTATATATATATATATATATATATATATATATATATATATATATATATATATATATATATATATGTATATATATATATATATATATATATATATATATATATATGCCAAAGGAGGAAAGTTTGTTCTACCACTTTTGTTTCGAAGCATTTTATCATTCAGGCCACCAGTTTTGTTGAAATTGTCTTTGAAAATAAACTTATTATTTCAATTTCAATATTTTTAATTTTTTCCATATAAATTTACTTACTTTTGTAAAATAACCTAGTCAGCGCTATAAGACAATCAGTTTGGAACAGCTTTTATTAAGTGGTATCTTTTGGATAAACTATTATTTTATGAGATATTTGAATTTTAATGGAATTTCAATATGGCGACCATTTTCCAAGCGCGAAAGTCCATGGGACTTTTGTTATGTTGTTCAAGTCACAAATCCCTATACTTGTGCCAAGTTTCAGCTTTTATATAATTATTGTACTAAAACCCTATATTTACTAAAATTGCCCCACAGAAGGGCCTTTAGGACACGTGACGAGAAAATACCCTACACCTCACTTCCTTCTTTGCATAAAGCAGGAGATCGCGCATTTATCGGCTAAATTGGAGGCCGTGACTTTTAGGCCTGTGCATTGCGACCCCACGCCTGCAACGGGGAAGAAAGAGAGGTTAGCATCACATGCTCATACGTACTCCGTCTAGGGTTTCTTTTGAACCGGAGATTCGATGTGCTCTTTGCAGACCTCATGAAGAGAGACTAGCGATAGTCGCAGCTAAAAAGCTTCTCAGTTTTAGCTTTGATGGAGAAAGATGACCATAATGAAGTTCCTTTGGTCGGTGATTCGATTGAGCGGAACTAACTTGATGAGTTTTGTATGACAGTAGTCTGGTTAAGAAAATGCGATACTGTTATCTATGTGGTAAAGTCGAAGATAAAACTATCCATTTTTGATTTGGGAAAAAAAGATAAGGAAAATATCACGTTATAGTTAATGTGAATACCTATAATAATATAGCTACTAGATCCAAAAATCTACTCGTGTTATAAATCTCTAGTGAAAAATGTTAAAGATCAAAGTGATAAAATTATCATTTCACCCCAACTACCGAGAGTAGATTCCAACAGCACCTTCTTTGGTAGACCATCTTTATCAATAATTCTTTGAAATTTCTTTACCCGGAAGAAGCATGTAACCTGCATCTAAGTGGTGTATGATATGCGGCCTTTGACAGACTTTTAATTCATTATTTACACATTTTTTAGCAGAATAGTGCCACAGACTGTGGATAACTCATCGAAAATTTCTAATGCCTGCTATAGTGGTTTAGCTGCATTTTGGACAATGCACGAAATCAACTTCTCGATTTTATAGAAAACTTCTTAAATCAAATAGTAGATGAGACGATGCCACATCAGAATATTCTAGATTTAATCTTGACTAATGAAACGAAGATAGAATAAATATTGTAGAAACAATTCTATTCAAAATAAATATTTCAATAAATTTTCTCAAGTTTTTAATTGATTCCCGCACTGAATATTGGATTTTCGTTCATTTTTTCTCCCAATAATTCTCTAAATTTGGGAGGAAATGTTTAACGTTGAAAACGCGCATGTAATGTTAATGAAATTAATAGTTCATTTTTCCCTATAAATAAGAAAGTAGTGCGCATTGTGAACATGGAGATTCATAGAAATCAAATTAGGTACCGTGAATAAATAGGGAAATTTAAATGTATATAATGGAGCCTAGTCGATTATATAGGATTTTGAAATCCAACAGAAGTAAGAGAAACAAAAACTACTTTTATTATCGCCTAATTATGAATTTAATTATAAGAATGTCCAAAAAGAACTTTAAATAGAATAAGAAAACTATAAAAACACGAGCCTAAGCGATTCGCTTGTGATTATTGACATATGTCAATAATCACAAGCGAATTAAGGAGTAGATTGGGCCCTTCAGAAAGCCGAGGGTTTCCTTTGGGACAATTCGCATCATGTAGAAAGGAGAATAAATGTATATTTTGCAAATGTTTGTACCATCGAAGATACAATTCACTTAAGAAATTGTCAGAGAGAGAGAGAGAGAAAGAGACTTTCACGCAGACTAAGAAGCCTAAAGGGGTATTTCACGAACGAAGAATCTTCAACCGGCATCTTTTGGTAAACTTTCGGAGCAATAACGCAGCGAGACGAGTTTGGATGGAGCCCGGAACTTAAATCAGCGAAAGGGCACCCAAGCCTTTACTCGCCGCGTCTTGAATCCGCAAACAAAATAGCTTCCGGCGTAGCCTTATATATTTCCCAGCTCGTAAACGGGCAAATTAGTATTCAACCAGGAGGCAGGCACTTCTCACGTGGTATCCAAGCAGTAATCACGAGGATTCAATGGAACAAGCCTAAGAACACACGCACTCATTCATACTCGACTTCATGATACTCTAAGGACGCGCAAGCATGAAACCAGTTGTTCAGAACTACGGCAGTCAAGGACCTAAGGACTCATTCTGGAATACGCGCTTCGCTCCGTGCCTGCAAGGATACTCCCTCGAACTACTATTCGTAAGCCTATTACCGTTTTCTCGATTACCATCGAAGAGGCGTGACGCTTTCCGACTACGAAGCTTCACCCCCTAATCTCCTCCCGTTTTCGCTCGAGTAAATATTATGCTACTCATACTCGTGCCGAAGCACTTCATTGTAAATTAATTCCTTTGCTAAACCATTAGTTTCCCATAGTGTATAAAATAATGGTACATTATGTTATTTGTTGTATAATAGTAAAGATTAGTTTTGTTTCTCTTGTTTAAATCTCAGAAACACTTAAAAAGCCATTGATCTAATTTCTAAGTCGACCAACGAAATACACGCACTCGAATATCCCCCATACTTAAAAAGGACTCACCCCGCGGCCAGGGCGGGCGAGTGAAGGTCAGTGAAATCTACATGACCTACGACACAAATGACTATACAATATGTACGTTTCTACATACCTAAGATTGGTAGAAAATGAAAAAACTCTTTACTCAGTAAAAGTATAAAAATAATCCGAAGGCAACAGGAGATATCTCCCCCAAAACTGTTTATAGCATTGCTTGTGAAGATTTTCACGGTTTTTAATTGCGACCGTAAATATATTAAATTTGATCGGAAATATTTAAAACTCCTTCACTTTGCTAAAGATATAGTATTAATTCTCCCTAAATCAAGACGAATTACCGAATTTTTTGTCTCAAGCTATTCACACAGTTAGCCTGAAATGCACTTTATAAGTAGAAAAAAACTGATCATTAATTTAGCAGAAGATAGAACAATATGGATTGATAATAAAATTTTATAGTAGAAACAACAATGAATATATTTTTGGCAGCTCGTGTCTTCTAATAGGAGTATAATAGAACAAATGGATAAAAAAGAATTACATGGAGAAGAACACAAACAAGGGTGTAATTTAATAAATCAAACAAGATGGGCACGACAGTTTAATATGAAAAAAACACATATGACGAGATCCTTAACCCTCCATGCTTCCACTGGAGCGACTGGGATGCCAACCTCGGTGCTTACTTGGCTCAGAGATCTGTTGATTTAAATGAAAGTAGTACATCCCTATAAGGATATAAGGTGGATAGTGTCCTAGTTATGAAGAGAGTCTCTCAGTTTTCTTGAATATAAAAGAAGAAAACTTGTATCTATATTAAATTCGACTTAAAAAGACTTTAAATACCTCAAAATATATTTACATAACTAGTGTCCTAGTTATGAAGAGAGTCTCTCAGTTTTCTTGAATATAAAAGAAAAAAACTTGTATATATATTAAATTCGACTTTAAAAGACTTTAAATACCTCAAAATATATTTACATTAAAATTATATGAATCTTCGATTACCAGTTTTGAACTTAACCACAAGCTTGTAACTCAATTCGGGAAATGAATAGTTCAAATAAGTTAGTTCGACCCAGTTTCAACTCTAAATAATTACTGGCAACAATACGGAGTAAACTCCTACAAAAAGGGATAAAGATAGAATATATAAAAAGTCTCTAAATAAGAGCGGCCCTCCAAATATGCATAAAAACGAGAGGGCCCTTCAATTTAATGGTTAAAAGGTGTTCCGCAAAAGGAATTTGTAGCAATACTAACATCTCCGGTCTCAAACAGGGAAGTATGTGTATATGTATGAAGATAATTCGAATATAGATGTCCCAAAGTTCTTCAGCGAACATACCTGTAAATACAACAAATGTTGTATTACTTAATGAGCGGAAGCAAGATCATTTTAGTTGTAACGGTTGTAGAGAGAGAATAACTTCTTAAACCTTGGCCCCAAACTCCCACTTACTCGACCCCTGAGTGATTACACTGGGGAACAATGTATTTGGTGAATTGACAAAAGTACATTTTTCCTCCTAATTCGAGCATACTGAAGTCAAATCTGCAATCAGATTCTCTCTAAATGCTACAGATTTTTCGTAAAAACAATAACTAATATTATACAATAATTTTCATTATATCACGCCTATCATCATGCTCTGAAGTAATTTTGAATCATCCTTTTGCGTTATTTATAGTAAAGCAGGATTTTTTACACAAACATTTTATTGTATGTGAGAAGAAACATGAATTACACATTGGATTACAAATACTGTAATCAAATAGATGCTAATTTATTAATGACCGTACATCAGGCTGGAGGACCTCTTCTTGATTTCAATCGGGCAAACATTTGCGTTTGTAACTCTTTCTCTTGTAGGTCTTCTTTGGCTGATCTCTTCTCATTGTCCATCAGTAGTCCGCCATCATGTGTCTATCCCAGTGACCTTGGTAGCGCTCTTCCATCATCATCAATTCCTGATTGGAAGCGTTCCCCTTGTTCGTCGCTCACGGCTCTCATATTCTCTGGGAATCGGTCGAGGTGTCTATTTAGGAAATGAAGCTTCACACTCATGTTGCATCCCAGATCACGATATGCTAAAAGCATATTAGTAACCAGATCCTCATAGTTATGTGTTTTTAGTTACCCAAGAAGTTACGAACAACGGCAGAAAATGAGAGCCAGGCTGCCTTCTCTCTTTCATTCATGGTGTTCACGAAACTAGAAACAATCAAAAATCTTAGGATTTGGGAACCATCAAATACTCCTGATTTTAATTTTCTTGTATCACAAAGCAAAAAACGCTGAAACTCTGTACTGAAAACAACCATTGTCACTGTTCAATGCATTGACATAGTGCTTCATCAACCCCAGTTTGAGATGAAGTGGAGGGAAAACGATTTTCTCTCGACTTACGATTGGCTCATTAACAATGTTTGGCAATCGTGCTTCCAAAGTTTCCCGAACTGGCCAATCTTTTGAGACCAGTGTTTGTCATGGGCTCGACTGTCCCACATACAGATAGCGCATGAAAACTTTGTATACCCCTTCTGCTGGCCAAGGAGGAAGTTGACCATCTTAAGGTCTACACATATGATCCAATTGTGTTCATGGTACTTCAGTAAAACCATGACCATTCTTATGTCATCGTGAGTTTCTCGCAGATGGACAGAGTGACCGAGAGGAACTGCACCAAATTCATTGGCATTATGCAAAAGGACACACTTGATACTACGCTTGGAGCTATCCAAAAACAGTCTCCACTCAGCAGGGCTATAGGTGCCAAGTCCCAACTCTGTAAACAGACCAGGAACATCGTGGCAGTATACAAATTGTTTGTCCTCAGAAAATACCTAACAAATGAACTCTCCCTTGTTCGGTAATATGATACCCGTACCGACCTCTCAAGCATATTTCTTTCACTCAACCTGGAGGCTAAAAGTTCTGCAGCTTTCTTGGAGAGCGCTAAATCACCTATCAAGTAATTCAAATCCTCTTGATTGAAACAGTGAGGATCTAATGACTGTTCAGCATCTGATGATGAATCTACAGACTATGAATCCCTTCCGTGGTCGTCCATATCAATCAGGTACATCATTTTTATCCTCGGAGGAAGCAGTAAAGAGTCAGAATGAGGTACTGGCCGGATTGCCGAGGCAATTTTGGGGTAGTCGATCTTATGCCGATTTTTCTTACCTATCCCTTTAGTATAACCAGACAGAAATAACAGTCCAATACATGATCCTTTGGCTCTCGTCACACCATGGGGATTCCAAAAGGAAGACCATTTCTCTTTCCTTTCGTCCACTCACGAAGATGTTCCACACAACTATGGCAAACAGCATATGGGGCCCATTTCTTATCTTAATCGCCAAGAGGAACATCAAAATATGCCTCATAAGTGCGGATCACAAAGTTTGATATATTGCGCCTTTGACGAACTAGCATGTAACAGCCACATATTTAGCAGAAGGTGTCTAGATCATTAACGCAATTTCCTCTTCACGAAGCCATCACTCTAACATAAGACCTGAAAAAAGAAACAATAATGTCAATATTTTGCACAATAACACTTATTACTTTCTTACTACTAATTACTGTGAAGTATTTGCTTTCTACCAGCACCCTCTTTGTCCGTCCGGAGGGCAGTTTTCGGGAAATCGAGAAAATAGAGATTACAGAATAACTATAGCATGTAGGTAAAAATGGATTATATATTTGAAATCAGCATGAAAAGACGAATTAAAATTAGCAGATAAATCTAAGTCACCAGAAAATGTGATTAAAATTGTTCCTCTGTGTTATTATTAACTTCACTTAATTTATTTAATGAATAATATCTTTATTTAATGGAAAATAAAAGACAGGCGCCGAATCCTAATGGATTCTCACTGGCAGCACTGATACAACGAGGTCGCCTGAAAAAGGTCACAAAGGGTGTGGAAAACACTCGATAAAAACGGGGGAAAGAAAAGGGCTAAAAGAAGACACAACACAGACAGACGGACACTTAAATTACAGGCACACGACACACGAGGGAGGATACAAGATAAAAGATAAAGCAATAAATCAAAATACAAAAATGAAAAGACAAGTCACAAAAAAGATAAAACCCCACTTCGCGATAAAAATGTAATGAGTAATATCCCTAACTAAATAATACTTATGTAATAAATCTAAATTTAATCATATTAATAGAGGAATAACCTGAGCCTAGTTTAGGGTCAAGAAAATACCACAGAATTGGTTTAGGATTCCGAGAGCACAAGGTTCTTTTATCTAAGAAAGCAGTGTTCTATGGTGAAGGGTAGGAATATCTTATGGAATCCTACTCTCAACTTGTTACCAAAGTCGCCTCTTTGTTTACACAGTATTTCCTCCCTCCCATTCTTCATAGCCAAATATGAAGCAGTGATACGAACATTTCAGGAGAGTCGGCATTGGCTATGAAAATCACTCTTTAAACGCTAACTTATTGATTACATACCATATATACCACTAACAATATAAATAAAGGAAATTTTGATTTATTGGTCGAAAATTCAAATTTATTCCCAACATTAATTGAATATTCTTCATGCCAATCATTTATGTTAGCTAAAGAACGAAATGTGAGCAGGTTAACGGCTAGTATTCAAGTGTCATGCAATCTTGAGAGAAAGGTATCGGGAACAATCCATCATGTGACGCTAAGTCCCGCCAGGGTCTGTGTTTCGGTGTTGTTGGTAGGAGGGAGAATAAGGGTATCATATTTGAATCTTAAGATGAACTTTTCCACTTAACTTCGCTCGATTAAGTTTATACTTTCAAAGAAGATGAACGATAACCAATAATCCTCTTCTAAATATTAATTATTTACATATACATTAAAATAAACCAATAAATCAAGGCGTGAAGTGTTCAATATCTCCTAACTTAAGTTGGGTAAATGGCTTAAACCTTAGTTCTTGAGCACGATGATCAAACTGACACTATGACAAGTAATTTCCTATTAAATATAGCCATGTACCTTGTAGAAGAATAAGGTCAAAGGGCGACCACGTGCCCTTCTGTACCCACGTGGTGTCGAGATTACCGCATGAAGCATTGGAAGCGAGACTGATCTACGGCGAGGATGCGATCCACGCCATTCTTAGTACCCCAGCTGCATTTACTTAGGGACACATTCTTCTCGTCTCGCATGTCCTCACAGCCATCTTCTTGCCCTCCGGCATAGAGAGAAGCCCGTCGAGCATTCTAAGCCATCTTTATCTCGGTTCTTCCGAAGGAGTTGCTGCCTTTCTACAAAATCGCGCGAGACGTGGAGGCTCCCGCAAGGTCATCTCAGCCACCAGCGAGCGCCTATATAATCCCCCGACTCGGTTTAACATAACATAACATACATAATTACACGGATGACAAAAGCCACAAGGGCCTATCAAAGATCATCCGCCTCCGTCAAAACCCACCCACAAAAAGCACCATCACCAGGGAAAGACAAAATCAAAGTCCCCCACAATATAATATAATAGATGACAAAAGCCACAAGGGCTCATCATAGGTCATCCGAGTCAAACGGCCTCTTTTTTAAGGCACCCACACTCCCAGGAAAACTACATCCAGAGGATTGCATGCAGAAACAAGGGTATCACCAATCAAGGCTTGTCAAGAACTAAATCATGCAGCTATAGATATATACAAACAATATTAATATATACAAAACTTAGGAACCATCACAACCTTCCCTTCCCATAAACTCATCCAACCTACTCTTAAATACATTTAGATTTGGACTACCTACTACCCTCTGCGGCAATTTGTTCCAGAAGTCTACCACTCTATTGGTGAAAAAATATTTTCTTAAATCCAACCTACACCCTTGCTTTTTAATTTTCAAGTGGTGACCTCTAGTCCGATTTCCATCATCTAACTCAAAAAACTTGCTAACATCCAATTTATCTATCCCGGAAAAAATTTTAAACAGCTCAATCATATCCCCTCTCACACACCTCCTTTCGAACGAGAACATATTTAATACCCTCAGTCTATCTTCATATTCAAGGTGCCTCAGGGAAGGAATAATCTTTGTTGCCCTCCGTTGCACTGACTCAAGAAGGTTAATATCGTGTCTAAAATGTGGGGACCATGCCTGTATACAGTACTCTAGATGTGGCCTAACATAAGAGTTATAGAGTTTAAGAATAACCTCCTTACTTTTGTAACTGAAATTTCTCTTAATAAAACCCAGCACTCTATTTGCCCTATTTCTTGCTTCAATACACTGCTTAGAAAACCTTAATGACTTATCTATTACTACTCCTAGATCTTTCTCATCCTCTACTGAGCTCAGCCAATGCCCATCCATTTCATAGTTAAATTCTCTATTATCTTTTCCCATGTTAATAACTTTGCACTTATCAAGGTTGAAAGTCATTTGCCACTTATGTGCCCAGGATAACAATTTATTTAAGTCCCCCTGCACTTTAAAATTATCATCAATATCTTTAACTACAGCTGCTAATTTGGTATCATCCGCAAAAATTGACACTTTATTATTAACTGCCTCCCCAAGATCGTTTATATAGATGACAAATAATAATGGACCGAGAACTGATCCCTGAGGAACCCCACTGATAACATCCCTCCACTCTGACTTTACACCATTTAGCACTACCCTTTGCTTCCTGTCTTTCAGCCACTCAGCTATCCAATTTGAAACACCCCCACATATCCCAATCATTTTTAATTTATGAACTAGTCTCCTGTGTGGTACCTTATCAAATGCTTTACTAAAATCTAAGTAAATTATATCTACATTCTCTCCCTTATCTACTTGATCTGTTACAAACTCCAGAAAGTCTAGTAAGTTAGTCAAACATGATCTTCCTGATCTAAACCCATGCTGAGCATCGCTGATTAACCCCTCCCTCTCTAGATGTTGGCAAATCCCTTTTTTAACTATTTTCTCAAGAATTTTACAGACTACAGGAGTTAGGCTAACCGGTCCAAAGTTATTTGGATCCTCTTTACTACCCTTCTTGAAAATGGGGACTACATTGGCTCTCTTCCAATCATCGGGTATTTCTCCATATTCCAATGACCTAGTATATAACTTGTCCAGAGCTATTGAGATACTTTCTATCCCTTCTTTAAGTATCCTAGAATTAATATTATCAGGGCCGGAGGCCTTGGTAGTATCTAAATCACCTATTAGTCCTTTTATCATCCTCCGATCCACACTAATGTTAGTAAACACCTCTTTTCCTGACCCATGAGTACTATACATAGGACTATTTAGTTTCTCCTTTGTAAATACTGATGCAAAATGACCATTTAGTACCTCAACTATTTCCTCATTAGCTTCTTTCACAACCCCTTCATATTTGATAGGTCCTACTTTAACTCTGCCAGACTTGTTATTAATTTTATAGTAACTAAAAAACTTTCTAGGATCTTTGTTGCTATCCTGAGCTAATTTAATTTCTGACACCCTTTTGTTCTTCTTTATAATCTTATTTAACTCATTCCTAGCCATTCTATAATCACTTAAATTTTGAATATTATTTTGTACCTGTAATTTTTTATATGCCCTTTTCTCCTCTGAAATTTTTGTAGCTATCTCCTGATTCCACCATAATGGCTTCCTACTTTTATTTCTAATGGCCTTCATTGGGATACATTGTTCTTGGACTACATTTATTATATGCTTGAAAGTATCCCACATCCCATAAGCATTTTTACCTCTGAATTCTATATCCCAGTCTTCCAAATTTAGCAAGCTTCGAAGTTTTACATAATCTCCCGTATGAAAATTTGGAACTTTTTCAGCATTCTCAGTTATTTTACCCTTCTCAATTCCCAAGTTAAAACGAACTATCTGATGGTCACTATTTCCCAATGCTTCCCCAACAGTCAATTCTTGAACTAAATGATGACTGTTAGAAAGTACTAAATCTAATATATTGTCGCCCCTCGTTGGCTCATTAACAAATTGATTCAAAAAATTATCCTCAAAGCATTCTATGAACCTGCCACTTGTTCTATCCCTACCTATCATATTTTCCTAGTCCACAGAGTTTAAGTTGAAGTCCCCAATAATAACTGCATCTGTTTCACATCCCTTACTTATTTCCCTTATCATTAGTTCATCCATATCATCAGTCTGCCCAGGTGGCCTGTAAAAAGCTCCCAAATGCACCATTCTATTTTTACTGAACCTAATATCTATCCAAAGTGACTCAACTCCATCCTGCTTTATTGAAGTATTTAAACTTGAAACAATGTTGTTTTTTATATAGATAATTATTCCTCCACCAATCCTACCTGTTCTTTGACTAATGTACATATTATAGCCCTGTAAATCAAATTCACTTATAGTGTCACTAAATTCTATTTCATTAACCCATGATTCAGTAACGCATAATATATCTATATCCTTATTGCTAATATAACTAAATAGCTCATCCTTCTTGTTTCTAAGACTACGAGCATTTGTATAGAAACAATTTAACCCCCCTATCCCTGAAGCACCTCTTGAAACTTGAATGACCTCACCTCTATCTCCTTGGAACCTATTTCTGTTATCTGCCAAGTCCATTCTACTTTCAGTACTATAATGTCTTCTCATAATTCCCTGACCACTATTAGTATCTAGTTTCCCACCCGCAAAGACCTAATAACACGATCATACTCCTCCCACAACACATCTACCCCCCTCCTACTCAAATGCAGTCCATCCATCGCATACATTTCTTTCATTCTAACAAACCTATCCCACACATCCACAAACATGACACCTTCCATCTCACACATCCTCCTCACATGAACATTCAGCCCAATTACACGAGACATCCATTCTACCCCAACATCCATTCTTGGAAGCACACCTGTCACAACACCTTTCATTCTACTTTCTTTCACCTTTTCAATCAACCTCTTGTACCTCTCACGTAACTCACATGCACCCACTTTCTTCACATCATTCACTCCTACATGTGTAATCACAACCGCATCCCTTGCACAGCCAGACACCAGCTCCTCATATCTATCAGACAGATCTCTCACTCCAGCACCCGGCAAACACACCCTCAAACCATTCAATCTACTTGCATTCAACTTCCTATCTAAATATCTAACTCGCGAATCACCCATCACAAGCACTTCAGTCAAACTCCTATTCCTAACCCCCACAGACCTAACTCCATCCCCACTCCTATTCTCATTCAAACTACCAGTCACTCGAACTCCAACCCCACCCCCATCAGTCATATCACTTCCAGTTACTTCCTCTCTTAGGGCACTGAATCTATTAGTCAAGCTAATAGGTTCTGTGTCCCTCTGACTCACACACCTATTCTCCCCCTGGCTAACAACCTCAACAGAGGCAACCCTATTCTCACAAAGAACAGGAGAAGCCTCCCTAGCTTCATGTTTCCTAACCACTCTCCACTGTCTCCCATCCTCACTAGGCCTATTTCTAACTAATCTAAGGGGGCTAACTTCACTATCACTAGAACTATCATATCCTACCTCCTCCACCGGCCCTCTACCTTCACCTGAAACATCTAACTAGCCTACCTCACCACCTAACCTATTCTCAAATCTAGGCCTAACACTAAGTTCTCTCCTGAGCTCAGCAACTAACCCCTCCAGCCTACATATCCTGTCTAAATCCTGCCTTCTCATCCCCTCTAAATCTACAATGCATTCACGCAGCCCAAATACAACACATGTATACCCCTCACCTAATACACCACAACCAATGCATACATTCCGACACTCATGCTCACTTTCATCCCCAAACTCCATCACTTATTCAAACAAAGAAAGAACTTAAGTAGCAATAAGAAAAAAAAAAGAGCAACTTAACTTTCGCTGATTGTGGTGAGAAAAAAACAAACAAACTATAGAAAAATCTGAAAAATAGATCAACAGACTGAGAGCTCTATGAAACACGTGCTACCTGTTCAAAGGTCAGTGTAGCACTCCAGGACTTTCCGGCCTATCACTGCAAACAAGCAAAGGACACGCTAACTTGTCACAATCTGACACACCATCGATTTTGATTCGAGGACGAAAGCTAAGTCGACATCAGTGAACTCTGGCATAGTCAATCGGCGAGTATCTAACGAGGATTTACATCTCCGAAGGCTAAACTACGCGTGCTCCTTCATTCGCCCGTAAGGGAAGCCAGTTTCCGCATTACATTCATCGAATTCCAACCGGCCCTTACCTTCAACGAACACTTAAGTAGATGTAATCGTTGACCCTACAGATTATTTTATAATCAGATCAACCCAAATCGTCCGATCCTTTGTGTGTGAACCACGGAATAAAATCCCCTTTTTTAATCACTGACCTGAACCCGAGCACTAATCCCGTAATAATCCCTCCTGTGTCTCGTGCTGAGAGTTAATTTTTGCATGTACGATCATTCCCTTTAAACCATGTACCTGTACCTATTTAAACTTTATTTATTTGTTAGTAAAGGTATATTGTTGTTATTGCCTTTTTCTTGCAACACTAAACAAGTACCAGCTACCTGTTAATCTTTGGTCAACTTTCACTCCGAATTATTTGTTTTGAAAGGATCCCGCAAATTAAAAAGTAAAGTTTCCCCACTGAATTAATAGTTATTTCAGGTTCACGAACCGGCTAGGCCGAATCTTATACCAACTTCGACGCAAACACCAAAAGGCATATATATATTTATAAAGTTTTGCCATTCCACGACAGATATATATATATATATATATATATATATATATATATATATATATATATATATATATAACTTAAATCACTTGACACGTGATATAATGGATGCATTTAAAGGCCCAAAGAAATGAAAATTGGCATCACAACACTAAGGGGGACGACGATTGAAAGCTTAAGAAAGAAAATATGAGATATAGAGACGGAGAAAAATAATGAAAACTAATTTTAACCGTTATATGAAAATAAATAAAGGAGAAGGATTGGAACCTGTGTTCTCAAGCTTTCATCGCTATTGTGACCACGACGCTCATCGACTGGCTCAGTCGACGAGCAAACTTATAGAAGAGAACAAGAAGAACAAGAGAGAACTTATAGAAGAGAACAAGAAGCACAAGGTAGAGCTAGAGCTGAACAGAAGGAGATTAAAGAGAGTGAAGAGCGTGAGAGAATTAGCCAATATGAATTGGAGTTAAATGGCAATCAGCTCCGGGAAGTTTGTGTTTCCCTTCCCTCGGAAGCCACAGTGGATTACTCCACTCTCAAATCCCAACTTCTTCTGGCGCATAATATGACAGCTGATTTCTAACGCTCCAAATTTCGTCACGCCCGCATCCAACCGAATATGACCTTCCGTCATTTGTGTATACTCTTTCCCGTCATTTCAATTTCTTGCTAGACGCATCGAAAGCTCTCCACGATTATGAGTCCCTGGTGGACTTCGTTCTAAGAAATCAGTTGCTGGCGTCGCTACCGCAAGAGATCCGCTCCTTTGAGAAGGATCGTCAGTGAAACTCCTTCAAACAGTAGAAGCCGATATCTATGCGGCGAGTCACAACCAATTATTGAAGGAAAATAAAAAGCCTCCCCCTCCATCTCCCAAGAATAAAATTAATAACTCATGGTTCCCTCCTAAGAACACCCCAAAATTCCTAAAAGTTATGGGCCCCTTTAAGCCCAGAAGCTTTCCTCTTTCGGAGCCCCGTGTTGTTAAGCCCCTCATCTTTAATCACCCGGCATCATCCTTTCTCCGTAGGCCAATTGTCTGTTTCGCGTGAAGTACCGATGGTCACACCAGCCCGAACTGCCCCCCAAATTTCCAACTCCGTAGTAATGCCATTCACCAAGTACACCAAGTGAATGCTGCTCCCGCTCTCCCTTCATCGCGATCAGAAACCCCAGCTCCAATCTCGTCTCCCAGTGCCCCAGGGCACCAAGTTAATTTCCTCTTCGAGAAGAACTCTCCAGGAGGTTTGAAATTTGATAATGGAAGCGTTAGTAGGAGCCGAATCTGCACCTTCGTCCGCAATACAGGGTGTACCTGTATCGTGGTATCTAATAAACTTCTTCGTCCCATGGCCCCTGACCACAAACAGTTTGCAGTAGTCCATGACTACCTGAGACACGCAAACCGCTTCCTTATTGTAAACTGTTACCTGGAGTGTCAATACTTTTCAGGGTGAGCTCTTGTCGTGTCAGCCCCTATAAAATTATGTTCCGTTTTGGTAGGACAGTGCCCTAAGTCACATCTAACCTGGTGGCTCAACCCGTTGTCACGAGAGACTTGGCAAATAATGATTCCCAGACGCCTGCTGCCATTAAAACCCCCTTAGATTCGGATTATAGCGGCGTTATTAGTGTAGAATTCGCTCAAAGACAAAAGGAATGTCCAAATCTCCTTCCTTCGTAAGAAAAATCTCGGAGCCTCGAGCAGGATTCTGTCCGCGGTAACAAGACAATCTTTTATATTGTGAAAAGGGCTTGTTATATTGCGTTTGCTCCGATGGCGTTAACAAAGAGATTCACAACCTTTGTGTTCCCCGTTCACATGTTTCCCTGGTCCTAGAAAGTGCTTATGATAGTGTGTTTTCTGGCCACCTTAGCCACAATAAGCCAGCTCAGAGGATTTTTCGGTATTTCTACTGGCCTGGTGCTGCACTTGACAATCCTGAATACTGCCAATCTTGTGACATTTGCCAGAAAACCACGTTAAAAGGGCGTGTTAAACCGGGCACCCTTCAGAAGGGACCGATCATATTGTAACCATTTTCCCGAGTGGCCATAGAACTTGTCGGCCCCATTCGTCCCCCTTCCAGCCAAAGGCATAGTTATGTCCTTACCCTCATGTACTCTGTGACGCGATTTCCCGAGGCCGTACCATTAAAGAGAATCGACAGTGTTACGTGTGCTGAAGCCTTAATTTCCATCTTCTCTAGGGTAGGCATACCTCCGTAACATTAAACATCATAATCGCCGAGTAATAAGATGGAGCCTATTATTGCACGAATTTCAGTATCGGATATTGTATATAAAAGGGTCGAAGAATTGTATCGCCGATACCCTTAGCCGTAATCCAATAATATATATATATATATATATATATATATATATATATATATATATATATATATATATATATATATATATAATCTATTAGATTGCTAAAGCGACTCCTCATTTCCTCAACCGTGTATGTAATTATAATTTGTGTTTAGTGAGTTGAGACAAGATTAGTAATTGCAAATTATTGCCTTCCCAATGACCATAATATTTACAGTCAATGTCTCCAATCTGCCTGTTAGTTAAGTGTTTTTTCACATATTTTTGCGAAATTTATGCAAGTAAATTAAATCAAAATTAAATATGAATAAAAGAGATAACCACTACCTCAAAATGTCCATCACACTCTATTAGTAAAGAAGAAATATCTCGAGTGGCATGGAGGGTTGAAATTAGGAACTTTTTCTAGCTTTAAACACAATGCTTATTAAAATGGTTTATCTAGCAAAACACAATCAAATTTCTCAGTTTGAAGTTAGATTTGGGAACATGTGAGTGTAAAAGGAACCAGAAGGAAATAGTCCGATCTTGTAAATAACCAGTTATGCAAATCTTAGTGTGGTTCCACCCTCTGCTTTTGTTCTTACCGCTTAGAAGAGAGGAAATAAAATTAAGATATTTAATATTTTCTATAACTATTTAAAAATTCATCCAATACCTTAAATCTCACTCAAAATAGTTTGAAATGGGTTCTTGGAATTGCAGTTGCATCTAATATCATCACCTTCAAATTTTATCGATGAGGATGTCGAGGACGAAGCTAAGAGAGGCGAGTTTTATTAAGCTTTTAATCTTCAAAAGAATGTAGTATAAATAAGTTTTTAAATACGTTTATTAAGATGATGTGAACTTCGTGCCTGTTATGGGTGTAAAAATTTGTCATATCTTTGGCAATCACACTTTTCTTTTTAATTGTCAAAAGAATCTTAAATCATTCTTTAAATTCTGAATGCATACTTATGCTCTCATATTTTAACTCATCCAATATTGAATATACAAACGTATCTTGTTTTTGCCCAAACATTATTAGTAAGAGAAAAATTCCTTTTCTTTTTTTTTCATATTCATTTTCCTATCATTGAATTTTCAATGAAGATTCAATAATTTGCACCGAGTTTTTCGCTAATTTCCAATTTCTACGATGGTAAATGAAACTAATAGAAAACTAAGTTCTTCACTTAGTTGAAGAACTAATATATATATATATATATATATATATATATATATATATATATATATATATATATATATATATATATATATATATATATTTTCATGATTACAAGTATTATATATATATATATATATATATGAATGCAATGTCTCGCAGGAAAAAATGAAATGGTGTTTCCAAGTACTTTCGAACTTTATTAAGTTCCTTATCAAGAATAACTACAAGAAATAATATTATATTAGAGGTATATCTAAGAAAGAAAAGTATAAAAGACTCCCTCAAAAAGAAGAAATCACCAATGAGGAAGACGGAAGGGAGAAGGTAAAAAAACACATTAAGGATTACAAGAAGCAGGTAGTGAGGTCAAACTAAATCGAAGGAAAGGGTAACAGATTAAAAGAAATGGAGATAGCCTAACGAGGGAGATTATAAGACACGAGGAGCGAAAGAGTGGGGAAAATACAATGTACATAACAGAGCAGTGACAATTAAAAAAACAAAAAAACAAAATGGAACCACATAACTAAAGATTGTATATAAAACTAAAGACAAAAGGATAAAGAGCTTAAACTTGCGCTCTTTCATCTTGCTTTTTCTTCAAGAGAAACTTGAAATTTGTCCAACTTTAGTGGGATCGTGACATCACCTATTTATTAATTACTGAGAACATCAATATTTTAGATGTTAAAAAAAATATATTAGCTTTCAGTTTTCTGCAAACAGGGTTAATATTTTGTATCTTAACTGCATTCAAGTTTTCCTCTTCTACTATTCCTTTCATTTCTTTAGTATTATCTACAATATTTTGCTTTCTTCACTTACTTCTCTATTCCTTGCGCATTCTTCACAATGTACCTCCTATTTCTGCGCCCTCCACTACATTCTTTCCTCTAGTCCTTCTTCTCCTTCTATTTATTCTCCTTTTCCTACTTCTGTCCTTTTTATTATTATTGTGGATATGTTCCATTTGGGAGGCTATCCCATTCCATGACTAATTGCAGGAACATCTTGCCCACGAAGGGCAAGAGAAAGATCCCGACGAAGGTGAATTACGTCATTCAAAGGATGGTACCCCGGCCCACACGTTCAATACCGTGCAAGAGTATTTGGGTTCGAACCTGAACTTTTTTTCGGAGGAATATTGGCAGCCGCTCGACATCAATCCCCCCTCTACTATAGCATGTCGCTACAAGTCGAGGGCAAGGCCTGCAAGGTCCGCAACTGCGAAATCGACCATCGAACGTCCTCCCTCAACCCCGTGTGAGGAGAGAATTAGGAAGAAGGTCACATTGATTAATATTACAATATAAACACATTTATAAGTTAAAACAATAAAAAACATGTCGAAATACATCAAAACTATCATTGTAAGCTTTGTTGATAGCGTTGTAACGATTGTAACAGGACTTTTGGAATATCCGGTAGACAAATTTTGCCTAAAATCTCATAGTAGAAATGTTCCTCACCTGATATGAACATTGACAACCTGTTCTCCCTCATGTTCATCAAATAACCACAAAATTAGAATTCAGCGAAGCACCTGATCAGTATTTCACATTTTCCTTATATATGTATATTTACATATTTATTTTTATTGTATATGTGAAGGAATAATCTAATAGGATCTGAAGATCCACCTTGAACCCATAGAAGAACCACGTTGCCTTAACCCGGGAACAAAAAGCGTGAGAAGCAAGGAAGGAGTCGAGTGAACATGGCTTTATCAAACCAGCTGTGTTTATCTTGCGAGGCCTATTTCCCGCGCCCGGGGCAATTTAATCTCGCTTCCCACCCATACTCGGCACACGAGAGAGAGAACCGAAGGGCTATTCGACCGGCTCCTTATAACGGCTCCTTATCTGCAATGGACATCGCCCCAGTCAATTAGCAGCTCCTCACAATAGACGTTCTTCCGTGAATTCGCGCCACTACTCCCTCATCGAGAACCCTTCATCAGCATCCTGAGGTAAAACAAGTAACTCTCCACATCCTCTATCGAGAACCTTAAGGTAAAACATATTCCCTTGTAGCTTCCTCGCCTCTCTGAGTTACCTCTGCTTCGACGCCTACCCCGTGCAAGATGTCGACGCTGCGGAGCTCGTTATAATCGGGTATTCCCCAAACCAAATGTATTATTTACATTTCGACTTAGTGTAGCCACTTTTAAAACTCGTCAAGCAGCGTTAATAAGCATATATATATATATATATATATATATATATATATATATATATATATATATATATATATATATATATATATATATATATATATATATATATATATATATATATGTATATATGAATAACGTTACAGCCACGAGGAAAATGAAACAACGGAGAAGTGCGAGGCCTTTCGACTGCTTAGTAAAGGACCATTAGTCGAAAGGCCTCGCAGTTCTCCGTTGTTTCATTTTCCTCGTGGCTGTAACGTTATTCATAAATTCCTCACGTTCCTTATTTTCGTGATTCAGTTATACATATATATATATATATATATATATATCCAATTTAATATAGACCATGACAATTATGTGTGCGAAACAATAACTTTCTTCAGCGTGCCACCAAGAAGTGACTCTACTCTACCAATAATGTCTTTCAACCAGCCGACCGTCTAATGCCTCATTAAATTAAGTTTCCGGAGGCAGATTTCCTTCGCCTCTGGCTTATTTAACTTGACTTATCATGACTAATCAAAACTAAGATACATATCGTTTCATCAATTTACAATTCCTGAATTTCCTAGCTGCTTTGTATTTAAATGACCTTTCCTCTTACCGGAAGGGAAAGTTGTAAATTTATAACTCACTCCAAATTTGTATAGAAAATTTCTACCGATCTCAATATAAGAACGAACTTAACGCTTCAATTAAATCAGGGAAGTCTTTAAGGGTAGCAACAGAACCTCCCCTCAAGGCTTACGAGGCTTACAAAAAGAAGCCTCATTCCCGTTCACGAAGCGCCGCCTTTCACAATAATCTCTCTCGCTCACTCGCATTTCATTTGCATTTCTTAGTAGGCTATTTACGTTCCAATTATCTATTTTACTTTGAAGCCTATTTGCTCTCTAAGCTATGCTAAACGCCTAATTAGGCTTGGCTAATAGCTCCTCCTAAGGCTGATATTTTGTCAACGTGGAGATGAAAGGAAGGCACATAAGCTCTATGAACGAGGTTTGAGAATCTATTGATTGTTTTAATGTGCTTGAATTAGTGTATAATCTGCGCGCACATACTCAGAGCGTTTTTTCCATCTAAATTTGCTTTTATATACGAAAAATAAAAATAAAACAGTCATGGCTTAATTTTAATACATTTTCTGATCTTCACGATTTGAAATTATTTTTTTTTTAAATTCCCAAACATTTTAGAATCGTATTTATTTTTTTCTGAACACTCAGAAAGAATTTTGAAAAAAAGTTTTAATTATACGAAAAACCGCCTTTCTGGATTTTTTTTTAGAACTGTAGAGAAATTTTTAGAAAAAAGTTGAATAAAAACTTAAATAAACATAAGTGACTCACAAACTAAAATTCAAACTTTACAATGTTAAATAAATATTATTTTATTTCGTGTGATTACTAAGTATATAAGTTTTCATCCAATTTATTTTTAAACGTGTTTATTGATTTGATTTGAACTACAAATGCTAGAAAATAATTGCAAGTTGAGATGATTTTAAAGGTAAAAAGGGTTTCCTGATCACGCTTTAATTTCAATTATTCAATTGTTTACGTTGTTTTTTCAGTATTCAAAAAGATAATAGATTTTTATATCATCGAAATTATTTATAATTTTGAAGACTTCTATCAATTTTCTGCGAAGGCGCCTATCTGAAAACGAGAGCATTTCCAATTCTCTAAATTTGTCGTCTTATGTGTTTTTCGCAGCTCCAAGACGAGCTTTGTCGCCCTATATTGTATTCTCTACAATGCATCGATGTCTTTTTGCAGATACGGAGATCAGAATCGAGCCGCATATTCCAGGTGTGGATGCACAAATGATTTGAATAATGAGATCCCATTTCTCTACTCTTATATCTAAAATTTTCGCAATAAAACCAAGTGTTCTATATTCTCATTTAACTAATTTAACGCACTACTTCGAAAATTTGAAGACGCTCAAAATTAATACACCGGCCTTTTGTTCCTCTGATACACTTTCTAATCGATTGCCTCCTAACTTATAATCAATGTTTCTTTTTCGAAGGCCAATTCACACAACTTTACAGTTATTGAGATTAAAATTCACCTACCTTGTAAGAGAACAATCAAATATCTCATTTATGTAGTTCTGTAGTTAATTTCTATCTTAGTCGTGTTTCACTTTATGACCTGATTTATTATCTTCCGCGAAGTTGGCAATCTTGCTTAATAGTCTTAATTCTAAGTCATTTAGGAAGATACCAAATAAAAATAAAAGAAAACTGACGATTTAAGCAAAGAACTGGTGACCTTTTACCCAGTCGGACGATTATCCATTTTTCACCAGTCTCTTCCGGCAGCTTATAAGCCAGTTTTGGATCCAACCTAAATTCTCCTCTGGAAAACGTAATTAAACGCATTTTTAGAATTGAGGTAAATATGTAATGTCCACTGCTTTATGGGCATGATATATTTCTGTCATGACATGTAAATGTCTAACAGATTCGTTAAACACTAGCGACGTCTTCTGAATCTGTGTTAGTTAGATTTAATTATGTTTATCTAAGTAATCCACCATTCTCTCATTAGCAATTACCATTTAACTTTAACAATTAGCCATTCATGATTTTAAACTATAATTTGTGGGATTACTCCATTTCCATTTTTCAAATTGGTGTAGTATTTGGTAACATAATGTCTGGAAAACAAAAATCTTTTAGAATTTGTTAAAATTTCTTTTAAGTCGCGATATGATCTTATTTTTTAACTGAATATAAGGTGGATGAATTGTTTCTGCAAACGGAGATTTTTACATTTTAATTTTTTTAATATATTTTTAGAGTATTATTTGTGTCCAATTAAGATTGACTTGTGGGTTTTTTACATTGAAGTCAATTACATCGGAAGAAACAAGAATGTACCTTATGTCTTCCAGTGTAAACGAATGAAAATTTCCTATTTTCAATTTGAGCAATATATCTAAAGTCGTTAACTAGCATTCTCTCGTCCTTTTTAATTGGTCCTACCAAATCTCAAGTTGTTTTGCTATTAATTGCTTGGGGGTTTCTTTACACGTTTTAGAAAGATCTTCTTTTTTTTTACTACGACTTTTACGTGAGGCCGATAACGAACGTATTTTCCTCACTAGAACTGCTTCCAAAGTTAGGAAATATACTGCTTCTTCTGTCATTAAGTTTTTTCTTTAGTGACCTACGAGTATAATACACAAGAATCTCCTTCGACCAACTATAAAATATATTATTATTGCCCACAAAGATTAAACTTAGTAATTGCAGTAGCTTCGCCTGTAAAGTCAGAAATGGAGTTTATTAACTCTTCAATTTTGGCTTCCAGTCGATTTTTCACAAAAAAAATCGCAGACAAGACGAACTTCATCCTGATCTAAATTCTGTATAGAAGCTAAAACGGTGTAACTATTAGTTGTGATTATTTGTAGTCACTCCTTTGGTGGACTTTGGAGAGTACCTCAACATACCAGCTCAAAAGAATCATCAGATAGTGTCGGAGCTAGTGCGGCCGTCGATTGACGCTCCTCATTGTAGGCCTTAACTCGCTGGCTGAAGAACTACTAGTCGAAGGCTTAGGAGATTGCGCTTCTTTTGGCTGTTTCGGGCGAAGAATTTCGACCTCAACAACCTATCACCGGTTGATACAACAGACACACTACTTTAAAATATACTGAAAGTGAGCAAGAACAAAAATGACGCAGCACACACCACAAAGTTGATTATTAGGTGCCATCTTAATTGTTTCGTTAAGTTGCTTGATTCACTTGCGGTCGCCAGATGGGCGCGATAAAGAAATAATATTTACCTGAAGAGAAGAAAAAAGAACGAGGGAACCCTAATTTTAAAAACTTAACAAACGAATATAAACTAAACAACTAGTAGCGCATCTGAGGGGCGAATAGTATTTATTAGTAATTTTAATTGAGCAAATAATTGACGGGTAAAACAACAAGATCAGTTTCATATTTTCAATTTTTGGACAAGGATTGGATTTTTAAAAGAAATCGAATAAATTCTCTTGTTCCCCAAACAAAAATGGAGAGCGCCTAAGAGAAGCTGATTGCCCGATCGTGTAACGCGATCGCTAATATGATAATGAACTATAATGTCACTTACGGCCTCTGAAAACTATGATATGATTGGTTTAACTCTTCTTACGCCTAAAGTAGCCTGAAAACGTGTTCGGTTGTTTTGTATAAAAATTGCCTTATTCAGGTAATAAATATTGTACTAGTTTCCATACTATAATACTATTAATAGTAAAAAGCAAACTCACGGCAACAAAAACGAACAATCGCTTTTAAATTCACAAAAAGAAGAAAAATTGAAAACAATAATCTTACTATTCGCACACAAATAAAAAACAGCCCATGTGAAATTAACAATTCAAAATCATGATTAGTAGCGGGGCTTACCGACAATAAGGCTTATAAACTCCAGACACAAATACATCCTCCATTTTCTAATTAGAAATCTATCGATTACTCTCTATTACAGTGTTGCACAACTCAAAATGGGTGGCGGGTTAAATTCCTTTTCCATGATTTATCAGCGGGCCGAATAGTAAAATAAAAACGAGCAATTCTGACATTACTTTATATTTATAAATTCATTGTTCAAATTGCATTTTAAAACGTATTTTCCCTTGCCGCAAATCCACTCTTTTGAAGCCGTTGTTGTTCCATTAATTTCCCCACGTTTGCTTCCAATGGAGATATTGCGATTCTCAACACCGCGTCAAGATGTTCATCTGTTATTTTGGATCGATGCTTTGATTTATTGACATCCATGATCAAAAACAACTGCTCACAAGTATATGTGGACCCAAACTGCACAGCCCAAAACTTAGCATTTGTAAGCAACTTTGAATATATTTTTGTATTGAGACACCGAGAGAACTTGATGAGAGAGTAATCTTCAAAGCAGGTTTTCAAATTTGAATCAGCTTGCAGATCTAAGAGCTCAAGTTGGGTCGCTGGATCTACGAGCTCTTCGGCATCAAATCTGAATGGGTTCTGAAAGAGTGTAAGCTCTTTTTCCCTTCCAGATATTTCTTGGAATCGTTTCACGAAATTATTTTCAAGAAATTTACAATGTTTGGTCTATTTCTAGAAATCTGGAACAAAATTCATATTATCAAGGATAGAACTCATGGTCTCAAAATGCAATACATTGCCTTTATATAACTGTTTCTGGAAAAGAACAAGTTTGCTTTGGAACTTTCCAAACTTTGACATTTTCTACAAAAAAAGAGAGTGAAACCAATTTCATTGATTGTATATATATATTTTATGCACCAACACTGATCAACTATTCAACTTTTATTTTCGAGAGCCTTTTGTTGCTGCTAGGTAAGTATAATTGGTATCCTTGAAGGAACAACACTACATTGGACCATTTCACTGAAGTCACTGCCGGATGTGTTAGTCAGTTGGTAGCTTGGCTTTAAAGTGCATATAGGATGTTTTCTGATATTTATTGACTAATCTTTTTTATCAATACGTTGATATTAACCTGTGATTGCTAACAATAGTGTTTTTGTATGTTTCATATAGTTTATTAGTTATTTTAATAGTTTGATTTGGTGTGTTTCAGGTAGTTTTTTAGCTATAAATGAATTATATCGAAATGGGTAAACAGAGTGATTTGAATTTGCGAAAAATTGGAAAAATTAACATTATACTGAGAGAAACTAATTCAAAACAGAATGAACTAGCAAAAAAACTAGGTATTCCTACTTAAACAGTAAGTATTATTAAGAAAAAAATATGATAACGGTAAAGATTTAAACTCAAAAAGGGTTGGAAAATGTGGCGAAAACGAAAGACAACTCCAAGAACAGTTATAAAATGAACGCAACGGCAACTTAAGAACAGGAGAACATTTTACAGGACAATTTCTATTGAGCTGGCAGCAAAGGGTGTTAACCTTGCCCAAAGAACAGCGAAAAACACGTTTTTTTGAAGCTGGATTGAAATCATATCGTCTGAGAAAGAAGCCTTGACTCACGGAAACAATGTTGAAGCGCAACGTGGGGAAAGGTAAGAAAGATACATCATGCTAACCATTTACCGGTATTTCATCAAATATCCTTAATAACTACTAACTTTAAGAGTACCGCATTTTAGTAATGGCTCCAATCTTTTTAAATCATAAAGCTTATTTGATGATTCAGTACTTCAATGGCTTTTACAATACTCTTATTGCTGTTCAACTACTTATGATGTATTATCTAATATTGCAGTTAGTTTTCTCTGTTTTTCTAAAGAATCAACCACTTTAGTGCTAGATGACCGCATGCAGAGTGTAAGAAGGTGGCCTGAATAAAAATTTATGGCTAAATGTCTGAGGAAAACAGTAAAATTTCCAACGAAAATCATGGTGTGGGGAGCCATTTCGGCGCATGGAGCAACTTGTTTTACATTGTTCAGAAAATTATGAACCAAGAAAAGTATAGAAAAGTTCTTAAAGGTCATTTAATCCCTCAAATGAACGAATGGTATAGTGACAGACCTTGGATATTCCACTAAGACTCGGGCCCATGTTATACAGCAAAATAAGTGAAGGCATGGTGTACACAACATGGAGTTCAGATGCTTCCATAGTCCTGAAATTCCCCATTAATGAATCCGATTGAGGTTTATGGCGTGTATTGAAAGATAAAGTACACACAGAGCCCATTACCACCAAACAGCAACAAATGAGCCACCTCAGTGAAGTTTGTTTCAGATCTAAGCGAATCCAGGAAATGTGCCAAACATTGATCAATGCCATGCCAAGACGTGTTAAAGCATTCGTGGATGCTAAGGGTAGCCAAACAACTTACTAATAAATGTAGAAAACTTAACACTGTACCAATGTGTCAAAATACATCTATTTGCAATAAATAAAATTAGTTTTATTAGCAATTTTATAGAAAAAAAAATTGGGGGAAAAATCCATAATAGTTCCGTCAGTACTATTAAAATTTTAACATTTCAGATATTCATGGTTTTCTGCCGTAGAATCTTTATTTACCAAAAATTTTCAAATCTCTGGATTACTCATAATTATTTTAGGGAATCTTCCCTAGTTCAAGAGATATTAAATTTCCTCACATCTTCGTATGTTCATACATCATATGTATGTAAAAATGGAAATCTTTTTGCAATTCATCATCATTGAAGTATTTAACGAAGAAGAAATCCTTTCTTTGTAGCTAGTTGACAAATTCTTTATCTTGCGAAATCCTCCTCAATCTCTATCTGGTCAAGACAAATGGGCGAATGTCATTATCTCTACATGTATAGTCATTATCCTTACATACGCAAATATATTTACCTATGAAAAGTTGCTTCTCCAGTAGCCATATAGTCTCACTTTATGTGATTATTTTTAACCCTAGGGGGGTTAGCTGTGAAGATGTTCAAACTGAATGAAAAATTGGCGTTTGAGGAAGAAGGCGCAAATAAAAGAAACATTGTGGCTTGATGTGGAAAAAAAGGGATAAAGAGATACGAATGAAGGATATTTAAAGGAGTTAAAATGTCAAAAAATGGAAGAGAATTTTTATTCTCTGTAATTTGAGAAACCCTAGATCATAAATATCCCCAGGAAAATATCTCCTGGTAGTCAGGAGACACCAGGAAACACTCAACTAACCAGGCAGTGAAAAAGCACTTCTTTATCGCGGGCCATTATCATACATTTCTTTATGCCCTTAGGTGTCTTCAGGCGAATCATCCGCCACCCCCCATTAGTCCGTCAGCATTGAGGTTAATACATTTTTTCCCTTACCGTCTTCCCGTGCATACTTCCTACCTTTATTCTCAATTTTACAAGCATGCTGTGGTTGACATTTAGAGGATGGTTTGCCCTGCTCAAAGTCCTGCTAGAAGATCAGCGGCTATATACCTTCCAGAAATTTTGACTGGCTTTATCTTCACTTTTTTAAAAAAATTTCTTCACTACGTTCTTCCGTGATTCGCCATCGCTGCTATTTCGCTTTAATTTCGAGAGAGAAGAAAAATCCTCCTTTGGACCTTGACATTCAAATATCGGCGACAAACTCGAGCGGAAGATGCGAAAAGTTTGGTTCGAGAATGATGGCGCTAAGGCTCGAAACTAAATTGTCTATAGCACCTTCCTGACAACAAAAAAATATTAAAAAAAAAACACTTAAATTTACTCACATTATACCTTGAATGAATAATCTGTTATATGACTCCATTGTAGATAATGCCTGATGGTTTGGGAATTCTTTTTTCATTAAATTCAAATCTTCCCCAAAGTTTCGTCCGCAAATTCTTCTTTTGCTTGCTCAGATCTTCTTATCTTAAATGATTTCAACAAACTAACTTAACCTGCTACTACGGCCTGTATTATGGCTCTTTCAAACACTTTTCTAATGAAATTGTACTCGAACTGATCTTTTTCGTATTTATCATTAATTTTCCGATATATTTTTAGACCTATGTCGGTATAAATTTGCATCTATCGTAAGTCTGGTAGCTCCGTACCGACTACTTGTGCTCTTAGACACAATGGAGCTGGAGCACTAAACGAGATTTGAGAGATTTCCAATCTAAAACTTTGGACTACTTGTCTCCTATTTCTATTATATTGTGTGTGCTTTATAGTGGGGTTAGATTTTTTAAATCTTGGTATCTCTTATATATTTCCTAAAGTCTGTATGTATGTATATATATATATATATATATATATATATATATATATATATATATATATATATATATATATATATATGTCGAATATAGAAGGCCAACAAAGGTTACAATTGGGGGTAAAATGACTCGGAGTGTAACCTAGTCTACTCAGATTTGGCCAAAGTGACCGCACTTAGTTGTTATGTTAGGTTAGGTTAATTTTCAATTTTTACACTTTCTAGTTTTTTTAGGGGGGAGAGGTAATCGCGGCTATGAGTTGCAATTAAAACATCAATATTGACTGCTGAAAAATTAAGGTTTCCTAGGCCAATTATGCTACTGTAATTTTTAAAAAACGCGACAATACCTATTATCTCAGCATGCTCGTTACCCTACTACTTTAGATATTTAGTTTAAACTCACGACCATCTGTTTGAGGCGCGTTTGAAAGGCTGCGATTGTCACCTACGTACTTACGTTTGCCTGCCTGTCCACCTATTCGCCAACCCGCTTGCTCGCCCTGCTGCCACAACACTGCAATGTGAAAATCGTTTTCTGTTAGTCTTTCATGATACACTACTCCATTACTCAAAATCAAAATAAACCATATATTTAATACCTGTCAACTTTTACTTGCGTAATTTAAGTCAAGTAGAAAATTTAATTTGTTCTAGATAGGTTTTAGGCCGAAACAAAGCCGGTTATCTTTGCTAGACTAGCAAAGCTACCAGCGAGATCCATTATTATATTTATAAATCCTCGATGTTCAACTGGTAAACGTGAGCTGGGTTTAGACCGTCAATGAGATCTATTATCTATCTCCCTTTCTCTCTCTTTATATATATATATATATATATATATATATATATATATATATATATATATATATATATATATATATATGTATCATGAGTTGTTGAGCTTCTTCCGAATCGGAGTTTCAATATGAATGTGAAAACCAAGCACGCTATTGATAAAAGAATCTTTATTTGTCTGGGTTTGAACGTTTCCTAGCCTCATCATCGGCATTCATTAAGAAACTAAGATAGTAAAAGGTTAAAATTTCTAGTTTTTATAAAATACTGAAATTGAATGATGCAATTTAGGATAAGCTACTTAATACAAGAATAAAAATTTCAATAATTCATGATACAATATAAATATTGGATACAGTTTGATTTATATTTAAATTAGGTTTAAGTTTTGGGATGCAAGGTTATTCTAATATTGCTAGTTTGTTAGGATAGGGGCTATGCCTAATTATTTTAAAGTTATCCATATTAATGTCAGACTTGCATACTTTGATGTGATCTCGTATGGGCGAGGAGTCTGGTTTGTATAGAATCAGCCCCGTGCGGGTCGACCTTCCCCGATGCTGCTCTGCTATATAAATATATATATATATATATATATAATCAATTTATCTGTTCGACCGAGGGAACATTAGGTATAGGTATAGAGTATAACTTAATAGAGTCTTGGAAATACGCTTCATTTTATCTAGCTTTGGGATGCCATCGGTGTCCGTGTAATTTTTGCGATGTGAATTAAAATATCGTAGGATGAGATTGTTTCTAGTGCCATGGTTGCAATTAGAGGAACCTGTTTTTTCTTATTGTCCGCTCTATGTGATTGCTCTATAGTCGGATACTAAAGTAATTTGTATATGCTCCACAAGGAAAAACTAAGAATATTGTGTACCATCAAGATCTGTAGCGCTGCTGAACAACATTGTTTACTTCATAGAATAAGAATATCGTTGGTGAAGAATAAAAAAAGAAATAGATTAAATCTGTCTGTCTCTATTTCGAAACACACTATTTATCCGTGCAACGCCTACTTGCCACCAAGTAATAAAATGAACCCAAAAACATTTAATTGTCTCATGCGCTATGAGAAGTGGCGCCCAGAGCAGGGATCAAAAGTCATGATTATTGAACAAACAACATTTTTCTTCTTAAATCAGAGGCCAGGTACTGTTCGATGACCCCGAAGCTCTGACCGATATGGTAAAAAGTACACCAGCAAAACGATCAATAACCCTAATTGAAATGTGTCGGGTGGTTAAGTGGTTCAATGGGGAGAGGATGGAAGTTTCTTCTTCCTAGGGAAAAAAGAATCAATGCACAAAGTTAAAAAACTCTCTTGAAGGATCCTCTTTTAAAAATTTTCCACCTCGACCTGTGTGAAATATTTCAATATTACTTGGCCACTTACACTATTCATTAAAAATACGTGATTGTGTAGCGGATTAATGGATCCTGAACTTGGAATGGCCTGGCAGCACTCTAGAACTCTAGACCTGAATCCCTAGAAAATAGCTTGGGATAGCATACATGAAAGGCAAACTTAGAAATAACCACACCCTTTCCCTGCCTCTGCTCACCCACTAGCCCTGTATGAATGGGAAACTTGACATTTGCAGTATGAGGAGCGGGGATGCTTATTACTATTTGAAAGTTCTAGTAACTGAATTTTACAAGGTTGTCAGAAACGAAAATGCACATGTCTCTACGCGACCCATGATTTCTCTATATGTATCTAATATTTTGTTTTGTTTTTATTTCTATAATAATTCAATTTATCATTATTCCCTTCCAATCAATCCTCATAATTTTCCACTCCGTCATACGAATTAAAATTAACTAAATGTGAATTTATACCTTTATGTTTCACTGAAGATCTCAAAATTATTTGAGGAAATGTTGAATTAAAATGTCTTAAAGAGTAAAAGCATCGTGATTGTTTCTCTCAAGAGTGAAAATGAAGTAAAAAAGACTTCAACTATAAAAAGATATTTAGAAATTGAAAGTCGATTGCAATCAAATCTGGCATAAGTTTAACTAAATAATAATAATAAAAGAAGCATGGGCCACTTGTGTGTGAGCAAAAATGGCTCCCTTGGAGAAGATAACTGCAACAAAAGACAAAATAAAACAATAAATTAAAAGAAAAAATAGCAATTTCTCCTCAACCTTTATTCCTCGGAACTGCGAGAAAAAGTTTAAGCTTATAAATAATTCGAAAAAGAATAAAATACAACAGATTTGGCAGGACTTCGAAGAATAGGTCATTGAAGTAATCAAAATGATAGTTTATAGGGAAGATTCGCTCCATTCGCGACTCCGGGTTCCTCTCACCCGTGGTATTAACCCAACATCAGATGGAATAAAAGGGTCGTTTTCTTCGAGCGGGGAAAAAACAGCATGCTACCCCTAAATGAGAACTTATATTAATGTATGTTTTGAGTTATTATTACCCGTGTACTATTGTGAGTCTTGGGTGCGTTTCTGATGAGTGTAGTATTTGTTTGTATCGTTGTTTTTGTGGGGTCAAATTCATGACTCTGATTTTTTATTGGTGCACTTTACCCAAGCATGTTTCATTCTTAACTATTCACTTTCACCCTTTGGTATATTTGAACACTGTTACTAGTTTAATATATTTATTAAATATTTTCCACTTAACTTTTCTCTGTTTTGTCAATTTCACATTTTGTTATCATTTTTCGTTTTGCTGGTCTAGTGTGTGGTACTTTACAATTCCACTTTGGTACGAAAGTCGCTTCTGGTGTCTTGATTGGCTATTCCTGAGTCTAATTCTCTCAGTTTGCCTTTAGAGGTACAGGGAGAGGGCACTAAGTCTATATATGGGAGGTTTATTCATATTTATGTTGTTGAGCGTCATAAAAACTGAGTTTTTAAATAGCTAGATTTTGATTTTGTGGAGTTTCGGGCTTTTTTTTCACCTATACATACAATGACGCCTTTTTCATTCCCATTTGAATCCTCCTGGTGGAGAGTTGAAAATTGAAGGTTGCATCATCTTTATTGGCGATGTTTTCTGCGAAAACTGGAGGAAGAGATTCTATCTTTCTCCATATATTTTCTGTTCTCTTCCTCATTGTTAATTCGAGCGGTTGATATAAGGCGCGTTATCGTAATTTTACCGGGATATGGTAATATGTTGATTCTGCTATAAGTTGATTTTATCTGGCCGAGGCTATATTTAGCCCCGATACCTTATCTTCAAAATGATATAAGTTAAAGGGGTCTTCTCCTTTTCGAATTACTTTATGTTGTTGATTTTAATGGCTGTCATCCCCGCCACCAAGTCATTGTGTGGGAAACACCCTCAGGGGATCATCATCTAAGTTTTTATCAAAAGGGTACGCGTGTGGTTATTCTCATTCACCGGAAATGGCTAAGGTAGGTATATTGGATACACTTTACCTCCGCTTCACTTCGGGGCTGAAATAAAATATATGTCCAGGAAGTGGGACTATGATTAATCACTCACTCAAACCTCGACAATTAAACATTATATCATCCACTTGCTTATCTGACAGCCGCTTCCATCTCAAATTCCTGACATTAACCCTCTTATATTTTCTTCAAATGTCTATTTCCATCCATTATTATTTTTGTTTTTTTAACCTAAGGCGTTCATCCAACGATTGCCACCGTGAGCAGAGCTGCTGAAAATTAAAACCTTACGTGTATGAGGAATATTTATATAGGATATATTAAAATTACCAAAGAAAAACAGCGCCCAAAAAACAAGAAAGCAAGTACCAACAAAAAGTAGAGAAAAGAAAACAAACACCTAAAGACGAAAAAATTCTACAAAACAATAAAAAACGGAAGAAACATCTTCTTCTCTAAGCTTTCCAACGCTGTGAATACCTCGTTCGGGAGGCCTTGAGGAACATTACAATACATTTGATACACATTTAAATACGTTTATTCCAATATTTCTAGCCCCTAAAGTTATAGTGCATGTGGGTGCATCGTCGGTATATTTGCAGAGAAGTTCATTCAAGCCGCTCTGAAAGAACTTGCTGTTGTCTTTACCCGTTGGTACTTCTCTTTATTAACGAGGTAAATATAGTTGTTAAATTAATAAACAGGTCGGCTTGTATTCAAACTATCCTTGAGAGGTTTATATTGTTTGCTGATCTTTATTTGTTAGTTTTGTTGTTGTTCTTCTTCAATGCCTTTTCACAATTTCTCCCTTACATCTCCATTAATGATTTCCAATTTCAATGTTTTTCCATGAATGAATTCAGAACTGAGAAGTGCATAAGATAGTTTTTCCAACGCTAATTTCGTTTTAGGCGAGAAGGCTCGGAACTTAATTTACCTCATTTTCAGGGCCTCCTTTCTCAATTTAGACGATGGAAGGAAGACACTTATATAAATTGCTCTATCCAAGATGAAAATGAACCATTGTCGTAAAGTCACAAAGAATTATAAACGCATCATACATACTAAAGTAGCAGGCATATTTTGTCATAAAACCTTATATATTTATTCTTTTATCTCGTCATTAATAGATTTCCTCTTATATTATTTACCATTCTCAGTCCTCAGACTTAGTGTTGCGTGTTCCATACAATTTTTATAAGGGATGTTACTACACATATATTTAGGCTTTTGTGTTTCTACGCGAAGAGCCTTGAAGCGGACTATCGTGTGCAAGTGGATATGAAGTATATATGTGCGTATGTATATATATATATATATATATATATATATATATATATATATATATATATATATATATATATATATATATATATATATATATATATGAAAAACTCACAAAGTATCACGTGAGGGTAGCAAATGAATGCAATGTCACGCAGGAAAAAATGAAATGGTGTTTCCAAGTACTTTCGAACTTTATTAAGTTCCTTATCAAGGGTAACTACAAGAAATAATATTATATTAGAGGTATATATACCAAATAAAAGTAGGAAAGACCGCCTCAAAAACAAGAAATCACAAATGAGGAAGAAGGAAGGGAGAAGGTAAAGAAACACATTAAGAGTTACAAGAAGCAGGTAGTAAGGTCAAACTGAGAAGACGGAAAGTGTAACAGATTAAAAGCAATGAAGATAGTCTAACGAGGGAGATTATAAGAAACGAGGAGCGAAAAGTGGGGAAAATACAATGTACATAACAGAGCAGTCACAAAAAAATGGGCAACATAACTCAAGATTGTATATAAAAACTAAGAAAAGAAGTCAGAAATAATTTCTTTAAGTATTAGTCTTTTAATTAGAAGCATCTATTTTAGATAAACAAAGGAAAAGGTTAATTTATCACATTGGCTTATAAAAGCACATTCAATGATATTCCTTTTTATATGGTCATTGGAACGATAAATAAATTTTGCCGAGTTCCAGTGAATTAGATGGTCCTTATCTGACATGTGGACAAAGAAAGAACTGTTATCTTCTACTCTTCGGACATTATTTTTATGTTGATTTATGCGAACAGAAAGTTGTTTACCTGTTTGTCCATAATATTTACTTAGGCAACCAGAACACTCAACTGAAAAACTCCCCTCCCACCAAACTATTATAATTATTACGTACTAATAAATTCTTAATGGTCGTCTCATATTTAAAATCAACAGAAATGTTAAAGTATTCAAAAGAGGGGAAAGATCACTAAAACAAAGACAAAAGGTAGAACTAAAATGTTATTACTATTAAAAGGGAGAGTAGGGACAGTTTGATAAAATGTCTTTTCAGCAGAAGAAAGATAGTTTTGAAGAAACGGGTAAGGGTAACAAAGTTTATGGCCAATTTCAAAGATATTGGAAAATTCCAAACCCATATATTCCGGGCTCAAAGCTCGTAATACCCGTAGAAACATAAAAGAAAAACAGAACGTTTAACTTTAGGGCTTTGAGAAGAGTAAAAATGAATATAAGTATTTGAATTAGTAGGCTTACGAAAGATAAAGTATTTAAAACCTGTATGAGTTCTATGAATAAGAATATCAAGAAAGGAAAGGGTTCTATTATTTTCCATCTCGTGGGTAAATTTAATTGAAGGGTCGAGACAATTGAGTCTAGTAAGAAAAACATTAACATCTTTGGAATTAGGCCACAAGCAAATGACATCATCAATATACTTGTACCAAACGATCGGAGCGTCAAGGATAGTAGGGAGAAGTTTTGTTTCAAAAAACTCCATATATAAGTTAGCAAGGACAGGAGAAAGACAATTACCCATGGCTAATCCGAATTTTTGGAGGAAATATTTGCTTTCGAACGAAAACTTACAGTTTTTGGTACAGAGGGAAATGAGGTTCATAAAAGTAGTAACGGATACCGGCAAGTCATAATTTTGCAAATAATCATTAAGGAAATTGAAAAGGTCTTCAACGGGTATTTTGGTAAATAATGAACAAACATCAAAACTAATAAGAGTAAAATCATTAGAATAATGAATAGCATTAAGTATAGAAATAAAGTCGTAACTATTAGTGACATGAGAATGAGAAATGGAACCAACTAGTAGAGTAAGAAATGAAGTAAGCCATTTAGACAGGGAATATGAAACAGACCCAACAAAAATTATAATAGGTCGTAATGGAAAATTTGGTGTCGGTGTACACTGTAACCATGCGTTCATGGATCTCTTTTGCATTCTTGCCTTCCTTGGTCAAACATTTGCTCACTGCGCGGTGCTCAACCTTCTCTATTGTTGAAAAATTTGTGACTGACGATCTGCGATTAGCTACTGCTTCTTAAATAGATAAGGCAGGAGCGTGCGGCTGCAGGTTCTGACTTGACATAACTTGTACTAACACCTCCACAAACAGACATTCCCCTTCCTCTGTGTTGCTCTACCGATTCGCAAAACTTATTGACCACCCCTCGTATCTGGATTTGGAATTTTCCAATATCTTTGAAATTGGCCATAAACTTTGTTACCCTTACCCCTTTCTTCAAAACTATCTTTCTTCCGGTAAAAGGACATTTTATCAAACTGTCAAAACTCTCCCTTTTAATAGTTATAACATTTTAGTTATACCGTTTTGTCTTTGATTTAGTGATCTTTCCCGTCTTTTGAATAACTTTAAAATTTCTGTTGCTTTTAAATATGAGACGACCATTAAGAATTTATTAGAACATAATAGTTGTAATAGTTTGGGGGGAGGAGTTTATTCAGTTGAGTGTTCTGGTTGCCTAAGTAGATATTATGGACAAACAGGTAAACAACTTTCTGTTCGCATTAATCAACATAAAAATAATGTCCGAAGAGGGGAAGATAACAGTGCTTTCTTTGTCCATATGTCAGATAAGGACCATCTAATTAACTGGAACTCTGCAAAATTTATTTATCGTTCCAATGGCCCAATAAAGGGGAATATCATTGAATGTGCTTTTATAAGCCAATGTGATCATTTTAACCTTTCCCCTGGCTTATATAAAATAGATGCTTCTAATTAAAGAAATTATTTCTGACTTCTTTTCTTAGTTTTTTATATACAATCTTTAGTTATGTTGCCCATTATTTTGTGACTGCTCTGTTATGTACATTGTATTTTCCCCACTTTTCGCTCCTTGTGTCTTATAATCTCCCTCGTTAGACTATCTCCATTTCTTTTACTCTGTTACCCTTTCCGTCTTCTCAGTTTTACCTTACTACCTGCTTCTTATAATTTTTAATGTGAATCATTACCTTCCCACTTCCGTCTTCTTCATTGGTGATTTCTTGTTTTTGAGGCGGTCTTTCCTACTTTTCTTTGATATATATACCTCTAATATAATATTATTTCTGGTAGTTATCCTTGATAAGGAACTTAATAAAGTTCGAAAGTACTTGGAAACACCATTTTGTTTTTTCCTGTGGGTCATTGCATTCATATATATATATATATATATATATATATATAGGGTCTTTAAATAGGTTCGCTCGATTTTTAAATGTAAATAAAACAAGTTGTGTGTGATATACGCACTCAATTTATTTTAAATTTGAAAGAACTTTTGATGACATTACGTGTGGACTATGATGTAGTTCAAATGTCCGTCGCGGCTTCGCTTGGTGGAACGTATTCGGGAGGCCCAATTTTCGATGATTTTGTCGCATAAATTTAGCTGAATTTGCTGGATGGTGTTTGGTATGTTGACTTTGAAGACATCAACTGTTTGCGGATTATTCGCATACACCTGCGATTTAAGGTAGCACCAGAAAAAGTAGTCTAATGGCGTTAAATCGCATGATCTCGGTGACCAGTTAACTTCGCCGCCGCGCGAGATAACCCTGCCATGAAATCGCTGGTGCAAAATGTCTATCGTGGCGTGCGCAGTGTTGCACGTAGCGCCGTCCTGTTGGAACCGCATGTCGTCAGTATCCATATCAGGCATATAATCCAGTTGAGGACACAAGATGTTGCTTATCATCGATCTGTAGGTCTCGCCGTTGATAGTTATGGCAATCCCATCTTCGTTCTCAAAATATGGACCGATGATTCCGTTAGACGAAAATCCTCACCAAAACAGTGACTTTGTTGGGATGCAAGTGGTGCTGGTGTAGCTCATGTGGATTGTTTCCGTCCCAAATCCGATAATTTTGGTTGTTCACAAATCCATTCATCCAAAATTGGGTCTCGTCGCTAAAGATGATTCTTGGGGGGAAATTTGGGGCAACTTCCAACTGCACTAGAGCCCAATCAGCGAACACACGGGGTTGTCTATGGTCGTTTGCCTTAAGTTCCTGGGCAAGTTGGATTTTGTACGGGTGCAGACCCAAGTCTCTACGCATAATTCGACAAACTGAATTCGGAGAATGGCCAAGTTCTTGTGAACGACGAGAAATTGATTGCCTCGGATTTTCCCGTACACTATCACTTACGGCAGCGATGTTTTCAGGAGATATGGCGTTTCGGCGACGTATGGGTGTTGGCTGATTGTTGATCGACCCTTTTGCCTCGAATTTGGCCACCAAGCGACGAACAGTGGACTCGGCAGGACGATTGTGGCGAGGATAGAAACCACGTAATGCGCGGAACGTTTGTCGAACGGAGCACTGATTTTGATAATAACATTTGATGATTTTACCCCGCTTTTCAACGCTATAACTTTCCATCAAGACTTTCCAAGTACTACTAAACAGTTTACAGTGAGGTTGCCAGATGTCGCGTTAACAACATGGCCACTGTCGCCTGACAAATCTCCAGCGTCCTTGTTGAAAGACCCTTTATATATATAGTGGGTCGCAAAATTTACTTTTAGGTAATGCAGGGTACAGAAATTTAAAGCATAGTTGATAATATAATAGGCAATTAAATGAGAATAAAAGCAAAGAACATCAGAATATAGTACCAAGAAATAAGAGATTACGCAACCACTCGACAGAGAGCAAAAGAGCTCAATCAAATTAAAAAAGAAATGATTTTCTTAATAGAAGAGCAACAAGGAGAAATATAGCAAGAACTGATAGATAAAACAGCTGCAACTGAACCCTCAAAGTAGCATGGAGGCTAATAAAAGCGATAAAAGTCAGATCACCAAGAAAGCCGATCAAAATAATAGATTAAAATAACGAATACCTAAGGACCAACGTAGAAATAGAAGAGAAATTAAGAATTTATTGGAGCAAAATCTATACAATGGAAGATAAAGATAAAATAAACTTTGACAGAACAACAGAAAAAATGGCAATGAGTCTATATAATCCAACATCCACAGACTAACCCCGGCATTAAAAGTTAAAAACTACAGAAATGAACAAATAGGCCTGGAAGCCACAATTAAGACCGAAAAAATCAAAAGTACCATCAAATCTTTCAAACAAAAAACGCCAGGAACAACAGGTCTAACGAAATACAATTATGAAAAGGCCCCAGAAAATATTCTGAATAGCATAAAGGAGCTATTTAATGCCACCCTAAACATAGGCGCCTTCCCTGAGAAGTTCAAATTAGCAAGGATGGTATTCCTACCGAAACCGGGCAAACCAGAAAACCTGGTGTCGAGTTACAGACCAATCTCCTTTCTGAATTTCCAAGAGAAGGTCTTCGAAAAAATAATAAATGAAAGATTGGACACCTTCCTCGAAGAAAACGAAAAACACAACAAACAACAGCTCGGCTTCAGGAAGAGGAGAGACTCCACAATAGTCCTAGCCATAATCACAGAAAAAATTGCTCAATCCACGGTCAGAAAGTATTCGCCGACGTAGTCCTTCGCGACGTAGAAAAGACCTTCGACAAGGTATGGGTCGAAGGATTAAAATATAAACTCATACAACTCAACCTCGGCGTTAAAATGGAAAGAATCATAGCCGACTATGTATCGAATAGAAAAGCACAAATAAGCATTGAAGGACAAGAAGGCCCCACTTTTGACCTACAAACAGGAGTCTCTCAAGAGGGATGCCTAAGCCCCACCTTGTATTCTATCTTTACCGCCGACCTACCTGCCCCAATCTCACCTAACAGTATAAATATACAATATGCAGATGATATAAGCCAAATAATCCAGACAAACTATACAAACCCCAGATGGCAAGCTCGTATAACATCACGAGAAATAAAAAAAACATAAACGATTATGAAAAACGTTGAAAAATAGAAAGAAATATCAACAAGTTTAAAATAATCATTATACAAAGAATAAAAAAGACATAAATAATCATAGAAGGTACAGAGTATCAATATTCAAATGAGGGGAAAGTACTGGGCCTACAGTTAGGAAGTCGTGGATACAGAAGCCACGTGAAATCCACTATCGCCACGGCAAAATCAGGCTAAAGATTGCTCTGCACCCTAGTGAATCTGAGCCAACTACAGTGAGAAGAACAAAAAATATATACTTGAGTAAAAGAAAACTTAACCCAAGCAAAACACGAAAAACAAAGGCATGAATGCCAGAAATAACGTAAGAGAAAATAAAGGAAATACAAAGATTAATTAGAAGAAACGCTACCCGCAAGGGTATCCAAACGTAAAAACTCGGACTCAGAAACAGAATATAAAAGAAAAAATACTGAGAACAAGCTAAAATAAACAAATTAGAAGTAACATTAAGAAATATATAAATATAGAAGAATACAGTTGAATAAAAAAGAATAGCCAGTATCCTGGCAATTTATAATACTACTACCCACTCACTCACACTCATTCCACCCCACCCCTACCCACAAAAAAAACACCCTGTCATGCTATCTACTTTATTTCCCTGCTTTGCTGACAACCTTTGGATAATGCATTTTTTACTTGCTTAGTAGCGGACCTTGAGCTCCGCCTACATAGAAAAGCGCCTATTCTAGAAGTCTTTGGTGAATTGGGCTTCACCCTTCAAAAAGAGATAATACTTTTTTCATCGACGATTCATAACTTAATGAGGGATTAAGCACCTCACTGCTCCCGTCCATCGCCTTGCGTGGGAACCTGCTCGGATGTCTGCCATTCATTGATTTCCTCTTAACTATGCCGGTCACTTGGACTGACATAATTAAGGGCTTATGTGAAAACTGATATGAGGACTAGCTCACAGCGGAAGCATAAGTCAGAAATTATCTCGAAACTGGGGCATAACTGCGAGTCCTGGAACGAAGAGAGATCCTCATCGCCTGGGAGACTCCGTCAGGATCATAGAGGGAAGTACACCTGTCTCTATGTAGTTGAATGTAGTTATGGCGTAAGTACCCGAGATCTATCCCATCCATCCATCACCCATCATTCTAGCAGCA
The DNA here is from genome assembly GCA_963969495.1 of Ceratothoa steindachneri. Classification (NCBI taxonomy): domain Eukaryota; kingdom Metazoa; phylum Arthropoda; class Malacostraca; order Isopoda; family Cymothoidae; genus Ceratothoa; species Ceratothoa steindachneri. The sequence goes on along the minus strand of OZ018327.1, from coordinate 71,164,665 downwards.
AAAGAGCTAAAGACCAACAGGAAAATGGACGAGGGCGTTTTTTCACCATTTTTTAGACTCGTATCCCAACTTATTCTCACTAACTGCTACCTCCTTTACCACTCCATAACTTCCTTTTTCACTCTAAACACCATAATTACACTTTGGTTTCAAAAAAGAAGACATCACAAGAGGACTTAGTAAGAACGTGGAAGACTATGGAGACCCTCACCAAGAGGGTCCCCCTTAAGGACCATCCCTGGAAAGAAGAACCCTGAAAAAGGCACCTCTTTAAAACCCTCTAGCTCAAATTAAAGGTAGCACTGGTGAAACTTATTGAAGTCTCATCTGGATTCATCGCCTCATGTGCCGAGACTAAAGACGTGGACCAGCTCCTATCGGAAGAGGGAGCAAGTGGCAGCAAACCGAAGCGTGATCTGCCGCAAAGTGGAGAGTTGGATGGGTAAACATACGCCCGAGGATCTCAAAGAGGAGATTACCAAAAGCAATCTCTGGGCCCAAGTTGGTGAAATAATAAAATTTCGCGAACAAACCCCCGTGTTTAAGATAACTTTCGTGTCGTGGGTCAGCCAAGATTATAATTATTATTCTTATTTATTTTTATTATTATGATTAATAAAAATGAGTCGTACGTTCGTACTTCCAGTGATCGCGTCAGGATCGATCTCTAAGAGCACTTTTCTTAATCTATATTCTATTGAATTAATATAAAAGGGAGTTCTTTTTTTAATACTCGTATACCAAATACTGTCAACGCAACTCGTTCAAGGATAATTTAAACACTTCAACTAAAATAGACTTTTACTGTACATTAATCAACTCAAACAAAAATTAATATATACATGTACAAAATACAACTTAAAAATGGTTCTTAAGCCCCGCTACCAATACTCGGTTCCTGTTGGCTTTAAGGGAGACCAATTTACTTTAAACAAAATTCGTTTTATGATATACAAATAATCTACGTTAAAGGCACGGGGACATGAAATAGGATTTATTACTTACATAAGGTAGTGGAGTTCAGCCACAGAATCCAAACGAAATACCTTCACTCGAACTTGTCGCGGAAGGAGGCGTGAGTGTAGTTTATTGGTTTCTCAATAAATGGCGTTACTTCGAACGAGGGTTGGACGTGTGACGTCAAGCTGAATTTCGAGGTGACGAAATAGAAAGAATCCAAACAAAACGCTGATGAAGCGGTGAGGTATCGTATGTTTATGACCTTGAAAAGGTTTTATCAGACGCAGCTTTAGAATCGCTGTCTGATTATGTAGCGATTTGGTTTCGCTTATAGAGCTTCTCTTTTGGGCGAAAAATCTATCTAGTTTGGGGTTGTCGAACTTAGATATGGCAAGATCACTTGACGATCTTTGGTACTTGAACTGTGCTGAGGGTACTTAGAGGTAAGATCACTTGACGATCTTTGGTAATCGAACTGTGCCGATGGTACTTGGAGGTAAGATCCCTTGACGATCTTTGGTACTCGAACTGTGCCGAGGGTTCTTGGAGGTAAGATCACTTGACGATCTTTGGTAATCAAACTGTGCCGATGGTACTTGGAGGTAAGATCACTTGACGATATTTGGTAATCGAACTGTGCTGATTATACTTGGTGAAATCTGGTATTGCCCAAGAAAATGAAAGTCCTTCTTAACTTGCTGGGGAACTCTATCCCGGCAAGTTCTTATCGATCTCGTGACGAAAGCGAAAAAGTCTTCTTTTTCTCCTGCCGAACAGGGGGGAGGGGAATAGCAAGATAAGACCCGCTGGTGCCCTGCCTTTTGGGCGTCTGTTATTTCTCTTCCTCGACATTTTGAAGTTAGGGAAACGGGATCTCATATTGATTCGACAGAAGTGGGTATTAATTCATCCGTGCTTTGGCGTTGCGGCGCTCTGGGGAGAGCGTAATATGAGATCGACAGTTGGAATTTTTGACTTGCTTGTTTATAAATGCACCCTTGGTGGGTAAGCATTTTGAGCAGAGATCAGGAATAACTGTCTCTTAAATTTACCATTTTTATCGTTCTGGTATGTTACCGGAGACCGGATAGAGGGGCTCAGAGAAACCTAGGTGGGCTTTGTTTTTCCTTCATTATTTCTCCTCGCCATGAGGAAGAACTCGATATATATATACACTCGCAATTTCTTAACTGCCTTGGTTAACTCGTATACCTCTACATTTCGCTACCACTGAAATGGCCAAGAAATCGACGCAGTATGGAATACTGGTGTTTAACATGAGAATACAAGGCGATAACATTCAACAAGAGAAATTTAATAGCATACAAATGTGCTTTATATACTATAAACTCGAGGACCATACAGCGATGACATAACCGGACAAAAACAAACCGTGATGCAGTAAATGCGCCACAGAAGGACATCGATTTGATAAGTGCGAGAGCACTAAGAAGAAATGCCTTAACTGTAAAGGAAAACATAGGATCATGGCCTTGAACTGCCCCAAGCGCCGTGAGATCATCAAAAGGAAGGAAGAAGAAGAGAAAAAAGCTAAGGAAATGACCTACGCGAACGCAGCCAAGAAGAATGCGGAAATAAAGCCTGCATGTGCACCTGCACAGATAAATATGACAGGAGATCTAAATGCACAGATACTGATCTGCATTACCCACGCAAATGTAGCTAAAGCAGTTAAGACTGGCTGCCATAACCAGGTACTCAGTGCACTCTTGAAAGCAAACAATCTCCCTTCAGTAATTATGCCTGCAGACCATAAATGCTCCAAGGTATTCAAGGAATCAGTCATAAGAAACAGCACTGTCAAGTCTGGACTAGAGGAGATCGTCGAAACTCCATCATCAAAAAAATCCGAAAAGGATGACCAAGAACAAGAAGAAAAGGGTGAAAGTGAGGACGGATCCTCCTCTTCTGAGAACGACGAGGGCCCCTGCACCCTTACACAAGCTACGAAGAGCAGGTCCAAAACTCTGAGTTCCCATACAAAGAAGGAAAACCCTGGGCACAGTAAAACCGCCCAGCCAGCCTACAAGGAAAAGAAGATGAATAAGAAGACGTATAGGTAAAAACAATTCACCATGTTACGGAACGCACTGAAGATATTTGAAATTTATACCAATGGCTGGACGACCTAAAGACTTTTTTACGGAAATGTATTTTGGGAAATTTATGCGGACATCATCTTAATTTCGGAACATGGGATCGAAACGCGTAGCGCAGATATGAAAATCTGGAACTATGATGTGTTGATGACGAATTATTTGCTGAAGCGGTTAGACCGAGCCGCTATTGCAATAAGAAATCTAGAATAATCCTACCTTGCGATTGAGGTCGAACTCGACATAGGAAAGTGAGTCATTGCTACCGGATATCAACCGCCAAGGAGATATGTGTTACCAATTCACATTCCTACTAGCCTATTTGGCAGAAGACCCCCTACTATATTAATGGGGTATTCGCGCCTTCTCGAGGCCTACGATCCGCCCAAATTGGACAAGGCAATTCTCGAGGAGATTGACGAGGCACTCAACGACCTCAATAACCATCTCATCAACTGAGATAGGGCTTGTATCCATAAATCCGAGTATAAAACCATCTCTACCTACAGATGGACCGAATGCATGAACGAGGTATACCGTGAGCTGAAGTTATTGTATGAAATCAACATCAGGAATGCATCAGTTTACTCAATTCAGCGAAGTAAAGAATTCAAAGAAGAACTGAACTAGTTGATCTTCGAACAACAATTGAGACGCTGGGATGATGCGATCGATAGCCTCGATCACGAAACAACTCTCAAAGATTTTTGGAAAAAGATCAGAACACGAAACAACTCTCAAAGATTTTTGGAAAAAGATCAGAAATCTCGAAGGATCGAGTGGGAAGAAGCAGAAAATCAAGCTATAAAAGGAAGATGGAAACATCGAAGCGGAAGAATTAAAGAGCTATTCCGAAGTTATTGGGAAAAAATCTTCAGTAAAACAGGAGGAAAACGAAGACTATGAACTAGACTTTGAAAGCAACATCATCGACGAGCTCAACGAACAAATACACAAGACGCATTCTCACCACCAGGTGGATAGACAGCGCGACGGAGACGCCGATATTACCAAAGAAGAACTACTCGGCGCGCTCCGCTTATTCCGACAAAAAGCCCCAGGACAATCAGGGCTCACAAAGCTAAACTTCGAAAAGACACCAGCCATTGTCATCGAAGGGATGAGAAGAATATATAACGCCTCTCTGAACACGAGATACTTTCCATATGTTTATAAAAACGCTATGATGATTTTCTTGCCTAAGTATGGAAAGGACCCAACGTCAAAGGAGAGCTAACAGGCAAATTTATTTCTAGAATTTGACGGGAAGCTCTTCAAGAAAATCCTCAATAGAAGAGTGGTGTCTCAACTAGAGTAGAACTCCCTCTTCAACCCACATCAATTCGGGTTTAGGAGGAAGCGAAGTACGGAGATGGCGATTAATGTCATCACGGAAAACGGGAAAAGAGTTACGTAGACATTGTTTTTTGGGATGTATCAAAAGTGTTTGATAAGGTGTGTCAACAGAGAATGCAGTGCAAGATATTAGGACTGGTCCTAAGTGAAAACTCAGGAAGAACTCTCTGTGACTATTTCATGGAAAGAGCGGCGAACATCAGTTTAGGCTGCACGGATGAACCAAAGATTCCGCTCACTGCAGGCCTCCCACAGGGGGGGGGGGCTGTCTCTCACTTTCTACATGATTTACACCTCTGATGTCCCAGCCTCTGTAAGCCCTACTTGCCTAAACATTCAATTCGCCGTTGATTTCACCCAGGTAATCACTTGTCTATGGAGGAATGCGCCTTGGCAAGCTCGTATGACAGCAGCAGAAATTGAAAATCTTAACACTTACGATGCGTGGTGGAAGATCCGCAACAACAAGAAAAAGTTCAAGGTTGTCTCCATAGGCAGGAGAATACTTTATGACATCAGAATGCAGATCGACGCTGCTATACCCCGCTTCCGCCCCATCGTGTGTCCCGAAGACACAAAAGAGAAAACTACAAGTTGTGCAGAATAAATATATGTACCTAATTACAGATACATACAGACAAGAAAGAAGACGCCAGGAAGAGCTGCATCGGGAGGAGCGGTTAAGTCCCATTAACATTGTCATAGAAGAACGTACAAGGAATATGCAGGAACTTGTTAATCGAGAATTGGACGATGATATCGTCCAAATGATTGACCAGAACAGAAGAGGAATAAGTCGCTTCAGATTTCCAAGCTCCGCTGGGCTTTTAGCTGGCAGAGCAGAAGTGCCGTTCTACACATGAGAATAGAAATGTTTTTTACCCTTAACCAAATAAAAAACCCGACCAAGGACAAGATTACCTAATTGTGAAACCTCACCGATTTCTACAAGAATTCACTGATGAAGACCCAAATTTACTGAAGAAGACATCCACAAAAAAAAACCACGATTTACACTCACTACAAGATATACCAAAAAACAAAGACAATAAGCACAACACTAAAGAAATTAATAAAGTAATTATTATCCCAACAGCAGATGCTCATATCATACCCAAGAACATTAATTGTTTTTTTGAAGACAAATGGCTTGAACGGCATATTTTATATATATATATATATATATATATATATATATATATATATATATATATATATATATATATATAAACTAACTAAAAGACAACAAAGGAACCACAAAACAAAAAAATACTTAAAAGCGATAGGCCTGATCAGGAGGCACTAACAACTCGTTCGTTGCGCCCTACCACACTTCTTTCTCTTTTCACCACTTGTCTATTTTTCGCTATCTGTCCTCATACCCTATGTTTATCCCCTATCTGCACCTACTCTTACAACAACAATTCAATTCAATACGCGATTGCTAGCTCAGAAATCTTGGTTTAACAACTCTTGCAGATTTAATTCACGTTACCTAGGAAAGGAGGTAACGGTTAAGAGAACATTTTGCTAAACGCCTTCAAAATCTGGTTTTCTATATATAAAAACCGGTTTCAAGAAAGAGAAATACTGTTGTTGTACTCACCATCACCATCATCATTACTAATCCTCATCTTCTCTATTCTAGTGGCCCCACTTAGGCAGATGACTGCTTAATCCCTTAATCCCCTCCCCCAAGTGAACTGCTGCCGGGTAGAGAGGAGGATTGCCATTCATGTTTGTCCCAATTATGCCGGGCAGTTGACCTAGCATGAGTGGGGGCATTGAAGGAAGCTGGTTTGTAGAGTAGCACACAGCTGATAACAATATCAGCATTTATTTCCGACAAGGGGCTGACTGCTAGCTATGCTGCTCCTCACGGCAAGGGCCCCTTCTAGGACCATAGAGGGACATACAACCATCTCTATGGAATGTTTGGATGCGGTCGCGATTAAAACACCCTCGGGGGCGGCGTTGTCATAAAGTCTACCATACAATAACACCCTCGAGAGGATCCCCCCAGATTCATCTCATCCATCTAGCATTTATCCAAAGGGCATTTCACTTTTCCATCTAGGCAGCAGATAAACGAGGGGGAGTAACTTCACCCTCAAGGTAAATAATAAACGAAACCATAAAGGAAAAGTAAAATTAATACTCACACATCAAAGTCAGTCAGTGAGGACCCTAGGGTGGAAGCACAAAGGCACCGCAAGCAGCAAGAGAAAAAAAGCGGCAAATAGTTTTAGACAAACAGAAGGAAATCTTATGTGCTCATCACCATCCGAATCTAAAGCTGAGGAAGTCAAATCCAAAGCTCCTAAGAGCCCAGCAAGATCAAGAAGTAGGGCAAGGACCGCGATATGTACTTAAGAGTACGATGGAGAGACGATTGACTTCAAGCTCTACGCGACGGAACAGGAACCATTCTCAGAAACATCCTCCACCATGGAGATCTACCGTGGAATCCGATAAAACAGATACAAATGGACCTACTCAGCTTCAACACAAGAATCAGTAGTTGAACAAACCCTCCACGAAAACAAAATTAAATTCCACAAGGACTCCTGCTTCGCCCTCAGTGAAGCAGAATACAAAAAATCAGGAACGGAAAAACACGCGACAGTTAATAAAACCCAACCAAAGAAACACACTTAAGCAAAACAGATAAAATGGAGAACACAAACAATGCACTAAAAATACTCACGCTGAATGTGAACGGAGAAAAGGAAAATCGATTGCTTATGGAAATATCTTCCGTACAGTGAACCCGTACATATTCCTCATTTCAGAACATGTTATTGACACGAACACGAACACGGACAAGATAAAAATACATAACGCAGTAATACAGAAAAAAACACACACAGGAACGATTTGATGGCGCTGCCATCGCAATCCGAAAGAAGATTAAATTCAAAACGCCACCGGACTTAGAAATAGTCCTCTGTGACTTCGTCATGGACAGAAGGGCGCGTCTCATGATCGAAGAGCACAGAGTGCCAGAGTTCGGACTCACAACGGGCGTTCACTAGCGGAGCTGTCTGAGCTCTATGCTCTACCTAGTCTTTACCATCGACCTCCTGACCCTGATGCACAGGAACACGATGTATCTGCAATTCGCAGATGACATCACGCAAATCGTCCCGAGTGTGGAGAAGAAAGCGAGGGCACAGGCAACTCATACTAAGGCAGATAATTCTAATATAAACCAGTACGAGAGACGATGGAAAGTCGAAACAGACATAGACAAGTTTAGGATCATCCCGCTGAGCCGCAAGTTGAGGGGGCCCACCTTGATAGATGAGAGGAGATATGGTTACTCTACCGAAGGCACTGTCCTAGGCCTTAATATATCCTACCATGAATACTCGAGACACTACAAGGAGAGGCAGAATTTGGCGAAGAGAGAAATCTCCAAGCTGTACAGATTTAGAAACCTTAGCTGGGCCAACATCAGGTAAATATACCTAATTTTCCTCCAAACTAAGCTCATCTACCCTGCAGTAGTGACCCAAGCGGCCGGCAGGACTTTTATGAGGAGGCTCCAGCAAGTAAAGAACTCTGCATCCCTATGCATTAACGCATGCAGAAGGAATTAACATCTTCGCCAAAGGGACTTGCACCGCAGGCAATGTCTTTAGCCCATTAATATAGTATTAAACAAAATGGGCCAAAAGGTCTGGTCATCACTCATAAACGACATCATTCCGGAACTAAGAGCAGCAGTGGGCAATATCAGGATCCCTGCAAGATTGCATGAGAAAGTCGGCTGAAATCGATATTTCTCAAGCACAAAATTCTGCGCTGAGGAGAACACAGTACCATATTTACATAAGACACTCATATACACGGTACCATAATAGCACAACAAAATTAGACAACACTTCTGATCAACATTAACGTAAGAAATAGAAGCAACAAGAATACAAGGTGAACTGCTGAACTCGACCGCCTATAAAGGCGGTCGAGTTTAGCAGTTCAGAATTAATAAACAAATCTAAAAAGACAAACACAAATATGAAGAACACACGAATACAAAGAAGAACAGACAAAAACAAGTTGAGATAAAAACAATAAATATAAACAACAAAAAGGAAAAAAATAAACAAAACATAAATAAGTAAACGTTTGCGATGCCCTGTGAACCGGGGCAAAACCCTGTCACAACTTCAAACAACTATCTTTACCACTATCCATATTTTCCACTATTGAGTACATCAATACGCAACTGGAAAACTCTTAATTAAATTAATCCTCTGGATCATTTAGGTCACCTTTGGATGTTAACGGTCCGTGCAGCTCGAAGTTTGTTAGAACAGTTGTGATAAATCACAGACTTCTACTCTTAGGGAGCACCAGGAAGATCTACTAAGAGTGGAGTTTAAGTTAGACATGTTACAATAAGTAGAATGCTGCCTCGTTAATATATTTTTTCTATTATTCACGTAAGACCCCACTTCTTAATAAAACTCACTGGTATTTGCAACAGAACATTTAAAAACCAGGCCACGTACTGGGAACAAATCCTTTGTTTAGATGAAATTTAACTAGAACTTTTCGGTCGGAATTTAATCAAAAGGTTTGTAGAAAAAAAGTATGAAGCTTATGCACCAAATCCGGTAAGCGATCAATCATTGTATGTGGTTGATTTTACTGAGCAGGAGTTGGAAGAATAGAAGAACTCAAAGGCAAAATGAACTGGAAGACGATTCCATTTATGCCAAGCAAGTGGGTGATCTCCTGACACTCCTTTTCCCTGTAGAGACACGGCAGAGATGAAGATTTTCAAAATTGGATGAAGTGTTGTTCCCAAGGCTGTTGGAGTAGTCCTTTGGATAGAGTTACTTGCTTGGCGGGGATGCTAAGTGTCCTCAAGGAAACGCCGATGCAGTTTAAAGGCGGTTTATTGCAATTTTTATCTCAATCTTATAGATGAGCGAGTTTTTTTTTATCTAAAATATTCGATTCGATCCAACTATTGCAAAAATCATCGATACCCTCTAAATAAATAAATAAATAAATCCAGAAAAATATAGAGATAAAAAAAATGCGCCCGCTCCCCCTTCCTTCCATTTTCCTATAATCTCCCCTTTGAAACATTGAAACATCATTTGAAAGCCAAAAAGGAAATAACACTATTAACATTCAGAGGAACTCGTCGATGAGGCGAGACACGAATAGCGCTACCTACCTCCATATTATCTTTTGTTTTCTAACTTCCATTATTACATAGCTTTTGATCTTTAAGACAAGTTGGGGCAAAGAATAAGGTAAATATAATAAAGTTTTGGCCGTTCTTAATCACAAAGATATTAAAAATGAAAGAAAAGAGGTAATCTTTTCTAATGTTCTGTTCTCAGCGCTTAAGTACTGTTTATGGTCGCCATATTTGAAATACTTGCGATAGGTTTCGGTTTATGAGAGTTTAAAATTAACCGGAATGATTCTTTTAAAAGTTATTTTCTAAAATTTGCTCTAACTACGATAAAACGGACTATTTTTCTAAAAATAAACTAATTACTATTTTATATTTTTTACCACTGTCAATATTAACTTGCAATTAAAGATTTCCTACAAAACTGTATTTTTATGTACAGATTACGCGAACTCGGACGCAGACGAAAAGAAACAAAAACATTTCGAGTTTGTTTTTATCGAAAATGAGGCGATAAAAGCTCAGTAAGAAAAATACCCCTGAATTTAGTAGCTAATTCTGCCTGTCTTGTAAACTCAAGAAGAAAGAGGAGGAAAGTAAAGTCTTTTGTAAATCCTCGATGTCCAGTTTGGACGAGATTTATATTGCTGATCCGTCGTAGATTAGGATTTATGGGGCGATGAGGCGATTTTATTATGGAAAAGTATGAAAAGAATATTCGAAAATGGAATAAAAATGAGCGGAAGATAAAAGAGAATTAGCCAAGACCTGTATTCATTTGCTCGGTCTTCTTCTCTTTCTTCCTCTTCTTCCTCTCCTTTTGCTTCTTCTTCCAAACCAACATTTAATCGTAATGTAATTACTTATCTCTTTTCCGTTCCAAAATATATTCATATGCGGAATTAGGTGATATAATTGTTAATTTGAAAAAATAGAAAACAAACGGGTACATCTCCGCCACAATATATGCGAGCATAGCATTATCAAGAGCTCTGGTTGGCACGCGTCATTGCCTGTCGAGTCCATAGGATAATCCTTGAGGGGCGATGCCCTTACAGGCTAGAGGCCTCCTATCCGGCCTGTGTCACCTTCTTCGACAGTTGTCCAAAGACGCTATAAGGGGTGAGAGCTATGGAGGGGGTGAGCTATGGAGGGGGTGAGCTATGGAGGGGGTGAGCTATGGAGGGGGAGAGAAGCACAAATGACGTCTCCCTCGACGCCCCTGGAGTGGACAGAGTGGGGCTGAGCGCACTCAACTTCTCTGCATTGTTTCAATAAGAGTGGTTGTAGAGGAAGGATGGGGAATAAATTTAAACAGCGGGCCTCATTGAAGCTGATTAAAGCTTTGCGCGCCGCACTTAAACAGTTAGATGTGAAATTTCGAATACTTATAAGTTCATTTCAAAGAGCTTTTTCATTTGTATGTATATACTAGATAGTCATAGGTATAGATAGCTACACATTAATAACTAAAGGAATTTTCCTTTGCAAATTGACATCCCTTTTAAACAGTTTCCAGGCATAATCAGAGTAAAGAGCTGCGACTTAACGTGGAATCCGAACTAGGATATACAATTCTACATACTGTGATCATACCCCAGGGCACAGGTGTCTCCTATCCAAGTAGTAATAACATTCAACTTATCTTAAGTTCAGCGAGCGAAAGAGAGCGAGCAGATAAGGATAATGAGAATATGTATTTATTAAGTATCGTATTTTTTGTAAGAACACTTTATCTATGAATCAAATAATTTGAAAATGATTTAAGAATTTATCCCTTACATAAAAAAATAATGAGATGGGATTTTGGCAGAAAGTTCAATAATTTATCTTCAATGTTTTGTCGAAATCTAAAATGAAACGTGGGTTGGAGAGGGACAGAGTTCTAGGACATAAAATGGAGGATAGGGGGTGATACGGAGGATACCAGTACCGTTTGTGTAGAAAGCGATTAAGACCAATAGCTGTTGCCTGGCTGAAAAATTCTGAAACCTAAAGTTTTGTTTCTGCAAGCGTGACACGAAATGACGGTAATGTACGGGGCTGGCGTGTGAGCCGCCAAGCCACGATCTTAGTGGCGTTGAAAGTGGTTTATTATTATCATTATTACAATATGTAACAAAGTTTCTTTCGGTGTAGCTTTTCATTACAAAAATGAAGCTCATTACAAGAGTGGCCCATACCCGACTCATAATGGGCTGAAGAAGAAGTTCTGAAGAATTATTTGTCTCACGAAGCCTACATTGAAGCCAAATCCTAATTTGAGCGGAATCCATCATCTCAAAAACTCGAGTTAATTCGGGCAAAGTGAACCACAGTTCTATATTCAGCGCCCAAGAAATACATTAAATACCTTCACAAATCTTCATCTACTGATTTTATTGTTGTTGTTGGCTGGTGTTTAACAAGGTGTACACATAATTTTCAAAATCCTCAAATATGGCACTCTTGCGTATCATTATTTAATATCAAGGTGGGCATTATTTCTCAGGATGAAGATCAACTCGCATAAACCCATGCCCCCCGCTCCACTGCTATCCCACTTTTTATCGGTACCTGATTACTCAAAATGGGAATTGTAAAAATCTCTTTTCTCCAGCGCCCTAAAAGAATTTCAGAACACATACAATGAAATACAAACTGAAAGCCTTATATATATTTTTGATATACAAGGATTTCTATTTCACAGCAATACGATCTACGGCAGATAAAGGAAGGATCTGTACTCTTTTTCTTTGCTACCTGGATTATTTCGCCTTTTCCAATGGATCTTTTTTTACTTGTCAAAGTTCTCAAACAGCTTAGAATAAAAATTGGAGGAAATAATTAAATCAAGTAATATATATATGCCTTCTATTCAATAAATAGTGATATGTTTTGATATAGCTCTCCTAAGGACCAAAGCTCCTTATGGCTGTTGAAAAACATTATTTTCCTAGGCAATTTTTTCCAACAACATCAACATTAATGTAAACAATGCAAATTCAAGATATTTATATCATTTTATTAGTAATTAATTCAACTGAGAATCAATATAATGTAAGGCACATATGGCGTATATTGACTAGGCCAGTGACTTGCCTGAATGTAAAAATCATTAATTCTGTTTTCTTGTTTTTATGTTGTATTTTTTACCGTTTAACGGAGTTTAGGTTAGGGTTTATGGGTTAATAATTTTATATGACAATTATCTTAATTGCATTTTCTTAATTACGCAGTTTGTAGAAATAAGATGAAAAATGGTATTTGAGATTTTACAAATTATTTAAAATCATCATATAAGACTAAAACATGCCAAAACATAACCTCCGTAGCATGTAATAAAGCTCAGAATATTTAAATAAAAAGAAAAACAAATTAATAATATCCAAATATAGATGAATCACTGACACCTGCAATTTACAGCGAACAAAGTAAGTCTAAAATAACAGTTTTATTAACCGATATATTTTAATGTTGCGCAGGATGTCAATGATCGGACATGATCGCAGGAGCACCCCACACCTTAATAAATAAATAATCGTGAAAAAACTTTTGACTTTTCCTTTAGCTCGTTACTTTCACATTTACATCCAGCAACTTTCACTCTTTGTGGCTGGAAATCAAAAGCTCAGCACTTGACTTTGACCAGCCAAGAACTCTGACAAAGTGATTGAAGTCTCTGTGCTATGGCCCATTACGGATGTCTCTCAACAGCCATACATCTCACACTGTAGTCTATATCATCACTGATCTTTTCACTTTTGAATTGTTGCTTCCTTATGAGGATGGGTTAATTCTTTGTGGAGGATTAGGTACAGGAATATCAGCACTGTATGGTATTAGTGAACTAGAGGATGTGAAATCGAAATAAGAAATACCAGGTACACTTTTGCCACATCTACGTTCAGAAGACTCCACCATGCAGAACTAGCAGTTGATTGAGTAGCCAGTGAGTTCAAGCCAAATTTGGGGAATATCTAACTTCATGGCTCTTCTTTTCCCTCTATACTATCCTGTAAAATTTAAAAATATATACTATATTACTCTTGTGGCTTATAAACAAACATACTAGCTTATATTCATGCGAAATTGAATATTCTACTCTTTACAACAAAGCGGTTTCTTACCTTTCAAATTTTTCTTTAATGTTCACAAGCAGAAAGAGGTGGTCAGTATTTGTCTAGGTCCACAACTGGCATGTTAAAGTAAGCTTTTGTAATCTTCATACATCCTCATATATGCTGTGAGACTGAATTTACTTATTATGTTTTGATGAACCATCGGCAAATATAAAAGAAGGCCCCAGTAAATTGATTGTTGCCTACTGATGCCATCTCTCTTCTGATGTGTTCAATATGGTAGCTAAAGCTGGAATGATAGCACATATGTAAATCACTTCATAAATATTGATGAACTAATATTTCAGGTTATTCCAGAAGGTTCTAGAAATTGCCATGGGTGTGGTCGGGCAAAATCAGGAGCATTCTTGAAACTTCATGAAATTTTAATAAATTTTAGGAATTTCTCATTAAATCGAGAATGTTTTGAAAGTTTCTATAAAAAAAATGATCCTAATACATTTAAATGTTGGTCTTTTTTTAAATAAGATTTACAATTTTCTACCGTGATTTGAAAAGAATTTCAGTCTATAACATTTTATGTATTTTCAATATTTTTACCGAAATTAAAGATACCTTAGCATTATTTAGAAATGTAAAAATTTAGAAATTCAGTGCATTACCTACGAAAGCAAAGTTTTATTATTTCTCAATTTTAAAAAATACTCCTCTTACTCCGGTAGGAGGGAAATTATTTTATACTGATCAATTAATTATAATTTTGAAAAAATTAAATTTGCAATCCAACAAAGATATTTAACTCAATTTATCTTAGAGGAGGGTGACAGATGTCAAAAGAAGAAATGTAATTGATAAGGAGTATAACAAAAAGGAATAGAAGAAGAGGAAAAAAGAAAAGAGAAGATAGCGGGATGGCGCATTTCTTAGGGGGTGGAAAATACCAGAATTAGAGCTAATATCTCCCTCGCCTGCTTTTAATTAAATAATAATATTTTAATGGCAAATTTCTGAACGATTAGACAAGTTTAAGGGCAGTAAAATCAGCTATGGTTTTAATTAAAGGTTTGACGAGGGGAAACAAAACCGCCATTATTTGTTCGGATTCTCTCCTCCACGATTCCCTGCTTATTATCATAGGAGAAGGAAAAGAGAAGAATACAAAAATTATTATTTATATATATATATATATATATATATATATATATATATATTTAACATTCCACAGTCACAAAAATACAGAGGCCAGATATGAGCTCAATAATGGGGTCTGCGTTTATCAATGCCGTAAATTAGTAGATCAAATTAGGAAAGACCCATTCCACCCACCCCCCTTCCCTAGTATATACTAAAGACCCCGATTCAGTCCGATATCGATAGGGTTGTGGCCAGAGCCCCTTACCACTATTCCGCCAGTTCACGTACCACACCCGAACATCCTCCTGTGCTCAGTTCAAAATTGCATCGACAGACTTTCAAACACGGAAGCCACTTCATTACACTGAAGAACTCGGATCAACTTTGTGGTGGCAGTAAAGAAGAGTCAATCTTGCAACCTAGCGATAATCCAAATAGTAATCATCTTCTGTAAGCAATCGATCAAATTGACTAACTATTTAGTCACTATGACTAATTTCTTTTAGAGAAAATTAACCAATAGAGTTAGTCCGTTTAACTCAATTCTAAGTCACAATGACAAATATCATTATTGACTTGAAATTGAAGTAAAAAGGAGGAATATTTTCTAGTTTTAATCGAATAATGACCAGTGTAAACTAGGCAACCTGACCAAGTAAAACGAGTGAGTTGGAGGATGGGGTCCACATCTGTTGTTCCCAAAGCATTAAAAGCGTTCATAAGATTAATATAAAGATGGGAGCAGGATCTTAACCCAGGAACGTTCCTATTTTAAAGGAGATTTCTTGTCACAGAATCAACCTATACGACGGGCGGCTGTCACCACAGTAATGGTATTCCTGTTTTTCCACGAAAATAAACATTATAATAATCTTATTTTAAAAAGTGAGCACCAACGGAGGCATCTCTTCACCTAGAATACAAAAAGAGATGTGTAGATAATGGGGAAGTTGGGGAAGGTAATTTTCTCATTAAATCCATAATCCAAGAAAGCCAAGTTACTGAATACACCCCATGAAGAGACGGCAATGGGTGAATGTTAAAATAGGACAAGGAGGCAAATCATCACTCTTAAAATGGCCAGTTGGATACTCGTTGTGGATAAGGAGGATCGGCCAGGGCTTCACTACGAAGTGGGCCTGGCTTACCGTTGCCATGGTAACTTCAAGGTGGGTAGAGGAGAAGAATCTGGCAAAGAGCAAGCGGTTTACATGCACCAATGATGTACTCTGTTTCAACAATCGAAGCGGCAATTCAAAGTGCTGAAATTATGTCAGCTCGCCCATGATTTCTTCATTTTTTTCTATCTATCTCACACTTTCTTCCATTCTCTCTAGTTATCTATCTATCTAACACAAAAGTCAATGAAATTAATATAATATTCATAATGGGTCGATCGTTTGAGCAACGACCTAGCACAATTCATATATAAGGGGCAGTCAATAAGTTTTGCAATTCAGATATAAGGAAACGAGATATGAGGAAAAGTGTTTTATTATTTTTCAATATAACTACCCTCGACTTCAATGCACTTGCGCCACTTGTCCTGAGGCTTCGAATTCCCGACAACCAGAAATCTCCCGAATGCTGTTCAATCCACTCCTGGACGGCGAGCTGGACATCTTCATCGTCCCCAAACCAGCGTCCACGCAGTGCAGCCTTGAGCTGGCGAAATAAAAAGTAGTCGCTAGAGGCCATATCTGGACTGTAGGGGTGATGGTTGAGCTCTTAGAATCCGCACTCGCGCAGGGCAGCTTGTGCAACTCTGGCCTTGTGGACTTTGACGACGTTGAGGTCGATCATGGGGCGTGAGGTTTCTAGGGACCCAACGGGCAGAGACCTTGGTCATGGCCAAATTCTGGTGGATGATGTTGATAACACTTCCATGTGATAGTCCAAGTTCTCGCTCGATTTCCTCGACTTTCACCCGTCGATTTTCAAGGATGATCCTCTCCACACGGGCCACATTGTCCTCGTTTGTTACGTCTGACGGGCGTCCTGGACGAGGGTCATCTTCAAGGGACTCACGACCATGGCGGAATTCCCTATTCCAGCGAGCAATGGTTGATGGTTGCATAGGAAAGTGCGGTGTCGGTGTACACTGCAACCATGCGTTCATTGATCTCTTTTGCATTCTTGCCTTCCTTGGTCAAAAATTTGTTCACTACGCAGTGCTCAACCTTCTCCATTGATGAAAAGTTTGTGACTGACGATCTGCGATCAGCTACTGCTTCTTAAATAGACGAGGCAGGAGCGTGCGGCTGCAGGTCCTGACTTGTCATAACTTGTCCTAACACCCCCACAAACAGCCATCCCCCTTACTCTATTTTGCCCTACCGATTCGCAAAACCTATTGACCGCCCCTCGTAATTTATTCCAAAATATTGTCATTTATTTGTATGCGATAGCCTTAATTATAACAGGATTATAGACACATAAATGTCTTCTTGTTTTAACTTTTTAAGATTTCTCTCAGCAGAAAAGTTAATTTGTCTTTCTTCTCATTTTATTGGTACTTGGATAAAACAAATTATACCTACATCAAAGACCCAAAGAGAGGCTCCATAAATCTTGGCGCCTCTGCCTTTTCTTCAAATTCTCTGTCACGACTTTCTTGGGAAACCATAAAGAAAGTGATATAGAGGACGATTATGTCATGAGGCCATCAGTTCCAGCGTACTGTCGGAGACGATGGAATTTATTACCCCCGGGGGGGATCAAGCGATGCGAATTTATGTAGGATTTCTCGCTGTTTATTCCCAAGATAAATTTAAGGAAATTCTTAGAATTGTATCCTTGGGGGTTTTTCCAGGGTTTCTACAGGATTTTCAATAGTACTTTTTTAGTTTGTATAATATTATTATTAACTTGCGAGTGAAAGGGCTTTTTTAAAATGTTTATTATTCAATGTTTTTTATGAAGCAGTATGTTTTTAATATTTTATCATGACATTTTTATTCTATTTTAAAACAAAATGAAAATAGATAAATTCTGCCTCTAATAGTTACTGGTAGTGTTTACGAGTTGCAGAAATCCCCAAATTTTCTTATTTTTACCCAAACTTACTTTCCTAGAGTACCACTCCTGAGTACCACTCATGACACCTTGGTGATCATGGATCTACATATTTCTCGTTGATCATGACCATCTTCCCTCTATTATTTTTTGTTCGTTGTACATTTTTGGGTAGGAATTTTCATTGTAGTGACTCACCTTCTCCCCAAGGCGTTCAACTGTTGTAAGGAGTCTTCGCCCTGAACTCAATATTGGAACTTAAACGACTCAGATTTCTTACTAAGACTTCCTCGCTAAAGCGTTACAATTGCGCCAAATAATTTGCCTTATCATTTATGTTCACTTTTCTTCCTATCATTTTCCTCCTTTCTTTGCGGGGGGTAGGATGGATTTAGAAATTCCTTGAGCGACAACTATTTCTAACTACTGACTCTCTGTCGCTGAGTCCTAGTGACAGGGCACTTAGTCCAATCGGTCATATCTGTTTCTACCTAAACTTAGGTCACGACCTATTTAAGCTTTTAAAAATAAAATCGTAAAATATCATTCATAACAACTGCAAGACGGAAGTGCGCTCCTCGGATTAGAGTCTAGAAAGTTGTTAAGGGATTCGAACCTTCTATTTCAAGATTATTACCTTATGTAAACCTTTTTCTTAAAATTCCTCGTACAGAGGGTCCTTCCAAATCTTCTCCTTATCTAATTTCTTCTTTTACTGATCAATTCTCTCATACAGATTTTTCCTAATAAAATAGTTTGGAGTTTTTACAATATCTAAAGTTTAAAAGTAATCTCTCATTTTTCCAAGATTTGATCTTTTTGACAATCATACTCTTATTATAAGAGGCTATTACTAATTAGCTCAAAATTGCCGATTCGCTATATCATACAATTGTGAGATCAACTGCAATGCAATGTATGCAGTTAGTCTAGCAATAAGTACCCACCTTCATCACTACCTGCTCGATTCAGTGTGAAGGTGGGCACACATTGTTATAATAACCACATACTCTCACTGTACACAGTGAAGTTTATCTACAATTTGGAGATAAATTTATAATTGAGGTTTCAGCCTCTATGTTCTCTGGTTATTGATATTTGCTTATTTTATTTAACTCTATTCGTAGGAGAAGCGGTCGCTATGACTACGGAAATTCGCTTAAGTTATATAATATTAAAGGCATTGCATAGATTAGGCAGTGATAATATGGACTTTCGGCCAAGGTGGATTAATTGTTTAGTTTTCTTAAATAAATTTATTTTTCGAACATAATATTTTGTTTAAAATGCCATACATTTTAATAAAATAGAAAGAATATTGTGATAATGTTTTTTCATTTGTCCTAAAAGAACATTACAAAGCCTTTTCTAATAGGTTTCCTTCTAGTTCTCTTTTACATGTGGCAGCATCTGCCGATGATTGCTAATCCCTCCCTCTATAACCACACGGAGCTTTGACTAAACCTTTACCGAATTGTGGATTGGAAGTCTTTTTGATCAACAGCGTATACCCACCAGCTTCTTAATGAGTTCCACCATCAAATCCCATATACTTGTTAATGCCTCTCCTGCTACCATTTAATTAATTAGTGAGCTGGAACTGTTTAATCCTAAGATGGTTAAAAACTTTATAAATTCAGCCACCCTCTTGCAAAAGAATGTCTCTGTTCCTCGTTTTAAATCTCTATTGCTTAATATTTTATCCCACGAGAATCTCTATTGTCCTATATAAGACCTTAAACAGTCTTCGTCTCGATCACAATTGCTCTATAACAACATAGAGTATTCGTGGAAGTATTATTACGGATTTTTTCCAAACTTTGACATTTTTCTACATAAAAGAGAGTGAAACCAATTTCATTGTTTTTAAATGGATTTATTTTATGCACCAACACCGATCAACTAGTCAACTTTTATTTTCAAGAGCCTTATGTTACTATGTAAGAATAATTGGTATCTTGAAGGAACAACACTACATTGGACCATTTCACTGAAGTCACTGCCGGATGTGTGAGTCAGTTGGTAGCTTGGCTTTAAAGTGCATATAGGATGTTTTCTGATATTTATTGACTAATCTTTTTCATTAATGCGTTGATATTAACCTGTAATTGCTAACAATAGTGTTTTTGTATGTTTCATATAGTTTATTAGTTATTTCAATAGTTTGATTTTGTGTGTTTCAGGTAGTTTTTTAGTTATAAATGAATTATACCAAAATGGGTAAACAGAGTGATTTGAATTCGCGAAAAATTGGAAAAATTAACATTATACTGAGGCAAACTAATTCAAAACAGAATGAACTAGCAAAAAAACTAGGTATTCCTACTCAAATAGTAAGTGTTATTGAGAAAAAAATATGATAACGGTAAGGATTTAAACTCAAAAAGGGTTGGAAGACGTTGCGAAAACGAAAGACAACTCCAAGAACAGTTATAAAATTAACGCAACGGCAACTTAAAAACAGGAGAACATTTTACAGGACAATTTCTATTGAGCTGGCAGCAAAGGGTGGTAACCTTGCCCAAAGAACAGTGAATAACACGTTTTTTGAAGCTGGATTGAAATCATATCGCCTGAGAAAGAAGCCTTGACTCACGGAAACAATGTTGAAGGCACGCTATTCCTGGGCAAAGGATCACCTTGCGTGGATTTCAGTACAATGGGTAAAGATAAGAAAGACATCTAGCTAACCAGTGCCGCGTTTTTGTAATGGCTCCAATCTTTACAAACCTTAAAGTTTATCTGATGATTCATTACTTCAATGACATTTCTAATACTCTTATTGCTGTTCAACTACTTATGAGGTATTATCTACAATTGCAGGCAGGTTTCAAAGAAATCTTGAGTGTTCATAATGTGTGTAGGGGATTGGGGGAAAAAATAGGAGATCTTGTGTTATGCTTATATGCATTTCTCTTATATTTTCTGCCCAGTGTCAGTTGAAAAAAGGTGCGAGATACACCGAAACTGTTCTGAATTAAATTGTCTTCGGAGAATGTGGTTTAATTTCTCATCTTTTCTTGAGATATTGCATTAATTTTCATCATATATATATATATATATATATATATATATATATATATATATATAAAATTCGGGGAAAACTCCAACCACTCCTCGGCCTATTCCTCGACAATGACCGATATAAAAGACCAATTATATGGAGCTTTAAGACCAACAAAGGTAACCATTGGAGGTAAATTGATCCGCGGAGTAACATAGTATACACAGATTTGGCAAAGGTGGTGCCACTCGCTTGTATGGTTATGTGAGTTTAGGTTAGGTTTAAATTTTCATCATTTCTAGCTGTCGAGGGACACGTAATCGTGGCTATGAGTTGCAATTAGTACATCAACATTGCCGCAGAAAAATTAAGGTTTCCCAGGCCAATTATGCAAGTTCAATGTGTAAAAAACGCGATAATACCTATTATCAGCATGCCAAAGGCTCTAATATTTGTTAAAACTTACGCCCATCTCATTGATGAGCGCTTTAAAGGCTGTGGTTGACAATCAAGTACTTACGTTTGCCTGCCTGTCCGCCCACCTCCTTGTTCACCCTGCCGCACTAATTTAATGTCAAAATCGTTCTCTATTAGTCTTTCATAATACACTAATCCATTACTCAAAAATAAAATAAACCTAATATTTTATACCTCCCAATATTTACTTGCGTAGCTTTACTCAAGTGGAGAATTTAATTTGTTCTAGGTAGTATTTAGGCCCGGAAAACGCCAAGTATCTTTGCTAGACTACCAAATATACCAGCTAGAGCATTATTATATTTATAAATCTTCGATCTGATCGACTGGAGAACGTGAGCTGTGTATAGACCATCAAAGGAGATCTAGATTTTATAGATAGTTAAATTGATAGATATATAATCTGTTTGTCTGTTTGACCGTGGGAACGTGAGCTATACATTATGCCTTTATAGAGTCTTGGAAATACGCTTCATTTTATCTAGTTTTGGGATGCCGTCGGTGCCCGTGTAAGTTTTGTAATGTGAATTAAAATATCTCAGGGTGAGATTCTCTTAGTGGCATGGATGCAATTAGAGGAACCTGTTTTTCTCATTGTCAGTTCTATGTGATTGCTCTATAGTTTGGAAGCAAAGGTAATTTGTATATGCTCCCTTAGAGCATTGTTTAGCTCATAGAATAAGAATATTGTTGGTGAAGAATAAAAAAGAAGCAAAATTAAATTTGTCTTACTCTATTTCCGAACGCACTTTTTACCGAAGCAACGCCTACTTGCTACCAAGTAATAAAATGAAGACAAAAACACTTAATTGTGTCATGCGCGATGACAGGTGACGCACAGAGCAGGAAGTGAAAACTCATAATTATTGAACAAACAACATTTTTCTTCCCTAAATCAGAGGCCAGGTACTGTTCAACGACCCCAAAGCTCTGACCGATATGATAAAAAGTACACCAGCAAGACGATCAATAACCTTAATAAAAATGTGTGTGGTGGTTAAGTGGTTCCATGGGTATAGGATCGGTTTCTCCCTCCCAGGATAAAAAGAATGAATGCAGAAAGCTAAAAAAACCGTTATGAAGGATCCTCTTTTGAATTTTTACACCTCGACCAGTGTGAAATATTTCAACATTACTCGGCAATTGCACTATGCATTAGTGTCGTGGAATGGCCAGACACTCTCTCTCTCTCTCTCTCTCTCTCTCTCTCTCTCTCTCTCTCTCTCTCTCTCTCTCTCTCTCTCTCTCTCTCTCTCTCTCTCTCTCTCTCTCTCTCTCTCTCTCTCTCTCTCTCTCTCTCTCTCTCTCTCTCTCTCTCTCTCTCTCTCTCTCTCTCTCTCTCTCTCTCTCTCTCTCTCTCTCTCTCTCTATATTCAAGGCTAGGTCACTTCGGAACAAATTTACAGAGCTCAAAGCATTAGTAGCATTAAAAAAGTACGATATAATAGGCATTACCGAAACGTGGATCCATAGTCATATGAGGGATTATATTACCGAATTTCAACTGCAACGTTTTAAGATGTTCCACAAAGATAGAATTGATAAGAAAGAGGGCGGTGTGCTCCTATATATAACTGAGGACCTCCAGCCTACTGATTAAAATTTAGACTCAGAATTTGAACTTATAGGAATAACATTGAATTTATATAAAAGTTTGCATATATACTTGGCTTATAGAAAACCACACCAATCAGCTGAGAAAGACATACAATTCTAAAAATTTTGACGAGCGTGAGTAAAGACAAAATCTCACTCATTTTTGGTGACTTTAACTGCCCCGAAATAAATTGGTCGACGAAGAAGTCAGATTCTGAAGGACAAAGAATATTAAACTTTATAGATGACAACCTGTTAACCCAATGGATCACAGAGCCAACTCGAGGAGATAATATATTAGACTTAATATTAACTTCAGATGACGAACTAATCTCAAACGTAAGCGTAGGCGATTAAATTAGCAACAGCGACCAAAACCTAATAGAATTTGAAGTGAATATACCTCACAAAAAAAGTGAGAGACTTGTTACAAATTTAGACTTCCGAAAAGCAAACTTCACAGAATTAAGAAAAAGCATAAAAAAATCACAAAATAACTGGTAAAGACATAAATGAAGCCTGAAATGGTTTTAAAAACAATCTGTTGATGAATAAATTACAATTTATTCCTCTCGTTGTCAGAGTTAGCGGAAAAAACAAAAATCCTCAATGGTTAACAAAAGAAATCAAAAGGAATATTAAAAAAAAGAAATGAGGCTTATTTATAAGATTGCCAAATCAAACAACTTGGAATCAAATAGAATCAAATATATAGAACTTAGAAGAAAATTAAAAGCCGAAATTAATAGAGCAAAATGTAATGAAGAGATGAGGGTGACTCTTAACTGTAAAAATAATCCCAAAGAATTTTTTGCCTTAGTTAATAGTAGAAAACCAATAAAAAATAGTATTCGACCAATCAATGATCTACAAAATAATCTACAATTCACAGATAAAGATATAGCGAAGGCACTAAATAAATATTTCGCAACAGTTTACACCAACGATGCCTCAAATCTAAATAGTATGCCGAATATCAAGTACACAGGCAATAGACCACTAAAAATCTTTAAGTGCACGACCAATGATGTACTAAAACGAATAGACAAAATGAATAAATTCAAATCCCCAGGACCCGATAAGATAATGCCAAAAGTGATTAAAGAAGTAAAAGAAGCAGTTGTGGAACAAATAACGTCTATTTTTAACTTATCACTTGAAAGCAGTATAGTCCCCCAAGATTGGAAAGTAGCTAACGTGACGCCGATATTTAAAAAGGGACGAAAGGATCTAGCTTGCAATTATCGTCCTATAAGTCTGACATCAATAATTGGTAAGATGCTTGAAAATATAATAGCAGAAAAAATAGTAAGCCATCTAGAAACAAACAAGTTATTAAAAAATACACAACATGGATTAAGGAAAAATAGATCGTGTCTTACAAATTTATTAGAATTTTTCCATTATGTCAACACAGTTCACGACAGGGAGAGGTCTGTTGACATTCTGTATTTGGATTTTAAGAAGGCTTTCGACAAGGGGCAACATAAGAGACTAATGGTCAAAATTAGAGCTCTAGGAATAGAAGGTAACCTAGCAAAGTGGATTGAGAATTGGCTTAGTGATCTTAGGCAGAGAGTTGTGATAAACGGAGAAGAGTCGGAATAAATAACTGTCAGTAGTGGTATTCCTCAGGGCTCTGTCCTCGGACCATTGCTTTTTATTATATATGTGAACGAAATAGACGTGGGATTGATTTCAAAAATCTCGAAATTTGCTGACGATTGCAAATTAGCTAAAAATATAATTACTGAGCAAGATATAACAGACTTTCAAAAAGACATTGACCTTATAGCCGATTGGGCTGAAAAATGAAAACTTCCACTGAACATAGAAAAATGCAAAGTAATGCATGTTGGTTTCAAAAATCCAAAAGCTGAATATAAACTCGTTAACAAAACAATAGTCGAAACAGAAAACCAAATAGAGCTAGAGATTTGTGTATCAAATAACCTCAAGTTCACTCAGCACTCTGTTGAAGTAGATAGAAAGCACTAAGGATACTGGAATATATCAAGCGACAGATCAGTTATAAAAGCGAAACGGTGCTAATAAACCTGTATAATGCCCTAGTAAGATCACAACTGGAATATTGTGCACAAGTCTGGTCGCCCTCCTACAGAAAAGATATTGAAAGATTAGAAAAAGTACAAGCTAAAGCTACAAAAATGATACCTTCATTAAGAAAATACAATTATGAAACTCGATTGAAAAAATTAAACCTCTTCTATAAAATCTTGAATGGAATAGAAAATGTGGACTATTCCATCTGGTTTGAGTACAATAAAAACATTACTCGTAAT
The DNA here is from genome assembly GCA_963969495.1 of Ceratothoa steindachneri. Lineage (NCBI taxonomy): Eukaryota > Metazoa > Arthropoda > Malacostraca > Isopoda > Cymothoidae > Ceratothoa > Ceratothoa steindachneri. The sequence goes on along the minus strand of OZ018327.1, from coordinate 71,139,484 downwards.
AATAGCAAAAAACTCGTTCCGAAAAAATACAAACTCGATGTATGTGAAAACTGCTTCTCATATAAAATTGTTAATGTATGGAATCAGTTGTCAGAATAGGTTGTGTCAAGTCCCACCGTTAACACATTTAAGAATAGATTGGACATATATTTGAGGAATATTAGGTGTTAACAATATTAAGTACTAACTATAAAAGTAATCGTAAAATTAGTAAAGTGTAGGTATTTATCTTTCTATAAAAATTTCTGACTGAACTTTTAATCTACACATCAGGTGTCTTTTCCATTTTCGAAACCCGAGAAATGCGGGTGGGAGAAGTGGGTGGGGGAGAGCTTTCAACTTTACTATACTGTCTCTAAAACTACCAGATAGGGTCTTAAAAAAGTACCTCCTTTGTATGGACAATATACTTTGGGGGCATTAGGCCAAAATTGGTTGAAGACTGTTATTGAATGGGGAAATTGTTATTAGTTCAATGTGGATGGTTCATTACTAACTATGAGGGGTCCTTTTTAAAACAAATATTTCAGGGTGCAAGTTAGCGAAAGATTAACAGGTAGCTGGTACGTGTTGCGATTGCAAGAAAGACAATGACGAAAATATATCTTTACTAGCAACAAAATAATATTTAAATATACACAAATATTGGGTTTAAAGGGAATGGTTTCACATACGAAGTTAAATGACTATGCGAGATGCAGGTGGGTGAATAAGGGGATTGAGGAGGTCGAATTGAGGTCGGTGATTTAAAGGGGGATTTTAAACTAGGGCGCTCACACAAAGAATTTATTGATTGGGTATGCCAGATCCTAGATCAATCTGCAGGGGACAACAGTTGCATTTGCTTACGTACTCGTTGGGGGACGATGAATGCGAAGGCGGAAGTCGGGTTATTTCTCGCTTTAGATAAGGAAGCACTCGTAGATAGCCTTCAGAGTTGGGAATCCTCGTCAGATTCTCGCAGATTGACTATGACAAATTTCATGGATGTCGATTTAGCCTTCGTCCTCGAATAGAAATCGCCGATGGGGGGAGGTGAGTGTCTTTCATCTCGTTCGCTGTAGTAGGTGGGAAGTCTATTAGTCCTCCTTACAAAACTGAGTCGAAGGATTATACAGACGCCTGGTGAGGTGACTTTTGGTGGTTTTGGCGGCTCTCCACACAGTCGTGCGATTTTGGGGAAAAGTCGGCGACTCCTTTGGAGAGAGGTTGTGATAACGTCAGCGTAGAATATTCAACGGACTTCAATCTTATGATGGAAGGCAAGGATGTTTGCCGAAAGCTGGCCATGGGACACGATGAAATCGGTCTCTAAGCAAATACAGCTGGTGCGTGATAACGGCGTAGGCTGCTCCCTCGCCGTGGTTGAGCCATGCTTTCAAAGCTACATGCGGTGATCTCAGGACCACGTGGGTACAGAAGGGCACGTGGTCGCCCTTCGACCTTATTCAAGGAAAAAATATTTCTACATTACTCGGCCCCTTGCACTATGCATTGGAAATATGTGATTTTGCCGCGGATTAATAGATCCTAGACTTGGAATGGCCTGACAACACTCTAGACCTGAATCGATAAAAATAACGTCACACTCTCCCTGCCTCTGTTCGTGCACTCGCTTGGCATAAATGGGAATCGTCTCCAAAGCTTGACATCTGCAGTATGACGTGGTGGGTTTATTACTGTTCTACAGTTCTAGTAACTGAATTGAAAAAGGTTGTTAGAAACGAAAATGCACATGTCTCTACGCAACCCATGATTTCTCTATATGTATCTTCTATATAATTTTTTTTATTTCTATAACAATTCTAATCATTCCTCCGAATTTTTAACACCTCACTACGAATTTACATTCACTATATGTGAATTCGTATCTTTTTGTTTCGTTGAAGATGTCAAAATGTTAGAAAAAAAATGGATTAAAGAGTAACAGAAGCAAACTCCAACGCGAAAAAGATATTAGAAATTGTAAGTCCAGTGCAATCAAATCTGGCAAAAGTTAAACTTAATAATAATAATTATAATAATAATGAAAGAAGCATAGGCCACTTACGTGCGTCCATTTCTGGAGAGTGTTACTATTCTTTACAATCCTCATTACAAATAAAAATTATTGCGTGCTACGGCCTTTGCCCAGCCATCGGAGCGAAAGTGGAGCTCGTTATTTATTGGAAGCCATTAATCAGGGTGAAATAGTGAACCTGGAGAACATTGTCACGCCCTTGGGGCTATTTTAAACTTAGGGACGATAACAGCAAAAAAAGATAAAATAAAACAATAAATTAAAAGAAAATTAGTAATTTCTCCTCAGCTTTAATTCTTCGGAACTGCCAGAAAAAATTATGTTTACAACAAATTCGGAAAAGAATAAACTAAAGCAAGTTTTGGCAGGATTTCAAAGAATATGTCAGTGGAGCAATCCAAATGAAAGTGTATAGTGATGATTCGCGATTCAAGGATCCTCTCACCCGCGGTATTAACCCAACATCAGATGGAATGAAAGGGGTCGTTTTCTTCGAGAGGGAAAAAAAAAACATAATACTACCCCAAAATGAGAAGTTACGAGATCTCAATCCTTCATTCATTAATATCTTTATTGTGGCATTTATGCTGTTATATAAATGAATGCTTTGAGTTATTATTACTTGTGTACTGTTGCGAGTTTGGGGTGCGTTTCTGATGTGTAGTATTTGTTTGTATAGTCTTTTTGACGAATTGATGACACTTTGATTATTTCTCAGTGCACTTTCCTCGAGCTTATTTCATTTATAACTATTCACTTCACCCTTTGGTCTATTTGAACGCTGTTACCAGTTTAATATAATTATTAAATATTTTTTACTTAACTTTTCCCTGTTTGGTTAATTTGACATTTTGTTATTATTTTTCACTGTTGATATGTTTAGCCAAAATACCTCGTCTTCAAAATGATTTCGGTAGAGGCGGTCTTCGACTTCGATAGCGGGTAATTTTTGTCTCGAAATTTAGAAAAGGGTAATTTCTTGTTTATATTTCCCGTCCTTTTTCGAATTGGTTTATGTTGTTGATTTTGATGGCTGTCATCCCCGACACTAAGTCTTAGTGTTAGTTTGATGTTAAGACATTCAGGTATTCTTGTTAAAGGAAGATCCCCTGTGTAGGTACCCTTCAGCCTTGTATGTCGTATCAAGTGCAAATCTACCCATCATTTTTCATATCAATTTGACCCCTTTGGGCGTTGAGGTGCTATGGGCTCTAATATTGCGCTAATCTGGCTTCACCCCTGGGCAGAAATACCTAGCACACTTTTTATGTCTTTCATCTACTTTATTGCAGAATTTACAATTATATATGTAAGTTTATAAAATTTTCAACATAAATTAAAAAAAAATAGAGAAACAAAATTAAGTCTTCAGAAACTATCTAGCTTTAATAATTTCAGAGATATATTGATTTAAAAATCGGTTTTCTCTTTTTGCGACACCCTGTATAATCGTAAGACACTTTATTCGCCCTTCCAAACCTTAGAACTCCTGATATTAGCCCTCATTTATTATCTTCAAATGTCTATTTCTATCCGTTATTATTTTTGCCTTTTTTAATGTCAGGCGTTCATCCGACGACTGCCACCGTGGGCAAAGCGGACTGCATCCCTGCAACAACCCTACATGACCTAACTAACGTAGAACCCCTAAATGTGATCCTACACGAAAAGGCGAGAAGAATATGGAGCAAAATCGACCAGCACATACCAGAAGGTAACCTCCAAAACATACGACTACCTGATCATTAACCCCGAAATAGACACTACAAACAAGGATTCACCAGTAGCCAACTGCGAATGCAGGAAGCTGTAATAACAATATATAGATGAACAAAACCGGAAAAACGCACATATAATATACAAAAAGTAAAAACAAAAGGAAAATTAAAAGACCTGTAAAGGTCACCATATAAAGAAAGATCAAAAAGTAAAGTAATAAAGATTATACAATTATGCAAAATATAAACAAAAAATCCAAAGTGGCCATGAAGAATAAAATAATAATAATAAAAGAAAGAACAAGAGATAAGAAATAAGTAAATATCAGCAACAAAACAAAGTAAATTCAAATATAAATCAAAAGATCCAGAAAAGGACGCATAAATGCTAAACAAGAATAGCTCAAGAAAAAGACGCCAAAGAAAAAAACAAAAACAAAGGCTTGAATGCTAAAAAGAAACTAAATTAAAGTTAAAAAGAGACGAGAATACAAAGAGAAGCCATACCCACGCGTACTGGCTCACCTATCTTCTACTACTATACACTTTTTCTACCTATACCTCTACTACTATCAAACACCATTTTTTCTACCTTAGAATTTCCTGAATTCCTGAATTCCTGCTAAAATTGAAAACTGGGCTATTAATAGGTTATATTAAAAATACTAAAGAAGGATAAGTACGAAAAGAACAAACCAAATGTTAACAAAATGAAGCAAAGAAAACAACACCCAAATCGAAAAAAGTCAACAAACCAAACAATAAAATGAAGACACATCATCTTCTCTAAGCTTTCCCATGCCTTGAAGACTTCGTTCAACGGCCTCGAGGAGCATTACGCTGCATTTGTTACATATGTGTACATCTTTATATAAATATGATAAATATATTTGTTAGATTAATAAACCAATTGAGATGATCGTAGTCTGTGTGCTGATCTTTATTACTTAGTTTGGTTGTTCTTCTTTATGGCCTTTTTCACAACTTCTCCCAAACATTTCCTTTAATGATTTTCAATGTCACCTTTTCTCTCCATGAATTAAGTTTGAAATTAGACGTGGATAAGTTAGTTTTCTAAACGGAAATATCATTTAATACGAGATGGATCGGAACCTAATTTTACTTCACTTTCAGTCCCTCTTTTCTCATTTTCAACGATGGAACAAAGACATTTATGTAAACTACTCATTTTTGAATGTAAACCTACCGTTGTCGTAAACTTGCGCACCATACACATTGAAGTAGCAGACATATTTTATATAGAATGTTACGTATTTATTGATTTTTCCGTCATCTATAGATTTCCTCTTTTTTATTTACATTATTTCCCCCCAGGCTTAAAGTTACGTGTTCCATGCAATCTTTGTAAAGGCCTTTAGTATTCCAAGTTGGAATACTATAGAAATGATTGTATATTTAGCCTCTTGTGTTTCTAACCCAACAGCTTTGAAGTGGTCTATCGCGTGCAAGTGGAAATTGACGACACCACAAACATTTATTTAATAAAAGAATGCCTAATAATGAAGTGGTCGTATTGCAACCTAAACTCCTATTTCTTCTATCGGCGAGGCCGAGGGACCTGTTTAAAAGATCCTTCATAGATAATAAAGTTGGCTATCATATATTTAATCTCGCTTTCGTTAGATTACTTTGATTTGAACTAGTTAAGTTAAAAAAGATCCCGAAAACGCCTTAGTATTTGGATCCTCTTAGAGCAAATCATTATTTCCTCATTGACATCAGATTTAAATCAATATTAATATTTTTAACTCATATTACAAATCAACTCATTCCCCAATTCTATTTATCTTTTCCAAATTATGCATATCTTAACCAGACCCTGAAATCTATAAGTGAAAATGATTTAGAGAGTAAAAAAAATAAGGATGAAGTATATATTTTGTGAGCAATCAAAGTATTTCATCCATCTTCTTTCGTTTCTTCTAAAAATGTGTCTAGCCCATTTCCACTTCGTAATTATTTTATTCTTTTATGTCTCTATCCCGTATTCTGATAAGTGTATTTCTTCTATAGTAACTGCGGGTTATTATTCCTGACATGTACCGTTCCATATTTTACAACACATCCATATATATATATATATATATATATATATATATATATATATAAGGTGTCCTAGAAGTTTCGCACCATCATGGTTTTCAAAAAAACACCTTTATTGATCTCAAAAACACCGTTATACTCGTAGATAGTAATTATGAAAAATCCTCAAACTGAGCACCCTCTATAATAAAAAACGCATCAATTCTCATCATCAAACTGTTTTTCACACTCTTGAGGGTTTCAGTGGTGATCTTTTTTGACACTTAGTTGTTAATGCATCCTTCAAATCATCAAGAGTGCGTGGATTATTCTGGTACACAACAGATTTGAGATGTCCCCAAAGGAAATAGTCAAGGGAAGTAAGATCTGGTGATCGGGGAGGCTACTCTACGGGACCTCTCCGTCCAATCCTTCTGTTAGGAAAGGTCTTATTCAAGTAGTCACGCACGCAATTAGCAAAGTGTGCTGGAGCTCTAGCCTGGTAAAAAAAAAGAAGTTTTGTCGTCGACTTATGGGAACATCCTCAATGTAGTCAAACAACAAGGTCTGCAGGAACTATAAATAGATTTCACCAGTGACATTATCATTAAAAGAGTAAAGGCCAATGATTTTATCCCCAAAAATTCCAGCCCAGACCATTATCCTCGGGTTGTTCTGATGGTGTCCCTCCTCATTTCAACCTGGATTGTTATCTGACCACTAGCGCATATTGTACCGGTTTACTTGGCCATTCAAATGAAAAATGGCTTCATCAGTGAAGAAAATTGAAGAATTCATCTGTTCGCTCATCCATTCACAGAAATCCAATCGTCTATCTGTGTCATCATCATGAAGAGCTTGAACAAGATGCATTTTGTGCAGATGAAATTTGTGAGTCATGAGAATACGATGCACTGATTATTTACTAATGTTTAGCTCATCGCTTACTCTTCTGCCTGATTTCGCAGGACTTATAACAACATTTGCCAAAACCATAGTGGATGTTTCTTTATCATTTTCACTCTTTTAGTCGCCCACATCGCTCACGGTCAGAATTTAAGCCAGTTTCTTGGAAGCGTTTGATTAAATGACATACAGTGGCTGCCCCATATCTTCTAAACATGAAAACCAGGTGAAATCTTTCTTCTACTTTTTGTTTCTCAGCCATAATTCAATTTGAAAGATAGAAAATTAATTGTTGCAATTATTAATTATTATCAATGAAGATGCTTTTGAAATCAATAAAGGTGTTTTGGGTATCAATGAAGGTGTTTTTTTTTTAAACCAGGATGGTCCGCGACCATATATATATATATATATATATATATATATATATATATATATATATATATATATATATATATATATATATATATATATATATATATATATATATATATATATATATGCAGGTTCTATTGAAGTCCGCAACTGTGGAAGCGTTATTAATTTTAACTTTTATATTCTTAACATTTCTTACAAGCTTTTAACGGAGTCTTCGAGGCGAGAAAAAACATCTGCAAACGATTTTTTATTCCTAGGCGTCTTTCGATCATGTTAGGTCATCTTCAGAGAATGAACAGAAATCGAATTATTCAAAAATTGCTACATTATATATATTATTTCTACATGGACATAAGTATTACACAAAATTGGCCAATCATGGCGCGGGAAATTTTTAAGGGGAAACTAAGTGCTACAAGAAACATATAAAATTGGAAGGCTCAGATTGTCTGACTATTTTAGGGGGGACTGAACTTTCTCTAGCGACTTGAACAGCACCAGATAAAGCAAAGTCCTACTACCTCCTTTCTCGGAGATCTATTTTCTATTTATTAAGTGAAGAAAAATTGTGAAAACTTTTCAAAAGCATCACTTTGGAAATTAGGCTGAAGAATTAGCATACTGTACATTAGAGAAATCACATACAGTGGTGCATCCGTGTTTCTCTTAAGGGTAGCCGCTGACTGTTTGGAGATACCTCCTGTTTCAGTGGTTCCCAAAGAGAGGCAGAAGCAATTGTAAGGGGGGCTGATTGGAGATACCTCCTGTACCTACTTTACTTGAAAGGAGCGCAACTGTGTCATCGAGGTTGTATCTTAGTACACGATATGTGATAAAGACCTGATTGGATCTAGGAAGGAATCAACTGTTAGGGCGGTCATGGACGACCCCAGCGGCGATAAGAAGCCAGTGAGGAAAAAAAGGCCCTCGAAACCATCTTCGCAAAACTAGGCATTACACTCAGTAGGCTGAAGGATCAAGCCTAAGGTTACATAGCTCTCTGCGACATGACCCACGACCTCGATAAATTACTATCAGAAAAAGCGCGTGACTAGCTAGAAAAAAATGGTCTCGTGCCCAAAGTTCCCCCACAAGTAGCAGCGAAGTGCTTGATTATATGTCGACGTATCGACCCATACGTTGGAAGCCACTCTGTGGATGAAATTAAAAAAGAGATAGAGGAAAAGCAAAATTCGGCCACGATCGAAGAGGCCATCAAATTTAAGAACAGAGACGGCGTTGAACACACTCACGTGTTTAAACTCGTATTTAAAACAACATAAATGGCAGCAAAATCAGCGTAAAACGGATTAATACTGTTTTACTCCAAGATCTCGGCCAGCTGCATTGAAAGGGAGTTTTTTGTACGACTACTGATCCAATTTTCATACTATGCATTAGAAAAGCATGCAACAAAGGACTGCCAAATTGAAGAAAAAAGGTGTTTGGAATGTGCTGAATCCAGGCACACTTGGAACGAATGTAGAAACCAAAACAAGAAATGCCTCAACTGCGTCAATTCTCACCGCACTCTGTCGATGAAATTTCCATTGAAAAAGACTTTAATCTCAGAAAAGACAAAAAGAATCATTGAGTAAAAGAACAAAAAAGCTAAGACAAGCTACGCACAAGCAACAAAATCAAAGCAGGACCAAACTATGTTGCAGCTTGACCCTAACATGAGGCCAGATTTGGTAATGTGCATTCTACATGCTCACTTCACCAACATAACCAAACCCGGAAGCTACGCAACAGAGCTCAATAAGATGCTTGTGCACAATGGGCTCAAACCTATGTAGTTCCGCGACAAACCAACGTCTGGAGACCTCTTCCACGCTCAAATTAAGAACTTGCCACAAATGGAGCCGATGTCTCGCTCAGTCTCTCGAGACCCGCGCTTACACAAAAATCAGGCAGATAAAATGGAAGTTGCCCAACAACCTGAAACCGAAATTACGACCTTGGATGTAGCAATTAAGACAACCGAAGAACTAAACATGAAGATTTACGGTTCCCCATCCGCCCCCATACCGACAAAAATCCAAGGTAGCGGAGTTGATTAAGGGAATTCTAAAAGGAAAGTACAAGTGATAATTTGACCCTGACATTTCTGAAGTGGACCTGCTCAAAGCACTAAAACAAGGCCAGAACAAATCTATTCAGAATCGTGCTTTAATCTAAACAGTTAGGTCCCCTGACAAAAAAAGAAGATCAAAGGCCAAACAACCTAATACCAATTAATTTGGCTTCATGCACAAAATTCAGCAAAAACTTGAAAATCTTCTCTCTGAACGTACATGGATGGACCACCAAAAGTACCATGTACAATCAAATCATAAGATCGGTTGATACTGATATTGTACTCATATCAGAGCATGGACTGAATGATGATATTGAGTACATCAAGATTTATAATTATAAAGTAATGATGACCAGCCATACAAAAGAGCGGCGTGATGGAGCAGTCATTGCCATCAGAAAATGAATCAACTTTAAGGAGATACGGGACGTGGAAGAGTCATATCTTGCAATCAAGATCCGCAAGACATTCGACAACCTAGCACCCGCTGTCGGATATCAACCACCCAGGTGTCCCTATCTTGCGATCCGTAACTTCCTGCGACTCTTTAGTAGGAACTCTTCAGCAATTTTGATCGGCGATTTAAATGCCCGCTGAAGAGAAGCTGGTTATACTACGTTATTTAATGGAGCTGGTAATTCGCTCAGCCTGTTAATCAACAGAGGCATAGTACAGAGGGACAGACCTGACTTCGCTACCTTCCATACTGAAAGGTCTGCGACTACGCCGGATATAATTCTGATGAACAGGAACTTCTCTCTGAACCAAGTTACCATCCCCAGGCCCTTCATTCCATCAGACCACGTCATCATTACCACGCACATCTCTACCTCCTCAATCCAGGTTCAGGTCCCTAAGTGCAGATGTCTCGCAAGAGCCAACTGGGGGTTATACCGTGAACATCTACAACATGTTCAGGTAGAACAACTGGAAGGAGCCACTCTTGAAGATATTGACGCAAAAATCAACCACCTTGGTTTTTCCTGGGATAATAAATTCTACCGGCCCCGACACTAAGCCGAAACAAGGGGCTTGATGATATAATCATCTCATATATCACTTTCATTATCGCGCTATGGCGCAGAGGCGCCAAGATTTATGGAGCACCTCCTTGGGTCTTTTATGCAGGCATAATTTTTTATCCAAAAACCAATAAAATGAGAAAAAAGACAAATTAGGATTTGAGTTAGTGAGAAATTTACAAATGTTAAAACAAAGAAGGCGTTCATGTCCTTATAATCCTGTTCTAATTAAGGCTATTGCATACAATTAAATGACAATATCTTTCAAAATTCGGAAATAAATTATGAGATCGGTTGTTTAGACAGAGCTATTGCGGTCGTGCCAGGTCATTAATAGGACTATCGACGTATTATGAATAATATATTAGTTTCTCTGTGGATGTTGGCCTCGACAAAGAGAGAGAGAGAGAGAGAGAGAGACCCAGAGAGATATCCAGAGAGAATGGATGTAAGAGTGAGAGAGAGAGAAAGAAAGCATCGGCCAGCTGACATAATTTCGTCACCTTGAGTTTTCGCTTAGATTGGTGCGTGGAAGCCGCTTGTTCTTTACCAGCTAATTTCTTCTCTTACCCACCTTGAAGTTACCATGACAACGGTAAGCCACGCCCATTTCGTACTGAAACCTTGGGCGATCCTCCAGAGCTATTCCGTGTATCCATCTGGTCAGTCTAACAGTGATGATTTGCTTCCTTGTCCTATTTTAACATTCACTCATTGCCGTCACCTCATGGAGTATGTTCAGTAACTTGATGGGGCAGGCTAAGTTTTTTTGAAAACTTAGGGAAGATGCAGGAGAGTTGTGTGTCCTTTCTGATCTCAGCGACCCAAATTTTCTCCCCTTTGTCTTCTAGGGGCTATGGTATTATTGGGCGAATTACCTTCTCCATCTTCACCACTTTCTCACCCCCTCTCATTTGTTCTACTTCTAGGAGAAACGAAGTACACGTTAGTGCTTACTTTTTAAAATAAGATGATTATAATGTCTATTTTTTGTGGAAAAGTAGGAATACTAATACAATGTTGACAGCCGCACGTTGTATAGGTGAAATTTTTGACCATATATCTTTCGTGAAATGGAGGCGGCACCTGGTTTAAATCCGGCGCTCCATCTTTATTTTAATTTATTTAATGTTTTTAATGATTTATGAACAGATGTGGACCCTCTCCCCCTCCCACCCGATTTGGTTGGCCATGGTTCCTAGATTAGACTGGTCATTATTTGATGAAAAAATATAATATATTCGTGTCTTTTGACTACAATTTAAACTCAATAATGATATTGTTTATTGTGACTGAGAATTGAATCAAAGGGATCAACTATATTGGTCAATTTGCATAAAATTATTTATCAAAGTGACTATATAATTAGTCAAATTGACCGATTGCTTCCAAAAGATGATCAATATTTTGGTCCTGCGGGGTTGCAAGATTGACCATTCTTTATTAGTCATCATAAAGTTGACCCAATTATTTCAGTGTAGTGAAGTCGCTACCGTGTTTTGAAAGTCTGTCGATGCAGTGTTGATATGAGTACAGGAGGAGGTTCAGGTGTGGCAGCTGAAATGGCGGAATAATGATAAGCGGACGCTGCCACGCAAAACCCTATCGATGTTGGGCCGAATCCCGGTCTTTAGCAAATACTAAGGGAGGTAGGGGTGGGCTGCTTCCCTAATTTGTTCTATTATTTTTCGGCATTGATGAACGCAGGTCACTTTATTGAGCTAATATCTGTCATCTGTATTTTGATGACCATGAAATGTAAGATATTTAAAAATAATTGTTTTTGAAAGTTCTAAAGTCTTCTCTTTTTTTTCCTCTTTCGATAATAAGTAGGGAATCGAAAAACAGATGACCCGAACAAAAATTAATGGCAGCTTTAGTTCCTCTCCTAAAAACTTTAATCACATCAAAAGCTGAATTTACTCTACTATTTAGCTTAAACTTGTGTAATTGTTCAAAAATTTGCCATTAAATTATTATTATTTCATTAAATGCAGGCGAGAGATATTAGCTTTAACACGGCGGCTAAATATAGAAATCATAGAGTGATCTCGGCGTCAATTGTTGGGTCCACTCATGCGCCATCCATCTAACAGAAATTCGGATTGGTGAGGTCCCTCATAGCCACATAGCGGTTGGTGAGATCCCTCATAGCCACATAGTGGTTGGTGAGATCCCTCATTGCCACATAGCGGTTGGTCGGACTCGTAGTTAAAGACTAGAGGACAATCAAGAGATTTCTATTCAAGAAAATGAAGCTATCCCATTTCTCTTTGGGGTGCGATAACTCTGGCGTTGGATAGAGGCCCGCCTTCTGGTCAACACTGAAAAAGCTGAAGCGGCCGAGTTTTCGAAGGAGGCTGACCTCCTTTCTTGAGTACAAGGGACAAGCGGCAGCAAGCCCGCTCTTTAAAATACTGGGGCAGGTAACGAGCGGTAAGATTCTCAAGACTGGAACATTCAACAGGATCTTAGAGACAATCTGAGGAACTACAGGACGTCGTAGTATGGTGCATGGGAGCGCTTCATCAAATGGCAGCGCGTCTCGCGAGTCTCCCCAACTCGGAGGTGACAGCGTACAACCTGAAGCCATCGAGGCCTTTTGACTAAATTCATGGGAAATAATTTAGCAAACCCCTATTAGTGACTCATGAGGTTGAACGCACCTGGATTTCTGTCGTCATTTTGGTTAATTAGTGCTTCTCTAAGTTCATAGATTTTCCAGTTTGATGAGATGTGTTTAGAAAAATATATAAGACCAATTTCATTATTTTGTCACAATTAAAAAAAAATAATATTCTTTGTTTATTTAAATGGAGGGAGCAATGCTCGTTTCATGCTCCTGTTGCACTAGGTAGAACTTGCAACTGGGTATTAATGCTAAGGCTAACATCTGGAGGAGTGTTAGCGGCTTAGCCACTCCTCTTTACAGGAACAGTTTGCGCTTCACAGACAGATATTCTGTCTGTGGCCTACGGCCTCCCTCGCTCTAACAACTGGGTTGTGGTCGAAAAAAATATTTACCTTATATGTTTTTAACAATTTATTCTTAATCTATCTTTTTCATATCCCTACCTATTTTCTAAACCTAAATTCAAGAAAATCTTTTCATATACCGTAAAAACAATAATAACCATTTTCTTATCAATTTCTTTTATATACTAAAAAATACCATCCTCCAAACCGCCCTTAATTAATATTAAATTTGGCAAAGGCCATTTAGTCTCAATAAAATTTTAAGTTTCCACTACATATCTCCTTATAGTTTAATCTTGGTCTATTTTTTTACCACATCGATGCTTATTTTATAGGCATAAAGGCCAAAATTTTTATCGGAATTCTTTTTAAATAGGGAAAAAAATCATCACAAATATTGTTGTTTTTTCTCTATCTAAATTTGCTCTACTAACTTCATTTTGCTTTCCTCGCTTTTAGGGGCCAGTATCTATTTACTGCTGATAAAAATTAAAATTGAAAATCTAATATTGAAAGAAGTTCGATAGAAGATTCGAATATAGGGAAAAAACTGCCATATCTTAATCTTAATACATTTTCTGAACTTCCCCATTTGTAATTTGTTTTGTTTTCAAAATTACAAAAAAAATCGATAATCATATTTATTTTTCTCAACTTCACAATTTAAACTTGGTCAATTTGTGCATAGAAAACTATTTTTTTTATTAGTATTAAACCCATCCCCACAATGTCGTTCTTAAAATATATTGTTAGAGCTAATATAGCTTTTGGAATCAACGGGGTCATTGCACTTGATAAGAGAAGGATCGAATGTACATAGAAATGCAAAAAGATTTGATTGCAATTGGTGTAAGAGTAAGCCTAATCAACTCCAATTTCTGGGGCCGGTAGGGTATAATATAAACAACCAGGAACAAGTTCGCACAAACACTACCTATATTCAAACGTTTAACGCCTCCCTCCTTGGTAACTCAATTTCAATCTTACCATTTAAATATTCCAAATAATAACACTATGTAACATAATTTAACTTCTTTTTTTATATTAGTTAAAAATTTTATTTCTTAGATGTATGGAACTAAATTAAAGGGAAAAAAAACTATTTTGACCCCCAAACTTTGCTTTTGTCGGTAAAGTACTGAATAAAAAGTTTGCCCATTTTAAAAATAATGTTAAGGTAAAATTAATAGCGGTAAAATTATTGAGAATATATTAAATGCTGTAAAAAGAAAATTGAAGCCTGAAAGAGTTTTGTTTCTTTGTGTTAAACCTTTTTGGTCAATCACAAAGCTGACAATTATGTGGAACTGGTGAAAAGCTCTGACCAAATGAGCTGCAGTATTTCCGTGAAGGTTCACATCCTTAAAGTTCATCTTTACAAGTTCAAGGAAACATATTCAGAGGAGCATGGGGATTGCTTTCATTAAGATATACTGAACTTTGAACATAGATAACAAGTAGTATACAAAGAAAATATGAGGGTAGATTATATTTAGGGAGTTATTCGGGAAAGTGATTTACATTACAAACGGAAATTGAGGAAAATTGTTAACTTCCAACTTATTTTTTGCTATTTTTTTTCATATTTCTTGTGAAAGTTTCAATGAAATTGTATAAACTTTACTCTGTTTTTGGTTTATTCGTCATATGAATAAACAGAATTTCCTTATTTTTAGTAAATACTCGTATATTATCACACAAGCCACAAAAGCAAAGTCTAAAACAGATAATGTCTATTTTCTATTGTTTTGAAATAAAAGGAGCTGGAAAACACCTTTATTGCCATGAACAAAAATTGTGTTTGGTAGTTTATAATTCAACGGAGAATTAATATTTTGCGCGCAATGGAAAATATCAGTAAATAAATAAATTATTTTGGATGATTTTTGCCGACTTACTTTGTGCAACGTAAGGTGCCTGCGTCATTGATTCGTCCGAATGTGAATATCCTTAATCTGGTTTTCATTTTCTCAGATATTTTGAGGTTTTATGTTTTACGGAGGTTAAGTTAGGTTTTTAGGTGTTTTAGATTTATATGATGATTATAAGGTATTTGCAAGATCTCAAATACCACTTTTCAAAGTAATTTTTATAAACAACTTAATTTTAATCACATTTTCTGGTGACTTAGAATTATCTGACAACTTTAATTTTTTTTTTCAGGCCGATTTCAATTATATAATCCATTTTTGCCTACATGCTATAGTTATTCTGTAATTCCTATTTTCTCGTTTCAACGAAAACTGCCCTCCGGACGGACATAGATGGTGCTTGTAGAAAGCAATTACTTCACAGTATATAGTAGTAAGATAGTAATAAGTGTTATTGTGCAAAATATTGACATTATTGTTTCTTTTTTTAGGTCTCATGTTAGAGTGATGGCTTCGTCAAGAGGAAATTGCGTTAATGATCCAGACACCTTCTGCTACATATGTGGCTGTTACATGCTAGTTCGTCAAATGCGCAATATATCAAACTTTGTGATCCCCACTTATTACAGCATATTTTGATGTTCCTCTTGGCGATCAAGATAAGAAGTGGGCCCCACATGCTCTTTGCCTTAGTTGTGTAGAACATCTTCGTGAGTGGACGAAAAGAAATCGAAATTGTCTTCTTTTTTGAATCCCCGTGGTGTGGCGAGAGACAAATGATCATGTTCTGAATATTATTTATGTCTGGTTATACTAAAGGAATTGGCAAGAAATATTGACACAAGATCGACTACCCCAAAATTCTATTGGCGTTCCGGCCAGTACCTCATTCTGAGTCTTTACCAGTTCCGATTTTCAGTGGATATGCTTCCTCCGAGGATGAAAATGATGTACCTGATATGGAGATCCTGAACAGTCATTAGCTTCTCACTGTTTCAATCAAGAGGATTTTAAATGACTTGATACGTAATTTGGTGCTTTGCAAGAAAGCTGCAGAACCTTTATCCTCCAGGTTCAGTGAAAGACATATGTTTGACAGGTAGGTACGGGTATCATATTACCGAACAAGGGAAAGTGCATTTGTTAAGTATTTCTCTGATGACAAACAATTTGTATACTGCCACGATGTTCCTGTTGTGTTTATTGAGTTAGGAATTGGCACGTATAGCCCTGCTGAATGAAAACTGTTTTGGGATAGCTCCAAGCGTAGCCTCAAGTGTGTCCTTTTGCATAATGGCAATGACTTTGGTGCAGTAGCTCTCGGTCACTCTGTCCATCTGCGAGAAACTCACGATGACATAAGAATGATCATGGATTTACTTAAGTACTATGAACGATGATTGGATCATATGTGTAGACCTTAAGATGGTCAACTTCCTCCTTGGCCAGCAGAAGGGATATACAAAGTTTCCATGCTATATCTGTATGTGGGACAGTCGAGCCCGTGACAAACACTGGTCCCAAAAAGATTGGCCAGTTCGGGAAACTTTGAAAGCACGATTGCCAAACATTGTTAATGAGCCAATCGTAAGTCGAGAGAAGATCGTTTTCTCTCCACTTCATCTGAAACTGGGGTTGATGAAGCAGAATGTCAAGGCGTTGAGCACTGACAAGGATTGTTTTCAGTACATAGTATCGGCGTTTCCTGCTTTTTCATACGAAAAAATAAAAGCAGGAGAATTTGATGGTCCTCAAATCCGAAGACTTCTGAGTGATTCTAGATTCGTAAACACCATGAATGAAAAAGAGAAGGCAGTCTGGCTCTCATTTTTGCCGTTGTTCGTAACTTCTTGGGAAACAAAAAAAAACCTCATAACTACGAGGATTTGGTTACTAATATGCTTTTAGCATATCGTGATCTGGGATGCAACATGAGTGTGAAGCTACATTTCCTAAATAGACACCTAGACCGATTCCCAGAGAATCTGGGAGCCGTGAGCGACGAACAAGGGGAACGCTTCCATCAGAATTTGATGACGATGGAAGAGCTCTACCAAGGTCACTGGGATAGACACATGATGGCGGACTACTGCTGGACGATTAGAAGAGATCAGCCAAAGAAGATTTACAAGTGAAAGAGTCACAAACGCAAATTTTTTCCCGATTTAAATAAAGAAGAGGTCCTCCAGCCTGATGTACGGTCATTAATAAATTAGCATCTATTTGATTACAGTATTTGTAATCCTAATGTGTAATTTAAGTTTCTTCTCATATGCAATACAAATGTTTGTGCAAAAAACCTGCTTTACTAAATGTCAGAGTATGGCTAAGTGTATGGGAATATATGCACACAGGCTCTAAGTTATGCTAAGGAAGGCAACAAACGTTATTGTTCTAAGAGTGCGATAATAGTTAGCTGCAGCAGCGTGACCAAGGAATATTCCAAACACAATGACAAAAAAAGATTTTTAATACACACTAAATAAAAGGCACAAAATAAATATGGATATATATAGGTGCATGAATAAGATAGGATTAGGTTCCGAATACTAATTGGATAACCAGGGTTATTAAATGGTTATAATGGGAAATTTAGGGTAGTTAGCGATTTAGTTCCTTTGAACCTCGAGATTTAAGCGGGGCGAACTTGTGGGAGAAGTCTTGGTGACCTAGATTACTTACGGGAGTAGCCGAAAACCTGCAAAGGGTAGTGCTACTTTCTCCATACTCGGATCGAGCGAGTTATAGGGCCTCTTGTCCTCAAGAGGTCACCGGTCGAACTTCTCCAAACTCGGATTCAGCGAGCTATCAGGCCTATTGTCCGCAAGAGGTCACCAGAAGAACTTCGGAGGATGGCTTCTCCAATCCTTGATCCGAATGCGGCTGAGAGAGGCTGACGTTGCCTCACGAGACTCTCCTCCCTTGCCCGAAGATACGGGTGTGATGTACAGCTCTTCCGTGGCTTGCGACCGTCACTAAACTCTCCTAGAGGGAGAGAGAGAGAGCGTCATTGAATCAAACTCCTTTCGGGGAAGTGTAGTCTAACCAAATCTGTCGGTAATCTTTGGGAGGGTGCATATATACCCGGAGTTCTCCAAAACAAGGAGAGAGAGACCTTATCGAACCCTTGTTATCGGCCGTGACAACCGAGCGTCACATTGCGGGAAAGTGTAAGAGGCAGGGATCAGCGGGTCAGACGGACGACCAGAGGCTGGAGCCATAAAAGTTGTTCGAGGTGAACCTACAAAATAGATGAGTAATCTCCCAACTTAGGGGGGGGGGAGAAGATTAAAACGGCGGGAAGGTAGCCATCAATTTCAGCGTCATGCCTGGGGGTGAATTTCTCAGTGACCTGGCGGCAATTCCAAAAAGGGTGGTCAGAGGGGGAGGGGAGAATGACTCGCTTTCTTTCCCGAAGTAATATCTTAGGAGGTGGGGAAATACTACTATTTTAACGGATCCCTCTACACTATAAATACCGCAAAAAGATGATTCAAAATTACTTCAGGGCATTATGATATGCGTGATAAAATGAAAATTATTGTATAATATTAGTTATTGATATTACGAAAAATCTGTAGCATTTATAGAGATTCTGATTTCAGATTTGAATTCAGTATGCTCGAATTAGGTAGAAAAATCTACTTTTTTCAATTCAGCAAATACATTGTTCCCCAGTGTAATCATTATATAAAATTAATAACCCATAAACCCTAATTTGATCTCCATATACACGGTAACAAACTAAAATAATCAACAAATAAAAAAACAAAACCGAATTATAGTGTTCACATTCAGCCGCATCACTGACGTAGCCAATATACGCCATGTCTGTTAATGTGGTAAAGGATATAAATTATCACGTGAATTATCAATGGAATGATCGAAATATGTTGTATTTGCGTTTTTTACATTAGTTTTAGTGTTATTGAGAGTAAATTACATAGGAAAATAATGTTTCTACAGCCTTTAATGAGATTTGATCTGAAGGAGAGCTATATAAAAACAGATGATATATAGGTATTTATTGAATATCTCTCTCTCTCTCTCTCTCTCTCTATATATATATATATATATATATATATATATATATATATATATATATATATATATTGAAAACTACAGATCCTTTGGAAAAAGTGATCAAATCCAGGTAACAACGAAAAAATAGTACATATCCTTTCTTTATCACCCGTACGTAGTTCGCAATACTATAAAATAGAAATCACTGAAACCTAATGGTCTGCTTTTTCTTATTCTGTGTTATTACTATTTGTAAGGGAATCGATACCTACCCCCTTCCCCTTCACAAGTGAGCCGCTGGTCGTTAACTACAACATCCTGGCAGTGTAGACGCCGTAGCCCAAACTCTTAACCACCTCCTTCTTGCCCTTCGTCTCGATGAGAAGCTGAATGGTTAAAACAGCAAGATTTTCCCTAGGAGCGGGTATTCAATTTCACCTCAGCTGCTAAATTGGAGGAGCGTCTCCCTAAAGCCAGAAGGTCCCTCAGGACCAGAGGTACGACGCTCTGAGAAAAACCGTTGGAGGAGGAACCTTCATGCGGCCTCTCCACAAATCCCCTTCCCCCTCCTACCCCTACCCCAGTGGAGTGGCGACGTATAAAACCAAATATCTTTGGAAAAACGTGGTAGATTACGTTAGTGATCAAGGCGACGAAGTTCCCGGCAAGAGGCCCGGGCTACCAACAGAAGGAACTGAAAAGAAACTCATCATCGAACTAGTTCCTTGTGGTCACACCAAACTTTAAGTTAACTTGATTTAAGAATCAAGTTCAACTTACTCTCGTCAGAGAAATCCCCCTATCCTGGTGTATCCCAAAGCACTAAGATAGTCCTTGCCCTTGATGAATACCGGAACTAAGAAGAAGCTCATCCTTAAGCTAGTTCCTAGTTGGCACACCGAACTTTAAGTTAACTTGATTTAAGAATCAAGTTCAACTACTGTCGTCAGATAAACCCCCCTATCCTGGTGTATCTCAAAGCACCGAGATAGTCCTTGCCCTTGATGAATACCGGAACTAAGAAGAAGCTCATCCTTGAACTAGTTCCTGGTTGTCACACCGTACTTTAAGTTAACTTGATTTAAGAATCAAGTTCAACTTACTCTCGTCAGATAAACCCCCCTATCCTGGTGTATCCCAAAGCACCGAGATAGTCCTCGCCCTTGACGAATACCCCAAGTGAACTCCCCCTAGCATTTCCCTGAGTCAAAGGATTCAAGCATTGACTCAGCGCGTGCCATTGCGTATTATTCCCCAGAGTAATCCAAAGAGAAGAAAGAAACATTCTTTCACTGTCCTGTGGTGATATCATTTCCTGCCCAAGGCGTGTGACTTCTCCATCTGCCATACACGCCAAAGTCCTATGTGGCTTTAAAACTATTCCTCGCGTACAGACACATCTGGACAAGCGTCACGCGATTCTGGTAGGAAGCTATAAAGGTATTTAAACCCTGGTATCCTTTTCAGTAAAGTCCGTTTGCATTTTTTTATATTAAAGGGAGCTGTAGGTCAACCATTACTATAATTTCAAGTATATCATTTTAGAAAGCTTCCCTTAAATTTGTTGAATTCATTTCTATCCATTTAGTGTGTCAGATTTCCTTAGTTTGTTTTTTTGTTTTAATTAAAGTTCTAATTTTGTTTAACAATTTTTATTCAATCCTCGAAATGCTAAGCAAGGCACTAGGAACCCTTAAAGATTAAAGAAGAAATAATCCGATAATAATAATCAATAATAATCAAATCTATAGCAGTCTTAGAGATAAAACGTAATCACGGAGTTTTAAAGTACGTAAACAACCCATACGTATGAACTCCATCCATCACTCGTTCCTTCCTATACTACGACACTATTATTATTATCAATCCGTTCTTGTATACCAAAAATATATACAAGGTCATCCTTTGTAGTTCATTCTATTTGTTCTGACGTTTCTTTCAGGAATATTAGGAAAAAGAAGTTTACAACTTCTCACTTTCAAAATTCAGCTACTGGTAAGAAGTGGGAAAGGAGGGAGGATGATTAATGAGTTTATGTGAGTTGGTCTTCATCCTGTGATATAAGGCACACCTAGATATCAGATATTGATAGACAAGTCACATGTTTTCCCACTTCAAAAATTAAATGAGCACCTTGTATAACACCAGCCAACAACTAGAAGAAAATCTTAGTGCGAAGATGATGCGAGCGCATTTAATTTAATTCTCCGGCGCTGAATATAAAACTGTGGCTTAAGTTGGGCCAAACTAGCTCTAGTTTTTAAGACGATGGATTCCGCTCATATTAAGATTTGGCTTCAATGGAGTTTCTTCTTCTGACCATTCCAAGACGAGTATGGGCCATTCTTGTAATGAGCTTCATTTATATAATTTAAACCTTGACCAGGAGGAACTTTAGGACATACTGTGGTTGTTGCGCATCAACGCCACTACGCATCAACGCATGACTGGACGGGGCACATGTCAGCTCTGCCTATTAGCAGCATTACATGTCATGCTGAGGGCAAAAAACCTTTCGGTTTCACGATTTTCCAGGTCAGCGGGCACTATCCACGTTTAGTCGGTTTCTACGCAAACGGTAGTTTTCTCCTCCCTCTCAGCTCCCCCTGCCCCTCCCCCCATTGTATCTCCTCGAACTCTGTCTCTCTACAACAACTTCTTTTGAAGGAATTCACACAAGTTGAGTGCCCTCATCCCCACTGTGTCCACTCCGAGGTGTTGAAGGAGGCGTCATTTGTACTGGTCTTCCCCCTTCTCCCTCACCTCCCATTTCCGGGAGAGTGACGTCATCAAGGTGGGCGTGGCTGTGCCTCGATCAAGGCGAATAAGTAGGATGATACCGAGTCGTATAACGACGATGATAGGGACCAAGATGACACATTACGCGCTTAACACTCTGTACATATAATAATCCCATGAGTGCTTTAGCTCGATTATTAAATATTTTATTACTATTCGCCTACATGGGGGGGCTGGAAGAATACACATAGCGTCTTTGTACGCAGGTCGAAGAAGGTGACTAAGCCAGGACAAGGGGTTGTCGTAGAATTCAGGTAGTCATTCTGAACCCTTTTTGACTTCCTAACCCAATGATGCAGGGAAGGGAAGAAAACAGCTCCGATTGGAGGGACAAGATTTTCCAAGAGTGTGATAGGGATTTAAATGGCGAGAATGAATTACTCGTAGCCGGTATTGATATTATTTACTAAGGCTTTGGTGGTCGGAGGATTTAAACAGGAGAACAAAAGTAATCTTTTAATCTTATACAAACAACAGCCGTACTAGGCTCAGCCGTACTGGCTTCAATAATTACACTTATTACCCGAGAGACAACGGGAGGTGACTACTAGGTGAGTCTTAAACGTGCGAGGCTCGAGAATTACAATAATTATCCGAGGAACAACGGGAGGCGACTACGAAGTAAGTCTTAGCCGTAGGAGGCTCAATAATTATTGCAATAATTACCCGAGGGGGACCGAGAGGCGATCGCGGGATAAGTCACCTCGTCGGGGAGCGTCACGCCTCTTCGACGATGAAGGAAAATGTAAGTCTTACGATTTTCTGGAGGAGACCACGAGTGTGGGTACTCAGGGGAAGATTATTCTTCGAGAGGAGGGTTGAGCGCTGTATTCAAGACTTAGTCTTTGCCGTTCCGAATATGTATTCTTGCTGCGAGACCGAATAGCACCATGGGTTTGTTGCTCGAGGATTGCGCGTGGTCATAAATGATTCCAAAGCCCTATTATGATGCCGCTTGAATACCTTCTGTATTGCGTGGGCTTGCTTACTGGCAAGCAACGTGGAGACAGCTCGTGGCCTGAAAGCTCAAAGAATACTTCCTCAATTATCCTCAGGGTGGAGAATTTATATTATTCCGCCGGAAGTTCTAATATTTGCCGACGGAAGCGTTATCAGTTCGGTCCCATAGCCTCGATGGTGAAAATCAGCGGTGAAGGATGTAACGCCATAAACGGGACGGGTTTCTGGCGCGTTATCGCTCCGGAAGTTTACCGAAGGTCTGGAAGCAAGGCTACTTTACTCGGAATCCCTTCTCGTGACTCGATCACACCCGCTAACACACTCTCTCTCTCTCTCTCTCTCTCTCTCTCTCTCTCTCTCTCTCTCTCTCTCTCTCTCTCTCTCTCTCTCTCTCTCTCTCTCTTTCTCTAAGAAAGAGTTTGAGCACTTCTAGGATAAATAATGAAGAAATAAACGTAGCATGGCATGAATTTAAAAACAATCTTCTCAACAAACAGTTTCAATTCATACAACTGGCTGTTATTAAAGATAAAAATGTTAATAAACCAAAATGGCTATCTCAAGAAATTATGAAACTCATTAGAAACAGAGATAAAACATATAAAAGGCTAAAATACAACTATAACATAGAAAACAGGAATCATTATTTGGAATTGAGAAGAAAAGTTAAAGCCGAGATTACAAGAGCAAAACGAAATGAAGAAATAAGAGCAGCTCAAAATTGCCAAAATAATCCTAAAGAGTTCTTTGCCTTAGTAAACAGCAGAAAACCCATAAAGAACAATATTGGCCCAATAAGAGATAAGTACAATAATTTGCAGTTCGATGATATTGGAATAGCAAACACTCTCAAGGAATATTTTGTATCTGTTTTCACAAAAGAGTGTAACTTGTATGACTATACAGAAACACGTTAAATGGCTAATATTATACCACTCGAATCGGTTCGATGCAGTGTCGACAACACAAAGAAACTAATAGAGAAGATGAATAAATTTAAATCCCCGGGACCGGATAAAATATACCCAAGAGTTTTAAAAGAAGTCATAAATCAAGTAGCAGAACATCTTACGCAAATTTTCAATTTATCCCTAGAGAGTGGAATTGTTCCTCAAGACTGGAAGATGGCAAATGTAACGCCAATATTTAAGAATGGATGTAAAGAGACTGCCAGTAATTTTCGCCATATAAGTTTAACTTCCGTAGTTTGGAAACTCCTTGAAACTCACATTTCCAATACAATTGTAGAGCATTTAGAAAAGAATAAACTCCTAAATGATTCTCAGCATGGCTTCAGGAGAAAGAGATCTTGCCTCACAAATTTACTAGAGTTTTTTCACTATATAAATACCTTGTACGACAATAATAGATCGATTGACATTTTGTATCTAGACTTCCGAAAGGCATTTGATAAAGTTCCGCATAAGAAGTTGATGTGTAAAGTAAGAGCCTTTGAAATAAAAGGCGAAATTGCAAAATGGATAGAAAATTGGCTTACGGATAGAAAACAGCGAGTAGTTATAAACGGACAAGCGTCAGAATGGGTTTCCGTTTGTAGTGGCGTCCCGCAAGGCTCTGTCCTTGGCCCACTGCTATTCATTATGTACGTTAATGATATAGATGATGGCCTACTATCGAAAATTTCTGAGTTTGCTGATGATTGTAAATTAGGAAAAGGGATAATTACTGAACAGGACGTTCAAGAATTTCAAAATGATATTGATAAAATAGTAAGATGGACGAAAAAATGGGAATTGCCCTTAAATCTTGAAAAGTGCAAAATAATGCATATTGGTTATAATAATCCAATGAGAGAATACAAACTGTTCGACAATGAGATCAAAGAAACTAAAAATGAAAAAGACCTCGGTGTCTACATTACTAACGATCTAAAGTTTTCACGGCAGTGCATCGAAGTCGAAAAGAAAGCGCAAAGGATTCTTGGATATATAAAACGCCAAATCACTTTCAAAAATAAGATTACAATTCTGAATATGTACAATGCACTAGTAAGGCCACAATTAGAATATTGTTCCCAAGCCTGGTCTCCTTACTTAAGAAAAGATATTGAGAAGTTAGAAAAAGTACAAGCCAGAGCCACGAAATTGATTCCAGAACTAAGGAATTATAATTATGAAACAAGATTAGGAAAGATTAAATTTATTCAGCCTTGAAACAAGAAGATTAAGAGGACAATTAATAGAAATGTTTAAAATACTAAAAGGAATAGAAAATGTGGACTCTGATATTTGGTTTCAGTTTAGCACATCTACTACGCGATCAAACGGAATGAAAATAAAACCCAAGAATTTTCGCACAAATATATGTGGAGTTCATTTGCGTATAAAATTGTGAACAAGTGGAATCAATTACCAGAGGATGTAGTGAAATGTAATACAGTAGAAAATTTAAAAAAAAAATTAGATAAAATTTTAAGAAATCTAACATAATATGTGACGTGACTAATAAGTTAAAATAAAATTTGTATGCTAATTTTAAGATTTACAAAATATTAATTGTATTTATTATAAAATATATTTATTGTATGCAATCATAATAAAATGCTTTTTGACATGAATATGTTGTAAATATTCCTTGTAGCTCAGAATCATTAACTAAAGACAAAGAACGAGTTTATGTTCTAATATTGGACGAGAAACCCTAATTTAAGTTGAATGTATATATATATATATATTAGCATGTAAAATATTATATAGAATAAGTAAGTTATGAGAGAACAGCAAATTGACAAAAAAAGAGTTAACTCTTGCATAATGTAGCACAAGTAGCATAATAAAAAGTTTGGATGTAGCAAATAAATACAAAAAAATAAGTACCTCCATTGAAATGGAACGAATGTTCTTTTGAGGTACTTACTATCCTTGTAACTTCTTGTAACTTTCTCTTTCATTCTCTCTCTCTCTCTCTCTCTCTCCCTCTCTCTCTCTCTCTCTCTCTCTCTCTCTCTCTCTCTCTCTCTCTCTCTCTCTCTCTCTCTCTCTCTCTCTCTCTCTCTCTCACTGACACTGAGTGAGAACAGAACGCGCAATCACGGCTTCAAACTTAAACTGAAGCGTTACAACCGCAATATGTGTGGAAATTTTTCCCCCTACAGTATCTGCGGTAAGTGGAACGCACTTCCAGTGGAAGTTGTCAACAGTGAATCTGTTGACCAGTTTAAGTCAATACTAGACAAAGTCTTGAAAAGTGGCCGTTTAGGGACGCAAAACAATTGAGAAGTCATGTGCCTGCTCGATTGATAGTCCAAAGGTACCCTCTTTGAATGGACCGTAAGGTCTCCTAGGGTACTCACTTTCCTTGTTACTCCTTGTTACTCTCTCTCTTTCCCTCTCATTTCCTGACAGGGACCTCTTGCCTAAAAGGGCCGCGCACCTAAGGCTTATCCTACAGACGCGGCACGCAATGATGCGTGCCAAACAGAACTCTTGATAAAGCTCTGTTCGCAAACATTTAACAAATATGTCACCTAATTCCGCCTATGAATATAGTTGGGAACCGAGAAGAGAAAATTAATTACATAACGATTAAATGTTCGTTTGGAAGAAGAAGCAAAAGGAGAACAACAAAAGAAAGAAAAAGAAGAAGATCGAGCAAATAAACACAGTTTTTGCCCGGTGATGTTACATCTCCCTCTCGTTTTGGAAGATTTTTTTCACACTTTCTCATACTAAATCCTCCTCTACGACGGATCAGCCATATAAATCTCCTACAAACTGGACATCGAAGATTTACCAAAGACTTTACTGTCCTCTTCTTTCTTCTTGGATTTACAAGACAGGTAAATTAACTGCTAAATTCAGGAGGGGGGGGGGGTCGAACTTTAATCGCCTCATTTTTGATAAGAACAAAATCCAAAGTTGACCGAAATGTTTTAGTTTCTTTTCGTCCTCGTTCGAGTTCTTGTAAACTGTACATAAAATTACAGTTTTGTAGAAAATCTTTAATTGCAAGTTAATATTGACAGTAGTAAAAAAATTTTGAAAAATAGTAATCTGTTGGTTTTTAGAAAAATAAATCCATTTTATCGTAGTTAGAGCAAAATTTTAGAAAAGAACGTTTGATATAATCAGTCTGGTTAATTTTCAAACTCTTCTAAAGCGCAACTTATCGAAATTAATTCCATTATGGCGACCATAAACAGTACTTAAGCACTGACCAGAGAACATTAAAGCAAGATTTCCTCTTTTCTTTCATTTTTAATATCTTTGGAATTAATAACGGCAAAAACTTGTTATATTTACCTTATTGCCGCAACTTGTCATTAAAGATCAAATGCTATGTAATACGGAATTTAGAAAATTAAAGAGAATAATAAGGTATGTAGCGACATTGTTCTCGCTCCTCGGCTACGAGATCCTCTCAGTGTTATGCTGGGGTCACACAATCACGATGTTGTCTCACAAAAGCTCCCGCACGTAGAAATTTCTGATTTTTTGTTCAGTCGTGAGTGTAGTATCTGTGGGTCTTCCGATCCATGTGGATCTTCATCATGGTCCGACAGTTGTATACCTTGCGCTAACCTTTTACGATTGTCGAATCATAGTCTTATTGCAATGCGTAGGCGTTTTCGAATTGCGTCACCAGGTCCAGATTCCTGGCCCAATTATCGGGACTACAAACCACGCCCAGGCCACTCCCCGACAAGACGTGGGTAGCTGAGCCCGTATATCGTAGGACATAATACGACCCTATCTGGACAGTCTTTGCATCCATCCCCCCTACGTATGTTGGAGAAGAATCTTTGTCAGATCCCGTAGGTCGTAGGGTAAAGTGGGCAACTACAAAAGGGCAGGAATCCTTGCAAATCATTGCATTCCCAGTGTCGCTTCATTCATGGCCATTCATCATGGGGGACTTTGAGATGGTTATATCCCTAATAAAACCTCGAAACGTGCGTAACAGGAATCCATTGAACGCCATTGGATACCATTGAACGATTGAACGACTGTCAATAGCCAAGGCTCTGGTCGAATAAAAGCAACAAAAGAAACAGACGAGGAAGCCGAAATCATTTTGGGTTTGCCTCCTGCCCCCACCCCCTGCCCCCTGCCCCCTGCCCACTCTTCTCTCTCAAGATCCTACAGAATCGGGTATAATTGAATTCAATTAAGTTGACAGCTTCTTGGCGGTGATGGGAGGGTCGAGAGAGGCAGCCTTATCAGTCATCACTGCCGCAATCTTGACCTTGTCTTTGTGTTTCGGTATGCCTTTACTAAAGAGGTAATGGCAGGTGGGGTGGGCAGAGTCAGGGTCCTAGGTTCTGCTGCCAGCCTGATATAGGTGGAGGAGGTGCCTGGTACCAGTGTCTAACATGTGGTAGGGGTGGCTGCCGTCGAAGTTGTAGAGTTGGTGGTGGTGTTAGTAGTAGTAGCAGGTTGGGTAAAACTACCCTTTCGCAGCTTTTTAGGTCTTTCCTCTTCATGGTAGGATGGCAGAAAGAGGGCAGAGTGGCAGGGGGCACAGAGTGAACAGGTGGAGGTCACTTGTAGGCACTAAGAGCTGGTTGAGGGCTCCTGTACGCGCTGAAGGTGCTGCGAGAGGACATGCGGTGGTATTAAGCTGGAGGATGGTCAGCTTCGGTGATAGGACTGTCTGGAATGGCCACCCGATGGTCTTTAAATACTCCCCGTCCGACTTTGCCGCCACGAAGCAGTGCGGCGTGGTTGCCAGATTCCGGCCATCAGTCATAACTTTGGCGATTGACGAGTATGCATCCCGACAGTCCGGCTTACCATAACGACTATGGTAGATAATTACGACTGAGCCCCGATAGTCGTAAGCACAGCCCCGATAGTTGAATTCTTTTGCAACAGATGCTAGTTGTGGATGCAGGGGCCGACTGCTTTGTGTAGTTCAAAACATTCGTGGTTGGTAGCCGCGTGGCTCCCTAAGACCGCTATACAAACTTTACCGACGTTACACAATTTTCATTTCGATTTACGTACCATGCACTTACGATTGACGTATTAGGTTGCCAACAACCAATAAACGTTCGTGCATAAGCAATCGCGCGCAAAATCGTGATAGTGTGACGACAGCATTAAACGTATGTTTTCATTTATGGCCTTCATGTGATATTTCAATGTTTCAAAGGGGAGATAATTCGAAAATGGATGGAGAGAGGTTGTCGCATTTTTCATCTAGATACGTGTATATATCTGGATTTCTTATTCTTGAGATGTTATTTTTCGTTTTTTAGAGGATATCCTTGCTTTTTGCATTAGTTCATTTCACGATTTTCCTCAAATTACCGCTAAATCCATCGCTCCTCTATATAACAAAGAATAAAGGACATCCTAGAGAAAAAAAACCTCAGTTATAAGTTTGAGATATAACCTGCAATAAACCACTTTGACACTGCATCATCCTTGCTTTAAAGTCTCTTAGAATCAACTATAATCAAGTAACTCTATGCAAATGCCAATCTAACAGCCCTGGGAACAACACTTCCTCGAATTTTTATAGACTTCACATCTGCCGTGTGTGCACTGGGGTGGAGGGTAAGGGGAGTTCACTTACTTGCTTGAGATAAATAAGGAATCGTTTCCAAAGCTTGGCAGTTGCAATTTGAGGGGAAGGGGGGCGCTAATTATTCATAGAGAAACCCCATTGGACTGAGTGGTCATAAACCAAAATGCGCATGGCTCACGCTTATTATGATTTCTCGATATTATATCCTATTTGGGGGGTTTTGTATCTGTATAAAAACTTCTTTTATTCTTATTTATTTCCAATCCTTCCACCGAATTTTTAACGGCCTCACTAAGCTTTTCCCTTTGTCGTAGAATGACTCCCGACGATACCATATATTACACTATTCGTTGAGGGAACTTCCTTAATTATCTTTAGAGTGCGTTTTACTGTCTGGCGGCGGATATTATGTATCTTCAAAATGCTTAAGAAGTGGAACTGAGCTCAAGGATAATAATATTGCCATCATTAATAAAATAGAGTTTTATTAATAATAACTATAAACAATACACAAAAACGGAAAATATTGACAAACAGAATGGAAAGGGTCGTGGAGACTCGGGCTAATCCAAGGATTTAATGGATCAAAAAGGGTAAAACAAATATGGAGTTAAAGAGATGGGATGGTTCGATAAACCATTTAAAGCACAGGATAGAATTGACAAATAAGGGATCAATACTCAAAAGGTGACGCTTGGCTTACGTAACTTCATTAGGGTGCAGTGGAAGGTACTTGAAGGAATATTCGGTCCGCTGGCGAGTTCCAGCCGAAGGGGGGGGATAAAAGGATCCTGACGAGGCGCTTGGAAAGGAAAACCGTTACTCGACGAACGGCTCGACGAACAATGGCTGTTCTACTTTGTTCTCTTCTGAACAAAGGGGGGATGAGAACCGTCTCTTGTCTACGGGCTCAAGAACAATGGCTGTTCTAATGTTGTTCTCCTTTGAACAACAGGGGGGGGATGAGAACCGTTTCTTGGCGAAGGGCTCAAAACGAACAATGGCTGTTCTAATGTTGTTCTCCCTTGAACAACAGGGGGGGGAGAGAACCGTTTCTTGGCGAAGGGCTCAAAACGAACAATGGCTGTTCTAATGTTGTTCTCCCTTGAACAACAGGGGGGGATGAGAACCGTTTCTTGGCGAAGGGCTCAAAACGAACAATGGCTGTTCTAATGTTGTTCTCCTTGAACAACAGGGGGGCGATGCCTTGGGGACTTGGCGTCACTAAAGGCTCGAACCTTTGGCACTCAAGGAATATTGTCCTCCTTCTGGACAAGTGATGGTGAATCTCGAGTTCGAGGTCCCTTGGCGCACAAAGGGAGAGAGGGTCGTGGTGATGTTTCGCGACGAAAATCTGGATCTCCAATCTGATCTTAGTGGTAAAGAGTCCATATAAATAGCCAGGACATCTCCTTGGCGTGGGGGAGAATGGAGTGAAAGCTTGGAGGGAACGCACAGCTGGGCCGGAGAAAAATGCCTTATCTGTTCATAAGCCTAACTCGATCTGGCGAGGTCAGCGTATGGGGGCGAACGGGGGGACGATAACCTCCTTGTTTAAACATTGGCGTCCGGTAGCTGTTGATAAGACTCCAAGCCTCGAATCGAAGATGCACGTGGGCCTCCTCGAGGTTTTAACTAATATGGGATAGGAGTTGAATTTAACACAGATTCAACTCGTTCTATCACACTTCTCCATTCCAGGGGAAGTTGTCACTTCGAAAAAAAAAGAGAGAAGGGACAACGATAGAGCTCCGTTGTAGGGAACTCGTTTTCTTGTACCAACCGTATCTTCCTGCACCTAACTAGTATTACCTCAGTACATGATTATTTTGATCTTTAGATTACAGGGGAAAATAACCTTTAATACAACTTAATAAAAAAAAAGAGCATGGAACAATGAAATGTTATAAACTTAGTACATACGGGACAAAATAATTCATACGTAAATTAATAAGAACAAATATATATACATAAAAAAAAATTAGACATTGAGCGTTACAAAATTCAGACATATACATTAATAAAACAATATTACAAAAGAATCTTAAATTAAGTCGTACAAGACGGTATATACCTACATGGAGATACTAATCCTATGAATACAATTATTCTACGCTATTCGGTAACGCATTCCTACTGAGTGCGTCAGCGACCTGGTTATCGGAACCTTTGATATAATTTATTTTAAATTGATACTCTTGCAAGAGTAAACTCCAGCGCATGATGCGGCCGTTTGAGTGTCTCAAATTCCTAATATAGGCTAACGGACGGTGGTCGGTTCCTATTTGAAAATCTTTACATATCAAGTACAGCTTGAATTTGTCTATGACCCAGATAATTGATAGAGCTATCTTTTCTCTAGTGGCATATCTCTTTCCGCGTGGTATTAATTGACGACTAGCATATGCAACTGGATGACTCGTTCTGTCATCCACGTATTGAAGGAGTACACCTCCAATGCCCTCGTTGATCACGTCGGTCTTAACCCCAAAGGATTTTTCCGGGTTGGGCAACTTTAAAATGAGGGCAGAAATGAACTTACTTTTGAGCTGATTAAAATGGGAAACAGCGCCATCATTCCAACGTAAACGATCGGAGAAATTCTTTTCCTGAAGGGGGCATAGGGGGGCCGAAATTGCAGCGAAATTCGGAACAAATCGCTGATAGGGAGAAGCTGATCCTAGGATCGATCTTAATGGCTTCTTTGTAATCGGGAGGGGCATGTCGGCGATTGCCTTAATCTTGTTCTCGTGGGGACCTGACTTGCTTTGTCCTATTTTGAAACCCAAATATTTGATGGTTTCGTGGGCAAACTGGCATTTGCTGGGGCCAATGGTGAGGCCATTTTCACGCAGTTGCTCGAAAAGAGCTAATAGGGTGGGTAAATGGTGATTCCATTTAATTAGTTCTTGTAGCTGGCTCTTCGGACGTGGTGTCAGCTGCGCGTCACTATCCAGGTCAGAGGGTTCTAAAGACTCGCCTGGTAGGGAAGGAGGAGGGTAATCGGCATCAGGTTGGATGCACACTGTCTGGATTACCTTAAGGGACTCCGCGGGGCAATCCTCTTCAAGCGCCGATGCTTCGTCCAGTTCTACGAAGGTATCTTCATGGGCGCGTTGGGGGTTCTTTTTTTCTTGGGGTCCAAGGACAGTCTCCGTGTCCTTGTCTGGGGCCTTATCACCTAAGGGTTTTAGTGAATCACATTCCTCTTTTTCCGTCCTAAAGTCCTGGTTAGGGGTCTCCGAGAAATCGGACGGTATCGGGGTTCTGATGGGGACGGGCTCCTGGGCTTCTTTCTTATCTCGGCCTTGAGGAAGGGCGGCCTGAAACACAGGGTCGAAACTTACTTGGGGGCTCTTTCCTATAAGTACGGAACAGAATTTTATTGGTGCTACAATGACTTCAGCCCAGCCATTATAATATTGACACTGCAGGTAACATCTAGCGACGGGGAATCTGTTCGCCCGCCCAAGGTAGTCACGTACCACCGCAAATTTTTCGTGGTTAGAGGCCACTGGGAGGAGTTCGTTGGACACGATGAAGCATGTACATCCTGTGTCCCTGACGAGAGTAGATACTCGACAGCTGTCCACGCTGCCCTCCTCATATTTCAAAGTTCCCGCTGAACTTTTATCAAAAAAAAAATTTACCTGGTGGCCTGACGGATGGGGAGAAGTTTCTGCTTGGGTCTGCACCACCGGGGGAGCCGGGGTTGCATTAATCTGGTGAACTTGGTGGGCTGGTCCGCTTTTAAGCCTAGAATTTTGGGGGCAATTCCAGCTCATGTGGTTTTCTACACCACAGGTGAAGCATATGGTTTGTCGCTTCGGGAAGAGAGATGGAGGAGAAGTCTTAACGGGAGGTTTGGAGTCCCGTTGTTGGTTTTGGGAAAAGAAGTTTTGGGGTTTTACGGGGCTCGGAAACTTTGTCAGCTTCCCTGGGAAGGAGCGCGAGTCCGTCCTTCTTTCTTCTCGTTGGATTTTTTTTTCTCGTTCTTCTCGTCGGATTACTCTTTCCCTTTCTATTACTTCCATTTTTCTTTGAAATTCTGCTTCAATCCGAGCTAATTCAATCTGATGGTCAGCTTGTCTTATCCGTTCCTCTCTTTCTCTTTCTTCCTTTTTTCTTTGCTCCTCTAGAATGTACTCAGTTAGTTCTTTTCCGGAAAGTCCACAGGACTCTCCTTGCGCTTTAAAGATTTCGAACGGAGTCATTTTTGCACTTGGGGGGCACTAGTCAACCAACTAAAATTCCTTGCAACAAGAATTATGCCTCTATAGAATTAGCCTACCTAAATATGGGCACTGACCTATTCGTACTTGGTTTCTTAATCTAAATAACCACTGACTAAAATCACAAAAAAAAACAAACAAATTATTACAACCGTTCCTTGAGCTACTCCAGCTTCTTAAGTTTAAAAAAAAAGGGGATAGCAATCGTTAAAACAAAAGGGAACTACTATATTCTATTATTATAACGAATAACACTATGCTTTACTCGAATGAGACCAGTGTTTGCAAAGATATAGCGTTAAACCTTACACACCTGATACCAAATTAAATAGTATATATATATATATATATATATATATGTCGTAGAATGACTCCCGACGATACCATATATTACACTATTCGTTGAGGGAACTTCCTTAATTATCTTTAGAGTGCGTTTTACTGTCTGGCGGCCGATATTATGTATCTTCAAAATGCTTAAGAAGTGGAACTGAGCTCAAGGATAATAATATTGCCATCATTAATAAAATAGAGTTTTATTAATAATAACTATAAACAATACACAAAAACGGAAAATATTGACAAACAGAATGGAAAGGGTCGTGGAGACTCGGGCTAATCCAAGGATTTAATGGATCAAAAAGGGTAAAACAAATATGGAGTTAAAGAGATGGGATGGTTCGATAAACCATTTAAAGCACAGGATAGAATTGACAAATAAGGGATCAATACTCAAAAGGTGACGCTTGGCTTACGTAACTTCATTAGGGTGCAGTGGAAGGTACTTGAGGGAATATTCGGTCCGCTGGCGAGTTCCAGCCGAAGGGGGGGGATAAAAGGATCCTGACGAGGCGTCTTGGAAAGGAGAACCGTTACTCGACGAACGGCTCGACGAACAATGGCTGTTCTACTTTGTTCTCTTCTGAACAAAGGGGGGATGAGAACCGTCTCTTGTCTACGGGCTCAAGAACAATGGCTGTTCTAATATTGTTCTCCTTTGAACAACAGGGGGGGGGGATGAGAACCGTTTCTTGGTGAAGGGCTCAAAACGAACAATGGCTGTTCTAATGTTGTTCTTCCTTGAACAACAGGGGGGGGGAGAGAACCGTTTCTTGGCGAAGGGCTCAAAACGAACAATGGCTGTTCTAATGTTGTTCTCCCTCGAACAACAGGGGGGGATGAGAACCATTTCTTGGCGAAGGGCTCAAAACGAACAATGGCTGTTCTAATGTTGTTCTCCTTGAACAACAGGGGGGGGATGCCTTGGGGACTTGGCGTCACTAAAGGCTCGAACCTTTGGCACTCAAGGAATATTGTCCTCCTTCTGGACAAGTGATGGTGAATCTCGAGTTCGAGGTCCCTTGGCGCACAAAGGGAGAGAGGGTCGTGGTGATGTTTCGCGATGAAAATCTGGATCTCTAATCTGATCTTAGTGGTAAAGAGTCCATATAAATAGCCAGGACATCTCCTTGGCGTGGGGGAGAATGGAGTGAAAGCTTGGAGGGAACGCACAGCTGGGCCGGAGAAAAATGCCTTATCTGTTCATAAGCCTAACTCGATCTGGCGAGGTCGGCGTATGGGGGCGAACGGGGGGACGATAACCTCCTTGTTTAAACATTGGCGTCCGGTAGCTGTTGTAAGACTCCAAGCCTCGAATCGAAGATGCACGTGGGCCTCCTCGAGGTTTTAACTAATATGGGATAGGAGTTGAATTTAACACAGATTCAACTCGTTCTATCACACCCTTGTATACATATGTATATACACTAAATGTAATTTCATATTTTTTATTTTACTGAGGATTTCAATATAATTTGAGCAAATCTTAGAATAAAATGTATTAGAGAGTAAAGGCAGGAGTAAAAATGAAGAGAAACAAACTCCAACTCTAAAAACATAGTTAGATAATTGCTAGTGAAATGTAAGAAACATACTGAAACCAAATCTAGCATAAGTTTAATTTAAAAATAATAACAAAAGAAGGATAGCCCGCTTGCAGGAATATATTTATGGAGGTTTTTACCATTCTTTACAATCCTCGATAAAAATAGAAATGATTGCAAGCCACGGCATTGCCGAGGCATCGGAGGCGAAAGTGGAGCTCAGTTTTTTTTGCAAGCCATTAATCAGGGTGAAATAGTGAACAGGGAGAACATTGTCACGCCCTTGGGGCTATTTTACACTTCAACCTTTATCTCTCTTCTTGTGCTAGTTATAAAAATGGCTCACTTGGGGACGATAACAGTAACAAAAGATAAAATAAAACAATAAATTAAACGAAAAAAATACTATTCTCTCGTCAGCTTTAATTAGTTGGAATTGCGAGAAAAAATTAAATTTACAAGAACAAGTTCGAAAAAGAACAAAATACTTGTAATGTCGCAGAATTTCAAAGAATATGTCAGTGAATTATTCAAAATGAATGTGAAATTGATGATTCGCTCCATTCGAGATTCCGGGTTCCTCTCACCCGCGGTATTAACCCAACATCAGATGAAGTGAAAAGGGTCGTTTTCTTCGAGCGGGTAAAAATAACATTAATCTATCTCTTAAATTAGATGATAGTGGTTCCCAATCCTTTATTCATTCATATGGTTAGTGTAGCATTTATACCATTGTATGAGTGTGTGTGTTTTGATTTATTATTAGCTGTGTACTCTAGCGAGTTTTGGGGCATTTCTGATGAGTGTAGTATTTTTTAATCGCTATTTTGTTTTTTGTTGTTTTAGAATTGATGAAATTTTGACTACTTTTTGCGCACTTTACGTGACTTTGTATAAAATTTAAACCACTCACTTTTACCAAGTGGTTCAATTAAACATTGTTACCACTGTTTTATTCACTTATTAAATTACATATTTTTCACTTAACTTTTCAGTTTGGTTATCTTCACACTTTCTTATCGTTTTTCACTTGGCTGGAATAGCGCGTGGTAATTTACAATTCTGCTTTGGTACAAAAGTCGCTTCTGGTGTCTTGATTGGGTATTCTTAATCGTGGTGTTTATCTTGAGTCTAATTCGGTGATTGCTTTTCGGGGAGGGGGTAATTAGTCTATATCTTGGAATTATATTCACATCTACGTTGTTAGACACTATCGAGTTGAGTTCTTAGGTAGTTTGATTTTGATTTTGTGGAGCTTATGGCATTTTTTCATATATACTATGACACCCCCTTTATTTCCATTAGAATCCTTCCGGTGAAGAATCGGGAATTGAAGGTAGGATCATCTTTACTGGCGAAGTTTTCTGCGAATACTGGGGTAAGAGCGTCTATCTTTCTCCATATATTTTTCGTTCTCTCCCTGATTGTTATCCCGATTGGTTCTATCTTGGCTTGTTGATCTATGGCTCGTTTTGTACTTCTTGTATGTATAACAAGCGTTGAGATACCTAGCCTTTTTTCACGCCAAATTAACCCTTTTTAGCGATGTGCCATTGCATCGCGCCAGTTTAGGCTTAGCCCTGTGGAGAAGGCTCAAGAATCATACCTCATTCTCTCTCTATATACACACCTATTTTACACTATATCATCCACTTGCTTCGTGGACAGCTGCTTCCATCTTAAAAATAATTTATATAATCATAGGACATTTGATCCCTTCTTCCAACCCTTAAGAAATGCTGACATAAACCCTCTTATATTTCCTTCAAATTCTATTTTCATCCATTATTGTTTTTCTTTTTTTTTAATCTAAGACGTTTACCTCACGACTGCCACTATGGGCAGAGGCGGCGAAAATTAAAATTGGACTTATTTTTAACCTTATTTAATGGCTATATTACAAATAACAAAAAAGAACAGCGCCCAATAAAACAACAAAGCAAGTACTAACAAAAGGTGGAGAAAATAAAACAACACCTAAAGCAGAAAATTTCAACCAAGCAACTAAAAAAACGGGAGACATATCAGCTTCTCTAAGCTTTCCGACGCTGTAAATACCTTGTTTGAGAGGCCTCGAATAGCATCACAATACATTTGCTACACATATAAATACGTTTATTCCAATAGTTCGCGCCCCTAAAGTTGGAGTCCATGGGCTGCATCGTCGGTATATTTGCAGAAAAGTGCTATTAATCTGCTCTAAAATATCTTACTATTGTCTTTTCCACGTTCGTTATATCTCTTTATAAACAAGGTAAATATATTTACTAGACTAATAAACCAGTCGGCTTGTATTCAAGTTCTCTTTCAGAGGATAGTAGTCTGTTTGTTGCTCTTTATTTCTTAATTTTGTTCTTCTTCTTCTTTATGGCTTTTTCACAATTCCTCCCTTACATCTCCTTTAGTAATTTCTATTTCAATTTCTCTCACCATGAATGAAGTTAGGAATTAGAGGTGGATAAGTTAGTTTTTCAACGTTAATATCATATCAGACGAGATGTCTCTGAACCTAATTTGACCTCACTTTCACTCCCTCCTTTTTTCATATTTAAACGCTCACTATAGC
Organism: Ceratothoa steindachneri; assembly: GCA_963969495.1. Classification (NCBI taxonomy): domain Eukaryota; kingdom Metazoa; phylum Arthropoda; class Malacostraca; order Isopoda; family Cymothoidae; genus Ceratothoa; species Ceratothoa steindachneri. The sequence continues at coordinate 71,101,515 of OZ018327.1, read as the reverse complement.
ATAAATATTCACCGTTGACTTAAACTTGCAAAGAATGATACTCGCATCATACATATTTAAGTAGCAGATATTTATAGAGCGTTACGTAGTTATTCTTTTTTACCCGTTATTAATGGATTTCCTCTTTTTTTATTTCTATTCTTCGTCCTCAGGCTTAGTGTTATATATTTCATGCAATATTTATAAAGGCCTTTAGTAATCCATGTTGACAGATTATAGGGGGCTTTATACTGTATATTTAGCCTTTTGTGTTTCTACTAGAACAGTCTTGAAGTGGTTTATCGTGTGTAGTGGGATAATTGCTTCAACACGCACATTTATTTAATAAAAGAATGCCTGAAAACGAGGTAGTCGTACTGCAACCTAAACCCCTGCTTTTTCTATCGGTGAGGTCAAGGAAGCTGCTTAAAGAACCTACATAGATAATAAAGTTAGCTATTATATATTTTCTCTCGGTCTTCGTCTGATTAATTCTATATCAACTATGTTAGTTAAAAAAACGCAGAATACCCCTCAGTATTTGCATTATCTTAGAGCAAATGATTATTCCCTCACTGGCCTTTTCTTTATATCGCATCAGATTTAATTCAATCTTAATATTCTTTAACTTATGTTTTGTCTAGAAATAAATTTATTTGCTATAAGAGAATTGATGATGCCGAAACTTTGCGAATTTTTTAAAACTCAAATAGTGAAGTTCAGAAAATTTATTTATATGTCTTCTTCTATAAATATATTTTAGCAACGTGATATTTTGAAAGGGAGGAAATTTAGTTTAGAGTTCCTTTTTTAAAATTATTATAATTGGCGAAGTTCAGAAAATTTAGAAAAATTTAACCATAGCTGCTTTTTTTTATTTTAAATTTTAATCTCAGTAGCAAAGCCATTTCCTGGTAAATTTATTAAACACGGGTTCAAAGACAGCAATAAAATCTAATTAATAATATTGTACTGTTATTCATATGATTAAAAATGGTGTATTACTTTGCCAGAAAGGCCCGCAGCCTCCTAAAGTGTGTTTCTTGCCAGGAGGCTCTGGTAGAAGGCAACACCAGTATGTTCCTCAGTGCAGGTGGCCGACCCCGACAAGCTACCAGAGACTTTCAGAGAGATGATCGAATTCCAGGACCGCTGCGGTCTCTTCTACCCCTCAAACGAGTGCATCCACATGGCCATGATGGCCGTGGAAGTCTTCAAGGCGATTACAACACCAGGCAAAAGGAGGGCCAAGTTCCTGGCGGCCTACTCTTCAGAAGAAGTGTTCGTGAGTATCTACAAGGAAATAATGAGCAATGACTTAGGCATGTCCCTGCTGGACTGTGAAAGGGGTTGCAGCCTGGTTAACACCATTGTTCCTGCCATCGCCAGGTCCCTCTTCCATGTTATGGCCCAAAATATGGTGTCATGCACGTGCAAAAGTCAAAAGAAGAGTCATAAAGAGAGGTAATCCGGATGCCCCTGAGAAAGCTACCAGGAGCAAAAGTGACTACAAGAAGAAGAAACTTTCTAGTAAGAAAAAGTCCTAAGTCAATTTAAGTCTGCGTAGCCACTGACATTTGTTATGTATCTTTATTTTGTAAGGTATATATTAGAAGCCAGGTTAACCATGAAATAGGTTACTAGTACAGGGTGTCCACACCTTAGATTCTTACTAGCTATTAGTTTATTATATCTATTTCAGAATAATATAGTCGGTACTCACCCAAGGGCTATGAAAAATATTTATAAAGTTAAAAAAAATGAAATTAAATGCGGGGGTCTAGCTAAATAATACCTAATGGAAATATAATTGTTTGCTAGATTGGTCAGGTGTGGGCCCTGGACGGATTTCTTCTTTTTTTTTTAATTTATGCTACCTACTTTATTTCATTTATTAGAATATACCTTGAAATATGTTTGTAGTTAAATGTAATATACCCATTTTTCATTACAGTTTTAATTAGAGATTTGGCCATTTACTTTTTTTTAAGTACCTGGAAAACCTATGGAATTTTGAAATTTGATATTAGTAGACACCCTGTAGTATCTAAGAATCCCATTGTATACAGCCTTATTAAATAAAATTGAATTGAATATAACCAACATCGGTTATAAATATAAGGTTTTTATTTTTTATTTTTCATTCGTCACGCCAAATCTGTTCGTCGAATAAAAATTTTACTTCACAGCTAGAAGTACATTGGTCCCAGAGTGCTTCATTTGGGGTGAATATCTTTAAAAATAAAGAAATAAAAATGATTTTTGTTTTTTCCTGGCTAGCCCGACTATGAAATCGCCCGATTTTGAGCTACCAATCAAGTATTTGTTATCTATGGTTCAGGTCATAATCATGCGGGAAGTAGTGCAAATATTCATGTTTTCAAAGCAATGGACAGTATTCAACAAAACACTAAAACAACGTCTGAACCTCCGGGTGCAATTATTTCTGAAGTAATAAGAAAAGTGCCTAAGTGTTCCCAAAGTGTTCTTCCTTCAAATGCAAGTATAACCAAAAATATTAGGAAATTAAGAAACAAAATGTTCCCTAAACTCCCTAAAACATTGAATGAAGTGGACCTACAAGATAGATTTAGCAAAACTATTCAAGGTGAAAACTGTCTAATTCATGATAGAGGAAAAGATGATGAGGAACCATTTCTAATTTTTGCAGAACCTACTGCTTTACGAATATAAGCTTCCGCTAAACACTGGTATGCTGATGGAACGTTTGAAACATGTGCTAGAATTTTTTTATCATATCTATACTGTCGTGGTATAGGTAGGACCGAGTCATGGAAGGAATTGGTACTCACGGATTGTTTAAGTAGTACTCCGTGATTAAGTTATATCTCTCTAACAGTGCTATATATGTTGGAATATTATTATATTGTTTCTTGAATTCTTGAAACTTTAAAGGTTGCTTGTGCCAACGTAGCGATTCAAGGATTGACTAAAAAAAAAATTTAACACAAATTAAAACTCTAATTTAAACACAAAAACAAAATAAACATGAACGACAGAAATATTACGACTTAAATAAACGGTAGAGTCTTCAATAATTTTTAAGTAAGGCATTCTGACTTGAACTACTTGACATTATATTAATGGTTAACCCACCACTCACTTCAATATAAAAATATGCTAACTGTCTCTACTGGAGTTTAAATACGTTTGTCCCTCCTGTGACGGGTTTGCGTCTGACCTTGATCTCAATGAGCTCAGACACCTCAGGAATCCTGTGGTTTCTTTGACGCGAGCCTCGTCCAGATGGTTGATGTGGACGAATGACTTGAAAGCCACAAGGGACTTTGGCGAGTGTGGGAGATAGGGAGCCACACGGTACTCGGAGGGGTCTTCTTCAAGGGTGAGGACTTTTCCTGTGTTTTAGGATGCACCAGGATAGGAAGGGTCTCTTTGACGAGAGTAAGTTGAACTTGGTTCTTAAACTAAGTTAACTTGACGTTTGGTGTGACCACCGGGCAACGGGCTCGAGGAGGAGTTTTTTCTTCTTCGTTTTGGAATTCCTCAAGGGCGAAGACTATCTTGGTGCTTTGTGCTACACCAGGATAGGGGGGGGTTTCTGACAGGACTAAGTTGGATTTGGACAAGTTAACTTAAAGTTCGGTTTGGTAACCAGGAACTAACTCAAGGATGAGCTGCTTCTTAGTTCCAGTCTTCCTCAAGGGCGAGGCCTATCTTGGTGCTTTGGGATACACCAGGATAGAGGGTGGGGGAGGTTTCTCTGACGAGAATAAGTTGAACTTGAACAAGTTAACTTAAAGTTCGGTTTGATAACCAGGAACTAGCTCGAGGATGAGCTGCTTCTTAGTCCCTTCTCTTGGTAGCCCTGCCTCTCTTCCCGGGGACTTCGTAGCCTGGCTTACTCACGTATTCTACCCTGTTTTTCCCATGTTTTCGGTATATATACCGTCACCCCACTGTAGTACGGGTAAGAAGGGGGGTGGCTTGTGGACGGGCTGCAGGAGGGTTCTTACACAAACGGTTTTTCTCAGGACGTCTTACCTCTGGTTCTGCTTGGCCTTTGAGCTTGAGCGGAACGCGTCTCCAATTTCGTGCCTGAGGTGAAATTGAATACACACTCGTAAGGGAGATCTTACAGTTTTAACCGTTCTGCTTTTCATAGGGACGAGGGGCAAGGAGCGGTGGTTAAGAGATTAACCCAAGGTGCCTACACGGTCCCGTGTCTCAACTGAGAGAGGATGGAGAGGGTTGATTCGCCTACATATACTATTCATGCTTAAATCCATTGGGAATTTCCCCCTCTTATTCTTATTTTTTACCAAGCAAGACAGAAGAAATTTAGAATGTTGTCAGCCTTTGTTGATTGTGTTGAGCATTATGCAGTGCAAATTGAAGTATCAGATGAAAGTGTTGATTTTGAAATGGCTGTGCGAAATGCTTTTTTGCATGTTCTTGGTTCTTGGTGAAATCACCATACATTTCTGGGTTTTTTTTTCTTTTTTGCTAAACTACTTGGAGAAAACTTCCACAGTTGGGCCTTTCTAGCCTTTATAATAATGATGAGGAATTTTCCCTATTTCGCAGAAAGGTTAACTCATTAGCATTTCTGCCTGTTGCTGATATACCAAAAGGACTTGAACGTTTGCAACAGAGTGTACCTGAGGAAGCTCTTCCTTTCCTTAAATATATTGTAAGAAACATATTTTAGGTAAGCTTAGAACAAATGGAAGGCGCGCTAAACCTTTGTTCCCCTCGTATAACTAACTCTGTTGAAGCTTGGCATAGAAGATTTGATGTTTTATTGCGAGCCAAATCAAATATATATTTTTTTATTAATGCTTTAAGGAAAGAAGAGAATGTAATAAGAACAAGAATTTCGCAGCTTAATATAGGAGTAAGCCCGAGGAAGAAAAACTCCAATGCTGGAAGAAGAGAGAGAGACGAATACTCCTTCGGAGTATTGCTTATAACCTGGTTTCATTCTTAAGGTTTTTTTAAATAAAGAAACTTTGTTAATTTCATTAAAAAGGAATCAATTTTAGATAATACTTTTTTTATAAAATAACTACCTGGAAGACCTTTTAGACGAAAGTTCCTTTAGAAGAAAGTTCCTTTAGACCAAGGTTCTTTTAGACCAAAGTTCCTTTAGACTAAAATTCCTATAAACCAAAGTTCCTTTAGATGAAAATTCTTTTAGACCAAAGTTCCTTTAGAACAAAGTCCTTTAGACGAAAGATCTTTAGACGAAAGTTCCCCAACCCATTGAGAAGCAGAGAATCCGAACAAATAATGGCGACTTTGTTTCCTCTCGTAAAATCTTTAATTAAAACAATGGCTGATTTTTACTGCCCTTAAACTTGTCTAATTGTTCCGAAATTTGCCATTAAAATATTATTATTTTATTTAAGTAGAAGCAGATCAGAGATTTAAGCTCTAATTCTAGTATGCCCCACCCCCTCAGAAACGGCGGCTAAACATAAAAATCAATTTTATTTGCATGAAATCTAGAGGCAACTCATTGCCATCCCGCTCTCTTCTCCTTTCTTTTTTCCTCTTTCTCTTCCTTTTTGTTATTTTCCTTATCAATTCCATTTCTTCTTTTGGCAACTCTCATCCTGTTTTAACATAAATTGAGTTAAATGTCTTGGTTGGAGTGCATTTTTTTTTTCTAATAATTAAATGACCAGTATAAAATAATTTCCCCCTACCGGAGTAATGAAAGGTATTATTTAATTGAGAAACCAGGCAATGGCTTCACCACTCCCCCTTACGGAAGGAGCTTGCGCTTTGGTACTAAGATTAAATTTAAAATCTAAATAGAGGCAGCAATTGTTAAATTTTAATACATTTTCTGAACTTCTGCAATTGTAATTCATTTTCTTTTAAAACATTATAAAGCATTGAATAGTCATATATTTTGCTCAACTTAACCATTTTGTATTTTCAAACTCTAAAGAAATTCATAGAAATTACCTTGATAAAAGTTTAAAATATACTTACATAAGTCATAACTAAACTAAGATGAAATTATTATTCAAATACTCAAAAAATCCTCTTCTTAAATTATAGAGTTAGTGATGATGATGATAATAAAATTGAATTTCTAAATTTTTACATTTCGAAACAATGCTAAGGTATTTTTAATTGTATTCCCTAAATATTGATTTATTAATATTTATGAAGGGATTTAGATAGCTGTTCTCATTCCAGCTTTAGCAACCATATTGAAGACATCAGAAGAAAGATGGCATCAAGAGGCTGCAATCATTCTACAGGTGCATTCTTTTATATCAGCGGACTGAATGTGTAAATTCGGACCCACAGCATCTCTGAGAATGTATGAAGCTTACAAAGGCATACATGGGTCCGTAAAGCTTTACATCAGCTTCAATGTGGCCCCTTGGTTAAAATTATTTCCCATCCTTGCTCTACAACAGCTTATTTAGAAGGAATCCACACAAGTTAAGTGTCCTCAGCCTCACTGTGTCCACTCCCATGATCTTCAGGAAGGCGTCATTTGTGTTGCTCCCCCCCATCCTTACATACCTCCTCTTCCGTGACAGTGACGTCATCAAAGGTGGGCGTGGCTGTGATCGATTAAGGCGTAAAATGATGATAAGGGCCAATATGACACATTAGGCGTTTAACACCCTGTACATGAGTGATTTAGCACGATTACTAAAACTATTATTATTATTTTCCTACTTGTAGGGGGCTGGAAGAATACCCATAGCGTCTTTGGATAACTTTCGAAGAAGGTGACTAAGGCCAAATTTGGGGCCTCTGGCCTGTAAGGGCCGCGCCACTAAAGGCTCATCCTATGGACGCGACACGCAATGATGCGTGCCGACCAGATCTCTTGATAAAGCTCTGCTTGCATACATTGTGGCAGAAATGCACCCGTTGGTTTTCTTGCTATTTTTTGGCAAATAATTTTTTGCCAAATAATCAAATATCTCAGATAACCCTGCCTATGGATATTTTGGGGAAGGGAGAAGAGATAATTAATTACATTAGGATTAAATGATGATTTTAAAGAAGAATCAAGATGAGATGAAAAAGGGGAAGATAAAGAAGAAGACCGAGGAAATGAAAACAGGTCTTGGCTGTTTTATACTCCGCTCATTATTATTCCTTCTTCGAATTTTTTTTTCACACTTTCTCATAATAAAACACCCTCAGTGCCCCATAAATCCCCCTCTGCGACGGATCAGCAATATAAATTTCCTCCAAACTGGACATCGAGGATTTACAAAAGACTTTACGGTCCTCCTCTTTCTTTCTGAGTTTACCACACAGGCAAATTAACCGCTGAATTCAGGTTTTTTTCCCTCAACTTTCATTGACTCATTTTCGAAAATATCAAAATCCAAAGTTGACCGAAATGTTTGTGTAAACTGTGGGAAATCTTTAATTGCAAGTTAATATTGAGAGTGGTAAAAAAAAATAAAAAAATAATCAGTTGATTTTTAGAAAAATTAATCCATTGTATCGCAGTTAGAGCAAATTTTGAGAAAATAGCTTTGGAAAGAATCATTTCGGTTATTTTTAAACTCTCGTAACTAATCGTAAACATATCGCAACTAATTCCAATATGGCGGCCATAAACAATACTTAAGCGCTAAGAAAAGAACATTAGAGCAAGATTACCTCTTTTCTTTCATTTTTAATAACTTTGGGATTAAGAACACAAAGTTTCTGTTATATTTACCTTTATTCATTGCCGCAACTCGTCTTTAAGTATCAAATGTATGTAATAATAGAAGTTAGAAAACAAAAGATAATATTGAGGTATGTAGCCGCGATTCATGTCTCGCCTAATCGACGAGTTCTTCTGAATGTTAATAGTGTTATTTCATTTTTCGCCCTTAAGTTATCTTTCAAAGGGGAGATTATTGGAGTATGGGAAGAAGGAGGGGGGTGAATTTTTCATTTAGATATATATTTGGATTTCTTTTTCTTTACATGCTCTTTTTCCTTTTTCAAAAGGTATCTATCCTTTGGGCAATAGTTTGTTCAACGACTTTCCCCAAATTCCCTTCAAACCAACTATTGCTAAATCTATCGATATCGTGTATAACGAGGAAATAGAACATTTTAGATATAAAAACCTCGCTCATCTATAAGATTGAGATAAAAACTGCAATAAACCTCCATTAAACTGCATCGGCGTTTCCTTGAGGACACTTAGCATCCCCGCCAAGCAAGTAACTCTATACAAAGGACTACTCCAACAGCCTTGGGAACAACACTTCATTTAATTTTGAAAATCTTCATCTCTGCCGTGTCTCTACAGGGAAAAGGAGTGTCAGGAGATCACCCACTGGCTTGTCATAAATGGAATCGTCTCCCAGTTCATTTTGCCTTTGAGTTCTTCTATTCTTCCAACCCCTGCTGAGTAAAATCAACCACATACAATGATTGATTGCCCACCGGATTTGGTGCATAAGCTTCATACTTTTTTTTTTACAAACCTTCTGATTAAATTTCGACCGAAAAGTTCTAGTTTGGTTTCATCTGAACAAAGGATTTGCTCTCATTACGTTACCGTTTTTTTAAATGTTCTATTGCAAACGCCAGTGAGATTTATAGTCAGTTTTCTTAAGGAGTGGTGTCTTACGTGCAATGATAGTAAAGAGATACTAAAGTTCCGTTAACATCCAAAGGTGACCTGAACGATCCAAAGGATGAATTTAATATTTCCCGTTGCGTATTATATTACCAACTGTGCTGTAAATGTCAGTAACCTGCCTTAACTAAAAGTAAATTTTCTTTTTGAAAAGGGTGTTGTAAATTTTACGGTCCACCATATATATATATATATATATATATATATATATATATATATATATATATATATATATATATATATATATATATATATTTATTTATTTATAGGGTGCTAAGGTATCTGAGGACATATGTTATTTTTACTATAGCCAGAAGCCCCACAAAATCAAAATCTAGCTATTTAAAAAGTCAATTTTGATAATGCTCAACAACGTAAATATGAATAAACTTCCCAGATATAGACTTAGTTACCCCTTCCTGTACCTCTAAAGGCAAACTGAGAGAATTAGACTCAGGATACAGACCACGATTAAGAATAGCCGATCAATACACCAGAAGCGACTTTCATACCAAAGTGGAATTGTAAAGTACCACGCACTAGACCAGCATAATGAAAAATGATAACAAAATGTTAAATTATCAAAACAGTAAAAATTAAAGTAGAAAATTTTTAATAAATATATTAAACTGGTAACAGCGTTTAAATGGGCCAAATGGTGAAGTGAATAGTTAGAAATGAAATAAGCTCGAGTAAATTGCGCTAAGAAATAATTAAAGTGTCATCAATTCGTCAAAAACAGACTATACAAACAAATACTACACATCAGAAACGCACCCCAAACTCTTAAAAGTACACAAGTAATAATAACTCAAAACATGCATTCATATATCAGCATGAATGCTACAATAAAGATATTAATGAATGAAGGATTGAGATCTCGTAACTTCTCATTTAGGGGTAGTATTATGTTTTTTTCCCCTCTCGAAAAAAACGACCCTTTTCTTTCCATCTGATGTTGGGTTAATACCGCGGGTGAGAGGAACCCGGAATCGCGAATCATCACTATACACTTTCATATTGATTGCTTCACTGACATATTCTTCGAAATCCTGCCAAATCTTGCTTTAGTTTATTCTTTTCCGAATTTGTTGTAAACTGAAATTTTTCCTGGCAGTTCCGAGGAATTAAAGCTGAGGAGAAATTACTATTTTTTCTTTTAATTTATTGTTTATTTTATCTTTTCGTTACTGTTATCGTACCCAAGTGAACAATTTTTATATCTAACTGAAGAGGAGAGATGGAGGTTAAAGTGTTAAAATAGTCCCAAGGGCGTGACAATGTTCTTCCGGTTCACTGTTTCACTTTGATTAATGGCTTCAACAAATAACTGGGCAATGCCGTTGCTCGCAATCGTTTCTATTTTTATCGAGGATTGTAAAAAATAGTAACACTCTCCATAAATGGACTCACATAAGCGGCCTTTGCCTTTTTTATTATTATATTTTTTATTATTATTAAGTTAAAATTTTGCTAGATTTGATTGCAATTATCTAATTATCTTTCCGAGTTGGAGTTTGTTTCTCTTCATTTTCACTCCTGAGAGAAACAATCACGATGCTTTTACTCTCTAATACATTTTATTCTAACGTTTCCTCAAATGATTTTGACAACTTCAGAATAACAAAAAGATAAGAATTCACATTTATTGTATAAATATATAGAAGGAAGAAAGCGTAGTGAGGGCGTAAAAACATCGGTGGAATGAGTGGAATGAAATAATAGTAAAATGAATTATTATACAGAGACAAAAAAACAACACAAAATACGAGATACACGTCGAGAAATCATGGGTAGCGTAGAGACATGTGCATTTTGGTTTCTGATAAGCCTGTTCAATGTGGTTACAACAGTAATGATTATCCCCCCCCCTAGTTAAACTGCAACTGTCAAGTTTTGGAGACGATTCCGATTCATTCCGAGCGAGTGTGTAATCTCTCCCCTACCCTTTCCCTCTACGGCCACGACAGAGGTGAGGTCAAAGTGGTTTATTGCAGGCATTATCTCATACTTATAGCTTAGGGTTTTGTTTTCTCTATGATATTCTGTTTCCTTTCCTATAGATAGCAGCGATGGATTTAGCGATAGTTGGTTCGGGGGTAATTTGCGGAAAGTCTTCAAACGAACTATTGCAAAAAGCATCGATACCCTCTAAAACAAGGAAAAAGAACATATACAGAAAAATGTTGAGAAAAAGATGAAACAACTTCCCTCTCTTCAGTTCTTCTTGTTCTTGTTGTAGAAAGTTATGAAGAAGAGGAAGTAGATAGTAAGTAAAGAGGGGGGATGAAAGATGTAGAAATGAAAGAATCATTAGGTTAACAGTGTAGTTGCCCGGTGTACGGACCATCTCCATTTTTTGATTCTTAAGTGGGTTGTTTGAATTTTTTTTTATAACATTTAGGTCGTTTTATTTTGCGTATATGCGTATATGAAGATATATGTATATACTTTTTTTCAGTTCAATCACTTGAATCTATGTTGAGGTTCTTTCCTTTTTGGTGTTTGGGAGGTAGTTCATGTAACCTTTCCCCTCAGGATTAAGAGCGACGAGTGTCTCGTTGGGGAGAAACCCTTCCAGTTTCTCCCAGATGCTTTTTCCTCTCTTGTAGAGGTACACATTTATCGGTTCTATTCCCGTTTGTTCATTCAGGCTCCTTGAGGTCCGGAAGTCGTACCACTTGGAGCCTGTAATAAATTTGAGTCCAAGGTTTTGTACTCTTTGTAGCATCAACATGTTTCTGTTGGATGCTACATTGAGTAGGATGCTGGAATACACCAGCTTGGATCTAACCAAGCTGATGTATAGTTTTTTCCTGTTGGCTGTAGATAAGTTTCCTAATCAGGGGAGTTTGTCGAGTTCGGTTTTGCGTAAAAAAATTTTGGTCCTCACGTGTTTGCTCATTCCGTAACTCGAGAGTCCGAATCGGAGAATAGACGCGCGAGGAGAGTATTCAATATCCGAGTTTCCTATTTTAAAGGGGACGGTGCGATGTCTCCCTATTGCAATTGCAGAGAACTTAGCCACATTGGTCTGTATCTTCAAGAGTCTTTCGAATCTGGAGATTTTCTTGGCTTCTGCCGCCGAGGCTATGGCCATAAGTTTTGCTGACTTCGTCCTTCGCACTACAACTTGGGTGACATCATCCGCGTACTGTATATTGAGTGTTTTCCCGTCGGCTGGTTTAGGGATGTCTCTTGTGTAGACTGTGTAGAGAGTGGGGCTAAGGCAACCTCCTTAAGGAACACCGGAGGCGAGGTCAAAGGATTCACCTATGTGTCTTCCGAAGGCTATCACCGCTCGCCTATTGGTGAGATAGCTGCAGAGGATTTTCTCGAAGTGGAGAGTGAGTCTCACCCTAGAGATTTCGTATTTCAGGCCTTCAATCCAGACCTTGTCGAAGGCCTTCTTTACGTCTCTGCATACGACATCAATCTAACAACCTCTAGTTCGCCATGCTGCCGCGTGTTGCAGCATATGGGCTATCACTGTTTCTGTGCCTCAGTGTTCTCTAAACCCATGTTGTTCTTCGTTCAGTAGGTTCTTTTCAGCTAGGTGTTTAGCCAGTCTGCTGTTGAGGATTTTTTCAAAAACCTTCCCAATGGTCTCCAGCAGTGAGATGGGTCTGTAGTTCATGACCCGGTTAGATGGTTTTCCCGGCTTGGCTATGAAGATCATTTTGGATGTCTTCAGGCCATCCGGAAAGTATCCCATTGCTAGAGACGCATTGAACAGAATCAGAAGTCTGGTCTTAAGTCTTTCTGTAGCTTCTTTTAAATGCCTGGTGGTAATTTTGCTTAGCCCCGGGGCTTTTGACTTAAATGAGGAAATGGAATTCAATAGTTCTTCAGATGATATTTTCTTACCATCCTGAGAGTTTCCCTAAAATCGATGGTAGCATGAGGTTCTATAGGGGTCAAACCTCCCTTCTCTCCTCTCCATATACTCGAGAACCTGATCCTCGAAGCCTAGGTCAAAGTCTTCTTCTTCTTCCTCTGAGATTTTGAAGACATTCTCCCAGACTCCGTGGAACAGCTTCTCTTTCTCCTTAGGAGTGACCGCTTTAGTTCCTTCATGCCTAAATTCTGTTTGATCTGGGGTGCGAGCGTTTCCCTTTAGTTTGTTGATGGTCGTATAAAAGGTCTTAGGGTTTCTCTCAGTGTCTAATTTTTCTATTAGATTATTCCATTTGTTACGGATTTCAGTTCCTAGCGTGAAATTCAGCTGGTTTCTCAGTTGTTGAACGATTCAAAAAACCCATGAGTCTAGTATAGCCCAAGTTGAGAATGGTCTCGTAGACTTTGGAGAAACGATGCTGTAGCACCACATTCTCTTGTGTAGGTTTGGTGGGCATGATTAATTTGTGTGAAGTTGTCAGGATAGCTATAGCGTCGCCTTTAGATATGAGGTCGTTAATAGCAGTCAGTTCGTCATCCAGATCTTCTTCGGATACGCCTTGTAATTCTGGGGTAACTTCTGGGAATGCTCTCCTGTACTCTTCCCATTTTGCATTCCAGAAGTCTTTTCTGGGGATGACTGGGACTCGGATAGGGGCTGTTGCAATGGTGATTAGCATTGGCAGATGATCGCTAGATGTTAGGGGTCCTGGCGTGACGCGATGGTGAAACGGGAAGTTGGGATTCGTGAGCACCACGTCTGGTTTGGTGGCTGTTCCTGGGTAAAAAAGGGGGGAAGTTTGGACCGATGCGCTCTGCAACGCCTCTACGTGTCAAGAGATCAAGTGACCTGCCTCTTGAATTAGTAGAAGAGTATCCCGCTGCTCTGTTCCTGGCGTTAAGGTCCCCAGCGAATAGAACTGGGTGTTCTTTTGTGAACAGGGTGTACAGGTCATGGTAAGGAAGATATGACCTGCCAGGGGGTTGGTATCCCACGCTTAGCTCTATGTCACCCATAGAGCACCTTAATATGATTGACAAAGTTGATTCATCTGTAGGGTTACCTAGTCTGTATTGCAATTATTTTTTCACTGCTATCAACGCACCATCAAATCTTTCGCCGGTGCAGTTCTTCTGTACAACATTGTATCCAAAGATCTTCTGCTTGTCTAAGTCTTTGACACTCGTTTCTGACAGCAGAATAACATCTGGGTCTAGTTCCCTGTAGACATTATACAAGTGATTTTTGTTTGTCTCCCATCCTTGCATATTGTGTGCCAGGATGGTTAGCTTATTTCTATATGCTATCCCGTAAGTCTTTATTATTCTTTGTCCGTTTGACGGCCAGATCTTAACTGCTTGTATAGTTCCGGGTCATAGAGCCTGAAGTTCTCGTTGTAAAGTTTCGTTTTACACGCGAGTAAGGAGGCTCTAATTGTCTCCTCGGTGACTGGTGAGTCATAACACCATTTGATCTTCCCTTTTTTGAACATGGCTGCCACCTCTTCAGTGGAGATCTCTTTTTTTTCATATTCTGAGAGTAAAGAGCCAAGGTGAGTCTGATCTCTCTGCCGTCAAGCACGAGTTCATCCTCTTTTTGTTCAGATTCAGTTGCCTGAACCTTAGTCTCCGCTTTGGTTTTCTTGGGCTTTTTCTGTTTGGGTGAGATTGGTGCAGGTGCTGGGGCGTCAGTCTGTTGATGTTGAGCTGGTTTCTGTACAATGTTTTAGGGTTTAACTGTATCCTGAATATTCGTTGTTTGTGCTTGATTTGCATTAATGAACGATGCGGAGAGGACTTTTTCGGATTGAGGGTTGTCCGGAAATTTGATCGTCTCCATGTTGTTAGCTGCCAGCATTTTGTTCATTTCTGAGTTGAATGAACCAGGGCAAGCTATATTAATGACGTGTGCATTTAGAATGCATGCCAGCATTTTAGTAGGAGTGTTGTCACTCAGTTGCAACACGATCTGAGGTTGAGACGGCGCTACGTACGATGGGGTTTGTTGTTTTGCGGCAGCGGCATAAGATTGCTTTGCTCTGTCCGCAGCCTCTCTTTTTTTCCTTAATTCCTCCTTCCTGATTGGGCACTGCATGCTTAGGGTACGGTGGTTCCCTACGCAGTTAATGCACATTTTAGTGCTGCTCACGCAGTGCATCCAGTCATGTCCTGACTGCGAGCACTCAGAGCAAATCTTTGGCTTCCCAGTGTCTGGGCAGGCGCTGGTTGTGTGATCCTCTACATCGGAACAATTGAAGCAGGTAAGGAGCTCGAAGAACCTTTCCCGCTTAATTTGGTCCGAGGAGATTATCATGGAAAACAGTCTGAGGCCTGTTTCCTTGGCTTTTGCTGCCATTTCCATGTTATTGAAAATAATTTTGAATACATGGGAGAGGCTGCGAAATTTAACTACTCTCTTCAGTCTCCAATAATCTTCCCTTTGAATATTGAAACATCACTTGAAGGCGAAAAATGAAATCACGCGATTATCAGTCAGAGGATCTCGTTGATTAAGCGAGAGACGAATGGCGCTACCTACCTCAATATTGTCTTTTTGTTCGCTAACTTCCATTATTACATAGCTTTTCCTCTTTAAAGACGAGCTGTGGCAATGAATAAGGTAAATATAAAAAAAGTTTTTGCCGTTCTTAACCGCAAATATAATAAAAATGAAAGAAAAGCGGTAATCTTGCTCTAATTTTCTGTTCTTAGCGCTTAAGTATTGTTTATGGCCGCTATATCGGAATAACCTGCGATAAGTTTCGGTTTACGAGAGTTTCAAAATTAACCAGATTGATTCTTTAAAAGTTCTTTTCTAAAGTTTTGCACCAACTACGATGAAATGGATTTATTTTTCTAAAAAATTAACTGATTACTATTTCATATTTTAGACCACCGTCAATATTAACCTGCAATTATTGCTTTTCTTCAAAACTATAATTTTCAGTACAGTTTATACGAACTCAGACGCAGACGTAGACGAAAATAAACGAAAATATTTCGCTCAACTTTAGATTTTGATCTTTTCGAAAATGAGGCGATGAAAGTTGAGGAAAAAAAACCTGGAATTTATTGGTTAATTTTGCCTGTGTTATCAACTCAAGAAGAAAGAGGAGGAAAGTAAAGTCTTTGGTAAATCCTCGATGTCCAGTTTGTAGGAGATTTATATTTCTGATCCGTCGTAGAGGGGGATTTACGGGGCGATGAGGTGGTTTTCTTATGGAGAAGTGTGAAAAAAAATATTATAAAAAGGGATTAAAATGAGAGTAAGTTAAAACAGAATTAGCCAAGACCTGTGTTGATTTCCTTGGTCTTCCTTTTCTTCCTTTTCTTCTTCTTCTCTTGCTTTTTCCTTAAAACCAACATTTTATCTTAATGTAATTAATTAGCACCTCTCCATTCTCAAATGTATTCTTAGGCTAGATTAGCTGACATATTTCTTTATTTAAAAAAATACAAGAATACTAAATGTGTTCGCGAGGAGAGATTTATCAAAAGCCTGGTTGACACGCATCATTGCGCATTTGGAGGCGCAGACCTTACAGGCCAGAGGCTTCCTATCCGGGTTTAATCTCCTTCTTCGAGACACGTGCAAGGAGGCTATGGGTATTTTTTCAGCCCCCTCACCTCAATTTAGGTGAATAATAATAGTTAATAATCGTGCTAAATCTCTCATTAGATTATTATATTTAGAAGGTGTTAGGCGCCCAATGTGTTATCTTGGCCATTTTCATCATTATACGGATCGGTGTGGTCCGAATTATTCGCCTTGATCTAGGCACACCCACGCCCACCTTGATGACGTCACTCTCACGCAAGGGAAGATAGGAGGGAGTAGCACAAATGCCGCCTCATTCGACACCACTGGAGTGGACACAGTGGAGCTAAAGACACTTAATTTGTGTGGATTCCTTCGAAAGGAGTTTTTGGAGAGGGGCTATAGTGGCCGCTGGGTTGAAAAATCTCCCAAAGCTACTCTTGAAATGGCTGAAGAACAATCAACACTAAGAGTTCTTTGTCGCACAAAGCTTTCATTGAAGCCAAAACCTAATTTGAGCGGAATCCATCGTCTCAAAAACTAGATTAATTCGGCCAAACTGAAGCCACAGTTTTATATCCAGTGCCAAAGAATTAAATTAAATGTGTTTGTATATCTTCGCCCTCAGATTTTATTGTTGTTGTTGGCTGGTGTTATACAAGGTGTTCACTTAATTTTCGAAATGGGAACGAATATCACTTTCGTGTATCATTATCCGATATCCCGGTGTGCCTTATCTCTCAGGATTAAGACCAACTCAGATAAACCCATTTATCATCCTCCCTCCTTTCCCATTTTTATCAGTACCTGAATACTGAAAGTGAGAAACTATAAAACTTCTTTTCTCAATAGTCCTGAAAGAAACGTCAGAACAAAGACAATGAACTACAAACTAAGGCTTTGTATATATTTCTTGCATACAAGGACGGATTGGTAAAAATACTAGTAATAATATAGAAGAAGACCCTTATATTACAATAATGTCTATTTTCTAACTTTTTCTTTGCAACCTGGATTTTTTACCTATTCCAATCTATATTTTTCCTTATCGAAGTCCATATTCCGTTTGGAATCAAATTAGGGTGAATAATTTGATCAAATAATAAATAGAAAAAAAAATATATATATATATATATATATATATATATATATATATATATATATATATATATATATATATATGTATATATATATATACGAGGTGCGGTCAATAAGTTTTGCGAGTCGGTAGGGCAAAACAGAGGAAGGAGGATGGCTGTTTGTGGGGGTGTTAAAGTCAGGACCTGCAGCCGCACGCTTCTGCCTTGTCTATTTAAGAAGCAGTAGCTGATCGCAGATCGTCAGTCACAAATTTTTTAACAATTGAGATGGTTGAGCACCGCGCAGTCATCAAATTTTTGACCAAGGAAAGCAAGAATGCAAAATAGATCCATGAAGGCATGGTTGCACTGTACACCGAAACCGCCCCTTCCTATGCAACCATTGCTCGCTGGAATAGGGAGTTCTGCCATGGTCGTGAGTCCCTTGAAGATGACCCCCGTCCATAACGCCCGTCAGACGTGACCAACGAAGACAATTTGGCACGTGTGGAGAGGATGATCCTCGAAAATCGAAAGGTGAAGGTCGAAGAAATCGAGCGCGAACTTAGAATATCACATGGAAGTGTTATCAACATCATCCACGACAATTTGGCCATGACCGTTGGTTCCCTAGAAACCTCACGCCCTATGATCGACTTCAAAGTCTTCAAAGTCAACAAGGCAAGAGTTGCGCAAGCTGCCCTGCGCGAGTGCAGATTCGAGGAGCTCAACCATCCCCCCCTACAGTCCAGATCTAGCCCCTAGCGACTACTTTTTAGTCCACCAGCTCAAGGCTGCACTGCGTGGAGGCCAGGTTGGGGACGATAAAGATGTCCAGCTCACCGTCCAGGAGTGGATTGAACAGCAGTCGGGAGATTTCTAGTTGTCAGGAATTCGAAGCCTCAGGGACAAGTGGCGCAAGTGCATTGTAGTCGAGGGTAGTTATATTGAAAAATAATAAAACACTTTTCCTCATATATCGTTTCCTTATATCCGAATTGCAAAAATTATTGACCGCCCCTCGTGTATATATATATATATATATATATATATATATATATATATATATATATATATATATATATATATATATATACATGAAAATTAACCAACAGGAAAATGAAAAGATGAATCCAAGCACTTTCGAACTATATTTGCAAGTTCATTTTCAAGGAATAGCATGAAAATGGAGAAGACAATCTTATATTCGGTATAAAGATAAGAAGGGAACGCCCATCATATAGTACCATTCATATACACGGCGTTGTTGTGTGTATATCGTTTTGGAGATGCATATGTCCGTAATTAGTAGCCTAATGATCTTTTTATTGGTATTTTTCTGTCTTGTTATTGTGTTTTTCCATTGGTTTGTACTATGTAATGCGCGTTGCCTTCGTATCTTTGTACCCTATATTAGGTTCTCTTCTCCATTTTCATGCTATTCCTTGAAAATGAACTTGCAAATATAGTTCGAAAGTGCTTGGATTTATCTTTTCATTTTCCTGTGGATTAATTTTCATATTATTGCTTTCCTCACGCGCCATTTTGTGAGGTTTTTATTTATATATATATATATATATATATATATATATATATATATATATATATATATATATATATATATATAAATTAGGTTGGAAACATAGTTCTTGCCCAACTTTTATTGACAATGATTTACAGTGAAACGATGCAGCAAAAGAAACACCAATGAACAATGTAATCACCTCTATTTCGAGCACCTGCTTCCAACGAAGGGATAGATCATGGATGCCTTTGTTGTAAAATTCAACGGGTGTGCTTTCAAATACGTCTCGAACTTCAGTTTTGAGTTCGTCATCATTTTCAAACGTTTTGCCATTCAAGAAGTTCTGCAGTGCCATCCATTTCCCAGATGGTAGTCGGTTGGCGCCAGGTCTGGCAAGAACGGTGGGTAAGAAAAACCTTCCATCCCAGTTCTAGGAGCTGTTCACGGTTGTTATGTTTTACATACAATGTATGGTCGGATGTTATCATGAAGGAATATGACATTAGTCAATTCTGGTCACTTTTGCGCAATTTCATCTGCCACTTGTTCCTGTTGTAGGCTTTATAATTGAGCATCGATAGACTGATGGCGTTCCAACATTTCCCAATAAATCACTCCCTTCACATCCCACCAGACACAAACCATATGCTTCTTTTGATGTCCGTAGGTCTTTTCCTGGAGTTGTTCAGATGCCCCTTTGTCTGTCCAGTTTCTTTTGCGTGCCATGTTTGAGTGTAGGCGCCATTTTTCATCTGCAGTAACCACTTTGTTTAGCCAATAAAAAATGACCTTTCTTGGAGAGTAGTGTCATGTAGGCACCACTGCGGCGCAGACAGTCACAGCCCGTCAGTTTACGTGGAATCCATAGGTCCAGTTTGCTGACTTTGGTCATCTAATCTAATTGATGCAAAATGGATGTATGGCTAACTCTAAACTCTTCAGCCAGCTCGCGTGATGTCAGATTTGGATCAGTTTTTACACAGGGGCACAAATAGTCAATAAGTGAGAGTTGATCAATTCTTACTTGATCTTGGAGATCGAATTGGCTATGCTGAAACTCCTTAAACAAATCGTAAGCTATGCGACCATTTATTGTGTCTTCTATAAATGCTTGGTAGATACGACTTTACGATTAAGCAGCGTTTAGTACAAAAAACTAGGCCACTACAGCTTAACTAGTCGTACCCTCTGTAGATTATATAAATAAATAAACCTTTAAATAAATCTATAAAAAAATCTAAAATCTATCAAAAAAGGTTATGCGGGATCTTTGTTTTCAATCTAATATATATGTATATATATATATATATATATATATATATATATATATATATATATATATATATATATATATATATATATATATATATATCATCATCATCATCATTGTCACTAACTATAATTTCAGAAGGAGATTTTTTGAGTATTTGAATAATAATATCATCTTAGTTTGGATATGACATGTTTTTTATCAAAGTTATTTCTAATAATTTTTTTATAATATCAAAAAACAAAATGATGAAGTTCAGAAATAATATATGTATCGCTATTTTGTGATTTTTTTTAAAAACATAAAGAATTACAAATGGTGAAGTCCAGAAAATTTATTTTTATATATCTTCTATAACTCTATATTTTAGCAACATTATATTTTGAAAGGGAGAGAATTTAGTTTAGTTTCTTTATAAAATTATTATAATTGGCGAAGTTCGGAAAATTTTTAAAAATTTAACCCATGGCTGCTTTTTTTAAAATTTAAATTTTAATCTTAGTAGCGAAGCGCAAGCTCTCCCCGTAGGGGGAAGTGGCAAAGCCATTGTCTGCTATATATATATATATATATATATATATATATATATATATATATATATATATATATATGGAAAACTCACAAAGTGTGGCGTGAGTAAGCAATAAATGCAACAAAGGCCACAGGGAAATTTAATACGAGGATTACAAGTACTATCGAACTTTATTTCGAGTTCTTTATCAAGGAATAACAAAAGTATAAATTATCCATTTTTTATCAGAAGTAATTATCCGTTCTAGAAAATGGATCATTCCGGTTTGTTATCAACGAGGTTGAAAAAATCTGATAGCGATGATTTTGTTGATCATCTTTCAGTTCATGTGGTACAAATTTATCCATCCTTTTTTTTTTTTACAATTTTAAACAAGTGGGTGGAAGTGCATGATTTGTTTGCCCCTATTTTCCATGTCTAGTTGAGTAAAAGTTGATACACTGACATTTCCGAGGTAAAGAAAACTTTATAATTATTCTATTTTCGCTTATATGCCATTTGGGTTCGAAAAAGTGCAAATGAATGTGCTACTCAAGATAAATTTATCTTTATTGAGACTAAATTCATCATCAGTATATGTTGCAAAAGATATCGGCGTATAGTTTTGCATATACTTCAATTAGCATTTTCTTCGATTTACTATATTTCGTTTCTATACTTTCTTTACTAGAGTAATATCCTGCAATGGAAAGAAATGTGGATTTTTCTTCTTCAGTACAGTTCAGCACGGTTTCTAAATATGCACGATACGGGTAATTATTTCCTAAGGAGCTTACAGATGTCTCATTTAAATAAATGTAAGCATTGATGAACAAAGTGTGAAAATATTATTTTCCTGAGAAATTCTTGCCATCTTTAAGTTCGTTATTGTTTGCCTTCACATTTCTTTCTTGCTTTAATATAAAGATAAACCTCACTCGGGTCTAGATAATAGTGCTTGGTAGCAGACACACACCATTCAACCGGATTGATGTCAGATGAGACGTCGTTGAGTAAAGAGTAAGATTAATAATTACTCTCTACAATGGAAGTATGGTTTAGCGGACGCTACAAAAAATCGAGTTCGGTTTCTAAACATACATAACTTAATGGATGACGAATATTCAATTTTCACTTTTGTGATTTACAGTCGTTGATAATTTTATGAGAACATCTATAAACGGTATTACAGTCGTTAATAATTTTATAGAACATCTAATAATGGTGTGACTGCTTATGTAATTAGAAAAATCACCATCGTCTTCATCATTTACTTTCAACCTTTGTCTATTCTTCAACTTCTTATTCATTCATTTTCGCTTATTTATTAAACCAAATTTCTCTTATTCCCTCTATTTTTATGTCTCGGATTTTAACTTTCTTCTAATATATCGTCTATTATCTTTAGTAATACTTTCTTTGTCCTTCATATTTGATAGTTCAAAGCTTGCTTCGCGTTCTCTCCCTCCATGATATCATGAACGGTGTCGAAACAGGCAGATACGGCCTTCTTTCCTAAGTACCAACCTCCACTCTTTAGATATGGTGCCGCACCTCAGAATAGGAAGGAGAATAAGGAGCCAAGACCATGTTCTCTCTAAGCTCCTAACACTATAAACACGAGTGTTCCATTCAGCATTTTTTTTCTACTGCAGAAGAAGCTATATCATTATCCCTCTAACACAGAATGAAAACCTTTTACTATCAAGCGTTTATATATGGAAATAAATTGATCCCAACTTTCCAGAGGTTAGATTCAGATAGCTCCTTTTCTTACTTTTTTTATTTTAGTAATATCTTTCAGTGGAAAGAAATGTGGAGTTTTCTTCTGCATAGTTCATCAGGGTCTCTAAATAAGCATAAAACGTTATAGTAAATGTAACAGATCTCGAATGAGAGAGAAAAGCACGAAAATATATGCTAAACTCTATACAATGGTTTAATTTTTGAATATCATATATGATAAATCTTTTCATTACACTGAAAAGTTATTCCGACAGATGAAAAAATAGATTTTCTTTCCTTTTCACATAATTATATTGTCCGTTGCGTTTTGGCAGATTGAAATATGAAATAGTAAATCTTGAGAAGATAATTTTTGCTTCATTTTCAGATTCATCTTTTTAGGATTGTTTTTTTTTTGCCTTTCATTTTTGTTTCCTTTCCTCTTGTAAATATAATATTTGATGCATATTTTTTCATTTTTTTCATTTTCAAATAGACTGTGAATACATATATATATATATATAGGCTTCGTTATATAGCAGATATTTCCTATGAATTGAAACTCACCGACCTCTACTTCATACTGTTATAATGGATTTATGCAATTCAACTCTATAGTCAGACATGGTGCTTACCGACAAACATCCAGGGAGGATAAAGAAGGAAGAGTGACATAATAACTCTCTGATTCCACCTTCACAACTGGTAAATACTTTCTCATTTCTTACCTTAATATATAATTTTACGAATGTGATTGAGTGATATGACATGCATTGATGTAGGACTTGAACGACTCAGGGTTCCCTGTTCATTCTACTGAACATAGCTTGTTTTCCACGCCATATTGCTTCACCTATCCTCTCCACATCAGAATTATTACGGGAATCACACCTCATTTTCTCTAGTTCTTCTTCATAAATCCTCATTCCAATACGTTCTCCATTTAAATCTTTAATAGCATAAATGTCTAATATTGTTAAAATTCTATATATATATATATATATATTGTAGATTTCTTCAATCCACCTTGCCTCGCATCCATTCAAAATTGCTGAAAACGCGTGAGATCCGAACATAATCACCAATCTTATAGAATATCTTTTCTTGATTTTCTCTCCAATTCTCTGATTCGGTATAGCATCATCATGCATAACTTTGAACGGTATGTTCATGATCATTCTATGTATATTATTATTATAATCGTTTGCAAAATTATCTTGCATGTCGATATATTTTTAGGTATTATTAAAAGTAAAATATCTAAAACGTTTTTCCTTTATTGTTCTTTGTCCACGCTTTAAAAGACTAGCTTTGTTTAGTGAATTTGCATGATATACTATTATAATATAATCTCTCAATAGGACTGTCATATTCTATACTTTAAACTCTCCTCCATTATAAGAACATATATATAACCTGGATTCCATCTGGTTTCTTCTATAAGATATCATATAGCATTTGACACTTCCTGGTACGTCTTCTCCTTTAAAGAAATTAACCATAGATATATAGAATAGACATGACTTACAAACAATATGTGGTATAGACCATAATTAAGACATTAAAATTTCTCAATATCAATGAGATCAATCTGCCAAATCTTATTACTACCTTTTACGTTTCATGTTTTGTCTTGAATCTTTATAACGCGGGCTTGTGAAGACCATAAACATTCAATCCTGCAAGAAACCTTTACGCATCTGCTCTTTGTTACAGATTGAAATAGTCGATTTATCCTACCAAAAGATGTTGACAGAGTGGGGGTTGTATAGATTCGTATCAATCGGCGATTCATTATGGAGTAAATAATTCATATGTTTAAACTCTTATAAAACGATAACTTTAATACAACTTATGAGAAATCTTATTTATTTTCCATTCAGACTCAAATACATAATTTTAATTAGAAATTTATGGATATTAAGAACCTTATTGCTTTATACAGATTTACTGATTCTCTGACTCAAAAGAATCGAATTAATTCTATCAAGAAAATGATTTTCAATATAAAGCGAACACATAATATAAATGTTTAGTTTAATCTTGCTTTATAGTTTTAAAAATGAATATCAAAAGAGTTTTTATAGAATCTAGGATTTGAATAAAAGTATTTATTAAGGAATCATGCTCTAAATAAAACATCCTTTTTTACTGGAGAGAACTCACACTTTCTTCTTGCGTCTTGATGATACCTATTATCATCTGTTTTAACCTATAAATTGCCTAGGAAATCATCAAACCTCAGCCTGACTTAAGTTAGTTTATCGTTATAACAAGATTTTCCGTAGGTATTTTCAAAGATCACTCTAACATAGCCAACTTTTATACTTAGTAAACATTTATGTTTACTGCCAACTTTTTTATTTCTCTACAAAATAACTCATCACATTATCTTGAATTTGCTAGAAGGGGAATCCTTTCATCCTCGCCACTTCAATCCTAGTTTTCATCGTACTAGTGATGTGATGAGCATAACAGGAGAAGAAGAAAAATAACATCGGGTTTGTATTAAATAAAACTATGTTCACTAATTTCTTATCATCACTCGCCGTGCTTGAATGCAATATGCAGAAAAAAATTTCTTCCTATGTACCTCAACGATCAAAGAGTTTTCCTACGAAAAAAATTATCCATAACCTCGTCCTTTAACTTTTCACCAATAAGTAAATCGTATAAATTCAGAAACTGGAGATTTTCAAGTACTTCTATTGTACTTACGTGGTGGTGGAGCTACGCCATTATACAAAGATTTAATTTTAAAAATTGGATGATCATGAATAAGTCAACGAAGGTGATTGAATAAATCAAGCCGATCGAAAAGTTGCGCGAATAAGATGTTCTTTCAATTAGAGACATTGTAGAGAACGTCAAGTGGTCAATTACTGTAGTCGATAATATTCTGTTAATCTATGACCAAAAAAGTTTATGTAAGGCTCGTAAATCAACCGTTATATATGAAAGACCAGAAAAAAGTAAGAACGACCCATTAACCAAATTGTAAAATAGGGCTGTTTTAAGACTGCCCAGGCAGTTTATCGAGAGATTAGTAGGATTTGGGCCATCAATATCTCCAGGCAGACTTTGTCTCGTCGATTCAAGAAAGACACTCTATACGCTATCATAGCCGCGATCAAGCCATTGATCAGTTTGAAGAACGAGATGGCTCGTCTTACCTTCGCCAAGGAGCACTTACATGGACGGATGACCAGTGAAGCCAAGTCTACCTCAATGACGATCTAAGTTTGCAGCAAAAAGATTTTCTGTGAATTGCACCAAAAATATTGTGACGTTTGGAGAAGTATCATGATCTTGGCCGTGATTTCAGTATAAAGACTCGGCTATTTATACGTTTATGTGGAACAGTGCATAAATGCTGCGACTACATACTTTGCCTTATCTGCAAACTTCCGAAGCCAAACTTGAAAGTTTGATGCAGGGTAATTAATGCCCACTGCCACACATTAAGTCGGTGAAGACCTTCCTGGATGACAATCACATCAATGCTATAAAATGGTATGCACAGAGACCGACCTGAATCATATTACTAAGGCTGGAAATACACTCGGAGAAAGGTCAAAAGCGATGAATTCGAGAACGGTTCTACAATTCTGCGGAATTCTTCAAGATGAATGGAGCAAGATTGTTGCCTAAAGTGTCAACAGTTTGTTCATTCTTGTTTATCTATTCACTAGCAATTTTTCAGTAAATTCCTTAGTTGGTGATAACTTTCGTTTTATTGATTCAAAATTGCATAACCTTTGCCTATACGTAGATTATTCATATAGGTTATCGCAAACCAATTTGTAGAATTTTAATTCCTCTCTCCCAATAGTTATTTAAGATGTTGTGTTAGAAATACAGGCGTTCTGATCTTCTAGGACTGTACTCTAGGTATACATGTTTGTTTTGTAAGAATTAACTGAAAATTAGAAATTCTTGCCTCAACTGAGCCCAATATCATTCTTCCCTAAAGATGATGAGAAAATTGGGGATTTAAATGAATAAAAATGAGTGTGAATAAATCTTGGTTCTACTAACTAGTCGTATAAAATGTCAAGCTACTTAAGTTTTTCCAAATGGTAAGCTACCTTATGATATTCCTAAGTCAAAATATTTGCTTATACTAAAGTATAATGTGGTATTTATTATCGAATTTTACGCATTCTAAACAGCTAAATAGTATAAATTTTTGACCATCGTAAGCTAACTAATAGGCCTATTTTCTCACCGTATCGTTAGTGCATATTAGAGCTGAAAATGTAACCAGGTATTCTGGTTAGTTACCAATGATTATTTGCTAAAAGTTTTCGTATGAGATTTTACCCAGTACTCAAACGTTCGGCTAGTTAGGCTTGTTGCGTAGCGAGGTTTTAAGCGGGAAGCTTATAAGCTGTTCGAACGCGGGTTTCTAAGCTGGCAGATTGCTGACTGCTCCGAAGCGCCCATCAACTGCACTCGGCGACGCGAATTCTGATGGCTCAGATCTTGCACCGTTCAAAGATTTATTCTTTTCCGACCGGTCATTTCTTCCTATTTCCAAGTTAGGACTACTATTGTTGCTCTAAAGAGAGGGTACCATTAGACACAAGCTCTATGAAAGAAATCATCACTTTTACCCTCCAAACCGGCGGTCACTTTATAAAAGTGGTAAGCTTAAACACGCGTATATCCATCTTCTTTACCTTGTATCCTCCAGAAGAATGCCGATTCCCATCATCGATGAAGAATATCAACCATCATCTGAATGTGATTCGTCAGTAAGCCAATCAACCTATCGGTCATCCTGCGGAAGACTTGAGCCCAATGGAGAATTACCACACGGAAAAAAGATAAAATGGCGAATTCCAAGTAATTTCGAACTTTAATTCATTTCTTTCTCATTTGAACTGCGCAACTACATCGAATTCATTGGAGTGTTTTCCCTTTTCTTTAGCTTAGCATTGCTTTTGTTGCTTCTCTCACGCACACATTCTGAGATTTACCCCAAAAGGACTTAATTCCCAATGAATTCTGCATGGCTAGGCCTGGATACACGACAGTGTCAAATCATGCCCCACCACCCCTCCTTAACCATGTAAGAAAGCAAGCATGCAAATACCATCCCCACCCCACTCTGAGTGAAGATGGGAGAGAGACCCTCACCCTTCCTTGCCCCAACAAGAAAAGAGTGGATAAAAGGTGTTTAGTGACTAGCCTCCCAAATTAGCGCTGGATAAGGGAAAATAAGTGAAAGAAAGGGAAAAAGCCCAGATAGCCTCAATCAAGTTTGATAATGGAAGGAGAACTGGTCCTGGAGGCTGTACTGCTACTCCAGGTACCTGGGTAACTGTATACATGGGGAAAATTCTTTTGAAGAAGGGTGCGGAGTGAAAGAGTGTGCAAGGTATGTGAAAAAGTGTCCAAGAAGATAATATCGCACCTTAGTACCCTAGTTAGTGACCGAGAAGAGGCACAGCACTCTGACCCTTACCTACAATCCGAAACGAATTCAGGAAGGTTTTTATCAACATCTTCGATCACACCTCTTCTTCATGTCCAACAATATTCATTCTTTACCACAAACCTCCAAGTCCTCTTCCAACACACACTGTATTTTCTCCCTCTGCATTTTTCCTCGCCAATTCCCTCCCTGGTACACCACATACTTGTCTTTAGTGGTTATACTCGCTTTTTCTCTCTTCTACAATTCCAAGAACTTCTTTCAGACATGTTTCCACACCCCCCAAATTCACTAAGTGCTATTCTGAGCCCTTCCTAAAGATTTTCCACCGTAGATGCACAGATACATTTGGTGCGTTTCGCCCTACTTTAAATAATTGCATTCAAAGTGTCCAGGGATGAACGCTCATCTCCCACCGAAAACCGGGATTGACCCAGAAGTGCTTCGATTATGAGAAGGGAAATCTGGCCGCAGTTTCGACCATTGTGGGCCAGAAAGCTCTTTCATTTTGGTACTTCTTGACCACTCCAGCTTGGTCTTTGAAGCCCTTCCCTTCATGAAAGAAAGAAAATATATAATAAGGAAAGAGAACGAAGGATCATCTAATAATCTAAAACGTCTTATTTACACTCAACGACAAACCTAAAAAGTAGTGGACAACTATTTTACTTAATTTTTGAAATGACTAAATTTAAAGACTAGAGAGAAATTCTTGTGTGAGCCGTTCCACTGTTGTACATCTCACTCTTTTCAGCTCTAACATTTTATAAAAACCTTTATTAGGAGCATTGTTATATTAAATCATAATTATTTTTACTCTTTCCTATATTTATTTGATTTTATTATTGTATCTTCTACCCTTTCCTTTTCGAGCAAATTTCATTGGAACAATCACAAAATTCTCCCTTAATAGAACATTTTAAATGAACTAAGTCTCAATATCCATTCGCAAGGTGCTAAATTCCATACAAGTGGTATTAAGTAGAAATAAGTTTTCCTTAAATGATATGGGTACATCTACCTTTTGGAGAGAATATTAGGTGTGTTTTAGCATCTAGGAATATTATACCCTGCTTATTATATTTTCCCTCCCAATTTACGGTTTGGGCGATAGCCATTTTTCTTTCCGAATCTACATTAAACGAACCTATAATATGGCGGAGGAAAATGGAAGCGAATACCTCTTTCCAAATCTATCGGCGGCATAAAACTCTCTGGATGATCTGTATTATCCTTTTTCCCTGCAATTCTTGATGGCATCCTATAATCCAATCTGCGATCGATGCAATCCCTTTTGTGAGGGTCATTATTGCGTCAAATTGAGTATCTATGTCCAAAGAAATCACAGGAAATCAATTACTTCGACGCAATCATGAATAAATTTAGAATAAATATGAAGAAGTAGCGAATACATATGAATAAGGATAATAATATTGAGACTAAAACTAAATGTTATACCAAGTCGATAAATCATTGATATGGGTCGCAATGTAAAAGAGGCGCGCTCTCAACAGAAAGGCAGCGTTTTCTTTCTTTATTAAGCCCACTTCTCTTCTTCCTCATACGAGATCAAAGAAAAGTAAATGCAAAGGGAAGCCGCCATTAGTGTATAGGTTGAGTAGGCTGGGTAAGCCTCTTCGAGAGTAATGTGATTACCTAGCGTGATTTGTCACCACTGTTTTGGTAACACTCTTGGGGCAGCGAAATGTATTTCTTGATTCAGCTTGGTGGTTGCCGGTTTGCTTCTACTGTGAACGTCTGGTATTCACAAGGCACTGACTCCAAATAGATTAGAAAGCTCTCTTCTTCCTTGATTGTAGGCTGGGTAAAGGTGATTAGAGATTTCGTCAAAGGTAAAAGGAATCTTGGAGCTGGATTCAATATTCTTTATTCGGCGGGAACTTTGGAATCGTCTTCAGATGATTTTTCTAGATAAAAGAATTCATCCTTTAACGCAGTCCATCCCCCTCTTTACATCAACGGCCAGCATACATGAATGCGGCATTTTAACATTGACCTATACTTAATTTATATATTTGATTAGTTTCAAATAGATTATTAAATTTATTCTATCTACTTTTATGAACTTTTTTTAACAATTTTAAACGCAATTATCAAGCAAAGCAATTGCTATATAATAATACAAGGAATTAATACGACACTTTCCCTTTAATGTTGGGACATAAGAATGAATTTTTCTCTGGGGGGTTCAAATACACAAAGCAAGTTCATATTGGACCGTTTAATACATTTAATATTAATTGATTAACATAATAATAAATTTCCTCAATATATTTAATTTATTTTTTTATAATGTTTTACATGCTTTTCAATCTTATGTTAAATTTCATTTAACATATTTCTTCGATAAAACTAGAGCGTTTTAAAATATTAAAATATAAGTGAGAGGATATTAATTTATAGTACATTGTTTTGATTTTAATCACAGATATCTTAATATTAACATAACCAAAACAAATATATAAATTAATTTTACTTATATAGTTAAACTAATTTGATGGCTAAGTTAAAATACCAATCCCGTTTGTAACATATTCGTCCAATAGTTGTAGGGCTCGTGTTGTAAAATAAGTAGGCCTGTGGCATCAAAATTGCAGGATTTAATAGGACCAGCGAGGAACTCCACAAATGGATGGTCGGTGTATAAAATCCTAAAAAAATGCTATATGTGTAAATTAAGGAAATAATATGAAAGTGTAATAAATAAAGAAACTAGGAGAATTAGAAAGATAAACAAAATATATGTTAAATTGTAAAAATAGATGAGATGCAAGCGGTCGTTAAAGTCGCGCGGAAACGGGAGACTACAAAGCAAGCTGAACAAATATAGAATTTAGCCAGAGAAGTTTCACAGAGATCTGCAGCAAGCGATTCCCTATAATAACGATAAATCTAATGGAAATATGTAGGCACAACAGGTACACAGAACTGTTGGAAACTCCGCCCAAGGGGTGGAAATAACGAATAAACTAGATCACTGGGTCCGCCCCATGGACAAGTCAAGGTCACACTCCATGTAGACGACATATATATATAGAGAGAGAGACAGACTCTCAGGACTCATTATTCATTAAGTCAAATCGTTCATAATTCAGTAGTCAATTCATTCCCTTAGTATTGTGGCGGAATCCCGTTTATATAATTTTACGCTAATTCTAAATTTACTAACCCAAAGTCACTATATTCCAGTTTTTCGTTTCTTTTTTAAGTTTGTTTAAAGTTTTTTAGGGCCAGTTCGATTAAATAGGTAGGCCTCTGGCACCAAATTGCAGGATTTAATAGGACCAGCGAGGAACTCCACAAATGGTCGCTCGGTGGATTTATCAAATCCTAAAAATTGAAATATGCGTAAATTAAGTAAATAATACGCCAAGACTAATAAATAAAGAACCAAAGAGAATTAAGAAATGATATATATATATATATATATATATATATATATATATATATATATATATATTAAACTGTACAAATAGATCTGAGGCAAGCGGGCGTTAGAGTTGCGCGGAAGCCCAAGAACATACAAAGATATCAAAGGTGACCACCTGGACAAATACGAAGATCGCACACAAATAAACATACTCATGTTGGGAGCATTTACCAGCAGCCGAACAAATATAGGCTCTGACAAGAGAAATATCCCAAAGACTTGCAACAAGCGATTCTCTATAATAAAGATAAATATATTGGAAATATGTAGGCACAACAGGTACACAGAGCTGTCGAAAACTCTGCCCAAGTGATGGAAATAACGAATAAACTAGATCACTGGGTCCGTCCCACACACAAGTCAAGGTCTCGCCCATTAAAGGCAAAACATATGTATATAGAGACAGACTCTCATTATTCAGGAGAGAAGATTCATTTTTCCTGATTCATTAACTCAATTCATTGCCTTAGTAGCGTCACGGAATCCACTTTACGCGCCAATTCCTGCAGCCTTTAGACTCGATACTTGGCGTAAAACAGTAGGCATACACATTGACCGCATAAAGCTCGAGACGTCTCCACTTGCCCCTTTAGTAGGCCAATTCAAAAATACAGTTAAATCTTCTTTGCTGCGTCCTTTAAAAGTAGTTTACTTATCCAGATTACCGAGCTACCTTCGGTAAGCTTAGCCTAACGCATAATCCTCGTGACAAATTCTAAGGAGTCTGAACCAATTTGAAACAGTGGTAAAGTAGGTCCACTGCCTAAAGTCCTTTTCACCCATCGAGCGCAAGAGCAATGAAACTCTTCAATACACTCCCTTATAATTACCGACCACGCATCCACAAACCGGTAACCTATGCCACCACATACACATGTAATACTCACCGGTACAATCAACCATTCTCCTCATAGTTTCTTCAAATAACGGAAAGAAAAAGTATTTAGTGAGTGCTAAAAGTAATAAAGTGATTGAGAGAATGACAATAATTTGAAGAAATATGACTAATTTGTTTAATCTCGATTATAATGCAAAGGAGAAGTCTTTACATTTGGGGACTCGTGCCCTTTCTAGAGCACTTTTTATTCGGATTTCCTTTTCATGGAATGTTATTTTGGCTTATAGCTATCCCATTATAAGACTTTTTAAAACTCCAAAGTGCTCATTTCTTAGGTCTCTTTGGCTGCCTCATTCCATTTTGTAATGTGAGCACTACAAGTGCAACCTTGAGGAATGTCTTTTTTAAAGGTCAACATGCCTTTGTCGTCAAGGGGTTAAAAGAGTTTGTTCTGAAACCTTTTACTCTTTTCATTCTTTGACTCAATCTCCTCTTTCGATTTGATTACCTGGCCACGCGTCTGCCCACGTGTCCCATGGTTAGCTGAGTGCGGGGCGGTTGATGTCAGGGAAAATATCAGCTCCTGTTTCTCTGCATCAGGGAAAGCCACTTATATGCGCCCTTTCTTGTTTAGCGTTATTTCACACCCACGCTATACCTGAAAGTTAAGTGTTTGCACCTCCATATTCTTCATTTTTTTTCTCAGACCTCCTTCAGGATACTACCACTGCATAATACACGAAACTCAAAACTTTGGCACACTTTTACTTTCCAAGTATTTCCCAAATGATTATAAGGTCCCTTAGTTTTAGCATGTAGCAATTGACCATGTCTAACCGTAAGTGATGTTTAGAGAGGGCTATTAGAATTATCTTTAGGGAAACTATAACATGGTAAGTAGGATAATATAGGAGTAAATAATATTGAGAATATATAGAGGTTAAAATCTTGTATACTTTAGGTTAATATAATTAAATATAATAAAAATATGTACATTTCGAACTAGTAACGTATACAAATTCGTAAATTACACAATTTGAGATGTGTTACTAATAGATATGCGAGCAACTGTATATATATATATATATATATATATATAGAGAGAGAGAGAGAGAGAGAGAGAGAGAGAGAGAGAGAGAGAGAGAGAGAGAGAGAGAGACAGACAAAGAGACAGACACAGAGAGAGAGAGAGACAGACAGACAGACATACAGACAGACAGACAAAGAGACAGACAGAGAGAGAGGCAGTTTCTCTCATTCCTATACAACTAAGAGTTTAAGGAAATGCAATTAACTTCTGCCAAGTTTGAAAATTTTTTCATTTTAGATTTGATTTATCGGTGTGCTATTTTTTTCTAATGAAAATTAAAGACAATCTTACATTCTATATTTTGTTGTGGTTGGTTATTATGCTTCATAGACTAATTGAGCTACCA
Source organism: Ceratothoa steindachneri (assembly GCA_963969495.1). Lineage (NCBI taxonomy): Eukaryota > Metazoa > Arthropoda > Malacostraca > Isopoda > Cymothoidae > Ceratothoa > Ceratothoa steindachneri. The sequence continues at coordinate 71,068,215 of OZ018327.1, read as the reverse complement.
ATGAGTTTGACACATAAAGAGGAAAGGGGATGATGTTTCTCTTCTCAGTAAATTTATAAGTTACTCAATTGCTGGTATATACATATTTGCTTCTTTGAGGTCAGACTGAAATTTTTAGATTTGGAATTAGCACCTCATTGTCTAGGAGCTACACGTCTTTGTTGTTTTGAATAAAAAAATCAAATCTTTGCCCATTCTCCGTTCTATTGGCACAATAATTGCCGCTATTTAGTTACAATTAAAACATCAACATTTGGGGGGAAAAACAAGTCCAATGTTTCAACAATGCGATATTACATATCATCCGCATGACAATGACTCGAATAATTTAGGTATTAGGTTAAAAATCGCACCAATCTGTTTGAATCGCGTTGTACACAAGAAACGTGGAATGTCATGGTAATGGGAAAATTGTTCTCTATTAGTCTTTCATGTACACTACTCTTTTATTCAAAAGTAAAAATAAACCTTACATACTTATACTTACTATTTTTTTCAAATTGCACAATTTAACTCAAGCAAACAATATAATTTGTTCAAGACGTTTTTTTAGGCCCGGACGACGCTAGATACCTTTGATAGATTAGTTATAATTTTTGTTATTGCTTGCCTTATTATTTTCTGAATCAAAATATTTTTTTCAAGTATTTTGTTTACAAGTAAGTTATAATTCCTCTTTCTCTTCCATATTCTGAAGTTGAATGGATTTTCCGTCATAAAGTTTTCACTCTATTTTTCGATTCATCTTTTGTTGCTATATTGCTGAATATAAGTTATTCTTTCTCTATTTGCCTTTATTCTTATCATTCTTTCCCCATTTAATACGATACTCTTTAGTTGGGCTCTTTCTGTTTGTAACAGTAAAAGGCGTTCATTGGAATTGACTTTTGGGGGCCTAAAAGTGTCTGCCTTCACTTCATTATCTTATTCTTTCGGTTTCAGTGGACGTGGCTAAAGTTGGCTCTCTTATTATCAATTAATCTTTTTCTTGTTTACTCTAAATGATTCTCCCTTGTGGGGCACTCGTGAATCTTCACATAGCACAACATAATACTAAATAATTAATCAATGTCCAACAGGGTCCATTCGAAATCATCTTTTTGACTTTCTAAAGGAATTTTGCTTCCTAAATCTGACCTAAAGCAAAGTTAAATATATAATCTTAACCACAAAATTATTCGCAGCAATCGCTAACCGTCAAAAGTAATCCAAGCTTAGACAAATCTATCCCTCCTTAAATAACAGGAACCGTAGAGTTCTTATATATGACATATAATATCTACCGACAGTAACACTAGAATATAGAGCTTGAGGTGTATAATTCTCCAACTTTCTCCGGACCTATCTGTCCATTCTCTTTACAGGTTACAGGTCCTATTGATCTATAAATTTATCTAACCTTCCTTTGAACATAATTAGATCTATGCTTTTAACTAAATCAGCAGGCAGTCTCTTTCACTCTATGAGGGAAGAAGAACTTGCCAAAGTCTAGCCTACAATAGCTCTGCCTCTTAATCTTCTTTAATGAACCCTTGTTCTAGTCTCTCTATTTAACTAAAATTCTTAGATAACTCTAAATTATCCATAACATTGAAAATTTTAAATACCTGTATCATCTCATCTCTCCCTTAAAGTTTTTTCTATACTTAAGGTGGCTCAACGAAGTTATCATTCTAGTTGCTTTGCTCTGAACTGCCTCTAGCATATCAACATCCTCTCTATACTAGGAACGGCATGTCTGAATAATCACTATTGGACAGTCAGCTGCACAAAAAAAACCTGCTGGGACGGTCTTTTGGCTGCTCTCAACTACCAGGAACACAAATGGCTGATCTGTTAAGATCTTAAAGCTTTTAGACTCATCTTTGACACTCAAGGTGGGTACATAAAGTAGCCATGCTTTATGTGCTTGTGGGACAGTCGGGCTGAAAACCAGCATTATGACTGGCCATGAAGTGAAAGATTAGAACCCGGATCACATGACGTTCTCTTCCACCCTCTGGTTGAACTGGGCAAGACATTTCTTACACTCCTTCCTATCAAACTCAATTATGAAGAACCTTGTTAAGGCAATGGTTCAGCGAAGGTAGATAATTTGCTTTTCTCCGTCAGAACTTTCCAAGAGTCAGCATGGAAAAACTGAAGACAGGTGTATTTGATGAACTCCCTGCCTAGTTGTCACTTAAGTCAGTCATTGCAAACTTCATTGGCAGCCACAGAAGTCCTCAGTATGAGATGGTGGTTGATGAATTAAATGAGAATTTCCGAAAACCTAGTGCGCGATGTCAGTGAAACTGCACGTCCTTCGATTCCACCTGGACTATTTTCCCGAGAATTGTGAAAACTTCACTAAAGAACAGGGTGAGCGCTTTCACTAAGGTATCTATGTGATAGAAGAATGCTATGTGATGGCCTCCCTGAAGAGGCCATTCATCAATGAGTAGCTTTTTTGTATGTTGCACTTTTCTTGGTATCAATTAGAACATTCTGTAGGCCTTCTGTGTATAAAACAGTTCAAATTTTACTATTGTTTGTACATTCTCAAAAACTTGATCTAATTAGATAAAATGAGCATGATTTTCGGATTCAGCCCGAAAAAGTGGCCGAAAATCAGATATTATTTATTAGAACTTGAAAACAGCGCAGACCAGTGAATTATTATTGGTCAAAAGCTAGGCTTCGCATTTTATATGAGCTGTATAAAAAAAAGGGATTTTTACCAAAAGATATCAAGGGTGTCACTATAAATATATAAGTAGGAGCAAACAAGTTAATAAGAGAATCTACTTTGTTCCAAGCATTAATTATTAAGACCTAAGCAGCCTATGTGCAGTTGCTGGACAGTCATTATCACACTACGATGGATTTAGATCAGACTAACAAGTTATTATACTATTATTATTTGATGAGAAATGGAATGTTTGATGTATATCTATGTAATTATAAATGCAATAAATAGGACATTCACCAATAAAATAAATTAGATGCATTTTAATTGTTTACACTATTGTGGTATTTAAAGAAGTATTCTCGATACATTTTAAAACAGTTTTGTTGCAAAACAAAGGTGCCCAATTTCCCCATTTTTTCTGTTTTGCAACTTGATTAACTTTAAATATTTCTTCTTTTTTTTAATCAGCGTTATCATATTTAACCTACTTTTTTCCTTAAAAATTTAATAATTAGACATTATTAATTTGTATATATACTCGTAAGTTCATGCGCAACAAATAATTTTACCATTAAAAACTCATTTTAATTTCCAGTCAAATTCACCTAAATAAAATTTAGTTCAGGTAGAATAAGGAGACACAACTATCCCAAACTGTCTTGTCACCGCAAAAGTTGGCAGGTCCATCCATGCACTACAATTATAGTACTTGAGTGACCTTGAGATTATTAATGAGGGCAGCCCATCCGAATTAAGGTATTTTCCCCATTTCAATAAAGTATTTCAAACAGCGATTTAAAAAAAGGCAGGGAAATTCCTTTAGATTGTGTCCACAAGTTCTACACTCATATTATAGTAAAATTTAAGCCTCTATTATCGTTCAAAGCTACCCTAAATCATATTAACAAAAACGGAATATGATTTGGATCATATGAAGATTATCCCCCAACAATTTAATATAAATAAACTACATACATAAGGATCAAATGATTAAACATTATTCAAATTATTGCAGACAAATATGAGCACATAGATTAACAAAAGCGTTTCTGAAGTAATGGTCATGCCACATAAACCTTTGAAGCTAATAATTCAACAAGCCTCGCCTGCATCTTCGAATCATATTGATATTTGATTTATGTTTTCCCAATACGATTCTCTGGCCTGAGTGTGGAAATCAGTTTGCAGTGAATGATTCACTGCCCTGTACCTGAAGTCAGGTCATTGTATATTATTATAGGCCCTGTACTCATCCCAGTGGTTTATCAATACCGGTCGCAGCACTGCTTCTATTACAGTAAGAAGTGTGCCAGCATCCCTTTTGCCCATTATTACTATGTATCCTATGCCTGCCGAAGTGCTGGTATCGACTATCCAAAACACCCACATAGTAAAGTGAGGTCCTCTACCCAGATGATACTTCTGTTTGTGAGAAAAAGACGATTCATCGATATGCACAACTGATTCTGGGCCACCAAGTTGCATTGGGTTAGCCTGAAGATATCTACTTCACACTTCACGAAAAAAACTGTATTAGTCGATCATGGTTTTCACCATTACGTCCACCCAAGATATCATCATCATCACTAACTCTATAATTTAAGAAGGGGATTTTTTGGAGTATTTGAATAATAATTTCATCTTAGTTTGGTTATGACTTATGTTTTTTTATCAAAGTTATTTCTAATAATTCTTTTATAATATCAAAAAACAAAATGGTGAACTTCAGAAATAGATATAAATATCGAAATTTTGTGAAATTTTAAAACCCAAAGAATTACAAATGGTGAAGTTCAGAAAATTTATAAAAAAATAACCATGGCTGCTTTTTTTTGAGATTTTAAATTTTAATATTAGTAGCGAAGCGCAAGCTCCTCCCGTAGGTGGCAGTGGCGAAGCCATTGCCTGGTATACTTATAATTCATGAACCAGACCTGAAGTAGTAATCTATAGTTGAAAAAAAACAAAGCGATCCAGTCCTTATAGCAACTGTAGATTTATACCATCATTATATTCGGCATACCTCATCCACTTGATTTTACTATCACAAGAAGGACATTTTACTTCACTTTTGAGAATCTTCAGTAGCAAGGGCAGCAGAGCAGTCTTGAAAGTATCACGCTCTACGGTGCTCTTGATTATGAGTACATTAGTAAAGTTGTACTATATATAAAAGTTTATACCAACATTTTTAAATATTAAAGACTCAAATATTTAAAAAAATAGATAACACAGTTTCTTCACTTTCGGATTATTTTTTCTTAACTTTGCCTTCCCTTTGCGAGTTGCTTTTGCGAGGCTGCACGTTTTTTTCTTTAACGATTAGGAATATTTTGAGACAAGAGTTTGTGTATAATGAGTTCAAATATTGGATCATATGAGGGTCTTTCAGGATAGAGCATAGGAAGATCCTTCCCAGACAAACTTAGGGAAAGGATCTTCATATGTTCCCATAAGTTTAAGTGTTTTCCTCATTGCTTTAATCTTCTTCTCCTGGTACACGGTACATTTTATCGTAGCACAATAATTGTGCATACAGCATACGAAGTTTTTAGTCATTTCCCTTTCTTATCTTCCTCTTTGTATTTTCGGGTATTTTTTCTTATTTTATATCAATTATAAAAGCCATGGGATTCTTAAAGTATGGATAGGAATAAACAAAATGAAAAATTTTCATTCTACATAATTATGTATGAATGTAACATATTATTCGAAAAGAGTTTTCATGCTGTAGTCTACATATGCTCACGTTGCTCTTACACTTGCAATTTACTTGAAATGAGTGGCGGTAATTGCCTTGGTATAATTTTATTCTTTCAAATGTTTCATGTATTAAAAAAACAACAACAATAAAACCCAACAATGGGAATCCAATATACAAATAAGGGAAGTTTGTGATAAAATTCTTATGTTTTTTGAGAGCTATTTCCGTTGCAAAAAATACGCTAAAACTTAATTAAGTCAAATTCAAATATGGTTTAATATATATATATATATATATATATATATATATATATATATATATATCAATCATACGTAAATAAAACCACTGTGGGGGAGCGTAGTAGTGTATTATCTCGAGACCAGTTTGGGCATGGAGTTTGTCATGCCAGCCTCAGTCGAACACTAAGGATACTTGCAGTCCCACCAAGCGTACAATATATATATATATATATATATATATATATATATATATATATATATATATATATATATATATATATATATATATATATATATATATATATATATATATATATATATATATATATATATATATATATATATATATATATATATATATATATATATATATATATATATATATATATATATATATATATATATATATATATATATATATATATATATATATATATATATATATATATATATATATATATATATATATATATATATATATATATATATATATATATATATATATATATATAGTTTACAGAGATCCCCTTAGACTTCCTAATCAGGGAGCGTAAATTTAAGTTCAGTAAGGATATCTTTTAAGATTAGATCTTTGACGTAGGGGCTGCATTTAGATTGCCCATCCGAAAGGTTAAAGTTGGGGATTTTATCTATAAGGGTGGATTCAATGAACTTTCTTTTGCGGAAGTCCTTACATGGATAGATAATTTGGCCTATCAGGCGTCTATCGGTTGATTAAAGTTGTCACTATGCGTGAAAAGACTAGAGGCTCTGTTTCCCCGTCTAATGTCTCCTCTGGGTTCGTATATTCTCTTATCCAGGTTTCGTTCTTGTTTCGCCTATGTAAAATAAAGGGCAATTAATTTCTTTACAGGGGATTAAATAGACTCCTGCTTCGTTAGTTCCTTCTATAGGTTTGGTGGTAGGGAATGATTTTTTAATGGTTGAAGGGTATTCAAAAGTGTGCGGTTAGGGGAAAGGATACTATTTAAACCTTTCAGTAATGGAGAAAATGGAAAAGAGAGGCAGTTTCTTTTAGTATCTGGAGTCGGCTGGAGCACGTAACACGCTCGTTTGGCAAGGCCTAAGAAGATGACCGTATTGTGGTCGAAACGTCGCCGGTAAATAAAAAGGATGATACCAGCCATTTTCCTCGCCTTGGGATTTCTGTTGAACATTATATATATATATATATATATATATATATATATATATATATATATATATATATATATATATATATATATATATATATATTGTACGCTTGGTTTGACGGCATGTATTCTTAGAGTTCGACTGAGGCTGGCATGACAAACTCCATGTCGAAACTGGTCTCGAGATAATAAGCTACTACGCTCCCCCACAGTGGTTTTATTTACATATTTGGAATATATTTTTGGATTTAACATTTGTTCTGATATATATATATATATATATATATATATATATATATATATATATATGAATAACGTTACAGCCACGAGGAAAATGAAACAACGGAGAACTGCGAGGCCTTTCGACTAATGGTCCTTTACTGAGCAGAGTAAAAGACAGTGAAAAAGAGAAAGATATTTATACACCTGATTAATTAAAATATGGGATATAAAGATTAAACGGAGTGGGATTAACAGATACCTGGAAAAAAACAAATAACGTAATTTATAAAATCCCTTGTTTGGATTGCCCTTCATTTTATATTGGGCAAACTAGCAAGGATCTGAATGTGCGTATTAAGCAACATAAGTACTCTGTAAGCACTGGGCAAACATCAAATGCCACTTTTATACATTTGAGTGAAAATTCCCATCGTATTAATTTGAAGGAGAGTTCTGTGATTGCCAAATCAAATGACTTTTTTTCACGAAATCTTTTTATGTAGAATCGGCATTTATACAACTGACTTCGAATTTTAATATCAGCCCTGGAATGTATTTTTTGGACCCTTGTATCAAAAGAATGTTTAAGAATGACTTTAAAGATAAAATTTCTGAATTATTGATTACCACATAGAAGTTATTTTAGCTTATTTATATGAAAAAAAAAAAACCTTTCCTCATATTTTTCTTTTGTCATATTTTCTAGTTATCATGTGTAAACTTTTTTTTTCATATTGCATATGTGATTCCGAAGCATTGCCTCCCCCTTTCTTTTGTAACCCGTAAAAAAATATATGTATATATTTTTTTTTTTAACCCTGACGGCTCATCTTGTTAATAGGTTTTTTCCAGGTATCTGTTAATCCCACCCCGTTTAATCTTTATATCCCATATTTTCATTAATCAGGTGTATAAATATCTTTCTCTTTTTCAATGTCTTTTAGTCTGCTCAGTAAAGGACCATTAGTCGAAAGGCCTCGCAGTTCTCCGTTGTTTCATTTTCCTCGTGGCTGTAACGTTATTCATAAATTCCTCACGTTCCTTATTTTCGTGATTCAGTTATACATATATATATATATATATATATATATATATATATATATATATATATAATATGGATGAAACTCACCATAAAGACTTTAAAGAGAAAATCACATTCTAATTTTTAGGAATATTGGTTTTTGGAAGTTTTAAAATAGGAAAATTTGTTTTTAGAACTGTTCACATTGACGTACAGAGGGGCAAATATTTTGGCGAGGCATTGCTATGATATGATTTAGCTAATCCGGAGTTGTCGAGGCGGAGTATTGATACCACTTTATTTACTACTTAGTTTGCTGTTTTAAACTGTCCTCAGCAATGTTTTGACAGTTAATATCTTTACATTTCCATTCTTACAGTGTAATGTTGTTCTTAAAGGCTTTCAATACCCACTCTCAATCATACTATTTATGTTTCGCCAGGTTTGCTGTTACATCATCCTTGACCTTTTCCACTATTCATATTCGCTCAATTTTTCTACCACTCCTTTTTCTCTGCCTGCCATCCTTTCAGCCTAATCAATTGCGGGAAAATATCCTCATTGGTTTTAAAATAGGAAAATTTGTTTTTAGAACTGTTCACATTGACGTACAGAGGGGCAAATATTTTGGCGAGGCATTGCTATGATATGATTTAGCTAATCCGGAGTTGTCGAGGCGGAGTATTGATACCACTTTATTTACTACTTAGTTTGCTGTTTTAAACTGTCCCCAGCAATGTTTTGACAGTAAATATCTTTACATTTCCATTCTTACAGTGTAATGTTGTTCTTAAAGGCTTTCAATACCCACTCTCAATCATACTATTTATGTTTCGCGAGGTTTGCTGTTACATCATCCTTGACCTTTTCCACTATTCATATTCGCTCAATTTTTCTACCACTCCTTTTTCTCTGCCTGCCATCCTTTCAGCCTAATCAATTGCGGGAAAATATCCTCATTGGTTTTAAAATAGGAAAATTTGTTTTTAGAACTGTTCACATTGACGTACAGAGGGGCAAATATTTTGGCGAGGCATTGCTATGATATGATTTAGCTAATCCGGAGTTGTCGAGGCGGAGTATTGATACCACTTTATTTACTACTTAGTTTGCTGTTTTAAACTGTCCCCAGCAATGTTTTGACAGTAAATATCTTTACATTTCCATTCTTACAGTGTAATGTTGTTCTTAAAGGCTTTCAATACCCACTCCCAATCATACTATTTATGTTTCGCGAGGTTTGCTGTTACATCATCCTTGACCTTTTCCACTATTCATATTCGCTCTATTTTTCTACCACTCCTTTTTCTCTGCCTGCCATCCTTTCAGCCTAATCAATTGCGGGAAAATATCCTCATTGGTTACATTCCTAAAAATTTTACTTCCAAACTTTTTAATCGAACTCTCCATCATATTTTTCCTAAACGCGTTATATTCTCTTTCCATACATTCCGTTTTATTTCTCTCCTTACCTCCCCGGTTAGCGTCTATACACTCATTAATAGGCATTGAATTAAAACGTTTCATTAGTACCTAACTAACTTTATCACGTTAGCTTAAATAACGAGGTGGAAGTTGCAATTTTGTTCTTTAGAAATGGAAGAAACACAGCGACGAGAAAAGGAGTCAAATATGCAAGTCTCATCGCTGGATAAATTGGTACCTTTTACGACACAGGCTTCATTTCGTCTCCCTTTTTCCCAAGTAAATTGACAATTACTTTATGTTAAATTTAGAAAACAACCTAAATAAACAAATACCTGATGGAAGTTAGCAAAGCAATAAATTCATGGGAATTCTACACGCCTGTGTTATGGGTGGAAGTCACCCTGAACAATTGTGTAGACCCCAGTAAGATTACTTAGTTGAAAGATGAACGCACTTGTTAAGAGTCTTACTAACGCAAGTGCAGCTGATATATATATATATATATATATATATATATATATATATATATATATATATATATATATATATATATATATATATATATTAGTATAAATAGGCAGCAGTTTTATTTAGCCTTAATTTATTTTCTTAAGGCAACTTTCTAATTTCCTTATTATTTTCTTTTCTTTAACTTGTAGATGTTAAATTATTTCTCCTAGGTTGATCTCTCTTTTTCAAGTGACTGTGTTTGGTACAAACCAAAATTTTTGAATACTTAGCTTTCGATCTTACGCGATCATCTTCAAAGTAGCTTTGCAGTCCGTTTCCTCCTTTATTAGTAAAAGCTTGAATAAAAGATGAAAGGGAACGGGCCAATCAGGAATATATATATATACACATATATATACACACACACATATATATATATATATATATATATATATATATATATATATATATATATATATATATATATATATATATATATATATATTAAGGTGAGATAATTGTTGGTGTGACCTTGCCAAGGTATTCTTTAGGGCTGAAAAACATCTAGTGAAAAGTTTTTTTGATATGGATTCATATTTAGAGGTGGCTCAATGAATCTGATGTTCCCCCAAATGAGGTATAGAACATAGTTCTTTCACTAGATCAGTTTCTTCTCAACAAACGTGCACAAGCCTGCCCTACCCCCACCCCATACAGGATCTTATTTAGTGTGCACTAGCTTCTCATTGGCAGGGGTGTCGTGATGACCAATATCACTCATTGTTGCCCAGTAAGGTCGGCTTGCGAGTGTCAAGGAACATTGTGCGGTGTTTACCAACAACACTCAGAACAGACTTTAGTTGTTCCTCATCCTTCGTGAGACAGCCAGAGAAATCCTCGAGCAAGGCAATGTAACATTAGCATCCCCCCTCCTCCTCTCCCTCTCCCCCTTCCACTTATGCCATCAGCTCACCTTAGTAAAGGTAAAGCGCAATTAAATTTTTATTTATTTCATGTATGTACAGTACTGTATATTTATTGTTATTTCATAGCTTTATGTCTTTTATACTTAAAATATTATTACTATAAAGGGTTAAATAAACAATCATCCTGTGGGTCTCGAACGGATTAATCCAAATAACATTAATTCTTATGGGAAAAATGATTCGCAATTCGAACGGATTGGAACGGATTGTGTACGAATAGCAAGGTTCCACTGTATATATTCAGATATATACATTGCGTTTGACAACCAATTTAGTTTTCAGGTTTGATTCATTGTGAAATTATTGCAAAGCTTGCATGGACACTGCCCCTCCTTTTCTTAATGTAAGTTTGGTTTCTTCTGGCGACAGTCTCTCCTCTTGACCTTTCAACGTTAATAGGTAAGATAAAGTACTACTAATTTGGATTTATAGAAGTTCAGAAACAAAGCTCTGCCTACTCAATGGCGTAAGGGTAATACTCCTGTCCACGACAGTACCTTTTATTAACTTGAAATTCGATGTTTCGTATTACATTACAAGTTTTTTCTTGCACTCGAGATCACTTCAATGAAAAGTAATTGATTTTCTTTCGCAATAATACGAGTTACAATGTCTAACGGAACATATATTTGAACAAGGATATAGGATTACTATCACTTTCCCTGTATCATTCTAATGGACAGGCCGTTATCTATATAATCTCTCACTTATTAGCAAAATTACATTTATATTGTGTACTAGCAGAGTTAATTTACAATTCCGGTATAAACCATTTTGTTATGATTTTCTCTATTGCGTTAAATTATCGTCTACTTGCGCATTTATTCAGCTTTATCATATATTCACTTCCTCTAATTTCACCATTTCAAAGCAAACATCTATTTTACAACTTTCGCAGGAGGTTACCTCGTATTTGGTTCTCGCCTTATCAGAGGCGACTCCAGGTCATTAGTGTCACTCGGGCTCATCACAGATTTCGCATAAGACACATGTATAAAAGAAGGTAAGAGGCGCAGTACACACCGCAGAATTATATGTGCACTGATAATTTAACAATAAGACATAAATAAAGTTTTAATATAAAAATTACTCAGTTCATTCATACCTGAGCTCCAGTCGTCTTGGTTTGATGGCGTTTCACGTTTTTCCGCAATATTTCTAGCCGCAAATGGCTTATTTTTTATATCTAGCACTTTGTCTTTCTCCATTTCTAAGTTAAGGGTAAAAATAAAGCAACCCTTCACAACACAACTGATTTTTGCACACAAACGCACAGAATGACAGCAATCAAATAACGGCAGCGGCGTGCACAAGAAACATTAGCCAGAGACCGATCTGTACTCTACTCTTGATAAAAGATGCCAGTTAGTCTTTTACCCGTACTAGACTCGTTCGTATTAGCCCGAATTGCTGGATAATTTACGTTCCTTTAAGAATATTGTAGAACAGAAACCTTTCATAGATTGGAATTAAAATCTTAATCTCTATAGAAATCTATTTCTTCAAGGAAACATTGAATTTTAATTACTTTTAATTTTTATGATTATAGATAACAACTGGGGCTGTACCTCCTGAGCCCGAGTCAAGCGGGTGAACGATGTCAAGCGAACGCTTGGTACGAATGATATTTTATGACACAGGGAACCTCTAAGACGACCGCTAGACGCTGAACGAAAATATATGAACTTCGACCAGTCTCAATAAAAGGAGCCACGAGTTATTGGCTGCAATTACTTACTTGAAATGAGTGTTGGCAGAAATTAAATCAGCTTGCAAATACATGTTCACTTTATTAAATTTATTTTCGGGCTAAGCCCGAACAGCCCGAGTGCCGGAGTCGCTACTGATATATATATATATATATATATATATATATATATATATATATATATATATATTTCGCTTTATTAATTTTCTTTGCAAACTTTCTATTTTCCGATTAGCTTTTTTAGTTCATCATATAGATGGTAAACAACTTCTCCAATGTTCATCTCTTTTTTAAATGAAATGTGTTTGATAAAACCAAACTTGACTATAATTACTGAGCTTTCGATCTCTGTGATCATATTCAGAGTGTCTTTCCCCCTTTATCGTTGAAGGATGGTGGAGTCAGAATGAAAAGAAAACAGATTTTAGGGGATATTTATTCCTCCTCGCTTAAACGTTATGACAAGGGAACGGGACAATCTGATATGAGCGGAATTTTAAAACAATTTTAATGTTCGATTCCAGCCCGTAGTCTGGATGTTGATAGCTGGCCTTTCTTCGTTAATTAAGATGGCTTCTAAGGTGTTTACTCTAGCTTTATCTCTCTCCTTTCTTTTAATCGTTGTGTTATTAACGGTTATGCACGGTGTTCATATGATTTGGGGGGACTTGATGTTGCAGATGCATTGTCAAACGCCTCAAAAGGGAGGTGGTAGTCATACCAACATATTTAGTTGTCTTTAAGCTTACAGTCTTCATTCTGTCAATTTTAGTCAAGTTTGGTTTTACTAAAGTCATTGCATTTAATAAAGTGATGAACGTAGGAGAAGTGGTTTACCCTCTACAAGATGAAACAAAAAAGAAAATTAAAGACGAAATATACTATGGTCTTTAACAAAATCTGCATACAAGAAGGTATGCTCCCTATTTACACTAATATATATATATATATAAATATATATATATATATATATATATATATATATATATATATATATGATAGAACGAGTTGAATGCGTAAATTTCAACTCCTATCCCATATTATTTAAAACCACGATGCTGCCCACGTGCATCTTCGATTCGAGGCTTAGAGTCTTATCACAGCTACCGGATGTCAATGTTTAAACAAGGAGGTTATCGTCCCCCCGTTTGCTTCCATACGCAGTCCTCGCCAGATTGAGTTAGGCTTATGAGCAGATAAAGCATTGTTCTCCGGCCCGGCTGTGCGTTCCCTTCAAGCTTCCACTCCATTTTCCCCCACGCCAAGGAGATGTCCTGGCTATTTATATGGAAACTTTACCACTAAGATCAGATTGGAGATCCAGATTTTCGTCGCGAAACATCACCACCACCCTGTCTCCCTTTGTGCGCCAAGGGACCTAGACCTCGAGATTCACCATCACTTGTCCAGAAGGAGGACAATATTCCTTGAGTGCCAAAGGTTCGAGCCTTTCCGACGCCAAGTCCCCAAGGCTTCTCCCCCTGTTGTTCAAAGGAGAACAGCACTAGAACAGCCATTGTTCGTTTTAAGCCCTTCGCCAAGAAACGGTTCTCACCCCCCCCCTGTTGTTCAGAGGAGAACAACATTAGAACAGCCATTGTTCTTGAGCCCGTAGACAAGAGACGGTTCTCATCCCCCCCCCCTTTGTTCAGAAGAGAACAACCTAGAACAGCCATTGTTCGTTTTGAGCCCTTCGCCAAGAAACGGTTCTCACCCCCCCCCCCCTGTTGTTCAAAGGAGAACAACATTAGAACAGCCATTGTTCTTGAGCCCGTAGACAAGAGACGGTTTTCATCCCCCCTTTGTTCAGAAGAGAACAACCTAGAACAGCCATTGTTCTTCAAGCCGCTCGTCGAGAAACGGTTCTCCTTCCCAAGACGCCACGTCAGGATCCTTTTATCCCCCCCTTCGGCTGGAACTCGCCAGCGGACCGAAACTCCTTTGCGCCACCTTCCACTGCACCACTAGTGCAAAAGTTACGTAAGCCAAACGTCACCTTTGAGTATTGATCCCTTTTGTCAATTCTATCCTGTTCTTTAAATGGTTTATCGAACCATCCCATCTCTTTAACTCTATATTTGTTTTACCTTTTTTAAATCCTTTAAATCCTCGGATTAGCCGAGCCCCCACGACCCTTTCAATTCTCTGTTTATGTCAATATTTTCCTTCTTGTGTTTGTTGGTAGTTATTATTAATAAAACTCTATTTTATTAATGATAGCAATATTATTATCCTTGAGCTCAGTTCCACTTCTTAAGCATATCGAAGATACATAATATCGGCCGCCAGACAGTAACGCACTCTAAAGATAATTAAGGAAGTTCCCTCAACTAATAGTGTTATATATGGTATCGTCGGGAGTCATTCTACGACATATATATATATACTATTTAAATTTGGTATCAGGTGTGTAAGGTTTAACGCTATATCTTTGCAAACACTGGTCTCAGTCGAGTAAAGCATAGTGTTATTCGTTATAATAATAGAATATAGTAGTTCCCTTTTGTTTTAACGATTGCTATCCACTTTTTTTGAAACTTAAGAAGCTGGAGTAGCTCAAGGAACGGTTATAATAATTTGTTTGTGTTTTTTTGTGATTTTAGTCAGTGGTTATTTAGATTGAGAAACCAAGTACGAATAGGTTAGTGCCCATATTTAGGTAGGCTAATTCTATAGAGGCATAATTCTTGTTGCAAGGAATTTTAGTTGGTTGACTAGTGCGCCCCCAAGTGCAAAGATGACTCCGTTCGAAATCTTTAAAGCGCAAGGAGAATCCTTGGGACTTTCCGGAAAAGAACTAATTAAGTACATTCAAGAGGAGCAAAGAAAAGAGGAAGAAAAAGAAAGAGTAATCCGAAAAGAGGAACGAGAAAGAGAAATCCAACGAGAAGAAAAAGAAAGAGTAATCCGACAAGAGGAACGAGAAAGAGAGGCATGGATAAGACAAGCTGAGCTTCACCATCAGATTGAATTAGCTCGGATTAAAGCAGAATTTCAAAGAAAAAAGGTAGAAAGAGAAAGGGAAAGAGTAATCCGACAAGAGGAACGGGAAAGAGTAATCCAACGAGAAGAACGAGAAGGAAAAATACAACGAGAAGAACGAGAAAAAGAAATCCAACGAGAAGAAAGAAGAACGGACTCGCGCTCCTTCCCAGGAAAGCTAACAAAGTTTCCGAGCCCCGTAAAACCCCAAAACTTCTTTCCCCAAAACCAACAACGGGACTCCAAACCTCCCGTTAAGACTTCTCCCCCATCTCTCTTCCCGAAGCGACCAACCATATGCTTCACCTGTGGTGTAGAAAACCACATGAGCTGGAATTGCCCCCAAAATTCTAGGCTTAAAAGCGGACCAGCCCACCAAGTTCACCAGATTAATGCAACCCCGGCTCCCCCGGTGGTGCAGACCCAAGCAGAAACTTCGCCCCCTCCGTCAGGCCACCAGGTAAATTTTGTTTTTGGTAAAAGTTCATCGGGAACTTTGAAATATGAGGAGGGCAGCGTGGACAGCTGCCGAGTATCGACTCTCGTCAGGGACACAGGATGTACGTGTTTCATCGTGTCCGACGAACTCCTCCCAGTGGCCTCTAACCACGAAAAATTTGCGGTGGTACATGACCACCTTGGGCGGGCGAACAGATTCCCCGTCGCTAGATGTTACCTGCAGTGTCAATATTATAATGGCTGGGCTGAAGTCATTGTAGCACCCATACAATTCTGTTCCGTACTTATAGGACAGAGCCCCCAAGTAAGTTTCGACCCTGTGTTTCAGGCCGCCCTTCCTCAAGGCCGAGATAAGAAAGAAGCCCAGGAGCCCGTCCCCATCAGAACCCCGATACCGTCCGATTTCTCGGAGACCCCTAACCAGGACTTTAGGACGGCAAAAGAGGAGTGTGAATCACTAACACCCTTAGGTGATAAGGCCCCAGACAAGGACACGGAGACTGTCCCTGGACCCCAAGAAAAAAAGAACCCCCAACGCGCCCATGGAGATACCTTCGTAGAACTGGACGAAGCATCGGCGCTTGAAGAGGATTGCCCCGCGGAGTCCCTTAATGTAATCCAGACAGTGTGCATCCAACCTGATGCCGATTACTCTCCTCCTTCCCTACCAGGCGAGTCTTTGGAACCCTCTGATCTGGATAGTGACGCGCAGCTGACACCACGTCAGAAGAGTCAGCTACAAGAACTAATTAAATGGAGTCACCATTTACCCGCCCCATTAGCTCTTTTCGAGCAACTGCGTGAAAATGGCCTCACCATTTGCCTCCGCAAATGCCATGTTTCCCACGAAACAATCAAATATTTGGGTTTCAAAATAGGACAAAGCAAGTTAGGTCCCCATGAGAACAAGATTAAGGCAATCGCCGACATGCCCCTCCCGATTACAAAGAAGCCATTAAGATCGTTCCTAGGATCAGCTTCTCCTTATCAGCGATTTGTTCCGAATTTCGCTGCAATTTCGGCCCCCCTATGCCCCCTTCAGGAAAAGAATTTCCCCGATCATTTACGTTGGAATGATGTCGCTGTTTCCTATTTTAATCAGCTCAAAAGTAAGTTCATTTCTGCCCCCATTTTAAGGTTGCCCAACCCGGAAAAATCCTTAGGGGTTAAGACCGACGTGAGCAACGAGGGCATTGGAGGTGTACTCCTTCAATACGTGGATGATGGAACGAGTCATCCAGTTGCATATGCTAGTCTTCAATTATTACCACGCGAAAAGAGATATGCCACTAGAGAAAAGAAAGCTCTATCAATTATTTGGGTCATAGACAAATTCAAGCTGTACTTGATATGTAAAGAATTTCAAATAGGAACCGACCACCGTCCGTTAGCCTATATTAGGAATGTGAGACACTCAAACGGCCGCATCATGCGCTGGAGTTTACTCTTGCAAGAGTATCAGTTTAAAATAAATTAGATAAAAGGTTCCGATAACCAGGTCGCTGACGCACTAAGTAGGAATGCGTTACCGAATAGCGTAGAATAATTGTATTCATAGGATTAGTATCTCCATGTAGGTATATACCGTCTTGTACGACTTAATTTAAGATTCTTTTGTAATATAATTAATTAATGTATATGTCTGAATTTTGTAACGCTCAATGTCTAATTTTTTGTATGTATATTTGTACCCATTAATTTACGTATAAATTATTTTGTCCCGTATGTACTAAGTTTATATCATTTCATTGTTCCATGCCCCTTTTTTTTTTATTAAGTTGTATTAAAAGTTATTTTCCCCTGTAATCTAAAGATCAAAATAATCATATGTATTGAGGTAATACTAGTTAGGTGCAGGAAGGTACGGTTGGTACAAGAAAACGAGTTCCCCACAACGGAGCTCTATCGTTGTCCCTTCTCTCTCTTTTTTTCGAAGTGACAACTTCCCCTGGAATGGAGGGGTGTGATAGAACGAGTTGAATGCGTTAATTTCAACTCCTATCCCATATTTGTTAAAACCACGATGCTGCCCACGTGCATCTTCGATTCGAGGCTTGGAGTCTTATCACAGCTACCGGATGTCAATGTTTAAACAAGGAGGTTATCGTCCCCCCGTTTGCCCCCATACGCCGACCTCGCCAGATTGAGTTAGGCGTATGAGCAGATAAGGCATTGTTCTCCGGCCCGGCTGTGCGTTCCATCCAAGCTTCCACTCCATTTTCTCCCACGCCAAGGAGATGTCCTGGCTATTTATATGGAAACTTTACCACTAAGATCAGATTGGAGATCCAGATTTTCGTCGCGAAACATCACCACGACCCTCTCTCCCTTTGTGCGCGAAGGGACCTCGACCTCGAGATTCACCATCACTTGTCCAGAAGGAGGACAATATTCCTTGAGTGCCAAAGGTTCGAGCCTTTCCGACGCCAAGTCCCCAAGGCTTCCCCTCCTGTTGTTCAAAGGAGAACAGCATTAGAACAGCCATTGTTCGTTTTAAGCCCTTCGCCAAGAAACGGTTCTCATCCCCCCCTGTTGTTCAAGGAGAACAGCATTAGAACAGTTATTGTTCGTTTTGAGCCCTTCGCCAAGAAACGGTTCTCACCCCCCCCTTGTTGTTTAGAGGAGAACAACATTAGAACAGCCATTGTTCTTGAGCCCGTAGACAATAGACGGTTCTCATCCCCCCCTTTGTTCAGAAGAGAACAACCTAGAACAGCCATTGTTCGTTTTGAGCCCTTCGCCAAGAAACGGTTCTCACCCCCCCTGTTGTTCAAAGGAGAACAACATTAGAACAGCCATTGTTCTTGAGCCCGTAGACGAGAGACGGTTCTCATCCCCCCTTTGTTCAGAAGAGAACAACCTAGAACAGCCATTGTTCTTCAAGCCGTTCGTCGAGAAACGGTTCTCCTTCCCAAGACGCCACGTCAGGATCCTTTTATCCCCCTCCCTTCGGCTGGAACTCGCCAGCGGACCGAAACTCCTTTGCGCCACCTTCCACTGCACCACTAGTGCAAAAGTTACGTAAGCCAAACGTCACCTTTGAGTATTGATCCCTTTTGTCAATTCTATCCTGTTCTTTAAATGGTTTATCGAACCATCCCATCTCTTTAACTCTATATTTGTTTTACCTTTTTTAAATCCTTTAAATCCTCGGATTAGCCGAGCCCCCACGACCCTTTCAATTCTCTTGTGTTTGTTGGTAGTTATTATTAATAAAACTCTATTTTATTAATGATAGCAATATTATTATCCTTGAGCTCAGTTCCACTTCTTAAGCATATCGAAGATACATAATATCGGCCGCCAGACAGTAACGCACTCTAAAGATAATTAAGGAAGTTCCCTCAACGAATAGTGTTATATATGGTATCGTCGGGAGTCATTCTACGACAATATATATATATATATATATATATATATATATATATATATATATATATATATATATATATATATATATATATATATATATATATATATATATATATATATATATATATATATATATATATATATATATATATATATATATATATATATATATATATATATATATATATATATATATATATACTAGGAAAATGAAGACATATGCGATAGTTACGAACATTTAATTTTACAGACGTTTCGGTCATTAACGATGACCATCATCAGCGAATTCTAAATACAAAGAATTATTTTTATAAGAATAACTAAACACGGCAATAAAAAACATGACTCAAAAATGATAACCGAAAGCAAGAAGTTAAAATGAAATATATAATCCTAAACCGTTGAAAGCAAATGGGTGAAAATCTATTAATAAGAAATTGATTAATATCTTAAAAAATAGCTAAATTAAATAATAATCTCATGAGTTTAAAATATGCATAATAAACATAAATTAAATTCTAATTGAAATACAAAAATTGTAAACTATAAGAATAAAATCAAAAGCAAGGGATGAATAAATCAATTAATATTTTTATTTTTTTTCAAGGGGCTATCTGACGACTGCTCACTTGGGCATAAGTCGCCGCAAACAAACAGCCCAGTTCTAGTCTACTTTAAAATAAAAATTTTAACAGAATCAACAATAAAAAGGGGATAACAATCAGGGAGTAAGCTCCGGCGTCGAGGGGAGGTCCCCCTACCCCCGGCGCAGAAGCATACGACCTACAAAACAAACAAACAAACAGCAATAACAAAAAAAACAAGTTAAATACAAGGGAGAAGGCCGGCCTCCCCCCAAAAGTCTATCAGTCCACCAGTCATGGTGCACGCACTCGACCCGAGTACAAGGGACAGGCAGGAGTGACCCCACCCATCCCGGTACCGGGAGAGGTAACGTGCGTGAAGATCACCCAGACTGGGACATTCGACAAGACGCTGCCGAACAGTCTGGGGGACGACGCAGTCGTCGCAATAGAGCGCAGGCGAGCGATCCATCAAATAGCGATGCGTCACACTAGTGTATCCGATTCGGAGACAACAGAAAGCGACCTGAAGCAGTCGCAGCATTGGGGGATAGGTCCATGGGAACAGTCGCGGCGCAATGGCACGCAACTTTAAGTTCCCTTCGACCGTCTCCCATCTTCTTTACCAAGCAGTGCGAAGAATTGCCTGTATTCCTGCCATGTAGTCGGTGTGAGGAAGAGTGAAACGATAGTCCAGTCGCAGAGTCCTCGCGGACTCTTTGGCGCCCTCATCGGCGCGCTCATTCCCTGCAATTCCTACATGTCCAGGAACCCAGCAGAAGATAATCTCGACATCTGCCCGTTTCGCCCTAACCGTGGCGTCACGGATATCGCGAACCAGGGGATGTGGAGATTCAAATGCCCCGAAAGCACTCAGGGCGCTTTATGAGTCGCTATAGATCACAATCCGGTCTCCGAACCGGGCACGTCGCGTAATCTCCCGTACCGAGTGGTGTATTGCCACCAGCTCGGCCGTGAAGACAGACGCAGAGCCTGGAAGAGCCCCGCTGACTTCAATCAGAGAGGATACAGCGTGGAAGCCGACTCCCCCTTGGGACTTGGAGCCATCCGTATACACTGGCACGGTTCCAGCGTGACACGAGGTGTGCTCCATAAAGGTCGAACGCAATACTCCCGACGCCGTACAAGCTTTGGGAGCAGAGGCGTGGCGACAAATAGCCAAATTTAGTACCCTCTAGGGTGGCGTCCTGGGCAGAACCAGGGGCGCCACCGGCCCGAGAGCTATATCTAGCTCTCGAAGGAGTTCCTGGCCATAAACCCAAGGGCTTACGGTATGAGTGGCGTATCTCGGCGGCATAGGCACCATCGATATCAGCTGCAGATGCAGTGAGAGCTGTTGGCGACTGAGAGAGGCACCGGGCTCGCGCGTACAGGCGAGTGATGCACTGCACGCGGCGCAGAGCGAGTGGCATCTCCCCAGCATCGACCAACAGGCTCTCAATGAGGGAAGTGTAGAAGGTACCGGGCGCAAGGCGAACGCCAATGTGGTGAATCGAATCCACCTTCCGCAATAAACGCTTGGCTGCGGATGCATAAAACTCGCATCTGTAGTCGAGCTTCGAACGAACCAAAGATCGATTCAAAATTAGGGCAGTAGCCCTATCAGCGCCCCAAACGCTGAACGTCACGGAACGGAGAATGTCCATGGCGCGGGTACAAGATACCCTAAGGCTGCGAGTATGAGCCTCCCAGGTGAGGCGTCGGTCGAATAGAAGACCGAGGAAACGGTGCGATTCCACCACATGCAGGCGCACCCCATTAAGAAACAAATCTGGGTCGGGGTGAAACCGTGGATGGCGGCAAAAGTGCACTACCTTAGTCTTGGCCAAATAAAACCGATACCTCTGCGCTTTGGCATAGCGAGAGACGCGGTTTAATTCCTGTTGGCGTCAACGCTCCAGAGTTGGCATCTGGGCCGCGCCAAAAGAGATCGAAAGGTCGTCCACGTAGAGCCCAGCGAGAACATCTTCTGGCAGCACTGAGGTGATGCCGTTGATGCTCAGGGCAAAGAGTGTGACACTGAGGACACTTCCCTGCGGAACACCCTTTTCCTGCTCCTTTGGGCCGGAGAGGGCTCATCCCCCCCTCGTACGCGGAATCGACGATCTCGCAAAAATTCAGATATAAACATTGGGAGGCGTCTCCTCGCCCCCATCGTGTGGACAGTCTCCATGATACCGTATCGCCATGCGATATCATAGGCCTTCTCCAGATCAAAAAACACTGTGGCGTAGTGCTGTCTACGAAGAAAAGCCTCGCAGACGGCATTTTCCAGTCGAAGCAGAGCATCCGACGTGGAGTGGAACTTGCGGAAGCAGCACTGTGCAGAAGACAGATGGCCTCAGCTGTCCAGGAAAAAGGCTAATCTAACATTTACTAATTTTCCATCAACTTGCACACGCAAGAGGTTAGAGAGATTAGGCGGAAACCAGCTGGAGTAAAGTGATCTCTCCTCGGTTTGCGAAAGGTGAGCACAGTAGCGATTTGCCAGGAGTCTGGTAGAAGACCCTCCACCCAGATTCTGTTGAACAAATCTAAGAGAAAGGCCATGCCTCGCTCACCCAGGTATTGAAGCATGGCGTACGGGACATCGTCCGGACCATGAGGGGTGTCCGCGCACAAAGCAAGAGCGGAGCGCAACTCACTCACAACAAACTTGTCGTTAAAGGGTTCTCCGCCTCTGGAGATAAAGTCCATCCGGCGGCCTTCCACGACATGATGACGTGCATTGAATGCTGGCGGAGCAGCATCCCGGCTAGAGAATGCGGAAAAAGCGTTCGCGAAGGATTTCGCCACGGACGCGGGGTCCGAGTTGCGTTCCCATTCTCCAGGAGAAAGGGAAAGGTGGTCCCGCGAGAACTTGCCCCGAATCCTTTTGACTCGCCTCCACACCTCTGCTAAAGGGGCCTTCCCGTCAAGTAAAGACACGTATGCCCGCCAAGAAGACGGCGGGCGTGCTTCAAAATATACCGGAACCTAGCCCTAGTCCGACGAAATTCAGCGACAGTGAAATCGTTCGGGTGGCGCAAATAGCGCATGTAGGCATAACGCTTCTGTTTGAGAGCCGTCTCACACTCTGGCGACCACCATGGGAGTGGTTGGCGTGCAAAACGGCCAGACCTCTTAGGAATAGTAGTCAGGCCCGCAGCGATGAGGTTGCCAGATTTATGGAGTAATCACCCCAGAGAGGATGCCTGCTGTTCAGATCTCCAAGCAAGAGATAGGGCCTTGGCAACCGTGCACGGCGCGGCGAAAGTCCCCTGCGTCGATGTCAGCTGACGGTGAAATGTACGCAGAAATGAGAGTATACCTCCCATCCAGGTTCAGCTGCACAGCCGCTGCCTGAAAGGAGGTATCTAAAGAGAAAGGAATAACAAAGATATCATGCCAGGTGTAAACCGCGAGTCCCCCAGCCCGGCCATCCCGCGGTGGTGGGGTTGCAAGACTCTTATACCCCGGGAGGGCAGGCAGGCAGCACGCGCCTAGCATGGTCTCCTGCAAAAAGATAGCTAACGGGAAACAGGACAAGACGAGCTTTTGCAGCTCCTCCCAGTTGGCCTGAGTCCACGGCAATTCCATTGAAGGAATATGCCCTCCAGGCCTAGCTCAGAGGAGACGCGGGGGCCCTCCTCGAACTGAAGACCCTCACGGGAATAGCCGTACGCTTCCCGGGGGCAGAACCCCGCGCGCTATTAGCCGGACAAAGCGCTGAAGGCGCTGTCGCCTTCGAGGACTTATTGGGGGAGGTTAAGCTCGCCATGCAAGTCTTTTCCTCCCTCCGCCTCGAAACCTTAAGCGGGCGTTGCGGCTTTAGAGGCGGGGGACCCTCTTTTCGTGGAACCACCGTCTCCGAGCCACTCGCTTCACCTCAGGGCGTGGGCGAAGGAGCCGAGGCTCCTATGTTGCTGTCCTCCTTTCGGGGGAAAGCTTTAGGAACCCCGGAAGATGGCCTGGCGACCATCTTTAGGGGCCTTGCCTCCTGTGAGTCTAACGACTCGGTGGAGGCGCGTGGCAGTTTTGCCTTACGGGAAACGGTCACGCTGGGGAAAGAAGGGGGAGCCCTGGTTTTCGCCGGGGCTGGATGAGAACCCTTTTTGCCGCCAGCTTTACCAGGGGAGCGCCTGGGTTGAGTTGAGCCCGCAGAAGGGCTCTGAATGGGCGCGGAAACAACCGTGCTCGTTGGCCTGGATGGACCAGGCGCAGAGGGTGCCTTTCTAACTATTTAGGCATATGACGTCCTGGGCAGAGCTGGGCGCGCCAGGACTAAGCCCTTAGCTTTGCGGAACTAGAGTCGATCCTAGGACTGAACGGCCAGGATTTTTTTCTCGAGGAGATATGCAACACTTTGCTTCGGAGAAGCGGGGTGCGGCTCTCCGCATTTGACACACATGGCCACACACGATTTGGACTTATCGTGTGCGACCTTGGAGAAATTTACACAAACTTCGGGTGACCCCGACTTTGCACGCCTACAAGAACGATTCGTATGGCCGAAGCGGTGACAGTAATAGCACCACCGCGGCAGTGAAACGAATGCCTTCACGCAGTAGCGGTACCAACCGGCACGCACCGACTCAGGGAGCTTGTCACAGTCGAACCTGATGAAGAGTGTAGGGGTGAGTCTCGAGGCCCCTCCCTGTTTTCTCAACACACGTTCGACCTTGACCGCCCCATGGTCGGCCAGCTCTAGGATGATGCCCTCAATGGAGTAGTCAACGAGTTCCCTCGCATAAAGTACTCCTTTCACAAAGTTCATGGTAGAGTGCGGCGTCACACTCAGCAGGGTGCTATAAAGGTTCCGAAGAGCACTTATCTTCTCCGCATTCGCCAGAAGGCACCCTCCCGTCCGAGAAACGGGTCACCTTCGGCTCTCTCCTAATTGCACTAGCTAATCATCTGCTCTGATGGATCATGTTGTTTTTGGCTAACATGGTGCCATCAGTCGAGCGAATAACGAGGAAGCGTTTGAAGCCAGCGGGCTTGAAAACACCAGGTAACCTCTGAATCAAGGGCCCTGATGTCATCAAAGCTCCGCCCTGTGCACTTTTCTTCTTTGTCATAGTCAGGGGCTCCGCACCCGGGGGAGGCAGAGGGGGCGGATGTGCTGATCTTGGCTTGGTCGCTTGCCAAAGTGGCAGCAGACCCATCCGTCCCCGTTGCCCCCGTGGATGGAGAGGAGCCCCGAGTCTTTTTAGTCTTTCTTGTCTTGCTCTTCTTTTTAGGAGACGAGGGTGGGGAATGAACCCGCTTCTCACCTCCGCCGACAGAAGCCTCTAGGCCAGATGGACCGGCCTCCGCCAGGTCCTTCTCCAAAATGGAAAAGGTCCTGGTGGTTGCAGGGGCACCGGACGGAGGAGATCCCTCCCCTCCTTCTACTGTCTCGGAACTCTCAGCCGTTTGAGGAGGACATTGCATAGGGGCTGATTCGGGTTCGGTGCTTGGCGCCGAGCCCGGATTCCTCCTCATGGAAGGCCCTCCTCTCTGAGGCTGGGTTTCCTCAAGGACCATATCTATCACAGGAGGGGCCTCCAGTTGGCCATCCCCTCCCAGTACATCGCAAGGCCCCTTGGCACCGTCACCAGTCTTTTGTGGGGAGGCACAGGCCTTGACCCCGGCAAGGTTTAATATTCTTGCCAGCAGGTCTTCTGAGTGAAGCGACCAAAGGGGCCTGGCTTCCCTCTCCCCCCTAAGGGGGTTTGCCCTACCGAGCCGCTTGCACGAGGGGTGGTTGGCAATGGGCTGCCTGCTGGCTTTCTTGGCAGTCCCCTTAGAAAGCAAAGGAGGGACTGCCGCTGGAGATAGGGAGGTGCCCGAAAGCACCTCCAGAGAAGGGGGTGAGGGGGAGTCCCCTACACCCGTAGGCGTAGAAAAGGAGTAAGCCTCCTCTCCGTTTAACGAAGTATGGAGGGTCCCCTGCGCAAGCACAAGGGAAGGGACCTCCATTTTCTCGGTGAAGCTGCCCGAGGGCGGATCCCTTGATGTTCTTGGGAAAGTTAGGGGTTTTTTTTTTTTATTCTTCATCATTGGGCATGGTGACCCTATTTGTGCTTGCTACGATACGCAATAGCTTATCACCTCTTGCAGTTGCCCGCACTGCAAGAGGTGCTTACAGGCCTGGCAGAGCCAGGCGCAGCCATTTTGGACCACCCCTCCCGCCTGGTGGCCTGGCAGTCCATCGGCATGGCGGCTCCACCTTGAACACGGCGTAAAAATGGATAGAATGTGAAGAGGAGAGGAAAAGGGATGTGAGGAGGGTATGGGTGGGGATGAAGCAGGTTGTTAAAAAGAAACCCATCCCGAACCGGAGCTCAGGGGTTAGGGAACATTTTCCCCTCCCCCCCCCCCAGCCCCTATCCGGGACGTTTGGCTTGAGAAGAAGGCCAGCATCTACTCTGTGAAATTAGAGGCTGACCATCGAAAGTTGTGGGAGAGGTTGTATGAAAAGAGAGGAAACAAGTGTTTTGAAGGAAGGATGAGAGGCTAAGCTAGGGCCGGACGGGGTGCTGAGTCCCGTCAGCATGGCGGCCAGGATGGCAAATCGCAGCGCCCCTAACGGGGTCCAGAGAAGAGGAGGCAGAAGAGAGTATACTAAAGAAATCAGGGTCAAACGGGTGGTTATGTTTTAGTGAATGTTCTCGTATAGAGGAGTGTTCGGGTTTGGAAATGGAAAAGATGGTTCTGTATGATACTCCGATATGCTTAGCGATCCTACATCTTAATTGTAGACTTGTTTGGCCTACATAGCGAATTTGGCAGGTCTCACAAGTGAATTGATAAATGATGGAGGAACGCAGGCATAATGGGAGTGATTCTTTGTGTCGAAGGAAAGTGTAGACACCAAGAGGATTATAATTAATTAGGAGAAACTTGCATTGGGAAAAGTATTTATTAAGAGTCGAGAGTAAAGCTTTGTTGAATTTGGTGTCAAGTGGAAGATAAGGCAGTTTTAAGAATAATTTTTTTGGGGGGACAGTTATTGGAGGGGTTTTGCGAGAGAACATTTTAAATAAGAAATTGTAAGTAAGTCTGTTAAAAAGGTGGTCTGGAAAAAAAATTCAAAGGAAAAAAGCTCCTAAGATATTCTATTTCGGAATGAAAGTGAAACCAATTTGAACTGATTTTGTAAGCTATGTGTATACTGTTTATGATGGCAGAATGTTTGAAATTAGTAGGAGTACAACTAAAGATTTGGGATTTGGGATCGAACTTTGTACCGCGACGTTGGGAGACCAAAGCCGTATCCACTCGGTTAGCATGAGCTGTAGATTAGAACAGCCTGTCGTATTATTAGAAAATAAATTGGATCGGAAAGACAAAAATGGCAACGATTTTTTACTTGTAAGAAATAAGTATCCATCTAGACCTAAACTTACCGAACCAACAGAAATAAAAATGCATAATAGATTTTTAGCTTTGTCTGAAGCCGAAGATCACACATACTTAATTGGAGGCTCTATAATATTAATTCAAATTGATTACTTTAGTGTGAAAAACATTAGAAAGCGAAAATTTAGATGTTACGCCGGCGCAGAAATCAAAAGAGTGACTGTAAGGATACAGATTAATTCATTTTAGTAACAATGACTTACTAACCCAATGGGTGAAAGAAGCCACAAGAGGACCTAATATATGAGATATAGTTTAAACTAACGACGATGATTTGATTTCAAATCTGAGCGTAGGAGATAAGTTCAGTAATAGTAACCACAATGTAATCTATTTTAATATCAACGTACCATGCATCAAAAGAAAATTAAGCAAAACTAAGCTAGAATTCAAAAGGGCTAATCTGGAAGGGTTAAAAGAATTCTTGTGTAATTTACAAACTAAGTTCTGGCCATATAAATGAAATCGGGATTAATTTTAGAGAAAATCTGATCAACAAACAGTTACAATTCATCCCATCAAAATCATGGAAAATTAGTAGTGTCAAACAACCAAAATGGTGAAAAAAAAGAAACTAAGGAAAGTATTAGAGACAGACAGAGTTTATAAGCTATGGGGGGGGGGGGCATTTATTATAAGCTTTTCTTATTAATCAATATCATCCATGTCATTCCATTTATCTTGACTCCAGTATTCTTGGTGGCGGAGATTCCATCTTCTTTAAGTTGGCTGAGATACCTTCTTCTTTAAGTTGGCTGAGATTCCTTCTTCTTTAAGTTGGCTGTGTTAAGTGATCTTTGTATCCTTCCTTACTTGAAGCATCTTCCAATTAACTTGACGTGATGATTTCTTCTCGAATCTTGATGATGGGACGAGTTCTTCTTGCTTCTTGATGATTTGATGAGTTAGCCCTGGAAGTCGTTTTCTTCCGTTTTCTCTTTAGTCGAGTTCTTGGTCCTCCTTTATTAGTTAGCCCTTGAAATTGTTTTCTTGATTTCCGTTTTCTTCGTGAATTTTCTTCGTAAAAATTGTGGACGTTTTGAGTTTTGATCGCGAGTCTTTGAATCCAAATGCTAGCACTCTGCCGTCACGCTACGGCGATTCCGTCCTTAGTTGGTAATTTAATGGGCTATTTATATTCTCGCGTTGGGAGGAATTGCTCTCTGATACATCTTCGCACCCCTACAAAGCTACTCAAATTTAAAAACTCGGGCAGCATCAAAGAAAGATATATCCAACCGAAAAAAAAAGTTAAAAGAAAAATTAAAAGAGCCAAGCGAAATGAGGAGATTAGAGTAGCCTCAAACTGTAGGCCAAACCCCTAACGAATTCTTCGCACTAGTAAACAGTAGGAAACTAATCAAATATAGTATAGGACCCATCTAAGATAAGAATGGCATTTTGCAATTCAATGATGTAAAAATAGCCAATGTTTTAAACGAACACTTTGCAACGGTATTCACCAATGATAAATCTGACGTTATTCCAACACATAACACCAGATACTCTGGCAATAATCTTCTAAAATCAATAAAGTGTTCAGTTAATGATGTTAAGAGACTCATCGAGCAAATGAATAAATTTAAATCGTCTGGTCCGGACATAATCTTCTCAAGGGTCATAAAACAAGTTAAAGATTCCATACCCGAACATATAACACAAATTTTTAATCTTTCTCTCGAAAGAGGATGTGTCCCAGAAGATTGGAAATTGGCTAATATAACTCCGATATTTAAGAAAGAATACAAAGAGTCAGCCAACAATTACCGCCCTATAAGCTTAACATCGGTGGTGGGAAAAATGCTCGATCGCCTTATCACAGAAAAAATAGTTGAACATATTGAAGTGAATGCATTATTACGTGAGTCTCAACATGGTTTCAGTAAACAAAGATCGTGTTTGACTAATCTCTTGGAATTCTTTCACCACATAAATTCAATTTATGACACAGAAAGGTCAGTTGACATTTTGTATTTCGGTTTTCAGAAGACCTTTGATAAAGTACCACACGGAAAGTTAATGACAAAAATTAGAACATTAGGAATAATCGGCGAAGTTGCAAATTGGATCGAGAACTGGCTCATAAATCGTAGGCTTCTACAGATTTGTAATTAATGGCCAAGCATCTGATTGGACATCTCTTAGTAGTGGAGTTCCACAGAGGTCAGTGTTGGGACCATTACTCTTCATTATATATGTAAACAATATTGACGTTGGATTGATATCAAAGATTTCAAAATTTGCTGATTACTGTAAATTGAGTAAGCGTATAATTAGTGAAGATGACATCAAAGACTTTCAGGAAGATATTGATCAAGTTGCGTGTTGATCTGTAAAGTGGGATTTTCTTTTAAACTTTGAAATGCACAGGCAACAAAAATCCAAAAGCTGAATAAACGATATTTGATAGGATAATAACATGCACAGAAAAAGAAAAAGATATAGGCATTTAAGTAACCAGTGATGTCAAATTCTATTAGCAATGTATAAAAGTGGAAAAGGAAACCTTAAAGATACTAAGTTATATTAAAAGACAGTTTAGCTACAAAAATGAAACTATAATCTTGAATACGTATAATGCTTTGGTGAGACCTCAACTAGAGTACTCTGCGCAGGTTTGGTCGCAATAAATAAAAAAAAGACTGAGAGATTGAAAAGAGTCCAAGCAAGACCGATAAAATTAATTCCAAATTGAAAATTTTACAATTACAAAAGCGACTAGAAAAGTTAAACATTTTCAGCTTAGAAACAATATGTATTTCAGGTCAATTAATAGAAGTATACAAAATTTTAAAAGAAATAGAAAATGTCGACTACACTATCTGGTTCGAACTAAATAGAAATTAAACTCGCAACAATATCATAAAGCTTGCACCCAAACAATTTAGAACATTGTCGTAGAATGGACTCTCGACGATATACCATATATAACTATTCGTTGAGGGAACTTATTTAATTATCTTTAGAGTGCGTGGATGTCTAGGCTGGCTGATATTATGTATCTTCGATATGCTTAAGAAGTAGAACTGAGCTCAATGATAATAATATTGCTATCATTGATAAAATAGAGTTTTATTAATAAAAACTATCAACAACACACAAAACGGAAAATATTGACATAAACAGAGAATGGAAAGGGTCGTGGATAATCTAGCTAATCCGAGGATTAAAAGGGATTTAAAAAGGTAAAACAAATATAAAGTCAAAGGGATGGGATGGTTCGCTAAACCATTTAAAGCACAGGATAGAATTCAAAAAGGGTTAAATACTCAAAGGTAACGTTCGGCTTACGTAATTATACTTGTGTGCAAAGGAAGGCGACGTGAAGGAATTTTCGGTCCGCTGGTGAGTTCCAGCCAAAGGGGGGGGGGGGGAATTAAATGATGGTGACGTGGCGTCTTGGGAATGAGAACCGTTTCTTGATGAACGGGCTTGAAGAACAATTGCTGTCCTACGTTGTTCTCTTCTGAACAGCAGGGGGGTGAGAACCGTCTCTTGTTTACGGGCTCGAGAACAATGGCTTTTCTAATGTTGTTCTCTTCTGAACAAAAAGGGGGAAGGGTGAGAACCGTTTCTTGGCGAACGGGCTCAAACGAACAATGGCTGTTCTACGTTGTTCTCATCTGAACAACAGAGGGGGGGAGAACCTCTTTCTGAACAACAGGGGAAGGGTGAGAACCGTTTCTTGGCGAACGGGCTCAAACGAACAATGGCTGTTCTACGTTGTTCTCCTCTGAACAACAGGGGAGGGGGTGTAAGAACCGTTTCTTGTCAACGGGCTCGAACGAACAATGGCTGTTCTAACGTTGTTTTCTTTCTGAACAACAGGGGAAGCCTTGTGTGACTTCCTTGTTTAAACATTGACTCAGGTGGCTGCGATAAGGCCCTAGGCTTCAAAGCAAAGATGCACGTGGGTAGCATCGTGGTTTTAAATAACATGTGATAGTGGTTGAAATTAAGCGGCCTCAAACCGTTTTATCACAAACATCCCTTTGCGGAAACTTCTTTACTTATAACATAGTGAAAGTGTGGAATCAGCTGAAAGAAGAAATACTGTCGAACATAAGAGTAGAAACGTTTAAAAAAAGATTAGACAGGGTTATCAGTAACCTTAGTATTGAAATGCAAGATCACAAATGTTAAGTATTCTTACTATTGAAAGGTTAGCGGAGAAAAGAAGTACCTCAAAATATAACCACCAAGTGAAAATAAATTCAATAAAAAGAAAGGTTTCAGATTTACTATAAAAATGTTCTGACTGTGTTTATTTTCTTTTTCAGCAATCAGGTATCATTTCTATTTGCTTGCCCAAAACTTCGGGGGAGGGAAGTGGATGAAGAGAGCATCCTCTGTTCTATACTTATCTCAAAGTTGTAGGATAGGGCTTTTCTAAAATGAGTACCTCCTTAATATGGACAGAAATGTCTTTTGGGGTGCCTTAAATCCTTGAAAATCCTTATAACACACACAGACACGCACGCGCCCTCTCTCTCTCTCTCTCTCTCTCTCTCTCTCTCTCTCTCTCTCTCTCTCTCTCTCTCTCTCTCTCTCTCTCGAAATCGTAGTGATCGGATGTTTCGACTTGTCGCTTCCCGCTCAGAAAGACATCCCTGAATATTTACATGTTATCTCTTGTTTTCTTTGTTATAGTGCTTTGCTAGTGCCAGTGTATTGTGTTTGGAGTGTTTTAATAGTTTAGATCATCATTCTTTTCTTTAGTTTTGATTTATATTCATTTCTTGGTTGTGTTTAAATTTCTTTTAACCTGTCAAGTGCCTTAAACTAATCGTTGTGTTGTAGTGCTTGTGTCTTGTGATCATAGTTATTTAACAGTTTATAACATCATTATTTATATTAAATTTTTGTGTGTTGCAATTTCTTTTGCACCCCAAGTATTGCTTTGTCTTCACTGCCAGGACAGATCTGAACACAGCTAAATTTATCTCTTTTTCTGTGCTGTTTTTGTGTGTTTTGTTGTTTTTGACTATTCTTGTTTCATTTCTATTATTTTCCCCATACTATATTAAATTTATTCAAACACTTTAGTTTTCACTGAGTCTCTTGTCTGAATTTGACAGTTTTATGATCTACATCCTGTTTACGTGACATTCCAGCTCAAAAATTTAGCTTACTTTCTCCCTCTACTCTTATTGTAATAACACATCACTAAATACACATATCTCAAACAGTCATACAAGTAAGAGAAAAAAAAAAAAATTACATACGCATACAAACATACATTCATTTTAGCTCTTCTTCTTTTTTTTATCTTAAACACACTTTAATACACGCCCTAATACAAATCCTTCAAACACACACATACACACATACACTTCCGCTCAACCCATACTCACATATCACACAAAAACACATCCAACACACAACCAAATAAGAAGGCAAATACAAATAGCACTCGTACAAGCAAGCTATATACATACAAATTATATACGCACACGCATATACACTCCCCTCAGCTCTTACCGGTAGAGAGCTTGGGGAATAGAACAGGGTTAGGATTAGGAGGGAAGGCGTGTAGGCCCCCGTCACTGGTGAATCCAACTCACCTCGAGCGGAGAGAGGTATAGAAAACCCTGCCACCGAGGATGAACCGGCCTCCCATGAGAAGGCGGCAAAGTTGGAGCTTAGGAAGATTAAAGTCGGTGCGCCAGTTCCTGGCGGACAGGCTTTATCTCAAACCGGGGGGAGTAAGGAGCCTTCTAGCTGCGAAGAAGATCCGAGTCTACACGGAGCAGATTTCTGCAACTCGATAGGCGCTCGAGGTGCTGTGCCCGCTTCAGAGTACAACAACTCAACCGTACCACAGGAAAACGCCTAAGGGTAGGGGACATAAGGAATAGCATGCATTCCCTTAAATGCTTATTCCATAACGCCAGGTCAATACGAAACAAGTGGGACGAAATTGTAGTCATTTTATCCGGTGACACCCGAATAGACGTAGTTACAATCGTAGAAACCTGGCTTCAAACTGACACTCGAGATTTCGAGGGTGAGTATATGATTCCCGGTTACACGATATTCCACCGTGATAGGCCCAATCGAGAAGGTGGTGGAGTATTGTTATACATCCGTAACTGCTTTCCCGCGGTTGATTGCAATGTTAGAAGTGTCTACGAGATCCTAGGAGTGGACTTAATTCTTGACAGCTCCCAAAACCGACTCGGGGTGGTATACAAGCCGCAAAGGCAGCCCGAGGAAGTGGACTCGAACCTGTACGCTAAACTTGCTGAGTTGGTGGAAAATCGCTCAAGCCTGATTATGGGCTATTTTAACTGTCGTGGAGTTGACTGGGGTGATAGATCGCGCGACAGGGAGGGAAGACGACTCACTAACTTCACTGACAATAACTTTTTTATACAGTGGATCGAAAAGCCGATGACAGGTGAGAACTTGTTGGACTTGGTGTTCACCAATGAGGATGACATGGTCTCTGGACTAAGCGTGAATGAATGGCTGGATGGTAGCGATTACCGAACAGTTTTATTCACCATACGCGCTCCGTGCGGCAGTCCCTCTCGCAATGCTGCCTATGAACCGGATTATTCCCGCGCTAACTCTCCAACGGTCTACGAGATGCAATAATCCGACTGTAAGTGGTGAAAGTGCCTCAGCCACTGAATGAGATTCAAAGAACTCTTCATGAACCAGCAGTCCAGGTTCGTTCCCCAACAAGAGGTGAATGAAAAATCTGTTCAGCCTAAATGGTTCAATCGCAGCCTTGCCTAAGCAATTCGAAAGAGAAAAAAGAACTATGATAAATGGAGTAGTATGGTAGCAACGAGAGTCGCATGCAGTATACAGAAAATATTAGGACTGTTAAAATAATGGTACGCTAAGATAAACGCAATAAGGAACTTCGGGTCGCGTCCCTCTGCAAAGAGAAGCCAAAGGAATTCTTCCTGCACCTAAAAAGGTACAAACCAGTTCGCCAGCGCATAGATCTTTTAAGAGATGACGTTGGACCGTTGCAAGAGTTGAATCTGGCTATCGCTAACGTGTTGAACGACTACTTCACCTCTGTGTTTATAATGGAAGAAGATGGTTCCACCCCGAGGCCGGAGGTGTATCTCAATGAATGGGGAAACCTAAGCGAGATAATATTAGATGACGAGGAAGTGCAGCCTAGAATAAAGAACCTTAACCCGTACAATTCTCCAGGTCCAGATAGATTTCTCCCTAGAGTCCTTCATGAAGTGAGCGGTGAGGCTGCTCCACAACATAGTGCGATCTTTAACGAATCGTTAGAAATTGTGGAAGTACCAGATGACTGAAGCATGGCGGATGTGACCCCCATATTTAAGAAGGGGGAGCGCGAAAACCCGGGTTAACTACCGGTCTATAATTTTGACCCCCGTTGTGGGCAAAATGTTAGAGAGCATGATAGCAGAAAAATTGGTAAAGCACCTAGAAACAAACAACTTGATCTTGGATTCCCAATACGGATTTCACAGTAACCAATCGTGTCTCACAAATCTACTAGAATTCTTTCACGGCATTTAGGGTGAGTACGATCGTAGTCGGGAATGGACATCTTATACCTGAACTTTCAAAAGGCCTTTGAAAAGGTGCCATATCGCAAGTTGATGTACAAATTCCGCGCGGCTGGCATTACAGGTAGGATAGCAGGATAGCCAGCTGGATCGAGAACTGGTAGTCAGGCAGGCAACAAAGTGTGAGACTAAAAGGGGTAGCCTTGAGATGGTCCCCCGTGAATAGTGAGGTATCTCACGGTTCCGTGCTCGCTCCACTCTTGTTTATCATCTATATAAATGATATAGATGATGGGTTGCTTTGCTCGATTTCCAAGTTCGCCGACGATACAAAATTAGGAGGCAGCGTGAGCTCACGCGAAGGAGTGGAAAATCTACAAAGCAGCCTTCAAAGGTTAGGTGTGTGGTCGGAGACTTGTCAGATGCCATTTAACCTTGACAGGAGGCAAGGTGATGCACATTGGCTTTGCCAATCCTCAAGAAAACTACCACTTGTTAGGTAGAGTTCTGGAGGTGACGGACCTGGAAAAGGACTCGGGTGTGCAAATCAGCAGCGACCTAAAGTTCTCCAGGCAGTGTGCGGATATAGAAAAAAAGACACAAAGACTATCGGGTTACATACAGAGACAATTTCGCTTCCGTAACAAGGAGATTGTCTTCGAATTGTACAATTTTCTAGTCAGGCCTCACCAGAAATACGCCGTTCAATTCTGGTCCCCTCAAGTGCATAAGGAGAGGGATAGACTGGAACGTGTCTAGGCTAGAGCCACCAAGCTAATTTTCTCACTTAGGCACAAAAGCTATCAGCGTAGGCTTCAAGAATTGGAGCTTCTCTCTTTGGAGACCCGCTGATTACGAGCCAGCTAATAAAGACATTCAAGATTTTAAGGGCTGTCGAAAACGTGAACTACAGAAGGATGTTCACGTTAAACACAAAACCGACCCGTCACCATGGTTACAAGCTGAATTTGCCTCCGTTCCAGACTAGTATTTGCGGTAACTTCTTCTCGTATAAGATCTGTACTACATGGAACCGTCTCCTGGTCGAGGTGGTAAAAACTTCATCTATAGAACAGTTCAAATCTAGACTGGAATATGTATAGGGCGTAGGTAATAGAAACAAGTAAAATAGGTTTCAGATATACTATTAAAATTTCATGATTGTGATCCTTTTTCTCATCACAATCAGATGTGTTTTCCGTTTTATGTGCTCGCAAAAGCGGGTTGTAGAGGTAGAAGGGAAGAGCCTCCGCCTGTGTTATGCTTTCTTCTAAGTTATAAGTTAGGGCCTTCCCAAAATAGTACCTCCACGTTATGGATAGCAATGTCCTTTAAGGTACAATTTTCCTTGTGACTCTCTCTCTCTCTCTCTCTCTCTCTCTCTCTCTTGAATCATGAGTTTACCACTATTAACTAATGCGGGACAGGACCATCAAGTAACGTACTCTTAACCAGCTAGCACCCTGCTAATATTTCTAGGACATTCTGACATTCTCTATATTATCTAGTTACAATAGTCTTTGGAACGGCACTGAGATTGGTGTTTTCCACTCTCACACGCAATATATTTCTCATTCGAGCTTTATATTTCTCTCCCAAAGTTAAGTCTGTTAGCCTTTTCTGCCTTAAATTTTATCTATTTTTCTTGCATTTGAACATTAAGGTGGGTTTATTGTGATTCTTATGAACGTATCTTCTCTTATGTTTTTTCGTTCTCTAGAAACCTAAACTCAAAATTAATATTTCGAGATCTTGCAAACATTTCAGTTGGTCAAATTTAGTTGTGTTCATTATTCTTCTGCTATTATACTTTTCCATTTCTTTAGAATTATTCTATTTGAGAGATTTATAGTACTATCATCTTTACGGTTAGTTTTCATATATATGGTTTATCATTAATGATTTTGCCCATAATAGCATGAAGCTCTTCTCAATATTTAGCCATCACACAGCGACTTATTACGCTAAGAGAAGTAATAGGTCTTCAAGGTACGCTACTAGGGAAAGCGAGAGAACGGGGGGGTGCATCTATAAGGAAGCATCTCATCATAACTTGATGTCATATTTCTTCCCCAGTAATGGAATATCTGGACTTATTAGATATTTTATATGTCCTGATATAATATCCAAGCCTCTGAACTTTGCAGAGGTTGCACCAATCTCCTCTTGCACAGGTATAACTAGTAGGTGACTATGGTTACTATTATGGTCTACTACACGGTAGTTTTGTTGGTTTGGTATTGAATCGGATCTTTTTTATTCCGTATGCTCAATTCTGGTAGGTGGTGCCTTAGGCCTTATAATATTGTTGATTTCTGTCGAAGAAAGAGAGATGGAGTCAAATTTTGTTTAAAGGAGTCGTGTGAAACGAAAGTTATCGGGAAGAGAAATGCCCTACACTCGTCGGTAAATTTCCGGCGAGATTAGCCGAGAATTTTTTCAGTTTAATTGGACCATCAAAGTTGCTCCCGAGTGAGCTAAGCCCGGCAAATACAAAAGGTATTCGGCAGCCTCTACATACTAACACGTCTGTGGAATGATCCACTGACGGCGCATATCCTCGAGCGATAGAACACGGTGTCATGCCGGACGGCAGCTAGGATCTTATTTAGAACGAAGGCGTCAGGATCGAAGGACCCGTCCAGAAGAACCACTCAGTCTTAGCCCTAGAGGAGTTTTCCCCCACGACCGTAAACAGGTGGTTCTTTCCTTTTTGAGCGTCTACTTGGAGAATCTTCCCTTATTGTGCCCATAAGACTAGGATTCCATTCGTAGTTTCTTCCTAAACCCTATCGGGTTAGTACTCGGAGTAATGAGCCCTTGCGGCATGAGTAATTATTGGTAATTATTGATAATTTTCCATTGCTGAATTAATTAATAACTAGAGAGGGTCATTATTTGTATTATATGTTTTGTTGTGTAATTAAAGATTATTTTTGCAATTATTGTTTAAGTCCTCCAACCATCAAAGCCTAATTAAATAAGATCAATCCCAGCCAACTACTCGTATATTTAAAGTATTCGAATAACAAAAACGCCGCGCACTCAACGAAATTCAATTCCAATTATTATTATGAGCTGTTGTAGTCCTTGCCCAAACAAACGAAGGAATCGAGAAATAGACGATAACTGCTTAATCTACAACAATTTCTATTAATGCATTTTTATCAAGAAGGGTTTCTATGGTTACGCAATTATTCACAAAATAAAGTTGCCTAATGTTAGTTATTATTTTCTCCCTTATATTATGAAAGCAGTTTTTTACATCATTTAGGAAAGTTGCTTCTATATTTATTTTAATTTAAAGCTTTCATATTCTCGATTTTTCTGATACAGTCAGATCTAAAGTAAATATCAAGCAATAATTCTCTATTCCTACTACTAACCATCGTGCTATGGTAAATAAGAGTATTAAGGCTTCGATGATTCGATCGATTTCTGCTTGACTTGTAAACACAATAAATTCATCATCTACAAAGAACAAGGCTTTTATGTAGAAAGTTTAGTTTTTGAAACTAATTTCTTTACCAAAAATAATGAAAGTTAATCCTGTACTTAAGTATTTCGTTTCTTACTTATCCCTATCTGAACTACATAGAGCAGCAGTTGTATTTTGTATAGGTTACATTAATAATGCATGTGTCTCTATCGGACCTCTGTAGCAGTAGAATACAACTCACATAACAAAGTTTTTAGCTAATAGCAAAGCGTTTTCCCTCGTATTGACTGTCTTACATCATCATTATTATTATTACTATTCTTATTATTATTATCAAAGTCAATGAAGGCGACTCGTTGGAAGGCAACAGCCAAAACGGCAGAACCTAAAAACCCTACAGGTCCCAACGAGCGGCGCAACGTCAATAAAAGTAGAAAACATAAAAATTAAGAGAGAAGAAAATCATTCACTCGTCTTTTAAATACACCACAATTATCCGAATTAACGACATCATTAGGCAGAGTGTTCCACAGTTCGACAAATGTAGGAAAGAAAGATCGAAAGAACTGCATCGTATTAACTCGAGCGACAGAAAAGGCATAGTCATTCTGCCTTAACGAATAGCGCAAATCACGAACTGGCCGTAAGAAAGCTAACATCAGACAGTCAAGTAGATGATCAGAATCAGAAACAATTTTAAAGAAATGAGTCAAGACTCCAAAGAGTCATCATCACCTAAGGTTCAACTGCACATCGGGTAGCAGAAAACTAATCTGGTTGAAATCTCTGTCAAGGAACTTCAAATTGGTCTCAGATGCTGAAAGGAAGACAGCATGACAATATTCAAAATTAGGCAGAAAGAAGGACTAAAAATAATTCCTAACCACTCTGTCTGTAAAGTAGATATGGGGGCACTTACGCAACAAACCAACTTTTTGAGAAATTGAGGACGCAACAGTGCGCAAGTGCAGCTCAAATGTCAGCTTGGGATCAAAAGTAACACCAAGTAATTTCAGTGAAGAAGAATTAAGGATAGCAACGTAATAAATAATGATGTCAGGGTGATGCAGTTTTAGGTCCATGATCGGCTAATAAAAATGCTATGAGATTTATTTGGATTAAGTTATATATAGCCCAAGCATCACACCAGGATAAAATTCTCTTGATATCCAGAGTAAGCAATTCAACGACTCTTTGTCTGTCCAAATGGGAATAAATTGCAGCATACAACTTGTATCGTCAGCATAAGCAAACATATTCGACTAAATCCTAGAAAACATTTCTGAGGTATATATAATTGAGAGAGGCACATGACACAATCCTGTGGAACACCAGATTCAATAAAGATGTAGGAGCTAAAACAACCTCAACCGAGCCACGCTGCTTCCTGTTAGTCAAACACTCAACCAGTATGCCGAGGAAATGACTACCAATACCAAGGGATCTAATTTTAATAAAAGATCTTTATGATTAACACGATCAAAGGCTGAGCTAAGATCAGGAGATATGTACAAGACGAGATTCATGACCACCATCAAGAGAACTTTGAAGGTCATTGGTGATAAAATGTTGAGCATCAGAAGTACTAAGACCATTCCAAAAACCAAACTGTTTTTCAGCAGCGATTTATTATTATTTATAAAATGAATCATGCGTTTGGCCAGCAAACACTTAAATATTTTAGACAGAACCGGTGTAAGGGAAATGAGTATATTTCTCCCGATGGATCGCAGGTGAAGAGCCTTTGAGTGACATTTGCAGAACACCAGCATTCAGGAACAAAACTCCAACGAATAAGTAATCTAAAAGTAACGGCCAATTTTGGGGCCAATGATGGAGCAATTCTTTTATAAAAAATGGGCAGAAAACTCAAAGGATTAGATCCGCCAAATGAATCAAGGTTATTCAAATAGAAATGAAGTTCTGGTGACTTAAAGGCCAAGAAGTGCAGTTTAATAGGAGTAAAGCAAGATTAAGGTAAGTCCACTTCATCACTGCCTTGTTTTTTTATTAAAAATTGAGGCAAGTAGATCAGCTTTCTCCTTAGAGTTATAGCATAAAGAGTCATCAGCACACGACAAGGGAGGAAGGTTAGAGTTAACTCCAAAGAGGTAATGTTTAAGAGCACACCACTAAGAGCCAAGAGTGCGGCTGAGAGGTACCAGTTAAAATATCTCTAAGATGATCATTATAGGCTCTTTGAGCCTCACCTTAAGTGCGCTGTGCGTGTGACCTGAGCTGCACGTAGTAGTTCCAAGATTCCTAGGAAGCGCAAACGAGACCACTGGCAAAATGTAGCCGCTTATTACGTTGGACCAATCGGCAGTCGTCATTGGACGAAGCCTTGTTGGTACGACGACTCAGGATAGTTTAACGTGGAATCAGATATTGTTAAAATCAGTATCCATGCCAGGAGGTTGCCATGAGATTTCAAATAGACCACTCTAGTAATGGACCCCCTCCGGTGGTAAAAATTTGGTTTGAATCTTAAAATTGAGTCCAGAGTGATCAATGATACCAAGGAGCAGAACAACTCGTAGATCAACAACGGCAGGATCATGGGTAAAAAGGAGATCCAGGCATTTTCCAGAAATGCGGGTCAAATCAAGAACCAGCTCCTCACATCCAGGAAGATTATAGAAGTCAAAGGCAGCACCACCATGGTGGTTCGTCGCAGAGATGGAATTGGTGGTGATGAGCATTAAAATCACGAACAAAGACAAAAGAGGCCTTAGAGTTAGATTCCTCGATTCCAGCCATAGCAGTTAAAAGGCAATCTTAAATGCTATCATTCAGGTCAGGGTTCCTATATAAAGCAAATATATAATAATTG
The DNA here is from genome assembly GCA_963969495.1 of Ceratothoa steindachneri. Taxonomy (NCBI): domain Eukaryota; kingdom Metazoa; phylum Arthropoda; class Malacostraca; order Isopoda; family Cymothoidae; genus Ceratothoa; species Ceratothoa steindachneri. The sequence goes on along the minus strand of OZ018327.1, from coordinate 71,027,048 downwards.
TTAAAACGGCCCCAGATACGAATGAGCATCATCTCATGACAGCCACACTCAAATCCCGCCCTCTGTGAAGCACTACATGAGGAGCGTATAAACATAGAGACACATCATCTGAGTCCTAGGAATAGAATTGCGTCTCAAAATTATAGCCTTGTTAAAATTTGGAATAAGAAGCTGAGACAGATACCTAAAAGCAGAAACTAAGGTGTCATTCATCCCATCGCACTGCCTGCACAGCCTATATTGGGGTGGCAATTGAAAGAAAGAGAAAAGACAAAGTAGGACTGTGTCCTCCTACAGAGGGAAGTGGCTGAGCTCAGGAATATTGGGCATTTAACTATGGCTAAGCTCAGAGAATCCACTTCGGGATGCCGTTGGTAGAATGAGTACTCATCCGCTTTCGTCAAAAGACTGGAATACCTCGAGCCCATATGACAAGAACACTCATACACCCTTTGATGACAGACAGTGGCACGTGGTGTCCAATAGGGTTTTACAGGATTTTAGGGATGTATTTCTTCCACACCCAAGCAACCCCGACTCCTAGTGGTCGTTTCTCCACTCATACGGCCGTTGGCATACAGGAGTTCGCTCATCTGCCTGGATGACTGTTGACGAGCCTGTATTTGCTAAGTATCTCGCCTAGCATGGTTTGCCTATTAACCCTAGGTAGGGACCCTTGCAGGGGCTACCGCATCGGTTCAGAGCGGACCTGGGAGAGATGATGGCTAGGGAGTGGCTCCACACTCTACACAACCACAGATCTACCGAACTGCAGTCCCATTACCGGGTGCAGTTATTATCATCTAATATACACACAAATTAAATCTAGAATGTATTTCTTTTCTTCTTCCATTGGCAAAGAGATATTCAATTAATTCCATTTTAACACATCTCATTCATATCTGCCATTAATTAAAGGGATTGGTTTTATTATACTTGTTTTGGCTCATTAAATTTTTATACGAGAATAATTTTAGTTACTATTCAATCCTGAGTATCCCTCTAATTTCATTAATATTATTTTAGTATTAGTTGATCAAGGTTTTATCACATAGATAGATAGACTGTACCCTCTTATAAAAACTCCTCTTGCAATTTATCTATACTTTTTAGACCTTTACCTGGCATTTACTAACCTTTTTGATAAAAATAATTCGCAAGATATGAATATGTTACCGGGTACTCATAGCGCCCCCCTGGTCCCAGAAAGATCGTTCAAAGAGGACCCAAGAAATAGAACTGAGATCTCCAACGGAGATTCAGAGAAAGAGGAAATTCGGCGCCTCTCGTAAACCGTCGAGATGTAAGAAAAAATAAATGCGATTTGCAATTCATTAAAACCGACTCTAATTAAAATTTAAATTAAGTTTGGAACGCCTTTCTTGTGTGGGAGCGTCGTCCCTTTACACCCTCCTCACCTCCTAAGATTTGCACATTCTATAATGCAAGCAAGGAAATATTTCATTTGTTTCCTATTTTCGCCGATAGAGGGAAAGGAGGCAATGCCTGCTTTGGTTTTAGAGTCCGCTACCTGACCCTGTAGAAATGAGTATCAGCGTACTCTCCCAACGGGCAGCTAGCTCATGCGAGCGATTAAATATTTGTGCCCACGCTCGCTGGAATTAAACCCGTGCCTTGACGTCAGAAATCCAATGCCGCTTCCGCTAAGCATACGAGAATTCTGTTGCTAACTCAATTACGATCCATTTGCCTTTTTTAAGAATTAGGAGTTTGGTCAGGGGTTGCATATGGAGCCAAGGAATTCTTAATCCTTCTTCGGTAATTTTATAAAAAGCGTCAGAGATTTTCGAAGAACAAGTTGTTAATTTCCTAATGATATTGTATAATCTTTGTAACCACCTCATAACAATTTGGTAACGATAGGTTGAGTCTTCCGCAAAATCCTGTTGGTAATTTTCCTTATATTATTCAGTAATTTCATAATAATCAATTAGTACTTTCCCAAAGCACTTTGAGCAATTTTATATGGCTAGTCGGTTATCTAGAGCAAAATGCTGATGAAAAGCAAAAATACCAGTGATCTCCCTTGCAATGGTGCTAATGTTACTTGATGCTGACGAGACACTTACAATCCGAGTAGTATTCATTCAAATCGTCATCAACTGTTGGAAATACGTCTTAAAACATTCTGCTCCAATAGCTGGAGATGTTTCTCAAGCATTATCGTCCGCACCTGGAGATGCTTCTCAACCAGTCCAACCGTAAGCGGAAACTTCCATATCGACCAGAGATCATTTATTTTGTAATGCTATTTTTGTTTTCCTTCAGAAAACTGCCGCTTGGCCCAAAAAGTTTAAACATATCGGATCATGCCAAGAATAGCGAAACCAAAATGACTCATGTCAAAAATAGCGAACCCAATGTAAATACATATGATGGTAGGGAAAAAGTTAACTTAGTGCAGTGTCAAGAATAGCGAAACAGTGGTTATGTTAGGTTCTATATTTTATAAGACAACTGGTGAAGTTTAACAAGCACACAAATTTCCTTTTAATTCACGCCTAATAATTCCATTTTGCTTCATATAGAAATCTGAAACTGCTTCCATTTCCTTTCGGTATTACCAATTGTCGATCCATAGCTTTCTTTCATCTTTATGGCGCTGGTTATTTTGCCTTCACTTTTTTACTCTGCATTTGTTGGTTGAGAGCGAAGGCCACTTCTACTCACCTCATTTCTGATCATTCACATTTTACAAATCTCAGATATTTATTTGATATTGTTACATACCCAACTTATTATTTTTTAATTGTATTTCATTAGTCTATATAATCTTTAGTTTAATAAATATAACTTCAAATTGTTGTGTTTCATGATTGCGAGGGCAGGCAATGCGCAAAGGCACAGTGTGATAGAACGGGTTGAGGCCGCGTTAATTTCAACCACTATCACATGTTATTTAAAACCACGATGCTCCCCACGGGCATCTTCGCTTTGAAGCTGGGCGCCTTATCGCAGCCACCTGAGTCAATGTTTAAACAAGGAGGTTTATCTTCCCCCGTTCGCCGCCATACGCCGACCTCTCCAGATTGAGTTAGGCTAATGGGCAGATAAGGCATTGTTCCCAGGCTCGGCTGTGCATTCCCTCGAAGTTCCCACTCCATTGTCCCCCAAGCCAAGGGAGTGTCTTGACTATTTAGATGGAAACTTTACCACTAAGATCAGATTTAAAATCCAGATTTTTGTCGCGAAACATCACTACGACCCTCTCTCACCTTGTGTGCCAAGGGACCTCGCCCTCGAGATTCACCATCACTTGTCCAGAAGAAGGACAATATCCCTTGAGTACCAAGGTTTGATCCTTCGTGACGCCAAGTCCACAAGGTTTCCCCTGTTGTTCAGAAAGAGAACAACGTTAGAACAGCCATTGTTCGTTCGAGCCCGTTGACAAGAAACGGTTCTCCCCCCCCCTTCCCCTGTTATTCAGAAGAGAACAACGTAGAAAAGCCATTCGTTCTTTTGAGCCCGTTCGTCAAGAAACGGTTCTCATTCCCAAGACGCCACGTCAGGATCATTTTATTCCCCCCCTTCGGCTGGAACTCGCCAGCGGACCGAAAATTCCTTCACGCCGCCTTCCTCTGCACAACAAGTGTATTTACGTAAGCTGAACGTTACCTTTGAGTATTTAACCCTTTTGTCAATTCTATCCTGTGCTTTAAATGGTTTAGCGAACCATCCCATCTATTTAACTTTATATTTGTTTTACCTTTTTAAATCTTTTAATCCTCGGATTAGTTCGAGTCCCCACGACCCTTTCCATTCTCTGTTTATGTCAATAATTTCCGTTTTGTGTGTTGTTGATAGTTATTATTAATAAAACTCTATTTTATTAATGATAGCAATATTATTATCCTTGAGCTCAGTTCCACTTCTTAAGCATATCGAAGATACATAATATCTGCCAGCCAGACATCTACGCACTCTAAAAATAATTAAAGAAGTTCCCTCAACGAATAGTTATATATGGTATATCGTCGAGAGTCCATTCTACGACATATATATATATATATATATATATATATATATATATATATATATATATATATATATATATATATATATATATATATATATATACTATTTAAATTTGGTATCAGGTGTGTAAGGTTTAACGCTATATCTTTGCAAACACTGGTCTCAGTCGAGTAAAGCATAGTGTTATTCGTTATAATAATAGAGTATAGTAGTTTTCTTTTGTTTTAACGATTGCTATCCCGTTTTTTTTAAACTTAATAAGCTGGAGTAGCTCAAGGAGCTGTTATAATAATTTGTTTGTGTTTTTTTTGTGCGTTTTTTGTCAGTGGTTATTAAGATCGAGAAACCAAGTACAAATAGGTCAGTGCCCATAATTAGGTAGGCTAATTTCTCTAGAAGGCATAATTCTTGTTGCAAGGAATTTTAGTTGGTTGACTATTGCGCCCCCAAGTGCAAAGTTGACTCAGTTCGAAATCTTTAAAGCGCAAGGAGAATCCTTGGGATTCTCCGGAAAAAAACTAATTGAGTACGTTCAAGAGGAGCAAAGAATAAAAAGAGAAATCCAACGAGAAGAGAGAAAAAGAGAAAGAGAAATACAACGAAAAGAACGAGAAAGAGAAATCTAACGAGAAGAACGAGAAAGATAAATCCAACGAGAAGAAAGAGAAAGAGAGGAACGGATAAGACAAGCTGAGCTTCACCATCAGATTGAATTAGCTCGTGTTGAAACAGAGATACAGTCAGCCAGTTCCCGTTCCGAAGCCCCCCCCCCCCAATCTCTCACTAAAGCTCCCCAATTTCAAGGATGGAGAGGATTTCGGAGCATTTTTAGCCCACTTCGAAAAGATCCTCGAAATCAATAACATGGATCTGGAGGCTGAAGGTGTAGCCAGATTACTTCCCTTGTTAAATTGTAAATTGCGCGAAATTTTTATATCTTTACCATCTGAGTTATTGGCCGCTCATAATATGACTCCCGATTTCTACCGCCAAGAATTTCGAGGAGGTCGTATTAAACCCGGACAGACGTTCCGTCAATTCGGATACATTCTTCATAGAAATTTTAAATTTTGGTTAGAATCCTCAAAGGTTGATCCGAACTACGTGTCCTTAACAGACTTCGTGTTGCGAGATCAATTTTTGGCGTCTCTCCCGACGGAGATCCGCGCGTTCGTCAAGGATCGTCGGTGCCAGACCTTTAAAGAATGTACCGAAGAAGCGGATGTCTATGCCGCCAGCCATAATTTATACCCAAAGGAGAATCGAACTTCTCACCAATCCCCCTACAAGGAAAGAAGGAAGGATTCGCGCCCCTTCACAGGAAAGTGGACGAAGTTTCCGAGCTCCGTAAAACCCCAAAACTTCTTTCCCCAAAACCAACAACGGGACTCCAAACCTCCCGTTAAGATTTCTCCTTCATCTCTCTTCCCAAAGCGACCAATCATATGCTTCACCTGTGGTGTAGAAAACCACATGAGCTGGAATTGCCCCCGAAATTCTAGGCTTAAAAGCGGACCAGCCCACCAAGTTCACCAGATTAATGCCACCCCGGCTCTCCCGGTGGTGCAGACCCAAGCAGAAATTCTCCCCCTCCGTCAGGCCACCAGGTAAATTTTATTTTTGATAAAAGTTCATCGGGAACTTTGAAATTTGAGGAGGGCAGCGTGAATTGCTGCCCAGTATCGACTCTCGTCAGGGACACAGGATGTACGTGTTTTATCGTGTCCGATGAACTCCTCCCCCCAGTGGACCCTAACCACGAAAACTTTGCGGTGGTACATGACTACCTTGGGCGGGCGAACCAATTCCCCGTCGTTAGATGTTACCTGCGGTGTCAATATTATGATGGCTGGGCTGAAGTCATCTCAGCACGCATACAATTCTGTTCCGTACTTATAGGACAGAGCCCCCAAGTAAGTTCCAACCCTGTGTCTCAGGCGGCCCTTCCTCGAGGCCGAGCCAAAAAAGAAGCCCAGGAGCCCGTCCCCATCAGAACCCCGATACCGTCCGATTTCTCGGAGACCCTTAACCAGGACTTTAGGACGGCACAAAAGGAGTGTGAATCACTAACACCCTTAGGTGATAAGGCCCAAGACAAGGACACGGAGACTGTTCGTGGACCCAAAGAAAAAAAGTACCCCCAACGCGCCCATGGAGATACCTTCGTAGCACTGGACGAAACATCGGCGCTTGAAGCAGATTACCCCGCGGAGTCCCTTAATGTAATACAGACAGTGTGCATCCAACCTGATGCCGATTACCCTCCTCCTTCCCTACCAGGTGAGTCTTTTGAACCCTCTGACCTGGATATTGACGCGCAGCTGACACCACATCCAAAGAGTCAGCTACAAGAACTATTTGAATAGAGTCACCATTTAACCACCCTATTAGCTCTTTTCGAGCGACTATGCGAAAATGGCCTCACCATTGGCCCCAGCAAATACTATTTTACCCACGAAACCATCAAATATTTGGGTTTAAAAATAGGAAAAAGCAAGTTAGGTCCCCAAGAGGATAAGATTAAGGCAAACGCCGACATGCCCCTCCCGATTACAAAGAAGCAATTAAGATCGTTCCTAGGATCAGCTTCGTACTATCAGCGATTCGTTCCGAAATTCGCTGCAATTCCGGCGCCCCTCAGCTCCCTTTTAAAAAACAATTCACCCGATCGTCTTCGTTGGAATGATATCGCTATTTCCCATTTTAATCAGCTCAAGAGTAAGCTCATTTCTGCCCCCATTTTAAAGTTGCCCAACCTGGAAAAATCCTTTGGGGTTAAGACCGACGCGTCCAACTAGGGCATTGGAGGTGTACTCCTTCAATACGAGGATGACGGAACGAGTCATCCAGTGCATATGCTAGTCGTCAATTATTACAACGCTAAAAGATATATGCCACTATAGAGAAGAAAGCTCTATCAATTATCTGGGTTATAGACAAATTCAAAAGGTACTTGATATGGAAAGAATTTCAGATAGGAACCGACCACCGTCCGTTAGCCTTTATTAGGAATGTGCGACACTCTAACGGCCGAATCATGCGCTGGAGTTTACTCTTGCAAGAGTATCAATTTAAAATAAATTATATAAAAGGTCCCAATAACCAGGTCGCTGACGCACTCAGTAGAAATGCGTTACCGAAAAGCGTAGAGTAATTGTACTCATAGGATTAGTATCTCCATGTAGGTAGATACCGTCTTGTACGACTTAAATTAGATTCTCCTGTATTATAATTAGTTAATGTATATGTCTGAATTTTGTAACGCTCAATGTTTATTTTTTTTGTATGTATATATATTTGTACCCATTAATTTACGTATAAATTATTTTGTCCCGTATGTACTAATTTTATATCATTTCATTGTTCTATGCCCCTTTTTTTTATTAAGTTGTATTAAAGGTTATTTTCCGCTGTAATCAAAAGATCAAAATAATCATATGTATTGAGGTAATTCTAGTTAGGTGCATGAAGGTACGGTTGGTACAAGAAAACGAGTTCCCCACAACGGAGCTCTATCGTTGTCCCTTCTCTCTTTTTTTTCGAAGTGACAACTTTTCCCGGAATGGAGGGGTGTGATAGAACGGGTTTAGGCCGCGTTAATTTCAACCACTATCACATGTTATTTAAAACCACGATGCTCCCCACGTGCATCTTCGCTTTGAAGCTGGGCGCCTTATCGCAGCCACCTGAGTCAATGTTTAAACAAGGAAGTTTATCTTCCCCCGTTCGCCCCCATACGCCGATCTCGCCAGATTGAGTTAGGCTTATGGGCAGATAAGGCATTGTTCCCAGGCTCGGCTGTGCATTCCTTAGAAGCTCATACTCCATTGTCCCCCAAGCCAAGGGAGTGTCTCGACTATTTCGATGGAAACTTTACCACTAAGATCAGATTTGAAATCCAGATTTTTGTCGCGAAACATCACTACGACCCTCTCTCACCTTGTGTGCCAATGGACCTCGCCCTCGAGATTCACCATCACTTGTCCAGAAGAAGGACAATATCCCTTGAGTGCCAAGGTTCGATCCTTCGTGACGCCGAGTCCAAAAGGTTTCTTCTGTTGTTCAGAAAGAGAACAACGTTCGAACAGCCATTGTTCGTTCGAGCCCGTTGGCAAGAAACGGTTCTCCCCCCCCCTGTTGTTCAGAAGAGAACAACGTAGAACAGCCATTGCTCGTTTAAGCCCGTTTGCCAAAAAACGGTTCTCACCCTTTCCCTGTTGTTCAGAAATAGAACAACGTTAGGACAGCCATTGTTCGTTCGAGCCCGTTGACAAGAAATGGTTCTCCCCCCCCCCCTGTTGTTTAGAAGAGAACAACGTAGAACAGCCATTCGTTCTTTTGAGCCCGTTCGTCAAGAAACGGTTCTCATTCCCAAGACGCCACGTCAGGATCATTTTATTCCCCCTCTTCGGCTGGAACTCGCCAGCAGACCGAAAATTCCTTCACGCCGCCTTCCTCTGCACAACAAGTATAAATTACGTAAGCCGAACGGTACCTTTGAGTATTTAACCCTTTTGTCAATTCTATCCTGTGCTTTAAATGGTTTAGCGAACCATCCCATCTATTTAACTTTATATTTGTTTTACCTTTTTAAATCTTTTAATCCTCGGATTAGCTCGAGTCCCCACGACCCTTTCCATTCTCTGTTTATGTCAATAATTTCCGTTTTGTGTGTTGTTGATAGTTATTATTAATAAAACTCTATTTTATTAATGATAGCAATATTATTATCCTTGAGCTTAGTTCCACTTCTTAAGCATATCGAAGATACATAATATCGGCCAGTTAGACATCCACGCACTCTAAAGATAATTAAAGAAGTTCCCTCAATGAATAGTTATATATGGTATATCGTCGAGAGTCCATTCTACGACACACAGAAATGATAGGAAAAATTAGCTCATATAAAATTTATAAGTTAGTGGTTGTAAAAAGGAAATACCTTAGTTCACATTGGGAAGAAGATTCACCAGAATTAGTTACTGTTTTAAGAATACAATTTACGTCGGCAATATATTCCCGATCTGACTGTAAGTTTAAAAGTTTCGATCCAGGCATTTTTCTTTTTCCGTTACAAACAATCACAAACAATTACAAACGATCCCATTTTTCATTTTGTTACCAAACATGTCTCGTAAATTCACCATACCAGAGTGGAACACACGAACCGATCTCTACATTCCGAACCCACAAGGCTTATCTCTACCCGAGAAGAGAGAGGCGGTGCTTACATACATAAAGTTTGGACAAAATAGTGACACTCAGTATTTCAGGAGTTAATCTATTTAGATACAAACTGAAGTGAAAATAACATAACTTTATATAGTATTTTGCTTATTTCTTTGCCAATGATCTTAGTCTCTAAGCTGCTGTTTCACTTAGAATAAGATGATGGAAAAAAAACATCAATTGTTACTTGCTAAGCGGGCAGGTGGTAATTAAAACTCTATTCTTTAGTGTTTTAGGTGCAAGCCCTAACTACTGTTAGCTTTAGTTACCAGTTAAGAGTAGAGTAAAGCTTCCTCAATATAGAAACAGTCTCAGAAGAGCAGGAATGAATACCAGAGGGTATCAAACACTAACAAAGTTTATATCCAAACACTGCAAAGCTAGGATAACAAATACATGAAAATACTAATATCCTTATAAAGTTTATCGAGTCTTTCCTTGTACCATTTCAAGGGAGTCATCTTGACTCCAGAAATCAGCGATGGCAATTTGACTCTCCCATTGATTAAAGGAAACAGGTTAATTTCGTTCCTACATTTAAACACAAGTAGTATACGAACTTAAAAACATATAGAATTACTACAGTAAATAAATGAATAGGAATAAGATCGTAAGAATATATCAAATATAGATTTTACAGCGATTCTGCTTTCAGGATCGCCTCTGTACTAATTCGAAACGGATGAGCGATTTTATTTATTTTGCACTGAATAAATTTAACATAGAATTTTCTAGTGGAAAGATTCACTGATTTTATTTTATTTTTTTTTAATTGACTGATAAAAATTAGCTAATATGCAAAGCAAAACAATCAATACTAAAAACTCTTTTAAAAAAAGATCGGATAGAAGATTTCACAAACCTGAAACCCAGAAAGAGCAATGATTTCAAAAGCTTTTAAAAACCTAATGTTATACATGCGAAAAGATCTTTTATATCAAAATATCGACATATTTGAAAATAGATAATAAAAATTAATATTTAAAAAGAGATAACATAAAGTTGATAATAGTATTATGAAGCTATGAGTCAAAATCGCAATTATTTCTAACAGTTGGTTTAGTTGTTTTTCAAAACGAAGCAGAGAATATGGATTACCTTTTGCGACAGTTAAACCTGGAGGTGTGTTTGTGATGATTTCGGTGGATATATAGTGCTAGTTGTTATACCTTTGATTAAAAAGTCGAAACAGCGTAGTGGTTGATTTAATAGTAAATTGTGAAATGTTGAACAGGCAAAAATAAAAAATGGGGTAAGATAATCGGTTATTAACCTCTAGATCGAATAAGCGATTTTGCCTCTTCAGCGCGTCTCCAAAGCGATTTTTAGCTCCGAAGCTCAACTCCATAGTTGTTTAGATCAGGAGAGAAAATTAGAGGAGTTGAAGAGAATGAAAGAGCTTGTTTGTTAATGTTTGAATAATAGTTGCTTAAATCAAGAGAGAGAAAATTAAGGGGGTTGAAAAAAGTGAAAAGATTTGTTTGTTCACTGGTTTGAATTAGGTAGGTTGAATTGTTTAAGGAAGTATGAATTAGGTTGAATTGTTTTAGAAGGATTAGAGATACAAATATTATTTTTCGTAATTTAATTTGAACTGAAGCAGATCAGATCTTGCCTTGCCCGAGGGGACATCAATACTTTACCATTTCTTGTTTTGAATCGAATCACTATGACATTTAAAGGAAACTTAAGTGAGAAGAGAAAGGGGAAGCTTTATGCTAAGGAAAAAGAGTAGAAGGACTTTAGCGACTTTGGAGCATCTGCCCCAACTAATGTTGTCTCATGCTTAAGTATTCTCATTTTGTCTGGCTGTCCATAACAGAATCTAACTTAAAAAACATAGTCAGACCTTTCAGCCAGATTAAACTTTTGCTTCCTGATGTTAAGATAAATCTTCGATATCGCTGTTTGGTGGAATGGCTGACTTATATCTTTAAAATCGCATCCAATGCCAATTACTCGCACGTAGTAGTCGATACTCAATTGAGTTAAATGACCTTTCCTTTTCTGTTTATCAGTTTAACACATCGCATTTATCTCGATGCTTTTTTCTTTACATCTGTTAGATTTGGAATACTCTCCCTAACGATGTCATCAACTCTTTCACTTGGGCGATTTTTAAAAGGCGGGTAAATTGTTTAATTCTCGCCTAAGTTTTTTTCCCCTATTCATTAGATTTTCAAAATAATGCCCCTCGCTTTTCCATTTTGATCAGACGGCCCCGAGTTTGAATGAACATAGAAGGAGAGAGGAGCGGCATCGCCCAAAGCCCTCCGCGATGGGGGTTCACGGCTCCATCTTTACAAACAGTAGAGTTTAGACGAGAAAAGACGGAATGGGGCAGGATGGGGGGCGCTTCCCGACCAGAGCTTTCACGCAAGTTTTGCTATCTCATTAGAGGCCTAGCAGAGTTGACGGGGAACAGCTGTAAACGGTTTCGGAAGAGATTAACAAAATATACAAGAGTAAGTGAACAATTTTAACAATATAGATATTCGGTTAACTTAGTAATAACTCAATTACATGTGAGCTTGAAGGTTTTGTGTGAATAAACTCCACTTATGACTCAGATATTGATTCCAAAGAATGATTATAGCCTTTAGAATTAGAACGCTGACCAACACAACATTTATTTTTAAAGGGTTTTAGCTGATTTAGGACAATTTTTATGTGCTGAATCACAAAATCACATTGGTTGATTTATCAAAACATGATGGTTTTTATACAGTGAGGTTTTACACGTATTGGTACTTACTATTTAAATGGGTAAAAAATCTTTCTTATTTCTTTAAATAAACGAATTATGAAGAGGCAATTTTTGACTAACTAATTAATATTTTTCTTTTGCAGGTGAATGAAAGGGATTTGATCGGAAGACCTTGAAAAATAGAAACCAGATGTATTCTGCTACATTTGCGGCGAATACACTGTTGTTCCTAACAGAGATCCAGTCACAAGTTTCATAAATCGTTTTTACCATGCTTATTTTGGTATGAAACTTGGTGACCAGGATAAAGCTTGGGCGCAACACATGCTATGCAAGACATCCACCAGGCATGCACTGAGTATCTGCGTCGTTGGACCAAGTGCAAGATGAGTTGTCTGAAGTTCAGAATTCCCATGGTTTGTCGGTTTCCTCCAAACCATGGGAATGACTGCTACTTCTGCACTATTAATTTGACTGGAAAAAACAGAATGAGCCGGAGTAGCCTCAAATAACCTGATCTTCAATCAGTCCGTCGTTCTGTAGCTCACTGTGATGAAATTCCAGTATCTCTCTTTGGAAAAGTTCCTGATATTAGTAACAAGCAGTTTTCCAGTGTTGATGAAAATGAAGAAGAACAAGAAGTTGTTTTTGACGATGAAGCTCCCACTCCTTTTTTCCCAAAGGAGCCAAATTATCTAATTCGCGATCTCACCTTGTCAAAATCTCACTGTCTATCTGTTGTCATTCGAATTGAGGGGATAAAAACTCCTTTCTGCTAGTGCTAACATCACGTTCCATCAGGACATGAAAAGAGATGGAGACCAGGCATTAGAGATACTGAGATGCAGTCATGATGACTGATTACTTTTGGACCCTACGGCTGAGCATTCTAGGGATTCAAAAAAATCGAAGTTTATGCCATGAATTCTGAATAATGATGAACTAATATCCAATAATATGTACTTACTTTTATCAATGTAGATTATTCAATGTACACTAATCAATTTTCCTAATATTTATTAATAAATTGTTTTAGAAAACGGTGTTTTTATCTTAAAAACCTATTAAGAATGAGAAATGTTAATAAAAATAAACCGAAAATGTCACAAAAATGTAATCGATTTAGTTAAAAGATCAGATTTTTAAAAATTCAACTTAACACAAAAACTTGACTTGATCGGAGGAAATGGATGTCATTTTCGGATTCAGTCAGCTGTGCAAAATTTTCTTAAAACATTTGAAAAACTTAGACGACTTACAATTTACTTTGTAGCACAGTGTAATTTGCTCTTAATCACAAGCAAAGGATTGTGGAATTTAGGTTAAAAGAGCACCTAGATTCAGTTTTACATGTGATTTTTCAACGCAATCACCAACTTTAATGTCACCTAACCCTTGTGTACAATAAGATAAATATATACAAAGCAATTGGCAGAAGTTCAGAGAGAAAAGAGTGCAGCAATCTCTTGGAGACTATTAAAACATTGCCTGATTCAATTCCGAAACCAAGGAAGCTGTATTAAACGCAAGGGTAGTCCAGCATTTTGTTAAGAAGCACTTCTCACTAATTACTTTCTTGCTCACATAATTTTGCTCCGTCTATGAAAAGAATTTTCATGGTGAACACTGAAGTCAATTCTTTGCCTTGGCAATGGCTTTGGTCTCGCTAAGGAATTATTCCACTTTGATTTAAAGAAAGAATAAAAGATTAAATGTTTATTCCGAGATAGAGTGAGAGGAGAGAAAAAGAATAGAGAGAGGAGAAAGAGAAAAGAAAGATACATGCGAGTGAGAAAGAGAAGAGAAGGAGAGTAGAGAACGAGAGAAGATAGACAAGGATAAGAGAGAGAAGAACGAGAGAAAATAGACAAGGATAAGAGAGAGGAGAACGAAAGAGAGAAAGAGAAGATGGAGAAAATAAAGAGAGAAGAGGAAGAAGAGAGATGATAAAGAGATAAAAGAGAGACAAGAGAAGGTTAAGAGAGATAGAGAGAGAAAGAAAGTACAAGAGAGAGATAAGTGTGAGAGAAATAAGATAAGGGGTATAGAGAGATCGACAGGCGGAGATAGGAAGAAAGAGTGGATGAGAGAGAGAGAGAGATTGATAGACAGAGGGTGTATGAGAGAGACTTTATTCATCTTCTTACCCCAAAAGAGTGAACGAAATTCATGGAATAAAAATCCAATACAGACGGTCGAGTATGACCTTGTTCTTATTTTTCCCAAGTCCTTCCTTAGAGCAAAGGTTGGTATTAGTTTCCCGCCTTTTCCTGATTTTTCACCCAATCGTTTCTCTCCCCGTCTGTCGACCTCTAGCTTTACATCGAACTCTCTTTTTTTTTTGTCTATACGTAATAAACTCCAACTCTCCATTTCTTATTCCTATACACCCTGCTGTTCTCCTTCCCTTTTCTACATTTCCGTAGTTTCTCTTCCAATACCTCCAACCAGTATCTTCATTATTGTAATTCATATTCCTTTCCATCCTCTGATTATTTGGAGCTTCGCGACGAATTTATGATTAAACTTCCAATTTCTTGACCACTTTCGACGCCTACACCCTCTCTCTCCCCCCCGACCTCTCTTCTTCACCGTCCCAAAGAACCAATAAGAATAGGGTGCGCAAAGGGGCCTTGATTTTGCATAAAGTAAATGGCTTACGTGCGGAAGCTGAACCGCCTCTTAAGTGCAGAGACGTGGCTGGAATTCTCCGTCTTTTCTTCACCCTTCCAATTTAATCTGCAAGAGATAGAGAGAGAGACAGAGAGGTGGGGGAAATTATTTCGGAAACTAAAGGCACATCGATAAAAGTAACTCCCTCAGCTTAAAAAGAACGAGGAGATGAAAGAAATAATAAAAAGGCGAACTGAGAAGAAATGAACATAAATACGGTGGCCGACGGCTCGAAGTATATGTAGCCATAGCCAAAAGTTTTGAGATTGCTATATTTTTTTATATGAAAAATTAATATAACTAATCAATGGTTGAATTTTGTTTTAGTATGTTATTATAATAATTTGAAGGTGAAATGTGTGAAAAATTAGTACCCAAACCCATTTTATTAACAACTACAGTCAAATGATCCGCGCAGTCAATATTTACAATGATGCCCTTTGTTCTTTAGGACTGCTTCAATATGTTTTGGCATGCTGGAGACCAGATTTGTGATCATATTTAGATTGATATTGCTCGCAACTGCTCACAATTAGATAGTTTCTGTTTATCAACCACCAATTTGATTATCATCCACAAATTATATATTTGGTTCAAATCTGGCGAATTCCCAAGGGTTCGATGTTATTTTCAGCCAAGAACTTTGTTATTTCTTTTTTCTGTGTGACACGATTACTTCATCATAATAAAAATTACAGTTATCATTCCCCAATTGCTATAAGCTGTTGGGAAAAGGCGCTGATGTAGTACGGTTTGGTACCATTTTGATTTCATGGTGGTGCTCATCGCCCAAATTATTAGTGGTCTAGTTCCCTTAGATGAGAGGCAGCCCCAGGCGTGGAGAGTGTCGAGTACGACACAAGACTCGTGAAAGCACTCGACCTTTCTCCTCCTAACGAAGGATCTTCCAGGATCCCCAAACAGCCGGAAGGGAGCTTCATCAATGAATATAACTTTGCCTCACTCCTCAACATTCCATTCTTTATATTTTCTACAAATATGGAGCTGATCTGTAAATTTCTTCTTGGTGAGATGAGGCTTCTTCGCAGCTCTTCTCAATATGAGACCTTTGCCTAAAATCCTCTGCCTCACTGCGCGTGCTAAAGCCTTGACACCTGCCACTTTCCAATGCGAGCGGTTTTGGCACTGGTGGCAACCCGATCTTTGAGTTGGGACCTTATTAAGAGGCGATCTTATGGTTCATTTTAAAATATTGGGTGTCCATAAGACTACTTCACAGGAGTATAACCAGTCTTTTAAAGCCATTAATGATGCAAAAGATTACGATGCTTAATGCAAGACCCTTAGCAACTATCTCCTTGATTTTCAGGCCACTTATGTGCTGAGTAATAATGGTTGCACGCTTTTCTTTGGAAAGAACCATTTCTGGAAGTGAAAAAGATTTAAACATTTATTTTTTTACAAAATTATAACGAAATAAATTATAATTACACAACATCATTCAATTAACCCATATAGATCAAATAGCAGAGCGGCGGGGACTGAAACTCACTTTCTATAGGAAGAGGACAAGAGCGCGATTTTAGATTCAGCGAAGGACTGCAGTTTTTTCTTATTATTTTTTAAATGCCGATTTTTTAATGAACTTGAAACAATTTATATATTAGAATAATTATTCCTATCACATATTTTAAAAAAAACGAATGAAAAAGATAAAAATATATATTAGTCAAAACCTTTGGCCGGCCATGACTGTACAGCCGTGTAAAAATTCCAAAGATCTAACATGAAACCCCATGTATTATCCTTGCCCATAGAAAGACAAGAAGACAGAATGGGGAATAAAGTCTCCTTATCTCAAGGCCTTATGAACTGCTATCTTACTAATCTGCCATGGAAAACTCTGTCTATAAGAATGAGAAAAGTGATGAGAGAAAAAAAGAGAACAAAGGTAGACGACTATTAAAAAAAACAATTATAACCAAAACCACGCTATCATTCGATCTAATTATTTTTCCATTCCTTTCTCTATTTACGTCTAAACCTCAAATAACTGACGCTACTCAACAATTTCCTCTTCTATATAAACTCCTTCAGGCAAAAATTCGGGCTCTGCGACAATCTCCTAGACGGCGCAATATCTGTTTAAAATATAAAGCCATCTGCGATTTAGCATCAACTTAATGCCACTGGGTGAAAGCTTAATGCAAACTATCTTTTTTAATTCAGAACTTTGATTCACTAACAGTAGATACTTCATTCATTCTCTTTCTTTTTATCCGTTTCCTCAATATAATAAGCTCATCAAGAACTCAAACGGAGTTTTTAGCCCTTTAAAAAGGTCCTGTTTGAATAAGACGAAATGAAGGAACATTGATAGCGAATGATACAAATCTGGAGTCGTCTTCAATGCATTTCCAGCGTCAACAACTTTAGCCTTGGATGGCTCAAGGGAATGGCAAGGAAGAAAACGAAAAGCAGTAATTATTCTAGACAGGCAAAGTCGGAATGGATGGAATTGTATTTTTTGTTGAAGTTGGGGGAAAAATTGGGAAGTGGTGAATGAGAAGAAGCATTTAAAGTAGGATTATGAATTGATGGCGAGAAATACCAAAGTTTGGTTATTTTAAAAGTTATTCCTAAAATTCTCAAAAATGGCTTGAAAATAAAATTACTTGGCAATCTCAAAAAAAAGGAAACTAAAGTCGGTGACTCGCTTTCTGATTGAATGAGGGCCCATAATTTGAAATATAACTCAAGGTTACTTATATCTACTCGTAACACTAAATAGCCTGTTTATTATTTGTAAACTGGTGTATATTAATCTTGTTTTGATTTACACCTTAAAACACCAAAGAAGTAATATTGTTAATGTTTAAATGCACACTTTGAAGCCTTTGGTAGTAAAATGAGGCAAGCCGATTTGACGGAACTCCTCAACTTGAACATTATCGCCACCTTCTACGACAATTTTTGGAAAATATTTGATAGCTAAGAAAACGAATGAGTTTAAAAAATGAAAATACTCCTACTCTAAATAAATGATCACCATAGATCATAAATACCCGAAGGTTTGCTATAAAAGAATGAAACGGCTATTACCACTTGCTAAAATAAAATAATAAGAATGTTAAACGATAAATCAAGTCCATTACACAATGTACGAGTAACATAATTTTTGTTACTAGCTAGTAAATACTATTTCCTAATTGCTTATTTTTAAAAAGTATAGAAAATTGCTTTTCTATACTTGAACTTTATGTATTCCCAATGAGAAAACCAGCGAATTTGCACAAACTCATTCACATAAGGTCAGGAAAAAAGGAATATATACATAAACATTAATATGTATTTATACTAAAATGAACAGAAACAGTTAGATGCGAGTAGGTTTTTTCTAGATTTTTGTTTGAATTTGCTGGAGCTTTCTTGTATGAGCTGGGTGATGTTGGTCAGTACACTGCTTGTTGAGTGACAAATGGAGCAATCTGTGCAGTGATTTGTGAGGGGTATATCGCGGTCGAATGAAAGTATGTGTTTGAGCTATGTGTATGAGGTCAGGTTGTCTGTTATTATTTTTTGGCAAAAAGTTGCATGCGGGTATTTGTTTATTTAGTGTAGTTGGCCCTATTTTTGTTCGGGTAGATAGCTATGGGTGTAACTTTTGTGCCGATGTTAGAGTTGGCAAGATTTCTGATAGTGCTCAAAATGTTTTGCCAGTTTCGTAGTTTATGCGTCCAGTAGGCTAGTCAGTGTAATTTCTGTTGTCGTTTATGCTTCTAGTAGGCTCGTTAGTGTCGTTTCCGTTCTTATTTATGCGTCTAGTTGGCTTGTAAGTGGTGATTATGTTGTCATTTATTCTTCGAGTAGGCTTGTCAATGTCGTTTCTGATGTTGTTAAACCAGATTGAATGTTGCGCATTATTTGGGGAACTAGTACACCTATGTCGTCAATAATAACCACACGTTTCAGAGATTTTATCAAAAGAGTACAGAAAAATAGCAAGAAAATATTATTTCTCTTCATGTCACACTTTATGATGAATTTCGTTCAGAACGTGACAACTTAATACTACTATTTGACGAGAAACTGAATATTTGAGGTATATCTAGTTAGAAAATTAACTAAATAGGAACATTACGAATAAAATTAATTACATTTAGTGATTTTGGGGGAGTTATTTCCAACATTACTCTCGAAGTATTTTCACATGGTTTTGTTTCGAAACAGTTTCTCAATTTTCCTAATTAGTTAGCTTTACATATTTATTTATATATTTAGTAATTTTCTTAATTATGGATATCACAAAAAATATTCCTATAAAAAAGAGGCGCTTTTTATTTATATCGCTATAATTAGTTTGCCAACTTAACGTATAAGGAAAACATAATTAATTGACAATACAGCAGAGCAAAGCCTAACAGAAGACATGCAAAGTTAGTCGAATTTGTACAGCATATATAATTATATAGGTGGTTAACCTAATTTTATCCTCGGAAACATATCTAAAAATGTGACATGACTAAATGTGGCAACTGTTCATTAGTTCTATGTATATATAAAATAATATTGAACGCTATAGCAGCATGTATAAATATTTCCCGTAAAATGTAAATTTTTACAGTTTCCCCTTTAAATAGCATTTTTACCAAAAAAAATATTTAGTTACCCCTCAAGCATTGCCGTTTTATTCAATAAATAAATGTAATTCATGGATTCCTCCATTTCTTGCTATAGCAATTAAGAAAGGCATTGACTTTAGAACTCGTGATGAACCAGATGAATCTTACATTGCAATTGAAATAAAGATGGAATTGACGAACATCATAATCGCTACAGGATATCAACCGCCAAAGAGAGACCAATTGTCCATTAATAACTTTATCAAGATATTTAATAACAGAATCCCGGTACTATTTATGTGTGAACTTAACGCTCACTGCCAAGCCAGCGGATATAGAAGAAAAAGTGGAATTGGAAGAAACCTCGAAGCACTGCTCGCAAGAGGTATCTGCCACAGATTATGCCCAGAGTGTCCAGCCTTTGTGACTGGAACCACAGCCACAAAGCCTGAAATATGTCTAGTCATTAACTATCTCCTATACAACTATTATATGAGGCCGGAAGGTATACCCTCTACAGACCACACTGCAACTCTGATCACCGTCAAACAAAGACCCATACAAATCACACGAAAGGTAATAAAAGCCTTCCACAGAGCAGACTGGGAAAGATAAAGTAGAGAACTAAATTCATACCAACCCAAACAACTAGAAGGATTGACTTTAGAAGAAATAGATGCAGAATTGGCAAATTTAAGAAACTCGATACAGGCAGCTGACGAAATAGCCATACCAAGAAGAAGATACGCGACAATTAAACATTTACTTTGACTCCAGAGATGATGCCGAAGCACCAACGACAAAGAGAAATTGCAGAAAAGATAAGAAGAAATGCACCAATAAGGGTGCTACACCACGAAATGAGGAGGATAAAAAGACAACTAAACTCGGAAGTAATAGAAAAACAGAAGGAACACGGTAATGAAACAATCCAGAATATTGACAGAGATGCACCCATAAGAGAACTTTGGAAGAAAGTTAACTTAATGAAAGGAAAAGCGGGAGTTAGAAAACTGACGATGAAAGACAACCGTGAAAACACCATAGAGGACGAGGACACTATAGAACGGATATTTAGGGACTACTGGAAGAACATATTTAACATAAGTGAAGAGGACAACGAAGAATTCGACATCGACTTCGAACGAAATATCTTAAGAGAACTCAACGAGGAAACGGACAGAATATTTCCATACCCAACTGTGGACGCAACAAGAGACACCCTCGACGGTAACCACGCAAGAATTACCGTGCAAGAGCTCAAAAACACAATTTCGCTATTTCAACAGAAGGCACCGGGAAGATTGGAACTCACTAAGAAGCACTATGACGAAGTGCCTGATAAAATGATGCAGGTTATCACATCTGTATTCAACACCTGCCTTAACACCGGCTACTTCCCGAAAGAATTAAAGGTAGCAAAAGTGATCTTTATCCCTAAAGCGGGTAAGTCTACAAAACGAGTAGAGAATTATAGACCAATATCTCTGCTCGACTTCATCGGGAAGGTGTTTTAGGAAATGATAAACCATCGGATAAGTGAGCACTTAGAAGAGAATAACCTACTGAACAAATTTCAATTTGGATTTAGGAAGAAAAGGAGCACGGAAATGGCCTCCGCGGTCATTACTGAAAAAATAGATAAAGCTAAAAAGGTAAAAGCAGGCGTCGATATCGTTTGCAGGGATTAAAGGAATGCAATATAAAATATTGCAGCTACGCATAAAGAGTAAACTAGAAAGACTAATCTGCAACTACATTACTGAGCAGCACGCATATATCGAAATGAAGCACCACCACGGAGATAAATTTAAGTAAGAGGCTGGCCTTCGCAAGGAGGGTGTATGAGTCCAACATTGTACAATGTGTACAAATCTGACATCCTTCCACCTTTTACGTATGGATGTCTCAATATACAGTTCGCAGATGACGTAACACAAATCGTCGTTTGCCCCTACATGAACCTGGACATGTGGGCAAGACTAGCGGCCGAAGAAATAAGAAGAATCAACACTTACGAGAAACAATGGAAGATTAGTACTAACAGGAACAAATTTAAGATCGTGTCAATTTACAGGAGGAGACACAGCGAAATTATAATCCAAGGAGACAGATACGAATACGCAAACGAAACTAAAGTTCTAGGTCTAACCATTACAAAGACAGGATTCTCGAAGCACGTGAAAGAAATAGTGGAAAAGGGGAAGAAGGGGACTGCCCCAGGGCTAATTTACAGGCTCAAGAACCATAGCCAGAAAAAGAAAAAGAAATTATACCAGGCGATAATCCAATCAACAATAGTATACCTAGTGATCCCCATGTACACCATTTCACTAGTAATATTACTGAATTGCAGCGTATACAAAACAAAGCAGTTCCAGTAATTATAACCACAAGAAGGAGGGACAGAAGAAGACAAGATCTACATTGGGAAGCGAAGATGGACCCACTCAACTAGATTATAGAGAAAAGAGCCAAGAAACCGATTCAAAACACGCAACGAGAAATTAGAGATGAAATTAGGGATTTGATCTACCAGAGAGAGGAGGGGGAGCGAATAGACTTCCCCTTACACATAGACTTACACATCAGAGATCGATCAAGAAGAGGAGGCATTATTCACGTGATAAATCGGAAAACAAAGAAAGAGTAAGTAAACAAATATATTTTTACATTAGACGCAGTAAACTTATTAAATAAAAACAAATAAAATAGAAAGGAGAAAACTTTTACCAAGGATAAAACAACATCAAAAACCTCGGTTTGAACGCCTCACAACGACAATACAAAGAACCTAAATACATATCAGAAAACAACATTTAAGGATAAACCTGATACCCAGGCAATTACTACTTAAACTATCAATCTCAATACTATAAGATAACTAAAATGACAAAGATTAGTATGACCCCCATGCAACCTTGCATTCAATTGCACCCTACTACTTCCTTCTACTTCACCTTACTATTTTCTTCTATCCTTTACGCCTGAAGAGATTAAGACATTAAACATGGGACAGGGGCATTATACAAAGAATGAATAGCTAAAGGATATGTTACACACCGTGGTTCGGATTCCACGTAAAGCTCTAGGTCCACCAACCAACTCGGTAACCTTTCAAGTCTACTACATTATTTCAAACTTTGCTATCTCTAACTTTTCCTCTTCCCCTCCCTATCTTTTCCCCGGTCTCTCTATCGCCCCTCCGGTAGTCCTAATAAGACTCTGGATGTGAGAGGGGAGGCCTGGGGGGGCCAGGTCGACTTCCCTCCCCCTCTGGTCATCTCAGGATGACCAGAGTGGGGAGGAGAGGGGACTGGCAATCTATCTCTATCTCTCCTTTCAAACCTTTTCCCTAAAAAATAATAATAATAAAAAATACTAACCTTAACAACTATAAAAAAGAAACAAAATACGAAAAAATGCAGAAAAGTTCAAAGTCTTACTCATTGGGCGAAGAAAAACTACAGATATACGTGTACTTTCAAGACGGTCGTGTCATCCGATTAAAAATAACAAAAAGATACAGAGCACAGATTAATGAGAAAGTTATGAAGGTCAAGAGGAATTTAAGCTACCTATACCGATTCAATGCACTCTTTTCAAGAAATAAAAGAAAATTGTACATGGCCTTGGTAAGACTTATTCTACTCTACCCTGACATTCCCCTACATTTATCAAGTAGAACTCAACTAAAGAAGGTAAAAGTGGTACAGAACCAAGCGTTGCGACTTATTTCGAATGTCACTCGCTGAAACTATATTCCATCAAAAATCTTGGAGAAGTTGAGTCAATAAACGTGAATCTACACGAGAGAAAAAGTAATATGGAGGAAAATTTATTCATACGTCCCAGATAGAATACTATAATATATTAGAATACCAGATTTCGAACCCCAATAAAGGCACTACCGAAAAGGATTCTACACCATCCAACTGCGTGCGCAGAAGAATGTTGAACCAATATATAGATAAGTACACAACGGCAAAACATAATTTCAAAAACAGGACAACCAGTAAAACGAATATACATATTAGAGGGAAATGAAATCGGACTATTTTAAAGATAAAAGGTTGTCGTAAGAAAAATCGGGTACACAATAATTAATATATTGCAAAATAAAAATAAATAACCTACGTCAAGCCAAATCGACAATAGAGCTCTCTTTAGTAATATATTATCATTCTGATTGGTCATCGTTAGTTACATGACTGTATCAAAGCCGTTCATTGTATAGGAGTTTAAAAACTGAGAATGCTTATCGTTTTTAAGTAATCTTATCTCTAAATTAAGTTTTGATACGAGGGGCGGTCAATAAGTTTTGCGAATCGGTAGGGCAAAACAGAGAAAGGGGGATAGCTGTTTGTGGGGGTGTTAGGGCAAGTTTTGACAAGTCAGGACCTTCAGCTGCACGCTCCTGTCTCGTCTATTTAAGAAGCAGTAGCTGATCGTCAGTTACAAATTTTTGAACAATGGAGAAGGTTGAGCACCGCGCAAGTGATCAAATTTTCGAACAAGGAAGGCAAGAATGCAAAAGAGATCTATGAACGCATAGTTGCAGTATACACCGACACCGCCCCTTCCTATGCAACCATTACTCGCTAGAATAGGGAGTTCCGCCATGATTGTGAGTCCCTTGAAGATGACCTTCGTCCAGGACGCCCGTCAGACGTGACCAACAAGGACAATGTGACCCGTGTAGAGAGAATGATCCTCGAAAATCGACGAGTGAAGGTCGAGAAAATCAAACGAGAACTTGGAATATCACATGGAAGTGTTATCAACATCATTCACGACAATTTGGCCATGACCAAGGTCTCTGCCCGTTGGGTCCCTAGAAACCTCACGCCCCATGATCGACTTAAACGTCGTCAAAGTCCATGAGGCCAGAGTTGCACAAGCTGCCCTGCGCGAGTGCGGATTTGAGGAGCTCAACCATTGCCCCTACAGTCCAGATCTAGCCCCTACCGACTACTTTTTATTCCACCAGCTCAAGGCTGCACTGCGTGGACGCCGGTTTGGGTACGAAGAAGATGTCCAGCCCGCCGTCCAGGAGTGGATTGAACAGCAGTCAGGAGATTTCTGGCTGTCGGGAATTCGAAGCCTCAGGGACAAGTGGCGCAAGTGCATTGAAGTCGAGGGTAGTTATATTGAAAAATAATAAAACACTTTTCCTCATATCTCGTTTCCTCATATCCGAATTGCCAAACTTATTGACCACCCCTCGTAATATAACTAAATTCCAAGCAGGAACGAGTCTTTTTTAATGGAACATCAAATCAAATAAACGCAAGAAGGACTAAAAACATTAGAAATGCATATCATCGACGTCATTATGAGAAATAGAAGGATTGTAACTAACTAATCATTTTCTCAAAATCATTTCTCGCTGTCAACTTTCGAAAAAAATCTGTGGAAGCCATTCTCGCGCGAATATACCCATCTCTTTCATCATGACCAACAATTTTACTGCATGCACTTGCTAATTCGCGAATGAGGCGCTCCACCGATTGAGAGTGGGTTGGAAAGATGGCAATTCAAATTTGCTGACAATCAAATCCTGAATTTCGGCAATAGTGAAATCGCAAGGGGTGAGACTCGTAAATAGTGACTAAATCTTAATCGATGAGTTTAGCAGTGTTGCTGGCATTAAAGTTAAGGAGAGAAGGAACGAATTTTATTACCGAATTGTCAGCATCATGGCTCCCTTGGTGAAGTTCCATCCATAATCTTGCGAACGACGAAGGCGCTGAAATATAGATCATCGTCGCAGAGGAGAGAGACGAGCAGATTTTGGGGTGTGTGTTCCATGATTAGTTGCAAGAGGACACCATGCCTCGCGTTCATTGAGGAAGAAGGTGGAGACATTTGATTCGGAAAAGAATGTGATTTGCAGCGGCAGAAATATGTGGTTGAGTTTTTATCACAAACCAAAAATGAATGTAGTTGGTGACGATGTAGAAGATGAGAGAGTGCAGGTTTTTCTTAACTTTACCTTTAAAAGGATTCTTGGAGAGGTAAGTTGTGCCAAGGCGACAGGCTAAAGTCAAGCACTTGAAGTGGTATACCCATTCCCCAAACAAGAGAACATCGCTATTCCCAAGGGAAGGAAACTGCAAGAGGAAACATATGACCAATTTGCATTTAAAAACATTACAAGAAACATGCTACAAAATCTAGACCATAAAACCGGGTATAGAAACTAAAAACAGAAGAGAGGAAATGCCCAGATTAAGATCAACACGATGTTACAAAAGTAAAGAAGTAAAAAAAAGAGGCGAAGTGCCTCAAAATAAAATATGAAGGAAAACAGCAAAACAAGAAAAGCGTAAATAAAGGCAGCGAAGTGCCCCAAAATAATAAACGAATAAAAAGACAAAACGAAATGCGTAAATAAGAGGCGAAGTGCCCAAAATTAAAAAACGAAGGAAAACAACAAAAAAAAGAAAAGCGTTTATATGTAAAAAGTGAAGTGTCCAAAACTTAAAGACGAAGGCAAAAAACAAGATAAATGAGGTGAGGTGCCCAAAACTAAAAAACAAGGAAAATGAGAAAAACGTAAATAAAAGAGGCGAAGTGCCAAAAACTAAAAAAAGGAAAAAAAATAAAACAAGAAAATGCCCAAGTAAAAGCCAAACTATAACATGCATATATGAAAGAAAACAAAAGTCTTGGCATGTGCCACAGAACTCATCTTCTGATTGACTTGGTTCAAATTTCAGGATTCCCATCCTCCAATCAGAGCTCAAGTTTAAGATAACCGTGAGTGAATGTGACATTTTTAAACGTAGCGAGAATCTTTGAGTCGATCCTATCAATGATATTTTTAAACGCCTCTATGTTTATAATTACTTTCTATTTTCTTTTTTTCTCACTTCCGAAATTACAAATGTTCGTTCTAATAATTTTTATATACGACAACTCACAGTTCGGACTTTGCCCTCCTTAATACATATACATACATATAACTGTATGCATATGTCCACATATATATGTACACATGAATTAATCTTAGAGAAAAGAAGATACGTAGTGTATAAAATAGATAAAGAAAATATAATAAAATTAATCTAAAATTAACAAAAACAAATGGATAAATAAAAAGATCCAAAGTGGATGAGAAATAGGAAAAGATCCGTAGAGGAAAAAGAAGACAAAATAAAACGGAATAAATTTGAGATAAAGAATAAAGAAATTGCTAGACGTACTCGCACACATACTCTTCTACTAAAATAACACTTTTTCTACCAAAACTCTCTCCTATTATGATATACTCATATTTTTCCTATGTTTGAAGTTCTTCGATCTTTGATAAATATGTCCGAAAAGCCCTGTTTGGTTTTAGTTTATTAGAATCATACAACTGGTAACTCTGGAGTGACATGGTTCGACCTTTAACGGACTCACTACAGCAGCTTTAAAAGCATTTGGTCTTGACATCTCCTTACGGCTTAACGAACTAAATACGGCGTGTTACAAGCACCTTTGCTCTCCAGCTTCGGATACCCTAAGAGAGCCTAGGGCACTAAATACGACATGCTACCAGCACATTCGCTCTCTAATTTTGGTTGCCTTCAGAGAGCCTAGCCAATTAAATACGATGTGCTATTAGCACTTTCTCTCTCTCTAACTTTAAGAGAGAGAACAGAAGAAGCAGTTTGACTACATCGTCACTTCTCTACCATCGTCGATTATTGCTGAGATCAGAGACGTGGTTGTTTCTTCGGTCTCCAGTTCGTGGCCTTATGAGTTCTTTAAAAAACCGCCCTCATCTTAAGAACGGCTGCACCGCAAGCCGAGTGCCTGAGACGACTCGTCTAGCAAGAAGAGCTTGAAGATCAAAAGCCTTCACAGTTGCTTGGTCATATGCAGCAGCTTCGTGGTGTGCAAGCGGCTGCATTTGACAATCCCCTTTCCGCCAGCTCTTCCTACAGAAGCACCCTCAATCCATGCAAAGCATCCTCAAGGTAATGGATTCCACGACAAGCGTGGAAAAACTGGCCGACACGGCTGATCGAATCGTTGAAGACTCCGACCCGCAAGTAGTTTCAGTCTCTGGCCACTCGGATGAACGAATCACACGTTTGGATGCACAAATTTAGGAGCTAACGTGCCTTGTCGAGGGTAGCCTGAAAGGGCCCTGGTCTCGATCCCGATCGAAATCACGTTCGAAGCAATGATCAAACTCGTCCCTGTGTTTTTACCATGCGAAATTCGGTGAAAATTCTCGCAAATGCATTCCCCCTGTCAACACAAATCGCCTTCGACGAAACTTACTAAGGAGTGGGAAGATTATATTTTGTGGTTGCATGAATGGACATAATCCTCTGGATGCATTTTATGTATATTGTAGATTAGATCTGACGAACTCCTGTAAAGGGTGACAATGTTGATGACTTTTCTCTGGTAAGAAATCTTTGTGTGTTGATTGGAACAGGAGCTGCCAAGTGTAGGCCATAAATGGTCTTTTGCAGTCTCCTTCTTTTCTTATGTTCTTATGTTCATTGATATTGGTGCTGAAGTCATCCTTCTTCGTTCGAGAGTGCAAAAGACAGGAAAAAAGATGTTTATAGTGACGTCATTCTTGCCCATCATTGACAAGCTCTATGCTCCCCTGCAACAACCTATTGCTATTTACAGCGTCTTTGAGAGAAATTTGGGGTTTTATCAGAAATCTATATAAAAAAAAGCACTGACCTTAAATCATCAGCTGAAAAGCTTGTGTCTTCATATCCTAAGGACTTGGAGGCTGTGTTGGAGTCAGAGCATTTTCAATTTGCACATAATAAACCTATTCCATTCCCAAGAGATTCACTTGAAAATGCTACTTAATCAGGTGAAACAGAGGCTGAAAAAAGTCCTGAACTAGAAATGTATGAGATAATTCACAAACATGATATGCTAGAAAAAAAAAATTTAATGTTGAAATCGTATTACAAATCTATCTCTGTTGTATGTTTGTCACAAACTGCACTGGAGAGCGATCATTCTCCAAGAGGAAGCTAATCAAGAATTATCTAAGAAACACCATGGGGCAAGACCGTTTGTCTTCACTCACCCGCTTGAAGTTAAGAGAGCTTAATTTCACTGATGTCATCAAAGAGTTTGCAAGTAAGAAAAAAATTTGACTAAGATATAATCAAGTGAACTGAGCGAATTCCCCGCAATAGATAAAACGCATTCATTGCATCGGTTTTATTTTTCATTATTATACTTCTTTTGTAGTGTTAAGCTTCAAAAAGCAAATATGTAATATTCAATTGTGAAATGGTCATTTGGCTAATTAATTATCAACCTAAAACCGACCTTGACACGCAGCACAGCTTTGAACCGCAACATTCACTGAGCCCTCCGGTAACACCCATTGAACCCTCCCGTAACACCCATTGACCACCCTTAACCCCCATTGAGCACTCCCGTAATAACCATTGAGCTCTACGGATATCACTTGCTATCCCTAAAGTCCTCATGGAACTTCCGCCTAGCCCTCTTACATTACCCATCTAGCCCTTTCCTATGATCCATGAAGCGCTCCAGTGCTCCTGGAATGACTTCGGAGAAGTGGTGGATGGAAATGAGAAGGGGTATTAGTTGATGGTTGTAGGAGATATGAATTGATGAATAGGCGACAAAGTGAGAGAGGGGATAAATAGAGCTTTTGGTACATCCGGAGAGAATTTTGACTAACTTTAATTTTACTTGTTTTTTTTTATTTTTTGTATAACAATCTACTCTCTGATTTTGCAGTTAAATTGCTTGATTCTTTGACTTTTTTCCCCATTTAAATTATTTGGAAATAGTGTCCAAGTGGACCTATGTTTGAATATTCCCTTTTTGACTCATTCGGTTCTTGTCCTTCACCTAAAGTTGTATTGATTTTTCTCTTCTATTTTTTAAGTTTTTAATTTTAGTGTATATTGTATCAGGTTATTTTTAAGTTGGCTTTAACTTCATTATATATTGTAGGTTTAAATTTAAATTGTATTATCTTGATTTACACTTTACGCTTTTCTTTTTTGAATGAATGTTAGTACGACTACATTAATTATTATTATATACATTTTACATTTAATGTCAACTCTAATTTATTTATAGTTTTGTTCCCTCGATTTCTAATTCAGTTTAACTATGTACATTATTAAGTTGGTATTTTTTAGTGATTAAATTATTGGGTTCTATTATAGAAATTGACGGATATTGAACATAGAAAATGTTCGAAACGTTCTTAGTAGACACGTTCAGTTTCTTAGCTCTTGCTTTAATTTTCCTGAAAAAGATGGAGTTTACAAAAGATATCTCTCTACCTACTTATATATTATGGGGTCAGATAGAAATAAACGATCTTTACCTCCCATTCTCGTCCTTTTCATTCCTGGGAAGAACAACCCCCCAACTCTTGCGCAGCAGATCGGAAATTTATTGGATTTCTTCATTAGACACATTTGGTCGTCAGTCTAAATTTATAATAATTCAAACTTAAAAAAACACCTTGGCAAACCGGATTTACCAGTAAGTCGTTTCTGTGATCCCCACTTATGCATAGGAGGATTGAGCTATTGTGAATTGTGTATAAAATTATTTTTATAATAGGAAAATTTGTGTACGTTCAAGATTTATAAGGCAAAGGGACCGGCCATTCATTCATTTTAAGTCCTGGGTATTTTTTGATTATTACAAATATTGGAGTGAGTGGGATTGTGCAAAGGAGAGCGATTGAAGTTAGATTCTGCGAGGTTTTTCGTTATGCATCCATGTTTGTTCTGACGAGGTTAGGGAGTGTAAGGACTCACAGGAGACAAATAAATGTATATATTTACTTGTTGGTTTTAGGCTCATGTGTAGGGGGATTCTTACCCTCGTATGTTGGTTCTCAGTGGACCCTTGCCTCGTTTGTCCCTTGGCAGGACCTGTTGACGCCCTTAACATTTTTTTTAATGCTGCACTTCTTCTTCTTCTTTTATTCGCCTCTTCTTTTTATCGCTCTCCTATTCATTCCCCATCCTTTTTACTGTGATATGCCATTAGTGAGCATTTAAATTGTGAGCGGGTTAGAAGATATAGTACAAAAATCCCATGGAGGTTCATAGCCTGTAGAGATACTGGGTTGATAGGTTGACGCTTTGGTTGTGTTTGAGTTATTATGTCTGGTAGTTCAATGGTAGAGCATCTGGCTGGCAAGCTGGAGTCCAGGTTCGATTGCCGGCGAGGATAATTCTTTTTTTTTACCGAGCGTTTTTTCTGTCTTCTCAATATGGATTCCTTCATTGTGCCGTCTTATGTTCTCTTTGATCTCTGTGCCTTCCAATGACACTCCGGACAATTCTGGCTCCCTAGCTGGAAGAGGTGGGGCCGGCGGTGTCCTCACTACTTGAGGCGCCACTGGTCACTAGCTAAACTTTTAAAATACCTGTCTGACTTATTCCCTCCGACTACATCTCATCTTTCCCTTATTTCTCCTTACTTTTGTTCTAATAGTACAACTTCAAGGGGAAAATTTCCATGCTGAAGGATACTTTGGTCATTGGGCTAAAGAATTGGCTCACAGTGGAACCACGACAGTTCCGCCCTCACCCGATGCATCCTTCTCAAAATGGGCAAATGGAGAAAGGTCTTTATTCATATATTCATTTTACTATCCTGAGTCTCCATGCCCAATGATGAAAACAAACGAAAATGTTGGCTTCAAATTAGCTTCTGACGCAGCTTTCCTAGGAACAACGGTACACACTAAATCAACTCTCTCACTTAGAAAACTGGAGTAGGGTTAAACTTACAAGCTCCACCCTTCCTTAGCGCCCTTATTACAAGAATCGGCTGCTGAGCCACCCTCCGCGGCCCAACCAACCATGCACCCTTATTTCCAAGCTTTCCCTTCCCGCTTCGTTTATTTAGTGTCCCTCAACATCTTAGCCCCAGCCCCCTTAGCATCCCTGCCCTACACCTCCGCCATTCACAAATCCCTCAAACTAGGCCGAGAAGAACGTACACCTCTAAACGTCCAATTAATATTCCCTGCCTATTTTCGAGCTAAGCCTCAATAGCGCTCTCCCACGTAATGATATTTTTCTTGTTTTAAAACCGGCCTCCACAGTAGCTTCCCTGCCCCCAAACCTGGAGTGTCTTTTTCAGGCCTGCCGCAGGAAAACCTTTATATAGAAGTTTGATGTCTGGCCCCAGTCGAATGGGTCCTTACTCCGCAAGTCCCATTTGGATGAGTCCACGGACTCTCTCCTCACCCTTCGAGAGTTAATGGGATCTGCAATCTCCGTGAGACAGCATCCCTCCTTTAACTGCTGTCAAGGCACCATTTTTGCCAAAGCCATTCGTGTCATACCTGTAGAGGATCTCTTAGAAGACTAGTCTCCTCGGAGATTCACAGGGGTCCACTGCTTCCAACAGAAGGTCGGCAATAAAATAGTACCTACCATCAGGCTGCTACTTATCTGCAGATTCTTGGTTCCATCCCCCTACATTTCCTGAGGAACAGATGACTCTCGGAGCTGTTGATTCGGTATCCGCCCATACTTACTACCCACCATCCACCTGTTGCTTTAAACGCAACAAGTTCATGCACGTTAACTCTACCTGTCGAGCGACGTGTCTCTGTGCCCGAAATGTGGCTCTGCGTCCGACCCTCTTCCTTGCAGAGCAAACCCACATTGATCGAATAGCTCTGGGAAACACGCAGCCTTTTCACACGACGGCCCTGGAAAAAAAATTCAAGGTGGATGTGCAATCTGTCGGGTACTCTGCTTTTCTGTGTGGTCGAGAGTCGCGGGAGGAGGTCCATGCCAGCCACGGGTCTTCATGCTCTTATACAAACGCCTTCTCCCACCCTGACCCAACCAAATTATCTACTTGCCCGTCGATCTTTACCCCCCTAAACCCGCTAACTCGTTTGCGGTACTTAAGGATAACTTCAGTACCGAAGTATAGCTACCACACGGTTTACTCCAATCCAGCCGTCAACGGGGTTTAAGACGGGAGCTTCTCCCGTCTTAAACCCCATGACCGGCGTAGGAACTGCGCTTCCCCTTCAGATATGGAAACCAGTCTCCTAAGTTACCCCCCTCATGCTCAAAGTAAATTTTCCACGTCGCCCTTCTCGAAGGTTTTGTTACCTTAAACGTCACATCCTACGCCCATGGACAACGTAACTGTGGCAGAGGTGCATGCACCACACTGTTTAACCCTCAAGATCTCATTCCTCTCAGTCGAAGAAGAATAGAAGAATCTCTTCATCTCTTTGCCGCTCCTTTCCCACATTACTCGCTCTCCTCCCAAATCCGCCCCCTTCCCATCACAAATCATATCAACAATATCCCAATCCAAAACCCAACTCCCCAAGTCCCTCTAAAAAAACCCTACAGGCTCACCCACAGAACTAAATCCTTCTCCAGAACTTCGCATATCTTACCACTAACCCTAAATCTATTGCCCCCCTCCCCCCCGGACTCTATTCGCAGGGCCCCCCAACAAGCACCATTCTCTACTGTCCCTACCCCCATATCCCTAACTTGTCTGCCCATTCCTCCATCTCATGATTCTTTCCGGCTTCCCTGGCATTGCCCCCCCCCCTCCCTGTCTCATACCGCACGCCCCTCTGTCTTGACCACCACGGACCCCTCACTCCGGAATACTAGGCTAGCTAGAGACTTAGGATCTCTTAGTTTTCATTCCAGGCAACCAATTCCTGGTCTTGTGTACAAATCTTAACCATTATTTTCAATTCTGCTTTCCCTCTCAACTCTTCTATAGTATTCTATTGGAATTGCCCTGGCCTACTGGCAACAAATTGCAGGATTCAATAGGCCTATCGAAAACCTCCACAAAATGGACGCGCGGTGATCCAATTAAATCCAAGCATACTCCACACATATAAAATAATACGTCTAAACTTGGAATAAGTAAATGAGAATGTATAGATTAATTTGCATCTATGAATTTGAATACAAAGAATAAGGAAAGTAAATATATTCGTTAATGTATGTATATATATATATATATATATATATATATATATATATATATATATATATATATATATATATATATAAGGCAAGCAGCCGTTAGAAGTGCACGCGAGACACACTATTGTGCGAACGTGCGAAAGGTCAGAGACAACGGTGTCAATAAGACAACGCACAAACAAACAGTTCGCGTCTCAGAATAGATTTATCAAAAGACAAGTCTAAGAAGCACCTGGGTAAATACACCCCGTTGATCAAAAGGAATTGTATCATAAAGCTGCGACAGGTGTATCTTGTTTTATAGATAAAACTTTGGATATATAAGTAATTCGACATACACAACTTTCGGTAGCTCCACCTTAGAGGTGGAAGTCAATGAACTCGACAACTGAAGCTCATCTCACGTATGATTCTAGGACACGCCCTCTAGAAAATAAGCATATATATATATATATATATATATATATATATATATATATATATATATATATATATATATATATATAGATATAGTCGGAGCAGCTCAGTTAGAATGATTATTGTATTAAGATTATTAGACTACTGTCGTTGAGAAGATTATCTCCTTCACCCTTTTAAATTCACCAAGTCTTGTCTCTCCAGAATTTAATACTTCGCGTTGAATATATATAGACTGCTAGTCGCCCGCAAAGTAACTTCGCAAAGTATATTTTTGCAACGTTCTTCTTTACCTCGAACACAGTGATGAAATCATCTTTGGAGTCAGATACTTAATTCACCTTGATATAAGTTGGGTACCTTCATAAATTGATAACCAACACCAACACCTATATGCTGACTGGGAGAACATTATTTCCCTTTTAACCTCCTATCAACCTGTAGGAACTAATCCAGGTTGGCCGCAAGATCCCTAGGATCTCCCCACAGCTGTCCTTCCTCTGACTTTATCCGTAACTTAATTCCCCGGGTTCTCCAATCATGAATGAGCTTTCCTTCTCCTGCTTGAACTCTGTGTCACCCACCTGGTGTCTGGTGCCGGGTTCGTGGTGTTATCGGCTAGCCCGCCCCAAGGTCTCCACATGCCATTAAAAATGCGATTCGCTATTGTTCAAAGAACGATTAGTTGCTGAGAGGCTTGCCCTCCACTTCGCCGCAATTTATAAATCCTCAGAGAGCTCATTCTGGGCCCCTTTCCCACCCTCAGAGACGAGGATTACGATCGCCTCCTCTCCATAACTGCAACACATCCTTTCCTTAAGTCGAGTTACTGCCCCCGACGAATTTCATTCTGCCTCATCCAACACCCCGTATGGACGCTTCACTTCCTTCTAGATCTTTATAATCGAATCTGGATTGAGGGCAGTTTCCCTTCTACCCAGCTCAAGACTATTGTATTGCCAGTCATCAAGCCAGCCTCCGATCCCTCCACCATCTAGTCTTACTGTTCCATAGACATGACTTGCTGTTATCCAAGATCATAGAGAGAAAGGTAGCCACGCGCCTTTCATTTCATGCCGAATCCCGTTCCCTTTTCCTTGACTGGCAGGCTGTCTTCCGTCAATTTCGCACTGTTCACGACCACATTCTCCAATTTTACCACAACTTCCAGGGTGCATTTTGGCGGGGTAGTATCAGGCTGGTTCTATTTTTTTTTTTTAATCTCCTAAGTCTATGACACTACCCAGCGACCTGAACTGGTTCCCAGTCTACATTCTGTAGAACACGGGTTTCTGCCCACCTTCATCTCGCAATTCATGCGCGAACGTTTCTTCCAGGTTCTCTCTAATCAATGCTCTTTGCGCAGTAGTGCATTCCCCGGGGATCAGTCCTAACCTAAGCGTGTTCTTCTCCTTCGTGGTGAACACGATCTTCGCTCCTCGTTCCATTAGTAGCTCACTATGTTGATGATCTGGTGATCTACTAGTGCAGCACATCTCTCCGTACGGACGCCAGGCAAATTCAAGTTGCCATCGCTGAGGCCGGCTTCAGAGATTTACCTTCTTCCCTTAAAAATCTCTCTACATCCTCTACGCTCCCATTGCTACTGACTTCACATCGTTGCCTATTTCTCGATTCTATGCCGCCGACGCAGTTGGTGTTTCCTTGATCTCATCCTCGACAAGAATTTTCGTGGAATCTTCACGTCTCCTACCTAGTTTGCCGCCATCCAGTCCACTCTCTACTTCCTGAGCAATCTCCCACTGTACATAGGGTGCCAACCATGGCACTTTACCTCTCTAAAGCCGGCTAGGATTCGTTGGTGAGTTCCTTAGCTATGCAAGCGCTCAGGCTCAAAACAGACACACCTTGACAAATGGTTCCCATTTCATCCACAGCTCGTCCGCTGCCAGCATGGTGGAGACGGTTGCTGGTTGCCCCTCTCCATTCGAGGTGTTCGTCATACTCGGTATAGTTGTACAGAGTATTCGTTGTTTTGCGGCTTTCGAAGTACGATTTCTGACCTATCCCACCACCACCTTCTTATGCGAGAGATGCCACACCTCTTACAAGAGTTTTCGGTACGATTATTACCTTCTGCTGGGTGCCCTTCCAAGTTGGAGTGCCCCGCAAAGAAACAACTGACCAAGTTACCTGGTCAGCCTCCCTTCCAGCATACACAATCCCCCTACCTTTTAACGATCTTATCCCACAATGGCTTATTCTCTCAAACTCTGCCCCTCACCGAACAGCTGTATTAATCCATTTCTCGGGTACTAGGTCTCATACTTCCACCGATCATGTCAAAAAAAGTGGCGTTGGCTGCCTGTCTGGGTCATTCCAGGCTAAATTATGTCCCGAAATCCATCGCTACCACTGCAACCTGGAGGACCAGATTCAGTTTCCTATGTACTTCACCCCCCGCCCCGTCAGTGTTTCGTTCCTCTCATAATATTGTACCCCCAATATGGACATCTACATCTGATCCTGGTTAACCTCACCTCCCCTTTCTGATTATCTGCAAATTACATTTTTTCCATCCTCACTGGAACCCATCTACTTTCTCCGATAGTCTCACTTGTCCGCATCACTCTCCTGCCCGCCCCCCCTCTTCCTTTTTCCTTGATTCTAGCCAGCTTCGCTAACTGTGACGCAACTATAGGGTCTTTCAACAAGGACGCTCGAAGCTTGGTCAGGCGATAGTGGCCATGTTGTTAAAGCGATATCTGGCAACCTCACTGTGAACTGTTCAGTAGTACTTGGCAAGTCACGATGGAAGGTTGTAGCGTTTAACAGCGTGTGAAAATCATCAAATGTTATTATCAAAATCAGTGCTCCGTTCCGCGCATTACGTGATTTCTATCCTCGCCACAGCGACGAGGCCCATTTTGGGATGAATTGATTTGTGACAAGCAAAATTGTCGGATTTGGGACGAAACAATCTACGAGATACACCAGCACCAATTGCATCCCAGCAAAGTCACCGTTTAGTGCGGATTTTAGTCTATCAGAATCATCGGTCCGTATTTTTTTGAGAACGAAGATTGGATTGCCATAACCGCCAACGGCGAGACCTACAAATCAATGGTAAGCAACTTATTGTGGCCTCAATTGGATTATATGCTTGATATGGATACTGACATGTGGTTCCAACAAGACGGCGCTACGTGCTACACTGCGCACGCGACGATAGTCATTTCAGGGCAGGGTCATCTCGCGCGACGGCGACGTCAACTGTCCGCCGATATCATGCGATTTAACGCCATTAGACTACTTTCTTTGGGGCTACTTTAAATCACAGGTCTATTCGAATAATCCGCAAACAGTTGATGTCCCTAAAAGTCAACATAACGAACACCACCCAGCAAGATTTATGCGACAGTAATCGAAAATTGGGCCTCCCGAATACGTTCCACCAAGCGAAGACGCGGCGGACATTTGAACGACGTCATATTCCACACTTAATGCCATAAAATGTACTTTCAAATTTAAAATAAATTGAGTGCATATATCACACACTTGTTTTATTTACATTTAAAAATCGAGCGAGCTTATTGAAAGACCCTTTATGTCAATCGCCCCCTCCCATTAAATAAAAATCTTCCTTGGCGCTGATGGAACACGTCCTTGGGGCAACAAACGAATAATCAAGAACCTTTCTAAGTAGATTGTGTCAAAGACGTCCGAGGGGCGTCTCAACGAGGCACCGCAACCTCATCGTGTTACCTCTTCCCTTATTTTGTTTCTCTTTAGAATTGCCTCTTCACCCGATGCCGGACGGGCCATTCTTGGCGTCCGGAAAGGAGAGGAACCCCTAGTGCTCTTTTTTAGGAGGGCAGGGAATGCACCCTCTCCCCCCCCCCCTAAGAGAGGGCACCGAGGCCGGACAGGCCAAGCTCAGCTATATCCTTCTCCGAAATGAGAAAGAATCTCGCTCCTCGTGCGGTCCCATCAAAGGGACTATGCTCTTCTTGAGCCCTCAGGATCCTTTGTTGTCCAAGGAGGCTTTGGCCTAAGAGCGAACATAGGCACCAGGGTTTCATACAGAGTCGTTGTTCACTTACTAGGAAGAAACTACCATGAGGGGCGAGCGCACCCTGCCAGCTTCGGTTCGGAAAGGGTATCCATCTTACCATCCCCCGTGGTGTCGGGGATCACGATCGGCAACTTATTATGCCTGTGAAAAGTAAATGTTTGGGGTCAGCAAAGCAACCTTCATCTGGAAAGAATAGGGTAGGTACGCCGTCCCAAACAAGGTTACGATATACTGGTCTAATAAGAGGGACGGCACGGCTCAATGGACTCCACTACTCCTTGCGCCTACAAGGTGGGGGTTTGCTTTATCGAGCCACTACCACCGAGAGTTCAATTCTGGGCCGCCTGCCGTCTTGGAAGGCCGCGCGAAAGATAAAAGCTGCTCTAAATGTGATCGTCCGAGGGAGACTACAAGGAAGAGGTAAACCATCTCACCCCTAAAACACAAGAGCTGGAAGCACCCTGAGAAAGCACAGAGGGTGGCTCGATGAGAGATAAAGAGGAAATCCCTTTAACAATAGGGTGCGGTGAGAGGGAAGCCCCTACAATAGTCGAAGGAGTGTCGTTGAGTTCCTCGATCACTCTATTTGCTACCTCACGAGAATTCCAAATGTTTGGGACCAATCCCGTCTAATTTTCGGACATTTCAGTGCTCCACTCCTGGGTAGGTTAATGCAAGATGCTCGCGCCTGCGAAATGGCACCCACCCACCAGAAGTTACCGAGTGGAGGGTTGCAGCGACTAATTAGGGAACCAGAGTGGACCCCTAACTAAGTCGTACATGACACCAAAATCTGAAGATCTGCTGTGGAAAAGACAGACTGGACGCCAACAACGTCCGTCCCCATAAACAGTAGTCTTATGGCTCCGAGAACGGCCGCAAGGAGGTGGTCAGCCCATTAGGCATAGGAAGTGGGTCATTGGGGCAAAACCGACCTCTTCCGATTAATTACGTCCCAACACCCAAGACCCCTCATGTCCTGGTCTCTTGCAACCTGCGAGCGTTGTTTATAGAGGTCTCAAAGCCTTTCTGGTCGAATGGGGTAGCTAGTGAGGACTTGAAACATAGAGAAAAGGAGGAGATTCTCAGCGAAAAAAGTGGATGCATAGAAAGAAAGGGGGAACGAACCAGTGAGCCAAGACTTCCCTAATAGCACTAAGGCCGAAAGGAAGTGCCACTCC
Organism: Ceratothoa steindachneri; assembly: GCA_963969495.1. Lineage (NCBI taxonomy): Eukaryota > Metazoa > Arthropoda > Malacostraca > Isopoda > Cymothoidae > Ceratothoa > Ceratothoa steindachneri. The sequence continues at coordinate 70,988,256 of OZ018327.1, read as the reverse complement.
AGGTGTAACAGCCTACATTGGGTCTTCACATCCCCTGTGATGGCCAAACTGAGATGGATTTGGGTAGTAATCCACTTAGTCCGAGAATTATAGCAAATAAAGAAACGGCAAGTAGTGTAGGCTTTTCGGATTTAAAAAAAATCCAGTCATACGTAACACTACGACGTGACCCGACTCCCGGACAGAGTAGTGGCTGAAAGGTAAAAATGATAATCAAATATTAATTAACTTTATTAAAAGTTAGGACGAAGAGTCATGAAACATGTGCCTTTCCTAAATGTAGATAGATGAACGTCTAAACCACCACTGTTCCTCAATCCCTCTCAGCGATGGCGCTCAAATGATAATCAATTTCTTGTTCCGTTAAAGTCCTAAAATAAAAATGAATGATTTAATTTGCTACAATTTTAACTATTTTCCCTATTCTAATTTCGCTAACTTTGTGGCACAGGTACTCTTTATTTGAAGCGCCTCTCAATATGGTGCAACAGCTAAACATTGCTTGTGACACACGAGTCGCTGCAGAATTCGGACTATTCGGCGAATAAACATACCCAATGTTGCTTAACTGGACCTAACTTAGAGGCGTGTTTTAACTCGGTTTCGTTAACTATAACATTTCAACTCATGAAAGTTGATTTACACCTTCCTCCTACCCAGCTGAACTAGAACACAATAAATCACACACACTTCATTAACATAACACACTCCCAAACCAATTGCAAAATGCCCTACTTCAGAGCTTTCCCCAGACATTCAGACAGTTGAGCGACCCGAAACGAGCAAATTGCAACCCTTAAACAATACTGCATCATTAGACCCTAAGCTACAGCCAATCTAAGTAAGGACGGTTAATTAGGCCCAGGACGAAGACCTTACTTGAATCGTGGTGACTCCTTTGACACGACCCCAACTTCGACCTCGGAAGGTTTGAAATCAGCAGAAAGAACGGACATAAGGCAAGTGATCGCCATCTGGATCGTCTCGTCGTACCCAATAGTCGTCTTTTTTCTATATCTGAAAGAAAAAGAATCTCATCAAAGTCACATCATAAGGTAATGGTCACAAAAAAGCGAAAATCAACACCCCAAGAGTAGATAGAATCCAATAAATCTTACCCTTTGCTAGAGGTCTACTACATATTCCGGTTCGACAATGACTGTGATAGAACGGGTTGAGGACGCTTAATTTGAACCTCTATCACATGTTATTTAAAACCACGATGCTACCCACGTGCATCTTCGCTTTGAAGCCTGGGGCCTTATCGCAGCCACCTGAGTCAATGTTTAAACAAGGAGGTTTATCTTCCCCCGTTCGCCCCATGCGCCGACCTCGCCAGATTGAGTTAGGCTTATGGGCAGATAAGGCATTGTTCTCAGGCTCGGCTGTGCATTCCCTCGAAGCTCCCACTCCATTGTCCCCCAAGCCAAGGAGATGTCCCGGCTATTTATATGGAAACTTAACCACTAAGATTCAGATTGGAGATCCAGATTTTCGTCGCGAAACATCACTACGACCCACTCTCACCTTGTGCGCCAAGGGACCTCAACCTCGAGATTCACCATCACTTGTCCAGAAGAAGGACAATATCCCTTGAGTGCCAAGGTTCGAGCCTTCGTGACGCCAAGTCCACAAGGCTTCCCCTGTTGTTCAGGAAGAGAACAACGTAAGAACAGCCATTGTTAGTTCGAGCCCGTTGACAAGAAACGGTTCTCACCCCCCCCCCCCCCCCCGTTGTTCAGAAGAGTTCGTTTGAGCCCGTTCGCCAAGAAACGGTTCTCACCCTTCCCCCTTGTTGTTCAGAAGAGAACATTAGAACAGCCATTGTTCTCGAGACCGTAGACAAGAGACGGTTCTCACCCCCCGTTGTTCAGAAGAGAACAACGTAGAACATCCATTGTTCTTCAAGCCGTTCGTCAAGAAACGGTTCTCATTCCCAAGACGCCACGTCAAGATCATTTAATTCCCCCCCCCCTTCGGCTGGAACTCGCCAGCGGACCGAAAATTCCTTCACATCGCCTTCCTCTGCACAACAAGTATAATTACGTAAGCCGAACGTTACCTTTGAGTATTTAACCCTTTTTGTCAACTCTATCCTGTGCTTTAAATGGTTTAGCGAACCATCCCATCCCTTTAACTTTATATTCGTTTTACCTTTTTAAATCTCTTAATCCTCGGATTAGTTAGATTTCCCACGACCCTTTCCAATTCTCTGTTTATGTCAATATTTTCCGTTTTGTGTGTTGTTGATAGTTTTTATTAATAAAACTCTATTTTATTAATGATAGCAATATTATTATCCTTGAGCTCAGTTCCACTTCTTAAGCATATCGAAGATACATAATATCGGCCAGCCTAGACATCCACGCACTCTAAAGATAATTAAATAAGTTCCCTCAACGAATAGTTATATATGGTATATCGTCGAGAGTCCATTCTATGACAATGACCTTTCGACCTGAAGGCTTTGGTTGGCCAAGGCAGCCAGTTATAGATAACGAAACCTTCGAAAGAGAAAATGGAACGAACTTCAGGTCGTGCCTTGACAGCTCAGACAGCGCTGTTGAATTTCTAAATCAGAGTCTAAGTGTGGATTCCTGATATCCGAGGATGTGTAGCCTAAGTCATTAATCCACCAACATGTTCACATGAATTAACTGGGTACAAATGAATTCAAGACCCCAACATCTACCAGTTTCCCACAAAGAGGAATCAGCGTGCCTCAACGCAACTAAAACTATCCACACCTCCACCTTCTCTTCCCTATTAAGTACAAGCCATCCATCAATTTATCTAGTGAAGGTACTTCATCATGAAGAGGTGCTATGATGTAGCATCTCATCCAGTCTGGGTTCATCCCTGAGCCAGAGGCCCCTAGCAGGGCCCCCTCATTCATCTTTTGAACAAATGCTTCATTCGGTGCTTTGTTACATTGTTTAATCACTAGTACCACTTTCCTTTTCATCTCCCAGTACATTCAACCGCATTACCTTAACATTCAGCATTTTGCTTCCTCTTTCTAGTTCAGGCACACAAACACACAGCCCTGTGCCTAGTATCATTTCCTTGCAATTTTTTCCACATTTCATCTATATTCATGCTCTTTTATTTCTTTTCTTCCACTCTCAAGCATTCTCACATACTCTCTCCATTCCTTTGATTCTTCCCTCCCTTCCACCTTCTTCATCAATAGACCAACCCTTACATAGCACAATCATGTAAGCACATAGTGCCATACTTATAACTCAGAGCTTTTAGATCAAATACATCCTGCAGCACATTCTTTATGGCTAGGCACAGATCAATCAGACTGATAACTTCTCTTCTCCTAAAGCCCAATACATGTGTATTTATGCACATTCTTGTGCTGAAATAACCTAGGCACCTTATCTCCATTTTCATTCTATCCAGGTCTACAAAAAGCTCCAGTTATCCCCTCTCAAATTCTTCCATCCATTCAAATCAGTTTTATCTCTGATAACCATCAATCCATTCCCAATTTCGTCCACCACTCGTCCCAAGTCATTCCAGAAGCTCTCTTTCTTAGGTTAACTTCTATCATTACAGAGTCCATGCACTACAACCACACACAGTCACACCCATCAAATCTCAAACTTCAACATCATACTTCTCAAACTCACAGATTCATAACTAACCATTACATCAGGCGATTCTTCACTCAAAAGTACTGCCACACCCTCTTTAGGCCTATAATCTGATTGCACACAAACTCTTCATTCCCTTTAGTGTTCCTCTCACAGAGCAAGCATCTGCAAACCTTCCTTTTTAAAGACTAACGCTCCCCTCTTTCCCACATCACGAATACCCATCACATTCCATGCACGTAAACAGTTGCCCACATTGACGCGAATTAGGGGACCTGACTGGATGGGGGTCTCAACAGACCCACGCATTACCATCATTACATGACGCATTCGTAGGATGAGGCTTCGGGACTGTGGCTTCCCAGGCCAGTAGCCAATATCTGGGATTAGTCGCCTCTTATGACAAGCGCTGAGGACGGTATGGGTAGTCTTTCTTTCTGCCAGACATACAGTCAGTACAATTATCTTCATACATATTTAATCCATACTACTACTATGTTGCCACATCCATCCACTTGAGAAAGAGATCTCACCCATAGGATGCTGCAAGTCACATAAAAACCAGGACATTCACTGGTGAGCCTGAAGTTACCAAAAGCTGGTCTTCGGAGGGGAGCGAAAGGTGTCTGGGTAGTATATCGTTTGTTTGTTTTTCACACTAAACAGCGATTGTGAAACCCTCGATACCCATGGGAGGGCACCCCTTCCACATGAGGGATAAATGGATGAGTAGCCCATCCACAGGGTTCAAGAACAGTAGAGTGGATATTTTGGCTGAAAAGAGGGGGGGAGGGGGTAAGCACAGTGCATCCACCACTAGGTCGCGAGTTCATTACGATGCGGAAGTTTTGTATCCACGCTTGGTGAGATTGAAGTTGATGGCATAAATCTAAAGTGTGTATGAGAGCTACTATTTAGTCTCCCTATAACCTTAGCCAAACTTATTTTCAATTAAAAGTTTCTTTTCTTTTTATTAATTCACCCAATGAATCCCAAATTTGGGAGAAAGATACTCACTTCTTTTCAAGGAAGCTGTTTACCTCTGTCTGCTTGACACCAGCACCGCAGGCCTTAGCACCACAGAAGTAGCCTGCAGGGTCAGTCTTATAGACACATGGGCCAAACTCGTCATCGTATCCAATCAAAATCATACCTAAAGGGGAAGAGGGCTGAGAATTAAAGGAAACCAACACCAACCTTCTCCAAAACTCAGCTACCTACATTCAGAAGTGAAAGAAATTGCCCCAAGCACAATGGACAAGCAGTGGTCTAGCAAACACACTCGTCCAGGTACCGGGACAGGTAGGGAGAGCCTAAGAAAGCTTAACATGTTAGATAGACAAAAACAGTAAAACAGACTCTGTCATCCAGGATATTTGGGTAAAGACAAATGATATCCTATGTGAGATCAAAGATGCACCAAAGAAGTAGCAAATGCATTCAGGAAAGGCAAAATGTTTACAGAAAGAAGGAATTACCGAAACAATAATAGGGAGAAGTAAGGATTGGATATATAACAGAAACAAACTTCATAAGTTTTAACTTCCAATAATTTCAAAACAACAATTTTAAAATGGTGTGAAATACAACAAAGACGTTTTAAATGTATAAAATTATTACACTATTAAGCCACAATTAATTAAGCAAAGGAAAATGAAAATTTTGCCAGCTTAAATAATCTTGTACATGGATGGCTAGATATTTTAGACATTGCCATTATAAAAAAAAGGAAAATTCAATTACTTACTACAACCGAGTGGCCTCATCTCCGCATTTTGTGTATACACTTGATTGATATCAGCTATTCTTTTACACAGGACATCAATAGGAATTTCATACCCATACTTGTATTTGAAATTATTGGCTTCATGTTGGGCTACCATTACCTGGTATCGGGAATCAGCTGAAAAAAGACAATGATATGAAACAAGATGGAATCTCTGCCAGGAAGTTTCTCAGGATCTGCAAAGAAAGTGAAGATGGAGGAAGGCCTTGGGGGTGGGAGAGGTTAGGGGCTGGAGGGCAGATTGCGGCTGTTAGGGGTTGGAGGGCAGACTGCAGGTGTTAGGGGCTGGAGGGCAGACTGGAGGTGTTAGGGGGTGGAGGGCAGAGTGCGGTTGTTAGGGGGTGGAGGGCAGAGTGCGGTTGTTAGGGGGTGGAGGGCAGAGTGCGGTTGTTAGGGGATGGAGGGCAGAGTGCAGGTGTTTGGGGCTGGAGGGCAGACTATAGGTGTTAGGGGGTGGAGGGCAGAGTGCGGGTGTTAGGGGGTGGAGGGCAGAGTGCGGGTGTTAGGGGGTGGAGGGCAGAGTGCGGGTGTTAGGGGGTGGAGGGCAGAGTGCGGGTGTTAGGGGGTGGAGGGCAGAGTGCGGGTGTTAGGGGGTGGAGGGCAGAGTGCGGGTGTTAGGGGGTGGAGGGCAGAGTGCGGGTGTTAGGGGGTGGAGGGCAGAGTGCGGGTGTTAGGGGGTGGAGGGCAGAGTATGGGTGTTAAGGGCTGGAGGGCAGAGTGTGGGTGTTAGGGGCTGGAGGACAGACTGCAGATGTTAGGTCAGCGAGGGGAAACAAACTTCCAGATGTGTCACTTGACATCTCCTCTTGCAGTGCATTTAAAGGTGGATAGGGAAAAAGAAAGATGGGAAGCAGTAGAAAGAGAAAAGGGGTGGGAGAATGCCAATATATTTAAAACCTTAAATGGAGCCAGGAAGGAGAGGTGAAACAGACCCCTACCTCACCCTTCCAGGCCCAACCAGGGATAAATAGATGAAAGACACCAGCGTTGAAAATAAGTGCAATGAGAGTGGAAAAAAAAAGTGTTTTTTTTTTAAAGCCCATCTATGGACTGCCTACTTGGGCATAAGTCGCTGTACTCGACCCAGCCTATTGCTAGGCTATATTAAAAAACAATGATAAAAAATTACAAAGGCTAAAAAAAATCATTAAAAAAACACAAAAAGGCAATAAAGAAGCATGCTCTGGTATCAGGGCTTGCTCCCCCCACCCCAGGTTCATTGCCAAGCAGCCCAGAGAACTACCCATATTGCTGCCATGTAATGGGTGTGAGGAAGAGCAAAACGCTGGTCTGGTCGCTCAGTCATCATGGACTCTTTGGCACCCGCAATTCCTACACATCCAGGAAACCCAGCAGAAGATAATCTCAATATCCACCCCGCTCACCAAAACTGTGGTCACCGATACCGCAAACTAAGGAATACGGAGATTTGTAGAGGGGGCAAAATTAAAAAGTTTAGAAGGAATAAAGCACAAGTAGATTCAACTAATTTGAGCATGATGAGGTACTGGGGTGGTGTAGGGGTGGTGAGGGGCATGCCACTCCTCCACACAATACATGTATGTTTGTTTTTAAGCCTTCATCTGGTAACTGCCACCAAGGGCATACGTCACTGTAATTAAGTTTCGGTCTAATATTAGGCTACATATACGAAAATACAAAACAAATCAATAAAAACAAAAAAACAAAAACCAAGCAAGAAGTAAGCCCACGCCGGTGTTAGGGTATGCCCCCCCCCCCCTGGGCAACCAACAACAAAGTCAAATAAAATAGAGGGGTGTTACCTCCTCCAAAAGTCAGATAAAGACTGTGCATGGACCCATCCCAAGTCAAGATGCTTGAGATCAACCACGCTAACATAATGGAGTCATTGCGGTAAGGTGCAGGGAAGTGCTCCATCAAATGGTGCTCGAAACTGCGAGTGAGCCCAATTCGAAGATGACAAAGCGACCTGAAGCCACCCCAGCATTAAGGGGTAGGTCAATGGGAACAGTCGCAGCACAATAGCATGCAACTTTAAGTTCTCCTCAGGCATCTCCCATCCTCTTTGTCAAGGAGGTCTGAAAAGGTGCCCTGATATCAGTCATATAGTCGGTGTGAGGAAGAGTGAAATGCTGGTCTGGTTGCTCAGTAGTCACAGACATCTTAGCGCCCTCATCTCCCACAAGTACAGGAACCCAGAGGATTATAATCTCAACATCCACTCAGCTCGCACCACCTGGGGCACCATGGATACTGAGAACCAGGGTGTGTGGAGATTGCAATGCGCCGAGAGCACTCAGGGGTCTTTGTGAGTCAATAAAAATCATAATGCAGTCTCTGAACTAGGAATGACGCATTATCTGCTATAGCAAACAGTGTATTACAACAGGCTCAGCCATGAAGACATGCAGCACCTGGTAGAGCCCCAATGAGTTCAAGTCACCCTCCTGGGTCTTGGGAACCATTCATGTACACTAGCACGGGTCCAGGATGATACAAGTGTGTTCCAAAAAGGCAGAAAGCAATACTCACAGGGCTGTGGAAGCTTTGGGAATAGAGGAATAGTGGTGACAAAGAGTCAGAGTGGCCTCTTGGGCAGAACCAGACAGAAAGCAACAGTCATGAGGTGGATAGAGTCCACCTTCTACAGTACATGTTTGCCCATGGATGCATAAAACTTGAATCTGTTATCAAGCTTCAAACAAACAAAGGACCGGCATAAAAGTAAGGCCATCAGCACCCAAAGTGCTAAACATCAAGGAATAAAGATTGTCCATGGTGTGGGTACAAGAGACCCTAAGACTGAGAATATGAGCCTCCCAGGTAAGGAATCGGTCAAAAACAAGACCAAGGTAAAGGTGCAAATCCACCACTTACAGGTCAAGCCCATTTAGGAACAAGTCTGGGTGGAAATGTGGATGGTGGCAGAAGTTCACTGCCTTACTCCTGCCCAAGGAAAACAAAAACCTGTAAGCTTCAGAATAGTGAGAGATGGGGTTCAATGCTTGTTGGAGTCAATGCTCCATAGTTGGCATCTGGGTTCACCGAAGAGATACTGTTGATGATCAAGGCAAAGAGTGTGATGACATTAATGACACTTCCCTGCAGGATATGCCCTCTTCCTGCTCCAATGGGCTGAAGAGGGCTCCCCACCCACCTTTAAATTTGACAATCTTGCAGAAATTAAGAATTAATGATTCAGGGGTGTCCCCTCGCCTAGATTGTGTGGAGTCTCCATGATACCAAATCCCAATGTTGGATCATAGGCCTTATCCAGATCAAAAAACACTGTGGCGTAGTGCTGCTTACATTTTTTTAATTTTTTTTTTTATTAGAGCTCATCTAGCGACTGCCTAAATGGGCATTAGTCACTGTATTAAAACTGGCCTAGTTCTAGGCTACTTTAAAATAAAATTAAACAAAGAAAAAAAAAACACCCTAAATGGGAAAAGGAAAAAAACAAAAACAAAACAAAACAAACCCTGCTTAAATAATAGGGAGAAGGCCGGCCTCCCCCAAGAAATCAATAAGTCCACCAGTCGATGTGCACGCACTCATCCCGAGTACAAGGGACAGGCGGTAGCGACCCCGCCCATCCCGGTACCGGGACAGGTGTCGTGTGCGAAGATCACCCAGACTGGGACATTCGACAAGAATGTGGCGAACAGTCTGGGGGACGACGCAGTCGTTGCAATAGGGCGCAGGCGAGCGCTCCATCAAATAGCGATGCGTCACACGTGTGCCCGATTCGGAGACGACAGAAAGCAACCTGAAGCCGCCGCGGCATTGGGGGATAGGTCCATGGGAACAGTCGCGGCGCAATGGAACGCAACTTTAAGTTCCCTTCGACCGTCTCCCATCTTCTTTGCCAAGCAGTCCGAAGAGCTGCCCGTATTCCTGCCATGTATTCAGTGTGAGGAAGAGCGAAACGCTGGTCCGGTCGCAGAGTCCTCGCGGACTCTTTGGCGCGGTTGCTGCTTACAAAGGAAGGACCCACAGACAGCATTTTGCAGTCAGAGCAGAGCATCTGATGTATAGTGAAACTTACAGAAACTGCACTGTGCAGAAGACAGGTGGGCTCCGCTGTCCAGGAAAAGGCTAATCTAAAATTTACCAATTTTTCCATCAACTTGCGCACATAGATTAGAGAAATTGGGCGGAAACCAGCCAGGGTAGAGTGATCTCTCTCCTGTTTTTTGAAAAGTGTGCACAGTCAACATTCGTCAGAGGGTACTTTCTGTCCAAAAAAACCTGTGGAACAAATCTAGTAGAAATGCCATTTCTCAGAAACATAGCCGTTGAAGCATGGCATACAGGAAATTGTCTGGACAAAGGGTAGTGTCCATGCAGGAAGCAAGAGCAAAATACAACTCACTATGTAAACCTGTTATTGAAGGGTTCTCCACTTCTGGCGGTAAAGTCCAGTAAGCAGCTTTCAGTGACATTACGATGTGCATTAAATGCTGGAGGAGAAGCATCTCAATTAGAAAATGTCAAGAAAGCAGCCATGCAAGATAGCCACGAATGCGGAAGCTGTTCTTGAAGTCCAGTTCTGCTGGAGAATGGGCGGGAGGACCAGCAAGAACTTGCCCTGTATCCTTTTGACTCACCTCCACACTTCGGCAAGAGGGAGCTTCCCATTAAATGAAGACACTTTGCCAGGAAGAGCAATGGGCATGCTTTGAAATATATCAGAACCTAGCCCTAGCTCAAAGAAATTTGCCAACAATGAAATCATTCGGGTAATGCTTATAGCACATGTAGGCATATCACTTCTGCCTGTGAGCCTTCTCAGACTTTGCCAAAAACCAAGGAAGCAGATAGCGTGCAAAATTAGAAGACATTCTAGGAATATTGGTTTTTCATTACCCTCTTAGATTTTCATGAAATTTTGTTTACTTATAATGCTCAATAATACAAATCCAATGGTATGCTTCTCACTACTGTATGCCAAACTGCTCCTGAGATAGAATTCTCTAAAGTTGAACCTTACTTAGCAAAAAATACAAAAATAATGATTTTAAGGATTGAGAGATGTCTATTGTATTTATATTATTGTTAACATCTACATTTACAAACATCTTTTCTTTTCTGTATTTTATTTTCAACTTGGTTCTTTTACTAAATTAGTATATGTATCTTATAGAAATATTAAGGAACATTGGATAAGATTAAAAGAATTTACAATGATTTTTGAATGAAAGTCTTTTTGGTGAACATCATGCTTTGAAAGAACTGAATGAAATTAAAATAAAAAAAATTTGCAGGTATTGATCATAGTTAAAGCATTATTCATTTCTGATTTTGTCAAGATGTAGGTTCTGCCAGTAATGGTGATTGAGCTAAAAATCATTAGCATCAACAAGAAGATGAGGAATACATAAAGGAGTTAGCAGGGGTATGTGGGTCGAAAAAGATCAAGCTTACATCATTGGTCTCGTACTTAACCTCCAACGCACATGCAAGATATCAGTGTGCAACAGACTGTTAAACAATAACCTTTTATAGATACCAGTTGAACTGTGTTGGTTTGAAGAATAGAGTCTCTTTCCTATCTTGTTATAGTTAATCAGGGACTGGTCTCTTGCACCCTGCTCATTGATTACACTAGCCAACAAATTTTAACTGTCTCTGCTACTTGAGTAAATGTTGTTTTAACTAACTAATTTTGGTGCGCTAATTCCAAATCTGTGCTAGGATTTGTCCTAGCATGTAAGGTTCCTGAGTTATGCAACTAGGCTATATGGCTCACTTTGTCACCTTGGATCAATTAATGATATAATTATTACAGGTTTGAGAAGAATAAGATGTTTTGGGGCAAAGGTTTGCAATCAGGTCACCCTATTTGGCATTCTGTACATTATTTTGCAGACCCAGACAAGATATGTATTACATATAAAAGAGGTAGTACTCACCTAAATATAAATTTCTTGAAAAATGTTTGAAACTCTTGCACTTGTGCTTGAATGTGGATATAGGATCATCCCGTTGTAAGAACCAGCAGTAGTCACCCATCATGTTTTCGTTGAAGCGGCTTTGATACCTGCTTTCCATCATTGCGATATCTCGGTGGAACTTTTCCCCATGTTTATCACTAAAATCACCCATATTAGATGGAAAGAAATATAGATGCGAATGTAAGAAATGCATCATAAGAGACATCCAACACCCCCATTCATTGATAGGCCATTAGCATGTTGTCCACTAGTTCTTCATAGTTCAGCCCTATGATTACCAAAGAAGTTCTGCACTACATGGACAAATGAATCTCATGCTGCCAACTCAAGTAGAGTTAGTTTATTTCTGAACTCCCTGTCACGTATCAATTCTCTAATCTCCTACCCTACAAAAATGCCAGCTTTAAGTTTAGCATCAGTTTTCTTTGCACCAAATTTCTCTGAGAAGAACTAGAATCCATCAGAATCATGGGCCATTGCTTTAACAAAATTTGTGATAAGGCTAAGTTTGTATGAAGTGGTGGAAGGTAGATCTTCTGTGGATGTACCAAAAGCATGTGCTTCACATTGTATCTGCCAACTATGTGTTCTCTTTCGGCCACTTTTTGACAATATAATTATACCTATCATCACAGCTGTTCCATAGGCATAAGAAGCACATATTCTTTGTATATCCTAGCAGCAGTCCAAGAAGTAAAGAAATTACCTTTAGATAGCCACAGATATTCTACTTATGATACGAGTAATGAACACCTTCCAAAGTAAATTTCATTGAGTCATATGTCCCATCATCCAAACAATAAGTGCAACAGGAATTGAAGGTTTTATGTTACCATTGTGTAGCAACACAGCTTTGAGGCTAGCAGTGCTTGCATCGATAATTAGTCTCCATTCATCAGGTAAATGCTCATTTTCTAGCTGATTCATGAGGCCATTAACATCAGTACAGAAACAAGTACCATCTTCTTTATAGAAGGCAGCTAAGGCCTCATGGCATTTATGGAAAGTAAATATTTTTGCACCGTCCTCTAGAAGATTCCATTGCTGTAGTCTGGAGCCCAACAGTTCTGCATTCTCCTTTGACAATGACAAATCCCTGACCAAATCATTCAATCTTTCTTGATTTATCGACTGGATCTTCTTTTCCTTAGAATCATCCTCATACATTTCATCGTCATTGTTATCCTCCTCTTAAGGCGATGAATCATCATCTTTAACTGCACTAGCTGATGGAGGAACTGGGATTGGCATCTCCATATTACAGGAAACTGGTTTTATAGCTGACTTACAATCTGGATATACAATTTTTGACTTGTTCTTATTTGAGAATCCCACAATATTTGTCATACAAAAGTAGCAATCAAAAACATGATTTCTTGGCTCATGCCACACCATTGGTACAGCAAAAGGCATACCCTTCCATTCGCCATTTAACCACTCTGTAAGCCCTGTATAACACACAGTACAAGATTTGAGAAGTGCCCAGGGGTTGTATTGGTCAAAAACTTTACAACCAAAATAATAATTGTATGCAGTTTTCACTCTTTTAGCTAAATTTTTCTGCTGGTTGCTTCAACAATATCTTCCGCAGATATAACAAAAGTTGACTGGGCTATTTATACACCCTTGCCAATTCATGTTTTCAACTTAGTTCGTATATATCCTGTTATATACTTTTGTACAATCTTATTTCATTTATAAATTAATTGAGATAAATCTGAAAGAAAAATGCAATTAATCACTGTATGTAAATACTGTTTCAACACCACTATTATAATGGCTAAATTTGATGTGATAAAGGAGTGTAACACAGGAACCAAACACACACAACGCATCCTCTCACTATGGTAGCCGAAGAAACACTGCCCATATGTGTAACTAAAGAGTTTGTGTGTAACTCAGAAACCTTACATGCTAGAACAATTCTGATTACAGATTCGGAATCAGCATACTCGATTTAGTATAAATCACAAGCTAATATCCAAGTATCAAAATCATTGTTGACTAGTGTTATAGAGGTTCTAAACCATCTTTTCTGACACAGCATTAGGTAGTTGGTTAGGTTCTTAACCCCTTAACTGCGGAGCGCACAAATATGTGCATTCGTAAATTGACAAGCTATTGCGGAATGCACATATATGTGCGCCTCTGTTTCTTCTTGAGTTACACTCTGCGGAGCGCACATATTTGCTTTCTAAAGGCTGATTGGCTGATAAGTTGTACCCAGATACATCATCAATACGCTGATTGGTTAAAATAGATACCAATTCCAAATTTTTTCTCAAATTTGGAATAGGCCTTGCTATCATGGCCAAGAGAAATATGAATGATGGCGAATGTGAAGATCTATTATTTGATGATAGTGACGAGTCAAGCCTTCATCTTAGTCATTCTGATAGTGATGTGGATATAGAGCAAGTGTTAGATAATGAATCTGAGGATGACTTGCCCGACAATGATGTGACAGCAAGTGATTCCTGGAGTGCTTTGGGGCAGCTCACGATCCATTTCTATTTACGGGTAATGCTGGTTGCAAAATAAATCCAGATATAGAAGCAAGTGATGTTTTACAAATTTTTGAATCTGTAGTGAATGATAATATTATAAAATTTATTTGTGATGAGACAAACAATTTTCCGCTAAATTTATTTCTGATGCAAGTAGTGCATTGAGAATAAAAAAAAACAAAGTAGGCTTCATGATTGGAAAGATGTTTCTGTTGAGGAATTTAGGCTTTAAGGCATTCTTCTTTGTATGGGGATTATACAAGAACCAACGTTGCAATCTTATTTCTCTAGAAGTCCAATAACAAACACACCAATATTTTATTACATGATAAAGAGGGATAGATTTTTGTGGATCCTGAAACTTTTGCATTTTTTCCATAGTACTGATGCAAACAACAAACTGTATAAAATAGATGAATTGCTAAGCCTATATAAACAAGTTTTAAAGCTGTCTACATTCCTTCACGCAATGTTTCTGTCGATGAAAACCTATTGCTGTGGAAAGGAAGATTGAGTTGGAAGATGTATAGTTGTCTCAAGTGAGCAAGATTTGGGGTAGAATGTTTCATGTTCTGTGAAGCCAAAACAGGTTATGTGTATACAGGAAAGGGAACTAATATCCCTATAAATCTAGTTGATGTTGATCGGACGAACCAGAGCCACTCAACCAACATAGTCCTATCACTAATGGAAGATTTATTGGATAAAGGATACTTCTTGGGTATAGATAACTATTATTCAAGTGTATTTTTATTTGATTACTTGGCATCGCATGGAACTGATGTCATAGGTACTGTGCGGAAAAAAAGAAAAGGACTTCCAAAGGAGGTGACTTCAGCAAAGCTAAAGAAAGGAGAAATATCAGTCCGGTACCGAAATAAATTGATTCTCATGAAATGGAAAGACAGAAAAGACATTTTGATCATGAGTACTCTTCATGATGCAACAATGGAAACAATAACAACAAGAGGTGGCGTACAAAAACAGAAACCGAAAGTTTGCATTGACTACAAAGATAATATGGCAGGAGTGGATAGGAGGGATCAATTTTTGTCAGCTACAAACATTGCAAGAACTCACCTGAAGAAATATTATAAGAAAATATATCTACGATTTTTGGATATTGCTGTTAAATTCTCATGTGATTCACAAGAAACTTGGTGGCCGACTTACTTTCCTACAATTTAAATTGGAACTGATTACATCTTTATTTGCAAATTATGGCAACAGCACTGAGAAATCCAAAACTTCTGGTAGGCCTTCAAAGGTGCCCACCCAAGTTGCCTAACTGGACATCATTTTGTAGAAGATTCTCCTATGATTGGGACCAAGTGTCAAAGGAAACAATGTGTTGTATGTGCAGCACGTAAGAAAATAACTGTAGTTCAATATCATTGCAAACAATGGAATGTCTATCTTTGCCCGACGAAATGCTTCAAGGATTACCATACAAAGGCAGAGCTTTCATAAAAAATCGTGAGTACAGTAAATAATTTATGTCTCAATTTTTCATATTTTGTATAGTATTTATGAATTTGTTTGGTGATTTAGGTAGTAATACATTTGCACAATAGACAACATAATTATATAAATATAATACAAAAGTAGAAATATGCATAGAAATTACAATAGACAATTAAAATAAGTAAAATGCAAAACAATGAAAAAAGGGGAAATTCGGGAAAATAACTCTGCACAGTGATGCTGTTTTGAATGGAGAAAAACAATACTGAGAGGGAGTGAGGTGGAAGTGCAAGAACTTCCCCAAGACCAATCAAAGAGTTCAATTCAACACAGTGAAGGGACCGTCCCTAATTTGTATTCTATTCGGGTGAGAACAGTTTCTCCTGGTACCAAGGTTAAGTAGATAAAAGTTAAGGGCATAGTGGTAGAATAAAATGTAGTGCTGAGAGAGCGTGAGGGGGAAAGCGCACCACAACTTTCCAAGGCTCCATTAGAGAGTTCATGTCAACCCAGTGACAGGAAAGGATTCCCTAATTTGCCCTCAGGCCAGGAGGATGTGAAGCTCCTCCAGGTATCAAGAGGTTGAAGGGTACACATGAACAATCAATGAGAATACCTTTACTTTTGGCCTGCCTGCCACTATCCTATGAAGTGGGCGACAACAGTACATCACCATATGCCTCAGGTTGTTTAATAGTTCCCTTAATAAAGTGGAGTGTATGTTTTTGTATTTGTGCAAGGTTATGGTAGTCAAGGTGTTTTGTGTAATTTGGGTCTAATTTACATCTAGGTTACATACTAAGCTACTACTGTGCTACAATATAAAATATAAACATGGACATGACTATACAGTCCATGAGTAATTGTATTCATTAATATATCAATGATGATACCATCAGCAAATAATTAAAAAATCATAGGGACTTACCAAGCATACCAGTCATACAGCAACCAATATTTTGAGTAATTCTAAACATATGAGTGACAGTGGTAGGATCCAATAGTTTATCCTGAAAATATAAAATAGGAAAGGCAAAGAACACTGTATGAAATTACACAAATGAACAATACATTTAATTGAGTGATTAGAAATGATGAAAACTGTTTCAAAAGTCTTATGCCATGGAAGCAATAGGATGTTGATGAGAAGAGAAATAATCTTTCACATATCTGATGTGGGAATTTTATAGCAACCCCTCCGTGGTGTCATTTCCACTTTCAAATGACTGGCCAATATAAACCTCATTTTCTATTGCCCTACAGGATGGTTAAGCAGCATGCTACTTATTTACTTACTGGAATTTTCTTCTGTGTGACACATACTGCAGTATCTTCTCCTTTACAAGCCACTGATGTTAGCCCTCCTTGATTAATTGCTTTAAAAGCATATTCTGCAAAAAGAAATAATAATTGAGAAAACAAAAAAAGGAAACTGACCCCCAATTAGTCATGCCACACTTTAGCCTTATTTTGTAATGATAATTTAATATACAGGGTGCAAAAAGTAATCAGTTGCAATTTCCAACTGCTAATTTTACTTCTTTTTTTACCTTCATTGTCAGTCTTTATCTTCTTAACACGATAGCATTTTTTATTTATTATTTTGCTGAATTAATGACTATGGAAAATTTACACTCCCCTCAATTTATGCAAGATGCATACAGTCCATCTTGGAATCCAAGCTTACCAAGCTGGTGGTGCATAAGGATATTCGCTACTTTTCAGAAAAAGCAACACTCACACCAAGAAGCTGATCAACAAGTTGAAACAGCCATTGCAGCCAGATATGCTATGGTTCTTCTCCAACAAAAAGAATCAGACAAAACAGAAGATCAACTCTCAGAACAAGAGGTGGCTCCCTGTCATACCCAAAGACATGCAGATGAGATTTCCAGCAACAATCATGGTTTTTGGTAACATCATCAGGAGTGACAACATGCCATCCTACTTCTTTGAAGGGCATCAGGTCAACACTGTTGGCAACATCTGTGTTGTGAGCAAGGTGGTGAATCCCTGGGTCGACCAAGTAGCTGCAGGGAGGTTTTGCTGTGACAGCAAGAATCTGGACCTTACCACACCAGCAGGAAAACCAAGGCCTTTGTTGTCAGGGAATTTATTTGATAACACCGCACCTCACATTTGGCCACCCAATGCACCTGACTGCAACCTCCTCAAGTGCTTTGTCTGGGGCAGGAAGGAACAAGAGACCAACCTTTTTTTAAGAGCCCATTTGGTGACTGCCTGCTGGGCAAAATTCGCTGAAATCGCCTTAAAACCTAATGCTAGGCTAGATTTAAAAAAGAAAATGCAAAAGACGAAAAAACAAAAAACCAGCACTCTCTAACATTAGAAGGGAGAGGTCTGCCCCCCCACCCCTCCCCAGAACAGGAACATGCAACTTACAAGAGAGTCAAATGTAAGTCATCCCCTTTGAAAAAGTCAAAAAGTCCACAAGCCTGTGTACATGAATCCATCCTGAGTAGAAGGGATATGTGATAGTGACCCCAATCATACCAGGTGATCTGCACAAAGATCACCCAGACAAGGGAAAGTTGCAACACAATGGGAGGCAACTTTAGGCTCCTTTCAACCATCTTCATATTCTTTATCAAGAGACCAATCTTTTTTTTAAGAGCCTATCTGGTGACTACCTGCTGGTACCAATTCACTGAAATCACCTAAAACCTAATGCTAGACTAGATTAAAAAAAAAAATGCACAAAAAACCAGCACTCTCTAACATCAATTTTTATTTTTTTAATTTTATAGAGCACATCTGGCAACTGCCCACTTGGGCATAAGTCGCCGAAAAAAACGACAGCCTAGTAGAACTAGGCTACTTTAAAATAAAAATATGAAAACATAACAATGATATAAATTGGAAAAACTTAACAATCAAGAAGCAATCTCCGGCAGCGGGGGGAGGTCCCCCCGCAATAACAAACAAAAAAAGAACCTTAAATAAAGGGGAGAAGCCCGGCCTCCCCCCAAAAAGTCAACAAGTCCACAAGTCAATGTGCACGAATCCATCCCGAGTACAAGGGACAGGCAGTAGCGACCCCGCCCATCCCGGTACCGGGACAGGTATCATGCGCGAAGATCACCCAGACTGGGTGGCGAACAGTCTGGGGGACGACGCAGTCGAGCGCTCCATCAAATAGCGATGTGTCACACAAGTGTGCCCGATTCGGAGACGACAGAAAGCAACCTGAAGCCGCCGCGGCATTGGGGGAGAGGTCCATGGGAACAGTCGCGGCGCAATGGCACGCAACTTTAAGTTCCCTTCGACCGTCTCCCATCTTCTTTGCCAAGCAGTCCGAAGAGCTGCCCGTATTCTTGCCATGTAGTCGGTGTGAGGAAGAGCGAAACGCTGGTCCGGTCGCAGAGTCCTCGCGGACTCTTTGGCGCACTCATTCCCCGCAATTCCTACATGTCCAGGAACCCAGCAGAAGATAATCTCGACATCTGCCCGGCTCGCCAAAACCGTGGCGTCACGGATATCGCGAACCAGGGGATGTGGAGATTCCAATGCCCCGAGAGCACTCAGGGCGCTTTGTGAGTCGCTATAGATCACAATCCGGTCTCCGAACTGGGCACGTCGCGTAATCTCCCGTACCGAGTAGTGCATTGCCACCAGCTCGGCCGTGAAGACAGACGCAGCGCCTGGCAGAGCCCCGCTGACTTCAAACAGAGGGGATACAGCGTGGAAGCCGACCACCTCTTGGGACTTGGAGCCATCCGTATACACTGGCACAGTTCCAGCGTGACACGAGGTGTGCTCCAAAAAGGTCGAACGCAATACTCCGGGCGCCGTACAAGATTTGGGAGCAGAGGCGTGGCGACAAATAGCCAAATTTGGTACCCTCCAGGGTGGCGTCCTGGGCAGAACCAGGGGCGCCACCGGCCCGAGAGCTATATCTACCTCTCGAAGGAGTTTCCTGGCCCTAAACCCAAAGGGCTTAGGGTATGACTGTCGTCTCTCGGCGGCATAGGCACCGTCGAGATCAGCTGCAGATGCAGTGAGAGCTGTTGGCGACTGAGGGAGGCGCCGTGCTCGCGCGTAAAGGCGAGTGATGCACTGCACGCGGCGCAGAGCGAGTGGCATCTCCCCAGCATCGACCAACAGGCTCGCAATGGGGGAAGTGCGGAAGGCACCGGTCGCAAGGCGGAGGCCGGTGTGGTGAATCGAATCCACCTTCCGCAATAAACGCTCGGCTGCGGATGCATAAAACTCGCATCCGTAGTCGAGCTTCGAACGAACAAAGGATCGATAAAAAGTAGGGCAGTAGCCCTATCAGCGCCCCATGCGCTGAACGTCACGGAACGGAGAATGTCCATGCCGCGGGTACAAGAGACCCTAAGGCTGCGAATATGAGCCTCCCAGGTGAAGCGTGGGTCGAATACAAGACCGAGGAAACGGTGCGATTCCACCACATCCAGGCGCACCCCCATTAAGAAACAAATCTGCGTGGGGGTGAAGCCGTGGATGGCGGCAAAAGTGCACCACCTTCGTCTTGGCAAAATAAAACCGAAACCTGTGCGCTTCGGCATAGCGAGAGACGCGGTTCAATGCCTGTTGGAGTCGACGCTCTAGAGTTGGCATCTGGGCCGCGCCAAAAGAGATCGAAAGGTCGTCCACGTAGAGCGTAGCGAGAACATCTTTCGGCAGCACCGAGGTGATGCCGTTGATGCTCAGGGCAAACAGTGTGACACTGAGGACACTTCCCTGCGGGACACCCTCTTCCTGCTCCTTTGGGCCGGAAAGGGCTCCCCCCACCGTACGCGGAATCGACGATCTCGCAAAAATTCAGATATAAACATTGGGAAGCGTCCCCTCCCCCCATCGTGTGGAAAGTCTCCATGATACCGTATCGCCATGCGGTATCATAGGCCTTCTCCAGATCGAAAAAGACCGTGGCGTAGTGCCGTCTACGAAGGAAAGCCTCGCAGACGGCATTTTCCAGTCGGAGCAGAGCATCCGACTTGGAGTGGAACTTGCGGAAGCCGCACTGTGCAGAAGACGGATGGCCTCCGCTGTCCAGGAAAAAGGCTAATCTAACATTTACCAATTTCTCCATCAACTTGCACACGCAAGAGGTTAGAGAGATTAGGCGGAAACCGGTCGGAGTGGAAGGATCTCTCCCCGGTTTGCGAAAGGTGAGCACAGTAGCGATTCGCAGGAATCTGGGAGAAGACCCTCCACCCAGATCCTGATGAACAAATCTAACAGAAATGCCCTGCCTCGCTCACACAGATGTCGAAGCATGGCGTACGGGACATCGTCCAGACCATGGGCGGTGTCCGCGCACGAAGCGAGAGCGGAGCGCAGCTCACTCCCAGTAAACCTCTCGTTGAAGGGTTCTCCGCCTCGGGAGGTAAAGTCCAGCCGGCGGCCTTCCGCGACATCACGACGTGCATTGAATGCTGGCGGGGCAGCATCCCGGCTAGAGAATGCGGAAAAAGCGGTCGCTAAGGATTCCGCCACGGACAGGGGGTCCGAGATTGTGGTCCGATTATCCTGGAGAACGGGAGGGGGGTCCTGCGAGAACTTGCTCCGAATCCTTTTGACTCGCTTCCACACCTCTACTAAAGGCGGCTTCCCGTTAAGTGAAGACACGTATGCCCGCCAAGAAGAGCGGCGGGCGTGCTTCGAAATATACCGGAACCTAGCCCTAGCCCGACGAAATTCAGCGACAGTGAAATCGTTCGGGCGGCGCTTATAGCGCATGTAGGGATAACGCTTCTGTTTGAGGGCCTTCTCACACTCGGCCGACCACCGTGGGAGTGGTCAGTGTGAAAAATGGCCAGACGTTCTAGGAATAGCAGTCAGGCCCGCGGCGATGAGGTTTTCGGAGAAGAACTCAACGGCCTCATCTACCGACCTAAACTCCTCGACTGAGATAGAAAATTCAGTCATTTCCTAAAATGCAGGCCACCGCGCCAAGCACCACCGAGGTGGGCTCTCAGGCGGCAGTTGCCCTGAAAATGATATTTGAATGGGAAAGTGGTCACTACCATGGAGGTCATCGACCACCTCCCAATCAAAATCAGGCTGTGCATCCAAAGAGCACAAAGATAGATCAAGGCAAGAAAATGAAGCGGTTCTCGGACAGTGATGCGTAAACTCATCCACGTTTAGGACACCCATCTCAAGCTCTTCGATCAGATCGGCAAGGACTTGTCCCCTGGGATTTATTGAGTAATCTCCCCAGAGAGGATGCCTGCTGTTCAGATCTCCAAGCAAAAGAAAGGGCCTCGGCAACCGTGCCACGACGCAGCGGAAGTCCCCCGCGTCGAAGTCAGCCGACGGTGGAATGTACGCACCTATCCAGGTGCAGCTGCACAGCCAATGCCTGAAAGGAGGTATCTAAAGAGAAAGGAAGAACGGAGACATCATGCCGGGTGTAAACCACGCATCCCCCAGCCCGGCCATCCCGTGGTGGTGGGGTCGCAAGACCCTTATACCCCGGGAGGAAGGGCAGGGGGCACGCGCCTAGCATGGTCTCCTGCAAAAAGATAGCTAACGGGGAACGGGACGAGACGAGCCTCCGCAGCTCCTCCCAGTTAGCCCGGAGTCCACGGCAATTCAATTGAAGGAATATGCCCTCCTCGAAGAGAAGACCCTCACGGGAATGGCTGTACGCTTCCCGGAGGCAGAACCCCGGGCGCTGTTGGCACGACAAAGCGCTGTCGCCTTCGAGGACTTATTGGGGGAGGTTGGGCTCGCCATGCGAGTCTTTTCCTCCGCCTCGAAACCTTAAGCGGGCGTTGCGGCTTCGGAGGCGGGGGGCTCTCTTTTCGAGGAACCACCGTCTCCGAGCCACTCGCTCCACCTCTAGGCATGGGCGAAGGAGCCGAAGCTCCTTTGTTGCTGTCCTCCTTTCGGGGGACAGCTTTAAGAACTCCGGAAGATGGCCTAGCGACCAAATTCAGGGGTTTTTCCTCCTGTAAGTCTAACGACTCGGTGGAGGCGCGTGGCCGTTTCGCCTTACGGGAAACGGCCACGCTGGGGGAAGCCCTGGTTTTAGCCGGGGATGGGTGTGAACCATTTTTGCCGCTAGCTTTACCAGGGGAGCGCCTGGGTTGAGTAGAGCCCACAGAAGGGCTCCAAATGGGCGCTTAAGCAACCATGCTCGTTGGCCTGGATGGGCCAGGAGCAGAGGGTGCCTTTCTAACTATTGAGGCATATGACGTCCCAGGCAGAGCCGGGCGCGCCAGGACCAAGTCTTTAGCCTCGCGGAATGAGAGTCAATCCTGGGCCTGAACGGCCAGGATTTCTTTCTCAAGGAGATAAGCACCACATTGCTTCGAAGAAGCGGGGTGCGGCTCTCCGCAATTGACACACTTGGCCACACATAATTTAGACTTATCGTGTAAGGCCTTGGAGCAATTTACACAGACTTCAGGTGACCCCGACTTTGCACGTCTACAAGAACGATTCGTATGGCGAAGCCGTGAGAGCAATAGCACCGCCGCGGCAGTGGCACGAATGCCTTCACGCGGTAGCGGTACCAACCGGCACGCACCGACTCAGGGAGCTCGTCACAGTCGAACATGACGAAGAGTGTAGGGGTGGGTCTCGAGGCCCCTCCCTGTTTTCTCATCACATGTTCCACCTTGACCGCCTCATGGTCGGCCAGCTCTAAAGTGATGTCCTCTATGGAGTAGTCAACGAGTTCCCTAGCATAAACTACTCCTTTCACAAAGTTCATGGTAGAGTGCGGCGTCACACTCACCGGGGTGCCATGAATTGTCCAAAGAGCACTTATCTTGGCCGCCTCGGCTGGATTCGCCAGAAGGCTCCCGTCCGAGAAACTGGTCACCTTCGGCTCTCTACCAATTACACTAGCTAATCCTCTCCTTTGATGGATCATGTTGCCCTTGGCCAACATGCTGCCATCAGTGGAGCGAATGACAAGGAAGACTTTGAAGCCAGCGGGCTCGAAAACGCAGAGGGGCCGGATGTGCCGATCTTGGCTGGGTCACTTGCCAGAGTGGCAGCAGACCCACTCGGACCCGCAGCCCCCACGGATGGAGAGGAGCCGCGAGTATTATTTGCCTTTTTGGTCTTGGTCTTTTTCTTTTTTGGAGAGGAGGGCGGGGAATGAACCCGCTTCTCACCTCCGCCGGCATAAGCCCCTAGGCCAGATGGACCGGCCTCAGCCAGGTCCTTCTCCGAAATGGAGGTCCTGGTGATCACAGGGGCACCGGACGGAGGAGATCCCCTTCCTCCTTGTACTGCCTCAGAAACCCTAACTGTTTGAGGAGGACCTTGCATAGGGGCGGATTTGGGTTCGGTGTTTGGCGCTGAGCCCAGATTCCCCCCCATGGAAGGCCCTACCCTCTGAGGCTGGGTTTTATCAAGGACCATGTCTATCACAGAGGGGCCTCCAGTTGGCCATCCCCTCCCAGGACATCACAGGTCCCCTTAGCAGTGTCGCCAGTCTTGGTTGGGGAGGCACAGGCCTTGACCCCGGCAAGGTTTAAAATTCTTGCCAGCAGGTCTTTTGAGGGAAGCGACCGAAGGGGCCTGGCTTCCCTCTCCCCCCTATGGAGGTTTGCCCTACCGAGCCACTTACACGAGGGGCGGTCAGCAATGGGCTGCCTGCTGGCTTTCTTGGCAGTCCCCTTAGATAGAAAAGGAGGGACTGCCACTGGAAAAAGCACAAGGGGGGAGGGGGACCTCCATTTTTTCGGTGGAGCTGCCCGAGGGAGGATCCGTCGATGGAACAGGGAAAGTTGAGGGTTGGGTTTTTTTGGTTGTTCATCTATGGGCATGGTGACCCTATTTGTTTCATGGGATGCAATCGCTCATCACCTCTCGCAGTTGCCCGCAGGAGTAAGCCTCCTCTCCGGTTAAAGAAGTATGGAGGGTCCCCTGCGCAAGCACAAGGGGGGGACTTCCATTTTTTCCGTGGAGATGCCCGAGGGTGGCTCCGTCAATGGAACAGGCAAAGTTGAGGGTTGGGTTTTTTTTTGTTGTTCATCTATGGGCATGGTGACCCTATTTGTTTCACGGGATGCAATCGCTCATCACCTCTCGCAGTTGCGCGCACTGCAAGAGGTGCTTACAGGCCTCTTTAATCTTTATGTACAACTTTTATCTATAAATGTTATTTGTTTTATATTCCTTTGATATTCATATTCAATTTGCACCCATTGTAGAATGAATATGAACAGTTACATGAAATAAACAGTAGAGTTAGAGAGTAACCATATTGAACATGTTCAAACAGCGTTCATGCAAACGAACAAACACGAAACATGTGACAAGATTAGTTATTGTATTACTATTCTTTCAATCTATAATAAAATGCATAGAAATTTCTTTTTAATGAAAAATTATTTAGAATTTGGGGTTTGAAGTACAACTAATATTCAAGTTTACACCTATATTGTCTGTTGTTTTTATTTGGTTGCTAAAGGAATTAGTTGTATAATTGGATGCTTAAGTATTCTATTTTGTAATAGTTTGAAGAATTAAACAAAGCCCCATTGTTCAGTAGTATTACTGTTCAAACAAATGAATAGAAACCTATATAAGTATTTACTAATGCACAAACACGTACATATACATTATATATATATATATATATATAAATGTACTCGGTACTCGTATCAGAATTGGGAGTATACAGTGGTATCGTACTCGGTACGGTACTTGCTTGAAAATCTGGTATCGTCCCATCACAAGTTATCAGTTAGCTAAACTCTATATTGTTGCCAGGTTTAATGCTTAAGTAAGCACCAGGACTATAAATCATTTTATAGCAACAATTTTCTCTTTAGTAATAATTAATATAGGGGTGCTTCAGCAGGGGTAGTTAATGAGGCCCTAGCTTTGTAAATAATGAAGATATTGATCTGTAACTTTGGGTGATGTTTAATGAAAGTTTAGAACTAAAAAGAATTCTGCAGATCTCACAGATGGTCCAGGCCCCTTAAAGGCAGGTGCCATATTCACTATGCAAGCTGGATAACAACCATTATAGTGGCATCCAAACATCCAGTAGTTAATCAAAATCCTACTTCTTTTTCCAGGATTTTTATCAACAATCATGCAATGTGCTTATTTATTCTTACAATGAAAGTTACTTTTAAAATCATGCTCAAATTATAGTGCCAGATATTAGTGCCTAGTGAGTACAACTTTCCATATTAATTTTTGTTGAATTTAGAAATGACCAGGCATAAGAGATATTTTAATTTTAACAAATTTCCCTTGAGAAGAAAAGCACTTGTATGCACTATTTTTAATTAAGTGTTAGTATTTAAAAAATTTCCAGGTACTCTCACTCATAGGTACAAGTTATACATTTCAGAGCCATATAGCTCTTGCTAGCCTAATTTATAAGTCATTAGACCTTCCACACCCTGGAGCCAGGTACAATTCACAGCGTAGATAAAGGAGCATTAAAACACCTAGTTAATAACCAGATGATTGTAGATAAACTGTCAAATCTCCCACCTCACATACCTACTTAAGTCACCACTGTGTCCAGTCACTTTCACAGATTTTTTTTTTATTATTATTACTTTTAAGAACTCACCTGGCCCTGCTTACTGGGGCAAAAGTTACTGTTATCACACTACAGGCTAATAATGGGCTAGATTAAAAAACAGGTAAATAACAAAGAGAAAAAGACAAGAACAATGGCTAAGAAACAAGCTAAAGAAAACAAAGAAAAATAGGATAAGTAAAAAGGAAGCGCACTCAGGCGTTAGAGGTAGGCCTGCCTCCCCTAAGCACAGGAACATGTGACCTACAACAAAGAGTTAAATAAGGTCATATAGTCTGCATGTGTATACAAACCCGTCCCGAGCACACAGGACAAGCGGTAGTGACTCCAATCATTCCAGTACCTGGACAGTTAACATGCACAAAGATCACCCAGATTGAGACATTCAACAAAGATGTGGCGAATAGTCTGGGGGACAATGGTCATTGCAATAAAGTAGCAATGATCATTCTATCAAATCGCAGTCAATCCTACAAGTGTGTCCAATTTAGAAATGACAGGTCTATGGGAGCAGTCACAGCACAATGACACTTTCACACAATATGATGCTACATTTTCAGTCCCCTGATATGTATCCTTCAGAATTTGCTCATTTGTGATGGCCTGCCTCTCCAGGATATACACCACATCCCACACAATCAAGCAAGATGGAAGAGTGCATTGAAAACAGGTGTAGGCCATACCCTTCCTCTGTGTCTCGCTGTCTGCTGAGCCAGACAAGCTAAGGATCCTCAGCACCTTTCATTGTGAGAACCGTGTCCCCATGATGAGGCTGAGGTGTGGACATCCTTCAACCCTCCTGAGCTATCATAAGATGCTGGATGTGGCCATCAATGATGCATGTTCAAAATACAATACAGCACCTAACAACCTTTTCGCTCCCAATGATTCCATATGGCATCAAAATGTTTTCATGGGTTACCAACAGGGGCATTTGGCATGTTTTGATTTGTTTTCTTATACGAGGTGTCAGCTGGGGATATGAAATAGTTGACTGTCAATGCCACTGGGATCGGTGCGTTATACGCCAAGGTAAGCATAGTTTTTTATTTCCATTTCTATTTTATTACATAGAAGAAAGTTTCTAGATAAGATTAGAATGTTAGTTATACCTTCAGCATATAATTTTGATGCACAATATTTTTTCTAACTTACGTGATTCCATGTGGCATCATTGGACTTTTCATAAGTATTAGTATAAAGAAAAAAGTAGATGCAATTTTCTGAGTCAGGCTAGGTCTATATCATCTATAACTGCACAAACTTTGTTATTCGATATAAATACTCTGTTTCCGCACAGACACACTATATATATATATATATATATATATATATATATATATATATATATATATATATATATATATATATATATATATATATATTCTAGTACTTCTGGTTCCTATATTTTTTTTAGTTCTATAGGGCTTATTTAGCTAGAAAGCTAGGTCTACATCGTCTATAACTGCACAAACTTTGTTATTTGATATAAGTACTGCTTACACTATATATATATTTGTATATGGTGTAGTGTATGTTGGTATCCTTGTGTCTTGAAAGACAAGAGATTACAAAATGGAAGTGTATGGAGATCCTGGGTTGCCTAGTCATCAAGATGCCACTCTCAGCATCGCCGGTGTCATCCAAAGGAATGCAGAGCAGTACATTTGGCACTATGCAGGCTGCAAGAGCTGCTAGAGTCAGTGTGTACAGCACACTGATCCACCTTCGGGGCCTCACTCATAATTTGGAAAGTTTATTCACCTACACTTGGCCATTGGATCAGTCGATGATCTCCTCCACCAGGTTAGCTGTTGGCTGCTAGACAGCTCTTGCACCTAACTTTTATTGTGCAGCATAAAGACCATGCCCTCACATGCTTTAGCCCACTGGCTGAGGCGATATATGTATGGATATATGTGATAGAACGGGTTGAGGCCGCTTAATTTCAACCACTATCACATGTTATTTAAAACCACGATGCTACCCACGTGCATCTTCGCTTTGAAGCCTGGGGCCTTATCGCAGCCACCTGAGTCAATGTTTAAACAAGGAGGCTTATCTTCCTCCGTTCGCCCCATGCGCCGACCTCGCCAGATTGAGTTAGGCTTATGGGCAGATAAGGTATGGAAATCGGCTGTGCATTCCCTCAAAGCTCCCACTCCATTGTCCCCCCCCCCCCCCCGCCAAGGGGGTGTCCCAACTATTTATTTGGAAACTTTACCACTAAGATCAGAGGGAGATCCAGATTTTCATCGCGAAACATCCCTACGACCCACTCTCCCCTTGTGCGCCAAGGGACCTCGACCTCGAGATTCACCATCACTTGTCCAGAAGAAGGACAATATCCATTGAGTGCCAAGGTTCGAGCCTTCGTGACGCCAAGTCCACAAGGCTTCCCCTGTTGTTCAGAAAGAGAACCACGTTAGAACAGCCATTGTTCGTTCGAGCCCGTTGACAAGAAACGGTTCTCACCCTTCACCCTTGTTGTTCAGAAGAGAACAACATTAGAACAGCCATTGTTCTCGAGCCCGTAGACAAGAGACGGTTCTCACCCCCCCTGTTGTTCAGAAGAGAACAACGTAGAACAGCCATTGTTCTTCAAGCCGTTCGTCAAGAAACGGTTCTCATTCCTAAGACGCCACATCAGGATCATTTAATTCCCCGCCCTTCGGCTGGAACTCGCCAGCCGACCGAAAATTCCTTCATGTCGCCTTCCTCTGCACAACAAGTATAATTACGTAAGCTGAACGTTACCTTTGAGTATTTAACCCTTTTGCTAACTCTATCCTGTGCTTTAAATGGTTTAGCGAACCATCTCATCCCTTTAATTTATATTTGTTTTACCTTTTTAAATCTCTTAATCCCCAGTTTAGCTCAATTTTCCCCCGACCCTTTCCAATTCTCTGTTTGTCAATATTTTCTGTTTTGTGTGTTGTTGATAGTTTTTATTAATAAAACTATTTTATTAATGATAGCAATATTAATATCCTTGAGCTCAATTCCACTTCTTAAGCATATCGAAGATACATAATATCAGCCAGCCTAGACATCCACGCACTCTAAAGATAATTAAATAAGTTCCCTCAACAAATAGTTATATATGGTATATCGTCGAGAGTCCATTCTACGACAATATATATTCTAGTACTCCTGCTATTTGTTTTAGTTTTATAGGACCTATTTAGCTAGAAGTGCTGCCATACTGAGGTAGGAAATGGTCTGGTGGGACAGTCTCGGCCCTTGAATGCAAGTAAATGGCCAGTCTCAATAACCTATCCTAACCTAAAGTTACATAAAAATAAAATAACTAATTTTCATTCATTTAGTCTTTGGATGAGTCAAGGATCTCCTCGGCCCGGTTAGCTGTTAATGAT
The DNA here is from genome assembly GCA_963969495.1 of Ceratothoa steindachneri. Classification (NCBI taxonomy): domain Eukaryota; kingdom Metazoa; phylum Arthropoda; class Malacostraca; order Isopoda; family Cymothoidae; genus Ceratothoa; species Ceratothoa steindachneri. Next base: position 70,959,059 of record OZ018327.1, on the reverse strand, counting down.
AGCAATATTATTATCCTTGAGCTCAGTTCCACTTCTTAAGCATATCGAAGATACATAATATCAGCCAGCCTAGACATCCACGCACTCTAAAGATAATTAAATAAGTTCCCTCAACGAATAGTTATATATGGTATATCGTTGAGAGTCCATTCTACGACAATATATATTCTAGTACTCCTGCTATTTGTTTTAGTTTTATAGGACCTATTTAGCTAGAAGTGCTGCCATACTGAGGTAGGAAATGGTCTGGTGGGACAGTCTCGGCCCTTGAATGCAAGTAAATGGCCAGTCTCAATAACCTATCCTAACCTAAAGTTACATAAAAATAAAATAACTAATTTTCATTCATTTAGTCTTTGGATGAGTCAAGGATCTCCTCGGCCCGGTTAGCTGTTAATGATAGCAATATTATTATCCTTGAGCTCAGTTCCACTTCTTAAGCATATCGAAGATACATAATATCAGCCAGCCTAGACATCCACGCACTCTAAAGATAATTAAATAAGTTCCCTCAACGAATAGTTATATATGGTATATCGTTGAGAGTCCATTCTACGACAATATATATTCTAGTACTCCTGCTATTTGTTTTAGTTTTATAGGGCCTATTTAGCTAGAAGTGCTGCCATACCGAGGTAGGAAATGGTCTGGTGGGACAGTCTCGGCCCTTGAATGCAAGTAAATGGCCAGTCTCAATAACCTATCCTAACCTAAAGTTACATAAAAATAAAATAACTAATTTTCATTCATTTAGTCTTTGGATGAGTCAAGGATCTCCTCGGCCCGGTTAGCTGTTGGTCGCTAGAGACAAGAGCTTCCACCTAACTTTTATGGAGCAGCATAAAGACCCTTCCCTTATATGCTTTAGCCTGCTGGCTGAGGCAGTGTATGTATGGATATATGTTCTAGTACTCCTGCTATTTGTTTTAGTTCTATAGGGCCTATTTAGCTAGAAGTGCTGCCATACTGAGGTAGGTAATGGTCTGGTGGGGCAGTCTTGGCCCTTGAATGCAAGTAAATGGCCAGTCTCAATAACCTATCCTAACCTAAAGTTACATAAAAATAAAATAACTAATTTTCATTCATTTAGTCTTCAAATGCCTCATAAAAAAAAACACAGGAGAAAGTCTCACTAACTAATGCTGGTAAAAGTATAACAAGGCAAAAAAGGGAGGCTGTCGAATGCAGGAAAGGCAGTCTAAATGCAAAAAGAATGGCAGCAACAAGGCCAGTCGATGATGTTCATTTGGACTGCTTTAATCATTTTCCTTTGCCTAAAGCAAAGATGCAAATGCTGCTTCAAAGCTTACGTACATATGAAGTGTAATGAGTGCAAAACTCATTATGCCTGTTGAAAGAGCAAAATTGTTTCATTTCATTTCCTAAACAATAAATTGTGTATATTATTTAATTAAAATTAATGAAAAAGAATTGACTTTCATGCCTAGAAAATGTGGTTACTAAATTCCAGGTTTTCTTTGTTATTTTCTTGTTTTTTTTCATGTTTGCATCAACACTTCCCAATGATGCCATGTGGAATCATTAAATTTTAATGCAATTCCTTTAATTTTCAATTGAAAATGTATATATGTGTTTTATGACAAAAATGGAACATGTTTTAAAGCCGCCCCCCCATTTTTTTTTTTCTACATAAAGCAATACTTTGGGAAATAAAGGGTTAAACAATGCAAGACAGCACCACACAATCATACATGCCAACAACACAATATACACTCACTGATGGCTTTGTCGGACAACCTGGTACAGGGCATATCCTTTTCATGGTCAAGGGGCTGTTAAGCCAGTCCATGGATCAACAATAATTCACAATAAATATATTGTTAATAAACTATGACAATTTATTATCACAAACTTAGGTTCTGCTTACACAATAGCTATCATAATAACTGGAAGTTTCTGATAAGAAGATAGTTGGATATACAAGAGGTATCATAGCAAAAAATAACCAAAGATACATTAACTTAATAACTATTCTCTCTGATCAAGATGATCAGGAATTCTAATTTTACAAAAACAGCCAAATTTCAACAAGAGAAAACATACCAACTTGATACAATCGTCCTTCAGGTGAAAATATAGTAATATGTCTATCAAAGCCTGCACTTGTTCCTCTTGACATATTGGTCCACAAAAATTTATGTTTTGAATAAAGTTAATTATAAAATTCACAATATGCTGTAAACAAAAAAAAAATTATATTTCCACAAATAACTGAATACAAGGGGACTATAGATTACAAAATTATTTAATGTGATATATTCCTCCCAATTATATTTATCAATATTAAGAGACCCTTACTTTCCAACAAGGTGCTAGCAGGAACAAACCTTTCATGTGTGCAGATTCCAATGTTAGCAACCATGTTACAGGCTTAGAGGCCTATAACAACCAGCACTAGAGAATGGTAAACTTATTCTTCTATCTCCACATATCAAATAAATCATTGCTTCACACCCTTTACCAAATTAAAGGTAGGGTGGAAGGAGATAGTGGTGGGGGATGAGATGAGAGACTCAAGAGTTAACTTATGTTGGGCATGGGAAGACACCACAACAAGGTTACCATCTTTACAGCACCACATATATAGTTCACTCAAACAGTAATCTTCAATAATTCTGAAAATATTCACTTTTGAAAGGGGGCAAAAATCAGAAGGACCTAAAGCTGTGTGTCTGGGAATGAGTGTTAATGTTTTAATACATAAACTAAGTTTTTGTTTTTTTAGAGCAGTAGCAACCCCACACAGGTAACGTGCACAGAGATCACCCAGACTGGGACATTCAACAAGAATGTGCCGTTTTTTGTGTTTTTTTAATTTTAAGAGCTCATCTGGCAACTCCCTACTTGGGCATTAGTCGACGTATTCAACACTGCCTAATATTAGGCATCTTTAAAATAGGATGCAAAAAAAAAACAAATAAAAAACCATCAATAAAAATAAAACAAAGAAAAAGGGCAATAAGCAGGAAGCAAGCTCTAGTGATGGAGGAGGTCTGCCTCCCATGGATGCAGGAACATTTGACCTACAAAAAAAACTAGCTAAATAAAGGGGAGAAGGCTGGCCTCCCCTCAAAAGTCTATAAGTCCACCAGTCAATGAGCACAAACTCGTCCCAAGTTCAAGGGACAGGCGGTAGTGACCCCGCCCATCCAGGTACCGGGACAGCTAAGGTGCATGGAGATCACCCAGACTGGTACATTCAACAAGACTGTGCCAAACAGTCTGGGGGCCAATGCAGTCTTCAGAGTAGGATGCTGGTGAGCGCTCCATCAAATGGCAGTGAGTCCCACAAGTGTGTCCAATTCTTGGAGGAAACTCCTCCAAGAGCTAGGTATAGCTCTTGAGCCAGTGGCAGCCCTGGTTCTGCCCAGGCACCTTTGGCAATTTGTCACCCCACCTCTGCTCCCAAAGCTTCTACAGCGCTGGGAGTATTGCATTGACCTTTTTGGAGCACACCTTGCGTCATGCTGGAACTGTGCCAGTGTCTATGGATGGCTCCAAGTCCCAAGAGGGGGTCGGCTTCCACACTATATCCCCTCTGTTTGATGTCAGCGGGGTTCTGCGTCTGTCTTCACAGCTGAACTGGTGATAATACACCATTCGGTATGGAAGATTATGTGGTGTGCCCAGTTCGGAGACCAGATTGTGATCTATAGCAACTCACAAAGCTCCATGAATGCTCTCGGGGAATTGGAATTTCCGCATCGCATAGTTCACGATATCTGTGATGCCACAGTTTTGGCAAGCCAGGCAGATGTTGAGATTATTTTCTGTGGATTCCTGGACATGTAGGAAGTGTGGGAAATGAGCACACCAAAGAGTGTGCAAGGACTCGCGACTGGACCACCATTTCCTTTTTCTCACACCAACTACATAGCAGGAATATAGGCAGCTCTCCGGGCTGCTTGACAAAAAAGATGGGAAACGGTCGAAGGGAATTTAAAGTTGCGTGCCATTGCGCCGCGACTGTTCACATGGACCTACACCCCAATGCTGCGAAGGCTTCAGGTTGCTGAATTGAACATAACGCCATTTGATGGAGCACTCGCCTATCCCTTGTACTTGGGACAGATTCATGCACATTGACTTATGGACTCTTATGCTGTAGCCCAAAATTGTAGCCAACTAACAGCGCCATCTACCGTGTGCCCCGAATCTGAAGTATAACCGTGATATCTCCCACACGAGCAGTCCCCTTGAATTTACTGGGGGGTTTTTCCCCCAATAGCTTTTTACTGGCAGAAAAACCTAACGTAATAACAAACAATTCTTACTTTTATAGGTTTCTTGATTAGTTTATGCGCCTCTAGATAATCTAAAAGTTTTTCGCGATTATACAAACTAAAGACGAATTTGAATAATGAAGAAGCACATGGAGAGCATGAAAATGCCATAACGAAAGAAAAACATTTGCAAAACGGGTCCTATTTATAAGCTACAACGTTGCCAGTAAGAAGCTGTTATGGTTTGCAACAAACAAAAAATACAAAAACAAAACAAAAACAATAAATGACATCAAGAAACCTTACCTAACTTAGAAAAAACTATAAATGAGCAGAGACGCAGATATTTAGTAAATAATACAGACTAAAAGTTACGGTAAATATACAGATTAAAAGTTATGGTAAATATGTAGACAAGCGGCCCGGCCGATAAGAGGAAGAGCGAAACGCTGGTCCGGTCGCAGAGTCCTCGCGGACTCTTTGGCGCCCTCATTCCCCGCAATTCCTACATGTCCAGGAACCCAGCAGAAGATAATCTCGACATCTGCCCGGCTCGCCAAAACCGTGGCGTCACGGATATCGCGAACCAGGGGATGCGGAGATTCCAATGTCCCGAGAGCACTCAGGGCGCTTTGTGAGTCGCTATAGATCACAATCCGGTCTCCGAACCGGGCACGTCGCGTAATCTCCCGTACCGAGTGGTGTATTACCACCAGCTCGGCCGTGAAGACAGACGCAGCGCCTGGTAGAGCCCCGCTGACTTCAAACAGAGGGGATACGGCGTGGAAGCCGACCCCCTCTTGGGACTTGGAGCCATCCGTATACACTGGCACGGTACCAGCGTGACACGATGTGTGCTCCAAAAAGGTCGAACGCAATACTCCCGGCGCAGTACAAGCTTTGGGAGCAGAGGCGTGGCGACAAATAGCCAAATGTGGTACCCTCCAGGGTGGCGTCCTGGGCAGAACCAGGGGCGCCACCGGCCCGAGAGCTATATCTACCTCTCGAAGGAGTTTCCTGGCCCTAAACCCAAAGGGCTTAGGGTATGACTGGCGTCTCTCGGCGGCATAGGCACCATCGAGATCAGCTGCGGATGCAGTGAGAGCTGTTGGCGACTGAGGGAGGCGCCGGGCTCGCGCGTACAGGCGAGTGATGCACTGCACGCGGCGCAGAGCGAGTGGCATCTCCCCAGCATCGACCAACAGGCTCTCAATGGGGAAAGTGCGGAAGGCACCGGTCGCAAGGCGAAGGCCGGTGTGGTGGATTGAATCCACCTTCCGCAATAAACGCTCAGCTGCGGATGCATAAAACTCGCATCCGTAGTCGAGCTTCGAGCGAACAAAGGATCGATAAAAAAGTAAGGCGGTAGCCCTATCAGCGCCCCAAGCGCTGAACGTCACGGAACGGAGAATGTCCATGGCGCGGGTACAAGAGACCCTAAGGCTGCGAATATGAGCCTCCCAGGTGAGGCGTCGGTCGAATACAAGACCAAGGAAACGGTGCGACTCAACCACATCCAGGCGCACCCCCATTAAGAAACAAATCTGGGTCGGGGTGAAGCCGTGGATGGCGGCAGAAGTGCACCACCTTAGTCTTGGCCAAAGAAAACCGAAACCTGTGCGCTTCGGCATAGCGAGAGACGCGGTTCAATGCCTGTTGGAGTCGACCCTCCAGAGTTGGCATCTGGGCCGCGCCAAAAGAGATCGAAAGGTCGTCCACGTAGAGCGTAGCGAGAACATCTTCTGGCAGCACCGAGGTGATGCCGTTGATGCTCAGGGCAAAGAGTGTCACACTGAGGACACTTCCCTGCGGGACACCCTCTTCCTGCTCCTTTGGGGCAGAGATGGCTCCCCCCACCCGTACGCGGAATCGACGATCTCGCAAAAATTCAGATATAAACATTGGGAGGCGTACCCTCGCCCCCATCGTGTGGAGAGTCTCCATGATACCGTATCGCCATGCGGTATCATAGGCCTTCTCCAGATCAAAAAACACCGTGGCGTAGTGCTGTCTACGAAGGAAAGCCTCGCAGACGGAATTTTCCAGTCGGAGCAGAGCATCCGACATGGAGTGAAACTTACGGAAGCCGCCCTGTGCAGAAGACAGATGGCCTCCGCTGTCCAGGAAATAGGCTAATCTAACATTTACCAATTTCTCCATCAACTTGCACACGCAAGAGGTTAGAGAGATTGGGCGGAAACCGGTCGGAGTAGAGTGATCTCTCCCCGGCTTGCGAAAGACGAGCACAGTAGCGATTCGCCAGGAGTCTGGGAGAAGACCTTCCACCCAGATCCTGTTGAACAGATCTAACAGAAAGGCCCTGCCTCGCTCACCCAGGTGTCGAAGCATGGCGTACGGGACATCGTCCGGACCATGGGCGGTGTCCGCGCACGAAGTGAGAGCGGAATGCAACTCACTCACAGTAAACTTGTCATTGAAGGGTTCTCCGCCTCTGGAGGTAAAGTCCAGCCGGCGGCCTAGCGCGACATCACGACGTGCATTGAATGCTGGCGGAGCAGCATCACGGCTAGAGAATGCGGAGAAAGCGGTCGCTAAGGATTCCGCCACGGACGCGGGGTCCGAGATTGCGGTCCCATTCTCCTGGAGAACGGGAGGGGGGTCCTGCGAGAACTTGCCCCGAATCCTTTTGACTCGCTTCCACACCTCAGCTAAAGGGGTCTTCCCGTTAAGTGAAGACACGTATGCCCGCCAAGAAGAGCGGCGGGCGTGCTTCGAAATATACCGGAACCTAGCCCTAGCCCGACGAAATTCAGCGACAGTGAAATCGTTCGGGCGGCGCTTATAGCGCATGTAGGCATAACGTTTCTGTTTGAGGGCGGGGAATGAACCCGCTTCTCACCCCCGCCGGTAGAAGCCCCCAGGCCAGATGGACCGGCCTCAGCCAGGTCCTTCTCCGAAATGGAGAAGGTCCTGGTGGTCGCAGGGGCATCATCCGGAGGAGAACCCTCCTGTCCTTGTACTGCCTGAGAATCCACAGCCGTTTGATGAGGACCTTGCATAGGGGCGGATTCGGGTTCGGTGCTTGGCGCCGAGCCCGGATTCCCCCCCATGGAAGGCCCTACCTTCAAGGACCATGTCTATCACAGGAGGGGCCTCCAGTTGGCCATCCCCTCCCAGGACATCGCAGGTCCCCTTGGCAGCGTCATAAGTCTTTAGTGGGGAGGCACAGGCCTTGACCCCGGCAAGGTTTAATATTTTTGCCAGCAGGTCTTTTGAGGGAAGTCACCAAAGGGGACTGGCTTCCCTCTCCCCCCTAAGGGGGTTTGCCCTACCGAGCCGCTTGTACGAGGGGCGGTCGGCAATGGGCTGCATGCTGGCTTTCTTGGCAGTCCCCTTAGAAAGCAAAGGAGGGACTGCCGCTGGAGATAGGGAGGTGCCCGAAAGCACCTCCAGAGAAGGGGGTGAGGGGGAGTCCCCTACACTCGTAGGCGTAGGAGAGGAGTAAGCCTCCTCTCCGGTTAAAGAGGTATGGAGGGTCCCCTGCGCAAGCACAGGGGGAGGGACCTCCATCTTCTCTGTGGAGCTGCACGAGGGCGGCTCCGTTGTTTTAGGGGGAATTAAGGGGAGATGGTTTTTTTTTTCATCATTGGGCATGGTGACCCTCTTTGTTTTATGGGACGCAATCGCTCACCACCTCTTTAGGACCACCCCTCCCGCCTGGTGGCCTGGCAGTCCTTCGGCATGGCGGCTCAACCTTAGACACGGCGTAAAACAGATAGAATGTGAAGAGGAGAGGAAAAGGGATGTGAGGAAGGTATGGGTGGGGATGAAGCAGGTTGTTAAAAAAAACCCATCCCGAACCGGAGCTGAGGGGTTAGGGAACAATGTTCCCTCCCCCTCAGCCCCCATCCGCGGTGGTTGGCTTGAGAAGAAGGTCAGCATTCTACCCTGTGAAATTAGAGGCTGACCAGAGAAAGTTGTGGGAGAGGTTGTATGAAAAGCGACGAGGTAGGGGAGAAATTGGGCTATCTGAAGGAAGGAAGAGAGGCTAAGCTGGAGCCGGACGGAGCGCTGGATCCCGTCAGCACGGCGGCCAAGATGGCAAATCGCCGCACCCCTTACGGGGTATTTGGGGGTAAACACAATGTGTGGACCACATTACGATGATCCTGAGTTTCATTAAATTAAGGGGAGAGGGGGCACAGCCCCCCTCCCCCAGTATATAATCCTAATTGTTATAATGTTCTGACATTTACAGAGGTGAATGCTTTAACTACATCATGTCAGCGCCTTTAATCGTTTTCCGAATTATAATAGGGGTTGGGGGTGGGGTCTGACGTCAGAAATAATTGATTTTTTTTTTTTTTCCACTTAAATAGCTTTTTAATATCCTCCTTTGGAGTCATTTTTATTTGGAAATATATTTTTCCCCATTTTACTATTTTTATTACCTTTTATACATTTAAATCTATTTAGCTGGATCATTTAAAGGAACTACTTTTTTTTTTTTAGCAGTGTAGTATGTCAAACAGACGCAGTGTGCAAATGACTCATACAGACATCTTTTAAGCAGTGTGAAAATGGTATCGAATTGTGCACTTTGTCCATCCTCCATTTCAGAATTATTAACTCTAGTTTCTGATAAAGATAAATTGTTCACCTTTTTGGATGTTCAAAATTTAGTTAAAATTAAAAGCGAATGCAACATTTGTGGCTAGGCATTAGATGTGACTCCTCAGTTTGAATTTAGATGCTTTAAAATAAAATGGGATTCAAGTCAGCTATATTTCAAATAGGACGCAGACGCGAGAAATAAATAGGCTTTCCTCTTCGCTATTTCAGAAGTATAACCACTGCAATAAAGTACGTAAACAACATTTTTCGTTTGGCTATTTTTGGGCATTTTGATAAAAAAAAAGACCTACGCAAACAGCGCTTTTCGTTTGTTTACTTCCGGGCATTTTTTTTAGAAAAAAAATGGCGATAGCTATAATTTGAAGAAGACTCAAACGCGCATGAAAATTCCGACACAAGTGAACGATAATATTTACATAAAATAATTTTTTTAGGCCGGGCAGCTCGTCTACATATTTCCTAAAGTTACAAATCCCCCAAAACAACAAAAAAATATAATGCCGTGATTGGTCACATCTGAAGTCATAAGATATATATTGTAGCCTACTAACAGCGCCACCTACCATACACCCCAAATCTGAAGTATTACTGATATCACTGTGAAGGAACCACCCTGCGATGATCCTGAGTTTCAATCAATTGAAGGGTCAAGGGGATGTAGCCCCCCAGTATATACCCATATACAAAAAAATATAATGCCGTAATTGTTCACATCTGACATCATAAGACACTGGACGCAATCCTCTGGATGTAGTCTTCTTGAGAGTTTGGGTGACTTAAAAAAAAAAAAGAAGCCGTTTGACTAGGATGACTTATGATGGGCCCTTGTGGCTTTTGTCAGCCGTTATATTGTGGGGGACTTTGATTTTTGTCTTTCCCTGGCGATGGAACTTTTTATTTTTGATCCGCTTGTGTGGCTGGTTTAAATTGTATATTGTGGGCGCGTAAACTGACATAATCCTATGGATTGTTTAAATTGTATATTGTAGATGCATAATCTGACACAATCCTATGGATTGTTTATAAAGTAGCTGCATGATCTGATATAGTCCTATGTGGGTGGGTTTTGGCGGATGCGGATGACCTTTGATAGGCCCTTGTGGCTTTAGTCATCCGTGAAATTATGTTATGTTATGTTATGACATATATTGTAGTCTATAAACAGCGCCACCTACCCTGAAACTGAAGTGTTACCCAGGGTAATTGTATAGAGTATGTCCGGATCCGAGTCTTAGCTTATTTTGGGTTATTTTCCTAGCTCCTTTTTCTGAGCTGAAATCTATATGGACAAAGTGTATGGCGATTTCCGATTATATACTGGGTGCTGTGCCCCCAATAAGCCGACCCTGAAAATAAGCTAGAATCGCATCCACCCATACTCACAACATTTACCAAGAACAGATCACAGTAACAGATCACTGATCAAGAATTTAGGGTACCCATAATAGCCATAACCTGTAGGAGAGATGAATTATGAGTCAGTATCAGAGAAATAATCTTAATTTAATACATATTTGTTGAAATTATAAACATAAACATGCATTTTGAATGAAATAATGATAAGTAGCCTTCATTTCTTGAAAAAAGTGTGGAGTTTTCAAATTTCACTTGAAGCCCAAAAAAAACAACGGTAAATATGTAGATTAGCGGCCCGGCCGAAAATAAAATTGTGTGTAAATATTATCATTCACTCGTGTCAGAATATTTATGCGCGTTTGAGTCCTTTTCGAATTATTATTCTATAAACAATTAGGATTATATACTGGGGAGCCCCAGACCCCCCCCAATTTAATAAAACTCAGGATCATCGTAGTGTAGTCCCCCCCTTGTGTTTACCCCCACACGAGCCGTCAACTTAAATGTAATCCAAAAACGTGAAACCTTTTGGAACACAGACGAAATAGTATGTCCCATCGTTCGCGCCGATAATCTACATATTTACCAAAAAAACGGGAATAAAACCCAGGGGTTTTTTGACAACCTTGTAGTTAGCACTATATATTACGGTAAATATGTAGATCATCGACGCGAACGATGGGATGTACTATTTCGTGCGTGTTCCAAAATGTTTCACATTTTTGGAGTACATTTAAGTTGACGGCTCATGTGGGGGTAAACACAATGGGAGACTACACTACGATGATCCTGAGTTTCATTAAATTGGGAAGGTCTGGGGGGCACAGCCCCCCAGTATATAATCCTAATTGTTTATAGAATAATAATTCAAAAAGGACTCAAACACGCATGAATATTCCGACACGAGTGAACGATAATATTTACACACAATTTTTTTTTCGGCCGGGCCGCTAATCTACATATTTACCTATATCACTAGAATCCCGGATAGTATAGTGGTTAGCTCGCTTGCCCGGCAGGTCGAATCTCACTCTGGTCTTTTTAAAACAGACACAATAGGTAGGTTACCTCCGTGGCTGGGCGTCACGGTGGGAACGGTCTCAAAGGATGTGAATATGTATCCTTGAATTTAGAGATATGGATGATACGTTTTTATTAAATAAACGATTGGAAGACGGCAGAGTACAAAAACGCCAATTAAACTTTTGTGTGCATGACTGGCAAAAGGCTGTGAATTGTCCCAAATTTACGGGTAATTTGTTGTTGTTTTACAGGGACGGAATGACAGCAATTGCTATTACGTGAAAAAACTTTATACGAGTTCATTGCAATAAATAAATAAAATGTATTTAATGCTTCGTAAATAACCAGGAATGAGAAGAAACCAAATTTATCATTCAAGCAATGCACACTAATCATATAATGCACACATCGTTCTAAATACTAACCTTTCCTTGCTCTCTGGACTTTAGGGTATATGAGCAAACTGTCACTGTAATTTAAGTTGAGGACTGCACAAATTTGCTTTGCTCCAAAGTTAAAAATAAATTAAAATAATTGCTGTCATTTCTTTTAAGATAAAAAGGTTTAATAACGGCTTCGGCCACAGGAGGGCAGACTTGCTCCACTGCCTTGCGTTGAGCGTACAAAAGCCATTCCCGTCCAGAAAACGTATAGTGTGCTTGCCTTTGTTCACTCGCACTCTGCGCATCAATAAATAAATTAAATTACATGTTATATAGAACCAACAATCTTCAAAAATTAAGTACCCAATTTAGTAAAAGTGTTAATATTGGAGAATTTCCAAAGTCAGAGCAGGGTTTGTTCGTGTTAGGGGGAGGGATACAATTGCTTTCATCACCAGTGTCAACCAGGTATGATAAACCAGAAAATTGGCCAAAAATACGGAAAGCAGAACCACCTGATGGAATGAAGAGGAAGTCGATCCATGCGCGAAATAGACCACATGTAGACTGGGGTACAACGTGAAGCGAAGATGCGCAATGGGATGTTGAAGATATATAAAAAAAGCGAATAATATAAATAAATTTGTAGCGTAAAAAGTTAGGGAGAGAGAGAGAATAGCTTGTATCGCATTGCTATTCAGACGTCGTATGCACCTTTTATGTACAGTACGGAAGGAGGAGGTCTTTTTGAGTAGGAGGCTGGGTTAAGTGATCAAACGAGCTTCCTTAGGATAAAGGAAAATATTCAGGTGGATTCTATATTCCGACGCAAATTGCTGGAACAGGTCTCGAAAGGCAAACGGTAAGGATAACTTCTTGCTTATTGAATGATGACTGCTAATACTATCTACCATTTTTTTACCAAAATGCTGTTCTATATACAGTTATTATACGAGGGGCGATCAATAAGTTTTGCAATTCGGATATGAGGAAAAGTGTTTTAGTATTTTTCAATATAACTACCCTCGACTTCAATGCACTTGCGCCACTTGTCCCTGAAGCTTCGAATTCCCGAAAACCAGAAATCTCCCAGCTGCTGATCAATCCACTCCTGGACGGCGAGCTGGACATCTTCATCGTCCCCAAACCGGTGTCCACGCAGTTCAGTCTTGAGCTGGCAGAATAAAACGTAGTCGCTAGGGGCCGGATCTGGACGGTAGGGGGGAGATGGTTGAGCTCCTCGAATCCGTACTCGCGCAGGGCAGCTTGTACAACTCTGGCCTTGTGGACTTTGATGAAGTTGAATTCGATCATGAGGCGTGAGGTTTCTAGGAACCCAACAGGCAGAGACCTTGGTCATGGCCAAATTGTCTTGGATGATGTTGATAATACTTCCATGTGATATTCCAAGTTCTCGCTCGATTTCTTCGACCTTCACCCGTCGATTTTCGAAGGGAGGAAACGGTTAAGGTGAGTCCCAAAAATGCCTTCGCTCAGTAAAGAACTGTGAGGACCGATTTACTGTCAACCAATTATAGAACCTCATAAGACTTCAAGATGCTCGTCTTTAATTAGGTGGTTTTGAGTCAGATGTGATTCCATAATGTGGTTCCAGCACCACACTTGAATTTCGTTGAGTTTGAATCTGAGGATGGGGGAGAGAAGCGTCTGCAGAAAAGTGACGGAACCCAGCCCCGGGCACGTGTTTGCCAATTGTAACTATTTGTGTATGGGCCTTGATCAGATAACACTGTGTGAACTTCGTTTATATTGGTAAAAAAAATAATTGTAGCCTATTAATTTATCAATGATATTTCCGATGTATTTTCCATCCCTAGATGTTTGTAACTAGGCCTTGCCTAGACCAATTCCTTTTGCTAGATTAGCTGAACTTGCAGTAGGTATTAGTCCAGTTTCAAGCAATCATGGATTTCAAATCAATAGACAATGTCTATAAAAGAGTTGCATTAAAATAATTGCATAAAATTTTAACTATTAGCCTAACTTACATGAATGTTTTATGATGTCTCCCTAGGTTAAGTTAGAAAAGTGCCTTTAATTAAGGGCACTAATTAAGTGGCCATGTTGGAAATTGTTAAGATTAGCGGCGAAGCGAACGACTTTTCATAGCAAATTTTGCGTTTGGGCGGCGCATTTTATTGTATTTAAAAAACGAGGAAAGTAGAAAAAGAGGCAAAAGAAAAAATAATAGCGTAAGCGAGTTGCGAACAGCTTCCCGCGTCGCTTGACCACTGTTAGCAAGCAGCACATCTACTCGGCCATGCTGAATCTCAAAAATGACTCATTCAAGCGAAGCTTTTAAGCAGCTCGCCTGAACTTCTCGTATGCTACATAACCTCCCTACAGGAAGATGAGCGTATTTTGTAGAAATGAAGAGAACCCGTTTGAACATGTTATCCAAGGACTAACTCTCCCCCTCCCGGGTGTGGGCACCATTATTATTTGTCTTTGACTAATCGTACAGCAAAACCCTAACGTAGATTGTATATCTCCGAGCTACCAAAGAAATGGAATGATCTGATATGTACAAAAATAGGACATATTATAATTCTACAGGATAGTATGGATTTGAAGTTAATTTTCGTAAATTAATTTAAGTAACAATTCATTTTTTATTGTATACATAAAATACAATTTTGTGAGTACAAGTTAGTACTCTGAGTACCTGACCCTGAATATATATATATATATATATATATATATATATATATATATATATATATATATATATATATATATATATATATATATATATATAAAAGAACTGCCAAAGTAGCGCGTGAGTAGAGCAGTAAATGCAAAATATCCCACAGGAAAATGAAAGGCAGATTTCAAATACTTTCGAACTTGTTCAGTTCATTCCTTGAAAATGAACTGAACAAGTTCGAATTGGAGGGAGGAGGGGGAATTGCGACCTTTCCATAAAGCCGAAAACCCTGTAGTTTGCCGCTCGCAAATAGAAAAAAATGCTAAATTCTGTAAACGCTGGTGCAAGTGGCCGCAACGAGAAGGATCTGTACAAATGCAACCGTTTTCCAGGCCATCTTCGCCAGCACTCGCGGAAAACTAAGAGGGCATGACATAGTAAACGCGGCCGCGGGCGTGCCGTCTATTCTCACCGTCGCCGCTAAAGGATATAATACTAAATTTAAGTTCATAATTGATACGGGGGCAAGTCTTTCGATTATACCGTTTAAACTGGTGAAGTCAAACCATTTTTCACATAAGCCATTAATTATGTCAGTCCAAGTGGCCGGCATAGTTAAGACCAAATTAATGAGGAGCAGACATCCGAGCAGGTCCCCACGCAGGACGATGGACGGGAGCAGTGACGTGCTTAAGCCCTCATTTAGTTATTCCTTTTGCGATGAAAAAAGTATTTGTCTCTTCTTCGAAAGGTGAACTAAAATTTACCTAAGCCTTCCAAATTGGCTGAGTTCTGTGAAGTTCAGATGAATTTCCATGAAAATGTGCTGGTAAATGCGCAACCGTCAGATTCTGGGCCATCATATGGGGAACATAATATATATATATATATATATATATATATATATATATATATATATATATATATATATATATATATATATATATATATATATATATAATATTTTAAACATAATCAAGCGATAACGGACCAATCAGCTAACTCAAAAATTAAAGGATAGATTCTTATGTTCAGAAACAAAAAGTTAAGACTTTTGTAATCCTGAGAATATTCAAAGGAAGTGTATGTGGGAAAAGATAGAAGAAAAACATCCGGAGATGAGTAGAGATCTGAGAATACAGAACGAAAACTATAGTCAGAAGCAGTTCCCAAGCAGTAAGCTCCATCCACGGCAAGCGGAAAAGGCGATACATACACAAGTATAGCAATGCCCTCTGCCATGCCTATAAAATATTGCATGTATTAATATTCCATCAGCATACTTTCCCTTTTAAGTTCAATGTAAAATTATCCATTTATTTTCCCATTTAAATTCTACAATTTCGATTAAATCTTAGCATATTTGTTTTGGGGTTTTTTTGTTTTTTTTTATATCTCATCTGGCGACTGCCTTCTAGGGTAAAGTCGTCATATTCAAGCTAGCCTAAATCTAGGCTATAATAAAAACCAAATTAAAAACAAAAACAAAAAAAATAAAGGAAAAATACAAACAAAAAGCAAAAGAAAAACAAACAAATTGAAAAAATATAGAGAGAGCTCCGTCGATGGAGGAAGGCCTGCCCTCCCCCGACCAAGTAGACAGCGATCCATAGTTGAATATTAAATAACGGGGAGAAGGCTTGCCTCCTCCAAGAAATCAAAAAGTCCACAGGTCGGTGTGCCCGAACTCGTACCGAGTACAAAGGACAGGCGGTAGCGACTCCACCCATCTCGGTTCCCGGGACAGGTTACGTGATCGAAGATCACCCAGACTGGGACATTCGAGAAGAATGTGCCGAAAAGTCTGGGGGACGATGCAGTCGTCACAATAGGGAGCAGGCGAGTGCTCCATGAAATGGCGATGAGTCACACAAGTGTGCCCGATTTGGAGACGACAGAAAGCAACCTGAAGCCGTCGTGACATAGGGGGATAGGTCCATGGGATCAGTCGCGGCGCAATTGCACGCAACTTTAAGTTCCCCAAGACCGTCTCGCATCTTTTTTGCCAAGCAGCCCGAAGAGCTGCCCGTATTCCTGCCATGTATTCGGTGTGAGGAAAAGCGAAACACTAGTCCTGTCACTCGGTCCTAGCGGACTCTTTGGCGCCCTCATCGGCGCGCTCATTCCCAGCAATTCCTACATGTTCAGGAACCCAGCAGAAGATAATCTCGACATCCTCCCTGCTCGCCAAAACCCTGGCGTCAGGGATATCGCAAATCAGGGGATGCGGAGATTCCAATGCCGCGAAAGCACCCAGTGCGCTTTGTGAGTCGCAATAGATCACGATCTTGTCTCTGAACCGGGCACGTCGCGTAATCTTTCATACCGAGTAGTGTATTGCCAGCAGTTCGTCAGAGGAGACAGACGCAGCGCCTGGCAGAGCGCCAGTGACTTCAAACAAAGAGGATACGGCGTGGAAGCCGACGCCCTCTTCGGACTTGGAGATATCCATATACACTGGCACGGTTCCAGCGTAATACGAGGTGTGGTCCAAAAAGGTCAAAAGCAATACTCCCGGTGCTGTACAAGCTTTGGGAGCAGAGGCATGGTGACAAATAGCCAAATGTGGCACCCGCGAGGGTGTCGCCCTGGGCAGAACCAGGGGGGCCACTGGCCCGAGATATATAGCTAGCTCTCGAGGAGTTTCCTTGCCGTAAACTCAAAGGGCATAGGGTATGACTGCCAACTTTCGGCGGCATAGGCACTGTCGAAATCAGCTGATGGTGCAGTGAAAGCTGTTGGCGAAAGAGGGAGGCGCTGGGCTCGCGCGTACCGACAAATGATGCATTGTACACGGCGTTGAGCGAGTGGCATCTCTACAACATCGACTAGTAGGCTCTCAATGGGGGAAGTGCGGAAGGCACCGGTCGCCAGGCGAAGGCCAGTTTGTTGGACTATTTCACCTACCTTAATACACGCTCGGCTGCAGATGCATAAACCTCGCATCCGTAGTCGAGCTTCGAACGAACAAAGGATCGATGAAAAAGTAAGGCAGTAGCCCTATCAGCAGCCTAAGTGTTGAACGTCACGGAGCGAAGAATATTAATGGCACGGGTACAAGAGACCATAAGGCTGCGAATATGAGCCTCCCAGGTAAGGTGTCGGTCAGATACAAGACCAAGGAAACGGTGCTATTCAACCACTTCCAGGCGCACCGCATTGGGAAATAAACCTGGGTCGGGGTGGAGCCGTGGATAGCGGCAGAAGTGCACAACCTTAGTCTTGTTCAAAGCTAACCAAAGCCTGTGCGCTTCGGCAAAGCGAGAGACGCAGTTCAATGCCTGTTGGAGTCGACGCTCCAGAGTCGGCATCTGGGCAGCACCAAAAGAGATCAAAAAGTCGTCCAAGTAGAGGGTAGCGAAAACATCTTCCGGCAGCACAGAGGTGATGCCGTTGATGCTCAGGGCAAAGAGTGTGACACTGAGGACATTTCCCTGCGGGACATCCTCTTCCTTCTCCATTGGGTCGGAGAGGGCTCCCCCCACCGTTACGCGGAATCGACGAGCTCGCAAAAATTCAGATATAAACATTGGGAGGCGTACCCTAGCCCTCATCGTGGGGAGAGTCTCCATGATACCGTATCACCATGCGGTATCATAGGCCTTCTCCAGATCGAAAAACACCGTGGCGTAGTGATATCTACGAAGGAAGGCTTCGCAGACAGCATTTTCCAGTCGGAGCAGAGCATCCGAAGAGGAATGGAACTTGCGGAAGCCGCACTGTGCAGAAGACAGATGGCCTCCGCTCTCCAGAAAAAAAGGCTAATCTAACATTTACCAATTTCTCCATCAACGTGCACACGCAAGAGGTTAGAGAGATTGGGCATAAACCGGCCGGAGTAGAGTGATCTTTACCCGGTTTGCGAAAGGGGAGCACGGTAGCCAATCGCCAGGAATCTGGGAGAGTGCCTCCAACCAGATCCTGTTGAATAAATCCAAAAGAAAGGGCATACCTCTCTCACCCAGGTTTCGAAGCATGGCGTACGGGACATCGTCCAGATCATTGGCGGTGTCCGCGCACGAAGCAAGAGCGGAACTCAAATCATTCAATGTAACCCTGTCGTCATACAGTTCTCTGGAGGTAAAGTCCAAACGGTTTCCTTCGGATTCATTAGGAAGTGCATTGAATGTTGGCGTAGCAGCTTACTGTCTAGAGAATGCGAAGAAAGCGGTCGCGAAAGATTCCGTGACGGACGCGGGTTTCGAGATTGCAGTCCCATTTTCCTGGAGAACGGGATGGGGGTCCTGCGAGAACTTGTCCCGAATCCTCTTGACTTGCCGATACACCTCTGCTAGAGGGGTCTTTCCCGTTAAGTGAAGACACGTATGCCCGCCAAGAAGAGCCACGGGCGTGCTTCGAAATATACCGGAACCTAGCCCAAGCCCGACGAAATTCACTGACAGTGAAATCGTTTGGGTGGCGCTTATAGCGCATGTAGTTATACCGCTTCTGTTGGAGGGCCATCTCACACAGGTTCCACTACCACAAGAGTGGTCGGCGTGCCAAACGGCCAGACGTTCTGAAAATAGTAGCCAGGCCCGCGGCGATGAGGTTGCCGGAGAAGAACTCAACGGCCTCATCTACCGACCTAAACTCCTTGACTGAGATAGAGAATTCAATCATTTCCTAAAATGCAGGCCACCGCGCCCGCTCGGAGCCCCACCGTGGTGGGCTCTCAGGCGGCAGTTGCCCTAAAAATTATTTTTGAATGGGAAAGTGATCACTACCATGGAGGTCATTGACCACCCCCCAATCAAAATTCGGATGTGCATCCAAAGAGCACAGAGATAGGTCAAGGCAAGAAAATAAAGCGCTTTTCGGGCAGTGATGCATAAACTCATCCACATTTAGGACACCTATCACAAGCTCTTCGATCATTCGTCAATGAATTGTCCCCTGCGATTTATTGAGTGATCTCCCAAAATAGGATGCCTGCTATTCAAATCTTCAAGCAAGAGAAAGTTCCTCGGCAACCGTGCGAAGACGTGGCGAAAGTCCCCTGCGTCGAAGTTAGATGACGGTGGAATGTACGCAGAAATAATAGTATACCTCCTATCCAGGTGAAACTGCACCGTCACTGCCTGAAAGGAGGTATCTAAAGTGAAAGGAAGAACGGAGACATCATCTTGGGTGTAAACCACTCATCCCCCCAGCCCCGCCTCCATCTCGTGGTGCTGAGGTCGCAAAAGCCTTATACCCCGCGGGGAGGGGGGCAGGGGGCACGTGCCTAGCATGGACTCCTGCAGAAAAATAGCTAACGGGGAACGGGAAGAAACGAGCCTCCGCTGCTCCTCCCAGTAGGCCCGGAGTCCACGGAATTCCAATTGAAGGAATATGCCCTCTAGGCCTAGCTCGGGGGAGACGTAGGGCTCTCTTCGAAGATAAGAACCTCACAGGAATGGCCATACGCTTCCCGGAGGCGGGACCCCGGACGCTGTTGGCCGGACAATGCGCTGAAGGTGCTGTTGCCTTCGATGACTTATTGGGGGAGGTTGGGCTCGCCATGCGAGTCTTTTCCTCCCTCCGCCTCGAAACCTTAGGCGAAATCCACCGTCTCCGGGCCACTCAGCCCACCGCTAAGCGTGGGCGAAGGAGCCGAAGCTCCTTTGTTGCTGTCCTCCTATCATGGGACACCTTTAGGAATCCCTTTAGATGGCCTGGAGACCAATTTCAGGGGTGTTGCCTCCTGTGACTCTAACGACGTGGTGGAGGCGCGTGGCCGTTTCGCCTTACGGGAAACGGTCACGCTGGGGCAAGGCTGGGGAGCCCTGGTTTTAGCCAGGGTTGGGTGTGAACCCTTTGTGCCACCAGCTTTACCAAGGAAGCGCCCAGGTCGAGTAAAACCGCAGAATGGGTCCGAATGGGCGCGGAAACAACCGTGCTCATTGGCCTGGATCGACCATGATCAGAAGTTCTCTTTCTAACCATTGAGGCGTAAGACGTCCCAGGCTGAGCCGGGCGCGCCAGAACCAAGTCCGTAGCCTCGCGGAATGAGAGTCGACCAGGATTTCTTTCTCAAGGAGATATGCACTACAATGCTTCGAAGAAGCGGGTGCGGCTCTCCGAGGAGTCGGGTGATCCCGATTCGTATGTCCGAAGCGGTGACAGTAACAGCACCGCCGCGGTAGTGGCACGAATGCCTTCACGCGGTGGAGGTACCAAACGGCACGCACCGACTCAGGGAGCTTGTCACAGTCGAACGTGACGAAAAGGGTAGGGATGGGTCTCGAGGCCCCTCCCTTTTTTCTCATCACACGTTCGAACCTTACCGCCCCATGGTCGGCCAGCTCTGAGGCGATGTCCTGTACGGAGTAGTCAACGAGTTCCCTCGCATAAACTACTCCTTTCACAAAGTTCATGGTAGAATGCGGCGTCACACTCACCAGGGTTTCATCAAGTGTCCGAAGAGCACTTCTCTTGTTTGCCTCGGAGGTAACCACCGCATTCGCCTGAAGACTCCCGTCCAAGAAACCAAGAAACAGGTCACCTTCGGCTCTCTACCAATTACGCTAGCTAATGCTCTCCTTGATGGATCATGTTGCCCTTGGCCAACATGCTGCCATCAATGGAGCAAATAACGAGAAAGCGTTTAAAGCTAGCGGGCACGAAAACGCCAGGTAACCTCTGAGTGAGGGGCCCCGATGTTTTCAAGGCTCCGCCCTGCGCACTTTTCGTCTTGGTCAGGGGCTTCGCACCCGGGGGCTGGGGGCAGAGGGGGCGGATGTGCGGATCTTGGCTTGGTCGCTTACCAAAGTGGCAACAGACCCTTCCGTCCCCGCAGCTCTCTCGGGTGGGAGGAGCCCCGAGTCTTCTTTGTTTTTTCATATTTTTTTTTCATTTTCGAAGAGGATGGTGGGGAATGAACCCGCTTCCCTCCTCCGCCGGCAGGACCCCCTAGGCCAGATGGACCGGCCTCAGCCAGGTCCTTTTCCGAAATGGGGAAGGTCGCAGGTTCACCGGTCGGAGGAGATCCCTCCCCTCCTTTTACTGCCTGGGAAACCCTAGTCATTTGAAGAGGACTTTGCGTAGGGGCGGACTCGAGTTCGGTGCTTGGCACCGAGACCGAATTTGCTTCCATGGAAGGCCCTATCCTCTGAGGCTGGGTTGCCTCAACGACCATGTCTATTTCATGGGGGCCTCCATTTGGCCATCTATCCCTCAGGACATCGCATGTCTTACTGGCAGCAGTGTCTTTAGTTTCGTCTAGGAGCCATAGGCCTTGACCCTGGCAAAGTTTAATATTCTTGCCAGCAGGTCTTTTGAGGGAAGCGACCGAAGGGGCCTGGCTTCCCTCTACCTCCTAATGGTGTTTGCACTACCGAGCCACTTTAATGGGGAGCGGTCGGCTATGGGCTGCCTGCTAGTTTTCTTGGCAGTCCCTTTGGAAAGAAAAGGGGGGATTGCCGCTGGAAAGAGGGAGGTACCTGAAGACATCTCCAGACAATGGGGTGAGGAGGAGAGGCACAAGAGTAAGCATCCTCTCCGGTTAGAGAAGTTTGGAGGGTCCCCTGCGAAAGCAAAGAGGGATTACATCCATTTTTTCTGTGCAGCTGCCAGAGGGCCCCCCCGTCGATGGATAAAGAGAAATTGAGGGAAGATTATTGATTGGTTCATCATTGGGCATTGTGACCCAATGATGCAATCGCTCACCACCCTTCGGCGTAGCCCGCTTTGCAAGGGGTGCGTACGGGCCTGGCAGTACCAGGTGCCGCCATTTACGGCCATCCCTCCCGCCTGGTAACCTGATAGCCCTTTAGCATGGCGGATCCACCTTGGGCACGTCGTAAAAACAAAGATATATGGTGAATTGAGAAGGAAAGGGGATGTGAGGAAGGTATGGGTGGAAATAAAGCAGGTTGTTAAAAACCCTCCATCCCAAACCAGAGCTCAAGGGTTAGGGAACATTGTCCCCTTCCCCTTCAGCCCCGATCCGGGACGATTGGCTGAGAAGAAGGTCAGCATCTACCCTGTGAAATTAGAGGCTGACCAGAGAAAGTTGTGGGAAAGGTTGTATGAAAAGCGGGGAAACCAAAGGGGGGAGGGGAAGAGGTTAAGCTAGGGCTGGACGGGGTGCTGAACCCCGTCAGCACGGTGGCCAGGATGGCAAATCGCCGTGCCCCTTACGGGATATTAAATCTTAGGTAAAATCTCAACTTAGTTATGCATAAATAATCAATCCAAAATCTCAAATATTTTGTAATATATAATTGCCATCCAAAAATCATTGGCTAAGATACATTCTTTTCGGCAACACTTACTTTAGTCAAACACAAAAACACACGCTTTCAGCTCAACCCCATTAAACATAAATATTCCTCACTCGTCTCGCGCCATTCTCAACATAAATATCCCAATTCACAGTCCATCATAGTTATCTTAGTCATCATAATTAACACATGATAGTTAACTTAGTCATCATAATTACCACATCATAGTTATCATATCATACTTACCACATCATACTTATCTTAGTCATCACAATTACCACATCTTAGTTACCATCTCATATTTACCACATTTCTGTTACCACATCATAGTAACCATATCTTAGTTACTTTACCATACATCACTGCACCTTACATTCACTCTACTTTTCATTACTTTGCTACATTGCATTACGTTGTATTCTTTAGCAATTATCAATTTAATTATATCATTCATCCATATAATTGTAACAACTGCTCACTGGTCATTTCCTAATTCAATTCTCTCATTGTGCATTCGTTTATTTTGTAAATATATTTATTTTGTTTATTGTCTGTTTTTCTTACAAACCTCACGTCCAAAGTTTTCTAAATTCAATTCACGTCAGTCGTTAGGCCTAAATATTAGCAGACAACTATTCCATCCAATTCAATAAATTTATGGTAATGGTTTCAAATCGCAATCTAGGTGATTGGTTAACTAAAATTAATCCCACTAATAACCAAATACCATATAAGTATAAATACAAGATAAGATAAAAGAACATGGAAAACAGCAATTAGAAGAAACGGATATATATATATATATATATATATATATATATATATATATATATATATATATATATATATATATATATATATATATAAATATATATATATATATATAAATTTATAAATATTTATATAAATAGGTTATCTAGAAGCAACGTGCCTGAAAAGGGCACACTTGAGCAAACCCTACAAGAAAAACAAAATTAGAATTTATTAAGGAAATTTATATAAGTGAATTAGAACTAACGTACCTGAAAAAGGTACACCCAAGCAAACCTTACAAGAAAAAGAAAAAAATAGAATTTACCAAAGGAAAAATATATACTCACTACACATACTAACCTTTCCACGTTCCCCATTGCAAAAAACAAAAAACCTCTCATGCTATCTATCTAGCTATCCCCCTTTACTTCTCTCACTTTCACTGATATACAAAGGCTGCAAATTTTTAGCCTGATCGGAATTCTTGGACGATGTACTCTGGCAAATTTATTTCCCTCTACCTGGTAAAGGAGGGAACGGTTTGGATAAGTCCGAAAAACGCCTTCGAAATCTGGTTGCTAATTTTGTAGAAACCAGTTTTAAATAATATAGTTAATACTCTTGTACTCATCATCACCATCTAATACTAATCTTCATCTTTCATTTTTTAGCCGTCCCACTTAGGCAGATGAGTGCTTAATTCCCTAGTCCCGCCCCTCTACGTGAACTGCTGTCGGATGTGAGAAAGGATTGCCATTCATGTTCCAACTATGTCGGGTGGTTTCTATGACATAATTGGGGGCATTGGAGGAAGCTGGTTTTAGGAGTAGCCCACAGCAGATAACAATGTCAGAAACTATTCCGGACAAGGAATGGACTGCGACCTCCACTGCTCTTCCCACCAGGGGACCCTCCCAAGACCATAGAGGGACATACAACCGTCTCTATAATATGGTGGGATGCGGTCGCGATTAAAACACCATTGGGGAGGGGGGCCTTGTCAATAAGTCCGCCATGCAATCACCCCCCCGAAGGATCGCTCCCGTATTCACCTCATATATCGTTATCATTCACCCTATAAGGCAAATCATTTTCCCTTGAGGAAGCGTTAAGGGAAGTGGGAGGAAAATAAGGAGGCAAAAAATAAGGAGAAAAAGGAAAACTCTAAAACATACAGATTTGTGAGTCCATAAAACAACAAATAAGGTCTAACGTGAAAAAGTAAGTGCACACCCCTTCTTAAATGTTGCACACCGGCCACAGTGGCGTACCACGGTGCCTCAAGGGTCCCCTTGAGAACCATAAGTGGTCAGGAGAAGCTGGATAAGGGTAAAGTATACGAAACCCTATTCGGTAAACTAAATATGGCGGTCTTTAGGCTAATCGACACTCCAATATGTGAAAAAGAGAAGGACATTGAGACCCTTACAAAGGAGGAAGGAGTATAAGCTGTAAGGGAAATACACCTTCAGCGAAGCACCCCTCCCCAGATCCAGGCACACGGAAGTGTGGTATGCCGAAAGCTGGACCCGTAGGTCAGGAATCGTAAAATTCAAGCACAAAAGAGACAACATGGAATATCATCATGTGTTTAAAATAATCTTTACTGATACATAAATGGCAGCAAAGGCAAGTGCTTTTACTGCTATTCAACGCCAAAATAAACGGGGAACAAATTGAACGAGAAGAGTTCACCCCGGTGCAAATTTGCTTCAGGTGCTTCAAGCTGTAAGACCACATCACCAAAGTCTGCAAGGAAAAAGAGCTGACTTGATCCTAACGCAGTGGAAAAGGACACGGCTGGCGCGAATGGCCGGCAAAGGAAGAAAAGTGTGATCACGCCCGAAGGCCTCACCAGCACTTCAAATGTCCACAAACAGGGACTCCAGTATAGAGGCTAGATGGCTCCGGGGGATGAAATAAAATAGGGCTGCAAGTAGATTAAAATAAGCTGAGGGTAACCTTGCAAGCTCCTCGTCCTCCTCTGAGGAAGAAGAATGCCCCCAGTCCCCTAAGGCTCCAGCGAGATCAAGGATAAAACGGAAGGGGAAGACCCCCCATCGAGCCCCCAAGTTTGATAGAGAGGTAATTGAAATGAGATTCTATAAAACGGATCAGACTCCCTTCCTGGATGATCTCAACATCGGCAAAATAGTCGAGGTAGTCAAAAATGAACTCTTTAAATGGTCCTACGAAGCACCGATTCAAGAATCTCTGATAGAGGAAGCGCTCATGGCAGCAGATATCAAACTATATTAGGACTCCTGCCTCACACTAAGTGAAGCAGATTTCTGCAAGTTTTAAACGGAAAAAAGAGACGCAGTAAAAAGTAGAAGAGAAAGACATAGACATACACATATAAACAAACACTAACACTAAACATCTCAAACATGGAAAACACTAAAAAAACACATTAAAAATACTCACACTCAATGTTAACAGATGGTAAGGGAAATCCATTAAATACGGAAACATAATTCGTACAGTCGATCCTGACTTGATCTTCATTTCCGAACACGGTGTGAACACTGGAACAAACAGAATCAAGTTTTAAATTACACGGTCATAAACAATAATCACACACAGGATCAAGTCGATGGCACAGCCATCGCGATCTGGAAGAAAACATAACATACAAAACTCTACCAAACTTAGAAGAATCATTCGTGGTTGTCGAAATCCGAACCCTGGTGGAAACATGCCGATCACCAACTTTTACACCTGTAGGAGAATCGTCACCCACCCGTTCTCTCTCGGTGGAGACCCGAGATGGTTACCGCAAAAACATCCGGCCCCGGCACTGTGGGGTCAAACTCGTAACCACAGCGTCTCGCCACTCGTCGCTACGAAACGCCTAAAGGTTAAAATGCAAGATCTCCCCTACGAGATTGATATTCAATTTCACCTCAAGTAAGAAATTGGAGACGTGTTTCTCTCAAGCTCGAAGGCTACGGGAGCCAAGGTAAGACTTGGTGTGAGAAAAACCGTTTGAATAAGAACCATCCTGGGCCCGCCCACCAGCTCCCCCCCCCCATCCTACACCTCCACCAGTGGGGTGACGAAGTATAAATAAGAAACACTTTGGAAAATCGAGGTAGAATACGTCAGTCTCCAGGTGACGAAGTCCCCGGATTAAGACCCCTGGCTACCGAGACTGGATAGGTAGAATCTGTCTGTCTCCAGGTGACGAAGTCCCCGGATTAAGATCGGGCTACCGAGACTGGACAGGTAGATTACTTGGCTCGCCAGACTACGAAGTACCCTGCAAGAGAGGTAGGGCTACCTACCTAAGGGGCTAAGAAGCAGCTCATCCTCGAGCTAGTCCCTGGTTATCAAACCGAACGTTAAGTTAACTTTGTTAAGTTCAACTTACTCTCGTCAGAGAGTCTCCTAATATCCTGGTGCATCTTAAACACCAGGTGTATTCCTCGTCCTTGAGGAATTAAGAAAAAAAGAAAGAAAAGGCTCCCCCTCGAGCCCGATATCCGGTGGCCACACCAAACTCCTAAGTTAACTTGGTTGAGGAACCAAATTCAACTTATTGTCGTAAGAGACCCCCCCCCTCCCCCCTCCGTTATCCTCGCCCTTGAAGAAGACTGTAACTAAGAAGAAGCTTATCCTCGAGCTAGTCCCTGGTTACCAAACCAATCTTTAAGTTAACTTATTCAAGTTTAACCTGTTCTCGTCAGAGAAATACCCTCTCTTCGATCCTCGCCCTTGAAGAAGACCCTCCCCGAGTCCAGTCCTCGCCCATGAGGAATTAAGTAACGAAGGAGAAATGCTTCCCCTCGAGCCCGTTACTCGGTGGTCACACCGAACTCTAAGTTAACTTGGTTTAAGAACCAAGTTCGACTAACTCTCGCCAGAGAGACCACGCCTACCTTAGTGCCGCCTAAAGCACCGTGATTGCTCTCGTCCTTGAAGAACCCCCCCTCCCCTGAATACCGTGTGGACCCCCATCTGCTACCCTCACCCAAAGAACCTCGTGATCTCGACCACCTCCATCTGGCCGGTCGGCACGCGTCGTGGAGGCAATAACATTCCTGAGGTATTTAAACTCCAGGAGAGTCAATAAGCCTAAATATTGTATATTGAAGTGCGTAGCGAATTTAGCCAATTTTAGAGGGGCAAGCTAATTAAAGTAATTATTTTGTATTATAATATTCGGAGTATTCCTGTGGTTAATGTTTAGGATTTGAGTATTAAATTGTTAAATTTAAAAATATAAGTTTATTTGGGAAATTCTTGTGCGTTTCTCCATATCCTTACGTGTTTGATACGGCTCTTCTTTAAAATAACAATATTAGCACTCTTAGAACAAAGCCTACTTCATCAAAGAAGTATATCACTACCACAAAGAATACCACGACAAAAGCGGTTTGTGTGTGGAGTGATTAGAAAGCGCCATTCTACGACAACACCCTTTTCGGAAGCGGGAGACTAACATGGCTTGGCGGGGCCTGAAACGTCAGATGCAGATCCTCTGGCTACGGTCGCACCGACCAAAGAGACAAACTCCAGATGGTCGGGCCGGATTTCCCGACCTTCCTATCACAAAGTTCGGCACTTAAACCGGACATAGTGTTAGGGAGCAAAAACTTCCCTTTAACATCAGCAATGGGCCTGGACCCGTGGTACCGAGCGACCACATCCCGATAGCCACCACAATCATGCTTGCTCCAATACTCAAGTCCATCTCACTTAGGAAAAGTTATGCGAAAGCAAACTGGGAGCTATATAGAAAGGTACTTAGCGAATACCAACTAGCTGAACTGCGAGATACCAATCTCGAGGAGAGAGATGAGGATATAAATAAGATCACCAATCTCCTCATACAAGCCGATGAGAGATACGTGCTCAGGATCTCCTATAAAATGCTCCCACAGCCTAGATGGACGAACGAGATGAGGGAAATCGCCCGGGGACATAGAGAAATCTATGAGGAAATCGGCCGGACAGGCCCAAATCGGAAAAGGCCGCCCAGAATGATACACTAAGAGAGGAGATAAAAACATATTCATTGAAAAGCAAAGAGAAATTTGGAATGACATAATTGGGAAGCTGGACAGGGAAAGCAATCCTGTAGTTTTTTGGAAGAGCATCCGAAGACTTCGGGGATTGCCAACCAAACCCAGAACTCAAAAAAGATGGAAACGACATCATTAAGGATCCAGAGTCTCTCGAGAGAAAATTCAGGACACACTGGCAAGAGATTTTCGCGATATTTCCTGAGGAGAATAACGACTTCGACCAGGACTTCGAAGACCAAATGTTCGATGACCTTGGAACAGTGATACATAGAACCCATCCCTGCCCGCAAGTATCTGAGGAGAGAGAGATGGTTAACCAAGGGTGCCCAATCACCTTCGAAGAGACCATGTCACCATAAAGTCCTCCAAGCAGAGGGCAAATTATTCATGTAATGGTAAATATCATGAATGCTGCCTTGAATACAGGCTGCTTCCCTGACGGATACAAGATTACAAAAATCATCTTCATCGCGAAACGAAACAATCCCCCAGACCAGGTGGCTAACTATCGCCCGATCTCTCATCTGGGGATACAGGTCAAGATCTTTTAAAAGATTATAGCTGAGAGGCTACAAGCTCAACTGAGTTAGTTAGGAGTGCATAACCCCCAACAACACGGTTTCCGTAAAAATGATGCACCGAAACAGGCATGGCACTCTTAACAGAGAAAGTAGCAAATTTCTAAGCGAATGGTTACTATGTTGACATTGTGCTGAGGGACGTGAATAAAGCCTTCGATAAAGTCTGGCTGGAGAGATACTTCAATACAAGATCCTGAACCTCCAGCTAGACTCAATCCTAGAAAAGATCCTCTGTGACTTTGTTTTGCAGAGAAGGGTATGTCTCGTGATAGAAGGCTACAGAGGACATGAGTTCGAACTTAAGGCGAGCGTTCCCCCGAGAAGCTGCCTAAGCCCATTGTTCTATCTGGTCTTTACCATCGACCTCCAAACTTCAGGATACAAGAACACAATATATCTGCAATTCGCAGATGACATCACTCAAATCGTCCCATGCACGGAGACGAAAGCAAGGGCACAGATGACTCGCACGATAGCGGAAATCAATAACATCGACCAGTACGAGAGACAATGGAAGATTAGAACCAATAGGGACAAATTCAAGATCGTCCTACTGAGCCACAAGTCGACGTAGCCCATCGTCAGAGATGGGGGGAGATACGGCTACTCTGCCGAAGGCACTTTCCTGGGCCTAAAGTTCTCCGACCACGGATACTCGAGACGCTACACGGAGAGGCGGAACCTGACAAAAGGAGAAATCCCCAGGCTATACAGGTTTAGAGATCTCAGCTCAACCAACATTAGAAAAATATGCCTGATGTTCATCAGGGCTAAGCTCATCTATCCCGCAGTAGTGACTCAAGCGGCCAGCAAGACTTAAATGAGAAAACTCCAACGTGTACGTAATTCCCCATCCCTAATGATCAATAAATCCAAAAAGCAATATCACCTTCGGCAAAGGGATCTACACAGGATAAAGTGCCTAGAACCCATCAATGTTGTCACTTAAAAACTGGAAAGAAAGGTCTAGTCTACTCTGGCTAATGTTGTCATTCCAGAACTACGGGGAACAGGAGGCAGACTTAACATACCTGCAAGACTACAGGAGAAAGTCTCCCGCCGTCGTCAGTTCCCAAGCACCAAATTATGCTCTCAAGTAAACATACTACAAATATATACATAGCTGAAACACTGAAAACCAACACAGTAATCAGTACAACACAAAAAAAACGAAAAGAGAAGAAATAACAATACAGTAAACGATAACACAAGGTAAATTGCTGAACCAAAAGCTAATCAAGGCTTGACAACTCAACAATTTGACCAAAAATAAGTACCTCCAAAATTTGAACACAAACAATAAGAAGAACACGCTAACAGCACATGAAAAGACACAAACATAATAAAGACAATTAAATATAGAACAACACAAAAAAGGCAAATTTAACAACAAAACGTAAAGTGATGCCCTCCCTACTAGGAGTATTTTATTGAATTTGGATGTTAAATATTCGAGATGGGCAATCTTAGGAAAATCTTCTGCTTTGGTATAGCAGTTATAATAGCTCGTGGATAATATATTTTTGAGAGAAATGTAGACACTAACTTATCAAAAATGAAATCAGGGTAATAATTGAAATGAAAGAAATTCTTTGAATTATTTCTTCGTGAAAAGCTAACCAGTTGGAACAAATCTGCTAAGCTCTGAAAATTCTATTTTTAATGCTAGTTAACTTAAATGAGTACCCATTTTGCTGCTTGTGGTAGGTTTTTTATAAATAGATGTATTAAAATTCGAGCCCACTCGAGCAACGTTAACATCCAATAAAGAGATTTTGTTTTCCGTTTATGTTTCACTTGAGAACTTTATGTTTGGATGTTGTTAGTTAATAAAATTTAGAAATAAGGGAGTATGATCTTTGAGCAAGAAAATTAGGAAACCATCATCAATGTATCTTTAAAAGACAATTGTGTGAATGACAGCTTTCTAGTCACCGTGTTTCATAATGACGGAAAAAGCTGTTGGCAAAGGAGAGACTCAATCGAGAACCCATTGCCATTGCTTCATGCTGATAAATAAAGCTCGTTGTTGAAGAGAAAATTGGTATCGCCCGAAGCCAAGATTAAAAGCTTAAGGAATAGTTGTTTATATAAACCCAATATTTCACCCGTACTTTTAAAGAGAGAATCTGAAATAATATTAATAGTTTTTGTCCGGATCATTAATAAATAACGATTTCACATCGATTGTAGCCATAAAAGAAAAATCCGCGAGGCGGAGTTCACCATCATATTTTCCAAAATCAAAAGGGTCAGGTTAAGTGAAATAATTATGTGTCAAGGGATGAATAAAAGGAACAAAAAATTTTACAAAGTTGTAACTGGAGTATTGACTGCAGATAAGACAAGGCGGAGAGGTATTTCATTGTTATGTGTTTTTCCGCAGTGGCTGCTTGGAGCTAAAATTAGTGGGGGTGCTGCAGCAGAATTTTTTTAGCATTGTTTTAATATTGTGTAAAAGGAAATCAACCTAGAAAAATAAAATTTATAGATAAACTTGATAAAATAATAAACAGAACAAAATCAGCCCTTTTTACTTACTAATAGCCTAAATTGTTACAGTTTGAGCTTGATACCTTTATTTAAAAACGAAATCGATTCTTCCTGTTTTAATTGGCGCAAAAAGATTAATTATTTTCTATTTTATTTCTGGATGACTACTGAAGAATTTTCTTTCCATTAAAAGCACTGCAAGTGCATTTAGTCTTTCAAATTCATAGTGCTCTGTAGGAGAATAGCATAATGCTCCCAAGTTTTGCCCACCTCCGTTCCGGGCGGGCCACTTATCAACCCTCTTCCTTCCAGCCCAATATCTGGTGGTCTTCTGCCGGAAGAAAGCACCAGCCATTACAGCTAACCACCGAGTTCCATCTCGGACTGTTTATCGATAAATGGGAGCCCATCTTCGCTTCCGATAGTTGCCGGAAGTTTTAAAGGACGAAATGGAGTAGCTTGACATCTAATCTACTTCCGGCGCCTTGAGAACCTCTCCCGAGTTTCGAGTATAAAAGGCGAATTCTTTTAACCCTCAGTAGTAGAGCTTGAACAGCGTCTGACGGGGCAGGCATCGCCATCTATCGGTGTAATGGTAATTCGTCGAAGCATCAAGTCTTCAGAGAGGAGATAGTTCTCAGTTACGGAGGATCGTTGCCCCGTTGGTCTGCAAGGCAGTGCGGACCTAAGCTCGTACTCACGTGTAAGAGCCGAAGCTACAAACAGCCTCACTCTGGTTCTGTAAGCGAGAAATCTACATCTCGGCTTTTCTCCGTGAACCTACGCGTCAATAGGTCACTTTGCCCCCCCCCCTCCTCTCTCCTCTTCACCCTCAGAGAAGC
Organism: Ceratothoa steindachneri; assembly: GCA_963969495.1. NCBI lineage: Eukaryota > Metazoa > Arthropoda > Malacostraca > Isopoda > Cymothoidae > Ceratothoa > Ceratothoa steindachneri. The sequence goes on along the minus strand of OZ018327.1, from coordinate 70,926,883 downwards.
ACCCAAGATTCCTTGGAGTTCACGAGCGTAGGGCCCTCTTTAACAAGAAGCTCCCGTAACCGCCTTCTTCCAGCAGAATCGTGACAGAATTTTAGGATCATGTCAGTCCCTGAAGAACCTACCTCATCGTTTCCACCCCTTATCTCACCACCTTCACTCACCAACGCCAACCGAACATGAGGTTCTAAGGTAACCCTCTCCTTTCACATTCCCCGACTTCACCGCGAAGCTTACCAGTATTACAAGTGTATAGGGATTTGTATGGTGAATAGTAAATTTCAAACCAGGTGAGATATCCGAGATTCGCTTATTAATTTATCTCTCAAAGTACATTATTTGTATATATATATATATATATATATATATATATATATATATATATATATATATATATATATATATATATATATATATATATATATATTCTTGTTTAGTGTTCATTAAAACTTTATTTTCATATTGTTGTGTATCTAACTTCCTTTGGGTCGCTTGCTGGCAAAGTTCATTCTAATCCCTCTGTAGCCAACCTCTAAGCATTCTGAGTCAATAAACCCATTCAAGAAACAGGCCGAAGGAAAAGTATAAGGAGTAGTACGACGACTCCCTTGCATTCGGGATAATAGGATACATATACGAGGGGGAGTCAAAAAGTTCTCAGATAAATGGCATAAAATTTTTATTTGTAATAATACTGTAATCATTTTTCTACATAAGCTCCATTAACATCTATACACTTTCTTAATCTATGAATCCAACGGTAAAGACCATCTTTGTAGAATTCACGGGGTTGTCTCTGGCACCAAGTAATGACCTGCTTTTTTGCTTCATCTAATGATTGAAACCGGGTTCCTTTTAGGTGTCCCTTTAAATTTGGAAACAGAAAAAAGTCAGAGGGTGCTAAATCAGGGCTATAAGGGGGATGAGCAAGAGTTTCCCATCGAAATTCCCGTAGCTGAGATCTCACAGCTTTGGACGAATGTGCAGGGGCATTGTCATGGTGGAACAAGATTTGCTTGTGGAGCTTTCCTCGTCGTTTTTTGGCTATTGAAGTTTTCAGCTTCCTTAAAACTCCTTCGTAATAGCTGGATGTAACAGTTTTTTGTCCTTCTAAGAAGTCTATTAAAATAATTCCCTCCGAATCCCAAAAAACTGTAGCCATTATCTTCTTAACGGACCTCTCTGTCTTGAACTTGATAGGCCCTGCTGCCCCCCTTGGGTGCCACTCTTTTGATTGATTTTTACTTTCAGGATCAAACTGATACACCCAAGTTTCATCTCCCGTTACGAGGCGCTCAAAAAAACTATCCTCGTTTGCTTCAATCTTGGTCAAAATAGCCAAAGAAAGGTTGGCCCTATGATTCAGCTGGTCTTCTCGCAACGCTTTTGGGACCCAACGTGCTGAAAGCTTGCTCAGGCCAAGATTTTCAGTTAGAATTCCAAATGCTGAGCCATGAGAGATTTCACATGCATTGGCAACTTCATCAATAGTAATACGGCGATCTTTATCCACTAGATTCCTCACAAGCTCGACATTTTCTGGGTTAATGGAGGTGGAGGGTCTCCCTTCACGTGGATCATCTTCAACTTCTTCTCTGCCCCCCTTGAAGCGCTTAATCCAGTCGTAAACTACCGCTCTACATGGCGAAGAGTCACCATAAACCTGTTGTAGAGCGTCAATAATCTTAACAGGCTTCCAATCAAGTTTAGTCAGGAATTTAATGTTCGCTCTTATCTCAAAATTTGCCATTTTATGGGTTCAAAAAAGTAACCTTTTTGAAGCACATCTAATACAAAGAGTCTCGACAAATTGAATGACGAATTTTGTAGGAATTGTTCAGAAAACATGAAAGTCGTGTTTGACCCTGTATTTACTTGTACAAAATCGAACATTTCAATAATCTGGCATTTGTCTGAGAACTTTTTGACTCACCTACGTATATATATATATATATATATATATATATATATATATATATAAGAGTCAGGAAAACTCCAACCACCCTTCGACCTATTCCTCGAAATGCTCCTTAGAAAAGTTTTTAATTCTTTTCAGTGTTAAAAAGCAGCGTTCTGCCCCTGATGTCGTCATAAGTAGTGTCAAGGGGATTTTTATCACCTTCGTAATTTCACTAAGAACATCATCTATATTATTTTCCAAGATAAATCTCAGCAGCTCAATTAATTAATTAATCAATGGATTAATTAATAAAATAACAGAAAAATATGAAGTAATTCTTCACTTTATCACATTCAAGAATACAAACACGTTTTTAAGCACAACACACGCAATATCAAAAAGAAACACTACCTCCCACCAGCACACCAGGGCAGGGCAGGTTTAAGGGGCTGCAGGTACCGCAAGAGAATCAACAGCAGAGCTCCCATCCATATATATATATATATATATATATATATATATATATATATATATATATATATATATATATGCAATAAACCACATTGAAAGAGCAAACGGAATAATATTTTTTCTTACAGTAATATTTATTACCTTTTTTTGAAAAATCCTGGCAGGGAAGCAATTCGAACCATAGACTGCTGAATTCGCAGTGTCCTTCAACAAAATATGTCACGAAGAGAATCTTCTGTTCAAATATACGAATATATATATATATATATATATATATATATATATATATATATATATATATATATATATATATATATATATATATTCGTATATTTGAACAGAAGATTCTCTTCGTGACATATTTTGTTAAAGGACACTGCGAATTCAGCAGTCTATGGTTCGAATTGCTTCCCTACCAGGATTTTTCCAAAAAAGGTAATAAATATTACTATAAGAAAAAAAATTATTCCGTTTGCTCTTTCAATGTGGTTTATTGCATTTATATATATATATATATATATATATATATATATATATATATATATATATATATATATATATATATATATATATATATATGGGAGCTCTGCTGTTGATTCTCCTGCGGAACCTGCAGCTCCTTAAACCTGCCCTGCCCTGGTGTGCCGGTGGGAGGTAGTGTTTCTTTTTGATATATATATATCTATATATATATATATATATATATATATATATATATATATATATATATATATATGTATATATATATATATATATATATATTAAGAGAGAGAGAGAGAGAGAGAGAGAGAGAGAGAGAGAGAGAGAGAGAAGGGAGGTATTGAGTTGTAAGTAAATAACATTACAAAGATTTTTATTATCATTTATTAGATGACATATTTATTTTATTATTTTGTCTTAGAATGAAATTGGACCCAGCACTTTGTATATTTTGGTTTGACATATTTTTTTACAAACACCACACCACTGCTGTGTTTCACCCATCACAATGTTATGATCGATTCTGTCCTACTAGGCGGGTCATACTCTTGGGCAACCATATATGTTATTAAATCCTTTAATGAGGGGTGCTGAAATGATAGATTTTCCGGTGTAGAATTTGAATAAGAACTTTATTTTGTTATACAATTGCTCCTACCTACATCAATTTCCATTTAAATAGAAGTAAATTTTTTTTTTCGTCACGAGCTTTTGTAACCTTTTTTATTTAATTCAAGTAGACACAAACACAAAGTAACCTCAAATTTATATGTTTATTAAGTGATAAAAGTGCATGCAAAGCTCCAAATATAGCTGCATGGCTCACTTTGTGTTATATTCAAAAGTTAAACTTCACCAGAGCACACAAATCTTGCTTTGACTTATTCCTGGACATCACACGTCTATTTGTCTCTGGGGCCCTGATTCCTCCATCCCTCTTTTCATGTTAAAGAAACTTGGAAGAAGCCTCAGTCACCACCCTTACAACCCTCTCAATGCTATGTATATGAGAAGGCCATTCCGTTACTTTCATAGGAGAGTCAATGAAGTTTCTCAATTCAGAAGTACTTAAAGAACAAGTGAGACGTGGCTCAAAGACATCCTCTGACCAATTGATCAGATCTATAATCCTGGTAGCATCACAATTGATGTCTGGTGTCCTTCTAAGACTTACAAAGGAGTCTCTCAGTTGTGTATATGTGCCCCTTCTCCCCTGATGGTCTGGATTCTTTTCACCCCTTCAGTTCTCTCCGCCTGATCTTCAGAGCATAGGAGGGTTTAGAGGATGGCTTCACTGTATACATACCAAGCTGATATTTTAACAGTTGGCAAAAAAAAATCCAACACCTCCTTCCTCCGAGACTTAAGGCAGTGAAGTTGATAAAGAATGTGCCTAGGTCCATCGGTTCAAGAGTGCTTAATCTTAACGTTAAACCAGCATGGGTAATATACACCATTGGTGAGGTCAACAATCAGTCGTGGATTCTTAAAGGCTTTTTCTTTGAGCTCATACTTTGACACCCACTGCCGAAGAAGTCTGTTAGCTGTGGTCATCCAGCGACTGTGGTTCACTGGTCTTATTTCCAATAGAGAAGGCCCTGTAAGAAGCACTCCATCTCTGATTACCGATACAATTCTATAGCCGTAGTGTTAATCAGTGGAAAGATCTTGCCCCACTTCCTGAGGTATCTTGGTAAGTGGAGAACCTAAAGATATTTGAGTGAAATTTGGGTTGATATCCAAGTCTGTAATAGAGTCACGGAGCTTTCATATTGGTCCGGAATATCTGTTGCTAGATAGTGTTGGGCCATCTAGGTTGATAATTAGATCACGGAGAGGGAGTTACCCAGTGTGCAGGTTACAGACCAACCAAACAAGCTTTCTGCCCAAATGGAGCTCCATTTTTCGCATTACTCCAGCATTTAAACCTGTGTTTGCATCCGTGAAGTCTCCTTCAATGGCCATTAAGCTTTTATACATACCTCTTTCCCTCAGCCATCAAAACATAACCTTAGTCGTTTTTTTTAGAAAAATGACCGTAACTATCCAAACGAAACACTTTGTTTACTTACTACTTTATTGCTCTGGGTATACTTCTGAAATAGCGATGAGGATAGCTTGGAATCTTTCTTTAATTTCCGTTTTGGTAAACGGGAATCGCCGCCAATCTTCTGCCTATTTTGTTCACAATAGTGAATAGCCACCTCTCTGCAGAAACTAAACCAATCAATCAAAGTTTTTGATGTAACCTTGACTTCATGGGACAGAATTTCTAATGTCAATTGGTTGACTAGAAACCTCGTAATCGATTTTAATCTTACGTAAATTATGACAGTCCAAAAAGGTTAAAAATTAATCTCGATCTGAAAATAAAGTACAAAGTTCGACAATAGACGAAGGAGAATGTTCACAAACGAATTTCATATTCAAACTGCGTTGCCCGCGTAAAAGGAGTCTTTACTCCACCCAAAGGACTCAACAAAAAGTAGTTCCTTTAAAAGATCTAGCTAAATATATTTACATGTATAAAAAAGGTAATAAAAATAGTAAAATGGGGACAAATATATTGACAAATAAAAATGACTGCAAATGAGGATAATAAAAAGATATTAAGTGAAAAAAAAAAAATTCAATTCAGTCATTTCTGACGTCAGACCCCACCCCCATTATGATTCGCAAAACGATTAAAGGCGCAGAAATGATTTGGTTAAATCATTCACTTCTGTAAACGTTAGAACATTATTCTATAAACAATTAGGATTATATACTGGGGGGCTGTGACCCCCAGAACCCCCCCCCAATTGATTGAAACTCTCATGGTCATCGAAGGGTGGTCCTTCCATTGTGTTTACCCCCACACGAGCCGTCCCCTTAAATTTACTCCAAAAACGTGAAACATATTGGAAGACGGACGAAATAGTTACGTCCCATCGTTTGAGCCGCCAATCTACATATTTACCTATGTTCTTTTCACCAATATTCATCATTTGAATACCCCTCATCATGGGTTTCATAAAATTCTAAAGTATAACCCGCCATACTGTCGTACCGTATTGCATCAGGGGTTTAGAGTGGCACAAATTTACCAGGCACATCAGCAGGTTTAGAAGAACCTGTACAACCTCTCTTAGGAAGTCTAGTTCAGTGATGTTATTATGGATCTTTCGTTAAAAAATCCATCCATTGACAATATAAGCATTTAGAACAAATCTAATTAGTGGATAGTACCAGAATCGTTTACGTAATGTCACTCTATATTTTGCTACAACTTGGTCAAATAGGTCCCCTCCTCCCATATCTTGATTGTACTGTTGTATAGGGTCTTTCAACGAGGACGCTCGAGCTTTGTCAGGCGATAGTGTCTATGTTGTTAAAGCAACATCTAACAACCTCACTGTGAACTGTTCAGTAGTACTTGGCAAGTCACGATGGATGGTTATAGCGATGAACAGCGTGTGCAAATCATTAAATGTTATTATCAAATTCAGTGCTCCGTTCGACAAACGTTCCGCGCATTATGTGATTTCTATCCTCGCCGCAATTGTCCTGCCGAGTCCACTGTTCGACGCTTGGTGGCCAAATTCGAGGCAAAAGGGTCGATCAAAAATCAGCCAACACCCGTACGTCGCCAAAACGCAAGGTCTGCTGAAAACATCACTGCTGTAAATGAGTGTACGGGAAAATCCTAGGCAGTCAATTTCTCGTCGTTCACAAGAACTTGGCCTTTCTGCGACTTCAGTTTGGTGAATTATGCGTAGGGACTTGGGTCTGCACCTGTACAAATTCCAACTTACCTAGAAACTTAAGGTAAACGACCATAGACAACGCTGTGTATTTTCTGATTGGGCTCTAGACCAGTTGGAGGTTGCCCCAAATTTCTCCCCAAAATCATCTTCAGCGATGAGGCCCATTTTTGGATGAATAAATTTGTGAACACGCAAAATTGTCGAATTTGGGGCGAAAACAATCCACATTAGATACACCAACACTAATTGCATCCCAACAAAGTCACTGTTTAGGGGGGATTTTTGTCTAACGGAATCATCGGTCCGTATTTTTTTGAGAACGAAGATGGGATTGACATAACCGTCAACGGCGAGACCTACAGATCGATGATAAGCTACTTATTGTGGCCTCAACTGGATTATATGCCTGATATGGATACTGACGACATGTGGTTCCAACAGGACGGCGTTACGTGCCACACTGCGCACACCACGATAGACATTTTTTACCAGCGATTTCAGGGCACAGTCATCTCGCGCGGCGGCGAAGTCAACTGTCCACCGAGATCATGCGATTTAACGCCATTAGACTACTTTCTTTGGGGCTACCCTCAATCGCAGGTGTATGCGAATAATCCGCAAACAGTTGATGTCTTCAAAGTCAACATAACGAACACCATCCAGCAAATTCAGCCAGATTTATGCGACAAAGTCATCGAAAATTGGGCCTCCCGAATACGTTTCACCAAGCGAAGCCGCGGGGGACATTTGGATGGCTTCATATTCCATTCTTAATGCAATAAAATGTACTTTCAAATTTAAAATAAATTGAGTGCATATATCACACACAGCTTGTTTTATTTACATTTAAAAATCGAGCGACCTTATTGAAAGACCCTTTATTATCATTGGTTGTGGTAGAACTACTACTCCACTCGATTTTTTGGACCATCGCTTGCATTTACTCATACCAAGAGAAATGGCATCATATCTATTTTTAGCAGCAGTTACATCACTATTGGCTTGTTAATAGCAAATTACGATGTTTTTATTTTGACCAATTACCACTTCTGCTTCACCTCTCTCTGCTTTTTTCATATCAGAAGAGGGACACCTCTAATCTTATCTCTACGAATCGTACTTGTGAGATTTATATCTTCTTCCCGGAGTAATTCAAGCAGAGGTAGGCTGGTGAAAAAGATATCTGCATACCCATGACTCCCTTTTGGAACTAGTTCCAATGCCAATGTATTTACTACAGATTCACCAACACTCATACCTATTTCGCGACCAGTATCTCTTCCTTCATATAGCTTAAATTTTACAAGAAAACACTCATTGGAACAGAGGCACCCTATTTTATATCTAAACCTTACAGGCTTTCCTCAAATAAACTGTTTTAGCCCGCGTGGTCGATAATAAGACTCCATTGCTTCATCAATTGTCCATGACATCGGAAGAGGGTGACAAACCTCTAACAAAAACTTTGTTGGAGTGCTTAAATAATGGTCTAACTCTAAAAGTTTTATCTCCTACAGGTTGTTTAGTATTATCCACAAAATGTAGACTTCGAATAATTTCCTCAAATCTATTTACACTCATTCCAAATTGAAAGAGAGCAAGGTTTCGAATATTTGCCTCACTCGACCAGAAGAGCCGGCGGTTTGGTACCTGTAAATACAAACGGCTATAAGCAATATTTCAATATAAAAAAATAATTGTCAAACAGCTAAGTCATTATTATGCATTGGAAAATGTGCTCACCATATTATATCCAGATAAGAGTAGAATACCCAAGACTTTAAAGAGTTCCTCAACAGAAACTGCCAAATCTTTTCTAAATTTCTGTTGGTGATATAGGTTTGTCTCTGATTTAATAAGATCCATTAGCTAATTGTTCCAAAACACTTTGAAGACATCAATAGGTAGAAGTCCTTATTTAGGCCATTTATTCAAAATAACTGGATTATGTGGCACTGCTTTCGATACTGGACTTGCATATATATTTTTTTTTAAATTGGAGGTGTTCCATGTGTAATTAGGCTTTTTAGACTTCATTTTTTTTTTTGGGAGGTTGAATCTCTCTTTCGTTTTCTCTACCTTGCATGTCTTCAAACCTTTTCCCTATTCAAAAGAACAAAACAAAAACAGCAATATTTACTCTCTAATTATACAGTATATAGGGGCTTACATATCATTATGCATAAAATTATTAACCACAAAATACAATTATACATTACTTACAGTTGTACTACAGTACAAACTTTAATTTCTAACTGGGGTGAAATTATTGGAGAGCTCCATGATGAAGATGGCTCTCTACGAGTATTTCGATTGTAAAATTCAATATGTGGAGGCTTTTCCAAAATATTTGCTCCCAAAAGCTTTATATTTTCTTGCCCAATATCAGAGTCCATACCATCATCAGGAGGTTCCAAGATTACATCAATGCCTGTCGACTTATTATCATGATCATCAGACAATGTGTGCAGATAGGCAACAACAGCATCTTCTGCAGTCACAATAAGCCTACCAACAAATAATGTATTGATAATTTAACAATAAAGAAATTTATATATAAAATAAAACTATAAATTTACCTTAGCATAACATTTCTAAGTATTAGACCTAAGTAACACATACAATGGAATAAAGGTACTGTGAAAATGAGATTCCTAGTATAAACTGAAATATTTTCCCCCATGGTGTCCATTTAAATGGGCAGCTACATTCAATCAGCTACAAAATTATATTATTAAAACTACAGGCATTGTTTAGGTGTTATATCATTAATTAATCACTTGGTTACAATATTAACCGTAAATAGTATTAAATTATACGTCAAAGTAATAGTTATAACATGGAACTTACCTTCTGTTAGACATTTTCTAAGTGTTCAGCAACACTGGCAACTTTACTTCACGATAAATAGTATGTTTACATATGAATTTGATAGTTGATGTTGCCAGATGAAATTTTAACGTTTTCTATGAGCCTGTAGTCGTAGAAAAATTATTTAAAGGAAAACGTTAAAATCTACAACAAAACGAAAATGCATATATTGCGCCCATTTAAATGGGCAGAATGCGCTCGTGGGTTAAGTCCTCTCATTTTAGTCTCAGCTACCCACAACATTAGTAAACCTACATACGGCTGCATAGGACTCGATTTATTTCGCTTACGCCTAATAAGGTAGACCCTATTCAAGAATAAAATCCTACTTATCGTCGCTCTCCTCGCGAGTCCTTTCCTTTAACCCTGAGATAACCAAGGCACCTTTTGGAGCCCAGCCTAGAAGCAGAATCTACGTTAAACCTTTGGAGTCAGATCAACTTCTGACCCGTACACCAGGAACCTTAAGACGCGCAATAACACCGAGGACTCTTTCCCATCATATCAGGGTAACATTCAAAACCAGCTATAAACACGTATCTAGAGATCACCCCATAAACTCGTGACCCATGTGGCCAGACAGTCAAGGTGTCAAAAAAATGGACGCATCAGACCATCAACAGGCAGGACAATGAGAGATGGAGACCGTGAACTCTATAAGAATCAAGCCACCCATCTTTAATGAGGCATCAGTTGCAGGATGATTTAAGATTGTGGAAGCCCAGTTTCACATTTCAAGAGTATGGAAGGAGGAAACTAATTTTTTTCATGTTTTGTCTGCACTACCTCCCGAGACCGTTGACCGATTTCCGGCTGCAATTCTATCTAGTCAAAATTACCAGCTCTTAAGTACTGAGGTGATTAGCCCTTGAAGAGCACTAAACCCGAGCTCTTCGAGAAGCTCATTGCCTCACCCACACTCTAGGTCGACCTTCTACCAATTTGGAAGAACTAAGGAGAAATGCTCTACAGGTAGGAGTTCGGGAGAAGCTTGTGAGGCACAAGTTTATCCAATCCCTGCCAGCCAACATCGCGCCCATAATTGCTACCCAGAAGGAATTAACCCTGACTCAGTTAGGAAAGCTTGCAGATGAACTAATGCCATTCTATAGAGCACAGTGTCTTAATGATAGCAGTGAAGCCATAGAACTTAGTGCCACGTATTTGTCCGATATGTGTATTCCCAATGTTAATAATAGAAGTTATAATTATTGTGAGGAAATTCCACGTGCCGTCTCTTGTTCAGAACGGAACCTCCATGCGCTGTAGAAGGCTCGGTTAGGCTTAAATTGGTAAGCCTAACCCCCCTCCCCCACCCTTCCACAAGCGGTAGCCTCGAACCACGTCCACCACGATTCACTTTTACGCGGGCTAGAATAGCCTCTGCAAGAAGATTCGAGGCCATTCGAGAGTAGAGCTGTTTCCCGCTACCCCCTCCCCCCCGGGGAGAGCCTCGGACATAAATAGTGCTCGACTCCCATGAGGAGACACAGAGTTGAGAAGTCTGGTCCAGAGCCCAGAAGATTCTCCCTAGTTCCAAGTTAGGTGCCTACAACCAAGCAAAATGACAGCTGAACTATTTTTGTGTATTGGAATTAGCCCCAGCCAGTGAGGTAATTCCATTTAACAATCGCTACCGAGTGATTTTCCGACTTCTCTCGTCAACTTCTGTCGAAGCCCTCTTCGTTCGCCCCTCGTTTTTGGGTGGCCGAAATACTCTCCCCTGGACCGGACGTTACCGCCCCCCCTCCTTTTTTTGTTTTTTTGGAGAACCGTCATCACTTTAACATCCCGCTCAGAAGCTTCGAGCGGCCTCGTCTCGCGTGCATAAGACATCCGTGAAGACTTACACTGACGTCTCACCCAGAATCTTCTGTAAGCCAACCCCTCTCCCCCTACAGTAACCCACTTGCGTTAATTCCCCTCCCCCATCATTTGAATAGTCTCCTCCCGTAACACCTTAAGTTTTAACTTAATAGTCTGATTCATAACTACAATTTCCCTTCCCCCCTTCGTTCATCTGATGTAATTTTCCCCTTTTATTCTCTGATATAAATTTTGCCCATCATTTCTCTCATTATTTTGATGTAAATAAAATTATATTTTTGTAATGCCTCTTTAAATAACCTTGAACTTTGCCATTGCCCATAATATACCTGACCTCGTTGCACTCTTATCTAGTTGTTTCGCCCGTCGAAACTCGTGGCGCTCTGTCCCTTTTGTTGGTTCCCCTTGAAGTTATCGGTCCCTCCTCCCCATAGGTATAATATGGTATTGGTATAATATAATGTCATACCACGACTATTATGTATATAATGTGAATTCTAATGGAAGTGTGCCATCAGTGCCTGTAGGTGCGTACCCTAATGGAAACTGTTCCAATTTTGTACAACGTAATAATGATCACGCTACATATAATTTTCCGTTAGGATTGCGACCCCTTCACAGGAACTAAACAGCTGTGGTATGCCGTTCCCATTTGTATTTTGGTGGGAGTGCGAAATTCTTCAAACCCTGCTACAGGTGGTGAAAGAGAGGGAAAAGAGTTCAAATGCAATCTTCCTGCAGGCCATCTTCGCCGGGCCATCGGAAAACTAGCAATGTATCCCATTGCAAGCGCGACCGCTGGTATGCCGTCTTTTTTCACCGTCGCCGCTAAACTGAATAAATTAAAGTGCGAGTTTCTAATTTATGCGGGGGCGAGTGTGTCAATAATTCCGGTTAAATTGGTGCGATCGGGTGAATTACGCGAATCTATTGTGAACATTACGACGGCTAATGGCAGAAAAATAAAAGTACACGGTGAGGTACTTGAGGATATAGTTATCCTAAGTCTTCGCCGATCATTCAGGTAGTCGTTTGTGGTCGCGGATATCACATTGCCCTTACTGGGAATTGACTTTCTGAGGCACTTTAATCTATTGGTAGATTGCGCGCGGGGCATCCTTATCGACAATCAAACTAGGCTCATATCAGAAGTAAAAGATTCTCTAATGACCTACAGCACATACTGCCCGGTTGCAAGCCGTGTTAGAGAGGTATGAGGCTTTGTCCAGCACCGCCCCCACTATCCCTCCCCACCTTTGCCTAACTCAGTGACGCACACAATTGAGACCGGCAGAAGCTGCAATGGAGAAGCTGCAAGTTGCCAAAGCAACGTTCGGAACGCTATAAGGAAGGAGTCGTGCAGACGTCAAAATTACCATGGGCCTCGCCGATTCAAATGGCCCCAAAGAAGTCGGCGGGTGAATACAGAGTGTTCGGCGAATTCCGCGTGCTTAATGCGATTACAAAGCTCGACACACGCATTGCTAAGAATTCAAATTGTAGCAAAGCACCTCCGTGGCAAAACATTTGTTTCCATGTTGGATCTAGGTCGGGATTACCATCAAATACTTATGAACCTACCGGACATAAAGAAGACTGCAGTGATAACGCCGTTTGGTTTATGGGAGTACCTGAATCTACCCTTTGGCCTCCGGAATGCAAGCTGTACGTTCCAACGATACATGGATAACCTGTTTCGGGAATTAAGGTTCGTTTTATGTATTTATAGACGACCTCCTGATATTTTCGGACAATCTGGACGACCATTTGGAGCATTTAGATCAAGTTTTCAAAATCCTGGTCGAGAAAGGTCTGAGGATATTCCTGGAGAATGGGACCTGGTAGAGGAGGAAATTGATTTTTAAGGGCATCACATTTGTGCGGAAGGAATTTGCCCACCGGCCAAGAAAATGAAAGAAATCGAGGACATGCTTTACCGAAGAACTACAAGGAACTACGACAATACTTGGGCATATTGGGTTACTACCAATGGATGATTCCTAATTTTGCCGCGATTGCAGTCTCGTTGAACGAGCTTTCACGCCTGCAACCTAAGGATCTTAAGCTCGAATGGAAGGATGAAGCACAAGAAGCATTTGAATGTACTAAATCAGTTTTTATTAACTTCTTCAAGCTCTGACACCCACTGCTCAATGATTCGCCATATCAGCTGGTGACGGATTGCTCCCAATACGCGGCAGGTGCTGCCCCTCACCAAATGGTAAACGGATCGCCGAAACTAGTGGCATTTTTCTCGAGCAAGTTAAGCCGGACACAGCAAGCATACTCCACTTGCGAGAGAGATAGAGAGCTCCTAGTGGCGTATCTAGCTGTGGTTCACTTCAGGCACATGATTGAAGGTCACCATGTTATCTTATGCACACACCACAAATCATTAGTATTGGCCTTTTCGTCGCCAATGAATGCCAAAACGGACTGCCAGCAACGCATTGGGCGGCTATTTTGGAAGTACATCAGCGATATCACCTACGTGCGTGTTCAGGTCAACGTAGTTGCTGACTGCATATCGAGAAACGTCAATTCGGTCTAAATTGACTCATTTGACCTGCGAGTTTTGTCGAAAACGCAGAATAATGACAAGGAAACGAATGAGTTTCGCTCACGATTAAAATCTTTCCTTTTTCCTGCGAAGCTCAACTATGGTATGAAGTAACATCAAGATACCCACGACTGTTTTCGTCCCTACAGCGTGCAGAAAGACTATCTTCAGTCAATGGCACAATTTGGCACACCCTGAGATCAAGGCATCACTTCGTCTAATTAACTCTCGATACTCCTGGCTTAATATGGACAGGGACATTCGCTCCTGGGCAATAGAGTGCCTCTTATGTCAGACCTCCAAGATCAATCGCCACATAAAATCTCCAATCTTGCCCATTAATATTCCGTCTTCAAGATTCAAACGGTGCATATTGATATTGTTCGACCAATTCCACCGAGTACACTGCCTGGACAATCCTTTCCGTCACACAATCGGTATCTACTATCGTGCATTGATCGAACTACAAGGTGGACAGAATCGTTACCGATTCCAGACGTAAGTCTGAAACGGTCGCGTTGGCTTTCCTAGACCAATGGATTTCCAGATTTGGAGTCTTATTATACGTAATAACCGACAACAGTGGAGCCCATTTTGAGTCCGAGCTATTTAAGGAATTATCAGCCATCGTTGGTTTTCATCGTGTCCGCACCACGGCGTACCGCCCATGCTCCAACGGGATAGCGAAATGGGCACACAGAACTTTGAAGTGCCCCATAATGGCCGGTCCTTCCGATTATCCTCTTGGGCATTCGCCCCTTGGCTAATGATTTTCGCCTTTCACAGCAATCACTATTTTGCCCGAAACTCTTGGTTTTATTATCGTCGTCAAAAACCGATTCTAATTTCATCAAAGAATTTTCACATCCATGGCACAAGTCGACTTCACACAGGCATTCATAGAAAACCTGCACTTTGTGCCCAAGCCTTTCATACCTAAAGATCTTCGTGAGACAACTCATGTGTGGTTCCGAATAGAGCGCGTTCGAAAACCGTTAGAAGCGCCACATGCTGGCTCTTTCCCGGTGGTCGAGCGCGACATAAAGGTCTACAAATTGGAGTTCTCTGATGGTAAGAGGGACACTGTCTCAGTGAGAGGTACAAGGCTGGCGAAGCTTCTTCCCTCGTATAGTGATAATGTGCTGAGTAATTAACGACGCCCAAGGACTCAGGCAAGAACCAGGAGGATAACCTGTTGCACTTCACTTCACGAAGAGCATGAAACAGAGGACAATGACGTCGAAAGAAGGCGAAGAGAAACCTCTACAGGCTCCAAAAAGAACAACGACAAGTCGGACGTCTTCACGCATTCTGAGAGACGAGTTACATTTGTCAGAGACACATGATTCATCTTTTTTTAAAATCCGGTTAAGGTCATTATATTGCTACGGTTTATCATAATAAAAGAGGAAGAGGCAAAAATGTCACCCAAATTGCAGGATAGGTAGGCCCAGTGAGGAACCCCCACAAATGAGTGCTCGGTGGATCTATGAAATCCTGAAATTGAGCACAACATTAATTAATGAGGTAATATGCCATGTAATAAGTAGGAAACCAATGTAAAATAAATAAATCCTTATATCACAACTGTACATTTATTAGGAAAAGTATAAGAAAGGCAAGTGAATAAATAATTTCCCACGCGGCCACACACACATACATATAAACAAAGGAGCAGCTGCGGGACAAAAAGATACCGATTCTTGATAAAGTGAGCCGAGCAAATACAAAGTGATATATCCTTTGACTGGTTGAGTTCTCGTGAGATTTTTTTTTTTTTTTTAATTTTATGGAGCCCATCTGGCAACTACCCACTTGGGCATAAGTCGCCGAAAAACACGACAGCCTAGAACTAGGCTACTTTAAAGTAAAAATATGAAAACTTAACAATGATATAAATTGGAAAAACTTAACAATCGAAGCAATCTCCGGCAGCGGGGGGAGGTCCCCCTCACCCCGGTGCAGGAGAGTGCAACCTACAAACAAAACAATAACAAAAAAAGGCACCTTAAATAAAGGGGAGAAGGCCGGCCTCCCCCCAAAAGTCAATAAGTCCACCAGTCATGGTGCACGCACTCGTCCCGAGTACAAGGGACAGGCGGTAGCGACCCCGCCCATCCCGGTACCGAGACAGGTATCGTGCGCGAAGATCACCCAGACTGGGACATTCGACAAAAATATGCCGAACAGTCTGGGGGACGACGCAGTCGTTGCAATAGGGCGCATGCGAGCGCTCCATCAAGTAGCGATGCGTCACACGAGTGTGTCCGATTCGAAGACGACAGAAAGCAACCTGAAGCCGCCGCGGCATTGGGGGATAGGTTTATGGGAACAGTCGCGGCGCAATGGCACGCAACTTTAAGTTCCCTTCGACCGTCTCCCATCTTCTTTGCCAAGCAGTCCGAAGAGCTGCCCGTATTCCTGCCATGTAGTCGGTGTGAGGAAGAGCGAAACGCTGGTCCGGTCGCAGAGTCCTCGCGGACTCTTTGGCGGACTCATTCCCCGCAATTCCTACATTTCCAGGAACCCAGCAGAAGATAATCTCGACATCTGCCCGGCTCGCCAAAACCGTGGCGTCACGGATATCGCGAATCAGGGGATGCGGAGATTCCAATGCCCCGAGAGCACTCAGGGCGCTTTGTGAGTCGCTATAGATCACAATCCGGTCTCCGAACTGGGCACGTCGCGTAATCTCCCGTACCGAGTGGTGTATTGCCACCAGCTCGGCCGTGAAGACAGACGCAGCGCCTAGTAGAGCCCCGCTGCCTTCAAACAGAGGGGATACGGCGTGGAAGCCGAACCCCTCTTGGGACTTGGAGCCATCCGTATACACTGGCACGGTTCCAGCGTGACACGATGTGTGCTCCAAAAAGGTCGAACGCGCTACTCCTGGCGCAGTACAAGCTTTGGGAGCAGAGGCGTGGCGACAAATAGCCAAATGTGGTACCCTCCAGGGTGGCGTCCTGGGCAAAACCAGGGGCGCCACCGGCCCGAGAGCGATATCTACCTCTCGAAGGAGTTTCCTGGCACTAAACCCAAAAGGCTTAGGGTATGACTGGCGTCTCTTGACGGCATGGGAACCATCGAGATCAGCTGCGGATGCAGTGAGTGCTGTTGGCGACTGAGGGAGGCGCCGGGCTCGCGTGTACAGTCGAGGTGCGCAGAGCGAGTGGCATCTCCCCAGCATCGACCAACAGGCTTTCAATGGGGAAAGTGCGGAAGGCACCGGTCGCAAGGCGAAGGCCGGTGTGGTGGATCGAATCCACCTTCCGCAATAAACGCTCGCTGCGGATGCATAAAATTCGCATCCGTAGTCGAGCTTCGAGCGAACAAAGGATCGATAAAAAAGTAAGGCGGTAGCCCTATCAGCGCCCCAAGCGCTGAACGTCACGGAACGGAGAATGTCCATGGCGCGGGTACAAGAGACCCTAAGGCTGCGAATATGAGCCTCCCAGGTGAGGCGTCGGTCGAATACAAGACCAAGGAAACGGTGCGACTCAACCACATCCAGGCGCACCCCATTAAGAAACAAATCTGGGTCGGGGTGAAGCCGTGGATGGCGGCAGAAGTGCACCACCTTAGTCTTGGCCAACGAAAACCGAAACCTGTGCGCTTCGGCATAGCTAGAGACGCGGTTCAATGCCTGTTGGAGTCGACGCTCCAGAGTTGGCATCTGGGCCGCGCCAAAAGAGATCGAAAGGTCGTCCACGTAGAGCGTAGCGAGAACATCTTCCGGCAGCACAGAGGTGATGCCGTTGATGCTCAGGGCAAAGAGTGTGACACTGAGGAGACTTCCCTGCGGGACACCCTCTTCCTGCTCCTTTGGGCCGGAGAGGGATCCCCCCACCCGTACGCGGAATCGACGATCTCGCAAAAATTCAGATATAAAAATTGGGAGGCATCCCCTCGCCCCCATCGTGTGGAGAGTCTCCATGATACCGTATTGCCATGCGGTATCATAGGCCTTCTCCAGATCGAAAAACACCGTGGCGTAGTGCTGTCTACGAAGGAAAGCCTCGCAGACGGAATTTTCCAGTCGGAGCAGAGCATCCGACGTGGAGTGAAACTTGCGGAAGCCGCACTGTGCGGAAGACAGATGGCCTCCGCTGTTCAGGAAAAAGGCTAATCTAACATTTACCAATTTCTCCAACAACTTGCACACGCAAGAGGTTAGAGAGATTGGGCGGAAACCGGTCGGAGTAGACTGATCTCACCCTGGTTTGGGAAAGGCAAGCACAGTAGCGATTCGCCAGGAGTCTGGGAGAAGACCTTCCACCCAGATCCTGTTGAACAAATCTAACAGAAAGGCCATGCCTCGCTCATCTAAGTGTCGAAGCATGGCGTACGGGACATCGTCCGGACCATGGGCGGTGTCCGCGCACGAAGTGAGAGCGGAATGCAACTCGCTCACAGTAAACTTGTCGTTGAAGGGTTCTCCGCCTCTGGAGGGAATGTTTCAGCGGGCAGCCTTCCGCGACATCACGACGTGCATTGAATGCTGGCGAAGCAGCATCACATCTAGAGAATGCAGAAAAAGGGGTCGCGAACGATTCCGCCACGGACGCGGGGTCAGAGATTGCGGTCCCATTCTCCTGGAGAACGGGAGGGGGTCCTGCGAGAACTTGCCTCGAATCCTTTTGACTCGCTTCCACACCTCAGCTAAATGGGTCTTCCCGTTAAGTGAAGACACGTATGCCCACAAGAAGAGCGGCGGGCGTGCTTCGAAATATACCGGAACCTAGCCCTAGCCCGACGAAATTCAGCGACAGTGAAATCGTTCGGGCGGCGCTTATAGCGCATGTAGGCATAACGCTTCTGTTTGAGGGCCGTCTCACACACGGCTGACCACCACGGGAGCAGTCGGCGTGCAAAACGGCCAGACGTCCTAGGAATAGTAGTCAGGCCCACGGCGATGAGGTTGCCGGAGAAGAACTCAACGGCCTCATCTACCGACCTAAACTCCTCGACTGAGATAGAGAATTCAGTCATTTCCTGGAATGCAGGCCACCGCGCCCGCGCAAAGCACCACCGAGTTGGTCTCTCAGGTGGCAGTTGCCCTGAAAATGATATTTGAATGGGAAAGTGATCACTACCATGGAGGTCATCAAACACCCCCCAATCAAAATCAGGCTGTGCATCCGAAGAGCACAAAGATAGGTCAAGGCAAGAAAATGAAGCGGTTCTAGGACAGTGATGCGTAAACTGATCCATGTTTAGGACACCCATCTCAAGCTCTTCGATCAGATCGACAAGGACTTGTCCCCTGGGATTTATGGAGTAATCTCCCCAGAGAGGATGCCTGCCGTTCAGATCTCCAAGCAAGAGATAATGCCTCGGCAACCGTGCCACGACGCGGCGGAAGTCCCCGGCGTCGAAGTCAGCTGACGGTGGAATGTACGCACAAAGGATAGTATACCTCCTATCCAGGTGCAGCTGCACAGCCACTGCCTGAAAGGAGGTATCTAAAGAGAAAGGAAGAACGGAGACATCATGCCGGGTGTAAACCGCGCATCCCCCAGCCCGGCCATCCCGCGCTGGTGGGGTCGCAAGACCCTTATACCCCGGGAGGGCAGGCAGCGGGCATGCGCCTAGCATGGTCTCCTGCAAAAAAATAGCTAACGGGGAACGGGACGAGACGAGCCTCCGCAGCTCCTCCCAGTTGGCCCGGAGTCCACGGCAATTCCATTGAAGGAATATGCCTTCCAGGCCTAGCTCGGAGGAGACGCGGGGGCCCTCCTCGAATTAAAGACCCTCACGGGAATGGCCGTACGCTTCCCGGGGGCAGAACCCCGGGCGCTGTTGGCCGGACAAAGCGCTGAAGGCGCTGTCGCCTTCGAGGACTTATTGGGGGAGGTTGGGCTCGCCATGCGAGTCTTTTCCTCCCTCCGCCTCGAAACCTTATGCGGGCGTTGCGGCTTGGGAGGCGGGGGGCCCTCTTTTCGAGGAACCACCGTCTCCGAGCCACTCGCTCCACCTCGGGGCGTGGGCGAAGGGGCCGAAGCTCCTTTGTTGCTGTCCTCCTTTCGGGGAACAGCTTCAGGAACCCCGGAAGATGGCCTAGCGACCATCTTCAGGGGTGTTGCCTCCTGTGAGTCTAACGACTCTGTGGAGGCGCGTGGCGGTTTCGCATTACGGGAAACGGTCACGCTGGGGGAAGAGGGGGGAGCCCTGGTTTTAGCCGGGGCTGGGTGTGAACCCTTTTTGCCGCCAGCTCTACCAGGGGAGCGCCCAAGTGTAGTAGAGCCCGCAGAAGGGCTCCGAATGGGCGCGGAAACAACCGTGCTCGTTGGCCTGGATGGGCCAGGAGAAGTGGGTGCTTTTCTCACTATTGAGGCATATGACATCTCAGGCAGAGCCGGGCGCGCCAGGACCAAGTCCTTAGCCTCGCGGAATGAGAGTCGATCCTGGGCCTGAACGGCCAGGATTTCTTTCTCAAGGAGATATGCACCACATTGCTTCGAAGAAGCAGGGTGCGGCTCTCCGCAATTGACACACTTGGCCACACACGATTTGGACTTATCGTGTGCGACCTTGGAGCAATTTACACAGACTTCGGGTGACCCCGATTTTGCACGTCTACATGATCGATTCGTGTGGCTGAAGCGGTGACAGTAATAGCACCGCCGCGGCAGTGGCACGAATGCCTTCACGCGGTAGCGGTACCAACCGGCACGCACCGACTCAGGGAGCTTGTCACAGTCGAACGTGACGAAGAGTGTAGGGGTGGGTCTCGAGGCCCCTCCCTGTTTTCTCATCACACGTTCGACCTTTACCGCCCCATGGTCGGCCAGCTCTAGGGTGATGTCTTCTATGGAGTAGTCAACGAGTTCCCTCGCATAAACTACTCCTTTTACAAAGTTCATGGTAGAGTGCGGCGTCACACTCACCGGGGTGCCATGAAGTGTCCGAAGAGCACTTATCTTGGCCGCCTCGGCGGGATTCGCCGCATTCACCAGAAGGCTCCCGTCCGAGAAACGGGTTACCTTCGGCTCTCTACCAATTGCACTAGCTAATCCTCTCCTCTGATGGATCATGTTGCCCTTGGACAACATGGTGCCATCAGTGGAGCGAATAACGAGGAAGCGTTTGAAGCCAGCGGGCTCGAAAACGCCAGGTATCCTCTGAATCAGGGGCCCTGATGTCATCGAGGCTCCGCCCTGTGCACTTTTGGTCTTTGTCATCGTCAGGAGCTCCGTACCCGGGAAAGCAGAGGGCCCGGATGTGCCGATCTTGGCTTGGTCGCTTGCCAAAGTGGCAGCAGACCCATCCGTCTTCGTAGCCCCCGCGGATTGAGAGGAGCCCCGAGTCTTCTTCGTCTTTTTGGTCCTTTTTTTTGGAGAGGAGGGCGGGGAATGAACCCGCTTCTCACCCCCGCCGGTAGAAGCCCCCAGGCCAGATGGACCGGCCTCAGCCAGGTCCTTCTCCGAAATGGAGAAGGTCCTGGTGGTCGCAGGGGCATCATCCGGAGGAGATCCCTCCCCTCCTTGTACTGCCTGAGAATCTACAGCCGTTTGATGAGGACCTTGCATAGGGGCGGATTCGGGTTCGGTGCTTGGCGCCGAGCCCGGATTCCCCCCCATGGAAGGCCCTACCTTCTGAGGCTGGTTTTCCTCAAGGACCATGTCTATCACAAGAGGGGCCCCCAGTTGGCCATCCCCTCCCAGGACATCGCAGGTCCCCTTGGCAGCGTCATAAGTCTTTAGTGGGGAGGCACAGGCCTTGACCCCGGCAAGGTTTAATATTTTTGCCAGCAGGTCTTTTGAGGGAAGCGACCGAAGGGGCCTGGCTTCCCTCTCCCCCCTAAGGGGGTTTGCCCTACCGAGCCGCTTGTACGAGGGGCGGTCGGCAATGGGCTGCCTGCTGGCTTTCTTGGCAGTCCCCTTAGAAAGCAAAGGAGGGACTGCCGCTGGAGATAGGGAGGTGCCCGAAAGCACCTCCAGAGAAGGGGGTGAGGGGGAGCCCCCTACACCCGTAGGCGTAGGAGAGGAGTAAGCCTCCTCTCCGTTTAAAGAGGTATGGAGGGTCCCCTGCGCAAGCACAGGGGGGGGACCTCCATCTTTTCTGTGGAGCTGCACGAGGGCGGCTCCGTTGTTTTAGGGGGAATTAAGGGGAGATGGTTTTTTTTTTCATCATTGGGCATGGTGACCCTCTTTGTTTTACGGGACGCAATCGCTCACCACCTCTTGCAGTAGCCCGCACTGCAAGAGGTGCTTACAGGCCCGGCAGAGCCAGGCGCCGCCATTTGGGACCACCCCTCCCGCCTGGTGGCCTGGCAGTCCTTCGGCATGGCGGCTCCACCTTAGACACGGCGTAAAACAGATAGAATGTGAAGAGGAGAGGAAAAGGGATGTGAGGAAGGTATGGGTGGGGATGAAGCAGGTTGTTAAAAAAACCCCATCCCGAACCGGAGCTTAGGGGTTATGGAACAATGTCCCCTCAACCCTCAGCCCCCATCCGGGGTGGTTGGCTTGAGAAGAAGGTCAGCATTCTACCCTGTGAAATTAGAGGTTGACCAGAGAAAGTTGTGGGATAGGTTGTATGAAAAGCGACGAGGCAGGGGAGAAATCGGGCTATCTGAAGGAAGGAAGAGAGGCTAAGCTCGGGCTATTTTGAAGGAAGGAAGAGAGGCTAAGCTGGGGCCGGACGGAGCGCTGGATCCCGTCAGCACGGCGGCCAGGATGGCAAATCGCCGCGCCCCTTACGGGGGAGTTCTCGTGAGAGTGTCAAACCAAAATTAAACTGTCGTATCATGAGATGATTTGCCAGCCGGTCTGAAAATGTGTACAGCTACTGTAGGAATGCACACACCTCTGGTAACTCCGCCCAACGGCCAACATAGAGACTAACAAATAGGTTTCTGATCATTAGCTCTGCCCCGCGCCTTGATAAGAAATAAAGAGGTCTCATTCCCTTAAGCAAGGGAACTATAAAGAAACGAACGTAAAAGTTATAGGGAGAGAAAGTTGTCATTCTTTTGGAAAGATTCAAGTAAAGGCATCTATCTAGCCCTATTATCATTGCTAGGATCACGAGTCCGTTCCTCGTCCTTAAGTCATGTCGTTTTAGCCTCAGCTACCCACAACATTAGTAAACGTACATACGGCAGCATAGAACCCGATTTATTTTGCTTACGCCTAATAAGGTAGACCTTATTCATGAATAAAAACTTACTTATCGTCGCTTTCCTTTTGAGTCCTTTACGTTAACTCCGAAGTAACAAGGTACCTTCTGGAACCCAGCCTAGAAGCAGAATATACGTGAAGCTTTTGGAGTCAGAGCAACCCCTCACCCGACCCGTAGACCACCTTAAGACGGTGATTAGGCATTTAACTGTTTAACAGCAGCCTCAATTCCTGATCTACACTAATCCTCGCTCCCTAGGTATTACCTTCCCCCTCGATTGCTTAAATTTACCTCACATTCCTTGACCTTATTAATGTTGAAGGTAAGGTAAAGTTGCCGGAAGTCACCAGTTTGTATACCGTTGAATTGGGTTCGATATGTATTGTTTTCTACTATCTGCTTTCTTTGATGTCTAAGAGATGTTTTCACTTAGACGTGGTTGCAACAGTTGAAATTACGCCACAAGCAGATTGATCGGAGTCAAATTTGATCTCCGTAGAATTGCCTAAGGATGCTTAAGAATTCAATTTGGTTCGGCTGGGAAGATGACAGGATCAAGCTTTTTGTGATGTAAGGATAATTATAATTCCAGTTCTTCATAGTTTATTTTCGACAGAACAGTGACGTGGAAATTGTCTTCAGATAAATTCTTCCTTTCTACTTGTTCTTTTCTTTAATTCTTTTTAAGGCAATTTCACAATTGATATGTAGTAGACACTCGACCACTCTGAGTTAAATGTGAACATAACATGTATTTTGATATATAATTAATACATAATTCTCCGTTACATTATTAACATTATAATAATAGTCAAATGGATACATCATTGTGGTATTCTCTAATCTTCTTTTTTGTGATTTCACACGTCCTATATATCAAACACTCACTTTTATAAACAAGTAATACATAGTTCTGTTATAATGTTAATATCATTATAATAAAAATAATAAATACATTTTAATAATATTTTAATTAGATTAAACTGGGTCCAATATACAATGCAAAATTAGCTTGCAAGTCCAGATATCATTTTGGGACCTGACCCATATTTGCTTATTTACATGAATCAACACATCTGTTATTCTTATGATTGATCACCTAACCATCTGACTATGTGTATTTAAATAGCTTTTCTTCTTTAAAGAATTATTTGTACACCAACACCAAACAAACGCTATCATTAGATTGTTGTAATTAATCAACATGAATATTTATTCTCAATAACTACGTTGTCTGATTTCGACTTTTGGGGCAGAAATACATTAGTTACTGTTAAAGCTTAAAATAGAGCTAGATTATTAGTTAGACGGTTAATGTTCAGAAAACCGTAATCGTCTAGAAGCAAATTTGATCAATACTATTATGTTTTGGATTAAACAGCCTTGCGTTACGACTTGTGGTGGATGTTGTATATTTCCAAGACATAAAAAATTTTTTTGCTCTCTCTCAATTTGCAGGCCTGAACGAGGGGTAGGTTAGCTCAGTGTTTATTATTATTGGATTATCCTAGGATATTTATCCAAATCTGCTCACATTTCTGGAGGCCGTAAGGCAAAATTTAGCAAAATCGATGCTTTTTTGTGCTTTCGAGTTGATTATTTTACGAGTTAATTAAAAAATTAGGGCTTGTGGTGATAAAACTCTCGCCAAAAAGAGGGAAGGGATAATGGGTATGGGAGGCTTCGCCGTTCCCCATTGTTTGGCAGGTACAAAGGTTTTGTATAGTTTCACAAACTGGTAATTTGAAAATTGTAGGTGAGTTTGTTTGCCCAAGTTATATTTTCCTGAACTATTTTAGGTTATTTATCCAAATCTGTTCTTTAATTTTGGAGGTCGTAAGGCAAAATGCGACAAAATCGAGGATTATCCGATTTTGACAGAATCGGAATTAAACTTTTTTTTTTCCTTTTTCGCCTTCCGAACGCTATAAAAGAGAATACATTTGGACAACACACAAAAATGCTGCAGGGAGAAGTAATAAAATGTACACGAAATTGATTACGGAGAAGTAAATAATAACTAGTTAGAATAAACGATGAATCATTTTTACAGTGAATTGCTAAATAATAATTCCGCATAGATATAATAATTCTATGCAAGTTATACGATATCAATTATTGTGAATAAGTTTATTTTTACCACGAGCACCCAGAGATCGCTTATAGCTATGCTGTTTTGTCATAACATATTTCTTTCTTTTACTATGTACATAACTGAATACTTAATAATAATATAGCATTCTTTTAGTAATTTATTGTGGCAGGTAATAGTTCATATATATATATATATATATATATATATATATATATATATATATATATATATATATATATATATATATATATATATATAATATTGAGGATAAATCCCAGAGCCACGAGAAACGGATGTAGCATCTTTTAATTTTTCACTACGTTTCGAAAACTACAAGTTTTCATCTTCAGGCTAGAATAAGTTTACAAAGTTAATATGCATAAAGAAAACTTGAAAAGGCCAACAAGACATTATTTTACAGGTGACCAATTACAGAAGATGAAAACTTGTAGTTTTCGAAACGTAGTGAAAAATTAAAAGATGCTACATCCGTTTCTCGTGGCTCTGGGATTTATCCTCAATATTAAATGCAGGCTTCACGGCCGAGCTCCATATGGATATATATATATATATATATATATATATATATATATATTAAGTAAGTAAGAAGGAGAAAACGAAAAAGGCTGGTCCCATCTTTACGTTTCGGGTTATTTCTAAACCCATCTTGAGGAGCTATAAAACAAATTTGAAATCTAAAGTTAAAGCCATATTACGGCACAAGTACAATATAATTAAAAATTGACGCAAACGTTGGTAAAATACTAAAATGAACATTATATTAATGAAAACCGAACGAACAAAAAACTAGTGAGGTATTTACAGTAAAGATATTTCAAACAAAATTATATTACTAATGCAAACAAAATAAACGTAACGGTAAAGAACTTAAGAATAAAATGGGGTGGGGGGTAGGAGTAGGAGTTGAAAAGAATATCTAATATAGTAAAACTAAATAAAGCAGCAGAACATTACCTTATATGGTCGAATAACAATGAGAAGCGAAAACAAGCAGGAAATTTAAGATTGCATACAGTTTGGTTGGTTGTTAAATTATAAATAATGGAAAGGATGACGCGTCATTATTTAAATTTTAGCAAATATAGCAAATTTTAATACAGAAAAATCATTTAAGGATACGTCTGTCTTACAATCTATTGCATGTTTTCTGATGGCGGAATACTCTTTATTTCTCAATGTTTTAACGGTTCTATAGCTTAAGCCAATGTGAGAACAGTATCTTGCCTGGAGAGAACGCACCGTGCTTCCTATATAAGTCCCCTGATTAAAGCTAGGGCAAGTAACTATGCACGAACTCAACGGCGTCGGAATACCATCCTTTACTCTGGCAAAATTGCCAATAATTTTGCTGTTAATGAAAATAAGTTTGAAATTTATTTGACATTAAAATTTCCTTAAAATGGTAGATAGACGTTTTCGGAGCAGGTCATTAAAAGGAATGATGTCTGGCAACATGAATAACCTAATTTTCCTGGAAACATTAAAAGAAGTGTAGGTGTTATATAGTCCGGAGAGAAATTTCCTTGTCTCCCAACAAGACAAGGCGGCAATTCACAATTCACACCTCACAAAGTCCTTCCTCCAGGAGAATGACTTCCCTCTTTTACACCACCCGGCGTGTTCCACGGACCTAAACCAAATTGAAAACATTTGAGGATGGATGGCAAGGAAAGTCTACAAAAATGGACATCAGTCTATGAGAGGGGATGCCCTTCGTGAGGCCATATTCACCACCAAGAATAATGTTTCCCCGTCCCTCTTAGAAAGCCTCGTATCATGCATGCCACGTCAAAGTTTTGAGGCTATCAACAAGAATGGTGGAGCCACTCACTACCGAGTCCTTATTTTGAAGGTTTAATTCTGTTTTGAGGGGTTTTTCATGTTTGGGGGTATTGGTCTTAAACTTTTGATCAGCTGATGAGCATCTCATTTGAGTAAACTGTCTTTTCTCTTTAATTCGTTTAAACTACCTTTCTTTGACTCAGCTACAATTTAGCTTTTAGCATATCACAGCTTCACTTAGAGCCTTATAAGAATCTGAAGGTGCGAAATGTCCATTTTACAGTTTTTCCACTGGTCTATACTTATGATCAGAACTATATATATATATATATATATATATATATATATATATATATATATATATATATATATATATATATATATATATATAATGGTTGGTAGGAAAGAGATAAAAGCGACGAGAATATGTATATATACAGTTACATAAACATATATCCTCTAATGTATGTACGCGTTCTTCGCTACGTACAAGTACTCGTACGTTCACTTCGTAAAAGTAATCCGTTATTACGAGGTATAACTTCCGTATAAGAGTGCGATTTTAATTCAGGGGGCGATAGCGTTTAATGAGTTTGCCAAGTTGCAGTTCAAGGGTATATTTAAAGAGTGAAAACCAAAAATTTAATTTTTAATAAGTTACTAGTTAACATATATATACATACGGTAAATATAGGAAATATAAATTAGGATAATATGACAGACTATAGAAAATTGGCAACTGGATAAAGTTAATTACTTGTTAATTAGCTTTTAAATGTGATACTATAAATCAGTTATACAGAAGGAATATTTAAAAGTCGGAAAGCGGGTCGATTAACGGGAGGTGCAATCATTTTACCTTAAAGGGAGTTCTCGAGGAAGGGGACTTCTTTAACGATAAGGCGTGGGGGAATGGAGACGGAAAATGGTAGTGGTTCTCGGCCGAATATCCTGATGGTGACGAGGATGAAGGGGGAAGGGACCACAAAACGAGTTCACAATTCTCCTTGAAGACGGATGAAGGCACCTCTACTCCAGAGAAGTGCAACCTCCAAAAATCGAGACTCTGAATCGGCTCGGGGCGAAATCTCACACGGGAAACTGTAGTTCCTTGAAAGGGGAGGGAGTTGATGAGACGAGAAGAATCTCGGCCAGTCCTTCGGGGACAAAACTATTCGAAGCTTTCCTCTGAACAGAGTAAGCCTTCACAAAAGAGATGGATCTAGCTAGTGAGATCCAACCTCGATGGTACACGCGAATACCAGGAACCAGATGCACGATCTGAACCGAAGGTGAGGAGATCTTAAACTCAATCTGACGATCTTTGAAAAACCCAGGCTATTTATATGACGGCCATTTTTGTGATGCTCGATTGCTAGAAGGCACATACGCCTGAAAGAAAGCTTCCGGCGCCGAGAGGGGTTACTTTTGTCGCTCAACACCGGTCTTAATCCTCTCCAACGATGTGGGTGGGAACTTTCGGCTATCCTTTTCCCGGCTACGGAGATTAGCATTTCATCGGTGACGTGAAAGCTTTTAGTGCTCAGCTTAACTGATATTCAAATTCTTTCTTCTTTTATTTTTCTCCTTGGATACAGAGCTTTTTTTTCCTCCACGTGGAGTTAAAGTTAGGAGAGATAGGGAGGGAAGGAATTCAAGAAACAAAAGAAGGGGGTATTCTTCTTGGTGTCCCATTTTCCCTTACAACGTGCACGCCCCCCTAATCACTCATTCTTCAAACCGACATCACCGCGCTCCTTAGTTCACCATGGAACTCTTTCGTTCAAGGAGGTCCTTACGTGCTCATGAACGAGCCTTCGTAAAGCACGCTCCCGTGGGCAGGACACGACCTCCCTCTCACTTGCCTATCGCCTTGCTACTTCGACTTATTCTTCCAAGTTAAAATCAGAGCGTGAGACTCATTCTCGCAAAATTTTGTCTGGAGGCAAGAATGACACTCGGACTATCTTTCGTCTTCTCTGTCGTCTTTACTCGCCTAGCCCCATTTCCCCCCTCAACCCCTCTACTTTTTCCAAATTTTTCTCTGATAAAGTTATTAACCTTCGCGCTGTACTACCCCAGTCGTCTGAACAAGCCCATGCTGTTATTCCAGACCATACTCCAATGCTGCTTAACGTCCTCACTCAGGCGTCCTATGAGGAAGTAACTGCCCTGATCTCACGCTCTAACAAATCTGGATCGCCTAAGGACGTCTTTCCAACCAAACTCCTCCACCAAATTCTCCCTGCTGTCCCCCCACTGATTCTTCATCACCTTAACACTTCACTTGCCACAGGGGTAGTTCTCCCTTTCTTCAAACATGCCTCAATTCGTCCTATCCTTAGAAAATACACGTTAACCCCTCTTAACCATCTAACTATCGCCCTATCTCACAGCTTCCATTCCTCTCTAAGATCCTCGAGAGAGTGTTTTTCTCTGGCCTTAATAACCATATTTCTAACTGCAATATCGATGAAATGTACCAATCGGGGTTCAAAGCGAAGCACTCTGCTGAAACCGTTCTTCTTAATGTTTCAGACGGTTTACGTAGAGCAGCCGATATGGGTTGTACGTCCATTCTAATCCTCCTATACCTCTCCTCTGCTTTCGACACCATCGACCACACTGTCCTATTTGATCGTCTTCACACTTTCGTTGGTCTCTCGGGCACTGCACTTGATTGGTTCCGCTCATACCTCTTCTCCCGCACTCAGTCAGTCGCGCTCGAGAACCTCTCCTCCGAGCCCGCCCCCATTCATTTCGGGGTGTCTCAGGGCTCAGTCATTAGTCCCCTCCTCTTTTGCATCTACTTACTTCCTCTTGGCTCCTTTCTTCACGATTTTGTCCTGTTCTTCCACCTCTATTCTGATGACACTCAGATATACCTTTCTTCATCCCCTGTGTCCTTCTCTCAATCAATTACAAAGCTCCTTTCATCCTATACCTCCATAAACGAATGGCTGTCTGCCAACTTTCTCAAACTTAACCACGATAAAACTGAAGTTCTCCTTGTTGGTACCGCTTCGATGGTGGAGAAATATAAAGCTCTCTTCTCCTCCCTTAACCTTGGGGAAACCAATGTCGCCTTCTTTGTTACCGTCAGTAATCTTGGTGTTATTTTTGACGAGCAACTCTCGTTTAAACCGCACATCCATCGTATCTGTAAGTCTTCCCTCGGCTTCCTCCGCAACCTTTCACGTGTTCGATCCCTTTTTGATCGACGAAGCCTTGGGACTGCTATTCATGCTTTCGTCACCTCACGCTTAGACTACTGCAATTCTCTTCTAGTGAATCTCCCTTCTTCCTCACTTCGCCTCCTACAACTAGTTAAAAACTATGCTGCCCGGATCCTCCTTCGCCGCTCCCGGTTCTCTCCTTCGATGCCTCTGTTACAGGAGCTACACTGGTTACCTATTCGCTTCCGTACCCACTATAAAATTCTTCTCATCACCTACAAAGCCCTAAACCTCGAGGCTCCATTTTATCTCTCGTATTCCCTCTCCCGTCGTCAAACTCCTCAGGCATTCCGGTCTAACCTCGCTCCCCTCCTGAACACTCCTCGTTCTGTCTTCTGCTCGATGGGTGACCGTTCCTTCTCAGTTTGTGCTCCTAGACTCTGGAATGCTCTTCCTGCCGAAGTCCGATCCTCTCCCTCCCTTGCTACTTCTAAACGTCTCCTGAAGACTCATTTCTTCAGAATTGCCTTCTCTCCCCTGTAAACTTTCTCTACACTCGCTACACAACCTGCGCTCTGGGAGGGCTAACAGCCATGAAGGGCGCATTATAAATACCCATAATTATTATTCTTCCAAACAGATGAATAATATTCTTTCTAAGGGTAAAAATAATAGTTGCTCCAGTTCAAAGGGGGCACCTAAGGGCTTGTTCGTCAAGTGCATCATACCTACCAGAACCTCCTCTACATATACGCGTATGAATCTGCAACAGACTAAATATTAACACAGTGACAATACGGGGCGAGAGGATTGCTTTTTGTCCCGTTGCTGAGAACGAATGCGATCCGTTTCGGAAATCGGCAAGCGAGTGAATGAATTTTCCAAGCATGATCGGTTTTACCCCGAAATATGCACCTCTCCCACACTTTCCTAACTTTAAGCGTCCTCACCACGCAATCGAAGATCGTTTCTTATTTAAAAAATAAATCAACGAGGGCATCTCACACATGGGTGAAGATTTAGGAAGTGAAAATGTGACAGAGATATATAGCAACATAGCATTAATTAAGATTAAGGGAGGGGGGAGCAATACTCCAGATGACATCTGGGTCATTTTAGCTCATGCTACATCTGCCCCCCCTCCTCCCCTGCAGAATACACAATAGTGCCAGGAAGGCATGTCATTCCTCTAGATTTCAGGGGGAACAGGGGCTTAAACCTCTGCGACCTCAGTGAACCTCTTCGAGTCTGAGAGAGTTGTGATGTGTGAAAACCTTTTGATTCGTACGTGTATGTATCAACTCTATCTACATATTGAAGGTTCATTAATCTACTTTGATAATTTACATTCGTATGGACGAAGCACAGCCCTTGCGTTGGTTGCCTTCCATCGTGTTTCCTTTGTGGCGCCTCTTCGATTCACCCTTTTCCTTTTCTCTATACCTTCGCTTTATTTACAAAATTGGATATCTCTGATCGAATATATGATTTTCGTTATTTTAACAATCACGAATCAGTAAAATTTACTCAAAATTTCTCCATCATAACAGATTTTTTCCAATGTCCATTTCTTTTAAGGCATAGCAAATCCTATGAGCCTAGGCGAGAGGAAGGGTGGAAACCCTGTCTATCAAGCGAATAAGTTGAGACATACTGGGTATCTTTAGTTTCTGGATACCAAACGGTTTTTGGACGACTTTGCGTTAGACGCCATAAGCCCTAACGCCCTATAGCTCGAATCCGACTTGAACTCTAGGTTTCCAATTAAGAAATCATAAAAAAAACGAGCTCAAGTTGGTGATAAAAACCATACTGCACACAAGTGCCAGATAAAGTAGATTTTAAGGCGGATGCTGATTTTGCTCGAACATAACTTAATTAAGTTTCATTCATTAAAAAGTACTTTTACCGCGCAAATTTATTTAGCTAACTGAAAGGAAATTCATTAAATTGATGAGTGAACTTACAATATAAGTTTAGGAGATCGTTGATGCTATGTTTATAGTCAATTCAATAACTTTTAAATGTAAAGAGTAAAATCTCGCAGCGATCAATCATAAACGCGAAAATTAAATCCTTCAAATACTAAATGACAGGAAGAATACACGTGATCGTGACGCCAGTCTCTTTATAATTTGGCACGGAAGTTAAAGGAATCAACACTAGAATGGTTAATAATTAAGCTCGTTCTTAAACTTTAAAGTTCAAATTTCATGAATTTCAACTATAAATTGCTGTGAGTAAGGTACATGCATATATAGAATGCCTAATGGATCGGTTTATTTTTCACAAAACCGATTCTGAGGTTATAGTGAAGGCAAATCACAAGTGCGTAGCTACAAAATATCACAACCCAAATCAAAGGCACATTGAGATTCGTTCTCTCTGGTTTTCGTATCAGTTTTTTACTTGCTCGTTAGTGACAGAAATGAGCTTTTCATTACCCTAGTGTATTTTAATATCTGTATTTTGGAAATGAATAGTGATATTAATCACCTTAATGCTTTAGTCATAGAGTAGATTGTTTGCAAGAACCTCTGAATATTTGTATTTTACGTTCGTATAATCTTGTTTGGCTTAGAAATCTATTGCCAAGTATGGATTTGTGGACCAAATTATTTCCAAATCGGATGAAGACAGATTTCAAGAAAAATGACAGAGTGTGAGTAATTATAGTTTACTTATCTTACGATAGTTTGTTCGCAATTTTTAAACTCCTGATTGAACAAAATAGGACTTAAATATGGTACATAGAGAAGTTTTCATTATTTTTGCTGGGTAATGCATCAATGAAATATCCCATTCTAAGTTTTTAGTCAAAATGTGGACTAGCTTAGTCTGTGAGATGTAAGCAACTTTAGCTATACCCCTAAAATAGGGAATATCCAAGAAAAATAAAAATATAGAAAAGGAGTCTGCAAAAGGTTAATCACTAGCTTATACAAGGCATTTCCTATTCCCATCAAGTTCAGTCCCACCTAGGATAAATTTTACATTAGCAACTTGGATGTTTTTGCTGTCGTGTTTCGTTCCAAATTGAATGATATCGTGTCTCATCTTTCTTTCAGCCGTACAGGAAGGTGCCCTTTTTATTCCAGTGAACATTGGGAAAAATAAGAATAACTAAAGATGTTTATGGGTTTGCAAAAGCTATCCAATCTATTTTTAAAATTCTGCAGGGAGGACACTTCATTAACATGACTAGTGAGCCTATTTCCATTTATCTACCACTTGATTTGTAAACCAATTTCTACTAATCTTTCCTAAACCTAAATTTATCCAGCTTAAACCCATTGCTATATATCCTATCATGTTAAAAAAAAATAAGAACCTTACCTATGTCTCCCCTATTATAACCTTTTACCCACTTGAAGACTTCAATCAAATCCCTTCAAATTCTTCTCCTTTCTAATGTTTGAAGATTTAGTCTCCTAAGCCTTTCACCATAAGGTAAACTCCTCAACCCATAAATCATCTTAGTCTTCCTTCTTTGCCCATACTCGAGCAAAGCAAGGTAATACTTGAGTTTATGGGTGCATGCTAGGGTGTGCTATTTCTGCGCTACAAT
The DNA here is from genome assembly GCA_963969495.1 of Ceratothoa steindachneri. Taxonomy (NCBI): domain Eukaryota; kingdom Metazoa; phylum Arthropoda; class Malacostraca; order Isopoda; family Cymothoidae; genus Ceratothoa; species Ceratothoa steindachneri. The sequence goes on along the minus strand of OZ018327.1, from coordinate 70,893,266 downwards.
TAATGTGATCAGCTCTGCACATTTATCAAAATAATAAAGACGATAATGCCACCTACTTTAGCCTATTTCTGCCCCTCCCCCATTTTTTTAGTTACTTTCAAAATGGGGGGACCACACCCCCTGTAACTTAAAACCCTCCATCCTAAATTTTTAGGGAGGACCGATTGTGAGAGGGACTTGGGTATTTTGGTAAGTTCAGACCTTCGTCCTAGAAAGCAATGCCTAAATGCTAAGAATAAAGCTAATAGGATATTGGGATTCATTAGGAGGAGTGTAAGCAATAAGAGTGCTGAAGTCATTCTAAAACTGTATCTGGCGCTAGTTAGGCCTCATCTAGACTATGCAGTACAATTTTAGTCACCATATTATAGGAAGGATATTGATTTGCTTGAGTCTGCAGAGAAGGATGACAAAGATGATTGGTGGGCTAAGGAACTTACCTTATGGTGAAAGGCTCAGAAAACTAAATCTACATACATTGGGAAGGAGAAGAGTCAGAGGGAAATTGATTGAAGTCTTCAAATGGGTAAAAGGATATAATAAAGGGGATCTGGGTAAGGTTCTTATACTTAGTGAACATGACAGGACACGTAGCAATGGGTTTAAGCTTGATAAGTATAGGTTTAGGAAGGAGATTGGGAGGAATTGGTTTACAAATCGTGTGGTAGATGAATGGAATAGGCTCACTAGATATGTGATAGAAGCCTCCTCTCTGGGTAGTTTTAAGAATAGATTAGATAAATATATGGATGAAGCTGCTAGAGGGGACTGACTTTTTTTTATCTACATATGTATATATTTTTCTAAGGAGTGGGGAGATTATATTTTGTGGTTGCATGAATGGACATAATCCTCTGGATGCATTTTATGTTTATTGTAGATTAGATCTGACGAACTCCTTAAAGGGTGACAATGTTGATGACTTTTCTCTGGTAAGAAATCTTTTGTGTGTTGACTGGAACAGTAGCTGCCAAGTGTAGGCCATGAATGGTCTTTTGCAGTCTCCTTCTTTTCTTATGTTCTTATAATATTCCCGATTCAAAATGCTAACATCAAATTTGAATGCAAAAGGCGATTGCTAAATATCAACAGCACTATTATAGTCTTAAATTACCTAATAAATAATTACCACAACAAAAGCTAAACCATCTCATCTTTCACTATTATAATCGAGCCTTGCAACTGTTACACAAAACTGTCAAAATTTCCAGAGCGGGTGCTATTTATAGACATGATTCTGTCGGCTAGAAGCTGTGCAATTTTATCTCTAAATGAAAAAAAGTACACAAAAGCATAGAAAATTCATTACATTAATAAAGAATACAATCGAGTAGAAGTGCAGGCACTTACTAAATAATAAAGAATGAGACCCCAAAATAAATACAACACTGTGATTGGCCATATCCAAAGCTACCCTCTAATGTCATAAGGCCTAAATTGTAGCCCAGAAATGGTGCCCCCTAGTGTGTGCCCATAAACTCGAGTATTACCCAAAGAAATATCCATCTTATAATATGGTGATGAAAATTACACTGCATAGTCAAGATGAGGCCTAACTAATGCTAGGGACAGTTTCTGAATGACATCAGCATTCCTATTACTTATGCTCTCGCTATCCAATTGGATCTGGTATAGGCCTCCCAACATTGTGGTACCAGATTTGATCCTAGCAAGAGTTGACACAAACTTCAGAGCACGTAGAGAACTGGCTACCAATTGGTAGATGTGCTGTGCTTAGCCCTGTACTGGGATGGGTAGATCTTACACTTCTCATCATACACATACCCAATTACAACACCGCTTTCTTTCCTCCCCAGCCTTCACATTACAACACACACACACACACCAGAGCTTGTTATACTGGGCTTTATGTATCCAGTCTGTGATCCTTATGGATAAAGCTGGTTGGTGAACCACTACTACTACACTCCTAATAATCCCCAATACCCTATTAGCTTTATTCCTAGTCTTGTGTATTGCGTCTAAGCCAGAAGTCAGAATTTACCAGGACACCTAAGTATCATTTCTCATTCTTACCTTCCTAAAATTCTCCCATTCAATTTATAAATATTCAATTAATTACACCTACCTATACTAAGTATATTACACTTAGTTATGTTAAGTTAAATTCCATTTGCCATTTCCCTGTCCATTTGGATAGTATAGTCAATTCAACTTATATTACCTCAGCATCAGACCTTACAATCCTACCTAACTTAGTATCATTGGCAAACTTGCTCAGGTCACTATTTTTAACAGTCAAAATTATTAATATAAATTAAAAAAAAAAACAATAATGGCCCCAACAGTGACCCTGAGGAAACATTCCCTCACTTATATTTAATTCTATCTCTACTAACTCTATGCTGTTGTCACTAAGCCATGACTGAATCCACCTAAAAATACTTCTGTTGATCCCATGCTCTTTAATTTTATTCAAAAGTCATAAGTGTGGCACCCTGTCGAAAGCCTCACCTAAATCCAAATGAACAATATCATAATTCTTGTCTCAGTAAATTGAAACGATGATAGTGCCATCATTCCCAGGGTTTTAGAGCCTTCTAATCAATAAAAGTTATAGAAGAAATGTTATTCAGCTCATCAAATTATGAAATTAAGTTTATTATTACTTTTTCTAAGTTCTGACAAAAAATAATAGATAGTCCACCATCTTGGGAGCCAGTAGCCACATCCTTAATTGGAATCACACCATATATATATATCATTTTGAAGGGAATTTTTTTCTGAGTTAAAATATGATATGGATATTTCATATTAATCAATTTTAAAAGAAATATAATTGATTTAAATAACATTCCGGGGCTGACGCTTATATATCTGATATCAAGGAACGCAGTAGAAAAACTAGAGGCCTAATGACATTTAGCAATTTCCTTTTGAATTCAAATCTAATGTTAGGCTCTCAAATTAACATAATATTTGTATCATAATTTCACTGATGACAAAAGCCACAAGGGCCTATCCAAGTTCATCTGCATCTGTCAAACCCCCACCCACAAAATCCATCCATAGGATTGTGTCAGATCATGCATCTACAATATACAATTTGAACCATACACAGGAATGTGTCAAAACAAAAAGCATCATCATCAAGACTCGTCAAAATCCAAATCAATCGTAATATACAATAATAAAAAACTGCATCCACAGAATGAGTCAAAAATACCCCCCAAAGTTAACTCTCCCTTCCCATATAATCATCTAATCTGCGTTTAAATATATTCAAGTTTGGACTGTCTACCGTCTCAGATGGCAAACTATTCCATTAATCTGTCACTCTATTGGTGAAAAAATATTTTCTAACATCCAACCTGCACCTCTGTTTTTTAATTTTTAAGTGGTGACCCCCAGTCCTATTACTACCTTCCAACTCAAATAACTTGCTAAAATCCAACTTATCCATCCCAGAACAGATTTTCAAAAGCTCAATCATATCTTCCTTCACACATCTTCTCTCAAATGAGAACATATTTAGTACTCTCAGTCTATCTTCATATTCAAGGTACTTCAGGGAAGGTATTATTTTTGGTTGCCATCCTTTGTACTGACTCTAGCAGGTTGATGTCATGTCTAAAATGTGGTGACCATGCTTGTATACAGTACTAGTTTATTTAAAAAATGCCGGGTTGAAGGTGCAACCCCCACAATTAACTTGGGGTATAGAGGCCCAAATTACCTTAAAAAATATAATTTGTGGCAGAAAATAGCCTAAAGTAGGCAGTGCTATCATCATCTCAATTTACTTTTCTCTCTATTGGCAGCATCATGCACCATTTCTATAAAAAAAAATGGTAACTTAGTCAACCACGCTTTGTCCTTAGTAAAGCCATGTTGAGATTCTTTAATATATTATGTTTACTTAAATGATCACTAATAAATTTGACTATTACTCATTTCTTCACTTTCCCAACCAATGATGTTAAGCTCACTGGCTGGTAATTTTGACATAATTGTTATATCCCCGTTCTTAAATATATGTAGGTGTCACATTGAATGGTAAACTTATCTAGGTACCCTTCACAAAAAAGAAATCCAGCTAAGAAAGTCTCCTACCATAGGAAACCACTCAAACCATTGACTCTCCTTACTCTATACCTTACTACCCTTTCCAAGAAAGCCATTATTCCATACTACAGCAGCAAAGTCAAGCAAGAACAGCTCAAACATCCTGTATTTGATGAAAACTTGTCATAAAATTAAGAAACCTACAAGGGAGTTTCTGTTATTATTTTATTTACAGCAATTACTTTTTTGTACATTTTATTACTTCTTTTTTTTTCCTTTATCCAAATGTTTGTTTTTAGCTGTTGGAATGCCAAAGAGTTTGATTTTGATTGTCAAAATCTGATTAAACCTCAATTTTGCCTTACAACCACCAAAATTGAAGAACAGATTTGCCTAAATAACCTAAATTATTTAAAAAATAACATAAACTAAGACTCAATTTTAAAATTCCCAGTTTGTGAAACTATAGAAACCTTTTGTATCTCCCTACTTAACAATGGGAGGGGGCTTATTGACCCTCATACCCCCAATTTTTTTCATTAACCTATAGTATAAACAAAACAACTCAAAACACACAAAAAGCCAGTTTTGTTCACATTTTGCTCACCACAAAAATGAAGAGCAGCAGTGGGTTGGGATAAATAACCTAAAGTATGCCTGCAAATTGAGAGAGAGTAAGGCAGCCAAGCTGGTGGCAATTTTTATTACACACTACTTTATTTGTCCTGTGAAAATAGAGATCTGACTGAAACACCTTACACCGCGCCCCACACTTGTGACAAATGAGAAATTTGTGAATCACGCTGTGTTCCTATCAAAATTCCAACATACAGTTAGGGTCATTGTGAACCTCTTTTATGAGGTCTTTAAAATATATTTCACATCCACCACAAATAACGTAAACCTGTCCAATCAAATACAGAGGCAAAGGGGTTAAAGGTGATAAAGTAATCTTGGTTGAAATTCGGTAGATAATATGACATTACAGTAACAGTTTTTGAAAAAATACGTATTTACTGTGATGTCACAGTAACAATTTCTTACAAAAGACTTTTCCACTCTGGTGTCACTACAATTAAGGGAGAAAAAAAAATATTGAAATTCGAACTGGTATAATAATAGTAATTGGCCACTCAATAAATTCTATCGTTGAGAATCAACATTTATTATAGGAATATTGGACATTAACTGAAATAATTTTTGCTATTTATTTGGTGCAGAAAGTGCAACTTCGGAGTCTTTAGCACTTAAAAGTAATATTTTTCAAGTCATGAGCTATTATTTGCCCCTGGTGGTATCCTATGAGCCATGTGGAAAGAGAGTGATTGAACATTATAATGTAAAAATCTAAGAAGTCTGCAAAAGGCTAATCAATACCCTATACAAGGCACCTAGCATCCTTGTCCATAAATCTATCCAATCTATTCTTAAAACTTTGCATGGAGGACGCTTCTATCACATTACTAGTGAGTCTATTCCATGTATCTACCACTCAATTTGTAAACCAATTTTTCTCAATTTCTCTGATAAACCTAAACTTGTCCATCTTAAACCCATTGCCTCATCTCCTATCCTGTTGCTAAAAATAAGAACCTTGCCTATATCTCACCGTATTATAACCTTTTACCCACTTGAAGACTTCAATCAAGTCCACTTGGACTCTTCTCCTTTCTCATGTATGAATATTTAGTCTCAAGCCTTTCACTATAAGGTAAGCTCCTCAACCCATGAATCATTTTAGCCATCCTTCTTTGCACAGGCTCAAGCAAAGCAATATCTATCCTATAATATGGTGGCCAAAATGGCATTACATAATCAAGATGATGCTTAACTAATGCCAGGTACAGTTTCTGAATGACAAAAGCACTCCTATTACTTAGTCCTTGCAATAAACCCCAATACCCCATTAGCTTTATTCCTATAGTCAACGCAGCGAGAAATGGACATTTGGGTGTGGCCGATTCGTGAACATGTGCCCCACACTGCTGCCAAATCTCCACAGATCAGCTGCTCTCCTTCCTTTCCACCCTGTTTCCTTATCTTACTCTATCTTTCGTTCTCTCTCTATTTCTATAAAAATTGGTGTATTTCCAAAATTATTTTAACTTTTGTTCCACCACCATTTGGGTAAAAATCTAGTCATGTTTTTTTGTATAAAGGTTTCCCCATTAAACGTGATTGTAGCACTTGTGCAGGCAGGTCAATGGAAGTGACCTGGAAAGTTGAATGATAACAGCAACATTGCACTGCCCTGCTGTTATGCCACATTTAATGGGGAAACATTTCTACAAAAAATGCGCCTAGATTTTTACCTCAATGGTGTTGTGGAACAAAAGTTAAAATAATTTTGTTAACGAAAGACGGAGAGTAAGATAAGGAAACAGGGTGGAAAGGAAGGAGAGCAGCTGGTCTGTAGAGATTTGGCAACAATGTGGGGCACGTGTTCATGAATCAGCCACACCGAACTTCCATTTATCGCTGCATTGACTATAGCACTTATGCACAATTTTCTAGGCTGTAGGTCAGAACTTACTAGGACACTTAAGTCTCTTTCACATTCTGACCTTAAAACTCTCCCATTCAATTTTTAAATATTAGTAGATTTTACCTACCTAACTATACTAAGTACACTACACTTGCTTATGTTTCCATTTTCCATTTCAGTTCCCATTGGGTGCACCGAGTTAATATATACCCATTTACCATGATGGGAATTAGAATCACATTTAGTGAAGATGCTAATTTAATTATGATGTAGAAATTTAGGGCTAGTAGGTTATTTAAACAGCCTTAGTTCTGGTAATTATGCCTATAACTGACTAATATTTACCTCACATGCAAGTGCTGTGTATCACAAATGCCACAAAGATTAGCCATTACAAATGGAAGACTTTACACTATGTCACAGCATATTTGCTAGAATAGGCTTCTTGTTTGGTTCCTTTCCAAAGGGGTAATTAGCACACAAACCCTAACAGAACTTAGTAAAAATAAATATACAAAAATTAACCTAGCCTAAAATTTTTTTTTAAATAACCAACACCAATACCCACTTAACCTAAGCATTATTTTGGTTTAAAACAAGATCGCTGCCAATCTATTTTTGTTATAATTCCTCACCCACAGTATAGCATTTTGTGTATTAAAAAAATAGTAAAGTAACTTAGATTGTGTTGTTGATAATCTGTAGAATTACCCTCACCCTCAAAGCTAAAATATCTAGATAAATTTATACATACACATTACTGTGGCAAAAAAAAAGCTGCCACAAGCAACTAGAGAAAAAGAAAAATAGCCTGTTGAAGACAACTCAGAATTCAAAGTTATTGCAACTAAATAAAGTATTAAGTCATATGCTAAGAGCAAGCATTTCACCTCCAGGACAGCAACAACATGGTTAATGTATATTAAAACCAGGAGGGGGACCAACAAAATGAGCCTTCAGAAGTACCACTTGTCACACTATTAACTAAGACCTTTATTTGTCATGCACATAACATAATCCCTTAAAGACCTATGGAAACATGTTAAGTGCCCTCAACCTATCTATATATGTACTTAGTGTCTCAAGTAAGGTATCATTTTTGTTGCTCTTCTGACTGCCTCAATAATGCTAATATCTTGCCTGTGATCTGGGGACCATTCCTGAATATAATATTCCAGGTGTGGTCTAATGTCTGAGTTATTTAGCTTGCCTCTTAAAATACTGATTAGAGAATCTCAATAACTGATCTATTACTACCTACTACTAAATCCCTCTCATTTTCAGCAGAGTCCAACCAGCAACCTTACATTTCATAACACTTCCCTATTTTGTTTTGAAGGTTGAATGTCATCTGAAACTTGTGTTTCCTTGCAACTAGTCTAAATCATTGAATTGTGAATTTTACCTGTATTTCTCCCACACTAGCTGCTAGTTTTGTCAACAGCAAGTATTGATATTTTGCTTTTAACACCTACCTCTACATCATTAATCTAGACCAACAGTAATAATGGAGACCCCTGGGGTACTTAACTAATAACATCTGTCCATTGCAATTTCTCTCCATTTAGGACTCCTATTAAGAGTAGGGTTCAATAGGATAAGAGCTAGTACGTTGAAAGTACTTTATTCAAAAACTAGTTCCAGAAGTGCATAGACCTACATCTTCATCCTGCCAATGATATTTGGACTAATAGTGAGCTTGATCTACCCTGTTGATTCTAGGGAGATGACACTCACTTTACACAGTGCAAGCTCAGCATCTCCCTTAGTTGCTGTTTTCATTTCATTTGTTGCCAATCATGATGGTGCCTATACCACTGTAAGATGCCCATCATACCTTAACCCTTTCTGATTCAGGGCAAGGCAGCTCACTGTAGGTCTCGGACTGGTTCTGGCCAGGAGACCACCTTTGAAGGTCTGTCAGTAGGTCTCTTCTTTCAAGGCTTCTACAGTACCATGAGTGTTACCTTTCGATTTCTTGGAGCATATGCTGCATCATGCATATGGAGGGATCCAAATCTAAAAAGGTGTCATCCATTTTATTATGCTGCTTCATATTTCCTGCACTTTTCGCTTTATCAAGTCATTTATGATAAATGGTCTCTAAAACATTTTTGAAATCAAAATATACTGCATTATAGCTTTATCTTTGTCAAAAGTCATGATCATTTACCGAAAAATAATTGATAAAATTATTTTGACATGTTTGCCCATGTCTATAGCCTTGCTATCATATTTTAAGATATTAAGCTCCATGTGCTCCATAATCCTGTCGTCTAACAATGGTCTCCAGTCTCCAAGAGTTTACTAATGATCAAAGTAAGGGAAATGTGATAAAATTTAGCAGGATCAGCCTTTATTTCCTGTTTGAAAATTGATGATTACATTTGCCTTTTTGAACTCTTAGAACTAGGCGGTTTTAATAATTTGCATTCTAATTCTTTACTGTGTATTGGATAGATTTTATCCATACGTATTCAGATAGAACCCTTCGGGTTAGTGGCCAATCCATTCCAGAGTGCCAAATTGAGTGATATTCAGACACTCGATGCCCCCCCATCCTCCATCCTTTCCTACCTGTGTGGGTAACCCCATACTACCTTGAACTCAATTTAAGGGATAGTCTTTGCAGGGAGAACTAATGCAATACTGCATTTTACCTAGTCCTTAAGAGGAAGCTGACTACCACATGTCACTCAGGATTGGATGAGTGGATAGGAAGGAGGGAGGGGGGCTTGATCCACCCCACTGCTCTTTCTTGCATTCAACCTTGAGTTCCTTAATCATTGCATGCTGGCTGGTATTTCTGCTGCATGATGGCTTTCATGGCAGTGTTATCACTGCCACCACTTCAACCACAAATAAAACTGGGTTCACTCAAAATTTTCTAAAACTGTGCATGATAAATTTCTTTAGTGCAAGGGCAATTGTGTGAATTGAGACCAATTACACCCTACTTCCCCTATATATTGTGATTCATATTTGTTGGGAAAGACCTCCAACCATTTAAGTTGTGGACTATTCCACTCTTTTACACTATTAACGCCCACCACTTTTCCTTGAGATCTCTTCTTACTAACTTTCTGACATGCAGGATGGTATCCTGTATAGACTGTTGCACCTAGTACCTCAAAAAAGGGCAAATCCTCCCAACCCGACTGCCGTCAAGGAAGGCCCACTGGTTTGACCTGAACTCTTTGGCCAGGTTCAGGGAAGCTGGTGTGTTCCCCTACTCCTAAGAGTATCCTTTTTGCCTTTCCTTATTCCTTCCTCTAATTTTAAGGACTTGCCTATCTACTTCAGACCATGTCAGAAAGGCTTTAGAATCTCTCTAAAACACACTCTTAAACCTCTGCACTTTGTAAGAGATCAGGCTTAAGGGCACAAATAATGGGAGGGTCTGCTTTGCTTTGATAACTCCTCTGTGCAATGGGCTGACCAACTCCTTGCAGCAGTTCTTTGGTGTACTATATAGGTGTGGTTGGTTGCTAGGTCAACCTAAAGTCTCTGTGTCTGTCACATGACATCATCAGATCCTGCCTATTTTGCCAATGACTATAACTCTACTTACTAAGGGAGTCTACTCTTTTGCATCTACTGCTCTCGCTGCTCATTTGGGGAGTGACCATCTGCTGGGTAACTTCAGGTATGTTTATGTTGCGCAGGCAATAATGACACCCTATACCACGACCAGAGCTGGAGCCCCTGAAAGGTAAAAAAAAAAAATCTTGGGCTGGATATCTAGAACTGGCTGCCCTTTTTTTCACTTTCATATGGTAACTTTTTATTTTTCTTTGCAAACACAAATAGAAGGCACCCTCCCCCCCTTTCTTTGCCACACCTTAGTGTTGGGGTGGATGAGGTCCTTGAAAATGCATATCTGGTGGAGCAGCTTCCCCCAACACACTCGGGTAAAGAGGTTTCCCTTTGACATTTCTTAATTCGCCCTTGGCAGCTCCACCTCTGGAGAAATGTACCCCCCACCCTTCCACCCACCCAAGCTATCTCTGGTCTACCTCCAAACTTCTACCAGCACTGACGAAGCTTGCCTCCTCTCCTATGTGATAAGACTCAGTGACCCATCTGGCCCTAACTTAGCCTCTCTTTCATCTTCCACTAACATCTACATTCTTTTCTTCTGTACTAACCCTATTCATCTCCTTCCTGCATGGGGGTAGCCTATTTAGTTCGCACATCTTCCCATCATGAGTGCCTGCAATGAAGATCTGGGGCACTGTGTACCTCCATTCTTAGTGCTGGCCTGGGGAGTTGGTGCATTTCTCTGGTCCCTTTATTCACCCTACACAATGTGACTGTCCTTTTCTCTATCTACCCTTTCATTGGCCCCTGTTCCACTGCCTATGGATTTCTTCAGTGATGACTGATCTTTTTGTACCACTTGGATGTTGGGCATGGTGACACCAATATCTCAGAGGCCTGTCACTAAGCCAGATCTGAAGCTCTGACCTGCCTCCACGCCATTGGTAAGTTTTGGTCTGGGTAGCTACACTTCTTTTTATAAGGTGGCACCCACCCGTGTTGTCTGAGGACCCTTCAAGTTTATCCTAGCAGGTAGGGTGTTTATCCTCACCGAACCTGAGCCTGAATCATCCCATATGCAGGCTCCGCAGGAGGGACGGGCCTCCGATGAATTAGAAGGAGAGGAGGGATATTCTCTGCTTAATGTTGCCCTCTTGGCAGCCAAGTTCTTCCCCATTTTGCCGCAATATTTGCTGAGCCCGGCTCGTCCGGCCTCAGCACCCCTGCGTGGTTCCTCTCCCTCTGTGGAAGCTCCGGGAATGAATGGTTCTGCTGCCGTTTCGGCAAGTGACCCGTCAAGACCACCACACCCGGTCCTGAGACGCCCTCGGGCTGGGAGGGAGGGAGAGAGAGAGAAAGCCAAAAGTTCCAAGTAGGTTTGATTACGTCGGGGCTCCAGACAGTACCTAGCATTTTTAATCCTTTTAGCTTCAAACGCTTCCTAATCCGCTCCACCGATGGCTGCATGTTGGCCAAAGGCCACACGTTTCACCAGAGGATACCATTAGTTAAGCTGACTCATAGAAAGCCGAAGGTGTCTCGTTTCTCGGACCTGAGCCTTCTGACGAATGTGATGGACCCTTCTGAGGTGGCCATTATTAGTGTTTTTCAGAAACTCAATGGCTCGGCGGTGGAATGACACTGTACTCCTCCATGAATTACATGAAATCCGTAATTTATGAAGGGAACTTGTGGATTAGGTACTCATTAGAGAACATCATTGTAGAGTTGGTTGACCAATGAGCGGTCTTCATGGGTTCGTATAGCTGTCACCCAAAAGGAATGCAGCACCAAAAGAGCTTGGGCTCCGAGCCCCTGAACCCCTCCCCACCCCACCCAAGGCTGGCGGGCGAAAAAATAAGAAATAAGTAGTCTCAGAACGGTTTATACGAATGGGCTCACGTTCCCCTCACCTAGTTCAGTGCCACAATGTATTATGCGCTTGCGTGCCTGATGTATCCCTAAGTCAACAACGGCTTACTCTGCGGCCGACTTCGACGGTGCCTTTCCCGCCGAGAGACTCCAGTCATAACCTAAGCCCTTTGGGTTTATGCCTTGGAAACTTCTTCGAGAGCTGGGTTTAGCTCCCTGGCCAATGGCGCCTCTGGTTCTGCCCAAGACGCCACCCTGGACGGTACTCCCATCCTTTGACTATTTCTCACCAAACCTTTACTCCCAAAGCTTCCACAGCCTCAGCCGTATTGCGTTCGATTTTTTTTTTGGGGGGGGGGGTTCCTCCAAGTCCTACGAGGGGTTGGTTTCTACCCTGTATTCCATCTGTTTGAAGCCAGTGAGGTTCTACCTGGCGTGTTTTACGGCTAGCTCGTTGTGGCACGGCGATGTGTTTCTCTGACCTCCGTGCTGACGGGACTCATCACCCCATCTGGTCTCAGCTTAGTCTCCCTTTCTTCCTTCCGCCGTCTCCTTACAATCTCATTTTCTCTATCCCTTCTCCTGCCCATGGACATCCTCGATCACGACCCGGTGCTCATCTGGATCACGGAGCCGAACACTCCTACGACGAGATGTTTGGCGTTTTGACCCTAACCGCTCATAAGCCTGTCATCAAACCGGATCCGTTATCCGGACCTGCCTACCACATCCCGTGTAAGATTTGGTACGGCTTTTCCCAAAGGGTGCTTGAGAAGGCGTATACCACCCCACCAGGTGATAGCGGCCTTAGCCAATCAAAGGCGCCGAGTATTGACGTTCCCTTGTTGGGGTCACGGTTGGTCGTCACAGGCAGGGGGGGGGTTGGCAAAATTTTTCTTAATGGCAATGGATAACTAAAAAGAAAAAACCTTTACCATCGTCGGAGCCGCTTTCGGGCAGTTCCACATCAGAAAAGAGTGCGGTGTACTCTCCCCTCACTCCCTTCTCTGGAGGTGCCCTTGGTCGACTCCACCTTCTTTCCAGCAGACAGACGCTCAAAATTGACCGGTTGGAGCGGGTTGATTAGGCCAATCCCGTTAGGGGGGCAAGGGTTAGCAGGGTACGCCGCACTGTGCCCCTTGCAATACTGCAGACCTGTAGTTCCAGTCTACAGGGAGACTGTGTGCCTGCCCCACACTCTTCTCGATGAATGAGAGTTCGCCGGATATAGACAAGACAGTTAGGTACCTCGAATGGAATCCGTGATGTCTTACGGGTGAGGTGGCCACATGGAGAACCCCCAGAGATGGACATGGTCTCGGAGGAGACCCAGCCCCAGACGGCAGGGTTTTCCATGGGGTCGAACCTTGATTCGGTGCCAAACACCGAAATCGAGTCCGCCCCTGTGCAAGCTTCTCCACAGACGGCTCAGGCCCCCGAGCAATTACAAAAAGATGAAGAACCTCTTCCTCCGGCTGGTGCCCCTTTGACAGCCAAGACCTTCTCCATTTCAGAAAAGATCTTGCTAAGGGCTCCTTCCGGCTGTGTAGAGAAGCGGGTTCATTCCCTACCCTCTTCTCCTAAAAAAAAAGAAATAATAAAAATAGTAAAACGACTAAGTGTTGCTCTCTCTTCAGGGGAGCTCCGTGACGGACGGGTCCGCTACCGTTTCGGTAAGCGACCAGACCAAGATCGGCACGTCCGACCCCGCGGCGCCCCGGGTGTCAGCTTCCACACCAGGATCAAAGTCCCAAGTGCGCCGAGCGAAGCCTCGACTGCGTCAAGGCTCCTAATTGAGAGCAACTACCTGGCGTTTTCGAGGCCGCTGGTTCAAACGCTTTTGGTTATTCGCTCGACTAATTGCAGCATGTTGGCCAAGGGCAACATTTTTCATCAGAGTTGACCCGTTTCTCGAAGGAGACCCTTCTTTCGAATGCGTAAGATCCCCCCGAGGCCGCCACTTGATGGCACGCCGGTGAGTGTGAATCCGCGCTCTACCATGAACTTCCTGAAAGGAGTGGTTTACGTCAGAGAACTCGTGGAATACTCCATAGATTAGCTCGTCGACCATGGCGCGGTCAAGATCGAACGTGTAATGAGAAAAGAGGGATGGGCCTCGACACACACTCATATACTCTTTCACGTTCGACTGTGACAGGCTCCCTGGTCGGTGCGTGCTGGTTGGTATCGGTACCACGTGAAGGCATTGGTGCCACTGCCGCGGAGGTGCTACTACTGCCACCGCTTCGGCCTTACGAATCGCTCCTGTCGACGTGTAGAGTCGGGGATACCCGAAGTTTGCTCCAAGGCCGCACACGATAAGTCGAAATCGTCTATAGCCAAGTGTGTCAATTGCGAGAGCCGCACCCCGCTTCTTCGATGCGATGGGTATCTGCTGGAGAAGGAAATCCTAGCCGTTCAGGCCCCAGGATCGTCACTCATTTCGCAAAGCTAATGACTTTGTCAAGGCACGCCCGGTGCTGCCAGGACGTCTTCTGCCTTAATCTTAAAAAAAGACATGGGTACTATGCTCCTGGCCTCTCGAGGCCTACGAGTACAGTCGTTTCCCCGCCCATTCTGAACCCTTCTGCGGGTTCTACCCACCCCGGGCCCTCCCTTGGTAGAGCTGGTGGCACAAAGGTTTCACACCCAGCCTCAGCTAAAACCAGAGCTCTCCGCCAGCGTGACCGTTTCCCCTAAGGCAAACTGCTGCGCGCCTTCACCGAGTCGTTACACTCACAGGAGGCAACACCCCTGAAGGTGGTCGTGAGGCCGTCTTCCGTTGTTCCTAAAATTCCGCTCCGAAAGGAGGACAGCACCAAAGGAGCTTCAGATCCCACGCCCCCACCCAAGGCTGGGTTGCTCCGGAACGGTAGATCCTCCAAAGGAAGGATCCCCACCCCCGAAGCCGCCTCGTCTGCTTAAGGTTTCGAGGCATAAGTCCTCCTCGAAAGCCTCAGCGCTTGGAGTTTTGCCTCCGGGAAGCGTATGGCCATTCCCGTGAAGGTCTTATCTCGTAAGAGGGCTCCCGCATCTCCAAGCTAGATAGGCCTTGAGGGCATAATTGCCGCGGATTCCGGGCCAACTGGGAGGAGCTGCGGAGGCTCGTCTCCTTCCCAGCAAAAGACCATGCTGGGCGCCTGCCCCCGGCCTCCCCCCCCCCGGCTATAAGGGTTTTGCGACTTGACCCACCATCATGGGATGGAGGCCGAGAAGGAGGATGTGCCATTTACACCCGGCATGATATCTCTGCTTTGAATACATCATATCAGGTAGTAGCTGGGCAACTCCACCTACCTGCATAGGAGGTATACTGTTATTTCTGCGTACATTCCACCGTTACCCGACTTCGATGCGGAGGACTTCCGCCGCGTCGTGGCATGGTTGCCGAGGCCCTTTCTCTTCTCAGGGATTTGAACATTAGACACCCTATCAGGGGAGATTACTCGATCAACTCCAGGTGTGGCGGAGGGATCAGGCTACCTGATCGACTAGCTGGAGATAGGTGTCCTAAATGTGGATCATGCCGCCTGAGACTGACACTCCCACCCCACACACACTTAGTTGGTGTTTGGCGCGAGCGCGATGGGCCGCATTATTTCATGAAATTACTGATTTCTCTTTGTCGTATCAAAGAGTTTAAGTCGGTGGATGTGGTTGTTGAGTTCTCGGGTAACCTCATCGCCGTAGCCCAATTACTATCCCAGAACGCTTGGCCGTTTTGCATGCCGACCGCTTCCCTGGTTGTGGCCTAGTGTGAGACTGCCCTCAAACAGAAGCGTTAGGCCTACATGCGAAAGAAGACCCCCCCCCCCCCCTGATTTTCCTGTAAGGGAATTTCGTGGGGCTAGGACTAGGTTCCGGTATGTATCCAAACGCGTCTCCCTCTCTTCATGGCCGGCATACGTGCCGGCACTTAATGGGAGGATCCCTCTGGCAGAGATGTGGAAGCGAGCAAAAGGACCCTTTGTCCGTGTCGGAGACTTTGCGACTGCTTTCTCCGCATTCTCTAGCCTTAATGCTGCTCCGCCAATATTCACTGCGTGTCTTCATATCGCTGAAGGCTGCCATCCTGACTAGAGGCGGCGAACCCTTTAACGACAGGTTTGCATTGAGTGAGTTGCGTTCCGTTTCTCTCGTCCTGCGCGGATACCGCACCTCTGGACGATGTCCTGTATTGCACGCTTCGACATCTGGGTGAGCGAGGCATGGCCTTTCTGTTATATTTTTTCAACAGGATCTGGGCATAGGGTATCCAGTATCCACTCAGACTCCTGGCGAATGACTACTGTGCTAGCATTTCGCAAACCGGGGAGAGATCACTCAAACCCCGTTGGTTTTCGCCCAATCTCTCTAACTTCCTGCGTGTGCAAGTTGATGGAGAAATTTGTAAATGTTAAATTAGGCTTTTATCTTGACCTCGGGGGTCGCCTTTCCTCTGCATATTGCGACTATCGCAACTTCAACTCCACGTAGGATGCTCCTGCCTGCTCTTATTCGTAGACAGCACTACGCCACGTTTTTGTTTTTTTTTAAATTTTGAGAATGCCTCAGATACCGCATGGTCATACGGTATCATGGAGACGGGAAGAAACGCCTCCCACTCTTTATTTCTGATTTTTTTTTGCGAGATCGTTGATTCCGTGTACGGGTGGGAGAGCCCTCTCCGTCCCAATCGAGCCTGAAGAGGGGTGTCCTGCAAGCAAGTGTCCTCAGTGTCGCACTTTGCCATGTACATCAATAGCATCACCTCGGTGCAGCCGGAAGATGTTTTCGCTACCCTTTACTTCGATGACCTTTCGATCTCTTTTAGTGCGGCCCATATGCCAACTCTGGAGCGTCGACTCCAACAGGCATTGAATCGCGCCTCTTGCTATGTCCAAGCGCACAGGTTTCGGTTTTTCCTGGCCAAGACTAAGGTGGTGCACTTCTGCCGCCATTGACGGCTCCACCCTGACCCGGACTTGTTTATAAATGGGGTTCGCCTTGAAAATGATGGTTTCGTACCGTTTCATTGTTCTTGTTTTTGAACGACGCCTCACCTGGGAGGCTCATATACGTAGCCTTATGGTATCTTGTACCCGCGCCTGGAGTATTCTTCGTTTCCTGACTTTCAGCACTTGAGGTTCTGATAGGGCTACTTACTGCATTACTTTTATATCGATCGTTTGTAAGTTCGAAGCTTAACTACGGATGCGAGATTTATGCATCCGCAGCCGAGTCTGTATTGCGGAATGTGGACTCGATCCTCAACACCGTCCTCCTCCTGGCGACCGGTGCCTTCCGCACGTTCCCCATTACGAGCCTACTTGTCGATGTTGGTGAGATGCCACTCGCTCTGCGCCGTGACAGAACACTATTCGCCTATGTGCGCGAGTCCGGCTCTTACTGCATCCGACCTCGACATTGCCCCCTCTACCGAGACACTCCACTCATAGCCTAAGCCCTTTGGGTTTAAGGCTAGGAAACTCCTTGTAGATCTCGATATACCTATCGGGCCGGTGGTGTCCCTGGTTCTGCCCAGGCTGCCACCTTGGAGGGTACCGCCTGACTATTTGTTGTCACGTTTCTTCTCCGAAAGCTTATACAGCGCAGAGTATTGCGTTCGGGGTTTTTGGAGTACACTCCGTGTTACACTGGAACCATGCCAATGTATACTGATTGCTCCAAATCCCAGGAGGGAGTCGGTTTCTACTCCGTATCCCCTTTGTTTGAAGTCAACATGGCTCTGCCAGGCGCTCCGTCGTGTCTTCACGGCCGAGTGGATCTCAAAATGAACTCATGCTGGGTTCCTGGACTTGTGGGAAATGAGGGCGTCAAGGAGTCCGCGAGGACTGGGCGACCAGCCTAGCGTTTCGCTTTTCCTCACACCGATTACATGGCAGGAATCCGGGCTGCTTGGCAAAGAATATGAGAGACGGCCGATGAGAAGTTAAAGTTGCATGCCATTGCCCCGCGACTATTCCCATGGACCTATCCCCCAATTTTCCGACGGCTTCTGGTCACTTTCTGTCGTCTTCGAATAAGGCAGACTCGCAGGACGCACCTCGATTCGATGGGAGCGCTCGCCTGCGTCTCATTGCAACGACTGCATTTCCCCCGCCCCCCTGACTGTTCGGCACATTCTTGTTGAATCTCCCAGTCTTTGTGATATTCGCGCATGTTACCTGCGGGGGCTGCTACCGCCTCCTCTTTTATTTGACTGTTATAAGTCGCATGTTCCGGCGCCGGGGGAGGCGGGCCTACCCTCTACGCTGGAGCGCGCTTCCTTCCTGTTGCCATTTTGCTTATCTTGGTTTTCGTTTTTATTTGTTCTTTTTTAGCTTGTTTCTTATCCTTTGTTCATGTTTTATCTTTATTTGTTATTTATATGTTTGTACTTGTATTTTAATCTATCCTAGTATTAGTATGTAGCGTGATTACGGCGACTTTTGCCCTATTGGCCTACTACTATTCCTAGAACGTCCAATCGTTTTGCACGTCGTCCCCTTCTTGTCTTCTCTCGAGTTTGAGACGGCCCTCAGGCAGAAGCCATATCGCTACTTGCGCTATTAGCGCCGCTCTAACCATTTCACCGGTGGTGAATATAGACTCGTAGTCGAGCGACTTATAGCATTTCTCCTATATTTGTTAAATAGGTTCTGGATAAAGGGTATCTTCCAAGACTCATAGCGGTGGTAGTGATGAGAAAGAGATATCCGTGCCTATTTCACTTTAAAACATCACTTTGTATCTCAAAGATCCCGTTGAACTGTCTGACCTATAACTCGGCTCGCTTGGTACAGGAGTTAGTGTATCTGCAATTTTTCGATTGAGAAGATAGTAGAATCTTGGATAAGCTCCATCGAACCTGCTTATAATCGTTTCTCGGACAACGCAGTGTTCACGCACTGTACGTACAATCAACTTTAATTCCAAGCAACAATTAATGAAAATGTATAGTTTGCAAAACGGTCAACCAAAGGACCTGGGCTTCTTCCGAAACGAATTTTGTAGGGCTCTTTAGCACTGCTGATACTAATTTCGTATCTTTTGGCATAAGTTGTAGGTATGTTATTAGGATATGTTTGCGTATTGATTCACCTCAAATTATGAGAACATTGATTGCTCGGAAGGAATTTAGAGGACCATGAATGTCTCAGTGGCAAGACCATCCAAACGGTGATGGGAGCAGTGGATGACATAGGGCTTAAAACACGCAAACGTGTCGTGGTTGGGATGCTTCCGAGAAGAGGTCCATCCCGAACCGCTCACGAGAGAAACGTCGCAGTGAACAGAAGGTTGGCGGATTTCCGCACGGCAGAAGGAGTCTTCTTTGTGGACCCATATCGTACCTTTATCGGTAGAGATGACCTCTACCAAAGGGACGGGGTACATCTCTCCTTTAAAGGAAAGGCCTTTCTGGCCAACCTAATTCAAGATGTCGTGCAACGCACCCAAAGGAGCGTTCGAAACAGAGCGAAAACGGACGTGCGCCAGCACGCCCGTGTCACTTCTGAAACCACCTGTTCGGGTCAAAAATGGTGTAACCACGAAAACAGAGAAGCCGGGAAACGGAAGAACGTAGGGTCATACAGTAGGGGACTCCCTGAAAGTTCTTCTGTTTAATGCGAGGTCAATCAGGAACAAGTATCTTGGCCTCCGTGGCCTCGTAGCAACAGAAGAACCTGAGATGGTGGCCATAACGGAGTCGTGGATAAAAACTTCAAGCCGAGATTTTGAAGGTGAATTCACGATTCCCGGTTACCGGCTCTTCCTGAAAGATAGGCCAGACAGAGAGGGTGGTGGTGTGATGTTTTATGTCAAGGATACTCTCAACTCGACGGATTGTAACATCGTATCCGACCATGAACTACTAGGTGTTGACCTAGAGATAGGTCCTGCCAGATACAGGACCCTGGTGCTTTACATAACCCCTGCCCAACTCTTAGAACAGGACAGGAGTCTGTACCAGCTGTTGGGCGAACTTGTAAAAGACAGTGTGTGTATCGTCATGGGGGATTTCAATACCCATGTTGACTGGGAAACGAGAGAACCCTGTGGGGAGAACGCACTACTCCTGGAGTTTGCGAACAACGAGTTCCTGACTCAATGGGTGAGAGAGCCAACGGGAGGAGACAATATCCTCGACTTGGTTTTCACCTCTGAGGATGACATCGATGAGGACCTCTCTGTTATCGAAGAGCTCAGGGGCAGTGACCACCGACTAATTAGATTTGTAGTCAAAGTCCCGAAGGGAGGGCCTGCAACTAGTAAATCGAGGAAACTCGATTTGAAAGGAGCAGACTTTACAGGTTTTCGTGCTGGACTGACTGACGCGAGGCTAGAAGTGTGTAATGCTGTTGAAGACTCGTTGAACAGTTTCAAAACCACATTCATGAGTCTTCAATCGCGTTTCATCCCTCTGAAATGCCCCCGTCGGTCTTCTGTTCAACCAAAGTGGTTTAGTCGAGAAATCGGACAACTGCTTAGGGCGAAGAGACATGTGTACCGGCAATAGAAGATCTTGGGTGACTGACGAATACTGGAGGCTAGCCTGGAGAGTGAAGTCCAGCATAAGGGCGGCTAAGCGGTCTGAGGAAATCCGAGTGGCGAGACTTTGTAAAGAGAATCCCAAGGATTTTTTTGGATATGTAAACAGCCGTAAACCAATCCATCGAACGATTGGCCCTTTGAGGAATGAGGAGCGGACATTAAAGCACTCAGATGCAGAAAATGCTAACCTCCTCAACGACTACTTCTCTTCAGTGTTTACTGAAGAGTGTGGTCCCATCCCCCAGCCAACGAGTTCATACTCGGGGGGGGGGAGCTGGAAGATATGGACTTCACCGAAGAAGAAATAGAAAAGAAGATCACTGACCTAATGACGAATAAGTTACCTGGCCCGGATGGGTTTCTACCTAAAGTGTTGAAAGAATTGCTCGATCAAGTGTCACGACACCTGAGCTTAATCTTCAACGTGTCAATCTGGACTGAATGCGTTCCTAGAGACTGGCGTGAAGCGG
Source organism: Ceratothoa steindachneri (assembly GCA_963969495.1). Lineage (NCBI taxonomy): Eukaryota > Metazoa > Arthropoda > Malacostraca > Isopoda > Cymothoidae > Ceratothoa > Ceratothoa steindachneri. The sequence continues at coordinate 70,872,338 of OZ018327.1, read as the reverse complement.
AGATGACTCCTATCTTCAAAAAAGGAGACCGTAGCCAACCGTCAAACTACCGACCTATCAGTCTGACTTCGATAGTCGTTATGCTCATCTAGAGCATCATGGTGGACAAAATGACGTCGCATTTAGTCAAACTTGCTACTGAGGAGTTCCCTGCACGGCTTCCGAAGTCAACGGTCATGCCTGACGAACCTTGTGCAATTCTTCCACTTCGTCTTCAGTGAGCACGATCGGGACAAGGCAGTGGATGTGGTCTACTTAAACATTCAGAAAGCCTTTGATAAGGTATGACACCGCCACCTTCTCCGGAAAGTGCGAGCGCTGGGCATAGACGGAAAAGTAGCCGGCTGGATAGAGAACTGGCTAAGTTGCAGACGGCAACGGGTGGTGGTGAATGAACAGGCTTCTGAGTGGGTGCCCGTTAGTAGCGGGGTGCCTCAAGGTTCTGTCATGGGACCACTACTATTCATCATCTACGTCAACGACATGGACGGTGACATAGTTGCCAAGATTTCCAAATTTGCCTACGATACCAAGCTTGGTATGAACGTTGCAAATGATGGAAATACTGCAAGCCTGCAGGAAGATTGGGGAGTGGTCGGAGTTGTGGCAAATGCCTTTTAACGTGAACAAATGCAAAGTGATGCATATCGGCCACCGAAACCCCAATCTCAGTATATCCTTAAGGGCACTGCTCTTGAATCCACCGACACTGAGAAGGACTTTGGTGTAACAATCACTAGTGACCTCCAGTTCTCGAAACAGTGCATTGAGGCGGAGAAAAAGGCCCAAAGGATGCTAGGCTACATAAAGCGCCAGTTTGGATATCGGAACAAGGAGATTGTACTGTGTTTGTACAACTCACTTGTCCGACCGCACCTGGAGTATGCCGTACAATTTTGGAGTCCTTCATTTCGAAAGGACATCGCGAGATTGGAACGCGTGCAAGCCCAGGCAACCAAACTTATTCCCTCTAGCAGACATAAAAGTTATAAAGATAGATTAAGGGAATTAGATCTGTTCTCGTTGGAAACCCGTAGACTGCGTGGTCAGCTCATCGAAGTTTTCAAAATACTTCGAGGGTTCGACAATGTTGACTACAAGGATATTTTTACACTTGTTGAGAGCAGAACAAGAAATCACGGCTTTAAACTTGAACTGAAACGTTACAACCGCGATCTGTGTGGAAAGTTTTTCACCTACAGTATCTGCGGTAAGTGGAACGCACTTCCAGTGGAAGTTGTCAACAGTGAATCTGTTGACCAGTTCAAGTCAAGACTAGACAGGGTCTTGAAAAATGGCCGTGAAAGGACGTAAAGCATTTGAGCAGAGATGTGCCCGCTCGACTGCTAGTCCAAAGGTACCCTCATTGAATGGACCGTAAGGTCTTCTAGAGTACCTTCTTTCCTTGTTACTCCTTGTAACAGTATGTATAACTTTACAGCCATTTATTAAATTACCTTTTTTAGGATATAAAAAGTAAAAATCTTAAGAGATATGTAAAAAAAATATTTCTGAAACTCTATTTGATAGCTAATATCCCTAAGATGTCCATTTTATTTACCATATTTTTATACTGTGAAACTAGTTAGTCTTTATAGCTGTATATGCCCCAGTATATTCAGTTCTTTTTTCTATCATTATGACCAACCGCTAATCTCAAGTTTTTTTCTCAGTGTGGTCCTGCTCTAAGCGTAAAATATTAATCAATTTATAGACGGTAGGATGACTATGACCTAAAGACATTTGGAGAGCTTTATACCATCCTTCTAATGCGTTATTGTTTTTAGGTAAATTAGTTTAAACTCTATCATAAATGCTTCATGTAAATTACTTAAATAGAGGATCTCTTCTTTCACGCGTGAATGGACGGGTCCAATCAGGTGTCTTTAAAATTATATTTCTTCTAATGAAGGCGGTATTTCTTTCATCTTGCAAGGTTTTAAATATAGTTAAAATTTGATCATCTAGAACAAAAGCTAGAACTACTAACACCCTGGAAATGCTTTAATCTTCAAGTAAAGTTTAGTGACATTTCAATTTTGTACCTTTCACCAAACACACTTAAGATGGAAAAGGCAACCAACTAACAGTCTCTCTAGGAAAACAGCTGCTAGTAATTATGGAATGACTTTTGAAAATCGCATAAAATGCTTTTTGGTTTTATATCACGATGAGCTTGAATCATAAGTTAACAATTTTTTTTCTCCTGTGTGTTTCTTTTAACCAATCTGCTATTTGAATCTCAATTACACTACTGGGCGATGGTATTGGATTTCCTTTTTGTGTGTGTGACGCTGAACAGTTCTTTGTAGAGAAGTGTATTTAGGAAGAATAGTTGTTGCTACGTCTGCCAAATTAATTTGACTTTCCTGAATTAAACAACGTGGAGCTTCGTTTGATGCACAAGCTTTCTGTCTGTTGAAAATGCATCACTCTTCTTGCCGCGTCTGCTGGATATGGCACGTGATTATGATCTGTTTTATTTCTCCATATTTCTTTATCAACGTGTTTTTATCCTTTACACTTATTATATGTGCCTCGCTATGACTTTTTTCATTAGTAAGGATTATATTCAAACGATAAAAAATCCATTTAAGATTTGCCTTCTCCCTTTCTCTGATAAAATATCCCCCAAGAGGATATATTTAGTCAAATCTTTTTATTCACGGCAGCAGTCACAGTTTCTATATTCACGACAATGCCTAAACTCATTCTTGCCTTCAAGGTTATCTTTTTTCGTATTCTGTTCTTTTGTAATTAGTCTGAAACGAACAACCAACGAAAATTAGCAGATCCAGAACACTAGATCCTCCCCATCCAGATCTTTTAATAAATAACATTCCCATCTCCATATGTGATTCTTTTAAGTTGCTTGGAGTTATGCTTGACTCTAGGTTTACTTTTGAGAATCACATTCGATCTATTTCCTCCTCTATTGCTCAAAAAATTGGCATTTTGAGGAAATCTTACAAAGTATTTGGAGAGCAGACTGTTCTTAAAAATTGTTTTAATGCTTTTATTCTTCCGTGTTTTGAATATTGCGCCCCTGTTTGGAGTTCGGCAGCCAACTTTTATCTTAATTTATTAGATAAAAATTTGAGAGCAATAAAATTTTTAATTCCTGACCTCAAAGTTGATCTGTGGCACAGGCGAGCAATAAGCTCCTTATGCATCCTATATAAAATTTTTAACAATGCAGATCATCCACTGCATCACGATCTGCCCAATTTATATGCCCCTCAACGAGTTACCAGAGGTGTACTAAATGCCAATAGTAGGGCCTTTACGCCTATGAGATTCAACACAACACAGTTTTCAAGAAGTTTCATTCCTAACACAACTAAACTGTGGAATGAACTTCCTAGTGTTGTTGTTGAGTCCTTGGAACTTCAGAAATTTAAAGTGGGTGCTAATACATTTTTAATTAACAGAAACTTATAACTTTAATATTTTATTCATTATCCACACATATATAATATTATAATATTTTTAACATTATAGCATTTAATTTTTTTTTTTTTTTTTTTTTTTTTTTTCTATTCATTTATTATGTTTTTCTTAATCTTTGTTTCGTTTTTTCCATACCAGGTTTCTTTCCCCGCTGGGGCCCTTGGGCTTATAGCTATTTGCTCTTCCAGTTGGGGTTGTGGCTTGGAACTTTAATAATAATAATAATTAAAATTTCATATTTTATTGTGGCTGTCTGCCGAGTCAAGGAATTTTGATGCTCCGCGAACAGGGTTGCTGTTGAAATTATCTTCTGCTGGGTTCCTGGACATGTAGGAATTCCGGGGAATGAGCGCGCTGATGAGGGCGACCAGACCAGCGCTTGGCTCTCACTCTCACTAATTATATGGCAGGAAGCAGCCGCTTAGCAAAGAAGATGGAAGACTGTCGAGGGTACTTAAAATTGGGTGTCATAGCGCGCCGCGACTTTTTCCACGGACCTACCTCCTAAATACCGCGACAACTTCAGGTCGCTTTCTGTCGTCTTCGAATTAGACACACTCGCGGGATGCACTGTCATTTGATGGAGCTCCCACCGCACCTTATTGTGACGACTGCGTTGTCCCCCGGACGGTTCGGCACATTCTTGTTGAATGTCGCATTCTGGGTGATCTTCGCGCACGTTACCAATCCCGATACCAGGACGAGCGGGTTCGCTATTGCTTGTCCCTTGTACTCGGGACGGGTTCGTGTACACAGCTATCGAGTATCTTGACTTTTTGGAGGAAGCTGGCCTCCTCCATTTTATTAGACTCGTTCTTGTAGGTCGCATATTCGTGCTTAATTTTGTTTTCTCTTTTTTTGCGAATTTCACAAAGAATTGAATAAACTACAAGCTTATTTCACTAATAATAGTTAGTCTATTTTATGATGATTACACTGACTTATGCATTTGAAGGCAATCGCCAAATTGGCGAATAAAACAAAATCTTGTCTTTTTAGCGCACGTAAAAAGGGGTTTGGAGAGGGGGATCAACATCCGCGCCTCTTGCCAAAACGGATTTTATTCTCCCTAAATTGGTTTGTCTTTAGTGTCGCCGGCTTGGAGAGGAATGTTCTCAGGAGATGTGTTGCTCACGCGGGAAACCGGAAGTGGAGATAAGAACCTTCTAATCTAGCGACTCATGGTGGTTCCCTTCTCTTCATCTCGCTCCTAGTGTTAGACGGAAATGACTTAGTTAATCGAGCACATCTTGTGCTTTTGGAAAGCCGGGGCTTGCGTCCCACACAATACCAAGCCCTTTGTATACACACTACTTAAAACTAAAACAAAAGTGATTTTTACCCATTTTTTAAATCCGTCCTTCAGTAAGCAGACAGGTGAGCGAGCGAAAGCAGTCAATGAAATTTCAATTGGAAATCTTGCAAATATGGGTTCGTAATGAATAGTGAAGTTGAAGTTTCCTTCCACATTCCTCTGTTACATCCAGTGGCCAAATCGATCTAGCTAATTTAAAAGAGCGCCGACCAGCTATGGGAACGCCATTTTTTGTCTCTAAAGGAGTATTTAGGGTTATATTAATTGATGCGAAAACGCGTAATCCTTTTTCGTTACTGGGGCGTTTTTTCGAGTTGCCATTTTCACTAAATATTAGTTTATTAGGTTAGGTTGAGCATTATTGCATTAGGTTAAACCTATCAAAACTCATCCGACTTTTAAGGAAAGACAACTTGAAAAGCGCTGGGGGCGCTATTTACAACACATGGTGGTATTTATTTTAAATACTTCGATGAATTGACTACGCAAACGATGATTTTTCAGGGAACGGAAATTCAGAACTGTCAGTTTGATATGATTTATTTGAAAATTTTAGGGATTAATTACGTCGAACGCCTTTTAAAGTTAACATGTTAGGAAAAATTAACTGCATACTCAAATTGCGCCCGACAATCGTTTTAATTAATAAAAGTACTTTTGGTCCAAAAACTGCTGGCATTCCAGAATGAATAATGAGATAAAAAAAGGATGGGGGGGTCTTGATTGGGAAAGGGGAAATGAATTTAAAGGGATTTGAATTCACTACCCCCGTTAATACATATATAAGAATTTGCCCTTACTACGTACTAAGTTCAGTTAGACTACGTAAAATAATGCAGTAACGATTATCTTCCAATTCATACAAGAGATAAAAGCGATTGGGATAGAGTACTAATAATTATTAGCCTCCTCTTCTTTAACCTAATTTATTTATTGGGGGTTTGGTTTTTGGCAAAATCACAGATTTTATTATTAAATTTTTCTTTAACTTGCTAATTTATTTATTGGGGGTTTGGTTTTGGGGAAAATCACAAAGAATTGAATAAACTACAAACTTATTTCACTAATAATATTCACTCTATATTATGATAGATAAAATGATTACAAATATATTAACCGATATTTATTCACATAAAACTGAAACAATAACTGTCCGCAAATAATCGCACAATGATGTCATATACCAATTTTTATGGGTGCTCGCTTCTCATCCCAAATTGGAATAAGCCACAGAACGCCGTATTTTATCTAAAAAAAATTAGAACAATCTCCAATAAGAGATCATGTAATTGGATGCCAAATGCGTGTCTATAAATAATTTAAAAAAATATAGTAATAAATGCCGAACACTGAGAATAGTGGAATCGTTAAATATAAAATCACTTAAACCAACACGAGATAATGATTCCTCAACTTGATATTCAATTAAATAAAATTTGCTCGATTCTCATAAGCATTATTAAAAAATCGGCCCCACCCCAAATCCTTTTGGTATGAAATAAGTGGAGCCTCGCACCTTAAGCGATATTTATGCTTGCCGCAGTTAGGTTAGCTAACCATAACAATCCTTAGTTTATGCATACATTGTCTTCTTCTAAATCGACACAAAAAGAGGACGACACATTTCATTATGCCACGTATCATGGTGTGCATCAGGCTGAAGAGATAAGGTCACAGGTGAAAACATGGCAAGCGAAATTGTTCAGCTGACCTTTACTGGTGATTTCTTTCTTGGTCGACCTTTTTTCAGTCATCATATAAGTTATCAACCCAAATTCCTTGATATGACCCCTCGACCCCTCCAGTGCAGTATTAGAAGTATGTCCACATTTTGCTATGTTACAACTGTTTTGAAACTTTAGGTCGCTCGAAATTTATATACCCAAATCTTTTTCCAACCTCACTGTTTAGTTTGACTCCTCATGTAATCCGCTTGTCGAGGAGTTCAGTGTCCTTAAGAGAAATTACCTTTCGCGGGGAATTTGGCGGTGGATAAGAAAGAAAATTAACGTATTTGGCTACCATTGAAGTGGGGGGGGGGCTGTTAAACATGGGCTCTATGGACTTTTTGCCCCAGTAAAAAATATAATTTGCCATTTTCTGATATAAATAATAAAATCCTTAATAGTTTTGAAAGCGACACAAAGCTTTATGAAGCATTATTATAAGTGTGCAAGAATCGTGGCGTTCGCTTTGCACTGAAAACGACCAAGATAGTTAAAAAATGAAAAGAAAAGATTTTTTTTAAGATTGCTTCTAAGATGTTCAGCCTATATTTATTTCCCTCTTTTCTTTTAATTGTGGTGTTTTCAACTAGAATATCTCTAGTTAGGTTGATGTTATGCGCGCTCTCCATATGATTTTTAGGCCCTCCGCTTTGCAGATGCATGGTTGTAAACTATGTTGGTTGACTTTAGATTCGAGGAGTTTTGGCAGATGTTGTTTTTCATAATGAGATTGTTAACTTTTGCCGTTTATAGTATATAATAAGTTGAATTTTGTCTATTTAATTCTTAACCTTGATGTTACGGGTAACATTCGTCTCCTCTTCAACCAGTATTTATTAGCTCTTGACCTCCAATAATTCTCTTTGAATTCCGTATCTCCCCCTCGAGTCTGTCGACCTCGCGCGCGCGCTCTCTCTCCTGTTCACGCTCACCTTCTATAAAACAAGAGACATTATGCTCAGGAACTCGATCAGCATTAGAAACAATCGAGGACACTCCTTCATCGTTGTGCTCCGTTGTACTTCGGTGGGTGGATTTACCAAACTCCAGCCCTTCATTATAAAAACCTCAAATTCCGATATAAAGTTGTATTTTCATAAAGTTTATAGAAATCCAAGTACGAATTTATTTGGTCGGACATCTTCAAGAAAGAACAGACCTCTCTCGCTATAAGTGGTGATGCCTGAAGTGACTAAAAATTAAAAAAAAAATCATCATCATCGATCGGAGTGACTCATCATACGTAACCATCGCGTCAAATTTCTGGACTCATCATCGAATTCTTTCAACACCGAACTAAGTACAACCATGGAATCCATCCAACATTTCATCAAGGAGCCACATTTATCTCACCGAAGCACCAACTCGACTCAACGGGACGCGCAACTCTCACCGAAGCACCAACTCGACTCAACGGGACGCGCAACTCTCACCGAAGCACCAACTCTCCCAACCTAAATCGCACGACTTCACTAAGTGACGCAAATTCGACAATTTAACTTACAGTCGCAGATATGGTCCTAAACCCCCTTTTTACCCGATTTGCTAGATCGTTGAATTATCTGTGCGCTTCACCCAGTATTAATTCATTCTAATTTATTCATTCGCACTCACATAATGATATGGCAACGTGCCATCGATAGTCATTAGTATTCACATAATGCTACCGTGGTTTTCATTTAAGGAACTGACCAGGAGAGAGAACTTTTAAATGCACAAGCCATGCAACGCGTATAGTTTTTTACTTCATTTCACCCAAGATTTGCAAGTTTGCTCGACTATTTTGTTCATCAAATTATTTTAGGTTAACTAATTATTTGTTTTCAAATTCACTATATTCATGTTTACTCTCATTGTATTATTAAGAGAAAAGATGTGTACTCAATCCCTATTTTTGTTGCTTTTATGTACGTTCACAACTATAATGACACACGCGCGTTCATGTGATCTACAGCTGGACAAAAATTACCTTTTGACCACCGAGTTTCGAAGTTTATCGTTTGAGATTTCAGTCTATCATTTGTATGGCCTTTATCGTGTAAACGACGACTTAATTATTATCATTCACCTTGTACAAATTTGACCTCAATATTCTGTAAGTATTTTAATCATCATTCTACTTTAATAATGTTTGATGTATCGAATTGATATTTAATTCACAAGAAATAATATAATTTATACTCGTGTATTATTTTAACCAACAAATTTGTGTTTAATGCAATTACTGACTTAATTATTATTACGCTCTCTGTACCAATTTGACAGAAATATTCTATATAAATATTTTAATAATCATTTTACTTTAATGATATTTGATGTATTGAATTAGCATTTATTTCACAAGAACTAATGTCATTTGTACTCATGTAGGTGCCATGTTCTTGCACCGGGGGCAGGCGGGCTTCACCCCAACGCAGGAGCGTCTTTCCCTTTTGCATTTTTGCTATTTTTTTGCTTTTATTTGTTTTCTGCTTGTGTTTTGTTTGTTAATCTAGCGTAGTATTAGGCTGTAGTGATTACGGCGACTTATGCCCTAGTAGGCACTCGCCAGATATGCTCTTTAAGCCCCCCCCCCTTCCCTCTTATACAACCTACACCACATTTTTCGATTTGGAGCAGTCATATGATACCCTATCATAGAGAGACTACACATGCTGCGGGCGAGTGGGACACCTCGTAATCTTTATTTTGAATCAGATATTTTCGATTCCTCGTATAGGTGAGAGACCTCTTTCCTGCCCATTTGAAGCATGACTACGGATGCACATTTTCTGCATCTGTAGGCGAGCGTGTATTGCGTAAGGTACCCTCAATCCACCACACCGGTCTCTGCCTGGCGAGCGGTGCCCTCTGCACGTCCCCCATTGAGAGCCTACTTGTCGATGCCGTGGAGATGCCACTCACTCTGTGATGTGTGTAGTGCATTTTGTACATGTACGCGCAAGCCCGGCGCCTCCTTTAATCGCTACGGCTCTCGCTGCATCCGCAGCGATTTCGAGGGTCCCTGAGTGCTCTCGGGGCATTGGAATCTCCGCATCCCCTGGTTCGCGATATCCGTGACGCCACGGTTATGGCGAGCCGGGCAGATGTCGAGATTATCTTCTGCTGGGTTCCTGTACATGTAGGAATTGCGGGGAATGAGGGGGCCAAAGAGTCCGCGAGGACTCTGCGACCGGACCAGCGTTTCGCTCTTCCTCACACCGACTACATGGCAGGAATACGGGCAGCTCTTCGGACTGCTTGGCAAAGAAGATGGGAGACGGTCGAAGGGAACTTAAAGTTGCGTGCCATTGCGCCGCGACTGTTCCCATGGACCTATCCCCCAATGCCGCGACGGCTTCAGGTCGCTTTCTGTCGTCTCCGAATCGGACACACTCGAGTGACGCATCGCTATTTGATGGAGTGCTCGCCTGCACCGTATTGAAACGACTGCGTCGTCCCCCAGACTGTTCGGCACATTCTTGTCGAATGTCCCAGTCTGGGTGATCTTCGCGCACGTTACTTCTCCCGGTACCGGAATGGGCGGGGTCGCTACCGCCGGTCCCTTGTACTCGGGTCGAGTGCGTGCACCATGACTGGTGGACTGATAGACTTTTGGGGGAGGCTGGCCTTCTCCCTTGTATTTAACTTGTTTTTTTTTGTTATTGTTTGTTTTTGTTTTTTTTGTAGGTCGCAGGCTCCCTGATTGTTATCCCCTTTTTATTGTTGTTGCGGTTAAAGTTTTTATTTTAAAGTAGCCTAGAACTGGGCTGTTTGTTTGCGGCGACTTATGCCCAAGTGGACAGTCGCCAGATAGCCCCTTGGAAAAAAAAATCGAGGGTGCCTAAGCCGCCGAAATCTCGGCCCGGTTCCACCTCTGGTTCTGTCCCGGACGTCAACATGGTGGTTACACTTTATCCTATTTGTCGCCTCTTCTCCGCCCCCAAAGCTTCCATAGCATCGGAGTATTGTGTTCGATATTTTCGGAGTACATTTCGTGTCATGCTGGATATGTCCCACTTTAAATTGATTCCTCCAAGTCTTAGGAGCGGGTCGGCTTCCACGCCGTATCCCTTCTGTTTGAAGTCAGCCGGGTTACACCAGGCGCTGCTTCTGTCTTCAATGTCGACTTGATTGGAATACACCGTTCGCCAAGCGAGCTAACGTGTTGTGACCACGTCGGAGACCGGATTGTGATATCGACTCACAAACCACCCTGAGTGCTTTCGACACATTGTATTCTCATCACATCCTGGTTCGCGGTATCTGTGACGTCATGGTTGCAACGACTCGATTGGATGTTAAGATTATCTTGTGCTGGGTTCCTGGACATGGGGAATGAGGGAACCAAAGAGTCTGAGAGGACTGGTCGACCAGACTAGCGTTTTGCTTTTCCTCACACCGACTACATTGTGTCGCGATTGTTCCCATGGACCTGCTCCACAATGCCGCGACGGCTTCAGGTCGCTTCGCTTTCTGTAGTCTTCATATTGGGCACTCTTGGGACGCACCGCCATATGGTGTACGTTAATGCAAATACTACGTTGTGCACTATATTTATATTGTTCGGTTCATTCTCGTTTACTGTCCTAGTGATCTGGGTGATCTTTGCGCACGTTACCCATTCCGGTACCGAGTCGATACTGCTTCTCCCTTATACTTGTACTCGAGAAGAATTGTTGCATGAAGAACTATTAAAACACTTGTTGGCTTGATGTGTCCCCCAAAGATGCCCCGAGAGACATGAAGCCCAATTTTGTCCACAGCATGCTGTTTGGGATGGTTAGCCAGGGCCTCGATATGCCCACGTTTATCTTCCCAAAAGGCCTCACTCAATACGGAGAGCTACATAAAGTGAAGGAAGGAGTTGGTTTTGCCTTACATCCAGGTGGTGATCGGGTTCCGGCACTCAAAATACAGGCCTCACTCAGCTTTCAGACAATTTCTTTGTCCACCTCTCTCCGAAAATCAGGCCTCCCAACTCCCCTGCACTTCGTTGTTTGTGTGTGGCAATCTTTTATTCCTCTCACCTCATAGGATGAATGACACTATCTGACACTCGCCTTTCCAGCACCACTATGCTTACGCAATCACCGGAACTTCTCGCTTCGGGAGAAAACATCTGCCACAATCCTCCTGCAAAGCGTGTCTAGTGTAAGGCTATAAACATTTCCTTTGAGATGCACCCAAAGGATTTGGACTAAACGTCATTTCTCTCCCTGTATTTTTCATTTGACAGTCACTTTCCTCCGTGATAGGGCTTCGTTGCTATTGCACTTAAAATTCGACGAAAAAATCGTTTTACAAGGAAATTTTTTTTCGTATATAATTTGAGAATAACTTCTCATATAATATGGGTCTAAAATTTCTTTGGTTGTGGAGAATGGTTGTAGTTGATGTGCCTCGTTTGCGTCGTAGTTCATGCTCAGTGAAAGAAGGCGATTTGGAGGCAGACGTCCGACAGTGAAAACACGACGCCTCTCTCAAATTTAAGATGTAATTTAATCCGGTGAAGACGCATTGGGTTATCAAAGATAAGGGCATTGGTCCTTGGAGGCCCTTCCCCGCTTGTTTTTATTGTTACCCCGGCTGTGAGGAACGGCTGCAAAGTGTTTGAGCGCCATTTTTTCCACCACGAGGGGGGAGGGGCTGGAGGTAAGCAGCGTTAACCTTCATTTTTGGGTCTGTACTCCAGCTTAAGCACCCCCCCCTCCCGAATAATTCTTGCCTGTAGCCCAGCGTTTGGATGGGAGGCTTAAGATAGCCTCCCTTCACTCTCGTGAGCTGTGCGCGTACCTCTTTCACTTTTAGATCCCCCAATTGCTGGGGAAAGAGTTCGTGTGTGAAACGAGATCGTGTATGTGGCGAACTGTTGCCATCGTCTATTGTCTTACTTCTCCCTCTAGCCCTAGGGAGGGAGGCCTGGCGATAACTCCTATTCACTTGGAGTTAGAGAAGAATCCAGCTAGTTTTCTCTTGCTGCGGCTGGAATCCTGAAATAAAATTTGGTCCTATATTTTTGTTAGGGATTCGATCAATGCGCCGCACTACCCGTTATTCTGCCGAACGCTAGAGGGAGGGGGGGGGACTTGTACGTAGCGCTTTGTCCAAGCTCTTCTTTCTAGTTATGCAATGTAGTGTATTGTCCCTTGAAGTTACGTAAATGAGAGCTATGTTGACACGATGAATGTTTCAAGGAAAACAGACGCATGTATTTGACAAACCTTTATGATGTGGCCATACCAGGCATTCGGGATGGATGCGCCCAGAGTAGTAGGGATAGTGAGGTTTGACGATAGCGACTAGGGTGTGTTAGATTTCTGGTGTGCTTACATATCTGCAGAACCATAGCGTTATGGAGACAAGGTTCTAAAAGAAATACTTTCGTGTCGCTTTGCTTCCACCTATGGTCGCTATTGAATATTATTGAAAGCGAATTTAATAGTTGTGTATAAAATAACATGAAACTGCACTTTAGCTTATCTGTATTTACGGATGCAGGTATTCTGTACACACAGGCAAACAGTCTAATGTTTTATTTAAACACATGAGATCCATTAAATTATGGCATCAAGTGGGAAAAAGCAGAATTTATACGTCGAATGACTGGTTCAAGCGGTAGGTTTTTAAGGCTACTTTAATAGATTGTGAAAAGATGGCCCATCCCAAGTAGTTCCTCTTGGTTTGATAACGGAGATAAGATTCCCAGGTGTGTGTGTGTGTGTGTGGGGGGTATAATGGGTAAACCTATGCACGATGGATTCATTATTTCTCGTCACTTCTGCTAATCATTTCTCAAATTTTGCTTTCCTGAGACAAAAACAAAGAATCACAATCAAGTATAGAAGAAAGTGTCACGTGTCCATTCCTAGATTCTTTCCCCACTTCAAATTTGAAGCGCAATACCTACGAGGGCGAATATATATATATATATATATATATATATATATATATATATATATATATATATATATATATATCTCATCAAAACTGAATAAATTCTTCACGAATGGTATGCCCTGTTTAATAAACTACTCGTATTGGGAACTACGCTGAATGCATTTTAGGTATATTAAAAATGATTTTAATTTAAAAAAAAAATCCCGACATCCATTTCTTAACCCGATATTTCTTGACAAACTCTCAAGCCGCGGTGACCTCGAAATTGATATACGACTTGCCTGAGTTTTACCTCTACAAATAAACATTATTGGATACCCCCGAGCAGCTCTTCTTTCGGCGCCGTGATGCTACAGCAAGTGCCACCTTTCATGATGCAATTTGACGATCTTCTCGGAATTCTGTTTCATGATATTGAGTATTTTTTGTTCCAATTCTTCTTTTTTTTCTAAATTCTTCTCACCCTCGAGTTGTGAAATTACTCCAGCTTCTTGTTGCAGCACGGAATTTGACATCTTCAATAATGTCGCTGAATAGTTTTCTCCGAATCGTGAACGATCGACGATGCTGTAATTTATGCCGATTAAAATTCATAGTAATTAAAAAAACAAATAAAGATAAGCTGTGGACAGATTCTGGGCTTAGGGGCGCTTCTGGTTATACCCATACCCCCCTCGCCATCGAAGGTACCCCATTTATTTGTCACTACGCCTCTACTCCCAAAGCTACTTATGCCTAAGTAAGCCCCCTTAAGGGGCGCGACCATTTGCCTTCCTGGCCGCCGTGCTGACGGGACTCGGCGCCCCGTCCGGCCCCAGCTTAGCCTCTTCTCCTTCTATCAGACAGCCTGTGTTTCTCCCCTACTTTCTCACTTCCCCTACAACCTCTGACATAACTTTCTCTGGTCATTTTCACCGAGGCAGAGGCGTTCTTGTTCAGCTATCTATATCCCTACAAGGCGAAGAAATAGAGTTCGTCTCCGAGTTTCGGTTCCTTGGCGTAACTCTCGATCCAAAGTTATCCTGGTTACCACACCTACGCCGACTTCGAACAGGCTGTCTGCGGGCTCTAGACATTTTGAAAGTCCTCTCACACACTTCGTGGGGCAGTGACCGACAAACATTGTGGACATTATACACAGCCCTCGTTCAATCCAAATTGGATTATGGCTGTCAAATTTACTCATCGGCTTCCCCTTCAGCCCTTAAAATTCTGAACCCCATTCGAAACCTTGGAGTTCGCCTTTCCAGTGGAGCCTTCTGTACTTCTGTCAACAGCCTTTACTGCGAGAGTGGGTACTCCCTTTGCCCTACCATAGACTTCAAATCTGCATGCGATACCTCTGCCGAGTACAGCAAGCCCCTGTATCAGAGGTCTACAGATGCCTGTATGCTGCCGATTCAACGGCGGCATATGATAAGTTGCCATCTTTACCCCGCCCTTTGAACCTTCTCATAGGAGATCATCTCTCTAACCTGGGTGCTCCAAGGGTCCTTACCCTTCCATCCTTACTGAACCCTAGGTGGCGTGCTCCTCTCCCCACAGTATGTACCAACATGTGGAGCCTGGAGAAGTCCTCCATGGACCCTCGCATCATTAAAAGCCTGTTCTTAGAGCATTCGATCTCCCACAAACAATGCTGCCCACTCTACACGGATGGCTCTAAGTCGGACGGTGGCGTGGGCGCCGCAGCCATCTACCCTGGAGGAGAATTCTTAACTTTATCTTTGCCGCCAGCAGCATCCATTTTTACCACTGAACTTTCAGCAATCCTTTTAGCCTTTAGACTCATCCAAATCTTACCTTTTAGTGATTTTGTCATTTTTTCCGACTCAAGGAGTGTCTTACAATCAATTAGATGTTTTAATGCGTCCCATCCCGTGGTCACAGAAATTTGCAACTGGCTGATCCAAAATGCATCCCGATATAGAATTATTTTTTGCTGGGTTCCTGGGCATGTGGGGGTCCTGGGCAACGAGAAGGCTGATCGGCTGGCCCGCTCAGCACATTCTGTGTCCCCTGAGAACTCTGCTCTGCCTTATAGGGACTACTTTCCTTCAATAAGAAACTATATTTTTCAACTGTGGCAGAATGAATGGGATGGACTGTTCATCATCCAAACTATACAAAATAAAAAATTCTATCCGCTCTTGGCCCTCGAGTCGTCATAGAATGCGGTCGTTGGAGGTGGCCCTTTGCCGAGTTCGCATTGGCCACACGAGACTTACTCACGGCCATCTTGTTTCGGGCGATGCCCATATCAGCCCTCGCTGTCGTTTTTGCGGTGGGGACCAATCGGTTGCCCACCTTTTATTGGATTGTAGCTATTTTACCATTCTCCGGTTGTCCTGTTTCCCGACCCTTTTAACTATTCCTCAACACACCCGTCTTCGATTCATATTGGCGGAGGAATCTTTTAACCCGTCGTTTTTTACATTTTTGTCACAAAGTGGTCTCCTCCACCTTTTATAGATGATATTTCTCGTTTCACCCTAGCGGCCATATAGAATCCACTTGGATTGGGCAGCAACCCACCGGTAACTTATCTTAAATCCTAAATCTTTCTCTGGTCAGCTTCTAATTTCACAGGGTAGATGCTGACCTTCTCAGCCAACTATCCTGGATCGCGGCTGAGGGGGGAGGGGACAATGTTCTCTAACCCCTGAGCTCTGGTCTGGGGTGGTTGGTTTTTAACAACCTGCTTCATCCCCACCCATAACTTCCTCACATCGCTTTTCCTTTCCTCTCCACAATCTATCTTTTTACGCCGTGTCTAAGGTGGAGCCGCCATGCCGATGGACTGCCAGGCCACCAGGCGGGAGGGGTGGACCTGAATGGCGGCACCTGGCTCTGCCAGGCCTGTAAGCACCTCTTGCAGTGCGGGCAACTGCGAGAGGTGATGAGCGATTGCATCCCTTGAAACAAATAGGGTCACCATGCCCAATGATGAGAAAAAAAATCTCCCCTTAATTCCCCCTGTGTCATCAGCGGCGGAGCGGCGGCTCCACCGAAAAAATTGAGGGTACCCCCCCCCTGTGCTTGCGCAGGGAAATCCTCCATATTTCTTTAACCGGAGAGGAAGCTTACTCTTCTCCTAAGCCTACGGGTGTAGGGGACTCCCCCTCACCCCCTTCTCTGGAGGTGCTTTCGGGCACCTCCCCTTTTTCAGCGGCAGTCCCCTCTTTTCTTTCCAAAGGGACTGCCAAGAAAGCCAGCAGGCAGCCCATTGCCGACTGCCCCCCATTTAAACGGCTCGGTAGGGCAAACCCCTTTAGGGTGCAGAGGGAAGCCAGGCCCCTTCGGTCGCTTCCCCGAAAAGACCTGCTGGCAAGAATATTAAACATTGCCGGGGTCAAGGCCTGTGCCTCCCCACACCACCTGACTAGTGACGATACTGCCAACGGGACCTGCGATGTCTTGGGGTGTGGTGGCCAACTGGAGGCCCCCCTGAGGTAGACATGGTCCTTATGGCAACCCAGCGTCAAATGGTATGGCCTTCCATGGGGGGGGGGATTCCGGGCTCGTCGCCAAGCACCGAATCAGAATCCGCCCCTATGTAAGGTCCTCCTCAAACGGCGAGGGTTACGAGGCAGTACAAGGAGGGAGGGATCTCATACGACCGGTGCCCCTGCGACCACCAAGGCCTTCTCCATTTCGGAAAAGGACCTGGCTGAGGCCGGTCCATCTGGCCTAGGGGCTTCTGCCGGGGAATGTGAAAAGTGGGTTCATTCCTCGCCCTTCTCTCCTAAAAAGAAGAAGAAAAGACTAAAAAGACTCGGGGATCCTCTCCATCCGCCAGGGCTGCGGGGATGGATGGGTCTGCTGCCACTTTGATAGGCGATCAAGCCAAGATCGGCACATCCGGCTCCTCTGCCACACTGGGTCTGGAGCCCCCGACTAACACCAAAAGTGCACAGGGCGGAGCCTCGATAACATCGGGGCCCCTCATTCAGAGGTTACCTGGCGTTTTCGAGCCCGCTGGCTTCAACCGCTTCCTCGTTATTCGCTCCACTGATGGCACCATGTTGGCCAAGGGTAATATGATCCATCAGAGGAGAGGATTAGCTAGTGCAATTGTTAGAGGGCAGAAGATGACCCGTTTCTCAGACGGGAGCCTTCTGGCGAATGCGGCGAATCCCGCCGAGGCGGCCAAGATAAGTGCTCTTCGGACACTTCATGGCACCCCGGTGAGTGGAGTGTGACGCCGCACTCTACCATGAACTTTGTGAAAGGAGTAGTTTATGCGAGGTAACTCGTTGACTAGTCCATAGAGGACATCACCTTAGAGCTGGCTGACCATGGGGCGTTCAAGGTCGAACGTGTGATGAGAAAACAGGCAGGGGCCTCGAGACCCACCCCTACACTCTTCGTCACGTTCGACTGTGACAAGCTCCCTGAGTCGGTGCGTGCCGGTTGGTACCGCTACCGCGTGAAAGTATTCGTTCCACTGCCGCAGTGGTGCTATTACTGTCACCGCTTCAGCTATACGAATCGTTCTTGTAGACGTGCAAAGTCGGGGTCACCCGAAGTCTGTGTAAATTGCTCCAAGGCCGCACACGATAAGTCTAAATCGTGTGTGGCCAAGTGTGTCAATTGCGGAGAGCCGCTCCCTGCCTCTTCGAATCAATGTGGTTCATATCTCGTTGAGAAAAAAAATCCTGGCCGTTCAGGCCCAGGATCGACTCTCATTCTGCGAGGCTAAGGACTTGGTCCTAAACGCGCCTGGCTCTGCCTGGGACATCATATGCCTCAATAGTTAGAAAGGCACCCTCTGCTCCTGGCCCATCCAGGCTAACGAGCACGGTTGTTTCCGCGCCCATTGTAAGCCCTTCTTCGCGCTCTACTCAACCCGTGCGCTGCCCTGGTAAAGCTGGCGGCAAAAAGGGTTCATTCCCAGTCCTAGCTAAAACCAGGGCTTCCCCCTCTTCCTCCAGCGTGACCGTTTCCTGTAAGGCGCAACGGAAACGCGCCTCCACTGAGTCGTTAGACTCACAGGGGACACACCCCTGAAGTTGGTCGCCAGGCCATCTAACGTGGTTTCTAAAGCTGTCCCCCGAAAGGACAGCAACAAAGGAGCCTTGGCTCCTTCGCTCACGCCTAGTGGTGGGCCGAGTGGCTCGGAGATGGTGGTTCCTTGAAAAGAGGTCCCCCCGCTTCCGAAGCCTGAACGCCCGCCTAAGGTTTCGAGGCGGAGGGAGGAAAAGACTCGCATGGCAAGCTCAACCTCCCCCAATAAGTCCTCGAAGGCAACAGCGCCTTCAGCGCTTTGTCCGGCCAACAGCGCCTGGGGTTCTCCGTCCGGGAAGCGTACGGCCATTCCCGTGAGGATCTTCTGTTCGAGGAGGTTCCCCCGCGTCTCCGAGCTAGGCCTGGAGGGCATATTCCTTCAATGGAATTGCCGTGAACTCCGGGCCAACTGGGAGGAGCTGCGGAAGCTCATCTCATCACGTTGCCCGTTAGCTATCGTTTTGCAGGAGACCATGCTAGGCGCGTGCCCCCTGCCAAAACCTCCCGGGATATACGGGTCTTGCGACCCCACCACCACGTGATGGCCGGGCAGGGGGATGTGCGGTTTACACCCGGCATGATGTCTCTGTTCTTCCTTTCTCTTTAGATACCTCCTTTCAGCAGTGGCTGTGCAGCTGCACCTGGATAGGAGGTATACTATAATTTCTGCATACATTCCTGCGCTAGCTGACTTCGACGCGGGGGACTTCCGCCGGGTCGTGGCACGGTTGCCGACGCCCTTTCTCTTGGAGATCTGAACGGCAGGCATCCTCTCTGGGGAGATTACTCCATAAATCCCAGGTGACAAGTCCTTGCCGATCTGACCGAAGAGCTTGAGATGGGTGTCCTAAACGTGGATGAGTTTACGCATCACAGTCCGAGAACCGCTTCATTTTCTTGCCATGACCTATCTTTGTGCTCTTCGGATGCACAGCCGGATTTTGATTGGGGGGTGGTCGATGACCTCCATGGTAGTGATCACTTTCCCATTCAAATATCAATATCAATTTGAGGGCTACTGCCGCCTGAGAGCCGACCTCGGCGGTGCTTTTCGCTGGCGCGGTGGCCTCCATTTCAGGAAATGACTGAATTCTCTATCTCCGTGCCTGGAGTTTAGGTCGGTAGATGGGGCCGTTGAGTTCTCCGGTTTCCTCATCGCCGTGGGCCTGACTACTATTCCTAGAACGTCTGGCCGTTTTGCACGCCGACCACTCTCATGGTGATCGGCCGAGTGTGAGACGGCCCTCAAACAGAAGCGTTATGCCTACATGCGCTATAAGCGCCGCCCGAACGATTTCACTGTGTGTGAATTTCGTCGCGCTAGGGCTAGGTTCCGGTATATTTCGAAGCACGCCCGCCGCTCTTCTTGGGCATACGTGTCTTCACTTTACGGGAAGACCCCTTTAGCAGAGCTGTGGAAGCGAGTCAAAAGGATTCGGGGCAAGTTCTCGCAGAACCCCCCTCCCGTTCTCCAGGATAATGGGACCGCAATCTCGGACCCCGCGTCCGTGGCGGAATCCTTAGCGACCGCTTTTTCCGCATTCTCTAGCCGGGATGCTGCTCCGCCAGCATTCAATGCACGTCGTGATGTCGCGGAAGGCCGCCGGCTGGACTTTACCCCTAGAGGCGGAGAACCCTTTAACGAGAGGTTTACTGGGAGTGAGCTGCGCTCCGCTCTCGATTCGTGCGCGGACACCGCCCATGGTATGGACGATGTCCCGTACGCCATGCTTCGACACCTGGGTGAGCGAGGCAGGGCATTTCTGTTAGATTTGTTCAACAGGATCTGGGTGGAGGGTCTTCTCCCAGATTCCTGGCGAATCGCTACTGTGCTCGCCTTTCGCAAACCGGGGAGAGATCCTTCTACTCCGACCGGTTTCCGCCCAATCTCTCTAACCTCTTGCGTGTGCAAGTTGATGGAGTAATTGCTAAATGTTAGACTAGCCTTTTTCCTGGACAGCGGAGGCCATCCGTCTTCTGCACAGTGCGGCTTCCGCAAGTTCCACTCCACGTCGGATGCTCTGCTCCGACTCGAAAATGCCGTCTGCGAGGCTTTCCTTCGTAGATAGCACTACGCCACGGTGTTTTTCGATCTGGAGAAGGCCTATGATACCGCATGGCGATACGGTATCATGGAGACTCTCCACACGATGGGGGGGGGGGCGAGGGGACGCCTCCCAATGTTTATATCTGAATTTTTGCGAGATCGTCGATTCTGCGTTACGGGTGGGGGGAGCCCTCTCCGGCCCAAAGGAGCAGGAAGAGGGTGTCCCGCAGGGAAGTGTCCTCAGTGTCACACTGTTTGCCCTGAGCATCAACGGCATCACCTCGGTGCTGCCGGAAGATGTTCTCGCTACGCTCTACGTGGACGACCTTTCGATCTCTTTTGGCGCGGCCCAGATGCCAACTCTGGAGCGTCGACTCCAACAGGCATTGAACCGCGTCTCTCGCTATGCCGAAGCGCACAGGTTTCGGTTTTCTTTGGCCAAGACTAAGGTGGTGCACTTCTGCCGCCATCCACGGCTTCACCCCGACCCAGATTTGTTTCTTAATGGGGTGCGCCTGGATGTGGTGGAATCGCACCGTTTCCTCGGTCTTGTATTCGACCTTCGCCTCACCTGGGAGGCTCATATTTGTAGCCTTAGGGTCTCTTGTACCCACGCTATAGACATTCTCCGTTCCGTGACGTTCAGCGCTTGGGGCGTTGATAGGTCTACTGCCCTACTTTTTTATCGATCCTATGTTCGTTCGAAGCTCGACTACGGATGCGAGTTTTATGCATCCGCAGCCGAGCGTTTATTGCGGAAGGTGGATTCGATCCACCACACCTGCCTCCGCCTTGCGACCGGTGCCTTCCGCACTTTCCCCATTGAGAGCCTGTTGGTTGATGCTGGGGAGATGCCACTCGCTCTGCGCCGCGTGCAGTGCATCACTCGCCTGTACGCGCGAGCCCGGCGCCTCCCTCAGTCGCCAACAGCTCTCACTGCATCCGCAGCTGATCTCGATGGTGCCTATACCGCTGAGAGACGCCAGTCATACCCTAAGCCCTTTGGGTTTAGGGCCAGGAAACTCCTTCGAGAGCTAGATACACCTCGGGCCGGTGGCGCCCCTGGTTCTGCCCTGGACGCTACCCTGGAGGGTACCACATTTGGCTATTTGTCGCCACGCCTCTACTCCTAAAGCTTGTACGGCGCCGGGAGTATTGCGTTCAACCTGTCTGGAGCACACCGTTTCACGCTGGAACCGTGCCAGTGTATACTGATGGCTCCAAGTCCCAAGAGGGGGTCGGCTTCCACGCCGTATTCCCTCTGTTTGAAGTCAGCGGGGCTCTGCCAGGCGCTGCGTCTGTCTTCACGGACGAGCTGGTGGCAATACACCACTCGGTACGGGAGATTGTGCGACGTGCCCGGTTCGGAGACCGGATTGTGATCTATAGCGACTCACAAAGCGCCCTGAGTGCTCCTGGGGCATTGGAATCTCCGCATCCCCTGGTTCGCGATATCCGTGACGCCACGGTTTTGGCGAGCCGGGCAGATGTCGAGATTATCTTCTGCTGGGTTCCTGTACATGTAGGAATTGCGGGGAATGAGGGCGCCAAAGAGTCCGTGAGGACTCTGCGACTGGCCCAGCGTTTCGCTCTTCCTCACACCGACTACATGGCAGGAATACGGGCAGCTCTTCAGACTGCTTTGCAAAGAAGATGGGAGACGGTCGAAGGGAACTTAAAGTTGCGTGCCATTGCGCCGCGACTGTTCCCATGGACCTATTCCCCAATGCCGCCACGGCTTCAGGTCGCTTTCTGTCGTCTCCGAATCGGACACACTCGTGTGACGCATCGCTATTTGATGGAGCGCTCGCCTGCGCCCTATTGCGACGACTGCGTCGTCCCCCAGACTGTTCGGCACATTCTTGTCGAATGTCCCAGTCTGGGTGATCTTCGCGCACGTTACCTGTCCCGGTACCGGGATAGGCGGGGTCGCTACCGCCTGTCCCTTGTACTCGGGACGGATTCGTGCACCATGACTGGTGAACTTGTTGACTTTTGGGGGGAGGCCGGCCTTCTCTCTTGTATTTAACGTGGTTTTTTTTTTTTTTTTTTAGGTCGCAGGCTCCTGCGCCGGGGGGAGGGGGACCTCCCCCCGACGCCAGACCTTGCTCCCTGTTTGTTATCCCCTTTTTATTGTTGTTTCTTTTAAAATTTTTATTTTAAAGTAGCCTAGAACTGGGCTGTTTGTTTGCGGCGACTTATGCCCAAGTGAGCAGTCGCTAGATAGCCCCTTGAGAAAAAAAATCTCTTGTATGCATGTATTCATAGACAAGCGTTGCAAGTTTCGGTGTGCTAAAAAATGTAAATGTTTGTGGTGGGTGATGTAATGGCATGACGGCGGCACGTAACGGTAGCTGGGGTGGGGTAGGGAGGGGGGTCGAATCACGAGATCTCGAGCGTGGGGGTTATGGGGGTGGGGGCGAGAATGAAATGGCAAAAATGTTTTCAGGGTTTTTTCCCGCGATACTCGTGGTTTACCCCCGCCTCTCAAGGTTGCTTATTTTTAGAGGGTTGAAAGGATTCTTGCACGCATGATCCATTCCTGTGCACTCACAAAGTCTAGCGGTCTTCCCACATTTCGGCGTGATTGTTGGTTGACGCGGCATCATTCTTTCCCAATGTGCTATTCAGGAGCCGGTGTTGTTTGCTTACATGAAAGGGGAAACCAACAGGGACCTCTTCGATCGTTTTTTTTTTAATGGTTCCTAAAGAAAGTGGAAGGGGGGCGGGGATCTGTAAAATATGTATGTATCTCAAAATAAAATGGAGGTTTTACCAGTTGTGTGGACCTATTTCCCGAACCACGGACATCTATAGCCTATAGCAATTGTGAAGGCGGCCTGAATTGGGAATACATCCGGCGACTAACCATAGTCAAAGTTGATCACACTTAATCAAAAAGTTACCTAACTTCGTTAATGTTAAAAATATAAAGGAAATTAACGCTAATAGGTTAACGTTATTTTATTATTGTAAAACAACATAGAAAACATTATTCTGCTCTAAAACAGCCTCACAAGTGGCAAATCTATAAAATATAAAAAAAATGCGAAAATTATAAAGGACAAAATTGAATGAAAAAAACAAAAGCTTTATTGAAACAAAAAAACAAAGGAAACAAAAGCACATGAAAAAAAAATCGAAAGACGATACACATTTGTTTTTGTTTTTTTATTCTTCACATTATAAATTTTTCCATGAAATTCATGTTCTCCTTCGTGAAAAGTAGCATCTGAAAATTTCATCAGAGCGGATTGATATCCTTGCCAAAGGAGAACAAACGCTCCACTGTAGCACTAG
This sequence comes from Ceratothoa steindachneri, assembly GCA_963969495.1. Lineage (NCBI taxonomy): Eukaryota > Metazoa > Arthropoda > Malacostraca > Isopoda > Cymothoidae > Ceratothoa > Ceratothoa steindachneri. Next base: position 70,848,613 of record OZ018327.1, on the reverse strand, counting down.
AAGGGATGGCTGTGTTGAACTTGATGAAGAATTCTAGAAACCAACACATTCTCTCCCAATAAAGCAAGATCTGTCAGCAAGTCAGGGACTTGGAATTCCATCTAGTTCTTGGCCAGATTCTTTGACTTGGCCTTCAACTGATGTGGCTCCTGCTGCCCTACTGCTGCTGGATTTGTTGATACGCGTACAATTTTTTTAATAAAATTCGAAGGCAATACTTGCGATAAGATAGTAACGCCGTAGTTTTGTTTAGTATTTACATAACTTTCGTGATTAACAAGTGACACGATAATAGCTCATTGAGTCCCAGCATCAAGATAGCTCGTGGTAGGGACTTGGCAGAACGTGAAAAAGGCCAGCCATGTCCCAATCAAGCGATATTTGGCATATCCGCTGAGGAGGAAAATCGCATCAAATCATGGTATCCCAAAGTCAATAACCAAGTAGGGCATGACCCATGTGAAGAGAATCCTTCCCAAGAAACGTGGCGCAACCAATAGACGAGTTTTTAGAGAAGCAGGCCTTCTGGAAATCTCAGTCTATTTGCAACAGGCTACTGGATGACTGTGAGGGAATCTCCACGTGGAAGATCGATAGCAGAAAGGAACTCCCATGTGCAGCAGAAGGCCCGGCTAGGCCTAAAGTGGTAAGCCTACCTCATCCCCCTTCCACAAGCGGTAGCCTCGAATCGAGCCCCCCACGATTCACCTTTATGCGGGCTAAAATATCTCTGCAAGAAGATTCGAGACCCTTCGAGAGTAGAGCTGTTTCCCGCTAACCCCCAACTCCGGGGAGAGCCTCGGACATAAATACGCTCGACTCGCCTGAAGAGACATGGAGTTGAGAAGTCTCGCCAGAACGCAGAAGATTTCCCCATGGTTCCAAGTCAAGTGCTAGCAACAAAGCAAAGTGACAGCTGGACTATTTTGTGTATTTGGAATTAGCCCCAACCAGGAGGTAATTCCACTGAACGATCGCCCCGAGTGATTTTTCCGACTTCTTTCATCAACTCCTGTCGAAGCCCTCCTCATTTTGGGTAGCCGAAATACTCTCCCCTGGACTGGAAGTTACCCCCCCCCCTTGCTTTTGGAGAACCGTCATCACTCCAACCTCCCACTCTGAAGTCATAGTGGCCTCACCTCAAGTGCAGAAGACATCCGTAAGCTAACCCCTCTCCCCCTTTTAGTAACCTAATTGAGTTAATCCCCCCCATCCATTTGAATAGTCTCCTCCGGGAATACCTTAAGTTCTAACTTCATAGCCTGATTTATAACTACAATTCCCCCTTTCATTTACTGATGTGATTTTGCCCGTTAATTCTCTGAGGTAATTTTACCCATCAATTCTCTCATTATTTTGTGTAAATAAAATTATATTTTTGTATATATCTCTTTAAATAACCTTGAGCTTTGCCATTGTCCATAATTTACCTGACCTCGTTGCACTCTCTCGCTACTCAGCCCGTCTGAACTCGTGGTTTTCCGTCCCTTTTGTCGGTTCGCTTTCAAGTTATTGGTTTCTTCCTGATAGGTATAATATGGTATGGATATAATGTAATGTCATACCACGACAATGACCAATCACACGCCTGATTAAGGACCCTCCTTGACTCCCAGAGACAAAAATCTGAGGAAGGATTGGCCGAAGCGGTACATCAAAGTTAACATGGGGCAGTGGGACTGGCCCTTTACATTGACCAGTGAAGGACAGGATAGGATCTCTCTCTTTGGTTGGGTCGAGGTATGGGTCTACCATGATGATAAACATCATATGAGGTTAAGGCGCCAACAAAGTGGTGGAGGCATTATTATATTGGTAGGCTTAATTGGATATTAAATGGTGTGGCATCCCCGCGTTCCCGAGGGTGTTAAATTAACCTCTGACGACTACTGCTCGTTCCCTGGCTTGGTGTTGCCCCATTGTCATGTCGACGAAAGATTATTTTCATGCATCTTCGCATCCAGCACGTGCCGCAATGCACCTTTGAGACCCTGAAAGATTCAGGGGCACTATCCTCATGGTTGCCTACTATGTTCGCCAGACCTGAACCCTATCGAAATTCTATGGGCCATTATTAAACAGCGAGTTTAAGAGTGGACATCAGTGTGCATCCAAAAATGAAGCAAATACAAGAGCCAGCCAACTCACTCCCAGCCTCAACAATTAAAAAAACAACTAACGGAATCTGCAAATACAAGGATATTAGAACTTATAAGCATGCAAGAGTCCTACCTTAATAAATAACCTTAATTAAGCAAGCCATCTTGTTAATTGAGTCACCCTGAGACCCCCAATGCTCGCAGTTACATTAGCAGCTACGAGTATATGCTACACATTTTCACTTCATTTAGCTGCAACACTCCTTACATAATTTCACTTTGAGATACCTTCGTTGTTTTTTTTTGCTTACTTTTAATTAAATACCTTCCGATCAACCCTCAAACCAAGGCTGATGAAAACCAGACCTTTTGACGCTACCTCGTTTGTTTACTCGTATGTGCGTTGGATACTTGCATGTGTAGCAATCCGACCCAAACAAATACTTCGATGTCGAAGAGTCTCTGCGCTAGCTGAGTGGAAACCAGGTTTGCAAGATCAATTTTGTAAAAAGTAGCACAAAAGTTAGAAAAAATAACGGATTTTGGTGGAGAATTTCATTTTCAGAAACTCGTAAAACATAGAAAACATAAGTATTTTATAGCATGGTAAAAGTACTCCTTCCTTAAATTTAATGAGAACAGTGTAGTCATTTCTATCTAATTTCAAATCAAATGTATTGGATGATGATTACATTTCTCGCTTAATTAATTCTCCTTAGTGATCGACACTAGAAATACTTGGATGGCAAAAATTGGTATTACCAAAATCGGTATTTAGTTTAAAACGAGTTTTTATTATTTTGTTAAGGCTTTGGTAGAATTTGGTACTATTTTAAAAAATTATGCTGTATTTCTTAATTATTAGTTACCTTTCAAATTTAAAATTCCAACGTATCAAGTATTTCTTATTCTTCCTCACTTAATTCCTTCACTTGAGGAAAAATTATAGCAGGAAACGTTTAGCATTTCAAGCGTCATTTGCAGTCTTAATATTGAAGGAAGAAGATGCAATGCCATTCTATTTCGTAATATAGTTTTGGTAAGTGTTACCCTTGAGAATACTCTCTCAACAGTGGCATTGCTTATTGGTAAGCTGCAAACAGTAAGTGCAAACTTTGACAAATCAGGAAATGAAGGTTCTCCAACTCCATTTTTAATTGTTGCTACCTTACAACAAAATTCAGACGCTTGTGTGGGGGATTTCTTCAGAAAAGATACTTTGTTAATCTTGTTAATAATCTGCGCCACTGGTTCTCAATTTCTCGTATCTGAGATTGATTAGCCAAATGCTAGTGGGAGAGTTGAAAATGTTGGGCGAAATGGACTTAAACAAACACTCGGAATAAGCCTTTAACTTTTTTAAGGACTTCTATGTTTGTAGGGATACATGTCAAAACTTCTTTGCATGCTCTTTTCAAAAAAGTAAAACACCGGATTTTACTGTCATTCCTTGTTTTGAAGAAATTTTATTAGATGCAATTTTACTCATCAAAACATGAGTGTGGGGAATTCAATATCGCGAGGACCAAACACACGCTAGTTCGGTTACGCAGCGTCAACCGTTACGTGGCATATGGGCTGATACTTTACCCCCCCCCCCCTCCCCTTTGCCCCGCTGTCCCAAAACAATCCTTGATATGGCTCGCAAAAAAAGGATTACCATCAGCAGAATTCTTAGCCCGTTAGTATAAACAAAGGAGGGTGGGACAGCCTTTAGAATAAAAATCTATGAAGGCTCACTGTTCCCTCCTTTTGTTTAGGTCGATTTTCGCCAAATAGACGAAATTTCCCTTTCTCCGACGTAAACCAGAAGGGCTAAGGGTCACAACATTGAAAAGTGATGCCCTAGGAGAGAGGCTTAAAGGTGGGCAATCATCTCCCCTCCTCTCCCCCCTCCATGGGATAATTGTGGTATATATAGATCGATCTGGAGAAAAGAAGAAGAGGATCGAGGTAGCAATCGAGAGAAGAAGACTAGTCCGGATTCAAACCGGAAAGTAAGAAGAAGTGGAACCGAGCGAGAGTTTTCTTCCCGATGCTGTTCCTTTTGGTCACATCGAAGAGCAGACCATCGGTATAGAGAATCACTCTCATACCAATCTCGTCAGAGAAACCCCCTATCTCAGTTTTCGAATAAAACCAGAGATATCCCTCACCATTAAGGAATACCAAAGGGAAGTTCCACTCGAGAAAGGATTCACCTCTTGGTCAAGTCTCATCATCGAGAAACCCCACAAGTGTAACCCAAGGATTGGAATAATCTTACATCCACTATCCCCTCGCTTATATCGTCAAGTCAAGAAGCATCGCTACGCGCCTCGCCTCACTCACCTCGAAGTCAGCTGTTATTCCCGAATAACTACCACGCTCAGAGAGACTGTCAGCTGTTTTCTCCATTCAGCTTCGCGTCCGCGACAACCTACGCCTCGCCTCACCTCCTCAAAAAGATTCTCGTTCAAGGTCATCCCACGCCCGCCTCGCAATTACTTTAAATGTAAAAGGATTCCAACTTTTTATGTTCTTCCGTTAACATTCCGTACTAAAGTGAATTTTTCTGTCAACCATCTTGTAGTACTCATTGGTAGTATTAATTTTTATTTAGATCCTCTTATTATAGCCTTAGTATATTTAAAGTTTTATTTAATTTCTTTATGTAATTAAAAGTATATTTTTTGCTCTAGTTGTTTACTTAAATCCTCGAAACGCTGCATATGGTAATAGATATATAATATTACTAATCCTCTCTTGTTAAAGAATCAAGATAAAATAAAAGTAAAGCACTCTTAGAGAAAAAAAAGGAACGGAGTTATTCATTTACGGAACAAACCTACATATATACTCGGCCGTATACCACACCACGACAATGAGTAAATTTATATCCAAAGTCTGTTCTCATGGGGCAAGTATTATGGGTCAATATCTAAGTTTGTGTGAAGATTAACAAATTGAGGATGCAAGATTCTTCTTAACATAGACAATGTAAAACTGCATAATTCATCGAGAACTGATGAATGATCTACCTTTTCTTTTTGAAAAGCAAATTAATTTTTTCAAACTCACATTTAACACAGGTATCATAAATGTAAAATAAAGTTTCATATTTGAATCTGAACACATTGCAAACAATTCTCTTGCATAATGTTTGTTACAATTTAAAGAAACCATCTGAAAATGGGATTTTAAAGCATCGCACTAGTTAAAAATCCTTTTTACACAGATACTCCTTACTAGCCACCGTGTGCCTGAAAGAGGAATAATTTTGAAGGGTTCCTCGTCATCATTTATCAATCTATATATTTCCATGTAAAACTCTCTTCGAAGAGCTGATCTATTGAACCATTTGTAAGTTTATCATGTAATCGATGTTTGAAGGCAATTCCTCTGTTGCATGTAAACATGCTAAATGAAGAGAATAGCAAATACATTTCACGAGTATTAAGTTTGGATTATCGTTTTTCATTAAAGTGCACAAAAAGTTATTAGCTCCAAAGGCTGGAAGCTCAGTCAGTTGCAATAGAAAAGCAATATTTAATATCAATTTCCACATGACTCAAAAACAACTTCACAGCTGTATGAAGTACTTCAGACATAGTCATTGTGACATGAATTAATCATAAAAACTGTGATACAATTTCAGGCAATATCAGTCGACTCGTCTACAATTCGAGAAAATTGAGTATTACTTATCTCTTCAGTTTGTTCTTTAGGTAGGGTTAGAGCTAACATTTTTAATCAGAGCAGTGCCCTTTGTTCTATGTAACCTTAAATCAACAGTATTAGATGATGATGGCATTTCTCGCTTAAGTAATTCCCCTAAATGATCGAATCTAGAAATACTTGCATGGCAAACAAACTACATACAAATGCCGCTAGCCAAAGTTCGAGTTTTGGCACTTAAGTTTTATTTGACAAAATTTATTTCAGTGTTCTTTGAATATGACTGTACTAAAACAGTATTTTTCACATGTTCAAATCAGGAGGAAAGTTTTTTTTAGGTCACTTTTGTGCGCTCGCAAATTAACGTTACATATTTTACATAAAACTTTTGTTTTGTCTCTTTCATCATTTAGAAAATTGGAGATCTCTCAACTATGCAGTTTGAAATTTTTTTATCATGATATGATTTACTCATTGTAATTTTAAAGAGTGTAAAATTTGAACTATGAAAATGGAACACTGGTTACACTTTTTATTTTTTAAATTTCAGATTTAAAAAAAAATGAATGTAAAAACTTGCTAGACCATATCACTGAGATGTTTAACACTGACTCATTCTTTTTGAAATTGCAATTTGGTTTTACGTCCTAATCAGGCCAATTCAGGGCGACCAGAATCTGAATTATAGTACCAAAATTGGTATTTTGCTTAAAAACACAAGTTTTGATACATTTGTTACGCCGTTGGTATAATTTAACATTTATGCTTATTTCTAAGTTAATGTTTACCGTAGAATTAGAAAATAGAAATTTGACACCCAAAAATTAAGTCTAAGACTTTCTTGGAAAGTTGGCAAAGTTTCGGTTTAAGACATGTTCTTTACATAATTTATCAACAATGTACGAACTATTCACAGACCATCAGTTCTCAAGTCGTGTAATAAAGTTGTCATGAACATGTTAAACACCCTCCCCGTAAGGGGCGCGGCGTTTGCCATCCTGGCCGACGTGCTGACGGGATCCAGCGCTCGTCCGGCCCCAGCTTAGCCTCTCTTCCTTCCTTCAGATAGCTTGTATTTCTTCCCTACTTCGTCGCTTTTCATACAACCTCTCCCACAACTTTCTCTGGTCAGCATCTAATTTCAAAGGGTAGATGCTGACCTTCTCAGCCAACCGTCCCAGATCGGGGCTGAGGGGGGAGGGGACAACGTCCCCTGACCTCTCAGCTCCGGTTCGGGATGGTGGTTTTTTAACATCCTGCTTCATCTCCACCCATACCTAACCCACGTCCCTTTTTATTTCTCACACACTATTAATTTTACGCCTTGCCCAAGGTGGAGCCGCCATGCTAAAGGGGTGCCAGGTCACCAGGCGGGAGGAGTGGCCTAAAATAGCGGCACCTGGCTCTGCCAGGCCTGTACGCATCCCTTGCAGAGCGGGCAACTGCAAAGGGGTGATAAGCTATTGCTTCTCATGTATGAAAATTTAAAAAAAAACCCAAATCTCTCCCCAATTCACCTTGGTCATCAAGAGAGCCGCCCTCGGGCAGCTCCACCGAAAAAATGGAGGTCTTCCCCCCCTGTCCTTGCGCAGGGGACCCTCCATAATTCTCTAACCGGAGAGGAGGCTTACTCCTCTCCTACGACTACGGGTGTAGGAGACTCCCCTTCTCTGGAGGGGTGCTATTTCCAGCGGCGGGCCCTCCTTTTCTTTCTAAGGGGACTGTAAAGAAAGCCAGCAGGCAGCCCATTGCCGACCGCCCCTCATTGAAGCGACTCGGTAGAGAAAACCCCCTTAGGGGGGAGAGGGAAGCCAGGACCCTCGGTCGCTTCCCTCAAAAGACCTGCTGGCAAGAATACTAAACCTTGCAGGGGTTAAGGCCTGTGCCTTCCCACACATGACTAGTCACTGCCAACGGGACCTACGATGTCCTAGGAGGGATGGCCAACTGGAGGCCCCTCCTGTGATAGACAGGGTTCTAGAGGCAACCCAGCCTCAGACGGTAGGGCCTTCCATGGGAGGGAATCCGGGCTTGGCGCCAAGCACCGAACCCGAATCCGCCCCTATACAAGGTCCTCCTCAAACGGCTGGGGTCTCCGAGGCAGTACAAGGGGGGAGGGATCTCCTCCAACCGGTGCCCATGCGACCACCAGGACCTTCTCCATTTCGGAGAAGGACCTGGCTGAGGCCGGTCCATCTGGCCTGGGGGCTCCTGCCGGCGGAGGGGAGAAGCGGGTTCATTCCCCCCCCCCTCTTGTAAAAAGAAAAAGAAAAAGAACAGGAAAAGACGAAAAACACTCGGGGCTTCTCTCCATCCGCGGGGGCTGCGGGGACGGATGGGTCTGCTGCCACTTTGGCAAGCGACCAAGCCAAGATCGGCACATGCGGCCCCTCTACGCTCCCGTGTACGGAGCCCCTGACTATGACGTAAGACCAAAAGTGCATAGGGCGAAGCCTCGATAACATCGGGACCCCTCATTCAGAGGTTACCTGGCGTTTTCGAGCCCGCTGGCTTCAAACGCTTCCTCGTTATTCGCTCCACTGATGGCACCATGTTGTCCGAGGGCAACATGATCCATCAGAGGAGAGGATTAGCTAGTGCAATTGGTAGAGAGCCGAAGGTGACCCGTTTCTCGGACGGCAGCCTTCTGGCGAATGCGGCGAATCCCGCCGAGGCGGCCAAGATAAGTGCTCTTCGGACACTTCATGGCACCCCGGTGAGTGTGACGCCGCACTCTACCATGAACTTTGTGAAAGGAGTAGTTTATGCGAGGGAACTCGTTGACTACTCCATTGAGGACATCACCCTAGAGCTGGCCGACCATGGGGCGGTCAAGCTCGAACGTGTGATGAGAAAACAGGGAGGGGCTTCGAGACCCACCCCTACACTCTTCGTCACGTTCGACAGTGACAAGCTCCCTGAGTCGGTGCGTGCCGGTTGGTACCGCTACCGCGTGAAGGCATTCGTGCCACTGTCGCGGCGGTGCTATTACTGTCACCGCTTCGGCCATACGAATCGCTCATGTAGACGTGCAAAGTCGGGGTCACCCGAAGTCTGTGTAAATTGCTCCAAGGTCGCACACGATAAGTCCAAATCGTGTGTGGCCAAGTGTGTCAATTGCGGAGAGCCGCACCCTGCTTCTTCGAAGCAATGTGGTGCATATCTCCTGGAGAAAGAAATCCTGGCTGTTCAGGCCCAGGATAGACTCTCATTCCGCGAGGCTAAGGACTTGGTCCTGGCGCGCCCAGCTCTGCCTGGGACGTCATATGCCTCAGTAGTTCGAAAGGCACCCTCTGCTCCTGGCCCATCCAGGCCAACGAGCACGGTTGTTTCCGCGCCCATTCGGAGCCCTTCTGCGGGCTCTACCCAACCCGGGCGCTCTTCTGGTAAAGCTGGCGGCAAAAAGGGTTCATACCCAGCCCCGGCTAAAACCAGGGCTCCCCCCTCTTCCCCCAGCGTGACCGTTTCCCGCAAGGCGAAATGGCCACGCGCCTCCACCGAGTCGTTAGACTCACAGGAGGCAACACCCCTGAAGATGGTTGCTAGGCTATCTTCAGGGGTTCCTAAAGCTGTTCCCCGAAAGGAGGACAGCAACAAAGGAGCTTCGGCTCCTTCGCCTACGCCCCGAGGTGGAGCGAGTGGCTCGGAGACGGTGGTTCCTCGAAAAGAGGCCCCCCCGCCTCCGAAGCCGCAGCGCCCGCCTAAGGTTTCGAGGCGGAGGGAGGAAAAGACTCGCATGGCGAGCCCAACCTCCCCCAATAAGTCCTCGAAGGCGACAGCGCCTCCAGCGCTTTGTCCGGCCAACAGCGCCCGGGGTTCTGCCCCCGGGAAGCGTACGGCCATTCCCGTGAGGGTCTTCAATTCGAGGAGGGCCCCCGCGTCTCCTCCGACCTAGGCCTGGAGGGCATATTCCTTCAATGGAATTGCCGTGGACTCCGGGCCAACTGGGAGGAGCTGCGGAGGCTCGCCTCGTCCCGTTCCCCGTTAGCTATTTTTTTGCAGGAGACCATGCTGGCGCGTGCCCCCTGCCTGCCATCCCGGGGTATAAGGGTCTTGCGACCCCACCACCGCGGGATGGCCGGGCTGGGGGATGCGCGGTTTACACCCGGCATGATGTCTCCGTTCTTCCTTTCTCTTTAGATACCTCCTTTCAGGCAGTGGCTGTGCAGCTGCACCTGGATAGGTGGTATACTATCATTTCTGCGTACATTCCACCGTCAGCTGACTTCGACGCGGGGGACTTCCGCCGCATCGTGGCACGGTTGCCGAGGCCCTATCTCTTGCTTGGAGATCTGAACGGCAGGCATCCTCTCTGGGGAGATTACTCCACAAATCCCAGGGGACAAGTCCTTGCCGATCTGATCGAAGAGCTTGAGATGGGTGTCCTAAACGTGGATGAGTTTACGCATCACTATCCGAGAACCGCTTCATTTTCTTGCCTTGACCTATCTTTGTGCTCTTCGGATGCACAGCCTGATTTTGATTTGGCAGTGGTCGATGACCTCCATGGTAGTGATCACTTTCCCATTCAAATATCATTTTCAGGGCAACTGCCGCCTGAGAGACCACCTCGGTGGTGCTTGGCGCGGGCGCCGTGGCCTGCATTTCAGGAAATGACTGAATTCTCTATCTCAGTCGAGGAGTTTAGGTCGGTAGATGAGGCCGTTGAGTTCTTCTCCGGCAACCTCATCGCCGTGGGCCTGACTACTATTCCTAGGACGTCTGGCCGTTTTGCACGCCGACCACTCCCATGGTGGTCGGCCGAGTGTGAGACGGCCCTCAAACAGAAGCGTTATGCCTACATGCGCTATAAGCGCCGCCCGAACGATTTCACTGTCGGTGAATTTCGTCGGGCTAGGTCTAGGTTCCGGTATATTTCGAAGCACGCCCGCCGCTCTTCTTGGCGGGCATACGTGTCTTCACTTAACGGCAAGAACCCTTTAGCTGAGGTGTGGAAGCGAGTCAAAAGGATTCGGGGCAAGTTCTCGCAGGACCCCCCTCCCGTTCTCCAGGAGAATGGGACCGCAATCTCTGACCCCGCGTCCGTGGCGGAATCCTTAGCGACCGCTTTTTCCGCATTCTCTAGCCGTGATGCTGCTCCGCCAGCATTCAATGCACGTCGTGATGTCGCGCTAGGCCGCCGGCTGGACTTTACCTCCAGAGGCGGAGAACCCTTCAACGACAAGTTTACTGTGAGTGAGTTGCGTTCCGCTCTCGCTTCGTGCGCGGACACCGCCGATGGTCCGGACGATGTCCCGTACGCCATGCTTCGACACCTGGGTGAGCGAGGCATGGCCTTTCTGTTAGATTTGTTCAACAGGATCTGGGTGGAAGGTCTTCTCCCAGACTCCTGGCGAATCGCTACTGTGCTCGCCTTTCGCAAGCCGGGGAGAGATCACTCTACTCCGACTGGTTTCCGCCCAATCTCTCTAACCTCTTGCGTGTGCAAGTTGATGGAGAAATTGGTAAATGTTAGATTAGCCTATTTCCTGGACAGCGGAGGCCATCTGTCTTCTGCACAGTGCGGCTTCCGTAAGTTCCACTCCACGTCGGATGCTCTGCTCCGACTGGAAAATGCCGTCTGCGAGGCTTTCCTTCGTAGACAGCACTACGCCACGGTGTTTTTTGATCTGGAGAAGGCCTATGATACCGCATGGCGATACGGTATCATGGAGACTCTCCACACGATGGGGGCGAGGGGACGCCTCCCAATTTTTATATCTGAATTTTTGCGAGATCGTCGATTCCGCGTACGGGTGGGGGGAGCCCTCTCCGGCCCAAAGGAGCAGGAAGAGGGTGTCCCGCAGGGAAGTGTCCTCAGTGTCACACTCTTTGCCCTGAGCATCAACGGCATCACCTCGGTGCTGCCGGAAGATGTTCTCGCTACGCTCTACGTGGACGACCTTTCGATCTCTTTTGGCGCGGCCCAGATGCCAACTCTGGAGCGTCGACTCCAACAGGCATTGAACCGCGTCTCTCGCTATGCCGAAGCGCACAGGTTTCGGTTTTCTTTGGCCAAGACTAAGGTGGTGCACTTCTGCCGCCATCCACGGCTTCACCCCGACCCAGATTTGTTTCTTAATGGGGTGCGCCTGGATGTGGTTGAGTCGCACCGTTTCCTTGGTCTTATATTCGACCGACGCCTCACCTGCGAGGCTCATATTCGCAGCCTTAGGGTCTCTTGTACCCGCGCCATGGACATTCTCCGTTCCGTGACGTTCAGCGCTTGAGGCGCTGATAGGGTTACCGCCTTACTTTTTTATCGATCCTTTGTTCGCTCGAAGCTCGACTACGGATGCGAGTTTTATGCATCCGCTGCCGAGCGTTTATTGCGGAATGTGGATTCGATCCACCACACCGGCCTTCGCCTTGCGACCGGTGCCTTCCGCACTTCCCCCATTGAGAGCCTGTTGGTCGATGCTGGGGAGATGCCACCCGCTCTGCGCCGCGTGCAGTGCATCACTCGCCTGTACGCGCGAGCCCGGCGCCTCCCTCAGTCGCCAACAGCTCTCACTGCATCCGCAGCTGATCTCGATGGTGCCTATGCCGCCGAGAGACGCCAGTCATACCCTAAGCCCTTTGGGTTTAGGGCCCTTAAACTCCTTCGAGAGGTAGATATAGCTCTCGGGCCGGTGGCGCCCCTGGTTCTGCCCAGGACGCCACCCTGGAGGGTACCACATTTGGCTATTTGTCGCCACGCCTCTGCTCCCAAAGCTTGTACTGCGCCGGGAGTATTGCGTTCGACCTTTTTGGAGCACACATCGTGTCACGCTGTTACCGTGCCAGTGTATACGGATGGCTCCAAGTCCCAAGAGGGGGTCGGCTTCCACGCCGTATCCCATCTCTTTGAAGTCATCGGGGCTCTACCAGGCGCTGCGTCTGTCTTCACGGCCGAGCTGGTGGCAATACACCACTCGGTACGGGAGATTACGCGACGTGCCCGGTTCGGAGACCGGATTGTGATCTATAGCGACTCACAAAGCGCCCTGAGTGCTCTCGGGGCATTGGAATCTCCGCATCCCCTGGTTCGCGAAATCCGTGACGCCACGGTTTTGGCGAGCCGGGCAGATGTCGAGATTATCTTCTGCTGGGTTCCTGGACATGTAGGACTTGCGGGGAATGAGGGCGCCAAAGAGTCCGCGAGGACTCTGCGACCGGACCAGCGTTTCGCTCTTTCTCACACTGACTACATGGCAGGAATACGGGCAGCTCTTCGGACTGCTTGGCAAAGAAGATGGGAGACGGTCGAGGGTAACTTAAGGTTGCGGGGAGACGGTCGAGGATAACTTAAGGTTGCGTGCCATTGCGCCGCGACTGTTCCCATGGACCTATCCCCCAATGCCGCGGTGGCTTCAGGTTGCTTTCTGTCGTCTTCGAATCGGACACACTCGTGTGACGCATCGCTATTTGATGGAGCGCTCGCCTGCGCCCTATTGCAACGACTGCGTAGTCCCCCAGACTGTTCGGCACATTCTTGTCGAATGTCCCAGTCTGGGTGATCTTCGCGCACGATACCTGTCCCGGTACCGGGATGGGCGGGGTCGCTACCGCCTGTCCCTTGTACTCGGGACGAGTGCGTGCACCATGACTAGTGGACTTATTGACTTTTTGGGGGAGGCTGGCCTTCTCCCTTTCATTTAACCCTGTTTAATTGTTGTTGTTGTTTTTGTTATTGTTTTTGTTATTGCTTTTTTATTGTTATTGTTATTTCTTTTTATTGTTTCCTGTTTAATTTTTAAAGTAGCCTAGAACTAGGCTGTTTGTTTACGGCGACTAATGCCTAAGTCGGCAGTCGCCAGATAGCCCCTTAATTAAAAAAAAAAAAAAAAAAAAATCCCTCCCGGGGTACAAGGGTCTTGCGACCCTACCACCGCGTGATGGCCGGGCTGGGGGATGCGCGATTTATACCCGGCATGATGTCTCCGTTCTTTCTTTCACTTTAGATACCTCCTTTCAGGCAGTGGCTGTGCAGCTTCACCTGGATAGGAGGTATACTATCATTTCTGCGTACATTCCACCGTCTGCTGATTTCGACGCAGGGGACTTCCGCCGCGTCATGACACGGTTGCCGAGGCCCTTTGTCTTACTTGGAGATCTGAACAGCAGGCATCCTCTCTAGGCAGATTACTCAATAAATCCCAGGTGACAAGTCCTTGCCGATCTTATCGAAGAGCTTGAGATCGCTGTCCTAATCGTTGATGAGTTTACGCATCACTGTCCGAGAACCGCTTCATTTTCTTGCCTTGACCTATCTTTGTGCTCTTCGGATGCAGTGCCTGATTTTGATTGTGGGGTGGTCGATGACCTCCATGGTAGCGATCACTTTCCCTTCAAATATCATTTTGAGGGCAACTGCGGCCCGAAAGCCCACTTCGTTGGTGTTTGTCGCGGTCGCTGTGGCCTGCTTTTCAGGAAATGACTGAATTCTCTATCTCAGTCGAGGAGTTTAGTTCGGTAGATGAGGCCGTTGAGTTCTCCGGCAACCTCATCGCTGCGGGACTGACTACTATTCCTAGAACGTCTGGCCGTTTTGCACACCGACCACTCACATGGAGGTCGGCCGAGTGTCAGACGGCCCTTAAATAGAAGCGTTATGCCTACATGCGCTATAAGCGCCCCTCCGAACGATTTCACTGTGCCTGAATTTCGTCGGGATTGTGCTAGGTTCCGGTATTTTTCGAAGCACGCCCGCTGCTCTTCTTGGCGGCCATACGTGTCTTCACTTAACGGGAAGACCCCTCTAGAAGAGCTTTGGAAGCGAGTCAAAAGGATTCGGGGCAAGTTCTCGCAGGACCCCCCTCCCGTTCCCCAGGAGAATGGGACTGCATTCTCGGACCCTGCGTCCGTGACTAATGCCCGAGTAGGCAGTCGCCAGATGAGCTCTTTAAAAAAAAAGCTTTCATACCCTACATATTGCTTCGAAAAGTTTCGGATTTTAGCGTAAAAATATGTAAGTAGCAACTAGCGCGAAATTTTAAGGAAGAGCGCATTCCATTGAAACGCCATCTGGCAATCCTGGTGGAAACACCGTTTCCGATTGCAGCAAAGTTAAGCATCATCTGGGGCGATTACTTGTCAGACGGAATCCCGATTCGATTCACCACGCTAGCTGCCATACATACTCTAGATTACTCGTGGTTCGAATTCCACTGAGAAATAAAATGCATCTTACACTAGTGCAGATCGGTGCCAAAACCAAAATTATTATTATTTTGTTTTATTACATTCTACCTTACATTTAGAAACTTGGTCTTTATTGCCTCGTTTCTGTGCGCCATTTTTTTTTTAAACTTTTTAAACCGATCGCAACTTAGAGTGCTTGATATAAGGTGCACTTTCAGCCTGTTAAGGGGATTTATGGGTTGCCAACATTGGTTGGGCCATAATAAAAAGACTCAAAGGGTGAGGCCGCCCTTTGACGTCAACCCTCGTTTGCTTCCGCCTCGGGTCACGAAACGAAGATGTACACACTGAACTTGCGATTGTTCATAGCTAGCTCTATTCTCGAATCGAGGCTTGTTCCTCTTTCGTTCTCGATAAAATTGGCCACATATAACGTTAAATCATCTTTTTTTCGGAATTTGCGTTTATGACGTCGAAACGTATCAAAAGAGGAACACGGACTAGCGGCATTTGTTATTCGATCAAGCCGGTAACACTAAAACAATGCTTTGTCTTGTTCCTCGATGACCCTTCCCCCCACTTCCCCATGTTGCTTGAGCGATCGGCACCGTTGAATTGCGTGCGGTCTTTGTTTAAATTTGTTCCTAGGAGCTTTTTTATACACCCTCTTGGTCCCACTATTCGCTGCCAATGTTTGTCATGGCTGTACCGCAAATCGAATCAGTTACTACTTATTGTGTCGTGTTTTTTTGTCTGAACCTGCGTTTGAAATACGCGTTATTGGTTTCGGTATCGAGGGTTTAGGTGGATTTCCCCAGGGGTCCTTATTATTGAATATCGTTTTTCTTCCCTTCCCTTCTACGCCATTTGATGGAGCGTTCGCCTGCGGCCCTACTGTGATGACTGCGTTGTCCCCCAGACTGTTCGGCATATTTTTGTTGAAGTTCCTAGTCTGGGCGAGCTTCGCGCTTCTCCTTGTACTAGGGGGACATATTCGTGCACGTCGACTTTTGGACTTGATGACTCTTTTGGAGGAGGCCGGCCTCTCCCCTTTATTTAACTAGATTTTTATTTTTTTGTTTTCCTTGTAGGTCGCATGTTTCTGCGCCGGGGGGGGGGGGGCGCCGGAGCTTGCTTCCTGCTTGTTGCCTTTTTCCTTTTTTTATTCTATTTTTATTTGTTTTGCATGCTATTTTAAAGTAGCCTAATACTAGGCAGTCGTGAGTACGGCGACTTATGCCCAAGTAAGAGGTCGCCAGATACCCTCCCCCCCAAAAAAACCCTTCCCTTCTATTCATGTGTTTTAGCACCTCCATTCAACTGAGAGGCCGGTTGTGTCTTCCTGCCAACGAGTTCAGCGTCGTCGACAGTGCACCCGCTACTAATGCATCTAATTAACGTTATGTGAAACAAACGCTTCGATTTACGCATTGTTCTTAACGTTTTTACATGCGTTTGTAATTGCCGCTCCTTAGACCTTAGAGTTGGGTTCGGTCTAGGTCTCTGGTTATGGTAAATTAACGAGGAACTAATATTTTCCTCGGAAGATAGGACGTAGATACTACCCTCGTCTTTGTCTAAACCCCCTTTGATTTTTCTCCCCTTATTTAATTCATTACTTCCCTTTAGGCGTTGGTTGGGTTGAATACTTATTAGTACGTCTTTCCATGAATTAGGAGACAAGAGCAAATTGACTTGTGAATATAATAAAGTATGTTTGGGCAAACCGCGGCTTTGACCAAGGAAATTATAGTTCCCCGAAAGAAACTGCCTCTGAGAATTTTTTTGTAGCTTTAATGATCCTAAGCTATCCGAAATTATTTTTGAACTAGTATCATTCTTATTTGTTGCTGATAAAGAGCCAAGTGATATCCAACTGGAATTCGTTGCCTCAGACTTTTTGAACAATTTAACTTTGTAACTCTTTAATGACTTCTATGCTCGCTAAATATTGATAATTATCAATAGCTTAAAAAAAAAGCCGGGTCTTTTCTGTTTGGCGGCAAGCGGATTTTTTGTACCAAATTTTCGCCAAAGATGCAGTTTTGAGTGCTGAATACGAATATAATAATTGTTTTTTGGAGAAATGAAAGGAATTATCTAAAAAAAAAGAAGAAATTTCAAACGGTAAATTTTGGTTTGTCCGAAACCTTTGGGAAAAAAGAAAGGGAAATGAAACACACTTAAACTGCCATATGATTTCCCAATATTATTGTTCAATCCTTTTATTATTTGTTCAAACATTCATTTGTATTTAGATATATCCCATAATATTTTTTTAAACAAATTTTCATTTCTATTTCGTTTTCGCCACATAAATTCACATAAGTAGGAATCGAGCCTCTCACGGTGGGTACCGCCGTGTTCCAATATGTTTCACCTTTTTGGAGTAAATTCAAGGGGACTGCTCGTGGGGGTTTAGCACTGCGGGGGGGACCCCCTACTATGATCCTGAGTTTCAATCATTTGGGTGGGGGGCACAACCCCCCAGTATATAATCACAATTGTTTATAGAATAGTGTTCTAAACTAGTGCGCATTAAATTTCGTTGTTTTTTTAATACCTCCTTTCATTTTTCCCCCAAAGAAATGTTATATTCGTATTCAGCACTCAAAAAATGCATCGTTGGCGAAAATTTGGTAAAAAAAAAATCCACCTGCCGCCAAACAGAAAAGATCCAAAAAGACAATAAATTACATAAGCTCAACATGCATTTGCCAGCATATGTACAAACTTAGAATGGTCTCATCTCAATAAATATTTAAATTTACTGGTATATTCATTTACAAAATGGAGAAAAATCTTTTCATGTTCATTCTTCTCAATTTATTACCATAACTTTATTTTATTCTTTTTGGTTACTAATGAATAATAATCTGAAAATTGAAAATATAGAGTAGACTCTTCCTTATTTTTGCTAAAAATAAGTATATTTTTTTTAATGCGGCCCAGCGGTTTTTAAACCCACTGAATTGGCCTTCCAAGGGAAATAATTACCCAGGCCTGTTTTAGAACGTACTGGTCTGCGAAGTGTTGAAAGAGCGTTAAAAGATCGATTGATTCTGTGTGTTTGATAAACAGGGTAAATAATGACAGTGAAAGAGGTTGATATTTTGAATGACAGGTATGCAATTGGGCCCAGGGGGGAGAGTGGGCGGGCTTGGGGCAAGTTGCCCGGGGAGGAATTCTGATTGGACGTACATGTCACTCTATCGCTATGAACGAGCAAATTGGCATGGGTTGCTTTTTATGATTGGTAGGGCCTATGAAGGTGCGAATCAGCGAATAGTTTATAAACACATCCCCCCCCCTCCCCACACACACTAAGTTGGTTGTGGCAAAGCGGTAGATTTTTTTTTTCTTAATGTGCCATTTCAATATTGTTAGTTATTTCCGATAGATGCTCATTTGTATTGTCATTCACTGGTTCTCAATTTTGTCAAGGTGTTTCGCTTTGCTGTCGAAGTAGTTCTGACGTCGTCGCTACTGTGACGTTGCATAATAAAATAACTCGTAAATTTCTGGCTTCGCGCTTTGCCAGTTCCCTGTGTCAGCTATGCACACGCGCACGACTGTCATTATGCGGGTAGGGCAATAAAATAACCCCACCCCCATATGGTAAACATATTTTTCCTCCTCTCAGTCTTTCTCTGGCTCATTTGGAGTTTCGTTGCCGTGGCGATTGAGTCGGGGTTGATCCGTGTCAGACTATATAGTACGCGTGCTAGCTTATCGTTGTATCGGTCTTATTGAGAACCCACTCTTTCGTTTGTACGTTTAAAAGTCGTTCTCCTAAGTGGGTGGGGGTGCGCTCGGTTGCATGGTATAGAGGGTTCCGGTAAATCTGCTGAGAGAGTGTTAGGAAAAGTAAAGTTGGTCGAGTTGGGGACGTTACTCAAGTCTGTTCGTTATTCGGGTGGGTGTAACTGCGATGCCTGTGGAAGTCGATACTGGTCAGTGCATGGGTAGATCGTTGGTCATGGCGTTGCCGTCAATGAAGTTCGAGCCCCGCGACTTCTTTTGCCAATTTCCGCGGGACCAGCACCTCCCGTCGCTACTGCGGAACTCTCCACTTTGTCCTTTCCGTTGCAGTCCGCCAACTCCGACTGACGTCAG
Organism: Ceratothoa steindachneri; assembly: GCA_963969495.1. Classification (NCBI taxonomy): domain Eukaryota; kingdom Metazoa; phylum Arthropoda; class Malacostraca; order Isopoda; family Cymothoidae; genus Ceratothoa; species Ceratothoa steindachneri. The sequence continues at coordinate 70,829,618 of OZ018327.1, read as the reverse complement.
CGATCGCCCCTTTCCCTTCAATCTCAAGCATGACGGGGTTCGAATCCTGCTTTACCGGGACTGCAATCGTAGGGGGCGGAAGCTTCTTTACGACTCGCAGACGGTGCAGCGGACGGCGATTCCAGAGACGCCCCCGCATACCCACTGCTCGTCGAGACTCTTCCGGACTCCCGTTTCTGGCACTCGGTCCGGAACTGTGCCACATTCAGGCTCTAGGTCTCTGCCCCAGTCCAAGTGTTCCCTAAAAGAGTTGGGTTCTCCCTCGGGGGAGAAAGTGGGGCGGGGTCGCCCCGTCGAGCCTATTACTCCGAGACAGCAGAGTTGGCCCGGAAGGAGAAAGTCGTCCTCTAACGATGTTTACGTCGAAGTGCGCGACGGCTTCGGTTATCAGGTGAGTGCACACCCGCTGTTGGTCTTTCAAGGGGCTCTTAAGGACTGTTCCTTTGTTCCTCGATGGAGTGCTTGCGGTCTTGAATAATCGGTCTCTTTCAAAGGGTTTCTGATATCCCCACTCCTTCCTTGGCTACAGAATCCGGATGTTATATAAAGCGGCATTCGGGATGGTCTTCGGCTTCTGTTCTCTTCTGGCCAACCATTTTGAGTACGCAGTACCCTGCTCTTTATGACACGCGCTTGTTTCTGGTTCTCGGCGGATCTTTCGAACCGTTAGTATTTCATAAAGGATTTCAAGCTCCTACTTTCGAATTTCAGTGTTCTTTGTTACACTAGTTCAGGGATCTCTTAGGGATTTATAACTACTCTTTTCGGTTCAGAGTTGAACTTTGTTGAGGTGTGTTATTCTCTATATTTTCCCTACTATTTTTATCTGTTGATTCCTTAATCTTGTGCTTAGTAAGTACACTCCCGTTCTTGGCACCACGCATTTGAAGGTAAACGGGAGCAAATTCAGGGGAGTTACGGGTCACCGCACTCTCCCTACCGGGATATTTTCACTTTCCCCCCCGTAAGGGGCCCGGCGATTTGCCATCCTGGCCGCCGTGCTGACGGGATCCAGCGATCCGTCCGGCCCCAGCTTAGCCTCGCTTCCTTCCTTCAGATAGCCTGTATTTCTCACCTACTTCGTCGCTTTTCATACAACCTCTCCGACAACTTTCTCTGGTCAGCCTCTAATTTCACAGGGTAGATGCTGACCTTCTTCTCAAGCCAACCGTCCCGGATCGGAGCTGAGGGGGAAGGGGACAACGTCCCCTAACCCAGGAACTCCGGTTTGAGATGGGTGTTTTTTTTAACAACCTGCTTCATCCCCACCCATACCTTCCTCACATCCCTTTTCCTCTCCTCTTCACAATCTATCTTTTTACGCCGTGTTCAAAGTGGAGCCGCCATGCCGATGGCTGCCAAGCCACTAGGAGGGAGGGGTGGTCCCAAATGGCGGCGCCTGGCTCTGCCGGGCCTGTAAGCACCTCTTGCAGTGCGGACAACTGTGAGAGGTGATGAGCTATTGCTTCCCGCAGAAATTTAGGTTCACCATGCCCAATGATGTAAAAAACAAAGTCTCCCCTTAATTCCCCCTTGCTCATGAAGGGAGCCGCCCTCAGGCAGCTCAACCGAAAAAATGGAGCTCCCCCGCCCTGTGCTTGCGCAGGGGAACCTCCATATTTCTTTAACCGGAGAGGAGGCTTACTCCTCTCCTACGCCTACGGGTGAAGGGGACTTACCCTCACCCCGTTCTCTGGAGGTGCTTTCGGGCACCTCCCCATTTCCAGCGGCAGTCCCTCCTTTTCTTTCTAAGGGGACCTCCAAGAAAGCCAGCAGGCAGCCCATTGCCGACCGCCCCTCATGTAAGCGGCTCGGTAGGGCAAACCTCCTTAGGGGGGAGAGGGAAGCCAGGCCCCTTCGGTCACTTCCCTAAAGACCTGCTGGCAAGAATACTTACTTTGCCGGGGTCAAGGCCTGTGCCTCCCCACACCAGATGACTAATGAAAATACTGCCAACGGGACCTGCGATGTGTTGGGGGGGGGGGATGGCCAACTGGAAGCCCCCCCTGAGGTAGACATGGTCCTTGAGGCACCCTAGTTTCAGACGGTAGGGCCTTCCACGGGAGGGAATCCGGGCTCGGCGCCAAGCACCGAACCCGAATCCGCCCCTATGTAAGGTCCTACGCAAACGGCTAGGGTTTCTGAGCTAGTACAAGGAGGGGAAGGATCTTCTCCGACCGGTGCCCTTACGACCCTCAGGACCTTCTCGATTTCGGAGAAGGCCCTGGCTGAGGCCGGCCCATCTGGCCAGGAGACTCCTTCCGGCGGAGGTGATAAGCGGGTTCATTCCCCGCCATCCGCTCCTAAAAAGAAGAAAAAGACTAAAAAGACTCGGGGCTCCTCTCCATCCGCAGGGGCTGCGGGAATGGATGGGTCTGCTGCCACTTTGGTAGGCAACCAAGCCAAGATCGGCATTTCCGGCTCCTCTGCCCCACCGGGTCTGGAGCCCCCGACTAAGACCAAAGAGCACAGCGGAGCCTTGATAACATCGGGGCCCCTCATTTAGAGGTTACCTGGCGTTTTCGAGCCCGCTGGCTTCAAACGCTTCCTCCTTCTTCGCTCCACTGATGGCACCATGTTGTCCAAGGGCAACATGATATATCAGAGGAGAGGATTAGCTAGTGCAATTGGTAGAGAGCCGAAGGTGACCCGTTTCTCGGAAGGGAGCCTTCTGGCGAATGCGGCGAATCCCGCCGTGGCGGCCAAGATAAGTGCTCTTCGGAGACTTCCTGGCACCCCGGTAAGTGTGACGCTGCACACTACCATGAACTTTGTGAAAGGAGTAGTTTATGCGAGGGAACTCGTTCACTACTCCATAGAGGACATCACCTTAGAGCTGGCCGACTATAGGGCGGTCAAGGTCGAACGTGTGATGAGAAAACAAGGAGGGGCCTCGAGACCCACCCCTACACTCTTCGTCACGTTCGACTGTGACAAGCTCCCTGACTCGGTGCGTGCCGGTTGGTACCGCTACCGCATGAAGGCATTCGTTCCACTGCCGCGGCGGTGCTATTACTGTCACCGCTTCGGCCATACAAATCGTTCTTCTAGACGTGCAAAGTCGGGGTCACTTGAAGTCTGTGTAAATTACTCCACGGCCGCACACGATAAGTCTAAATCGTGTGTGGCCAAGTGTGTCAATTGTGGAGAGCCGCACCCCGCTACTTCGAAGAAATGTGGTGCATATCTCCTTGACATATGCACCGGCTCTGCCTGGGACGTCATATGCCTCAATAGTTAGAAAGGCACCCTCTGCTCCTGGCCCATCCAGGCCAACGAGCACGGTTGTTTCCGCACCAATTCGGAGCCCTTCTGCGGGCTCTACTCAACCCGGGTGCTCACCTGGTAAAGCTGGCGTTAAAAAGGGTTCATACCCAGCCCCGGCTAAAACCAGGGCTCCCCCCTCTTCCCCCAGCGTGACCGTTTCCCGTAAGGCGAAAACGGCCACGCGCCTCCACCGAGTCGTTAGACTCACATTAGGCAACACGCCCGAAGTTGGTCGCTAGGCCATCTTCCGGGGTTCCTAAAGCTTTCCCCCGAATGGAGGACAGCAATAAAGGAGTGGCTCGGAGACGGTGGTTCCTCGAAAAGAGGGTCCCCCGGCTACGAAGGTTTCGAGGCGGAGGGATTAAAAGACTCGTATGGCGAGCCCAACCTCCCCCAATAAGTCCTCGAAGGCGACAGCGCCTTCAGCGCTTTGTCCGGCCAACAGCGCTATGGGTTCTGCCTCCGGGAAGCCTACGGCCATTCCCGTGAGGGTCTTCAGTCCGAGGAGGGCCCCCGCGTCTCCTCCGACCTAGGCCTGGAGGGCATATTCCTTCAATGGAATTGCCGTGGACTCCCGGCCAACTGGGAGGAGCTGCGGAGGCTCGTCTCGGCCCGTTAGCTATCTTTCTGCAGGAGATCATGCTAGGCGCGTGCCCCCTGCCTGCCCTCCCGGGGTATAAGGGTCTTGCGACCCCCCCACCGCGGGATGGCCGGGCTGGGGGATGCGCGGTTTACATCCGGCATGATGTCTCCATTCTTCCTTTCTCTTTAGATACCTCCTTTTAGGCAGTGGCTGTGCAGCTGCACCTGGATAGGAGGTATACTATCATTTCTGCGTACATTCCACCGTCAGCTGACTTCGACGCGCGGGACTTCCGCCGCGTCGTGGCATGGTTGCCGAGGCCCTTTGTCTTTCTTAGAGATCTTAAGGGCAGGCATCCTCTCTAGGCAGATTACTCAATAAATCCCAGGTGACAAGTCCTTGCCAATCTGATCGAAGAGCTTGAGATGGGTGTCCTAAACGTGGATGAGTTTACGCATCACTGTCCGAGAACCGCTTCATTTTCTTGCCTTGACCTATCTTTGTGCTCTTCGGATGCACAGCCTGATTTTGATTGGGGGGTGGTCGATGACCTCCATGGTAGTGATCACTTTCCCATTCAAATATCATTTTCAGGGCAACTGCTGCCTGAGAGACCACCTCGGTGGTGCTTGGCGCGGGCGCGGTGGCCTGCATTTCAGGAAATGACTGAATTCTCTATCTCAGTCGAGGAGTTTAGGTCGGTAGATTAGGCCGTTGAGTTCTTCTCCGGCAACCTCATCGCCGTGGGCCTGACTACTATTCCTAGGACGTCTGGCCGTTTTGCACGCCGACCACTCCCATGGTGGTCGGCCGAGTGTGAGACGGCCCTCAAACAGAAGCGTTATGCGTACATGCGCTATAAGCGCCGCCCGAACGATTTCACTGTCGCTGAATTTCGTCGGGCTAGGGCTAAGTTCCGGTATATTTCGAAGCACGCCCGCCGCTCTTCTTGGCGGCCATACGTGTCTTCACTTAACGGGAAGACCCCTTTAGCAGAGCTGTGGAAGCGAGTCAAAAGGATTCGGGGCAAGTTCTCGCAGGACCCCCCTCCCGTTCTCCAGGAGAATGGGACTGCAATCTCGGACCCGGCGTCCGTGGCGGAATCGTTTGCGACCGCTTTTCCCGCATTCTCTAGCCGGGATGCTGCTCCGCCAGCATTCAATGCATGTCGTCAGGTCGCGGAAAGCCGCCGTTTGGACTTTACCTCAAGAGGCGGAGAACCCTTTAACGACAGGTTTACTGTGAGTGAGTTGCGCTCTGCTCTTGCTTCGTGCGCGGACACCGCCCATGGTCCGGACGATGTCCCGTACGCCATGCTTCGACACCTGGGTGAGCAAGGCATGTCCTTTCTGTTAGATTTGTTCAACAGGATCTGGGTGGAGGTTCTTCTGCCAGATTCCTTGCGAATCGCTACTGTGCTCGCCTTTCGCAAACCGGGGAGAGATCCTTCTACTCCGACCGGTTTCCGCCCAATCTCTCTAACCTCTTGCGTGTGCAAGTTGATAGAGAAATTGGTAAATGTTAGACTAGCCTTTTTCCTAGACAGCGGAGGCCATCTGTCTTATGCACAGTGCGGCTTCCGCAAGTTCCACTCCACGTCGGATGCTCTGCTCCGACCGGAAAATGCCGCCTGCGAGGCCTTCCTTAGTAGACAGCACTACGCCACGGTGTTTTTCGATCTAGAGAAGGCCTATGATACCGCATGGCGATACGGTATCATGGAGACTCCGCACGATGGGGCCGAGGGGACGCCTCCCAATGTTTATATCTGAATTTTTTGAGATCGTCGATTCTGCGTACGGGTGGTGGTAGCCCTTTCCGGCCCAAAGGAGTAGGCGTCGATTCTGCGTACGGGTGGTGGTAGCCCTTTCCGGCCCAAAGGAGTAGGAATAGGCTGTCCCGCAAGAAAGTGTCCTCAGTATCACACTCTTTGTCCTGAGCATTAAGAGCATCACCTCGCTGCTGCGGGAAGATGTTCTCTCTACGCTCTACGTGGACGACCTTTCGATCTCTTTTGGCGCGGCCCAGATGCCAACTCTGGAGCGTCGACTGCAACAGGCATTGAACACCGCGTCTCTTGCTATGCCGAAGCGCACAGGTTTCGGTTTTCCTTGGCCAAGACAAAGGTGCAGCACTTCTGCCGCCATCCACGGCTCCACCCCGACCCAGACTTGTTTCTTAATGGGATACGCCTGGAAGTGGTTGAATCGCACCTTTTCCTTGGTGTTGTATTTGAGCGAAGCCTCACTTAGGAGGCTTATATTCACAGCCTTAGGGTCTCTTGTACCCGCGCCATGGATATTCTCCGTTGCGTGACGTACTTTTTTACCGATATTTGAGCGAAGCCTCACTTAGGAGGCTTATATTCGCAGCCTTAGGGTCTCTTGTACCCGCGCCATGGATATTCTCCGTTGCGTGACGTACTTTTTTACCGATCCTTTGTTCGTTCGATGCTCGACTACGGATGCGAGTTTTATGCATCCGCAGCTGAGAGTTTATTGCGGAAAGTGGATTCGATCCACCACACCAGCCTTCGCCTTGCGACCGGTGCCTTCCGCACTTTCCCTATTGAGAGCCTGTTGGTCGATGCTGGGGAGATGCCACTCGCTCTGCGCCGCGTGCAGTGCATCACTCGCCTGTACGCGCGAGCCCGGTGCCTCCCTCAGTCGCCAACAGCTCTCACTGCATCCGCAACTGATCTCGACGGTGCCTATGCCGATGAGAGCCGCCAGTCATACCCTAAGCCCTTTGGGTTTAGGGCCAGGAAACTCTTTCGAGAGCTAGATATAGCTCTCGGGCCGGTGGCGCCCATGGTTCTGCCCAGGACGCCACCCTGGAGGATACCACATTTGGCTATTTGTCGCCACGCCTCTGCTCCCAAAGCTTGTACGTCGCCGGAAGTATTGCGTTCGACCTTTCACGCTGGAACCGTGCCAGTGTATACGGATGGCTCCAAGTCCCAAGAGGGGGTCGGCTTCCACGCCGTATCCCCTCTGTTTGAAGTCAGCGGGGCTCTGCCAGGCGCTGCGTCTGTCTTCACGGCTGAGCTGGTGGCAATACACCACTCGGTACGGGAGATTTTGCGACGTGCCCGCTTCGGAGACCGGATTGTGATCTATAGCGACTCACAAAGCGCCCTGAGTGCTCCTGGGGCATTGGAATCTCCGCATCCCCTGGTTCGCGATATCCGTGACGCCACGGTTTTGGCGAGCCGGGCGGTTGTCGAAATTATCTTCTGCTGGGTTCCTGGACATGTAGGAATTGCGGGGAATGAGCGCGCCGATGAGGTCGCCAAAGAGTCCGCGAGGACTCTGCGACCCGACCAGCGTTTCGCTCTTCCTCACACCGACTACATGTCAGGAATACGGGCAGCTCTTCGGACTGCTTGGCAAAGAAGATGGGAGACGGTCGAAGGAACTTAAAGTTGCGTGCCATTGCGCCGCGACTGTTCCCATGGACCTATCCCCCAATGCCGCGACAGCTTCAGGTCGCTTTCTGTCTTCTCCGAATCGGGCACACTCGTGTGACGCATCGCTATCTGATGGAGCGCTCGCCAGCGCCCTATTGCGACGACTGCGTCGTCCCCCAGACTGTTCGCCACATTATTGTCGAATGTCCTAGTCTGGGTGATCTTAGCGCACGATACCTGTCCGGTACCGGGATGGGCGGGGTCGCTACCGCCTGTCCCTTGTACTCGGGACGAGTTCGTGCACATTGACTTGTGGACTTGTCGACTTTTTTGGGCAGGCCCGGCTTTTGTGCGTTTATTTATGAAGGTTCTATTTTTTGTTGTTGTTTGTTTGTTATAGTTTTCTTTGTAGGTAGCACGCTCCTGCACAGGGGTGAGGGGGACCTCTCCCCGCTGCCGGAAATTGCTTCCTAATTGTTGTTTTTCACATTTTTATCATTTATGTTTTCATATTTTTATTTTAAAGTAGCCTAGTTCTATGCTGTCGTGTTTCCGTCGCCTATGCCCAAGTGCGCAGCTGCCAGATGGGATCTATAAAAAAAAAAATCGCCACTTTCCCCAACTTCACTCCACAATTTAATTTAACAAATCTTCTCAATATCAAATTCGTCAATAAATCGATTAATCGCCCCCTAAGAGTCATTTTCGGAGTGAAATTGATGAGTCGTCCGTGACTGTTGTATTTGTTCTGGCCATTGCATATCAGAAAACGTGACAAAATCCAAGAGGGCCTAGTCACTTTCGTGAGAGTTAGGGCCGTCGTATAACGAAAGGTAGTTTCTCGAGTGTTTATGCATCGATATGTGTGTGGAGTGCGTGAATGAACGTGTGTAGGCATGCATGAATGCATGGGCGCTATTTTGAGAGTAGACCTTGATAGTTTCATCACACGATGCTCTCCGACGAAGTAAACGGAGTTGACTGTTAATAAAGAGGTTTGAAAAACTGCGCATTTTGGAATATTTCCTTAATTGAGAAAAAAAAGTATTTTTCAACCATAACACACCCATTCGGATTTAACCCGAAAAGAATGAGCAGATGATAGCTAAGAATAAATAATAGAAACAGTAAGACTAGTGGAAACGATGACGAATGAAATGGTCAGTCATGATAATTCCTGCCAGCTATAATTAATGGGACCGATATTGGACGTTAAAATCCTCCAGGGACAATTTCATACAATTGGCGCACTCAATTGTGAATTGGAAACTTTTGCCAAGGTGCGCTTTCAATTTCCTCCCAGATCCATTGCAATTTTATTCTTTTTTTATTCTAATTTTCTTCACAGTTGCTTCCTTGGGGCATTGTCGCTATGTTCTCATTGAATTGGTGATGTTGTTCCTATCTGAAAAGCGTCGAGCTGCTTGTGCATAGTCACCCCTACCCTCAGGAATCCAAGTTCCATTTCCACCTTTACCTTCTTTCTTGCCTGCGTCTATTAGGGGATGTTTCTCATGTACACCCTGTTCACCAAGTGACAAAGACACACATTGAGCAGAGGTGTTCTTTAACAATCTTAAAAGAGCCCCCTTTGAAAAGTTTTTTATTTGTTACTACAGAAAAGGTGCAATCTAATTGAATCTCTTCTCCCTGTACAGTACTTGAAGGCAGCGAGCGACACCAAGCAATTTGGCGAGATCGTATTTGGCTCCGTTGCCCTCGCTTATAAAGGACCTTCGGCCAAGCTTCATCTGCTGAGGAACCCGTCGCGTATTTTGATATCCCGCACGCGCAGAGCTCCCAGGTCGTACTACACGTCGCGTGTCAGTTGGTACGTGCCCCATTGCTTGGTTCAACTCAACCTGTCATTTTGTGATACCCTCCAAGGGGCACGCTCTCCCAGTCTCGGTCATGAGTTTTAAGCTGTCTGAACTCTTCCCACCCTATTCTACTGTCCTATTTTCCTTTTCTCTCCTTTTACGCACCCTTAAGATGTCGCTAAAATCTGGAGGCTTATGTCCCCACCCCCTCCCCTCCCCCCAATGCCCGGAGAGGATCTGTAGGTGTCTTCCACACATATTCACTTTTATCTATACTTAAAAACTTTCTCCGTTGGTTTTCGCCTTAAATTTGAGGTGAAATAAAAGTGCCTTTGAACTGTGCTGTGTATTGGGAGAGATGTATCAATCACGATATTTTGTTGTCTTTGTAGCGACACTGGCCTCGAGGACTCCTTGAGCAGCTTCTCGACCTCTCTGAACGAAGTGCATCTCACCAAAATGGAGTCCCTAGAGAGCTCGAGCAGCAGTAGCAGCAAGCCGCTGCTGAAGCCGTCGCTTCCATGGGAAATGCATCCCCCAGGAATGAAAGTCTGTGCCAGTGAAGAGGACTCCGGATTCAGTGGGCCCCCGTCCCCTTTCTCGTCGACGTGTGGTTCCTACTTGAATCCCGCTTCCCTTTCTGGCACTCCTATGGGAACTCCTTCTTCTCGAAGCGGTAAACTCTCTTCCCAATCGATCCCTCGCGCTTCGAGTAGGGAGCTCAAGCTCAAGCTTTAGCTTTGTACCCCTTCACATTTTCATTTCGCCTAACTTCACTGTTTTTTTAACGAGCTACTTTTCCACATAGCTTTTGGAGAGGATGCCCTCATTAGTTTCTTAATAGGTACCTATTAAATTTCCTGAGCGAAGGCGGCCCCGTGATCACATACATGCCAATATTCTATCCCCTCGAAGCTCTCGTACAAGAGAGGTCATACTATCGCTACCATCCTTGTAGGAGGATCAGCCGCTATATATATTTGACACCACTTCATCCCTTTTCGGAAAATATCTCCTTATTAACTTTCTGCTGAACCCTCTCTCGTTCGTTTCGCTTTAAATTTTAACGCGAATAAAATCGAATTTATAAATTTCTCGACCTTTTTTCGCCCCGTGGAAATTTTACAAATTCTGGTTGAAACCACCAGGCCTCAAAATTCTGGTTGAAACCACCAGCACTCAAAATTCTGGTTGAAACCACCAGCCCTCAAAATTCTGGTTGAAATTACCACCCCCTCAAAATTCTGGTTGAAATTACCACCCCTCAAAATTCTGGTTGAAAACACCACCCCATAAAAAATTCTGGTTGAAAACACCACCCTATTATGAAATTTTGGTTCAATTCCATTAAAAAAAACGAGTAGATTTGACATACGTACTTTTTTATACCTGGAATTGTGTCATTATTGGATCAATTTTGTCAGGGTCTGGAAGCAGTTTGAAGTGTTCCGGAAGTTTCAGCAGCCTCCAGCGACGGTTTCTTCGCAACGTCGCCACGTCACTAGAGTCGTTTGGGTTCGCTAGTCTCGATGGTGATCGTCGAGACCCCCTATCCTCTTACCAGACCAAACTTGGTATCGCTGTCATCATTGAGACGAACCAAGACAACCCCGAAATTGAAAGGTAAATAAAACTGTGGATTCCCACCGTCTTTGTATCCCTCGATGAAATTCGATCTGTTACGCATCATCACTTATTTTGGGGCTCATTTCCTATTCTGTTCATCGTCACTCATTTACCCATGAGTATTTATTACTCCATGTTCAATTGATAGTTTAGCAATGGTGGGGTTTTGTGTAAAACTTGATAGCTCTTTCCTTCGGGCACCGAAAATTTGTTTCCGATTTTTTGGGATGGCAGGAAGAATCTTCCGGCTCTTAGTAGTAGTTTCCTTCCTACGAAGCTGCATACCTAAAACTTTTCATACGAGCGCAATAAGTGTGGTTGGTCGTTGGTAATGGGCGGGGATTTCGCAGAGCCCGCTCAGTGTATAGTAGCCTCGATGCATGTCACCTCACCTCACCTCACGTCACGTCACGTCACGTCACCTCACCTCACGTCACCTCATCTCACGTCACCTCCACCTCACGTCACCTCACCTCATCTCACCTCACCTCACCTCACCTCACGTCACCTCACCTCACCTCACCTCACCTCACCTCACCTCACCTCACCTCACGGGAAACCGCTTGAAGATAATTTTTTGAATGAAAATTTATCTCTCACCAATGTCCCTTTTTTTTCTCCAAGTTATTTTATTTGTTGCTGTCCGACCTCACTTTGTGGGATAGACTGTGTGAAGATGACTTTAAAATGGCTATTTTTTCCCTTGTAGGCAGGCGGAAGAATGGTGGTTTTGTCAACAGGATATCCTCGACAACTTAATCAACAAGCTTCAAATGGCATTGGAAAATGCTTACTTGCACAGTGGCAAATTCGTATCCTGCGTTTATTCGGCAGTCGCTCAGCTCCGGCAGGTTATTCACCCTCGCTTGCTTCTTTGCTTTATTATAACCGGCATGCAGGTTCCATTTAAAGGATAAATATATTTTCGAAATGGCCTTTTTCCAAGTACAGTAAACCCTCGATATAACGGACTATATTGGGTGGGGGTTCGTTCGTTAAAGCCGATGGAAATAATGATGGTTCGTTCGTTAATCTGTATACGTAAATATGTATATAAAGACTGTATTGCATGGATATGTAATACGTATGTAATTACTAATATTACTAATAAAGTTAAGTGGACTACATCGGATTTAACGAACTTCGGTTCGTTGAACTTGATGGAAGTTCGGCCAGGAAATTTGGTTTGTTATATCCGAAATTCGTTATATCGAAGGTTTACTGTATATTGAGGTGGAGAATGCTTTTGTTTAGTCTGTATATACAGTGTATACCTTGGTGATATGAACTTTCATCCTGCACCTTTTAACCAGGAACTAATGGATCTAGTTTTTGCTCCTCGATTGACGGAGCCACTTTGGTTGTCTCTTTTGGGTGCCGAATCGGAATCGACGAAAGAAATGCTTCATTCCAAACTCATCGATTCCCTCTCTTATCTCCTGAATCAATACGACACGAAACAAACTAATTTGTAAGTCTGTATTTATTAACTTGATGGTAAAGTTAGGGAAAATGAGTGTTTTTTTGGGGGGGTAACCCACTCAGTCACGTGCGTGAAAATGAGCTCCGTTAAAAATCTGTAGGTTTTTTAATTAGGGCTCAATTATCATTTTTTTAAAATTATTTAATGAATTTATTTCATAGATTAGTTCCCCGTAAGGGGCGCCACGATTAGCCATCATGGCCGCCATGCTGACGGGATCCAGCGCTCCGTTTGGCCCCAGCTTAGCCTCTCTTCCTTCCTTCAGATAGCCTGTATTTCTTCCCTACCTCGTCGCTTTTCATACAACCTCTCCCACAACTTTCTCTGGTCAGCCTCTAATTTCACAGGGTAGGTGCTGACCTTCTTCTCAAGCCAACCGTCCCGAATCGGGGCTGAAGGGGAAGGGGACAATGTTCCCTAACCCCTTAGCTCCGGTTAGGGATGGGTTTTTTTAACAACCTGCTTCATCCCCACACATACTTTTCTCACATCCCATTTCCTCTACTCTTCACGATCTATCTTTTTTACGCCGTGTCCAAGGTGGAGACGCCATGCCGATGGACTGCCAGGCCACCAGGCGGGAGGGGTGGTCCCAAATGGCGGCGCCTGGCTCTGCCGGGCCTGTAAGCACCTCTTGCAGTGCGGGCTACTGCGAGAGGTGAAGCGCGATTGTGTCCCGTGATACAAATAGGGTCACCATGCCCAATGATGAATATAAAAAAAAAACCCAACCCCTAACTTCCACTGTAACAACAACGGAGCCGCCCTCGGGCAGATACACCGAAAAACTGGAGGTCCCCTCCCCTGTGCTTGCGCAGGGGCCCCTCCATATCTCTCTAACCGGAGAGGAGGCTCACTCCTCTCCTTCGCCTACGGGTCTATGGGACTCCCCCTCACGCCCTTCTCTGGAGGGGCTTTCGGGCACCTCCCTCTTTACAGCGGCAGTCCCCTCTGTTCTTTCCAAGGGGACTGCCAAGAAAGCCAGCAGGCAGCCCTTAGCCAGCCGCTCCACATCGAAGCGGCTCGGTAGGGCAAACCCCCTAAGGGGGGAGAGGGAAGCCAGGCCCCTTCGGTCGCTCTCCTCAAAAGACCTGCTGGCAAGAATTTCAAACCTTGCCGGGGTCAAGGCCTGTGCCTCCCCAAACAAGACTGCTGACGCTGCCAAGAGGACCTGCGATGTCCTGGGAGAGGATGGCCAACTGGAGGCCTCTCCTGTGATAAACATGGTCTTTGAGTAAACCCAGTCTCATACGGTAGGGCCTTCCATGGGGAGGAATGCGGGCTCGGTGCCAAGCACCGAACCCGAATCCGCCCCTATGCAATGTCCTCCGCAAACGGCTGGGGCCTCCGAGCCAGTACAAGGAGGGGAGGGATCTCCTCTGACCGGTGCCCCTGCGACCACCAGGACCTTCTCGATTTCGGAGAAGGACCTGGCCGAGGCCGGTCCATCTGGCCTAGGGGCTTCTATCAGGGGAGGTGAGAAGCGGGTTCATTCCCCGCCCTCCTCTCCAAAAAAGACAAAGACTAAGAAGACTCGGGCTCCTCTCAATCCGCGGGGGCTATGGGGACGTATGGGTCTGCTGCCACTTTGGCAAGCGACCAATCCAAAATCGGCACATCCGTCCCCTCTGCCCCCCAGTTGCGGAGCCCCTGACTAAGACTAAAATTGCACAGGGCGGAGCCTCGATGACATCGGGGCCCCTGATTCCGAGGTTACCTGGCGTTTTCGGGCCCGCTGGCTTCAAACGCTTCCTCGTTATTCGCTCCACTGATGGCAGCATGTTGGCTAAGGGCAACATTATCCATCAGAGGAGAGGATTAGCTAGTGCAATTGGTAGAGAGCCGAAGGTGATCCGTTTCTCGGACGGGGGAGCCTTCTGGCGAATGCGGCGAATCCCGCCGAGGCGGCCAAGATAAGTGCTCTTCGGACACTTCATGGCACCCCGGTGAGTGTGACGCCGCACTCTACCATGAACTTTGTGAAAGGAGTAGTTTATGCGAGGGAACTCGTTGACTACTCCATTGAGGACATCACCCTAGAGCTGGCCGACTATGGGGCGGTCAAGCTCGAACGTGTGATGAGAAAACAGGGAGGGGCCTCGAGACCCACCCCTACACTCTTCGTCACGTTCGACTGTGACAAGCTCCCTGAGTCGGTGCGTGCCGGTTGGTACCGCTACCGCGTGAAGGCATTCGTGCCACTGTCGCGGCGGTGCTATTACTGTCACCCCTTCGGCCTTACGAATCGTTCTTGTAGACGTGCAAAGTCGGGGTCACCCGAAGTTTGTGTAAATTGCTCCAAGGCCGCACACGCTAAGTCCAAATCGTGTGTGGCCAAGTGTGTCAATTGCAGAGAGCCGCACCCCGCTACTTCGAAGCAATGTGGTGCATATCTCTTTGAGAAAGAAATCCTAGCCGTTCAGGCCCAGGATCGACTCTCATTCCGCGAGGCTAAGGACTTGGTCCTGGCGCGCCCGGCTCTGCCTGGGACGTCATATGCCTCAATAGTTAGAAAGGCATCCTCTGCTCCTGGCCCATCCAGGCCAACGAGCACGGGGTTTTCCGCGCCCATTCGGAGCCCTTCTGCGGACTCTACTCAACCAGGGCACTCGCCGGGTAAAGCTGGCGGCAAAAAGGGTTCACACCCAGCCCCGGCTAAAACCAGGGCTCCCCCCTCTTTCCCCAGCGTGACCGTTTCCCGTAAGGCGAAACGGCCACGCGCCTCCACCGAGTCGTTAGACTCACATGAGGCAACACCCCTGAAGATGGTCGCTAGGCCATCTTCCGGGGTTCCTAAAGCTGGCCCCCGAAAGGAGGACAGCACAAAGGAGCTTCGGCTCCTTCGCCCACGCCCAGTGGTGGAGCGAGTGGCTCGGAGACGGTGGTTCCTCGAAAAGAGGGCCCCCCGCCTCCGAAGCCGCAACGCCCGCCTAAGGTTTCGAGGTAGAGGGAGGAAAAGACTCGCATGGCGAGCCCAACCTCCCCCAATAAGTCCTCGAAGGCGACAGCGCATTGTTCGCCCAACAACGCCCTGAGTTATGCCTCCGGGAAGCGTACGGCCATTCCCAAAGAGGGCCCCCGCGTCTCCGAGCTAGGCGTGGAGGGCAATTCCTTCAATGGAATTGCCGTGGTGGACTCTGAGTCAACTTGGAGGAGCTGCGAAGGCTCGTCTCCTCCCGTTCCCCGTTAGCTAGAATTTTGCAGGAGACCATCCTGGGCGCATGCCCCCTGCCCACCCTCCCGGGGTATAAGGGTTTTACGACCCCACCACCACGGCATGGGGACCGGGAGGGAGAATCTGCGATTTAGTCCCGTCGTGAGGTCTCCCTTCTTCCTTTCACTTTAGATAGCTCCTGTTAGGCAGTAGCTGTGCAGCTGCACCTTGATAGGAGGTATACTGTTATTTCCGCATACATTCCACCGTCAGCCGACTTGTAAGCGGGGGACTTGCGCCGCGTCGTGGCACGGTTGCCCAGGCCCTATCTCTTGCTCGGAGATCGAAACGGTAGACACCCCTTCTGGGGAGACAACTCTATCAATCCCCGGGGTCAAGTCCTTCCAGACCTGATCGACGAGCTTGACATAGGTGTCCTAAATGTGGATGAGTTTACGCATCACTGCCCGAGAACCGCCTCATTTCCCCTCCTCTCTCTATCTTTGTGCTCTCTGGATGCACAGCCTGATTTTAATTGGGAAGTGGTCGATGACCTCCATGGTAGTGATCACTTTCCCATTTAAATATCATTTTCTGGGCCGCAGCCGCCCGAGAGCCGGCCCCGGTGGTGCTTGGCGCGTGCATGGTGGTCTGCATTACAGGAAATGACTGAATTCTCTATCTCAGTCGAGAAGTTTAGGTCGTTTAGGTTGTTGTAGATGAGGCCGTTGAGTTCTCAGGCAACCTCATCGCCGCGGGCCTGACTACTATTCCTAGAACGTCTGGCCGTTTTGCACGCCGACCACTCTCATGGTGGACGGCCCTCAAACAAGCGTTATGCCTACATGCCCTATAAGCGCCGCCCAAACGATTTCACTGTGGGTGAATTTCGTCGGGCTAGGGCTAGGTTCCGGTATATTTCGAAGCACGCCCGCCGCTCTTCTTGGCGGGAATACGTGTCTTCACTTAACGGGAAGACCCCTTTAGCAGAGGTGTGGAGGCGAGTCAAAAGGATTCGGGGCAAGTTCTCGCAAGACTCCCCTCCCTTTCTCAGGAGAATAGGACCGCAATCTCGGACCCCGCGTCCGTGGCGGAATCCTTCGCGACTGCTTTCTCCGCATTCTCTAGCCGGGATGCTGCGCCGCCAGCATTCAATGCACGTCGTGATGTCGCGGAAGGCCGCCGACTGGACTTTACCTCCAGAGGCGGAGAACCCTTCAACGACAGGTTTACTGTGAGTGAGTTGCATTCCGCTCTTGCTTCGTGCGAAGACACCGCCGATGGTCCGGACGATGTCCCGTACGCCATGCTTCGACACCTTGGTGAGCGAGGCATGGCCTTTCTGTTAGATTTGTTCAACAGGACCTGGGTGGATGGTCTCCTCCCAGATTCCTGGCCAATCGCTAATGTGCTTGCCTTTCGCAAATCTGGGAGAGATCACTCTAATCCGACCGGTTTCCGACCAATCTCTCTAACCTCTTGCGTGTACAAGTTGATGGAAAAATTGGTAAATGTTAGATTAGCCTTTTACCTAGACAGCCGAGGCCATCTGTCTTGTGTACAGTGCGGCTTCTACAAGTTCGACTCCACGTCGGATGCTCTGCTCCGACTGGAAAATGACGTCTTCGAGGCCTTCCTTCGTAGACAACACTAGGCCACGGTTTTTTCCGATCTAGACAAGGCCTATGATACTGCATAGCCACACTGTATCATGGAGACTCTCCACACGATGGTTCGAGGGGACGCCTCCCAATGTTTATATCTGATTTTTTTTTCGAGATCGTCGATTCCCCGTATGCGTGGTGGGAGCCCTTTCCGGCCCAAAGGAGCAGGAAGAGGGTGTCCCCGCAGGAAAGTGTCCTCGGTGTCACACTCTTTGCCCTGAGCATCAACGGCATCACCTCGGTGCTGCCGGAAGATGTTCTCGCTACGCTCTACGTGGACGACCTTTCGATCTCTTTTGGCGCGGCCCAGATGCCAACTCTGGAGCGTCGACTCCAACAGGCATTGAATCGCGTCTCTCGCTATCCTGAAGCGCACAGGCTTTGGTTTTCCTTGGCCAAGACTAAGGTGGTGCACTTCTGCCCACCACTTGAGCTCTACCCCGACCCAGACTTGTTTCTTAATGGGGTGCGCCTGGATGTGGATGAATCGCACCGTTTACTTGGTCTTGAATTTGACCGACGCCTCACCTGGGAGGCTCATATTCGCAGTCTAAGGGTCTCTTGTACCCGGGCAATGGATATTCTCCTTTTCGTGACGTTCAGCGCTTGGGCCCTGGTAAGACTAGTCCCTTACTTTTTTATAGATCCTTTGTTCGTTCGAAGCTCGACTACGGATGCGAGTTTTATGCATCCGCAGCCGAGCGTGTATTGCGGAAGGTGGACTCGATCTACCACACTGGCCTTCGCCTGGCGACCGGTCCCTTCCGCACTTTCCCTATTAGGATCCTACTAGTCGTTGCTGGGGAGATGCCACTCGCTCTACGCCGTGTACAGTGCATTAGCCTGTACGCGCGAGCCCGGCGCCTCCTTCGGGCCCGGGGCGCCCCTGGTTCTGCCCAGGACGCTACCCTGGAGGGTACCACATTTGGCTAATTGTCGCCGCGCCTCTGCTCCCAAAGCTTGTATTGCGCTGGAACCGTGCCAGTTTATATGGATGTCTCAAGTCCCAAGAGGTGGTCGGCTTCCACGCCGTATCCCATTTGTTTGAAGTCAGCGGGGCTCTGCCAGACGCTGCGTCTGTCTTCAAGGCTTAACTGGTAGCAATACACCACTCGGTATGAGAGTTTACGTGACGTACCCGGTTTGGACACCGGATTGTGATCTATAGCGACTCACAAAGCGCCCTGTGCTCTCGGGGCATTGGAATCTCCGCATCCCCTGGTTCGCGATATCCGTGACGCCACGGTTTTGGCAAACCTGGCGGATATCGATATTATCTTCTGCTGGGCTCCTGGACATGTAAGAATTGCAGGGAATGAGCACGCTAAAGATTCCGCTAGGATTCTGCGACCGGACCAGCCTTTTCCCTCTTCCTCACACTGACCTCATGGCAGGAATACGGGCAGCTCCTCGGTCTGCCCGGCAAAGAAGATGGGATACGGTCGAAGGGAACTTAAAGTTGTATGCTATTGCTCCGCGACAGCTCCCATGGACCTACCCCCGAATGCCCCGAAAGCTTCAGGTTGTTTTCTGGCGTCTCCGAATTGGGCACACTCGCGGGACGCACCGCCATTTGATGGAGCGCTCGCCAGCGCCCTACTGTGAACACTGCGTTGTCGCCCAGACTGTTCGGCACATTCTTGTTGAATGTCCCAGTCTGGGCGATCTCCTAGCACGTTACTTGTCCCGGTACCGTGATGGGCGGGGTCGCTACCGCCTGTTTCATGTACTTGGGACGAGTTCGTCCACATTGACTGGTGGACTCCTAGACTTTTGGGGGGAGGCCGGCCTTCTCCCCTTTATTTAACTTGGTTTTGTTTTTTGTTATTGTTTTCTTTGTTGGTCGCACGCTCCTGCGCCAGGGGTAGGCGGACCTCCCACGACGCCGGATCTTGCTTCTTGATTGTTGCCATTTTCACTTTTTACTGGTGTTGTTTTTTCATATTCTTATTTTAAAGTAGCCTACGGCTAGGTTGTAGTGATTGCGGCGACTTCTGCCCAAGTGAGTAGTCGCTAGATAGGCTCCTAAAATTAAAGAAAAATAAGAGTGGAACAGAGATTATTTCATTAACAGACAATTATGGTTGCTGTCCAAACACTCAGGCAAAAATTTTACTACATTAAAAGTTTAGGCCTATATCGTGCACGCAGACTTGTGGACTATCTGACTTTTTGAAGGAGGTTGGTCTCCTCTATTTGACTCCTTAGTGTTGGTCGCACGAACCTATACAGGGGAAGGTGGGGTGACTCATCCCAACGTCGAAGCGTGTTTCCATGCTTTTGCTTTGTGTTTTTTTTTTGCTTATTTTTATTTTACTGTAGCTTTGTATTAGTCTTGAGATTGAGTACGCCGACTTACGCCCCTGTATTCATTCTTCAGACCCTCGCCGTTTATAAGTATCTCTCTCTCTCTCTTTACTTTGATTCCCATTTCACTCCATTCATGCCCAGGCAATCCTCTATAATTCCAAGCTACTGAAATTTAAATAAAAAAGACTCGGTTCAGTAGAAAAAATTTATTCCAGAGACCTAGTTTCGGAAGTGACTAGCTTCGTCTCCACTGCAAAACAAAGGCCAATAGGTTGACTTTCTATAGGTGGTCGGTTGTTCTTTAGCCACCCTGTAGGGCAAGAATAGAGTTGTAGGGTAGTCAGTCATTCCCAAGTGAGTATGACACGACAACCCCACCTGGATGCATTGCTGGAGTGGGACCACCCCACTTTGACTGTTGGGTTAAGTTGCAATAGAACTCCCACTTCATAGCTGATGCATGGACCGCCAGCGCAGGGGGAGTGTCTTAAAACTCGCACAGCATCATGCAACAGTCTCCCTCCGCTCTAACCTGCTTCCCTCAGGACAGCCTCACAGAAGGTATAACTTGATCTAATTGTGGTAACGACGGGGCCTACAGCGCAGGCTATAGGGTCAAAGGCTTTCTCCCTCGGTTAGAGGAAGCAGAGGCTATCTGCGCCTGGGGAGCAACCAAAAACACCACTTTTCACATCTTGATTTACTTTCTTAACAAACCTCTCCCGACGAAGTTTCTGGCCTAGATCACTTAGATGCTTCGCTATAATTTCTGGCCTAGAACCATTAGATGCTTTGCTATAATTTCTGGCCTAGATCCCTTAGATATTTTGCTATAACTTCTTGCCTAGATCCCTTAGATGCTTTGCTATAACTTCTGGCCTAGATCCATTAGATGCTTTGCTATAATTTCTGGCCTAGATCCCTTAGATGCTTTGCTATAACTTCTGGCCGAGATCCCTTAGATGCTTTTGCTATAATTTCTGGCCTAGATTCCTTAGATGCTTTGTTATAATTTCTGGCCTAGATCCCTTAGATGCTTTGCTATAACTTCTGGCCTAGATCACTTAGATGCTTTGCTATTATTTCTGGCCTAGATCCCTTAGATGCTTTGCTATAACTTCTGGCCGAGATCCCTTAGATGCTTTTGCTATAATTTCTGGCCTATATCCCTTAGATGCTTTGCTGTAATTTCTGGCCTAGATCCCTTAGATGCTTTGCTATAATTTCTGGCCTAGATCCCTTAGATGCTTTGCTTTCATTTCTGGCCTAGATCCCTTAGATGCTTTGCTATCATTTCTGGCCTAGATCCCTTAGATGCTTTGCTATAATCTATGTCCTAGATCCCTTAGATGCTTTGCTATAACTTCTGGCCTAGATCCATTAGATGCTTTGCTATAATTTCTGGCCTAGATCCATTAGATGCTTTGCTATAACTTCTGGCCTAGATCCCTTAGATGCTTTGCTATAATTTCTGGCCTAGATCCCTTAGATGCTTTGCTGTAATTTCTGGCCGAGATCCCTTAGATGTTTTTGCTATCATTTCTGGCCTAGATCCCTTAGATGCTTTGCTATCATTTCTGGCCTAGATCCCTTAGATGCTTTGCTATCATTTCTGGCCTAGATCCCTTAGATGCTTTGCTATCATTTCTGGCCTAGATCCCTTAGATGCTTTGCTATAATTTCTGGCCTATATCCTTTAGATGCTTTGCTGTAATTTCTGGCCTAGATCCCTTTGATGCTTTGCTATAATTTCTGGCCTAGATCCCTTTGATGCTTTGCTATAATTTCTGGCCTAGATCCATTAGATGCTTTGCTATAACTTCTGGCCGTGATCCCTTAGATGCTTTGCTATAATTTCTGGCCTATATCCTTTAGATGCTTTGCTTTCATTTCTGGCCTAGATCCCTTAGATGCTTTGCTATCATTTCTGGCCTAGATCCCTTAGATGCTTTGCTATAATTTATGGCCTAGATCCCTTAGATGCTTTGCTATAACTTCTGGCCTAGATCCATTAGATACTTTGCTATAATTTCTGGCCTAGATCCATTAGATGCTTTGCTATAACTTCTGGCCTAGATCCCTTAGATGCTTTGCTATAATTTCTGGCCTAGATCCCTTAGATGCTTTGCTGTAATTTCTGGCCGAGATCCCTTAGATGTTTTTGCTATCATTTCTGGCCTAGATCCCTTAGATGCTTTGCTATCATTTCTGGCCTAGATCCCTTAGATGCTTTGCTATCATTTCTGGCCTAGATCCCTTAGATGCTTTGCTATCATTTCTGGCCTAGATCCCTTAGATGCTTTGCTATAATTTCTGGCCTATATCCTTTAGATGCTTTGTTATAATTTCTGGCCTATATCCTTTAGATGCTTTGCTGTAATTTCTGGCCTAGATCCCTTTGATGCTTTGCTATAATTTCTGGCCTACATCCATTAGATGCTTTGCTATAACTTCTGGCCGTGATCCCTTAGATGCTTTGCTATAATTTCTGGCCTATATCCTTTAGATGCTTTGCTGTAATTTCTGGCCTAGATCCCTTAGATGCTTTGAAATAATTTCTAGCCTAGATCCCTTAGATGCTTTGCTATAATTTGTGTTTAATTAATGACACCAACACAGAAGGCAATGGAATGTCTCTTTTTTTTTAAACAACTCTCTCTGAAATCAATGCAACTTGGGGGTTTTGACAATTTGACATTTTTTATTTTAGTCCTTTTTTTAAAATTGTTTTTTTTTAAAATTTCCTAAAAGCCATTTACAAGATAAACTATATTATAAAATAAAAAAAGACTTAGCCCGCATGGCCTTTTTAAGGCCACACAGTCTCAGGGTAAAGTAAAAGTTAAACAACTTCAAGTTAAAAAGAATTAAGCAGAATTTCTGAAAGAAGAGGAGTGAAACGGATCGAGGAGAATGTTTAGCTCTTGTACATCGATGCATGTGCTTTTTCCATAGGCTGAATGTACTAGTCTGGTAGAGCTTCGTGAGCGGTACCCGTCCCACTACCGTGATAGTCGGGTTACTGCCGCCTGTTCCGCCTCCTTAAGAGGGACCCTGTACACCAGACTGGCCGGAGTTAATTTTTTGGAGTATTTTTTTAATTGAGTTTTTGGCTGCATTCTCGGACAACTGTCTGCCCCCTCCTCCACCCGAGCGTGTTTTGTAAATATTCATTTTCGTCATAGTTTTTTTTAGTTATTAGTTTAGGTTTAGATAACTTGGCAAAGGTTAGGCTTTCTTTCTTTGGCTGTCATAATTTTTACCTCTATACAATTATGGTATTTATTATAACTGCATTCTTCATGTCTTCAGTCATTCCTTCTGGGTGTCAGGCCAACGAAAACTCTTTGCGTCCGCTCTCTGAGTCTGCCACCTATAAGGAAATCCACCCTGTCGTACAGCCTCTCTGGCTACCCATCACTTGGGAGCTTCGGCCTTTGGGGATAGACCGGTCCACGAAGAGGTCTCGTCTCTCCTTCGCCTTCAGAGCCGCCCCCGGGCAGCTCCACCTCTGTGACGGAGGTGCCCGCCCGCTGTTTATTTTTCAAGAATCTTTTAGTGGAGAAGGTGGTTCTCTAGCTCCATTACGATGGGTTCGGGGACTTCCTTTCTTATCTCCTTTTGTAGATTTCTCTTCCCTCTTTCCATTCTCATGGGCCAGCCAAGAACACGGCAAGACAGGGTACTCGCCTCCTCGGTTCCCGCCTATCCCGTTGTGGTCAGGCGAACAGCGATCACCTCCTTAGAGGACTAAGAGGCGGCACCGTCCCCTGGGCCTTATGGCCACACCTCGTCGACTCGAGGTTTGTCCCTGATAGGAACTTGCATGCCTGTGTCCCCCTTCTCTCAATGGAGGGTGCAGCCGGCCCCAGTCACGCTTTTGATGTGCCTTAGACACTATGCTACCCCGTCGGGATACCCGACACCTGAAAGGGCGGATGGCCACTTAGAGGCCCATTGTGCGATGGAGATGATTCCGGAGGTTCCTCCGGCCCAGATGGTAGGATTTTACAAGTGGGTGACCCTGCATGGTGGTACCCTCTGTAGCCTGTTAGACTCGTTATCTGCAGGGGTTGCACCCCATTCTGCCCTCAGTGCATATTAGGGAAGTCCTGTCACTAGGTTGACATGAACACTGTAGGACTTGGGGAAGTTGTTGGTGTGCTACTTTTTTTCTTTTACACTACTACTATCCCCTTAACATTTTGTTTACCTGCCATTAATAACAGGAGGAGCTGTTCTTACCCGGACAGAGTGCAAATTATGGACGCTCCGCCACTGATTTGAATTGAATTCTTTGACAGGGCCTGGGTAAGTTGTTGATGCGCTGCCTTCTCGTTCCATGACGCCATTGCTTTTTCTCTACACGACTCTCCCCTCAATTCTCTTTCTAGGCTTAATGACCTGACAATCTACCTCATGCCGTGTCAGAAGAGAGGCTTTGGAAAGTATATAAACAATGCTCTTTAGATTAATGGGAAGTTCCTTTTCCCCCAATTAATAATTCTGTGCGTGTAATGAATGGGCTGACCACCTCCTCCCTGTGGCCCTTCTCAGGTCCATAAGGCTGGACTGCTTTTGGCGAGCGGGCTTACTGCCTTGTTGGCTGCCACGCCAACCATAAGTCTTTACGTACTATCTCTGGGTCTACCACAATCGATCTCAAAAACCTGTCCGTCCTGTCGAGGATTAATTAGTACGTCCCAAGAAGGATAACCGTCCTGTCGCCCTGTCTCTCTTGCTGCCCAGTTGGGAGTGGAGACCTTTAGGCAACGACCGGCCACTGGGTAACTTATGGTCGGTGTGAGTCTCTGTCCTAGGGCCGAACACAATTCTTTAACGTACCCAGGGTGGCCACGTGAAAAGTCTTAAAACCGAAGACAAGATAAGCTGCAGTGGCCCTAACGCTCTATATAGCCCATAAACTACCTTGTTTTCTTTATTAGTCACAAGTGTCAGAAAATACTGTTGGCAGCTGTTCTATTTATTCGAGTTTCGCCATCACATCCGACCGACCGACTACCACCCTATTTCTCAATCCTCGCCCTACCTTGATGTTAGTGCGATTGAGGACCTAAATGAAAGCACCCTTCACAATGATGGAGGGGTTGCCCTCCTACTTCGAGAATGCGTTAAAAGGGTTTGCCTGTTGCCATCTTCGGAGCCGCCTCCGGGCAGCTCCACCTCTGAGAAGGAGGTATTCCACCTGTGCTCTCTGAGGAGCCTTTCCAAGACTCTTCTAGCGGAGAGGCGCTTTTCCTTTTTTTTAGATGGACTCGGGGATTTACTCCTAACACCTTTCGCAGAGTTGCCTCTAGGCGACTCCCTTTGCTTTCTTAAGGGCCCACGATGAACACAGAGGACGCTCCGCCTCTGTCTCTCCCGTTGGTGTCTGATGCCCCACCCCAATCCCATCCCAATAGGGGTGTAAGAGTCGTCCTCCTACCCTGCGTTTTCGCTTCACGCAGCACCTGCCTCACCACCACCCTCACCTTCCTCACATAACCTTTCTCTTTCTTTTCATGGACTATTAATTTTACGCCGAACCTAAGGTGGAGCTACCATGCTGATGGCCTACCTGGACACTGGGCGGGAGGAGTCTCCTTAAATGCTCGCAGCTGGCTTTGCCGGCCCCGTATTCATCCTTCGCAGAGCGGGCTACTGTGTGGGTGATTAGCGTTTACGTATTGTGAATTTAATAGGGTCACGATGCCTAATGATAAAATTAAAAAGTTACCTTGTATACTTCCCCTATAACATCGTAGGAGCCGCTCCTGGTCTCCCCGGGAGCGGCTCAATAGGGCTCATCCCCTTAAGAGGGCAAGGAATGGGCAGGGTCGGTTAGTCTGTGCCCCCTAACATCCTACACTCTTGTATTCTGAGTTTAAAGGGAGCCGACATACCTGCCTCCCTCTTTTCCTGATGGATGCCGGTTCTCCGACCCAAGACGAGAAAAAAAAGGTATCTCGAATGGGATCTGCGATCATTTGGGGGAGGGGGGATCGCCACATGGAGCCCCCCACCGAGATGGACAGGGTCCCTGAGGTGGCCAGCCCCAGACGCTAGAATCTTCCAAAGGGGCGAACCCGGACTCAGTGCCAAGCTCAGAATACGCGCCATCCTCTGTGCAAGCTTCTGCTTAGACGTCTGGGACCCCTGTGATGCCAAAGACCTTCTACATTTCAGAGAAGGATCTTGCTCAGCCCGCTCCATCTGGCCTAAGGGCTACTTCTGGCGGAAGAGAGAAGTGGGTTCATTCCACACCTTCCTCTCCTAAAAAGAAAAGAAACGGGAAGTAGCTGAAAAACACTCAGGAATCCTCTTCCTCCACGGGGACGGCCGGGTCCGCTTCCGTTTCGGTATGCGACCAAGCTAAGATCGGCACGTCCGTCTCCGGTGCTTCCCCTGATGGTGAGTCCAAGATAAAGACCAAAATTGCAAGTACGCAGATCGGAGCCTGGATTACGTCTAGATCCGGCATTCAGAGATTACCTCGAATTTTCGAGCCCGCTGGCTGCAAACGCTTTCTCGTTATTCGCTCTACTAATGGTAGCATGTTGGCCAAAGGCAACATGATCCATCAGAGACCACTAGCTAGCTAGTAGAGAGCCGAAGGTGACCCGTTTCTCTGCGTGAGTCTTCTAGCGAAAGCGTCGAATCCCTCCGAGGCGGCCATGATTAGCCCCTCGGACACTTGATGGCACGCCGGTGAATGTGACGCCGCACTCTACCATGAACTTCGTAAAAGGAGTGGTTTATGCAAGGGAGCTCGTGGACTACTTAATAGATGACATTACCTTCGAGCTGGCCTACCATGGAGCTGTCAAGGTCCAACATGTGATGAGCAAAGAGGGAGGGGCCTCGATACCCACCCCTACACTCTTCGTCATGTTCGACTCTGACAAACTCCCTGAGTCGGTGCGTGCCTTAACCGGCACGCACCGTCTCGTGCCACTGCCGCGGAAGTGCTAACCTGTTCAATACAAATATGAGAAGGCAGCACTGAATGTAATGACCACCTTTTTGAACTCTGTGTTATTGCAAATCCTTATTGAAAGATAAATGATTAGCACGGGAAGGTACTACGTAGGAGATTGAAGGCAGCATTAACTGGAAAACGACGAATGGAGTTGCGCCGCGGAGTCTTGTCTTACCACGACAGCCAGGATTGTTCTAAGGGCAAACATGTAGACGAGCGGCCCGGCCGGAAAAAAATATTTTGTGTAAATATTATCGTTCACTCGTGTCCGAATATTCATGCGCGTTTGAGTTTTTTTCGAATGATAGCTGCCGCCATTTTTTTTGGGAAAAAAATGCCCGAAAGTAAACAAACCGAAAACGCTGTTTACGTAGGCCATTTTCTTTTTACAAAATTGCCCGAAAAAAACAAACGAAACACGCTGTTTCCGTACTTAATTGCAGTAGTTATACTTCTGAAATAGCAAAACAAAATTTGTTTTCGTCATGTACCGAGAGGTTTGAGGGTGAGACTACTACCTTCCTCTGGTAAGGGAGTAGCAATGTCACCCACTACCTTATGGTTATCTGAACGTCGTAGAAGAATAAATGCGGAGGCACCCAATCATGAAATCGATGGAGACTTGGTTTTGAATCACATTTTTAATATTAACCAGTCTAGACTAATCCAGAAGAGCATGTCAGGGAAATGTGTATGGATGCATCTAATGAGACTTAATTTGTTGGCTTCGGGCTCCTGGATTCTATTCAATCCAGCCCATCTTAACTGAGGAACGACACCACGACTAGTGATCTTTCCTAGGATTATAAGTATATTAAGACTTCCTGGATGGGTGGAGACTGAGTGGGATTGAGGCTTAGAATGACCAACCCCCAAACTCAAATCACACCTTGGGGTGACCCCCTCACATGGAAAGCCCTGAAAATACCCAGGAGGGGGTCAGTTTTCACAACGTATCCGTTTGTTTGAAGTCAGAGGGGTCCTAACAGGCGCTGCGTCTGTCTTCGCGGCCGAGCGGTTGCAATACACCGCTCGGTACGGGAGATAACGCGTCGTGCCCGGCCCGATTCGAAGACCGTATTGTGATCTATAGCAACTCACAACGCGCCTTGAGTGCTCCTGGGGCATTTGAATCTCCACACCCCTTGGTGCGCGATTTTCAAGACGCCACGGTTGCTGCAAGCCGGGTGGATGTCGAGATTAATCTTCTGCTGTGTTCCTGGACATGTGCGAATTGCGGGGAATGAGGGCGCCAAAGACCGCGAGGACTGGGCGACTAAACCAGCGTTTGGTTCTTCCTCACACCGATTACATGGCAGGAACCAGGTCAGCTCTCCACCTGCTTGGTAAAGAAAAGGGGAACTTAAAGTTTCGTGCCATTGCGCCACGACCGTTCCCATGGACCTACCCCAATGCTGCGACGGCTTCAGGTTGCTTTCTGTCGTCGTTTTGGAGGAGGTTGGTCCTCTCCATTTTATTGCGCGTCTGCGTCCTATTCTGTCGTCGTTTTGGAGGAGGTTGGTCCTCTCCATTTTATTGCGCGTCTGCGTCCTATTCGAAATATAGCTGACTTGAATGACGTTTTATTTTAGAGCATCTAAATTCAAACAGGGGTCACATCTAATGCCCGGCCACAAATGTCGCATTCGCTTTTAATTCGCACTAAATTATGAACATCCAAAAAGGTGAACAATTTATCTTTATCAGAAACTAGAGTTAATAATTCCGAAATGGAGAACGGACAAAGTAAACAATTCGATAACATTTCCACACTGCTTAAAAGACGTCTGTATGAGTCATTTGCACACTGCGTTTGTTTGACACACCACACTGCTAAAAAAAAAGTAGTTCCTTTAAAATATCCAGCTAAATAGACTTAAATGTATATAAGAAGGTAATAAAAATAGTAAAATGGGGAAAAATATATTGGGAAATAAAAATGACTCCGAGTGAGGATAATAAAAAGCTATTAAGTGAAAATAAAATTGAATTCAAGCATTTCTGACGTCATACCCCACCCCTATTATTATTCGCAAAACGATTAAAGGCGCTGACATGATGTAGTTAAAGCATTCACCTCTGTAAACGTCAGAACATTATAACAATTAGGATTATATACTGGGTGGCTGTGCCCCCCAGACCCCCCCAATTTAATGAAACTCAGGATATTCATAGTGTGGTCCTCCCCTTATGTTTACCCGCACACGAGCCGTCCCCTTAAATCTACTCCAAAAACGTGAAACATTTTGGAACACGGACGAAAATAGTACGTCTTATCGGCCGGGCCGCTCGTCTACATATTTACCGTTCGAAGAGTATTTCGATGGGAAATTCTACGTGTCCACCCTCTATTACTTATCTTGCCCATCTAACTTTTTTCCAAATGTTAAAGAACAGAAGAGAACCTTCTGTTACAGGGTGGTTCCTCTTTAAAGTAGAGATAAATGGAGGGAAACGCCGTCATGAAAAGTGCATTGAGAAAAGAGAGAACTATGTGCAAATAATTGATCAAAATTTGTGTTTTTTTAATGATTTTCAATTTTCCACCAATTTTTTGACTCGCTCTTATTTTTGTTTGTATTGGTATAAAATATAATTAATTATGAGGGTGTTGCTATAATGAAATACCTTCTTCAATTGCCACTAAGATGATAATTTCTTTTCCAGTTTCGTGAGCAAGCTGTTGACTGGTGTGCTGACTTACCACCTTGGGTGGGTTTCTACGGTGGGTTCACAAATATCTACGCTCCCACGCAAGTCTTCTTTTAGCCGAAGAAAACCTTCAGCCAATTTGGCTGATCTTCTTGTGAGTAAAACCTGCTTTGGCAGATTTCCTGTCTTCGTCTTAAATAACCTCATCCGTTCTTTCCCTTCGGTTACTCCTCTCAGTCGTTTCGTTGGGCGTCTTTATGGGAAAGGGTGTCATTGTCCACCCCTGTAATAAAGTCGTCTCTTAGTAAGTGTTAAAGATGTGAGAGCAATAAGCCGAATAATTATAGTACCAATTTTGTCCAGAATATGTTTATAATTATCATGTGGATGATAGTGTGCGTTGAGGTAGTTTCTGATTGGGCATGCTTGAGGCCCTCGGTCATAAATGAGTCTTAAGTTGACGAAATACTTAAACACAACACTGCATGGCTGTGACGGAGTAATGGCACAGAAGAATGATGAATGGCCTTGTACTTCCATGGGGGAGGTTGTCTTTTTTTAATGATGTGGCCAACTTGCCTAAATTATTGTAACGAATGTCTTCCTCTTTTAGTTATACTGCTGTTGTCTTTGTTGTTAATCAAATTACTTCCTTTCTTTGTTGTAGGAAAGCTACTTAACGAAAACGCAACCGTACAATGCTCTGTGGGGCCAATTATGTGAGCTGACTGGATCAATTGGTCATCCAGCTCGGGTCAGCAAAACTATTGTAGTTGGCACTGACAAAACTCTCCTCAGTCACATTCTCATTCTCGTGTCTTACCTTATCCGCTGCTCTCAGGCAAGTGTATCCCCTTTTTTACTTTAATTGGCCAATAGTTACCTTATATTTTTATGGTATTTTCCACGCCTTTTTGCTTTTGCGGAAATGGCTTTCGATTTCCCGAAGTTGGTTCGAATAAGATTTTCTTTTTGGCAGGTGGTAAAGAATGATTTTGAGCTGGGGGTTTCCACGAATGAAAGTTCAGTGTCTTCAAAGTCAAATAAAAGCAGCAGGTCTTCTTTAGGATCTATTGCGACTTTTGTGGAATCAATCCCTCATAGGAATATCATTGAATCTGAGGCCTCCGTTCGATGTCCTACGAGGCCGTTTCGGTCTTCTGCTTCAAAATCCTCATTTCTGAGCCTAAGAAGTGGAGATTTGAACGGGAAAAAGGGCACAAATATGCATTCCAAGGAATCCGAATCGACTAAAACAAAAAAGGCGCCCATGAAAAACCAGGAAACGTCTCCCGTTGGTCCTATTTCCCCCACGGAATTTAATGTTAGCCCTCTGTCTTCTCCGCTCGTTCGACAACACAGAGGTTTGGCGACGTCGAAAACTATGAGCAATCTGTCAGCCGCTTTCGATTGTTCCCACGAGACTCTTTCGACGAAACTGGTGCCAATGAGTCTTGTAAACTCATCATCCCATTCCTCCTCCTACAGTTCGATGTATCCCAGTCTCCAAAACCTGAACGATCACAAGGAAGCGTTTGGTCAGCACGGAATACAACCAGACGTGATTGCAGAGAAGCTCCAAAAGTTAAGTCGTGTTGTCGATTCCTCTGTAGGATTCATCCCCAAAGTTAAACCAGAGATCAAAGTGTCCGGAGAGGAGATTGATGTCGAGATAGAGAGAGGAGGCAAAGTGCTTTTCATACTGGGAGACTATGAAAGGCTGGAGGGTCTCAAACCTCGAAGCAAAGAGGGTTCTGCGGTCAAACACTACGACCTTCTTGACATCGCTGCTACCCCGAAGGGTTTGAATATGGGTCATCGCCAAACATCAATCCCGGGCAAGATAAAAGTTGCTCCCTTACCTCCTCTCGTCGATATTCGGAGGTTGAGCACCTCCCGTTTGCAGGGTAGGTCTCAATCGGCTCTCAACGAAAAGACTAAATTAACCGTTTATCCTTCTTTGACTCAACTGAAAAAGGCCTTTGCCAGTGACTTCTCTCCTTCCCGTGAATGCTCCAAATCTTCACTGACCGCTCTCCACCGCAGAAACATGAGTGACCCCACCAATGGGGCCTTCCTCTTAGAAATGCCACCGTACCACCCTTTGCCTGGGGTTCTTGAGGAGATGAAACATAGCATACCGAAATGTTGCGCCATCTCCGATGTTTCTCCTTCGCAACACGGTTGCGACCGAAAAGCGAAGGGGCAGGACTCTTGCCTCTTGAAGAATGGCCACAGATCAGGGACCTGCGACACGAGACCCAATAGGGACGGCACACCTCTTGAGGACTGGGATAAAATCGATCAACATTCCAAACGCCTTGATACTCCCAGGTAAGTGTTTCCAGCGAGTCTTGTCATGTGGGTTTGGCTATAGTGATTATTGGAAGAATGAACGAAATCATGGGTCACAAAATTTGTTTTCTTCATGTACCGAGAGGTTTGAGGGTGGGATTAATACCTTCCTCTGGTAAGGGAGTAGCAATGTCACCCACTACCTTATGGTTATCTGAACGTCGTAGAAGAATAAATGCGGAGGCACCCAATCATGAAATCGATGGAGACTTGGTTTTGAATCACATTTTTAATATTAACCAGTCTAGACTAATCCAGAAGAGCATGTCAGGGAAATGTGTATGGATGCATCTAATGAGACTTAATTTGTTGGCCTCGGGCTCCTGGATTCTATTCAATCCAGCCCATCTTAACTGAGGAACGACACCACGACTAGTGATCTTTCCTAGGATTATAAGTATATTAAGACTTCCTGGATGGGTGGAGACTGAGTGAGATTGGGGCTTAGAATGACCAACCCCCAAACTCAAATCACACCTTGGGGTGACCCCCTCACATGGAAAGCCCTGAAAATACCCAGGAGGGGGTCAGTTTTCACACCGTATCCGTTTGTTTGAAGTCAGAGGGGTCCTAACAGGCGCTGCGTCTGTCTTCGCGGCCGAGCGGTTGCAATACACCGCTCGGTACGGGAGATAACGCGTCGTGCCCGGCCCGATTCGAAGACCGTATTGTGATCTATAGCAACTCACAACGCGCCTTGAGTGCTCCTGGGGCATTTGAATCTCCACACCCCTTGGTGCGCGATTTTCAAGACGCCACGGTTGCTGCAAGCCGGGTGGATGTCGAGATTAATCTTCTGCTGTGTTCCTGGACATGTGCGAATTGCGGGGAATGAGGGCGCCAAAGACCGCGAGGACTGGGCGACTAAACCAACGTTTGGTTCTTCTTCACACCGATTACATGGCAGGAACCAGGTCAGCTCTTCACCTGCTTGGTAAAGAAAAGGGGAACTTAAAGTTTCGTGCCATTGCGCCACGACCGTTCCCATGGACCTACCCCAATGCTGCGACGGCTTCAGGTTGCTTTCTGTCGTCGTTTTGGAGGAGGTTGGTCCTCTCCATTTTATTGGACTTGTAAGTCGCATCTTCGTGCGGCGGGGGGAGACGTGTCCCCCCCCCTCCCCCCCTCCCCGACGCCGGAGTGTGCTTCCTCATACTTGCTTTTTTTGTTCTTTTTGCTTGTTTCTTTGTTTTTATCTTTATTTGATTTGTGTGTGGTGTTTTTTTAACCATGGCTAGTATTAGGCTCTAGCATGATTTACGGCAACTTTTGCGCTAGTGGGCAGTCTCCAGATGGGTTCCTTGAGGGGAAAAAAAATCCCTCTAAATTAGAATTTAACAATAGTGAAATGGTTTTCGAGGTATTCGAGGGGAGCGCATCCTAGGATGAAGGTAGTGTTTTGTGGTCGTATTTTGTAGCGGGAGCATTTGTGTGGTGGACCTGTCCGGATTTATTCGATTTTATTATTGGTGTCGGGAGCGGTTGTGTTCCGACCATCGACGGTCCAGTGAAACCCGTTCGGCCATCCACGATAGAGTCGTAATGTATGAATGTCAGATGGTGCGTTTTGGAGTTGGGCTTTGTGAAGATGATTTTGAACTGCTATGCGGGTCAATTGAGAGTCTATGCTTTTGTCTGGTTGGGGGAGTCTCACTAATAATTGGGTGTAGTGGCTAGTGGGTGTGGGTTTGTTAGATCTTGGAGGATAGATACCAAAAAGGTGTTGCTTATCCTCATGTCTGGTGAGCAGCCCCGAGACCCTGAGAAAGGATATGGCCTGTCCGGGTTTTCCAACAGGGTCCTCTTCAGAGAGTGTATATTGTGTTGTTGACGTGTGTGGTTGTGTGCAGTGCAGTCTTCATTGTGTGTTTGATTGTGAAGGTTCAGCGTTTCATTCTGGACATTCATCCGCGATAGTCACATCTAGAATTTTCCGGAAGCTCAGGAGGCTAGTATGATGTCCACCTCGCAGCTTAGCCAGGTCTTCAGGAACGGGTGGGGGGGCGTACGGGGCCGTGAGTGCAACAAGATGTTATGCATAAGGTAGAGATTGGATAGAGTGGTGCGTAATGTTAGTGTAGATATGTTTTGGAAGCTGGCATGGGGGGGGGGAGGTGAGGTGGGAGAATTCGCCTTTATTTTTGGAGGTCGTACGTGTCTTCACTAAATGAGAGGACTCCGTTTACTGATCTGTGGAGTCCCCTCACAAGGATCCAGGGAACGCCCTCACTGTTCCCCGCTATCCGGCGAGTTCGTGTAAAAAAAACAATATTTTAATATACATAATATGGCATACAAATTGTTGCCTAATGTACGATGTCATATACGAGCATTATTTGCCACCCTCTTTAAAAATTTTACTTACTTTTAAAACTTTACCTCTTGTGCGGAATAGTTATCGAAATCAGTTATCCGGGAAGATTTAAATTGATCACTAGTGGCTCCATACTGCTTGCTCAATATATTGAATCAGAAAAAGGCTGTAAAAAAATGGTTAACAATGGTCATACCTTTTATAAAAATGATGGTATTTATTGGAAGTGTGACAAATATCCCCAAACAAAGTGCTGTCCTCGTATAGTTACAGTTAACACTGAAGTTGTGAAATCTTCCACTGATAATCACATATTACATCCCGCTGAAGTTGCAGCTAAAGAAATTGTGGCAGAAATACGTGAGCTGGCTAAATCAACACAGTATGCACCTCATTCAATAATACCTAATGTGCTTGAATATAACAATCATGCAGTTGCGCCCAAAACTTCTCAAAATACAAAGCATTAAGATAACAATACGTTCTACTACACAACAAAGCCTTGCTGGACCGGCCCTACCATTTGGTTGCAGTGTAATAACTTTCCCCCTGAATTTACTTAAACATTTAAACGTGATCATTTTCTTCTTTATGACTCGGGATCAGTCGAAAAGTGTATAGTAGTATTTGCTATTAAACGTATTTTTCAATGTTTAACATAAAGCCGTCATTGGTATGCTTACGGTGCATTTAAAGCTGCCTCTCGTATTTGCGTTACTTCTTGACAAATCAGTAGAAACATATGTAACACTTTTAAAGCGGTTTAATAATTTTGCCTGCTTATGTGCGACATTGTCAATAACGATCAATTTTGCGAAAGCAATGATGAAAGCACGCATGCCTGAATTTCCAAGTGTGGAGACAATGTATCTTTCGTGTCACTCAAAGTTATAGCTTAAAACGCAATACGAATCATCCCGATTTCCCTCTTAGCATGCGTATGCCACCGGTATTACCATTTGTTCCAGTAGGCACAGTAATAGATGCATTTGAGTTGTGATAATATCATCTTCCCTCGTGAAACAAAATGGCCTTGATTATTTCCAAGACACGTTGATTGGATGGCCGAACAAAATGAACCTTTGACGTCCACCGCTCTTTCCAGACAAGGTGTGGAATTTGTACCTCGGAGTCCTTAATGATTTGGGCAAAACATCGAGGGTTTGAAACAAGTTTGCGATCGTTTTCTTTGCGTTCTCTAGCTGGGATGTAACTTCAGCATTTAATTCACGGTCGCTGAAGGTCTCTAACTAAACCACACCTCTAGAGGCGGAGAATCCTTCAACGACCTGTTTACGCCTAGAGCTGCGTTCCACCCTCGCGCGGTTACCGCCCTTAATCTAGGCGATAGCCCGTATGCCATATTCGCTATTTAGATGTGCATGGCGTGGCCTTGTTGCCTTTGTTTGACAGAATCTGGATCGAGGATATCTCCCAAGGTTCCTGTCCCTTAGCTACCGTGCTTGCTTTTCGTGAATGGGGGAGAAATTAGTGTATTTCGGCCGGTTTCCACCCCAATTTCGTTAATTCCCTGCGTCTGCAAGTTAAAGAGAAGTTAGTTAATGAGTTAACTTATTTTCTGGACAGCGGAAGTGAATTGTCTCTTGCACATTGTGGCTTTCTCCCACTCCATGTCGGATGCTCTGCTCCAGATGGAAAACTCTGTAAGCCCTTACTTCGTGGACAACACTGCGCCACGGTGTTCTTTGATTTGGAGAAGGCCTGTGATACCGATTGACGATCCAGACAATGGATGCGAGGGGACGCCTCACTGCATTTTTGTGTTTCCGTGAGAACGTCTATTCTGCGTCTCTTCCAATACGGCAAGAAAGTTCCCTTAGGGAACTTTCCCTGCCACTTTTGCCGTATCAGCTCGATGCTATCAGGTGATGCATATTCTGCGTACGTGCGTTCAGCACTTGGGATGCTAATAGGGCTACTCTGCTATTGTTTTACCGCTCCTTTGTTCGTTCCAAGCTATTATATAGATGCAAGTCCTACTCATCGCTAGCGGCTCTAATAATATCGTGCTTGCACGATTTTCACGATGCCTTTACCGATGTGAACGGACACTTATGCCCTAAACCATTCTGGTTTAGGCCTAGGAAACTCGTTCGAAAGTTTGATGGAACTCACGGGCTGATGGCGCTTTTTGTCCTGCCCAATTCTCCCCCTTCCTCTCCTCACTAAATGGTACCCCTTTTGAGTGTTTGTTAGGTTAGTACGTCCTTGCTCCCAAGCCTCTACAGCACCGTGAGTTGTTCGGTCGTACTTCTTGGAGCATATACTATGTCACACTGGAGCCGGCATATTAATAATGGGTCTAAATCCGTAGGGGCATTTAGCTTCCTTGTTTGATGCCGACGGGGCTCTTCTTGGCCCTGTGTCTGTCTTCAAGACCGACGTGGTTGCACTACACCGCTCGATACGGCAGAGTGCGCGCAGTGCCAGTTCCGGGGATCGCATTGTGATTTATAACGTCTCACAAGCGAGTTGACTGCCTGTAAGGAATTAGAATCTCCACACTCGCTTCTTCGCAGTATCCTTGATGCTACATCTGCCCCGAGCCGAAAGGATTTCGAGATTGTTTTCTGCTGGGTTCCTGGAATGTGGCAATCTCTAGAAATGGCCCGCTTACGAGTGCGCCAAATTGTCTGCACAGGTTGGACGACCTGACCAGCGTTTTGCGCTTTCCTACTCGTGACTACATAGTAGAAATTATGACGGCCTTTCGGGCTGCATAGCAAACAAGATTGGCGATATCGGACTGAAATTTCAAGTTTCGTGGCATTGCGCCTGACTTTCTCCTGGACCTAGGCCCCAATACTTCGACGGTTTCAGATCGTTTTTTCTCTGCCTCCAACTCTATCACTCGCTGAACACACCCTCATTTGATGGAGCACTCCTTTTATGACTGCTGGATCTCCCAGTCAGTAAGCCACCGTTTGGTTCAATATCCTTGTCCGTGGGAGCTTCTTGAGCGTTATCTCTCCCAATGCTGTGACGCGCCAGTTTTGCTACCGCCTCCCCCGAGTACTTGGGATAGACTCGTGCACACGACTGTGGTACGATTGGCTTCTTGGATGAGACGGACTTTCTCCATGATATTTAAGTATTCAATCTGTTGGGTGCGGCCTCAAGCCCCCCTTAGTTATTACGCCTCTTTCCGTCACCCAAGTGGGCCTTTTTTTAAATTTTGTTTTGTTATCACCTTTTTAATATAGTCTAGTGATATGCTTAATTGCGGTCGTCAGTAACCGAGTGCCTTAAAGCTCCCCATCCTTCTAACACTAGTTGCTTTTCTACGTTCATAATTGTCCCCCATTCGTTAATGGTCTATATGCTGTCCTCAAATTCAGACTGTCGGGCATTCTACTTAGTCGGATTATAGGTTTTTAGTCGCAGGCGACTCTATATCTCACTATGTCGGTCGGTCGGTCTCCGTTTTGCTTTTTTATTTATTTGATAATAATATTGTAACTTAGGCTGATTCTAACGAAATTTGAAACCCTTATGTTGTTTTACATTCTCTTTCCAATGATATACCTAATTACCAAGGTCCTCCCAAGGATAGTCCGAGAATTATTGAAAGTTTTGAAGGTCGTAAGGTCATAAATCAGAATAAGTGAGAGCACGCGACTTTTGGCCAGCAGACCTTGTTAAAATAAATGTAGATTACCGCCTTCTTTCCGATAGGGAATCTGAGCAAGTGAGACTAATTAGGGCGCTTTAGTGACGGTTGTACCAGGTTTGTTTCCGATCGCGTAAATTTCTTTAAAGAATCGAACTGAGGCCAGAACGAAGGATAAACTTGCAAGTCGCTGAGTCTTTCTTCGGCGGCGTCTTGGGCCACTACTCCCCCATCTTCGTCCTCCATGCCACGACACACTCGGAAAAATTCGAGGACCAGCTGCGGGCCGACCTTCTTTCCGCTACTCAGCATCCCGTTCTAAACTCGCAGACCTCCGAAGCCGTGGCGATCGTGGCTGAAACGAATAAATGGTAAGGTAATGGCTTAGAAATAGCGGTAATTTGAGTAGTAGTTCGGAAGAATTCTCACCCGTTCTTTCGAGTCAGGCCAATTAACACAGGTTATCAATTAATATAATAAAATAGTTGTTCCGTACGTTTTTTTATAAGGAAATTTCGGCCTTAACTGGGGAAATTTATTCAAGGATACTAGTTTCGAGGACTAGTTCTCATCGTAAGTTTTATTGCCACAAATGAGCAACGAGGCGATCTAAGTACAAAAAATCTGAACCTAATTAGTGAATTGACTAAATTAAACGCCTAATTAGCTTTGAAAATGGGACAAAATTGAATTCTGATAGAAGAAAGTGAACATGAATTAAAGTGTACATATATTGATATGTTCTCCCGATATATTTTAAGTTTAAAAATATACAAAAGACAAAATAAAAGAACTATAAAAGAGAAGTAAACAAGCGGAATTAGAACCCAAGTTAAATAGATACCTAGCCAGAAAGAACAGTGTTGATCGGACTCCATCTCTTAATGTAGATTCAACCCTTTCTTTTTTTAATGAGTATGACTTTGTAAGTTGAGCTTAATTAGAGTCGATTGACTTTTTAACTGTTGAAGTAGATATCAAGACGAGGTTTCTTCGTCACTACATTGGCAAAGACTGAGAATGTCGAGAAGGTGTTGTCTTCTCTTCTCTATAAATTTATCCAGCTACGTCGGCTGTTTCCATATTTATCAATTATTCCGTTGTGCTTCCTGAATAGTTAATCTTTCACATGTGTTTACCGAAGCCATTTTCTTTTGCTTATTAGCCTACGAGAGTGATTCGATTTACCTACCACACTAGATATTTTTCATACCATTGGTAATTGGTCTACAAGTAGGCGATTTTAGTTACCTCATTCAACTCATTTAATCACATGATCGTGCAAATATTAGCTGTAGTTCATATTTTCTCTCTATAGAAGTATTTCTAAATTTTACCCTAAGCCCAGGTCAGTAGATTTTACAATAGTTTTCGTTTCCATATTCAGTAAAGTGATTATCTTCATTAACTCATAACTTACTTTGCTGTGTCATTCTGCATAAATTCTATAGAATGAAAAAAGAAAATAGAAGGTAAATCAGTTTTAACGAATTTGGCCACGAAAAAATATGGAGCAGCTAACTTTGTGTATTTGTTTTCAGGGAGATAGAACTCGTTTCTTCACATTCCTATCCCACTGAGAAAAGTGTTGTTGCAAACTCTCCATGCCCCGTGACCTATGGGGGGATTCCTGTTATGATTTCTCCTCTAGTGTCGCAGATTTCGGATTCCCTTCTGAATCTCATCAAAATTCGCACTCCCTCGCATTTTGTAAGTAGGGACCATGTGGGTAAACGCTTGCGGTCGCAAAAGATCCTTGTGAAAATGACCTAAAAGATGGTATTTTGTGTTTCAAAGCTTGGAAATTCCTCGCCATGTATGCTTGTTGATGGACTCCCATAGATTTATTGATGTACATTCGAAGTTGAACAGTATTTTAGAGTGAAAAGAGTCAGCCTTCCAAGTTCCATCACAACTATATGCCATGTTTTTTGTCAAATTAGTCACATTGGGTATGGATGGGACAATTTCCTTCCATGACATTTTCTAGCATTCTATAGTCATGACAGAAGACTCGCTTCCAAGTCCCCACAAACTCCCCCTCTCCCCGTAGGCTAATAATTTTGGCGCACAGATACGCCCTCCCAGTACCAATTCCTCCAGTAGTCACAAATTACCTTGGATTTTCCTTAAACACATTTCCATTTACCCTATTTTTTTTACAAGCCTCTTCTCAACTATCTATAGTCTCGACTAGTTTCCATCCACAAATATCCTGCCAGGTGCAGTAAGGGGCAGGTTCACCCTTGATTTCAGTAGTTGTTGGTTTTTAACATGCTTCCCTCTTATTTTTCTCCTCCTCCTCTTTCTTCTCTTTGGTCTATCCTATAACGGCCAAGTCCTGATGGGATGCTACACCGCGAAGCGATGATTGTTCACTGGGCCGAAAAAGGTGAGGACGTGTTGGGCCAATCGGTACCCTATGCACCCTCTCCGGATTGGCTAAGTTAGCCAGTGAGAAAGTATAATTAGTGTGGAAGGATAGAGGTGAAATGAGAAAAAAATATTAGGTTTGCAAAGGGAAGCACTGGTGCCTGGATATGAGGCTTATCTCTCATCAACTGGCCAGCAGGCAAGGCCGTGTTTTTTACACCACTTCGGCCACATGAATCGCTCCTGTAGACGTGCAAAGTTGGGGTTACCCGAATTCTGTGTAACTTGCTCCAAGGCCGAACATGATAAGTCCAAATCGTGTGTGGCCAAGTGTGTCAATTGCTGAGAGCCGCATCCCGCTTCGAGGCAATGTGGTGCGTATCTCCTTGAAAAGGAAACCTGGCCATTTAGGGAC
The DNA here is from genome assembly GCA_963969495.1 of Ceratothoa steindachneri. NCBI lineage: Eukaryota > Metazoa > Arthropoda > Malacostraca > Isopoda > Cymothoidae > Ceratothoa > Ceratothoa steindachneri. The sequence goes on along the minus strand of OZ018327.1, from coordinate 70,789,583 downwards.
CCCCCCGTCTGCCTAAGGTTTCGAGGCGGAGGGATGAAAAGAGTCGAATGGCGAGCCCAACCTCCCCAGATAAGCCTTCGAAGGCGACAGAGCCTTCACCCCATTGTCCGGCTAACAGCACCCGGAGTTCTCCCACCGGGAAGCGTACGACCATTCCTGTGAAGGTCTCTTCGAAGAGGTCCCCAGAGTCCGCTCCTCCGAGCTAGGCCTGGAGGGCATATTCCTTCAATGAAATTGCCGCTGACTCCGGGCAAAGTGGGAAGAGCTGCAGAGGCTCGGCTCCTCCTTGTTTCCCTTAGCTGTCTTTTTGCAGGAGCCCATGCTGGGCGCGCCCCCCCTTGCCCACACTCCCGGAGAATAAGGGTTTTGAGACCCCCACATCCCCTTGATGGGGGCCGGGCATGAGGATGCGCGATTTAAAACCGGCATGATATCTGCGTCCTCTTTGCTTTACACTGCAATCTCTTCGCTGTAATTTACAGACACAACGCCCCTACGTGCGTGATTGGATCTGCTTCCCCCCCCTCCACATCCTCCATGCGCGGTAGCTTGCAAACACAAACACATACTCTACAACACTTACCTAGCGGAGTAGTAGAGCTCTCTTATTTTTTAATTTATTGCGAGAGCTCTACTACTAAAATTTTCACGGTTTAGATCCCTCCTTTCAGGATGTAGCTGTGCAGCTGCACCTAGATAGGAAGTATACTGTTATTTCTGCGTACATTCCACCGTCAGCCGACTTCGACGCGGGGGACTTCCGCCGCGTCGTGGCATGGTTGTTGTCTCCCCTACAGCGTGGCTTTCCGCTTTCGCAAGTTACACTCCCACGTCGGATGCTCTGCTCCGACTGGAAAATGCAGTCTGTGAGGCCCTCCTTCGTAGGCAGCACTACGCCACGCTTTTTTTCTTTCTGGACAAGGCCTATGATACAGCAAGGCAATACGGTATCATGGAGACCCCACACGATGGCGGCGAGGGCACACCTCCCAATCTTTATATCTGAATTTCTGCGAGATCGTCGGTGCTGCCGGAAGATGCTCCATGCCGTGTCACCTCTGTTTGAAGTCAGCGGGGCTCTGCCAGGCGCTGCGTCTGTTTTCACGGCCGAGCTGGTTGCAATACACCTCTCGGTACCGGAGATAACACGACGTGCCCGGTTCGGAGACCGGATTATGATTTATTGCGACTCACAAAGCGCCATTAGTGCCCTCGGGGCATTGGAATCTCTAGATCTCTTAGTTCGCGATATTAGTGACGATGCGGTTTTTGCGAGCCGGGCGGATGTCGAGAATTGCGAGGAATGACGAGTTCTGCCTGCATGAATACGGGCAGCTCTCCTGGTTGCCTGGCAAAGAAGATCGGAGACAGTCGAGGGGAACTTAATGTTGCGTGCCATTGCCCCGCGACTGTTCCCATGGACCTACCCCCCAATGCCGCGACGGCTATAGTTTGCTTTGTCTTCTCCGGATTGGACACACTCGCGTGACGTACCGCCATTTGATGGAGCGCTCACCTGCGCCTTATTGTGACAACTGCGTTGTACCCCGGACTGTCAACGACCGGACCTGCAGTGCTTTGCTCTTCCACACACTGACTACAATTAAGAGGCAAAGAAGATATGAAACAGACAGGAATTTAAAGTTGCCTACCATTGCGCCCCGATATTTACCCTAGATCTCGACCTTATGCCTCATCGTTATCATATTTTATTTCGTCTCCGAATCTCACACACACACACACACACTGGACGTAGCACCATCTGTTGGAGGCACATTTAACCTTTATCTGAAGACTCCTTGGTCCCCTCAGACTGTACCCAGCTTAGCCTCTCTTCCTTCCTTCAGATAGCCTGTATTTCTCCCCTACTTCGTCGCTTTTCATACAACCTCTACCACAACTTTCTCTGGTCAGCCTCTGATTTCACAGGGTAGATGCTGACCTTCTCAAGCCAACCGTCACGGATCGGAACTGAGGGGGGAGGGGACAACGTTCCCTAACCCCTCACTCCGGTTCGGGATGGGTTTTTTTTAACAACCTGCTTCATCCTCACCTATACCTTCCTCACATCCCTTTTCCTTTCCTCTTCACACTCTATCAGTTTTACACCGTGTCTAAGGTGGAGCCGCCATGCCAATGCACTGCCTGGCCACCAGGCAGGAGGGGTGGTCCCAAATGGCGGCGCCTGGCTCTGCCGGGCCTGTAAGCACACCTTGCAGTGCGGGCTACTGCGAGAGGTGATGCGCGATTGCGTCCCGTGATACAAATAGGGTCACCATGCCCAATGATGAATATAAAAAAAACCCCAACCCCCAACTTCCCCTATAACATCAACGGAGCTGCCCGAGGGCAGCTCCACCGAAAAAATGGGTGTAACCCCCCCCCCCCCCCTCTGTCCTTGAACAAGTCGCCAGATAGCCCCTTAATTAAAAAAAATAATAATAATACAAAAAAAATCTGTCCTTGAACAGGGGGCCCTCCATATTTCTTTAACCGGAGAGGAGGCTTACTCCTCTCGTACGCCTACGGGTGTAGGGGACTCCCCCTCACCCCCTTCTCTGGAGGTGCTTTCGGGCACCTCCCTGCTTCCAGCGGCAGTCCCTCCTTTTCTTTCCAAGGGGTCGGCCAAGAAAGCCAGCAGGCAGCCCATAGCGAACCGCAACCCATCAAAGCGGCTCGGTAGGGCAAACCCCCTTAGGGGGGAGAGGGAAGCCAGGCCCCTTCGGTCGCTTCCCTCAAAAGACCTGCTGGCAAGGATGTTAAACCTTGCCGGGGTTAAGGCTTGTGCCTCGTCACAAATGACTCTTGACGCTGCCAATGGGACCTGCGATGTCCTGGGAGGGGATGGCCAACTGGAGGCCCCTCCTGTGATAGACATGGTCCTTGAGGAGACCCAGCCTCAGACGGTAGGCCCTTCCATGGGGGGGAATCCGGGCTCGGCGCCAAGCACCGAACCCGAGTCCGCCCCTATGCAAGGTCATCCTCAAACGGCTGAGGGCTCCGAGGCAATACAAGAAGGAGAGGGATCTCCTCCGACAGGTGCCCCCACGACTACCAAGAACTTCTCCATTTCGGAGAGGGACCTGGCTGAGGCCGGCCCATCTGGCATGGGGGCTTCTGCCGGCGGAGGTGAGAAGTGGGTTCATTCCCCGCCCTCCTCTCCAAAAAAGAAAAAGACTAGAAAGACAAAGAAGACTCGGGGCTCCTCTCCATCCGCGGGGGCTGCTGGGACGGATAGGTCTGCTGCCACTTTGGTAGGCGACCAAACCAAGATCGGCACATCCAGCCCCTCTACCCCCCCGTGTGCGGAGCCCCTGACTAAGATCAAGAGTGCACAGGGCGGAGCCTCGATGACATCGGGGCCCCTCATTCAGAGGTTACCTGGCGTTTTCGAGCCCGCTGGCTTCAAACGCTTCTTCGTTATTCGCTCCACTGATGGCACCATGTTATCCAAGGGCAACATGATCCATCAGAGGAGAGGATTAGCTAGTGCAATTGGTAGAGAGCCGAAGGTGACCCGTTTCTCGGACGGGAGCCTTCTGGCGAATGCGGCGAATCCCGCCGAGGCGGCCAAGATAAGTGCTCTTCGGACACTTCATGGCACCCCGGTGAGTGTGACGCCGCACTCTACCATGAACTTTGTAAAAGGAGTAGTTTATGCGAGGGAACTCGTTGACTACTCTATTGAGGACATCACCTTAGAGCTGGCCGACCATGGGGCCGTCAAGGTCGAACGTGTGATGAGAAAACAGGGAGGGGCCTCGAGACCCAACCCTACATTCTTCGTCACGTTCGACTGTGACAAGCTCCCTGAGTCGGTGCGTGCCGGTTGGTACCGCTACCGCGTGAAGGCATTCGTGCCACTGCCGCGGCGGTGCTATTACTGTCACCGCTTTGGCCTTACGACTCTTTCTTGTAGACGTGCAAAATCGGGGTCACCCGAAGTTTGTGTAAATTGCTCCAAGGCCGCACACGATAAGTCTAAATCGTGTGTGGCCAAGTGTGTCAATTGTGGAGAGCCGCACCCCGCTTCTTCGAAGCAATGTGGTGCATATCTCCTTGAGAAAGAAATCCTGACGTTCAGGCCCAGGATCGACTCTCATTCCGCGAGGCTAAGGACTTGGTCCTGGCGCGCTCGGCTCTGCCTGGGACGTCATATGCCTCAATAGTTAGAAAGGCACCCTCTGCTCCTGGCCCATCCAGGCCAACGAGCACGGTTGTTTCGGCGCCCATTCGGAGCCTTTCTGCGGGCTCTACTCAACCCGGGCGCTCTCCTGGTAAAGCTGGCGGCAAAAAGGGTTCACACCCAGCCCCGGTTAAAACCAGGGCTCCCCCCTATTCCCCCAGCGTGACCGTTTCCCCGTAAGGCGAAACGGCCACGCGCCTCCACCGAGTCGTTAGACTCACAGGAGGCAACACCCCTGAAGTTGGTCGCTAGGCCATCTTCCGGAGTTCCTAAAGCTGTCCCCCGAAAGGAGGACAGCAACAAAGGAGCTTCGGCTCGTTCGCCCACGCCTAGTAGTGGAGCGAGTGGCTCGGAGACGCTGGTTCCTCGAAAAGAGGGGCCTCCGCCTCCGAAGCCGTAACGCCCGCCTAAAGTTTCGAGGTTGGGACAAGAAAAGACTTGCATGGCGAGCCCAACCTCCCCCAATAAGTCCTCGAAGGCGACAGCGCTTTGTCCGGCCAACAGCGCGCGGGGTTCTGCGTCTGGGAAGCTTACCGCCATTTCCGCCAGGGTCTTCTGTTCGAGGTGGGCCCCGCGTCTCTTCCGAGCTAGTCCTGAAGAGCATATTCCTTCAATGGAATTGCCTTTGACTCCGGGCCAACTGGGAGGAGCTGCGGAGGCTCGTCTCGTCCCGTTCCCCGTTAGCTATCTTTCTGCAGGAGACCATGCTAGGCGCGTGCCCCCTGCCCGCCCTTCCGTGGTATAAGGTTCTTGTGATCCCACCACCACGAGATGGCCGGGCTGGGGGATGCGTGGTTTACACCCGACATGATGCCTCAGTGCTTCCTTTGTCTTTAGATACCTCCTTTCAGGCAGTGGCTGTGCAACTGCACCTGAATAGGAGGTATACTATCCTTTCTGCGTACATTCCACCGTCAGCTGACTTCGACTCGGGGGACTTCCGCCGCGTCGTGGCACGGTTGCCGAGGCCCTTTCTCTTGCTTGGAGATCTGAACGGCAGGCATCCTCTCTGGGAAGATTACTCCATAAATCCCAGGTGACAAGTCGTTGCCGATCTGATCGAAGAGCTTGAGATAGGTGTCCTAAACGTGGATGAGTTTACGCATCACTGTCCGAGAACCGCTTCATTTACTTACCTTGACCTATCTTTGTGCTCTTCGGATGCACAGCCTGATTTTGATTGGGAGGTGGTCGATGACCTCCATGGTAGTGACCACTTTCCCATTCAAATATCATTTTCAGGGCAACTGCCGCCTGAGAGCCCACCTCGGTGGTGCTTGGCGCGGTGGCCTGCATTTTAGGAAATGACTGAATTTTCTATCTCAGTCGAGGAGTTTAGGTCGGTAGTTGAGGCCGTTGAGTTCTTCTCCGGCAACCTCATCGCCGTGGGCCTGACTGCTATTCCTAGAACGTCTGGCCATTTTGCACGCCGACCACTCCCATGGTGGTCGGCCGAGTGTGAGACGGCCCTCAAACAGAAGCGTTATCCCTACATGCGCTATAAGTGCCGCCCGAACGATTTCACTGTGGGTGAATTTCGTCGGGCTAGGGCTAGGTTCCGGTATATTTCGAATCACGCCCGCCGCTCTTCTTGGCGGGCATACGTGTCTTCACTTAACGGGAAGACCCCTTTAGCAGAGGTGTGGAAGCGAGTCAAAAGGATTCGGGGCAAGTTCTCGCCGGACCCCCCTCCCGTTCTCCAGGAGAATAGGACCCTAATCTCAGACCCCGCGTCCGTGGCGGAATCCTTCGCGACTGCTTTTTCCGCATTCTCTAGTCGGGATGCTGCTCCGCCAGCATTCAATGCACGTCGTCATGTCACGGAAGGCCGCCGGCTGGACTTTACCTCCAGAGGCGGAGAACTCTTCAACGATTTGTTTACTGTGAGTGAGTTGCGCTCCGCTCTTGCTTCGTGCGTGACACCGCCCATGGTCCGGACGATGTCCCGTACGCCATGCTTCGATACCTGGGTGGGCGAGACATGACCTTTCTGTTAGATTTGTTAACAGGATCTGGGTGGAGTGTCTTCTCCCAGATTCCTAGCGGATCGCTACTGTGCTTTCCTAACAATTGGTAAATTTTAGATTAGCTTCTTTCCTGGACAGCGGAGGCCATCTGTCTTCTGCACAGTGCGGCTTCCGCAAGTTCCACTTCACGTCGGATGCTCTGCTCCGACTGGAAAATGCCGTCTGCGAGGCTTTCTTTCGTAGACAGCACTACGCCACGGTGTTTTTCGATCTGGAGAAGGCCTATGATACCGCATGGTGATACGGTATCATTGAGACTCTCCACACGATGGGGGCGTGGGGACGCCTCCCAGTCTTTATATTTGAATTTTTGCGAGATCGTTGATTCCGCGTACGGGTGGGGGGAGACCTCTCCGGCCCAAAGGAGCAGGAAGAGGGTGTCCCGCAGGGAAGTGTCCTTAGTGTCACACTCTTTGCCCTGAGCATCAACGGCATCACCTCGGTGTGCTGCCAGAAGATGTTCTCGCTACGCTCTACTTCGACTACCTTTCGATCTCTTTTGGCGCTACCCAGATGACAACTCTGGACGTCGACTCCAACAGGCATTGAACCGCGTCTCTCGCTATGCCGAAGCGCACAGGCTTCGGTTTTCCTTGGCCAAGACTAAGGTGGTGCACCTCTGCCCACCACTTCAGTTCCACCCTGACCCAGACTTGTTTCTTAATGGAGTACACCTGGAAGTGGATGAATCACACCGTTTCCTTGGTCTTGTATTTGACCGACGCCTCACATGTGAGGCACATATTCGCAGCCTTAACCCCGTAAGGGGCGCGGCGATTTGCCATCCTGGCCGCCGTGCTGACTGGACTCAGCACCCCGTCCGGCCCCAGCTTAGCCTCTCTTCCTTCCTTCAAAACACTTGTTTCCTCTCTTTTCACACAACCTCTCCCACAACTTTCTCTGGTCAGCCTCTAATTTCACAGGGTAGCTGTTGACCTTCCTTTCAGCCAACCGTCCCGCATCGGGGCTGAGGGGGTGGGGGACAATGTTCCCTAACCCCTGAGCTCCGGTCTGGGGTGGCTGGTTTTTAACTACCTGCTTCATCCCCACCCATACCTTCCTCACATCCCTTTTCCTCTCGTCTTCAAAATCTATCATTTTTACGCCGTGTCTAAGGTGGAGCCGCCATGCCGATGGACTGCCAGGCCACCAGGCGGGAGGGGTGGTCCGAAATGGCGGCGCCTGGCTCTGCCGGGCCTGCAAGCACCTCTTGCAGTGCGGGCAACTGTGAGAGGTGGTGAGCTGTTGCGTCCCGTGTAAATAAGAGGGTCACCATGCCCAATGATGAGAATAAAAAAAAAACAACCCCAACTTCCCCAAGAACAACGGAGCCGCCCTCGGGCAGCTCCACCAAAAAAATGGAGGTCCCCCTCCTTGTGCTTGCGCAGGGGACCCTCCATACTTCTTTAACCGGAGAGGAGGCTTACTCCTCTCCTACGCCTACGGGTGTAGGGGACTTCCCCTCACTCCCTTCTCTGGAGGTGCTTTCGGGCACCTCCCTATTTCCAGCGGCAGTCCCTCCTTTTCTTTCCAAGGGGACTGTCAAGAAAGCCAGCAGGCAGCCCATTGCCGACCGCCCCTCTTGTAAGCGGCTCTGTAGGGCAAACCCCCTTAGGGGGGAGAGGGAAGCCAGGCCCCTTCGGTCGCTTCCCTCAAAAGACCTGCTGGCAAGGATGTTAAACCTTGCCGGGGTTAAGGCTTGTGCCTCCCCACAAATGACTCTTGACGCTGCCAAGGGGACCTGCGATGTCCTGGGAGGGGATGGCCAACTGGAGGCCCCTCCTGTGATAGACATGTTCCTTGAGGAGACCCAGCCTCAGACGGTAGGGCCTTCCACGGGGGGGAATCTGGGCTCGGCGCCAAGCACCGAACCCGAGTCCGCCCCTATGCAAGGTTCCCCCTCAAATGGCTGAGGGCTCCGAGGCAATACAAGGAGGGGAGGGATCTCCTCCGACAGGTGCCCCCACGACTACCAGGAACTTCTCCATTTCGGAGTGGGACCTGGCTGAGGCCCTCCCATCTGGCATGGAAGCTTCTGCTGGCGGAGGTGAGAAGCGGGTTCATTCCCCGCCCTCCTCTCCAAAAAAGAAAAAGACTAGAAAGACAAAGAAGACTCGGGGCTCCTCTCCATCCGCGAGGGCTGCGGGGACGGATAGGTCTGCTGCCACTTTGGTAGGCGACCAAGCCAAGATCGGCACATCCAGCCCCTCTACCCCCAGGTGTGCGGAGCGGAGCCCCTGACTAAGACCAAGAGTGCACAGGGCGGAGCCTCGATGACATCGGGGCCCCTCATTCAGAGGTTACCTGGCGTTTTCGAGCCCGCTGGCTTCAAACGCTTCCTCGTTATTCGCTCCACTGATGGCACCATGTTATCCAAGGGCAACATGATCCATCAGAGAAGAGGATTAGCTAGTGCAATTGGTAGAGAGCCGAAGGTGACCCGTTTCTCGGACGGGAGCCTTCTGGCGAATGCGGCGAATCCCGCCGAGGCGGCCAAGATAAGTGCTCTTCGGACACTTCATGGCACCCCGGTGAGTGTGACGCCGCACTCTACCATGAACTTTGTAAAAGGAGTAGTTTATGCGAGGGAACTCGTTGACTACTCCATTGAGGACATCACCTTAGAGCTCGCCGACCATGGGGCGGTTAAAGTCGAACGTGTGATGAGAAAACAGGGAGGGGCCTCGAGACCCACCCCTACACTCTTCGTCACGTTCGACTGTGACAAGCTCCCTGAGTCGTTGCGTGCCGGTTGGTACCGCTACCGCGTGAAGGCATTCGTGCCACTTCCGCGGCGGTGCTATTACTGTCATCGCTTCGGCCATACGAATCGCTCATGTAGACGTGCAAAGTCGGGGTCACCCGATGTATGTGTAAATTGCTCCAAGGTCGCACACGATAAGTCCAAATCGTGTGTGGCCAAGTGTGTCAATTGCGGAGAGCCGCACCCTGCTCTTTCGAAGCAATGTGGTGCATATCTCCTGGAGAAAGAAATCCTGGCCGTTCAGGCCCAGGATAGACTCTCATTCCGCGAGGCTAAGGACTTGGTCCTGGCGCGCCCAGCTCTGCCTGGGACGTCATATGCCTCAGTAGCTAGAAAGGCACCCTCTGCTCCTGGCCCATCCAGGCCAACGAGCACGGTTGTTTCCGCGCCCATTCGGAGCCCTTCTTCGGGCTCTTCCAACCAGGGCGGTCCCCTGGTAAAGCTGGCGGCAAAAATGGTTCATACCCAGCCCCGGCTAAAACCAGGGCTCCCCCCCTCTTCCCCCAGCGTGACCGTTTCCCGCAAGGCGAAACGGCCACGCGCCTCCACCGAGTCGTTAGACTCACAGGAGGCAACACCCCTGAAGATGGTCGCTAGGCCATCTTCGGGGGTTCCTAAAGCTGTCCCCCGAAAGGAGGACAGCAACAAAGGAGCTTCGGCTCCTTCGCCCACGCCCTGAGGTGTAGCGAGTGGCTCGGAGACGGTGGTTCCTCGAAAAGAGGGCCCCCCGCCTCTGAAGCCGCAGCGCCCGCCTAAGGTTTCGAGGCGGAGGGAGGAAAAGACTCGCATGGCGAGCCCAACCTCCCCCAATAAGTCCTCGAAGGCGACAGCGCCTCCAGCGCTTTGTCCGGCCAACAGCGCCCGGGGTTCTGCCCCCGGGAAGCGTACGGCCATTCCCGTGAGGGTCTTCAGTTCTAGGAGGGCCCCCGCGTCTCCTCCAAGCTAGGCCTGGAGGGCATATTCCTTCAATGGAATTGCCGTGGACTCCGGGCCAACTGGGAGGAGCTGCGGAGGCTCGTCTCGTCCCGCTCCCCGTTAGGTATCTTTTTGCAGGAGACCATGCTAGGCGCGTGCCCCCTGCCCGCTCTCCCGGGGTACAAGGGTCTTGCGACCCCACCACCGCGGGATGGCCGGGCTGGGGGATGCGCGGTTTACACCCGGCATGATGTCTCCGTTCTTCCTTTCTCTTTAGATACCTCTTTTCAGGCAGTGGCTGTGCAGCTGCACTTGGATAGGAGGTATACTATCATTTCTGCGTACATTCCACCGTCAGCTGACTTCGACGCGGGGGACTTCCGCCGCGTCGTGGCACGGTTGCCGAGGCCCTATCTCTTGGAGATCTGAACGGCAGGCATCCTCTCTGGGGAGATTACTCCATAAATCCCAGGGGACAAGTCCTTGCCGATCTGATCGAAGAGCTTGAGATGGGTGTCCTAAACGTGGATGAGTTTACGCATCACTGTCCGAGAACCGCTTCATTTTCTTGCCTTGACCTATCTTTGTGCTCTTCGGATGCACAGCCTGATTTTGATTTGGGGGTGGTCGATGACCTCCATGGTAGTGATCACTTTCCCATTCAAATATCATTTTCAGGGCAACTGCCGCCTGAAAGACCACCTCGGTGGTGCTTGGCACGGGCGCGGTGGCCTGCATTTCAGGAAATGACTGAATTCTCTATCTCAGTCGAGGAGTTTAGGTCGGTAGATGAGGCCGTTGAGTTCTTCTCCGGCAACCTCATCGCCGTGGGCCTGACTACTATTCCTAGGACGTCTGGCCATTTTGCACGCCGACCACTCCCATGGTGGTGGCCGAGTGTGAGACGGCCCTCAAACAGAAGCGTTATGCCTACATGCGCTATAAGCGCCTTCGAACGATTTCACTGTCGCTGAATTTCGTCGGGCTAGGGCTAGGTTCCGGTATATTTCGAAGCGCGCCCGCCGCTCTTCTTGGCGGGCATACGTGTCTTCACTTAACGGGAAGACCCCTTTAGCTGAGGTGTGGAAGCGAGTCAAAAGGATTCAGGGCAACTTCTCGCAGGACCCCCCTCCCGTTCTCCAGGAGAATAGGACCCTAATCTCAGACCCCGCGTCCGTGGCGGAATCCTTCGCGACCGCTTTTTCTGCATTCTCTAGCCGTGATGCTGCTCCGCCAGCATTCAATGCACGTCGTGATGTCGCGGAAGGCCGCCGGCTGGACTTTACCTCCAGAGGCGGAGAACCCTTCAACGACAAGTTTACTGTAAGCGAGTTGCGTTCCGCTCTCGCTTCGTGCGCGGACACCGCCCATTGTCCGGACGATGTCCCGTACGACATGCTTCGACATGGTGAGCGAGGCATGGCCTTTCTGTTAGATTTGTTCAACAGGATCTGGGTGGAAGGTCTTCTCCCAGACTCCTGGCGAATCGCTACTGTGCTTGCCTTTCGCAAACCGGGGAGAAATCACTCTACTCCGACCGGTTTCCGCCCAATCTCTCTAACCTCTTGCGTGTGCAAGTTGATGGAGAAATTGGTAAATGTTAGATTAGCCTTTTTCCTGGACAGCGGAGGCCATCTGTCTTCCGCACAGTGCGGCTTCCGCAAGTTCCACTCCACGTCGGATGCTCTGCTCCGACTGGAAAATGCCGTCTGCGAGGCTTTCCTTCGTAGACAGCACTAGGTTACGGTGTTTTTCGATCTGGAGAAGGCCTATGATACCGCATGGCGAGATACGGTATCATGGAGACTCTCCACACGATGGGGGCGAGGGGACGCCTCCCAATTTTTATATCTGAATTTTTGCGAGATCGTCGATTCCGCGTACGGGTGGGGGGAGCCCTCTCCGGCCCAAAGGAGCAGGAAGAGGGTGTCCCGCAGGGAAGTGTCCTTAGTGTCGCACTCTTTGCCCTGAGCATCAACGGCATCACCTCGGTGCTGCCGGAAGATGTTCTCGCTACGCTCTACGTGGACGACCTTTCGATCTCTTTTGGCGCGGCCCAGATGCCAACTCTGGAGCGTCGACTCCAACAGGCATTGAACCGCGTCTCTCGCTATGCCGAAGCGCACAGGTTTCGGTTTTCTTTGGCCAAGACTAAGGTGGTGCACTTCTGCCTCCATCCACGGCTTCACCCCGACCCAGATTTGTTTCTTAATGGGGTGCGCCTGCATGTGGTTGAGTCGCACCGTTTCCTTGGTCTTGTATTCGACCGACGCCTCACCTGGGAGGCTCATATTCGCAGCCCTAGGGTCTCTTGTACCCGCGCCATGGACATTCTCCGTTCCGTGACGTTCAGCGCTTGGGGCGCTGATAGGTCTACTGCCTTACTTTTTTATCGATCCTTTGTTCGTTCGAAGCTCGACTACGGATGCGAGTTTTATGCATCCGCAGCCGAGCGTTTATTGCGGAAGGTGGATTCGATCCACCACACCGGCCTTCGCCTTGCGACCGGTGCCTTCCGCACTTCTCCCATTGAGAGCCTGTTGGTCGATCCTGGGAGATGCCACTCGCTCTGCGCCGCGTGCAGTGTATTACTCGACTGTACGCGCGAGCCCGGCGCCTCCCTCAGTCGCCAACAGCTCTCACTGCATCCGCAGCTGATCTCGATGGTGCCTATGCCGTCGAGAGACGCTAGTCATACCCTAAGCCTTTTGGGTTTAGGGCCAGGAAACTCCTTCGAGAGGTAGATATCGCTCTCGGGCCGGTGGCGCCCCTGGTTTTGCCCAGGACGCCACCCTGGAGGGTACCACATTTGGCTATTTGTCGCCACGCCTCTGCTCCCAAAGCTTGTACTGCGCCGGGAGTATTGCGTTCCACCTTTTTGGAGCACACATCGTGTCACGCTGGAACCGTGCCAGTGTATACGGATGGCTCCAAGTCCCAAGAGGGGGTCGGCTTCCACGCCGTATCCCCGCTGTTTGAAGTCAGCGGGGCTCTACCAGGCGCTGCGTCTGTCTTCACGGCCGAGCTGGTGGCAATACACCACTCGGTACGGGAGATTACGCGACGTGCCCGGTTCGGAGACCGGATTGTGATCTATAGCGACTCACAAAGCGCCCTGAGTGCTCTCGGGGCATTGGAATCTCCGCATCTCCTGGTTCGCGATATCCGTGACGCCACGGTTTTGGCGAGCCGGGCAGATGTCGAGATTATCTTCTGCTGGGTTCCTGGACATGTAGGAATTGCGGGGAATGAGGGCGCCAAAGAGTCCGCGAGGACTCTGCGACTGGACCAGCGTTTCGCTCTTCCTCACACCGACTACATGGCAGGAATACGGGCAGCTCTTCGGACTGCTTGGCAAAGAAGATGGGAGACGGTCGAAGGGAACTTAAAGTTGCGTGCCTTTGCGCTGCGACTGTTCCCATGGACCTATCCCCCAATGCCGCGATGGCTCGAGGTCGCTTTCTGTCGTCTCCGAATCCGACACATTCGTGTGACGCATCGCTATTTGATGGAGCGCTCGCCTGCGCCCTATTGTGACGACTGCGTTGTTCCCCAGACTGTTCGGCACATTCTTGTTGAATGTCCCAGTCTGGGTGATCTTCGCGCACTTTACCTGTCCCAGTACCGGAATTGGCGGGGTCGCTACCGCCTGTCTCTTGTACTCGGGACGAGTGCGTGCACATTGACAGGTGGACTTGTTGACTTTTGGGAGGAGGCCCGCCTTCTCCCTATTATTTAACCAGGTTTTTTTGCTTTTGCTTTTTTGGCCCCTTATAGGTCGCACGCTCCGGCGCCGGGGGGACCTCCCCCTGACGCAGGAGCTTGCTTACTGCTCGCTTCCTTTTCCCATTTTTTGAGGTGGGGTTGTTTTTTATCCTTTTGAATTTGATTTTAAAGTAGCCTAGTTCTATGTCGGTTTTTAACACGGCGACTAATGCCCAAGTAGGCAGTCACCAGATGAGCTCTTAACCCCCCCCCCCCAAAAAAAAAACACACACACAACCTCAGACTGTACGCCAACATTTTGGTTGAATCTCCTAGTCTGGTGGTGCTTCCTTGCCGATACCTGTCCCGGTACTGGGACAAGTGGGGTCGCTCCCGCATCCTTTGGAAGGGGGCGCTCAACCGTGCCATTTTGTTGTTGCTTGTAGCTTATTAGTTTCCACTGGGTTTTTTTTTTAGTCCTTTGTTTTCCTCATCAAAAACCGACCCCATTTTGTGGGTAACTGGTTGTGATTCTTGATGGAAACTTAAATAAGAATGAAATTAGGTTCGATAATTTTAATAGAGCTTAGCAACGTCTTCAAAAACGACCCACCTCTGAGCTTCAACCATGAACCTTGCATCTTACCATTACATGTGAGTGATTCATTTGATAAGAGAAAGAGGTGAAGAATAGTCAATGTGCTTTCAGCAAGTAATGATATAACGCAATGGTATATTAGCTTCGGTGATGTGGCCCTTGCACAACTGCAAGATTTTGATTATCTATGATGTATCCTAGTAGTGGTGGTGGTACATCTGAGGCACATTACGACCAATAAAGTTTCGGGCACGATCAGAACGGTAGTGATAAGCGTTTCGTTTTGGAATGCGCCAGTAAGCTGTGCCAGAGTATTTTGGTGCCACTTATGGTTATATGTAGATATTTATTACTATGTAAGGAGAAGGAAAGTTCTAAGAGTGAAAACAATGCAAATCGGCATCTTTAGAGGGATTTTGTGTGTACAAAGGGTAGATTGAGCGAGAACGAGGTGTGCATGGTGTGTAGAAGGTTGTGAACAGGTGTGGTATGAGTATGTAAGAAGAAAGGTCTTACCAAAGAGCGAGTTGATGCAGGATGTTTGTCCATGGCGCCTTCTAGTCAAAGGTGAACCCTCGCTGGTCGAGGTGATGCTGTACATAACAACCCTTCACTATCCATGGCCTTTCGGCCTGAGGTAAAGTGTCCTTGTGTATGATAGACAATAAAGAGGCGGTAGTTTTTATAGACAATATGCGGCGATCCCACTTTTTGAGAAAGTGCTTATGATGTTGATGTATGTTATCTTTTTTGATATACTAAAGTAAAACTGGGACACAAGACAAAATGTAGTAGGTAAGTTAGAACTCGAGCAAACGATACTTTTAGGCGCTCAAAAAAACCCTTGGATATGAAGACAAACACGACTGACAGATATAGTATAACGACTAAGTTTAGTATTATTGATACAAAGATTTTATTGAACACTTTTCTTCTCAGGTTATTCAGTGTTTTGAGCATCATTTGAGGGGTGTTTACTTAAAGTCACAGCTCCTGTCCGAGTATTTGATTGAAGGAACGCAAGCAAGTTTGAACCAATCGGATTCCTACACATATGTGGGAAGTCGTTCCCTGTACAACTTATCCGAATTGACGCATATGCTGGGGATTGATGTGAATGATCTTCCCCTACTACTCTCTGTGGCTTCTACTCACACCCCGTCGCTCACGCAGATGTTCGAACTCACGTATAAATGATGGGTGAAGGACCAAATCGCAGGATCACCCTACCCTGTCTTAACTGAATTCCTCGACAGAGACGAGGGTTCTAAGCATGGCGGCCCCCGACAAAGGATCGTTAAATAATGACGTTTGCGAAACGCAGGATTGTACATCAAGATGTTTGTTTTTTTGTTTTTTTTTAATCTCTAGTTTTATTCAAATGTACATCAATCGCGTCATTCGTGTGGGAAAATGAGTACAGTGGCTGATTGAAGGTCATTTACCTCAACCACACATGAACCATTGAACTCTCAACCGGTTGTGTTTTGGGGTTTTTTTTTTGGGGGGGGGGCCTGGTCACTGGGAATTTTACCAAGGGTGTTGAATTGTTTAATTTGCATTTCAGTTTCTTTGGTCAGTGATATATCCAAGTTATTCGACTGCCATCCACTGATAATTATTTCTTGCTCAAGGAGAATTGCCATTCATAAACGCACAGAAATAGCCATTCTGGTTATCCCAGTGCCTTAGAACTTAATTATTCCTATGAACTTCAGGAAATTGGGATTTATCAATAACGTTAAATTCTTTTGCTGAAATCCTCTATGTGATAGGATTACTACATATTCTATCTTCTGTCTGTCATTTTTGTAAAGGTCCTACATGATTGGATTTCCATTGGTAAATTAATGGTCTCACATATGAAATGGTGGTAATTTCTTCCCTCTCTCTCCTTTGACTTGTGCCCTTGATGGCCGTGGCCAGATGGCGCTATTAACCTTACCTTGCCATGCTAAACTAGTCTGTTTTATTTAAGATTACCTCAAGTTCTTTATTATACGGATCTTTCAACCAGAATTTAAGTATAGGCGAAACTACAATCACCCGACCCACTTCATCCATGACGCATACCACCCTTCCCGAAACAATCCACAGGTAGTGAACACACCTTCCTATCTCTGGATCCAAACCATCTCTTCAACGAAGTTCCATCACATATAGACCGAGAACAAACGTCTAACACGCCACATAGATTTGTGGCAAAGCTCTGATGTGGTTAATGCACATACCTAAACCCCACTGCCCTGAATGACACATGTGTATGTATTCCCCTGGCCACCAGGAATTGGCCCAAGCTCAATTTTCAAAGTCTGCCGAGACATTTTAGCCTCGACAAAATTAACACTCACAAAACAGAGGTAGGAAGGTTACAAAGTCAATCGTGCCTCTTTATTTCCACACAAATCGTTTTTACGCCTTCGTTTGCCTATCTTCCGAGTGCGCAAGTGTGTTCAAACGATATTTTGGATTTGATTTTAGCATTCTACCTCAGGAGGCTTTTATTGCCCCATCCAGACCTGCGACGATTTATTGATGGCCAAGTTCCCTCGAATTTCTTTCTCATATCTGATCGTTTTCACTATTCTTGTTCTCTCGTCTGTCATTTTTTTCTAGTCACGTTTATTATTTACTGGTGCAAGGAGCCTCCCCCGTTGGATTACAAGTTTCCTCTTTTCTCACTGATCAATTTTCCTTGTTACAATAAATTGCCTGATCGCTGGCCCTATTCACTTAATAAGAAACTGTTTTATTTGGGGATATTTATGTGGTTGGGCGGGGGGGGGGCAATAGGAAGACACACACCCTCTTGCGGCATGCGTCGCAAATGACTAATTAGCTTGGATAGGAGTCCCTGGCCTGGGATGCCTCGAACTTGAAAGTTTTGATCGTGCGCGCGCAATACGCAATGGCGATTAATGAGCTGGATTGTTGCAGCTTCCGTCGTTCCTGCCGGTACTGGTACTGATTGCACGTCAACCTGACCTTATGGAAAATCAGTTGGTAAATATGATTTGGGTACGAGGAATTAGTGTTGTAAAAGAAAAGAAAAGTTGTAATTTGTAATATATTCAACGGGAGTATTTGTACCGATTTTCATTTTGTAGTTATTCTGTGATAATCCTTTAGTTTTAAAAGTTGTTTCAAGAGCGTTTCGTTGCTATGCTAAGAGGGCCTTGATTGTTGTTCGATTCAATGTCCCTCTTAAAGCATAAGCAGTTTGATTTCGATTCTTCCTTAAACCTGTTCTTCATTTGTGACTAAGAATCGCGGTATTTGTTTTGAGTCTGATTTGAGCCAGAGGGTAAACCAATTGACTGATAATAATAATAATAATAAGACTTGGGTAGTGGGAAGTCAAGGTTTTACTTTATCGGAGGTACGAGTTTTTCTTGTGGTTTTTCGAATCCTTTAAAGTTCCGAAGCCACTTAAACACCCCTTAAATAATTTGTTAGTTTCAGACAATCCAACCGTTGATTAGTTTGATTTCCTTTGTTCGGAATTATGCTTGTAAATTGGTTCACCTATTGTATTGCATCATTAAAAAGGTGCCCATTGATAGAATGATGTCTTCTAATATATCATCACTATTATGTTGCCATTAGATTCTTTTCCGCCGATGCAATAACATATTTTTATTAGTTCTAACATAATTTGGTCCAATTTAAAGTTTATTTCGCTCATTGCCTTCAAAATTGATCGACTTATTTTGCTTGACTTATAATAAGTTTGCCTCTTGCACGTTCCCAAGTTGAGGTTGCGTCAGATCCTAAACGGCTCATAGATTTAAAAAAACATTTCTCGCCTTTTAGTCTTGGAAAAGCATCAAAATTTAATCTCAGTCCTAAGGCTGTTTGTTTGCCATGCTTCCTAAACAGAAGAATCTCTTATTTGGTGAATCTATTTTTTATTTAACTTCGCCGAATAAATTTTGATTTTCTTGATCTTCTCGTCGGTGAATTTGGGTGAAATACGGACTCGCTTTCATCCAAAGGCAATTATTTAAGGGTTATTTTTAATCCTTGTTATTTTTTATATTTTTATGCAAATGTTGGAAATTAAATTTATATTCTTTGCATATTTTTTTAGCTTTCCTGTATATTAATCCCATGATTGGCCATTGGCCTGGAACAAGGTGGCGCACATCTACACTGATCTTCCTTAAGCTCGCTTATTGGTATACAACCTCTTAAGACTTGAGAGAGGCGTGCGATCATGAGTAACTCTATGCGGGAAAGTAAGACGAGAATAAATGGGCAATTACACTAAAGCCAAGGAGACTAGTGGGGGGGGGGGGAGTAGTTGTGCGATGTTTCAGCTCTCCAACCCTTTCCGCCGCTAACAACCCTTTAGCCTTATCTGGCAATTTCTTTCCCAACTCTACTACTCCCTCTCTTCAAAGTCTTTGTTCCGATAGGATTGGACTTCTCTACTCGCGTTCGAGCCTGTGCTAGTTCCGGTCGGCGAGAGGTCTGATTCTCGGGAGTCTGTCCTGGCTTGATCCCCCCCAGCAATACCTCCGGAATATTGGCAGCTACTAAACCATCCCCTCCCCCCTCCCTTTTGGGTCTGCCAAGAAGGGGTAAAACTTCACAGTTGGCGTTCGGTTCGCGGGACCGGGCCGTGGACGGGAAAAGGGTTAATACCCACCAGGTATATCCTGAATGGTCTGCCAGGCTTACCCTGAGGTTACCTGGCGGTGAAGTCCATGGCCCCCTCTGTAAGTGGCCCCGCGCCTACACGCCGACTGCGTCGTTTAGAACCGGCCCGTTGTCTGCGCCAATTGGCATTCGCGGGGTTAATGGAAACCAACCCATAGGCCTTTCTCTAGAGTCTCTGGTCCGCTCGTTTAGTGGATCTGGCAAGACGGCACTTTCGCGGGCGGTAGATTCCTCTTCATGTTTGAAAAAATTCTTTAACAAATTCCTCTTTAAAACCCAATGAAACCACCAAAGAAAGTCTTAAGCTGCGCATCCCATCCCCTTCCCCACCCCCCTTACTTCCCAGTCCGTCAAAGAAAATAGATACGAATCTACTAAGTCGAGGAAAGAAAAGAACACAAGACGTGGATAAAACTGGTGGGAGAACCTTAACCACAAGATCGCCCCCCAAAACATCTGCACAGATAGAAGAAAAGTGCATAGAAACGAACAAGGTCTCAGGAAATCGAAATTCCCCACCGCAAAAACGAACAAAGTAAGAAATCCGCCGGAAGTTTCAAACTCCCAGCAAGCAGCAGGTCCAGAACGATCCACCAAAATGCTGCCTGAACTGCTCTCACTGCAGGTACTCCCAGGACAATTTGTTGATCGATCTTTCAGAGAATTTTACCTAATAAAACCAGAAAGCCAACAAACAAACCTAATGAAGACATGCATGGTCAAACAGAGTAAAGATTTCCCAAAACTATTTCAACTTCCCAGATCACAATTTCCACCTCTCTCGCCTCAACCCGATGGTAGTATACTAGTCGAAGTTAAAACAAAAGAGCAAGCGGAAAAAATATTAACATTAAAAGAATTGGCAGGAGATAAAGTAATAGTAACAGCACATCCCTCCTTTAACATGCGTAAAGGCGTAATAATAGAACCAGACTTCGCCAATACTCAGAAGCGGAATTAATTGAAGAATTAAGCGAGTACTCTGTCACTCAAGTACACAGTACATAAAACGATCAACAACAGCAAGATACCAACAAACACTTACTTCATATCATTTGACCTAGATATCCTACCAAAATATATATATTTAGGATGCCGCCGCTTCACAGTTAAAGAATTCAAAATTAGCCCCAGAAGATGCTACTACTACCAAACTTTCGGGCACTCTACAAACACCTGTCGTCGCAGGAATCAGGGCTTTGCGCCCACCTGCGTCAACTGCGCAAATGCACTACACCCTGAACAAATCGAAAATTGCCCAACGAAATGTGTAAACTGTGGAGAGAGACATCCAGCATCAAGCGAAAAATGTAATGTCTACAAATTCGAAGAAGAAGTAGCATCCATACGTGAAAAAGAACTACTAAACTTTACGAGATGCCAGAGAAAAAGGCACAGACCTCCATAGGAACCAGAGGAAACTCTTGTGTCTCTGTAGTTGAAATAAGCAGAGTGACCAGACCCCCATACCATGGGGTTAAAGCAAAAACTCAACTGTCCCCCTCCCGAGGAGCCTGCACCACAGGCCTCGAATATCGAACTCCCCTACCCCGCACATATGGTCGACAATCGACCATCTCTCCCCCAAAAGCAGTTGCCGCATCGCGAGGCTACCTGCACCCGATAACTCGATGCTAAACCCTATCCCTAGCAGAGAGGTAAACCTAAAATCACAATCACAGCAAATCCCTAAGCACATCTACCCCCACCCCGAACAAATGGACACTCAGGATATACCAGAGATCGTCCGCCCACAATCTCGGTCACCACCTCACAGCGTTTTGCCACCACCAATCAAAACGCCTACCACTGACATCATCCACGAAGAGAAGGTAGAACAGGAAAAAGAGACCCAAGACCCACGTGGAACAGACCTCGTCCCCACCAAACACATTGAAGCTCCAATCATACCACCAACGAGCCACCTCCCTCACCCACCAACAGAAGAAGAAAAAAAGATAATCCGTCCTCCTATTATTGACGGAACGCCAACACCGCCTTAACAGTAGATACCTAAGACATAAACAAGAAAAACAGTGACAAAGAAGAACCAAAACCTCAAAGACCAGTCCACACCAGACTCCAGTGGCCACAGGGCCGTAATAAATCAATGGGCGCCATGACCTCCGCAAAAACCAAATTGCTCACTTCTCGAACCAAACCAAAAGAATAATTAAGCTAATCCAGTGGAATATCCGCGGAATCAGAGCAAACTGGGAAGAATTAAGGCTTCTTGTAGCGGACGAGAGCCCCGCCTGCGTCTGTCTCCAGGAAACCATGTTCGGAATACATCCACCACGAAAGCTACCGAATTACACTTGCATAACCACCTCAATACCAAATGATGGCAGCACATCAGGCGGCTGTGCCATCTACACCCATCAAAATGTTCCCACATTACCCATCAGATTAAATTCACCTTTGGAAACAATCGCCGTGACCATGTACATCAAGAAACGATACACGATCGCAAATGTCTACCTCCCACCCACAGGGCCCCTTCTAGTCACCGCCTTACGAGACTTGATATCACAACTAACAACTCCATTCATTCTAATGGGGGACTTTAACAGTCGTCATATTGAGTGGGGCGACAGAATATGCAACGCCAGAGGAAATGAGCTATCAAAGCTAATAAAAAACCACTAACTTGGAATCATTAACCAGGGCGAAGGTACCCTATTAGCGTTAGACCTGGCCCTCTGCTCACCCGACATCACGGCGGACTTTGAATGGAGAATCTTGGATGGCCATTACCCGATCATCCTTTCCTCAGACGAGGGATTACCCACCTCGGGTATACCACGATTAAGACTGGACCAAGCAAACTGGCTAAACTTCAACAAAATCACCGATATATAAGTTGATGACATCCCGGAGACGGAGGAAGCGCTATAAATCTTTACATCTATCATATATCGAGCAGGTAAAACATCCATTGCAACCAGCTCAGGACAACCCAGTCGGAGATCTACCCCATGGTGGAGCCCAGAATGTTCTGCCGCACTGAAAGAACAAAGGAAAGCCTACCGAACATACAAACGATGGCCAAATCCGACGACTAAAATGCAATTTAATAAAAAGAGAGATAAATATGGATGCATACTTAAACAAACCCACCGGAAATCATGGAGAGCTTATGTCTCCACGATAAACTCTAAAACCCCCATCCACCGCACATGGAGCAAGATCCGAGGAATGCTAGGTAAACCCAGCCGAGACCCTACCCCCGTACTTCGGATAAATGGAAACACTATCTTAAACCCCATCGATGTAGCAGACACGCTAGCGACTCACTTTGCCAAAATATCAAGTAGAGCGAACACAACGCCCGAGTTCGCCCAATACCGGCTGGAGAGGGAGTGTTCACCTCTAAACTTCGCATCAAGAGAGTACAAATCTTACAACGAAGAATTCAGCATAAAGAGTTCGATACAGCTCTTGCATCATGTAGAGACACGGCTCCAGGCCCAGACAATATACCTTATGCAATGCTACACCACCTAGGGAAAGGGGGGGTAAACGCTTCCTCTTAGATATATTCAATAAAATATGGATGGAAAATGCCTTCCCAGACACCTGCAGAAGGGCTACAGTTCTAGCTTTCCGGAAACCAGGAAAAGACCCAACCAATCCCCAAAACTACCCCCCACTCGCTCTAACCTCCTGTATATGTAAGCTTATGGAAAAAAATGGTGAACGTACGCTTAACATGGTTCCTTGAAACGAAATCCAGCATATCCCGATCGCAGTGCGGATTCCGAAAAGTACACTCGAACACGGATGCCCTTATCCGCCTGGAATCGGCGATATGTTATGCATTTGCCAGGAAACAGCACGTAGTAGCTGTTTTCTTTGACCTCAAAAAGGCATATGATACGTCATGGCGTTATGTCATCTTAAAAGCCCTCCATGACCTCGGATTACGCGGACAACTACCAATCTTCATCCAAAATTTCATAACCAACCACACATTCTCTGTAAGATTAGGTAGCGCGAAATCCAAATCATTTATACAAGAAGAAGGCGTTCCACAAGGTAGCGTCTTAAGCGTACCCCTGTTTGCTATAGGAATCAATGATATCTCACAAAACCTCCATCGAGACATTAAAGCCAACCTTTATGTAGATGACTTCTCTATCTTCCTAGCAGGTTCCGAAATGGCAACAATAGAACGTCGCCTCCAGATCGCCATCAACAACACGAGATGGTCTACTACCCACGGCTACCAATTCTCAGCCGAGAAGACCAAAGTAGTCCACTTCTGCCGTCGTAGGTGTATTAGGGAACCTGACCTATACCTATACCAAAAGAGGATTGCAGCGTTGAGAGCTATAAATTCCTAGGACTACATTTGATAGAAGGTTGACATGGGAACCATATATAAGAAACATTAAAAACTCTTGTAACAAAGAAATGAATGTCCTACGTACAGTGTCACGCCACGACTGGAGAGATGATCGCGAAACACTTCTCACTCTTTACCGCTCTTTAGTGCGACCCAAACTCGACTACGGATGCGAGATCTACTCCTCTACTTCCAAGAGGCCCCTTGCACTCATCAACACAGTGGCTAATGAATGTCTCCGCATGGCTACCGGAGCCTTCCGATCACCACCCATACCGAGCCTACAATGCGATACCGGGGAGACACCACTAGACTTCCGTAGGATGGAACTCTCTCTACGCCTCTTTACCCGCATCCAGCGACTCCCAACATCGCCGACTTCGACCGCCGTCATGAATGACCAAATGGATAATATTTTTCCAACACGCCTAACTCTCCCACGACTATTTGGAAGTAGAGTGCGACTATGGATGGAGGAAATCGGGGTAACGATGAATCCCATCCATCCACTTGCTTTCCCAGATATTCCATTTTGGAATATCTAAAGATATCCCATTGCAACATAATAAAACAATCAACAACTACTCCCCTGGGAGAGAAAATTCAATTCCTTACCCACGCAGCAACACATATGGGTATATATATATACACCGACAGATCAAAATTCATAGACGGAACAGGATTCTCGGTGATATCAAATAACTACACGTTCTCTGAAAAACTACCCCAAACATTATCAATCTTCACTGCCAAGTGCTATGCCTTAAAACATGCAGTACATTGGGCATACAATAACCCAACATCAGATGAATTTACAATCTTAACCGACTCCTTCAGAAGCCTACAAACATTAGAACGAATGACAGACATCCATGCAATTCTGTTACAAATAAGAAACTACCTAAATAGAGCAGCATGCGAAAGAAAGAAAATTTTCTTTTGCTGGGTCCCAGCACACCTAGGGGTAGCTTGAAATGAGCAAGCTGATAGAGCGGCAAAAAATGCTTGCAGTAGTCCAGTGTAAGGGGAGGCCGACGGGATATAGTTCGCCAAGTCTTCTCCTTCTTGAGCTGAAAGTGGACTTGATGTTGGCGACTTCTGTTTCCTTGAGCTCCGCTCATTTCTCGTTCTGTGAGTTCATTTTCCGATGCCTCTCCTCGTTCGATCAAAAGGGTCACTAGTAATAGCAAGTTTGTAGTTTATTTAGTTATGAACTATTAATTGGTTACCAAGTTATAGTTGACGGGTTAAGGCGGCTAAGACGGACCCTTTATTTGATGAGGAATTCTCCAGGTCTTCTTCTTTTTAGATAGAATAGATAAAGTCAATTGCATGATGTAGCAATTTTATAAGCCCGTCCCCTCACACACCTGTGCTATTCAGCCATGTAATACCTAGGAAGTGGAAGAACTATTGCAACTTAATATAACGTGGAATACATACAGGTTTGTAATTGCATCCAAATGGAGTGGTCGTGTCATATCCATTTGGCAATGACTGACTACTCTACAACTTTTTCTCTTCCACTACAGGGTGACTCGAGTTAAAAAGAAAATGTAGAAAAGGCTCCCGACGATATACTATATATCTATTCTTTGTGGGGATTATTCTATATTCGAGTGCAGGGATTTAATCAGATGGCCAAGTATTTCTCTACGTTAATAAATAGGCCTGGAGAGGGCTTATTTATCTTCAATATACTTAAGAAGTGGAACGGAGCCCAAGGATGAATAATATTGCCAGCATTAACAAAATAAAATTTTATTAATTAAACTAACAAAAATAACACATGGAAAATATTTACATGACCGGGGATTAAAATGGGAGATGCACGTGAAATGAGAAGGTCATAGGATAAATTTGACTAAGCGGTGGATTAAGATTTGGAGGGATTTAAATGACAAAACAAACAAGAAGGGAAAGGGTCAACTAAATCCGTGTTAAAGAACGGAGTTACGTTGGCAACAAAGTTAAATAATTAAATGCAATTCGTAGCTTAAGTATTTATAAGGTCGGTGTGCAGGCGAAGGCAATTTGAAGGAATGGCTTCGGTCCGACTGTCGATTCCGTCCCAGGAGGAGGGTTTTTTAGAGGGGTTATCCTTAACTAGGGGGGGAAGGAAAGACTTCGAGAAGTATGAGCGAAGTGGGGCTCGGAAGTACGAGCGATCCTTGAGACAGGATACCGGAGATGTTCTGGATGAACAATTGAAGTTATTTGGGTAACCAAGCGTTCTCTTGAAGAACGTTAAAAATGGGGGAATTAAATTACCACTGACGTGATATCAGGGGAGCGAGAACCGTTTCTTGTCGAACGGGCTCGAAGAACAATGACTGTTCTAAAGTTGTTCTCTTCTGAATAATTGAACAACAGGGGGCGCCTGTTGACTTGGCGTCTCGAGGAGCACGAACCTTGGCACTCAAGGATATTGTGTTCTTCTGGACAATAAGGTGGTTCTCGAGGTAGAGATTTCCTAGGTGCACACGGGAGACCGGATCGGCGTGATGCCTGACGAAAATAATCAGGATCTGATTCAAATGCGAAATTCTATCGCATAAATAGCCGGAGCCAGCCCCTCGGGGTATGGGGCAAAGGGGCACTTCCATGGAATGTCCCGCTAGCGATTCGAACACTCTTATCTTCCCATAAGCCTAACTCAATCTGGCCAGATCGACGCCTGCAGACAAACGGGGGATTGAACCTCCTTGATTAAACTTGGACGGGGGGGGGGGGGGAGATAAGACTCGGGAAATGTTAGGGCGATAAGAACGCCATGCTACTCTCTTCTTGCAGGATACACGTGGGAAGCATGAGTACCAATATGTGATAAAAGCGAGGCGCGGCAGCCTCAGGAAATTCTATCACAAAAAACAACCTTGCTTGCTGAGCGTTTCCCGTCACCCACCTCCAGTTTCGTTAATGTGAAAGTACAGGAGGAGGGAAAGATACGGGAAATGTCTGTCGACAGCCCATAGGCCATCGACCGCTGCACTTTTATCACAACAGTCTTAGTCCAGTAAGGCTTCAATGAAGTTCATTGAGAGCTTACTGGTTTTTCGTGGATGACCAACACAACATGGGAGTGTCATCGCCACGTGTCTAGGGCAAGATAGACGTGCAATGCGAAATTAGTTTGATTATATGTTATTCTTAAGCATTGCTCTTACCTTCGTCTCATTCTGCCTCCCCTTTTCGCGTAGCGACGAAGCCTACACATGGAAACTTCATGGCTTTGGGCGGTTACAGGGCCTCGAATTCTTGTACTATCGCGGATAGATATCCTCTGATATATATACACGTTTTCACTTCGTCTCTCTTTGTATATTCTTTTTTTGCCTTGATTTGGTACATTCCGAAGACATCCCAAATCCACCGCTTATTTTACCTCCGAGATACATAAAATTACTTGTGGGTTTCGTAACAGTGGCTAGACCTTCCAGAGGTTTATTGATAATGTGTTGATAGGTCTCTAGTTCGTATTTTTCTCCATCGACTATAACCTGATAGGGAATTCCTTCCTTGCAAAACATCTTTCTCACCTTTGCCAGGTTGTTTCTGGCTTGGAACAGTATAATATTGTATTCTTCACTTTTAAATGTTTCTTCGGTGTCTTTTAATTATGAATCCTAGGTTACCATGTTTTAATAACTGGCTTCATCCTCTTCAGGTGGTGTCTGGTCGGCTTCCAGTGATCCTTCCCTTCAATCCATAATTGTTGTTCGTAATTTGCATTCCATCCTGCAGCTTATGAAAAAAAATTCACTATGTCCCTTGTTCTTGAAATTCCGTACCAGACGCGATCACTCTCATTTTGTAGATCTCGGGTACGCAACTCTTTCGCCCCTCTCACGTTAATCATGCGAATTTGGTATGGTCTAAAACATATTTAGAAACGCATGCCTCACGAAACTCTTCGCATTACGTCTTTCGAGAAGTCGAGTTGCAAGGCAAACTACTAGGCATATCCTAGTTGGTTTCTTTTCCTGATTGCCTTTGCCCTCTCGCTCCTCTTTATTTTGTCAACAGGTTTTTGAACACATTCTTGGCCTTTCTCATCTTGATGTTCAATCTACTCAAAATTTAATTGCATATCGATTTGTTATCTAAGTATGAAGGCCGACGGAGCCAAATAGACTCGCTGATGCTTGTTTTGGCTTCTTGCTAAGATACATCGTCAAGCCAAGACGCTCGTGGCTTCTTTTCCTCATCCTATTCTTCGTCGTGCTTTGAAGTGATCCACATCAATATAGTTTGCCTTTGCCTTATTTTCGTAGTTGCAATTGCCTTGTAACTATCATCGCTTGTTTCAATCGATGGTCAGTTGCCGCAGCTCTCCCTGACATTCGAACTTAAACCGTTACTCAAACCTTTATATCAGGTTGGCTTTCTCGATTTGGTGTCCCTTACACTATTATGAGCGACCGTGGAAGCCCATTCAAATATCATTAATGGAAAGCAAGCGCTCATGTCAGTTATTTGCTTTATTCACGCCCGTAACACTACCTGGCGTGCGCAAAGCAGCGGCGACGTTGGATGCTTCCACCACCAGGTCAAACCTAGCCTACTGTTCACGGATGCCAGTATTCCGTGGATGGAAAATGTGCCTCCGTTTCTACTAGTGATTCGTTAATCCTTGAAAGAAGATTTGTCTTGATTTATGCGGATTGAGTTTACGGTACGCACTTTCGTCTTATTTGGAACTAATTATACATTCCCTCGATCCTTTTGCATATGCATATGACTAGGTAAAGGCGATGGCTAAGTTTTGCTCTACCACACTGCACCTCTTGTGCCAAAGGAGATCGCATCTTATCATGTGTGTGTGTCTTTTGCGATTTAGTTCACACATCTTTGCAACCAGTCTACGACCAACCCGTTCTCACCATCTCCGGATGGCCAAATTCTTAGTATTACAGCGCAGCATCAAGAAAGATACCGTCTCTTGGATCGCCTGAAGCCAGCATTTATCCACGCTCTTCACCTTTCTCCTTCTATTGGTATTCTTGCTGGTCCAGAGAACCTCTACAATTTCGATTCTATTCCTTCTCTTACCAAATGATACCGTTTCATTCTCTCTTGCAGCAAACATAGGCATCAGCGGTAGGTTATAAGTTTGCAGCAGTTTATAGGTTCTCACCAGTTTTGGGGTGAAGATGGGTTACCAGTGTATGGGTGTCGTCATAAGGCGGCTAAGGCTGCCCCACACTCAAGTTTGGTCTGACTCCAAAGGGTCCTTCCGATTATCCGCTTGTAGGCTGGTTCGAATGGTAATAGGGTTATTGCTTGGCAGAAAGAAGGACTCGGAAGAAAAATGGCGGTTTTGTAGGCTTTAATCTCGGCTTATGGCTCTCTTAGCTCTGGCAATCTAAATAGTAGAGTTTTGAGTGGTTCGTTTGTGCGTTCACGCCTATGGGACGACTATCATTGTTAATGTTTGGTGTTTCTTATAAGTCTCCTTATGGGTCAGATTGTTGGGACTATGGACGGATGGATTTAGGACGAGGAACGAACTCGTGATGCTGATAATAAACAAATCAGAATGAGGATAATGACGAATGAATAATAATCATGAGAATGTCTCAGCAAAAACTTTTTATGCCAACTTCAATTAAGGGGGCGTGACTTCTCATCTCGTAATCTGGACGCGGGGCGGAGATTATAGGGTCAGAAGTATTTGCTTGTGTTCTCTACTTCCACTGATGGGCAGAGTCAAAGGGTGTGTGAATGTTCAGTGCAGACACGTGTGCACCAACAGAGTATTTTCCTTTTTTGCCACCTGAATGGGCTTCTCAAGCCGACATCCATAGCAAGATTGATTTCGTCGTTTTACAGGTTTGGCTGATCAAACCAGACTCCTATTTATGTGTGTCCAGCTGTTTTCTAATGCCTCCGTTATCTGTGTCCAGACCTTCGGCTCACATCTGTTTCCTAATGTGTTTATGTTTTCACATTCGGGTTGGAACCACAACGATTTCGCCTGCCTCATTACAACATATTCTGGTTTCCAAATATACATATTATTGCGATTTAACATTATTTACAAGTATTTGCTTTGTTCTACATTAGTTCATTGTTACAACACGGCATATTATTTCAGTGTTCGATTTGTCTGCCCAATTTCAAAATACCAATAGGGCCAACCGGGTGCTCATTTGTGAGGTTCCTTGTCGGCTCTAATTCACCTTGCAATTGGGCGCTACAGGTAAACTGAAGCAAGTCCTGGCCTTGTTCTGAGCCCCGTTTCCGGCGAAACAAGTTCAGAACGCTCCTATCTCGCTATGCGTCAGTTCGGGGGAACGATCCAATCCCATCTCCTTCCTACCAAGACATGCCTCTGAAGGCACTGTTACCACGCCTACTTCCCTCCACCCTTCATCGCGATGTCACTCTTCCGGGAACTTATAGTCCTTTTTCAAAAGGACAAACCTTTTTCGAGACTAGAAAATATGTACAAACTCTAAGTGTAATGATATTGGGTTGATCTTAGGGGAGTAGTATAGCAATGCCCTCTAGGCATTCCTATAATAAAATCCTCCTGGGAAACTTAAATATACTCGTATATATCATAATTTATTATGTATGAAACTCAAATCATTCAATTCTTTTACTTAACTTTTGTCAATTAAATCATTTATGCAAATTATGTACAACTTAATAATTAATTAATTCATCCATTCATTCATTTATTTTAATTAACTTTTTGTCAATACAATCATTCAATTAATTTATCCATAACTTTTTGCAATTCAATTATATTATGTAACGTTTAATAGTTCAAATATCCTGTGACGAAACACTGATTTCATTTAATGTACTACTGGTTCAAACAACATCTCTTAGAATTTCACGCACAAACCAAAACACGCATTTCACCACTTTTGAAATAACACAAATTCTCTCTCTCTCATTTGTGTTTGTGTCACCATCGATTCCGATTCAACTTTATTTTCAATCAAGACCCCAATTCAGTCCATCATAGTCTCCTTCGTTTTCACTTTCACTCCACGTAATACTTCATTTCATCTATTAGTTACTGTACATCTTGTTACTTTAGATCAGTTACTTTATTATATTTACTTTACCGCATCTTACATTGTATTCCTAATTGAATTCTCATTGTGCATTCGTTAATTTTGTGAATATATTTATATTTGTTTAATTGTTTTTCTTACAACCCTAATTTATAAGTTCAAAATTTATTTCACTTTAGTCGGAGGCCTAAATATTAGCAGACGACGATTCCATCTAAACTCAAAATTTATGGTAATGGTTTTCTAATAGCTATTTAGGCTAATTTATTAACCAAAAATAAATCCCATCAATGACCAAAAACCATAGTAGTTCATATAACATGTTATTTACTATATTAATGAACTAAGGAATAAACTACCGTCAAATTGTTATAAAGCGAAACATCAGCGCATAAAAAGCGTATTTTTTCTTGAAAAATGAAAATTGTTACTAGAAAAGACGGATATGATTAGAGGTCGCACACAGGCATATAGTGGGGGGGTTTTCTGGCAATATTTCGCTTTCCTTCCATTAAGTAACGCGTGTGCGCTACTTGTCTTGCTTCGTAAATTTTGTAAGTATTGCTTTAGTTTAATAATTTTATTATAATAATTTCTTACTGAAAGCATCAACAATTATTTGAGAAAATAAATTGATTTGTCTACCCTGTCATCTGTTCCTCAATTTGAAAATAATTTCATTCGTATTGTAACGTGATGAAATTTCGAGCGGGCGGCTTATAAGTTCTACTTGACTTTGTCATTTTGGGTAATTACGATGGCTCACGCGTACACTAGTCCCAGCGTCGCGGGAAGGTGCGCAACATTTTTTTAATCGTCCTTTTTCTTATACAATGGTGGCCAGAATCGAGATAGGATGTAGCGTTAACCCTTGGATAAAGCTTCACAACGGGGTCGGCTTTAATTAAATGCGCTCTTCTTTTTGGAAAGGAGTTGTGGAGTATAGCCAGATTGTAAGTTGGAGAGTCTTTGAGGGGACTCAAGATGATAGAGTCGACTGGGTGGCACAGATACTGGTCTCAACCCAATAGGGAAAGTTTTCGCAACTCACAAAATTCTTCGTTCGGTTTTTATTTTTGCATGTCCCTTTTGCATCCCCCTCTATCTACAATGATTCCCAGACCCGAGATTGTGGGGAGCGTTAAACATTTGGATAAAGCTAATCAACGTTCCGCTTCATTTAAATGCGCTCTGTTTCTAGGAAGAGGGCTGTGTAGCGTGACTGATCGCAAGCGGGTGGCTTATAATCTCTACTTGACTGAGTCTTTTGGCAGGAATAATGATGGCAAAATCGACTAGGTCGTTCGTACACTGATCCAGCGGAAGAGGTGTTTGCAACTCGCAACACTCTCCGATCTTTCTTTATTTTTTTCATCGCTCTTCCTATAGTAGCTTAGAGGTAGACCTAAATGTCAAGTTTCATTATTCAGTTGTGTCTATTCAGGTATACCCAAATTATATTTTTTCCGCCAAAGGCCATAAGCTGAATGACTGGAAATTTAACTACAATTATTTTCTTAGTTAATTATTGTTGCAATTTAACTTCCATTATTTTATTAATTAACTGTTTTTCCCATTTACCAGTAACTTTAATTATCTTTATTGATTAGTATTTTGTTCATTTATATAATTCCTTGACTACCTCTTGTTCTATATGCTTATTTTTTCACTCTATTTGTTATATTATAATTAACATTTTTTACACGAATTACTTAAAATATCCCTTTTATTATATTTATAATTTATATTCCGGATATTTGGAGTGAAATACTATTAGCCATCAGAATTCCTTGAATAAATTGGTTCATTCTGATGATTTCATTGATGGTTATTCAATATTTTTTTTTATTTTTGCGATTTCTCATTTTCTGATTCTAGAATCGGGTTTGACAATAAATTTATAATTGGTAGGTTTCCTAGGCATACAAATTGGTAACTAAGATAAAAATGAACAGGGCACTAAAAATTACGAGTGCCTTTCGTATAGGGTAAGAATTGAATTTCTTGCTCTTCAACCCAAGACCTGGGATATTTGCATTTAACAATATGTTCAAAAGTTTAAATAGAGATGACACCTGATGTGTGAATTACCTATTTAATTACAGGAGTCCCAAATAGGCCTTCAGATGTATCGTGTTAGTAGGAATGGGAGCCTCAGTGATACTCTGTACCTCTTCTCAAGTAAGGCAATTGCCTTCTTTATTAATTATGTAGCCTTCGTAGGAAAATTGGGGTACACTGATGGTACACTTTTCCAACCCAGGTTATAAACCAGCATTCTGGAACATAGACAAATCCTGTTTTAGCCAACTATCATTCTTCCTTTAGTTAAAGCATTCACCAAGACATCGTCGAAATAGCAAGACACTCCAAGAATGTCGCGCAATAGGTTTTCTTTAGCTCGCTAGAAAATTCAAGTCTCTGATGATATGCTAAATCTTAGCCGGTGGTATTAATATAGACCACGGTGAGTATTGATAACACTATATTTCTTGGAGTCTTCATCAAAAGCACAATAGAACGTATGCTTGGTTCACCTCAAGTTTAGCAAAAATGCTCCCACCAGCTAATTTACTGAATAGATTGTAAATTAGGAATTGGATAAACATTCAATATAGCCGCTCTGTTGACGGCTAGCTTGTAATCCCAACGTATGCAAACACTACCATTAGTTTTCATCAACGGGACAATAACAGCAGGGCAGGGACAATTAGTATTAGGAAAATTATTTTTCCTTGCGCTAGGCATTGTTCTTTGTCAACTTTCTCTCGTACAATGTAAGGGAAAGTTCTAACTTTGAAAAATTTTGGATGACCACTAGGATCAACTTTAATAGCAGTTTCATTACCCTTGTAATATTCAAAACCTCAGGAAATTCATGCTTTCGAATATTTGTTTCAGAAGAAAGAAGGAAAAGAATACATAAAGACACTGAAGATGATCGCATAGATCAAAAGCTCAGCTATTAAAGCTTGTTTTTTACCAAACGCAGTTACTTAAAAGAGAGAGATGAACGCTGGAAAAATTATCTACTTTCTACAAGATGGACAGAAAAAAACAATACGTAAAATAGAAAGTTCGCAAAATAAAATTAATCAATACGAAATATACAATGGTCTTTAACAAAATCTGCATTCAAAAAAGACTGCTACGCATTTAATCCAATATTAAAACCCATGATCTAGAATCGAAAAATTAACCAACTACAATAGCCTTTCGTCACCATCTTGTGGAAAGGAAAATAGAACTATTAAAGAAAACCATCCCAGAACTGGAACGTGATGTTTCGAAAACGCAATGACAACTTGAAGAGCTCGAAATTCCATATGAAAAACCTGATTCTATCAAAAAAAGCTCTCTACAACAGTGCTTTACAAACAGAATACTCCCAAAGAAGCATTAAGACCAAAAAGCTTAACTGAAGTTTACCAACATAGTTTAGGAGTTTAACTGCCCGCATGAAGAATGCAAACTTCATAATAACTCGAAGTATGTTGGTATGACAATCAACACCCTTTCGAGGCGTTTAACCATATACTTTCAAAACGGGGCAACCAAAAATCATATAGAGAGCGTACATAAGACCAGCCTAACAAGGGATATATTAGTTGAAAACACCACAATTAAAAAAAAGGGAAATCAATCTAGGTTGAACATCTTAGAAGCCATCTTAATCAACGAAGAAAGAAATAAAATGAAATGAAAGGAAAGTTGGGAGGAGGACAGATAAAGATTGCCAACCCCCTCTCCACCCCCACTCCAGTCAACCTGAGATGACCGGATGGGGATGGAAGGAGATCCGAGGAAAGAGGAAAGAGAAAAGTAAAAGGTAGAGATAGCAAAGGTTCAAATAGCGAAGTAGATTTATAGGGTCTCGGTAACGAATTCTCTCTCTCGTAGCTTCCTTAGGATAAAGGAAAATGTAAATATAGCTGGATTTTTATTCCTAGGTAAATAGCTGGAATAAACCTTGAAATGGCGAACAGTAATGACAACTATTATTCTTGAATAATAATGATAATTCTTTCTGTACTTACTTTTCCCACAAAAGTACACCTATATAAATAGTCATTTCATCTACTCATAATACTACAAAATTGAGCCAATCAGGATTGAGATACATTTAATCGTCATACTTATGTGCATTTTGGGAATAACAGAACTTAGCGTTAACAAATTGACCAATCAGCTTTTAGACATAAGCACTGCAATAATTGTCCAATCAGCGCCACGATAGATTTAAAAAGTTAACTACAAAACCAAAAATACTTAAAAGCGATAGGCCTGATCACACAAGCAAGAAAATAAATAAAAGTGATAAGTCTGATCACCAGACCCGAGGCATCTCTTTGCACCTCTTCCACACTTCTTTCTCTCTTCTCCACTTGTCTATTTTCTCTGTCCTCTCCCCACACCCTATCGTCTCCCCTCACATGCACCCGCACTTACACAAAGTCAAAGTCAAAGGCTCTAGCAGACGGCGGCGGCGAAGAATTCTTGGCAGAAGTACAGCTCCGACAACATATCACATCCGGCAAAGGAGGGAGAGTTTTGGGCAAAATTTCCCAAACGCCTCCGAAAAGTTCCAAAAGAGAGATATTACGCATATTTTCATCATCACTCACCATCATACTAATTTCATCTTTTTTTTAGTGGCCCCACTTAAGCAGATGACTGCCTAAATCCCCGGCCCCGCCCCCCTGCGTCAACGGCCGTCGGATGTGAGGAGAATTTGCCATTCATATTTCGTCCCAACTATGCCTAGCAGTTGCATTGGCATGATTGGGGGCATTGGAGGAAGCTGGTTTGAGGATTAGCCCACAGTAGAGAACAATGTCAGAAACATTCCGGACAAGGGACGGACTGCGACCTTCGGTGCTAATTACGGCGAACCCCCCTCCCAGGATCATAGAGGGTGAAAACCGTCTCTATGATATGTTGGGGAGCAGTCGCGATTTAAAACCCTCGGGGGGGGCGGCGTTGTCAATAAGTCCGCCATACAATCACACCCCTGAGAGGATCCCACCCGGACTCATCTCATTCATCTTTCATCATTCACCCAAAGGCAAATCCTTCCTTACATCCAGGCGGCGGTTTCTTACGAGGGGGGGGCCCTCTTCTCCCAAAAAGTAAAAACTCAAAATTTTTGAAAAAAGGAAAAATTTACACATCATTCATACACTAAAAAAACGTAACAGAGAGTTCTGAATAGAAGTAAGCTTGGTCTCCTATAGAAAAGTGTGCGCCCCCCTCTTCAAGGGGAGCCCACCCGGAAAAATGGCGGCACAGGATGCACCAAGAGTCCCGCTTCGGTGTATTGGCGGACAGGCAAAACCGGACAAGGGTACGGTATACAAGACCTTGTTCAGCAAGCTCAACGTGGGCGTTCTCAGACTGATCGATACTCCCGTCGGTTATGTCGCCGTGTGTGAGAAAGAACAGGACATTGAGACGCTCACGAAGGAAGAAGGTGTTGAACACCTAAAGGAGATAAACCTCCTACCAACCACGCCCCCCCAAATACAGGCGCACAGAAGCGTCGTGTGCAGACGGCTCGACCCATGGGTAGGCCAGCACACTAAAGAAGAGATCAAGAAGGAGGTCGAAAGGAATCAAAACTGGGCAAAGGTGGCTGAGGTCATAAAATTCCGGAACAAAAGAGACAACACGGAATATGCCCATGTCTTTAAAGTGGTATTCACAGACACGGAGATGGCGGCGAAGGCCAAGGAGAGAGGACTGCTTCTCTTCAACGCCAAGATCAGTGGAGAGCAGGTCGAGTGCGAAGAATACATCCCCGTGCAAATCTGCTTCAACTGCTATCGCCTTGAGAGCCACACTACGAAAGAATGCAAGGAGCAGGAGGCAACCTGCTCGAGTTAAAAAGAAAATGTCGTAGAAAAGGCTCCCGACGATATACTATATATCTATTCTTTGTGGGGATTATTCTATATTCGAGTGCAGGGATTTAATCAGATGGCCAAGTATTTCTTTACGTTAATAAATAGGCCTGGAGAGGGCTTATTTATCTTCAATATACTTAAGAAGTGGAACGGAGCCCAAGGATGAATAATATTGCCAGCATTAACAAAATAAAATTTTATTAATTAAACTAACAAAAATAACACATGGAAAATATTTACATGACCGGGGATTAAAATGGGAGATGCACGTGAAATGAGAAGGTCATAGGATAAATTTGACTAAGCGGTGGATTAAGATTTGGAGGGATTTAAATGACAAAACAAACAAGAAGGGAAAGGGTCAACTAAATCCGTGTTAAAGAACGGAGTTACGTTGGCAACAAAGTTAAATAATTAAATGCAATTCGTAGCTTAAGTATTTATAAGGTCGGTGTGCAGGCGAAGGCAATTTGAAGGAATGGCTTCGGTCCGACTGTCGATTTCCGTCCCAGGAGGAGGGGTTTTTAGAGGGGTTATCCTTAACTAGGGGGGGGAGGAAAGACTTCGAGAAGTATGAGCGAAGTGGGGCTCGGAAGTACGAGCGATCCTTGAGACAGGATACCGGAGATGTTCTGGATGAACAATTAAGGTTATTTGGGTAACCAAGCGTTCTCTTGAAGAACGTTAAAAATGGGGGAATTAAATTACCACTGACGTGATATCAGGGGAGCGAGAACCGTTTCTTGTCGAACGGGCTCGAAGAACAATGACTGTTCTAAAGTTGTTCTCTTCTGAATAATTGAACAACAGGGGGCGCCTGTTGACTTGGCGTCTCGAGGGGCACGAACCTTGGCACTCAAGGATATTGTGTTCTTCTGGACAATAAGGTGGTTCTCGAGGTAGAGATTTCCTAGGTGCACACGGGAGACCGGATCGGCGTGATGCCTGACGAAAATAATCAGGATCTGATTCAAATGCGAAATTCTATCGCATAAATAGCCGGAGCCAGCCCCTCGGGGTATGGGGCAAATGGGGACTTCCATGGAATGTCCCGCTAGCGATTCGAACACTCTTATCTTCCCATAAGCCTAACTCAATCTGGCCAGATCGACGCCTGCAGACAAACGGGGGATTGAACCTCCTTGATTAAACTCGGAGGGGGGGGGGGGGAGATAAGACTCGGGAAATGTTAGGCGATAAGAATGCCATGCTACTCTCTTCTTGCAGGATACACGTGGGAAGCATGAGTACCAATATGTGATAAAAGCGAGGCGCGGCAGCCTCAGGAAATTCTATCACAAAAAACAACCTTGCTTGCTGAGCGTTTCCCGTCACCCACCTCCAGTTTCGTTAATGTGAAAGTACAGGAGGAGGGAAAGATACGGGAAATGTCTGTCGACAGCCCATAGGCCATCGACCGCTGCACTTTTATCACAACAGTCTTAGTCCAGTAAGGCTTCAATGAAGTTCATTGAGAGCTTACTGGTTTTTCGTGGATGACCAACACAACATGGGAGTGTCATCGCCACGTGTCTAGGGCAAGATAGACGTGCAATGCGAAATTAGTTTGATTATATGTTATTCTTTAGCATTGCTCTTACCTTCGTCTCATTCTGCCTCTCCTTTTCGCGTAGCGACGAAGCCTACACATGGAAACTTCATGGCTTTGGGCGGTTACAGGGCCTCGAATTCTTGTACTATCGCGGATAGATATCCTCTGATATATATACACGTTTTCACTCCGTCTCTCTTTGTATATTCTTTTTTTGCCTTGATTTGGTACATTCCGAACAGGTAGCACGTGTTTCGTAGAGCTCTCAGAATATTTTGATTATTTGATATACTTTGGTGTGTGACATAAACATAAATATTAAGTTATAAGATCATATATTTGGTTAATATAACAAAGTTAAATTGTGGTTATTTTGTATAAATTGTGGTTATTTTGTTTTGGTGAGAAAGTGACTTTTGTTTACTTCGGGGCCATCTTGATTAGCAGTTTTTAAACTTGCGCGCACAAATTGGGGTCAAATTCTTGTTGTTTGTAAGTTTTTGTTTCTATTATTGTTCTTGTTTAAGTATGGCTGACTGTTTGGATGTAGAGAGTATGCCTTTTGAAAGTAGTGTGTATGTAGTGTGCGATGTCTGTGGTGTAGAGAGGAGAGTGAATGTGTCTGAGTGCCGTGTATGTGCTTTGACTGAGGAGGTGAGTCGATTACGTGCGGAATGCTTGAGACTGAACGATTTAGTGTCTGAAGTGAGAAGAGATGCAAGTGTACGTTTGAAGAGTCAGATTGGGACCAGGAGGGAGGAAGTTAGGCCTAGAACAGGGACTGGAGAGAAAGCAGTAAGTGAAGTAAGTGATGATGAGTGGTGGGTGAAAGTGAACAGAATAGATAAGTTAGGACAGGTTAGGTGTGTGAATGAGAGGGACATGGAACCTGTTAGGCTAACTAACAGATTTGATGCCCTGAGAGAGGAAGAATTTGAAAGAGATTTGTCTGGTGTGGCCGTGTTTGAAAGTAGAATAGGAGGTCGAGTGAGTGAGAGCAGGAGGGAGGGTAATACTAGGCCTAGAGAGAATAGGAGAATGACTGAGGTGATTGTGATGGGTGACTCTCAGATTAGGTATTTAGATAGGAAGTTGAATGAAAGTAAATG
This sequence comes from Ceratothoa steindachneri, assembly GCA_963969495.1. Lineage (NCBI taxonomy): Eukaryota > Metazoa > Arthropoda > Malacostraca > Isopoda > Cymothoidae > Ceratothoa > Ceratothoa steindachneri. Next base: position 70,750,783 of record OZ018327.1, on the reverse strand, counting down.
GAAGGGAGTGAGAGTTTGTCTGCCGGGTGCTGGTGTAAATGATGTGTGTGAGAGGTATGATAGGTTGGTGTCTGGGTGTGAGAGGGAAGCAGTTGTGATTACACATGTCGGAGTAAACGATGTAAAGAAGGTGGGTACTTGTGAGTTACGACAGCGGTATAAAAGGCTGATTGAAAGGATATGTGAAAGTAGAGTAAAAGGCGTTGTTTCAGGTGTGCTTCCCAGAATGGATGTGGGGATGGAATGGTTGTCTCGTGCAATGGGGTTGAATGAATATGTGAAAGGTTTGTGCGAGGAGTCAGGATTGGTATTTGTAGATGTTTGGAGTGGGTTTTATGAGAATAAGGGTTTGTATGCGATGGATGGACTCCATCTGAGCCGAGATGGGGTTGAGGTTTTGTGGCGGGAATTAGATAGTGTTATTAGGTCTTTAGAGGCGGGAAACTAGGTTTTGATAGTGGTCAGGGAAATTTAATGGCTCAAAGTGAGGCAGGGAAAGGAAGCAAACACAGATTTGTAGAAGGTAGGCAGGCTAATGGAAGTGCTTTAGGGTTAAACTACTTGAGTAGTGATAGTGGTCAGGGAAATACAAGAGTACAGGGTCGGGGAAAGAGAGAAAGGAGATGCAGAGGAGATAGGCCCTCAGGTGCTTCAGGGATAGCTGGGCTGAGTTGTCTTTACACAAATGCTCGTAGTCTTAGAAATAAGAGGGATGAATTATTTAGTTATATCATTCATGAAGATATAGATATAATATGTATAGTTGAATCATGGGTTAATGAAAATATATTTAATGATAATGTCAGTGAATTTGAACTAGAGGGTTATACTATGTACATTAGTCAAAGGAGAGATAGGACTGGTGGTTGGTTGATTATTTATATCAGAAATAGCATTTCTTCAAATCTAAATAACTCTATAAAGCAAGGAGAAGGTGAATCATTATGGATAGATATTAAGGTTGGTAAAAATAGGAAAATACACTTGGGAGCTTTTTATAGACCACCAGGACAGACTGATTGTATCGATGAGTTAATGATTAGGGAAATAAGTAAAGGATGCAAAGAAGATACAGTTATTCTTGGTGACTTTAATTTAACTTCTGTAGACTGGGAAAATATGATAGGAAGAGATAGAGCAAGTTGTAAGTTTATGGAGTGTTTTGAGGATAACTTTTTGATCCAATTTGTTAATAAGCCAACAAGGGGTGCCAATATATTAGATCTAATTCTTTCAAATGATGATCACTTAGTTCAAGGATTGAGTGTAGGGGAATCATTGGGAAACAGTGATCATCAGATGGTTCGGTTTAATTTGCAAATAGTTAAGGGTAGAACAACGACAAACTCCACGAAAATTCCAAATTTTTATAGGGGAGATTACGATAAATTACGCAGCATGCTAAATCAGATTAGGTGGGATATAGAATTCCATGGAAAGAATACTTATGAGATGTGGGATATTTTTAAGACTATATTAAACATGGTTCAGGAACAGTGTATTCCGATGAAGTCTATTAGGAAGAAATGTAGGAAACCATTATGGTGGAACCAAGAAATAGCTAATAAAGTTTCAGAGAAAAAAAGGGCATACCAGAGATTACAAAGTGAGAGTAGTTTAGATAATTTAAACCATTATAGGTCAACCAGAAATGAACTAAATAAGATTATTAAGAAGACCAAAAGGACAGCAGAAATTAATTTAGCTAAAAATAATGATAAAGATCCTAAAAAATTCTTTAGCTATTATAGAATCAATAATCAATCTAACAGTGATAAAATAGGGCCTATTAAATATGAAGGGGTTTTGAAAGAATCTGATGAGGAAATAGTAGAGGTCCTTAATGATCATTTTGCTTCAGTATTCACAGAAGAGAAACCAGTTAGATTAATTGATGATAATTCTAGGTCAAGGGAAGTAGTGATAAATTCTATTAATATAGACAGAGAAGAAATTAAAGGGCTTATAATTCAGTTAAATACTAGTAAGGCATCTGGCCCTGACAACATTCATTCTAGGATTCTCAAATAAGGTGTAGAAAGTATTGCAGTAGCTCTCGAGAAGATATTTATTAGATCACTAGAGTCTGGAGAAATACCAAATGATTGGAAATTGGCAAATGTAGTGCCAATTTTTAAAAAGGGAAGCAAAGAGGACCCAAATAACTTTAGACCAGTAAGCTTAACTTCTATAGTCTGTAAAATTCTTGAGAAGATGGTTAAGAAGGGAATTTCTGATCATCTAGAGAGTAGCAGGTTAATTAATGATGCTCAGCATGGTTTTAGAAAAGATAGATCGTGTTTAACTAATTTACTGGATTTTATGGATTATGTAACTAAAGAATTAGATAGGGGTGAGAAAGTTGATGTGATCTACTTAGATTTCAGCAAAGCTTTTGATAAGGTTCCACATAGAAGACTAGTTCATAAATTAAAGCTGCATGGGATATGTGGGAACGTTTTAAATTGGATAACTGAATGGCTGAAAAATAGGAAACAGAGAGTTGTACTGAATGGAGTGAGGTCAGAGTGGAGGAATGTTATTAGTGGCGTACCTCAGGGATCAGTTTTAGGCCCTTTATTATTTATAATCTATGTAAATGATCTTGGGCAAGGTGTAAATAGTAAAGTGTCAATTTTTGCTGATGACACTAAATTGGCAGCTGTAGTCAAAGAGGTTGAGGGTAGCTTTAAAGTGCAGGGTGACTTAGATAAGCTGTTAGCTTGGGCTCAGAAGTGGCAGATGACTTTTAACCTTAATAAATGCAAAGTTATTAACATGGGGAGAGATAATAGGGAATTTAGCTATGAGATGGATGGATATTGGCTTAATTCAGTTGAAGATGAGAAAGACTTAGGAGTGGTAGTAGATAGGTCACTGAAATTTTCAAAGCAGTGTATTGAGGCAAAAAATAGAGCAAATAGGGTGCTAGGTTACATTAAAAGAAATGTTAGCTACAAGAGTAAGGAGGTCATCCTTAAACTATACAACTCTTATGTCAGGCCACATTTAGAGTACTGTATACAGGCATGGTCACCACATTTTAGACATGATATAAACTTATTAGAGTCAGTACAAAGGAGGGCAACAAAAATAATACCATCCCTGAAGCACCTTCAATATGAAGATAGACTGAGGGTATTAAATATGTTTTCATTTGAAAGAAGGTGTGTGAGGGGAGATATGATTGAGCTTTTTAAAATCTTTTCTGGGATGGATAAATTAGATTTCAGCAAATTATTTGAGTTAGAAGGTAGTAATAGAACTAGAGGCCACCACTTAAAGATTAAAAAACAGAGGTGCAGACTGGATGTTAGAAAATATTTTTTCACTAACAGAGTGGTGGATTATTGGAATAGTTTGCCACCTGAGACTGTAGACAGCCCAAACTTGAATGTTTTCAAGCGCAGATTGGATGATTATATGGGGATGGAGGGTTAATTTCTTACTTTTTAGTATGTGGATATGTTTCTTGACTCATTCCTGTGGATGCAGTTTCTTTTTATTGTATATTTTTGGGGATTTTGATTTTGTTTTTGACAGACTCCTATGGAGGCTTTAAATTATATATTGTAGATGCATGGTTGGACATTCCTATGGATTGTTAAATTGTATATTGTAGCTGCATGACCTGACAAAATCCTATGGATGCATTATATGGGTGGGATTTGATGGATACGGATGACCTTTGATAGGCCCTTGTGGCTTTTGTCATCCGTTAAATTATGTTATGTTATGTTATGTTATCCCAAATCCACCGCTTATTTTACCTCCGAGATACATAAAATTACTTGTGGGTTTCGTAACAGTGGCTAGACCTTCCAGAGGTTTATTGATAATGTGTTGATAGGTCTCTAGTTCGTATTTTTCTCCATCGACTATAACCTGATAGGGAATTCCTTCCTTGCAAAACATCTTTCTCACCTTTGCCAGGTTGTTTCTGGCTTGGAACAGTATAATATTGTATTCTTCACTTTTAAATGTTTCTTCGGTGTCTTTTAATTATGAATCCTAGGTTACCATGTTTTAATAACTGGCTTCATCCTCTTCAGGTGGTGTCTGGTCGGCTTCCAGTGATCCTTCCCTTCAATCCATAATTGTTGTTCGTAATTTGCATTCCATCCTGCAGCTTATGAAAAAAAATTCACTATGTCCCTTGTTCTTGAAATTCCGTACCAGACGCGATCACTCTCATTTTGTAGATCTCGGGTACGCAACTCTTTCGTCCCTCTCACGTTAATCATGCGAATTTGGTATGGTCTAAAACATATTTAGAAACGCATGCCTCACGAAACTCTTCGCATTACGTCTTTCGAGAAGTCGAGTTGCAAGGCAAACTACTAGGCATATCCTAGTTGGGTTCTTTTCCTGATTTCCTTTGCCCTCTCGCTCCTCTTTATTTTGTCAACAGGTTTTTGAACACATTCTTGGCTTTTCTCATCTTGATGTTCAATCTACTCAAAATTTAATTGCATATCGATTTGTTATCTAAGTATGAAGGCCGACGGAGCCAAATAGACTCGCTGATGCTTGTTTTGGCTTCTTGCTAAGATACATCGTCAAGCCAAGACGCTCGTTGCTTCTTTTCCTCATCCTATTCTTCGTCGTGCTTTGAAGTGATCCACATCAATATAGTTTGCCTTTGCCTTATTTTCGTAGTTGCAATTGCCTTGTAACTATCATCGCTTGTTTCAATCGATGGTCAGTTGCCGCAGCTCTCCCTGACATTCGAACTTAAACCGTTACTCAAACCTTTATATCAGGTTGGCTTTCTCGATTTGGTGTCCCTTACACTATTATGAGCGACCGTGGAAGCCCATTCAAATATCATTAATGGAAAGCAAGCGCTCATGTCAGTTATTTGCTTTATTCACGCCCGTAACACTACCTGGCGTGCGCAAAGCAGCGGCGACGTTGGATGCTTCCACCACCAGGTCAAACCTAGCCTACTGTTCACGGATGCCAGTATTTCGTGGATGGAAAATGTGCCTCCGTTTCTACTAGTGATTCGTTAATCCTTGAAAGAAGATTTGTCTTGATTTATGCGGATTGAGTTTACGGTACGCACTTTCGTCTTATTTGGAACTAATTATACATTCCCTCGATCCTTTTGCATATGCATATGACTAGGTAAAGGCGATGGCTAAGTTTTGCTCTACCACACTGCACCTCTTGTGCCAAAGGAGATCGCATCTTATCATGTGTGTGTGTCTTTTGCGATTTAGTTCACACATCTTTGCAACTAGTCTACGACCAACCCGTTCTCACCATCTCCGGATGGCCAAATTCTTAGTATTACAGCGCAGCATCAAGAAAGATACCGTCTCTTGGATCGCCTGAAGCCAGCATTTATCCACGCTCTTCACCTTTCTCCTTCTATTGGTATTCCTGCTGGTCCAGAGAACCTCTACAATTTCGATTCTATTCCTTCTCTTACCAAATGATACCGTTTCATTCTCTCTTGCAGCAAGCATAGGCATCAGCGGTAGGTTATAAGTTTGCAGCAGTTTATAGGTTCTCACCAGTTTTGGGGTGAAGATGGGTTACCAGTGTATGAGTGTCGTCATAAGGCGGCTAAGGCTGCCCCACACTCAAGTTTGGTCTGACTCCAAAGGGTCCTTCCGATTATCCGCTTGTAGGCTGGTTCGAATGGTAATATGGTTATTGCTTGGCAGAAGGAAGGACTCGGAAGAAAAATGGCGGTTTTGTAGGCTTTAATCTCGGCTTATGGCTCTCTTAGCTCTGGCAATCTAAATAGTAGAGTTTTGAGTGGTTCGTTTGTGCGTTCACGCCTATGGGACGACTATCATTGTTAATGTTCGGTGTTTCTTATAAGTCTCCTTATGCGTCAGATTGTTGGGACTATGGACGGATGGATTTAGGACGAGGAACGAACTCGTGATGCTGATAATAAACAAATCAGAATGAGGATAATGACGAATGAATAATAATCATGAGAATGTCTCAGCACGTCTTTTTATGCCAACTTCAATTAAGGGGGCGTGACTTCTCATCTCGTAATCTGGACGCGGGGCGGAGATTATAGGGTCAGAAGTATTTGCTTGTGTTCTCTACTTCCACTGATGGGCAGAGTCAAAGGGTGTGTGAATGTTCAGTGCAGACACGTGTGCACCAACAGAGTATTTTCCTTTTTTGCCACCTGAATGGGCTTCTCAAGCCGACATCCATAGCAAGATTGATTTCGTCGTTTTACAGGTTTGGCTGATCAAACCAGACTCCTATTTATGTGTGTCCAGCTGTTTTCTAATGCCTCCGTTATCTGTGTCCAGACCTTCGGCTCACATCTGTTTCCTAATGTGTTTATGTTTTCACATTCGGGTTGGAACCACAACGATTTTGCCTGCCTCATTACAACATATTCTGGTTTTCAAATATACATATTATTGCGATTTAACATTATTTACAAGTATTTGCTTTGTTCTACATTAGTTCATTGTTACAACACGGCATATTATTTCAGTGTTCGATTTGTCTGCCCAATTTCAAAATACCAATAGGGCCAACCGGGTGCTCATTTGTGAGGTTCCTTGTCGGATCTACTTCACCTTGCAATTGGGCACTACAGGTAAACTGAAGCAAGTCCTGGCCTTGTTCTGAGCCCCGTTTCCGGCGAAACAAGTTCAGAACGCTCCTATCTCTCTATGTGTCAGTTCGGGGGAACGATCCAATCCCATCTCCTTCCTACCAAGACATGCCTCTGAAGGCACTGTTACCACGCCTACTTCCCTCCACCCTTCATCGCGATGTCACTCTTCCGGAAACTTATAGTTCTCTTTCAGAAGGACAAACCTTTTTCGAGACTAGAAAATATGTACAAACACTAAGTGTAATGATATTGGGTTGATCTTAGGGGAGTAGTATAGCAATGCCCTCTAGGCATTCCTATAATAAAATCCTCCTGGGAAACTTAAATATACTCGTATATATCATAATTTATTATGTATGAAATTCAAATCATTCAATTCTTTTACTTAACTTTTGTCAATTAAATCATTTATGCAAATTATGTACAACTTAATAATTAATTAATTCATCCATTCATTCATTTATTTTAATTAACTTTTTGTCAATACAATCATTCAATTAATTTATCCATAACTTTTTGCAATTCAATTATATTCTGTAACGTTTAATAGTTCAAATATCCTATGACGAAATACTGATTTAATTTAATGTACTACTGGTTCAAACAACATCTCTTAGAATTTCACGCACAAACCAAAACACGCATTTCACCACTTTTGAAATAACACGAATTCTCTCTCTCTCATTTGTGTTTGTGTCACCATCGATTCCAATTCAACTTTATTTTCAATCAAGACCCCAATTCAGTCCATCATAGTCTTCTTCGTTTTCACTTTCACTCCACGTAATACTTCATTTCATCTATTAGTTACTGTACATCTTGTTACTTTAGATCAGTTACTTTATTATATTTACTTTATCGCATCTTACATTGTATTCCTAATTGAATTCTCATTGTGCATTCGTTAATTTTGTGAATATATTTATATTTGTTTAATTGTTTTTCTTACAACCCTAATTCATAAGTTTAAAATTTATATCACTTTAGTCGGAGGCCTAAATATTAGCGGACGACGATTCCATCTAAACTCAAAATTTATGGTAATGGTTTTCTAATAGCTATTTAGGCTAATTTATTAACCAAAAATAAATCCCAACAATAACCAAATACCATAGTAGTTCATATAACATGTTATTTACTATATTAATGAACCAAGGAATAAACTACCGTCAAATTGTTATAAAGCGAAACATCAGCGCATAAAAAGCGTATTTTTTCTTGAAAAATGAAAATTGTTACTAGAAAAGACGGATATGATTAGAGTTCGCACACAGGCATATAGTGGGGGGTTTTCTGGCAATATTTCGCTTTCCTTCCATTAAGTAACGCGTGTGCGCTACTTGTCTTGCTTCGTAAATTTTGTAAGTATTGCTTTAGTTTAATAATTTTATTATAATAATTTCTTACTGAAAGCATAAACAATTATTTGAGAAAATAAATTGATTTGTCTACCCTGTCATCTGTTCCTCAATTTGAAAATAATTTCATTCGTATTGTAACGTGATGAAATTTCGAGCGGGTGGCTTATAAGTTCTACTTGACTTTGTCATTTTGGGTAATTACGATGGCTCACGCGTACACTAGTCTCAGCGTCGCGGGAAGGTGAGCAACATTTTTTTAATCGTCCTTTTTCTTATACAATGGTGGCCAGAATCGATATAGGATGTAGCGTTAACCCTTGGATAAAGCTTCACAACGGGGTCAGCTTTAATTAAATGCGCTCTTCTTTTTGGAAAGGAGTTGTGGAGTATAGCCAGATTGTAAGTTGGAGAGTCTTTGGGGGGACTCAAGATGATAGAGTCGACTGGGACGCACAGATACTGGTCTCAACCCAATAGGGAAAGTGTTCGCAACTCACAAAATTCTTCGTTCGTTTTTTATTTTTTCATGTCCCTTTTGCATCCCCCTCTATCTACAATGATTCCCAGACCCGAGATTGTGGGGAGCGTTAAACATTTGGATAAAGCTAATCAACGTTCCGCTTCATTTAAATGCGCTCCGTTTCTAGGAAGAGGGCTGTGTAGCGTGACTGATCGCAAGCGGGTGGCTTATAATCTCTACTTGACTGAGTCTTTTGGCAGGAATAATGATGGCAAAATCGACTAGGTCGTGCGTACACTGATCAAGCGGGAGAGGTGTTCGCAACTCGCAACACTCTCCGATCTTTCTTTATTTTTTTCATCGCTCTTCCTATAGTAGCTTAGAGGTAGACCTAAATGTCAAGTTTCATTATTCAGTTGTGTCTATTCAGGTATACCCAAATTATATTTTTTCCGCCAAAGGCCATAAGCTGAATGACTGGAAATTTAACTACAATTATTTTCTTAGTTAATTATTGTTGCAATTTAACTTCCATTATTTTATTTATTAACCTTTATTCCCATTTACCAGTAACTTTAATTATCTTTATTGATTAGTATTTTGTTCATTTATATAATTCCTTGACTACCTCTTGTTCTATATGCTTATTTTTTCACTCTATTTGTTATATTATAATTAACATTTTTTTACACGAATTACTTAAAATATCCCTTTTATTATATTTATAATTCATATTCCGGATATTTGGAGTGAAATACTATTAGCCATCAGAATTCCTTGAATAAATTGGTTCATTCTGATGATTTCATTGATGGTTATTCAATATTTTTTTTTATTTTTGCGATTTCTCATTTTCTGATTCTAGAATCGGGTTTGACAATAAATTTATAATTGGTAGGTTTCCTAGGCATACAAATTGGTAACTAAGATAAAAATGAACAGGGCACTAAAAATTACGAGTGCCTTTCGTATAGGGTAAGAATTGAATTTCTTGCTCTTCAACCCAAGACCTGGGATATTTGCATTTAACAATATGTTCAAAAGTTTAAATAGAGATGACACCTGATGTGTGAATTACCTATTTAATTACAGGAGTCCCAAATAGGCCTTCAGATGTATCGTGTTAGTAGGAATGGGAGCCTCAGTGATACTCTGTACCTCTTCTCAAGTAAGGCAATTGCCTTCTTTATTAATTATGTAGCCTTCGTAGGAAAATTGGGGTACACTGATGGTACACTTTTCCAACCCAGGTTATAAACCAGCATTCTGGAACATAGACAAATCCTGTTTTAGCCAACTATCATTCTTCCTTTAGTTAAAGCATTCACCAAGACATCGTCGAAATAGCAAGACACTCCAAGAATGTCGCGCAATAGGTTTTCTTTAGCTCGCTAGAAAATTCAAGTCTCTGATGATATGCTAAATCTTAGCCGGTGGTATTAATATAGACCACGGTGAGTATTGATAACACTATATTTCTTGGAGTCTTCATCAAAAGCACAATAGAACGTATGCTTGGTTCACCTCAAGTTTAGCAAAAATGCTCCCACCAGCTAATTTACTGAATAGATTGTAAATTAGGAATTGGATAAACATTCAATATAGCCGCTCTGTTGACGGCTAGCTTGTAATCCCAACGTATGCAAACACTACCATTAGTTTTCATCAACGGGACAATAACAGCAGGGCAGGGACAATTAGTATCAGGAAAATTATTTTTCCTTGCGCTAGGCATTGTTCTTTGTCAACTTTCTCTCGTACAATGTAAGGGAAAGTTCTAACTTTGAAAAATTTTGGATGACCACTAGGATCAACTTTAATAGCAGTTTCATTACCCTTGTAATATTCAAAACCTCAGGAAATTCATGCTTTCGAATATTTGTTTCAGAAGAAAGAAGGAAAAGAATACATAAAGACACTGAAGATGATCGCATAGATCAAAAGCTCAGCTATTAAAGCTTGTTTTTTACCAAACGCAGTTACTTAAAAGAGAGAGATGAACGCTGGAAAAATTATCTACTTTCTACAAGATGGACAGAAAAAAACAATACGTAAAATAGAAAGTTCGCAAAATAAAATTAATCAATACGAAATATACAATGGTCTTTAACAAAATCTGCATTCAAAAAAGACTGCTACGCATTTAATCCAATATTAAAACCCATGATCTAGAATCGAAAAATTAACCAACTACAATAGCCTTTCGTCACCATCTTGTGGAAAGGAAAATAGAACTATTAAAGAAAACCATCCCAGAACTGGAACGTGATGTTTCGAAAACGCAATGACAACTTGAAGAGCTCGAAATTCCATATGAAAAACCTGATTCTATCAAAAAAAGCTCTCTACAACAGTGCTTTACAAACAGAATACTCCCAAAGAAGCATTAAGACCAAAAAGCTTAACTGAAGTTTACCAACATAGTTTAGGAGTTTAACTGCCCGCATGAAGAATGCAAACTTCATAATAACTCGAAGTATGTTGGTATGACAATCAACACCCTTTCGAGGCGTTTAACCATATACTTTCAAAACGGGGCAACCAAAAATCATATGGAGAGCGTACATAAGACCAGCCTAACAAGGGATATATTAGTTGAAAACACCACAATTAAAAAAAAGGGAAATCAATCTAGGTTGAACATCTTAGAAGCCATCTTAATCAACGAAGAAAGAAATAAAATGAAATGAAAGGAAAGTTGGGAGGAGGACAGATAAAGATTGCCAACCCCCTCTCCACCCCCACTCCAGTCAACCTGAGATGACCGGATGGGGATGGAAGGAGATCCGAGGAAAGAGGAAAGAGAAAAGTAAAAGGTAGAGATAGCAAAGGTTCAAATAGCGAAGTAGATTTATAGGGTCTCGGTAACGAATTCTCTCTCTCGTAGCTTCCTTAGGATAAAGGAAAATGTAAATATAGCTGGATTTTTATTCCTAGGTAAATAGCTGGAATAAACCTTGAAATGGCGAACAGTAATGACAACTATTATTCTTGAATAATAATGATAATTCTTTCTGTACTTACTTTTCCCACAAAAGTACACCTATATAAATAGTCATTTCATCTACTCATAATACTACAAAATTGAGCCAATCAGGATTGAGATACATTTAATCGTCATACTTATGTGCATTTTGGGAATAACAGAACTTAGCGTTAACAAATTGACCAATCAGCTTTTAGACATAAGCACTGCAATAATTGTCCAATCAGCGCCACGATAGATTTAAAAAGTTAACTACAGAACCAAAAATACTTAAAAGCGATAGGCCTGATCACCAGGCTCTAGCAGACGGCGGCGGCGAAGAATTCTTGGCAGAAGTACAGCTCCGACAACATATCACATCCGGCAAAGGAGGGAAAGTTTTGGGCGAAATTTCCCAAACTCCTCCGAAAAGTTCCAAAAGAGAGATATTACGCATATTTTCATCATCACTCACCATCATACTAATTTCATCTTTTTTTTAGTGGCCCCACTTAAGCAGATGACTGCCTAAGTCCCCGGCCCCGCCCCCCTGCGTCAACGGCCGTCGGATGTGAGGAGAATTTGCCATTCATATTTCGTCCCAACTATGCCTAGCTGTTGCATTGGCATGATTGGGGGCATTGGAGGAAGCTGGTTTGAGGATTAGCCCACAGTAGAGAACAATGTCAGAAACATTCCGGACAAGGGACGGACTGAGACCTTCGGTGCTAATTACGGCGAAGGCCCCTCCCAGGATCATAGAGGGTGAAAACCGTCTCTATGATATGTTGGGGAGCAGTCGCGATTTAAAACCCTCGGGGGGGCGGCGTTGTCAATAAGTCCGCCATACAATCACACCCCTGAGAGGATCCCACCCGGACTCATCTCATTAATCTTTCATCATTTACCCAAAGGCAAATCCTTCCTTACATCCAGGCGGCGGTTTCTTACGAGGGGGGGCCCTCTTCTCCCAAAAAGTAAAAACTCAAAATTTTTGAAAAAAGGAAAAATTTACACATCATTCATACACTAAAAAAACGTAACAGAGAGTTCTGAATAGAAGTAAGCTTGGTCTCCTATAGAAAAGTGTGCGCCCCCCTCTTCAAGGGGAGCGCACCCGGAAAAATGGCGGCACAGGATGCGCCAAGAGTCCCGCTTCGGTGTATTGGCGGACAGGCAAAACCGGACAAGGGTACGGTATACAAGACCTTGTTCAGCAAGCTCAACGTGGGCGTTCTCAGACTGATCGATACTCCCGTCGGTTATGTCGCCGTGTGTGAGAAAGAACAGGACATTGAGACGCTCACGAAGGAAGAAGGTGTTGAACACCTAAAGGAGATAAACCTCCTACCAACCACGCCCCCCCAAATACAGGCGCACAGAAGCGTCGTGTGCAGACGGCTCGACCCATGGGTAGGCCAGCACACTAAAGAAGAGATCAAGCAGGAGGTCGAAAGGAATCAAAACTGTGCAAAGGTGGCTGAGGTCATAAAATTCCGGAACAAAAGAGACAACACGGAATATGCGCATGTCTTTAAAGTGGTATTCACAGACACGGAGATGGCGGCGAAGGCCAAGGAGAGAGGACTGCTTCTCTTCAACGCCAAGATCAGTGGAGAGCAGGTCGAGCGCGAAGAATACATCCCCGTGCAGATCTGCTTCAACTGCTTTCGCCTTGAGAGCCACACTACGAAAGAATGCAAGGAGCAGGAGGCAACCTGCTCGAAGTGCAGTAGGAAAGGGCACGGCTGGCGCGAATGCCAGGCCAAGGAGGAGAAATGCCCGAACTGTGGCCAGAGACATGGGGCGATGGCGATGTCGTGTCCTAAGAAGAAGGAAATTATAAGGAAGAAAGCGGAAGCAAGGAGGGCGGAAGGCATGAGGAGGGCAAACACCTCCTATGCCCAAGCAACAAAAACCACCAAACCGGCAAACGCCCTGAACAACCAGGTCCCCAGAACTTACGTAAAAGTTGACAAGGAAGACCAGGATGCCACGAAAATCCTTACGTGCATCCTATACGCACACGTACGAAACCTGACCAACCCAGGATGCTTTTCCAGGGAGGCCAACACAATGCTGAAGAACAATGGACTAGCGGAAATGTGGTTCCCGGAGAACCCCCCCTCAGGGGACGTCCTCCAAGTCCAGATCGGGAACCAAAAAGAGGCGCCCGCGACACCATTCCCACGGGAAACCGAGGACAAGGTGAACAACTCCAGCGAGACAATTAAGAAAGACGCCCCACCGAGGTCCCCAAACAAGGATCCACGCCTAGCCGCCATTAAAAAGAGGGAGGAGAGTGCGAAAAGAGCAGCCAGAAGACTAAAGCAGGCGGAAGGGAATATCCTGAGCTCGGCCTCTTCATCAGAGGACGAACGAGAGATCCCCCAACCCGCTAAAAACAGGAGCAGAAGTGTAAAGAAGGTCAGGGAATTTGATGGAGATGAACTCAACATCAAATTCTTCAGGACTGAAGGCACTTCGTTCCCAAATAGCCCCAAGGTGGGGAAAATAATTGAAGGGGTAAGAACAGGACTGCTAAAATGGTCCTATGATTCCCCAGTCCGTGAAGCGCTGGTAGTGACGGCGCTCATGGAAGCCAGGATCAAGATCTATAGGGACTCCTGCTTTGCCGTAAGCGTAGCAGAGTTCAGAAAAATTCGGAACGGGAAAATTACACATACAGAAAACCAATAATCAAGACACAAACTAACACACACATACACAACAGCACATAAACATGGAAAACACGAACAACACACTAAAGATACTTACAATTAACGTCAACGGATGGGTAGGGAGACACATTCCCTACGGAAACATTTTCCGTAAAGTGGATCTCGACCTAATCCTCATCTCAGAACATGGTGTTAACACAAACGTCAACAACATAAGAATACCCAACTACACGATCATTAGTAAAAACCACACACAAGAACGGTATGATGGCGCTGCCATCGCGATACGTAACAACATTATGTACAAAACACTTCCAGACCTAGATGAATCATTCGTGGCAATTGCAATACCTACCCTAGTTGGAGACCTGACCGTGGCGGCGGCCTATCAACCGCCGCGACGCGATTACCTCTCGATCCCTAATTTCTACAACCTCTTCGGGCGTGGGAAATTGACATTGCTTGGCGGTGACCCTAATGCCAGATGCCGTGCATCAGGCTACAGGAGTACCGATTCAAGGGGAAGAAACCTGGAGATGCTACTCGAAAGAGACAGACTCCAGAGGGCCGGGCCTGAGTTCCCGACCTTCATAACACAATGTTCAGCAACAAAGCCGGACATTGTGTTGACATCCAAAAACTTCCCCTTCAACATTGTCAATGAGCCCGGACCAATAGTTCCGAGCGACCACATCCCTATTCTCACTACCATCTCGTTAGCACCAATACTCAAGCCCGTCACACTCAGGAAAAGTTACGCAAAAGCTGACTGGGAGCTATATAGAGAGATACTCAGTACATACCAACCAACTGATCTGGGAGACGCTAATCTCGAAGAAATTGATGAGGAGATCAACAAGATCACCGATCTCCTCATTCAAGCCGACGAGAGATGTGTTCCCAGAATCTCCTATAAGATGCTCCCACATCCTGTGTGGACGGACGAGATGAGAGAGATCACCCGTGAACATAGAGCAATCTATGACGAGATCGGAAGGACAGGTACCAATAGGGAAAGGTCGGCCAGAATGAGACACCTAAGCCTGGAAATGAAAAACACTTTAATAGAAAAACAGACGACGATATGGAATGACATCATCGGGAAGCTGGACAGGGAGAGTGATCCCGTAAAATTCTGGAATAACATCCGGAGACTTAGGGGATTACCTCCCAGACCCAGAACCAAAATCAAGGAAGGAGACAACATTATAGAGGATCCAGAGTCTCTCGAAACTAAATTCAGATCACACTGGCAGACGATTTTCGCTATAACGCCAGAGGCGAACGACGACTTCGACCAGGATTTCGAAGACCAACTGCTCGACGACCTCGGTACGATGATACATAGAACCCACCCCCATCCGCAAGTGTCACAGGAAAGAGTGATGGCTGACCACGGAGCCCCGGTAACTGTAGAAGAGACCTTGAACACCATAAGGTCCTTCAAGCAGAGGGCTCCAGGCTGGTCTGGAATTACGAAGAACAACCTCGTAAATGCCCCAAGGCAAATTATTCAGGGACTGGCAAACACGATGAATGCCGCCCTGAATACAGGCTACTTCCCGGATGGATACAAGATGGCCAAAATCATCTTTATCCCAAAGGGAAACAAGCCTCCAGACCAGGTGGCAAGCTATCGCCCCATCTCTCTTCTTGAGATGCTGGGTAAAATCTTCGAAAAGATTTTAGCGAATAGGCTACAAGCTCAACTGAGCGAGTTAGGAGCGCACAACCCACAACAGCACGGGTTTCGCAAAAAGAGGGGCACAGACACCGCCCTGGCGCTCCTAACGGAAAAAGTAGCATACACCCAAGCGAACAGGTTCTATGTAGACATTGTGCTGAGGGACGTGCAGAAGGCCTTCGGCAAAGTCTGGCTGGAAGGATTTCAATACAAGATCTTGAACCTCCAGCTAGACCCAATCCTGGAAAGGATCCTCTGTGACTTCATCATGGACAGAAGGGCATGTCTCATGATTGAAGGGCACAGCGGCCCCGAATTCGAGTTAAAGTCGGGCGTCCCCCAGGGTAGCTGCCTGAGTCCTCTGCTTTACTTGGTCTTCACCATCCTCCTTCCAACTCCGGTGCACAGGGACACGATGTATCTGCAATACGCAGATGACGTCACACAAATTGTTCCGTGCCCGGTGAGGAAAGCAAGGGAGCAGGCGGACCGAACTATAGCGGAAATCAACAACATCAGCCGATACGAGAGACGATGGAAAATCAGGACCAACAGGGACAAGTTCAAAATTGTCCCGTTGAACCGCGAGTCGACATGGCCCATTATCATAGATGGGAGGCGATACGGCTACTCCGCCGAAGGCACTGTCCTGGGCCTTAAAATCCCTGACCATGGATACTCGAGACACCACACGGAGAGGCGGAACCTGGCGAAGAGAGAAATCTCCAAGCTATTCAGGTTTAGGGATCTTAGCTCGGCTAACATCAGAAAGTTATATATGATGTATGTCCGAGCTATGCTGATCTACCCCGCAGTGGTGTCACAAGCGGCTAACAAAACCTCTATGAAAAGGCTCCAGCGTGTCCAGAACACTGCCTCTCTGCTTATCAATAAAGTAAGAAGGCGTGACCATGTCAGGCAAAGCGTCCTGCATCGGAGGAAACGCTTGGAGCCCATCAATGTCGTAACCCAGAAACTGGGCAAGAAGATCTGGTCCACCTTAACGGACGATGTCATTCCAGAACTCCAGGGAGCAGGCGGCAGGCTGAACATACCTGCGCGGCTACGGGCGAAAGCCTCACGCAGAAGCCGGTTCCCGAGCACTAAACTTTGTGCACATAATAACATAACCCCAATGTACACATAACAGCGACAAAACACAACAAAACAACTCAATACATCCACACAAAAAATATGTGACTAAAAATAATACGTTGTCGGCAAAAAAGCTTTCAAAGGCTTGAATGCTAAATAACTAACAACAGTATCAAACTAAAACAAAAAGACAGAGAAGAAGACACAAAAATACAGTAAGAAGAACACTACAAACAAACGAAAACATAAAAACAAAAATGAAATATTCAAATAAAGGAAAAAGTAACCAAAAATAATGTGATGCCCTCCCTACTAGGGCAATTCCCCCCCCCCCCCCAATCTTTAACTTTTTTTCACCCACTATATCTTCCACTATAACATCTCTTTTCGAAAATTGCGTACATCATCAAGGCTCTAGCATCTCTTTGCACCCTTCCACACTTCTTTCTCTTTTCACCACTGGTCTAATTTCCACTATCTGTCCACACACCCTTACTCTATCTCCTACCTACATCTACTCTTACAACATACGAAAATAACGCTCAAACCGTTTGCACATAAACACGGCTGAAATCCATTGCTGGCGCGAATGCCAGGCCAAGGAGGAAAAGTGTCCAAACTGTGGCCAAAAGCATGGGGCAATGGCGATGTCATGCCCGAAGAAGAAAGACATTATCAGGAAAAAGACTGAAGCAAAGAGGGTGGAAGGTATTAGGAGGGCAAACACCTCCTATGCCCAAGCGGCAAAAACCACCCCCTCAGCAAGCGCCTCGAGCAGCCAGGCCCCAAGAACTCACATCAAGGTGGATAAGAACGACAAAGACGCCACGAAAATACTTACGTGCATCCTCTATGCGCACGTAAGAAATCTGACCAGCCCAGGCTGCTTCGCCAGAGAGGTCAACAAAATGTTGAAAAACAATGGCCTCGCTTAAATGTGGTTCCCGGGGAACCCCCCTTAAGGAGATGTCCTACAAGTACAGATCGGAACACAAAAAGAGGCGCCCGCGACCCCCTTTCCACGGGAGACCGAGGAGAGAGAGGGTAGCACCAAAGAAATGGAGAAGAAGCTCATCCCACAGAGGTCCCCTAACAAGGACCCAAGACTAGCTGCGATGAAGAAGAGGGAAGAGAGTGCTAAGAGAGCAGCCAGACGTCTCAAGCAGGCGGAAGGAAATCTCCTATGCTCGGCCTCATCATCCGAGGACGAACGGGAGATCTCTCAACCCATTAATAAGAGGAGCAGAAGTAGGAATTTAAAGAAAGTAAGGGAATTTGATGGAGAAGAACTCAACATCAAATTCTTCAGAACGGAAGAAACTTCCTTTCCTAAAAGCTCCAAGGTGGGGGAAATCATTGAAGGAGTAAAGACGGGACTACTGAAATGGTCCTATGATTCCCCAGACCATGAAGCGCTGGTAGTAGCGGCGCTCATGGAGGCCAGGATTAAAATATACAGGGACTCCTGCCTCGCCGTAAGCGAAGCAAGTTCAAAAGAATTCGGAACGGGAGAAACACACACAGCGAAAACCACTAATCGGGACAAACCAACACACACATACACAACAGAACATAAACATGGAGAACACCAACAACACACTAAAGATTTTAACAATTAACGTCAACGGATGGGCAGGAAAACACATTCTTTATGGAAACATTTTTCGTAAAGTGGATCCAGACCTAATCCTCATCACAGAACACGGCGTCAACACAAACATGAACAACATAAAAATACCCAATTACACAATCATTTGCAAAAACCATACACAAGAACGGTTCGATGGCGCTGTCATCGCGATCTGGAACAACCTAACATACAAAACACTTCCAGGTCTAGATGAATCATTCGTGGGAGGATCAATACCGACCCTAGTTGGAGACCTGACCGTAGCAGCAGCCTATCAACCACCGCGACGAGATTACCTGCCGATCCCTAACTTTTACAACCTCTTTGGGCGTGGGAAATTGATATTGCTTGGTGGTGATCTTAATGCCAGATGCCGTGCATCATGCTACGGAAGCACCAATCAAAGGGTAAGAAACCTGGAGAGGCTACTCGTAAGAGATAGACTCCAGAGGGCCAGGCCAGATTTCCCGACCTTCATAACACAACGTTCGGCAACAAAGCCGGGCATTGTGTTGACATCCAAAAACTTCCCCTTCAACATTGTCAATGAGCCCCGACCAGTGGTTCCGAGCGATAACATCCCGATTCTCACTACCATCAAGCTAGCGCCAATACTTAAGTCCGTTACACTTATGAAAAGTAATGCGAAAGCTGACTGGGAGCTATATAGAGAGATACATACCAAGCAACTGATCTGGGAGACGCTAATCTCGAAGAAATTGATGAGGAGATCAACAAGATCACCAATCTCCTCATTCAAGCAATCTATGATGAGATCGACAGGATAGGTACCAATAGGGAAAGGATGGCCAGAATGAGGCATCTAGGCATGGAAATGAAAGACATCATAATACAAAAACAAAGAACGATATGGAATGACATCATTGGGAGACTGGACAGGGAGAGTGATCCTGTAAAATTCTGGAATAACATCCGGAGAATTAGGGGATTACCTCCCAGACCAAGAACTCAAATTAAGGAAGGAGACGACATCATAGAGGACCCAGAGTCTCTCGAAAGAAGATTTAGATCGCACTGGCAAACGATTTTCGCTATATCATCGGAGGAGAACGACGACTTCGACCAATACTTGGAAGACCAACTGCTCGACGACGTCGGCACAATGATACATAGAACCCACCCCTATCCGCAAGTATCTCAGGAAAGAGTGATGGTTGACCTCGGATGCCCGATAACTGTCGAAAAGACCTTGAACACCATAAGGTCCTTCAAGCAGAGGGCTCCAGGCTGGTCTGGGATTACGAAAAATAACCTCGTAAATGCCCCAAGGCAAATTATTCCGGGATTGGCAAACACGATGAATGCTGCCCTAAATACAGGCTACTTCCCGGATGGATACAAGATGGCCAAAATCATCTTTATCCCAAAGGGGAAAAAGCCCCCAGACTATGTGGCAAACTATCGCCCGATCCCTCTTCTTGAGATGCAGGGTAAAATCTTTGAAAAGATTTTAGCGAATAGGCTACAAGCTCAACTGAGCGAGTTAGGAGCGCACAACCCACAGCAACACGAGTTCCGCAAAAAAGGAGCACAGATACCACCCTGGCGCTCCTAACTGAGAAAGTAGCATACACCCAAGCGAACAGGTTCTATGTAGACATTGTGTTGAGGGACGTGCAAAAGGCCTTCGATAAAGTCTGGCTAGAAGGACTTCAATACAAGATCCTGAACCTCCAGCTAGACTCAATCCTGGAAAGGATCCTCTGTGACTTCATCATGGACAGAAGGGCGAGTCTCATGATTGAAGGGCACAGAGGACCCGAATTCGAATTATAGTCGCGCGTCACTCAGGGAAGCTGCCTGAGTCCTCTGCTTTACTTGGTCTTCACCATCGACCTCCCAACTCAGGTGCACAGGGACACGATGTATCTGCAATATGCAGATGACGTCACACAAATTGTCCCGTGCCGGGAGAGGAAAGCAATAAGACAGGCGGTCCGCACTATAGCGGAAATCAACAACATCAGCCGATTCGAGAGACCATGGAATATCAGGACCAACAGGGACAAATTCAAAATTGTCCTGTTGAACCGTGAGTTGACATGGCTCGTCATCATAGTGTGGAGGAGGTACGGCTACTCCGCCGAAGGCACCGTCCTGGGCTTTAAAATCACCGACCATGGATACTCGAGACACCGCTAACAAAGAAAAACAGCCAACAGAAAGTCTTAGGTGAATTTTAGTTCGCCTTTAAGAGAATTTAATAATACATTTTTTATCCTTCTGCGTGGGAACGTGGCTCGGATGTCTGCCATTCATTAATTTCGTCTTAACTATGCCGACCACTTGGACTGAAATATACATGAACTGCGACCAGGCTCAATAAACGGAGCCCAAGTTATTGGCTGCAATTGCTTACTTGAAGTCAGTGTTGGCAGAAATTAAATCAGCTTGCAAATGCACGTTCACTTTACTAAATTTATACTTGGGCTAAGCGCGAACAGCCCGAGTGCCGGAGTTGCCACTGATATATATATATATATATATATATATATATAAACATTAGGAGAGCAGATGGGTTGCGTGTTGCCAGGCGCATACGTATTTTTAGGATAAATAAGCAGGCTAAATTTAGGAAGTTCATTATTATATATTACCTTATTTGTACCGACGTTCCGAGTAGGAACCCATTCTAAAGGATATGACATTATAAATATATACAAACATAAGAATTTTTTAGATAAATTATCAGATATTTATAAATTAATTATCTGGGAAATGGGAAGCGCCAGAGGTGGTAATAATCAAATTATAAAAATGCAGAGCTTTTAACTATTGGGGAATAGGAAATATGTTTTTGTTTTTAAAATAAAACTAAGATGAATTAGTTTTGGGCATCTTCATTGTAAAAAAGAGAGATAATAGAAATACTTGAAAAATAGGGTTTTTTTTAGGGGAGTGGATTTGGCATGCGCAATTCGTGGGTAATTATAGTTGTAATAAAAGTGAAAATGAGCTTGTGTTAGACTTTAAAGTGGGGTTTTTAAATCTAATATATTTATATTTATAATCTCATATACTTGAGAATGGGTTCGTATCCGAAACATCGGTACCAATAAGTTAATATATAATGATGAACTTCCTAAATTTAACCTGCTTATTTATCCTAAAAATACCTATGCAACACGCAACCGATCTGCTCTCTTAATATATATATATATATATATATATATATATATATATATATATATATATATATATATATATATATATATATATATATATATATATATATATATAAATATATATATATATATATATATATATATATATATATATATATATATATATATATATATATATATATATATATATATATATATATATATATATATATATATATATATCAGTGGTGACTCCGGCACTCGGGCTGTTCGCGCTTAGCCCGAGTATAAATTTAGTAAAGTGAACGTGCATTTACAAGCTGATTCAATTTCTGCCAACACTGGTAATTGCAGCCACTAACTTGGGCTCCGTTTATTGAGCCTGGTCGCAATTCATATATTTCCGTTCATCGTCTGGCGGTCGTCTTAGAGGTGCCCTATGTCAAAAAATATCATTCGTAGCAGACATTTTTTCGACATCGTCTACACGAGATTAACTCGTACTCAGAAGTTACCGCCTGAGTTGTTATCGATAATCGTACAGATTAAAAGTAATTAAAATTGAATGTTTACTTGAAACAATAAATTTCTATATAGATTAGGATTAAAATTCCAATCTATGAAAGGCTTCTGTTCTACAATATTCTTAAAGGAACGTAAAATTATCCAGCTACTCAGGCTAATGCGAAGGAGCCTGGTAGGTATAAAAGACTAACTGGCATCTTTTGTCAACTGTACACTCCAGGCGCCAGTCAGATCGGTCGCTGGTTAATGTTTGTTTTGCACGCCGCTGTCGTTATTTGTATGAATGAAGTGTGTAATTTCTATATTAAAACTATATTTCTGTCTTATTGTTAAATTATTGGTGCACATATAAGTCTGCGGTGTGCATTACGTCTTTTACCTTCTTTTATACATGTGTCTTATGCGAAATCTGTGATAAGCCCGAGGGACGCTGATTACCAGGAAACACCTCTGATATATATATATATATATATATATATATATATATATATATATATATATATATATATATATATATATATATAGGGTGAAAGCGTATGGTTGTTAGGCAGTAAATTGTTAGATGTTGTAGTAGTAGTTCGCCAACCTGCCTTGTTCCAGGCGGATCCTGACCGGATAATAAAATAGACATAAAGGTCAGTATGAGAATCCCTGGTGAACCCGATTCCACCGGAGGTTGGACCTCTTTTGGGAAGAGAGTCAGGAAGTATTATGTTTTAACGCCAAACAGCCTTCAGGTGGAACCTTCGGCAGGATTCCTTGGAACAGTGCGTGTCTGTGTTGTGCTGCGAAGACGGGAGAGGAAAGAAAGCAGTGTTGTAATTAGCTGTGTGTGATGAGAAGTGTAAGATCTACCCACCCGAATACAGTGCTGAGTAAGGCGCGTCCATCAATTGGTAGCCAGATCTTGACGTGCGCTGACGTGTGTTTTGGTGTCTATCAGGTGACGGTCAATAAAAACAATGTATTACATGTTTGTAAAAAACATTATTTTGTTAAAGAGAAAAGAATAATATTTGTGCTTAACTTAACACCAAACCAAAATGTAAATATATTTTGGGAAACGTTTCTGCGTCTCTCGCTGCGCTGGGCAGAAAGGCGGTCAATCGGTGCGTTGGTTAACGGTCATTACTTTCGTGGGCCCCTCTGGTATATAAAACCCCCAACTGTAGGTTCGAAATTAATTTTATTGAATTGAGATTTGTCTATGGAATTTGGGTAGAATGTGTGGTATAATCGACAAAAAGTGTGAAGTTAGCATGTTTCGGGAGTGTAGATTGGATCTTTTTGCCCCAAGTTTGAACAGTACATATAAAGATAATGTAAAGTTTGGGTGGTGAAGTACAGTCATGTCTGGTTGATAGGGAAAATAAATAGCATGGTTGAACACAAGGAATCATCATCACCTAGAAGCCATCAGGGCCTATCAAGGGTGTGTAATAGAGTAGCTCGATTGTTGAGGTACGTGTAATAGGGTTGGAGAATGCTATTATCTGTGAAATTGGATGTAGAGGTTGGCCAGTAGTCTCTATGCAAGCAATAATATAAAATGAATAAATGAAAAAATATTAAAACCTATGACAAAGCATGTATAGAGAGATGCCTCACCCAGAAATTGTCTCGTGTTCTAATTAGAATGATGTAAAATTCTGTTTATTCAACCTAAATACTTATGTATGAACCAGTAACGTTTTGTATGAAGCATATCAGTAGTAAATTATAATGGTATAATTTTGTCATTTCAAAAATACACGCTTAAAGCCAAGAAGGATTGACAGAAACTATTGATTAGAGCCACCATGAAAAAGTTTTGGTTAATCTTCATGAAAAATGTGATATTATTGGTAGTGTAACGAAGTTTATGCCGGTGTCCCTGCTCTTACAAAAAGGGACACTGCTCCTAATTAACGAAATTATATAAATGGATAAATAGCTTCTTGATTGAGAGAATGATGATGACAGCACCCGACACCCATTAATGAACGATATAGCACTTGTACTAGTATAAGACTACCTCTGGAAGATAGTTGATACATTGTGAAAATCGTAGCACGGAAACAAAATTGATCATTGCGATGAGTAGATTATAAGTATGGAAGATCCAGGGAAGAACAAGTGTTGACACTGCACCAATGGTTTCAAAAGATAACATCGGCAATATGTGTTGTATGCTGGTTGTATAGGACTGCATAAAACAATAGGCTCATTGGAATTTTTTAGAGATATATAATGTTGGTGTACGTTTGGTGAGAGCAGGCAAACGTTTCTACGAAGCGAGTATCTGTACCGTCTGTAAGACTAACTGAGGAGTTCATTGAGTGTGTATATGTACAGTCATGGCCGGAAGTTTTGAGACTACAATATTTTTCATAATGGTGATAACTAAAAAATAGAGCTCAAACTTATTTTATTTATAAATAAGTCAATTGACGCTCGCAGTGATTATTTACGAGTACAATGATGTCCCTTGTTCTTCATGACTGCTTCAATTAGGTTTTGCATGCTGATATTCCTCCAGTTTTATTCATTAAGCACTTGCAACTGCTCCTAATTGGATGGCTTCTGTTTATCAATCGCCAGTTTGATAATCGCCCACAAATCATCCTTTGGGTTAAAATTTGGTAAATTCCCTGGCCAAGGTCCCTAAATTTTGTTCGATCATATTATCAGCCAATAACTTCGTTATTGCTTTTTCGTTGTGACAATATGCGCTATCATGCTGAAAATTGCAGTTCTTATCCCCATATTGGTCTTGAACTGTTGGAAAAATGTGCTAATGAAGTACTGTTTGGTATCATTTTGAGTTCATAGCAGTGTTCTTGGGCGATATTGTTACTGTTCCAGTTCCCTTGGATGAGAAGCAGCTCAAGACATGAAGACTATCCGGATGTTTCACTTTGGGCCCGACAGAGGACTCGTAAAAATGCTCACCTTTTCTCCTCCTAACGAGAGGTCATCAACGAACTTCAAACAAGTGGAAGGGAGCTTTACCACAGAATAATATTTTGCTCTAGTCTTCAATTGTCCATTCTTTATATTTCCTGCAAAAGTGGCGCCTATCCGCAAGGTTCTTGTGGAGATGAGGCTTCTTCGTAGCCATTCTCGATTTGAGACCTTTTTTGAAAAGTCTCCGCCTCACTATGCGCGTTTAAGGGTTTATACCTGCTTCTTTCCAATCTGGAAAAAGCTTATACACTGTCGAGATTCCCTTCAACGCTTTTCGTCGCGTTTGATCAAGGCAAGCTATCTGAGACGCTGGCGTTCCTTTGGTTGTGTTGCCCCAACCACAGTGGTGGATCCAGGATAAAAATTTAGAGGGAGTGGGCTAACCTAAATTACTCCCTCTGAAGAATCTGAGAAAGAGGCATTGAACATTACTGTAGAGGTATAATAAGAGTTTAGTATATATATATATATATATATATATATATATATATATATATTATATATATATATATATATATATATATATATATATATATATATGTATCGAGTCTAAGGAAATAATAACTAAATACATCTGGGTTTAGCTTTGCCCCTCGATGTTCTCCAAGAACATGGGAGAACGGGCAAAAGGGTAAATGATACGAGACTGATTCCTGACCTCAGCTCAAAAGGCAGGCCCTTCGAGGGTGCACTTATAAACAACCCATTCAAAAGTGCAAACTGCTGATCTCGTATTACCCTCTCCCCGAGCACCCCCTCCCCACACCTCCCCACCCACCTCTGCGGGAGTAATTTGTGTATATAACAGGTTGACCTGATTAAACCAGGCTTTTTGTTCGTTCTAACGGAAGAGACAATTAAGTCACCGGTTGAGAGATTTTTTGAGTTCGAGAAGTAAACAGAAAAATGACCGGTAGAAAGTTTTCTGCAAGTTAAGGAGAACTTTGCAGTCCTTGTACGAAAACAGATCGTACCAAGGAAGCTCGGCGCCCCTCGAACCCCCAAGAAATTTAGTATCAAGCTAGCCAGTTTGAGGACTCTAAATCTTACTCTATCTGAGTTGGACAAACCCCAACTAGATAGAAAAAATAAAAAGAAGACGACGATTTCATTTCGTCCGGAAGCAAAGTGGAAGGGCTAAGTTTTAGCTTGAAGTCGCCTCTACCCAAGATCCCTCGTCACGTCACCCGTTCACTCGCCAGGCAAGTCGTCGAGCGCAATCTAGCGAACAAACAACCAACTCCTATCAAAAAAATTTCCGAGAATAATCTAACTGGACGCGAGTATTTAATCTCCATTACCTTATGTGAGTAAAGCTTAATCATGTTGTTTGTGTCCTCGTGCATAATAATTAGTTTATTTGATGTCTGGCCATGGACAACGATATTAACTTGAAATTGTTCCCCCCTCCTCGTCAAATTATATCTCGAATCGAGCCGCGAGGGCTCACCCAGTAAGCTAATTTTCTCTTTGTAAGTGTATTAGATTATTATTTGTTTTATGTTATTAAGTGAGATGGTTCATGTTCATTAAAGTCTAATTTTTCAGTAAAAGTACAGTTTTAATTATCCTCGAACGAGTTAAAGGGGCAATAATTGATAATGTATTCAATAAAATTAAAATAAAGATTAGCACTCTTAGAGCCCGATCCTCAAGCGATCACCCAGGCACGAACCTACACCTCAATTTAAAGTTATTTGGTTTATTAAAAATTAATAAAACAAATAAATATATATATTGGCTCGGCTAAACTACGACAATTAATAATTGTTATCTGACACAGCATTGATAATAAATAACACTATATCACACGAAAGTGAGCACTAACTCTCTCAGGTCCGAATTTTTTTCCACACATCAGAGAATTATGAATTGTAGTTTTAGGACGTCAGCTAATGTATAATACTGAATTTAATAATTATATTTGAGATTTACTTGTATTTTGCATATGTATCGCAGTAGATACATTCGAGAGCAACGGTCTAAAAAACTTATATATATATATATATATATATATATATATATATATATATATATATATATATATATATATATATTATTCTATATTATTAAATAACTCTTTCTGAATATCAGAATACAAGTATGGCTTAAAAAAGAAATATAAACATGTCTGGGTCAAAAATGAGGGGGGGGTGGGTGCTCACTCTACTCAGACCCCCTCTCCTGGATTTGCGATGGACTAACCCCTGTATCAACGAGAAAGGAACGGTCATTACGAATTTGCTTAATCAGTTCTGAGCTTTTGCATGATAAACTGTTACATACGCAGCTAAGAGAGTGGATTATGGCTGATCCTGCCTTAAATATGCATTGATATTCGTATATGTTCGAAAAAGATATCATAGTTGTCCAGAGTAATAACCCTATTTAGTTTTGGAAGGCTAGTGAGATAGTTCTAAAGCAGCATGCGTAACATGATATTTCTTACACCTCACAATTGAAAATAGAACCCCACATATGGTTTTTAGTCAAACCAGGGAAGGAGATTCCTCGCTCATCAAGAACTCTTCTTCGAGTTCTAATTTCCCCTGGCAGAATCTTATCTCAGGTGGCAGCATAAATGGCCCTGTACCCTTCTTAGGCCAAACCCGGGGTCCCTCTTCGCCACTAATTAATCGTTTCACTGAAAACGGGAAAACCATGCTCCCAAAATGAGTCAATTGACTTGAAGGAGTCAAAGCTCAGGAAAGTGGTAGTAGAACAACGCTTGGTCAATTCGAAAATATATGTCGAATTATGGCCAAGTGTAACGGGAATATGCACACACAGGCTCTAAGGTAGGCCAAGCAAGAGTACAACTGTTATTGCTCTAACAATGCGATTTGAATAGATAGCGGCAGCTGCGTTGCCAAGAAATATACCAAACACAACGACAAAAATAGATTTTAA
Source organism: Ceratothoa steindachneri (assembly GCA_963969495.1). Classification (NCBI taxonomy): domain Eukaryota; kingdom Metazoa; phylum Arthropoda; class Malacostraca; order Isopoda; family Cymothoidae; genus Ceratothoa; species Ceratothoa steindachneri. Next base: position 70,722,794 of record OZ018327.1, on the reverse strand, counting down.
TACACACTAAATAAAAGACACAACAATAAATATGAATATATATGGGTACATGAATAAGATGGAATTAGGTTCCGAATACTAATTAGATAACCTGGGTTATTGAATGTTTATAATGGGAGATTTAGGGTAGTGAGTAATTTAGTTCCTTTGAACCTTGAGAGTAAAGCGGGGCAAACTTGAGGGAGGTCTTGGTGACCTTGATTACTCAAGGATGGGTAGCCACAACCTAGCAGTGGGTGGAGCTACTTTCTCGAACTTGTGTTTTGCGAGATGCGGGCCTCTTGTCCTCAAGAGGTCACCGGACGAACTTCGGAGGAGGGGGGGAGATGACTTCTTCAAACTCGAGTCGAGCGAGCTATCGGACCTCTTGTCCTCAAGAGGTCACCAGAAGAACTTCGGAGGACGGTTTCTCCAATCCTTGATCCGAAGGCGGTTGAGAAAGGCTGACGTTGCCTCACGAGAATTTTCTCCCTGACCCGAAGATATGAGTGTGATGTCCAGCTTTTCCGTGGCTTGCGACCGTCACTCACACTTCTCAGGAGAGAGCTCGTTGAATTGCACCCCGTTTGGGAAAGTCTCGTCTAACCAAATCTGTCTGTAACCCTAGAGAGGGTAAATATATATCCAGAGTTCTCAAAACAGGGAGAGGGAGAGAGGCCTTCTCGAACCCTCGTTATCGGGCGTGACAAATCGAACCTCTCCTTACGGGAAAGTGTCAACGGCAGGGATCAGCGGGCCAGACGGACAACCAGCGGCTGGAGTTATAAAAGCTGTTCACGGCAAACCTACAAAGTAATCTCTCGACCCAAAGGGGGAAGGGCAGATTGAGACGGCGGGGAGGTAGCCTCAATTTCAGCGTCATACCTCGTGTGAATTTTGCGGAGACCTGGCGGCAATTTCAATAAGGGGTGAAGTTGGTGGGAGGGGCGGGGAGGAGGAGTACCGGCTCGCTTTCTCACCCAGAGTAATTTCTTAGGAGGTGGGGAAATAATATTATTCTAGAGGATACCTCTACACTCCTCCCTATCCCAAAACATTTTTACAGCACAGACCACTTTGAAGCGAAAAAAATATCTATAATTTTAACGTTTAACAACAGAGGAAAAAACCCCACAATAATACACGGGATTTACATATGTGTAACCCAGATAAATTAATCTATACATAAGCACACACAACATCAAAAAGGCAAAAAAAGAAGAAAAATGGTATTTACAAAATGAATCAAACGCGAATTTTACTATACACTCAGGTTGTTGGAGAGGAGTCTTCTATTGGATTTCTATTGAAGCTTTCGGCTAGGTAGTTGTCGGTGCCTTTGACATATAGGATCTGAAATTGGTACTCGATGAGTTGTAGGTTACAGATCATTAAACGGCCACATTGGCTCTTACAGCTTTTTCGGCACGCCAGGGGTTGGTGATTAATTTTGACAATAAATGATTTACCTATGAGATACATCCTAAACTTACGAATAGACCACACTATGGCTAACGCTTCAAGCTCTATGGTGGCATACGCCTTTTCGCTATTGGACAGCTTCCTGCTAGCATATCCTACAGGATATCCGACTCCATCTTCATCATATTGGATGAGAGCACAACCTAGGCCATCCTGGAAGGCATCGGTACGAACCCCGAAGGTTTTATTTGGATTCGGTAATCTCAAAATAGGGGTAGAGATTAGTTTGTCCTTTAACTGGTGGAAGCGATCTTCCGCGGAAGGGGCCCAATTGACTAAAATTAAGGGCCGTTCTCTTAAGCATGTCGTTAAGGGGCGAGGCTATGGCAGCGAAATTCGGCACGAAACGACGATAAAAAGACACGAATCCTAAAAAGGAACGAAGCTATTTCTTCGTTCGAGTGAGCTGAATTTCTGAAATAGCTTTTACCTTGTCGTCCTGGGAAAGCATTTGATTCCTGCCAACCTGGAAGCCAAGGTAATTAATAGTGTCATATGCGAAGTGACACTTTGTCGGGCGTACCGTGAACCGGTGTACGCGTAACCAGGATATAAGCACGCACAGAGACTGTACGTGTTGATCCCAGGTACGAGTATCGATGTACACGTTATCGAATAAAACGTTACATTCGGGAGGCCATCTAACAACTGACGCATGATCTAGTTATAGCTTCCGCAAGCAGTTACCAGCCCAAAAGGAAGTCGGGTAAACTGAAATAACCCCTTTTTAGTAGCGAAAGCGGTAAAGCGTTTTGATTGCTCTGCAAGCGGCAATAGGTGGTACGATTTACAGAGGTCGATCTCGGATATGAACTTCGCGTCTTCTAAGGCATGAAGACTTTGGTCGTTTAGGGGTATCATTTCCGCGTCAAACCGTGTAACCGCGTTTAATTTGCGAAAATCGACGCACATCCTAAACGACTTGTCAGGCTTCCTAACTATGACAATGGTGGAGCAAAAATCGGACGATGAGTGTTCTATTATGCCTAATTTTAATTAGTTCTTTATCTCTGCATCGAAAGTCGACCGTAAGTCGACGGGTATTGGGTAAGGCTTGGTCCTTATAGCATCTTGGGTAGTGAGAACAATCTCATGCGTAAATTAGGTTGAGCAACCTGGGAATTCTGAAATGACGTCGGGAAAGCCTTCCAATAAGGCAAGCAATTGGGCCCGCTCATTAGAATAGAGAATGGGGTTCACGTCCAAGTCGGAGTGAGGCTTCGCTTGAGGGGAAGGAAGAGACGGCAGGGGATACTCATCGTCTGCTTCTACGCACACCGTTTTGACCAGATACAAGGGTTCAACGGGATAGGCGGCTTCGAGGACGGGTTCTTCGTCTAGGGTGACTATGTTATTAAGGCAAGCCTGGCGGTAGTATTTCTTTAGGTTGATGTGGTAAATATTATTACCGGAGGGGGTTTCGATTATGTAATCCACCAGGCCGCGGGGCTCTAAAACGGATAAAGGTCCTTTCCAGTGGGAGATGAGCTTATTTGCTTCGGAGGGAAGCAAGAGCAGTACTTCGTCTCTTGGTTTGAATGAATGCCCTTTTGATTTTAGGTCGAAGTAGGTGCAGTATTTCTCCAGGTTTACATCGGCGTTCCGGAGAGCGATGTCCGCACATTTTTCTAAACGTGTACGCAGGTCTAAAACGTATGCGTGTGAGGATTTAATTTCCTCATCAATTCTAGGATTGGACCACAATTCTTTTAAAATGTTCATTGGTCCTCGGACGTTGCGTCCATATACCAGCTCAAAGGGAGCGAACCCAAAATTCCTATGGGGGTCTTCGCGACAAGTAAATAACTCTACGGGGAGGCAGCGGTGCCACTCTTGGGGCTGGTCGTGGCACACCTTCTTGAGTACCATTTTGAGGGTGCCGTTTAAGTTTTCGCACAACCAGTTAGCGGAATGGTGCCAGGGCGTCGTGAAGCTTGATGAGAAGGAGTTTACCGACATACTCCATCACTTTAGAGGTGAATTGACGTCTTCTGTCGGATAAGATCTCCTTCGGGATTCCTACTTGGGAAAGATTGAAATTAAAGCTTCTGCACAAGAAAGGCTGTCAATCTTCTTCATGGGGATAACCTCTGGAAAACTGGTGGCGCAATCGACAAGTGTTAAAATATAGGGGTGTCCCTCGCTTGAAGGGGGACGAATGGGGCCTATTAGGTCAATTGAGACCCGGGCAAAAAACTCAGCCACTCTCGGGGTCTTTTGAAGGGGGACGGGGGCTACATGACCTTGGGAGATGACCTTTTGGCAAAGGTCACAGGACTTGCAGAAATTGATAATTTCTTTGGCCGCTCCTGGCAAAATAAATACTTAAAAACTCGCTGTGCCGTTTTGTTATGACCAAAATGTCCGGCCATTAGGTCATCATGAGCTATCTTTAGAACGGGTTCACTATACGCTCTCGGCACACACAACCCGTTGATCTGGGGGCTCTCCGGTTCAACAGAAGAACGATATAATAACTCATCCTTCATGGTTTATTCGATTTTGCGGTTGCCTCGCACCATTTCAGACTCCTTTTTCCTTGCTTTTTTTACACAGGGGTTGTAATGTGGGACATCTCTTCTGTGCCTCATCAAATTGGAAATTGGTGGAGAGGTCAATGTCTGAAGACGATAGGGGTATCGGAAGCGATACATCCTTCTCTACTTGGGCCCTTGTAACGACCGGCTGAGAAATTGAGTTTTGGGAGAGCTGTGCGCTCTGTTGATAAGGACTTCACAGAATTTTATCGGGGCCGCGACTACGTCGGCCCATCCGGTGAAGTACTAGCACTCAATATGGTACCGTAAATGTGGCACAACCTAAAATGTCATGCACCAACGTGGACCTGTTATGCTGGGGACTTACGGGGGAGGGGGGAGGGGGGTAGTAGTTTGTCGGAAACTAGTATACAGGTGCTACCTGTATATCTAACCAAGGGTGACACTCGGTAACCATTTACTGCGCTATTTTCAAACTGGAGCCCACCGGGGGAACTTTCATTGAACAGGAAATTTATCTGTTGATCCGGGGGAGAGGGAGCAGGGGCCACTGACGATGCGGCTGGTGGATTAGGCGAGAGGGCAGCAGAGATTTGGTGGACCTGGTGACTCGAAGACGTCCTCAGTTGAGAATTTTGGGGGCAATTGTAACTTAAGTGCCCAGGGGTGCCACAGGTAGAGCATACAATTGGTCTACAGGGGTAGTTGGTGGGTGTGGAGGGAAGTAACGGAGGCTTCATGTCCTTTTGTTATCTCGGCGGGTGAGGCCTGTACTTGCTCGGCGCCTTCACTTTTACAAAGCTGTTGTTGCCCTTGGGTGGGCTTCGGTTAAACCCAAACTTGTGTTTGGGGAGGGGAAATGGTTCTTCTTGCTCTCCTTGGAGTAGAGGTCGTGACTAGAAGCGTGAATGTCGGCTTCTTCCAAACACTCTTTGAAAGTGGACGCTCTTCTGTCAGCTATAAAGGACCTTAGTTAGCGAGGGAGGATCGACATCAGTTGATCTCTTAGGATGAAGTAAATTAGCGAATCATAATCATTTGATACTGAAACGGAATCCAGCCAGAATTTGAAGTTATGCGGAAGCATGAATCCAAATTGTCTGTATGTTTGACCTGGCTGTATTCGGGCGGAGCGCAATCTAACCCTATGAAATTCTGGATTCATTTTAATAGCAGAAAAAAGTGCTGCCTTTAGGGTTGAATAATCAAGGGTGGCCTCTGAAGGGAGAGAAATGAATATGTCACGAAGACGACGATTCAAGAGTGGAAGTAACCGGGCGACACCATCTGATTCTAAGTCCCAATTGTTGACTTCGAAGATCTTCTCGAAGTGTGTTAAACAATAGCAAAAACCTTCTCCATCTTTGTATGCGGGGAATTTTAGTGAGCGCACTTGAGCCTGTTCATTTCAAGATCCTACGGAGTTTTTCTTGACTTGGTCAAGGCTTATCTCTCTCTCATACTGCCTAATTCTTCCATTCTCTTCTGCTTTTCTCTATGCTTTTCTTTCTTCGGCTTCTGCTTCTCTCTGTGCTTTTCTTGCTTGGGCTTCTGCTTCTCTCTGTTTTTTTTTGCACTTTCGTTATCTTCCTATTTCTGGACATAAGCGATTAAATCTTTCCCAGATAAGCCTAGGATCTGTCCTTGCTTATAATAGCGATTGAATGAAGACATCTCGGATATGCTACTTCCTGCCTTTGCACACGAAAGGAGGGGGGGGGGGGTGATGACTTCTCCACACTCGGTTTGAGTGAGCTAACGGGCCTCTTGTCCTCAAGAGATCACCAGAAGAACTTCGGAGGACGGTTTCTCCAATCCTTGATACGAAAGCGGTTGAGAATGTCTGACATTGCCTTACGAGACTCTTCTCCTTGATTCTAAGATAAGGGTGTGATTTCCAGCTCTTCCGTGGCTTGCGACCGTCACTCACACTTCTCGGGAGAGAGCTTCGTTGAATTGAACTCCCTTCAGGGAAGTGTCGTCTAACCAAATCTGTCTGTAATCCTGGAGAGGGGGCATATATACCCGGAGTTCTCCAAAACAGACAGAGAGAGAAAGGCCTTCTTGAATCCTCGTTATCGTGGGTGACAAACCGAGCCTCTCCTTGTGGGGAAGTGTCAACGGCAGGGATGAGCGAGCCAAACGGACGACCAGCAGCTGGGGCCATAAAAGCTGTTGGCGGCGAACCTACAAAGGGGGGAGGGAAGATTGAGACGGCGGGGAGGTAGGTTTAATTTCAGCGTCATGCTTCGTGTGAATTTTGCGAAGAACCTGGACGCAATTCCTTCATCAATGCTCAAAGCTGCCTCGTTTTTCTGTTTTGATGTATCCTTGCGATCTCCTTATATTTATGTTTAGAGGTAGTTCATAACCTCCAAAAGCTTAATCTCCGCATTTAAGTCTATATCGCTGCGTAACTGCCATTTAAGAAGCCAACCGGTTGATAAGGCCATCGAGATCTCCGGCACCCACATTGACATTAACCTAGCTTTTATTTTTCTAACATCTGGCCGTTTTGAACGCTGTCCGCTTCCTTGGTGTTCTGTCGCGGATGGCTATCAGAAAAAAATGCTCTGCCTATAGTGCAATTTATGCCATCCTAACGATTTAATTCTGAGAGAATTTCTTTAGACGAGTCCAAGATTCCGTACCATTTCATTTCAAAGAACGCTCGTCGCTCTTCATTGGAGATATACTTCTTCACCCAGGGGAAATATTTCTTTTGCAGAGTTGCGAGAGTGTCATAAATATTCGGGTTAAGTACATTCAAGACTACTCTCTAGTTCTCAGGTAATGCATGACAACGATCTCGCACCATCATTCCGAATACATCGCTCGGTCGCTCTAGGCTGTTTTCTGGACTTTACGTCCATAGGCTGGAACAATGTAAAGGTTTGTCTTCATTTAGTGAGTTGTGTTTTGCTCTCGCTTTTTATGTTGTTAGCTTCCATGGACGCGCAATATACAGTACGCCATACTTCTATATGGGGCTTGGTAGCACAGTGGTTAGGTGTAGGTTCCGATTCTAAAAGCGAGAAAATATCCAATGTCGACTACTTTTGTTGACGGCCCCTAGTTACCAAGCTGCATTGGGCCAGCATGGTAGCTTATGGCTCCAAACCTCTTATGATGAAACAAATCCTAAGACAATTCAACCGGATTTTGTTTTATCAGTTGTATTCAAACTAAGATCCAACCACAGTGGTTGTGTAGATAGGGGTGCTGTGAGCCAGATTGCGACTGACTACAATAACCACAATAATTGTATAGGCAAAGGGTGCTGTGAGCCAAAATGCTTCTGCCTACAATTTCAATCCCCAAAACAACATCAAAAACCTAAATAAAGACATATACATTGCAACTTACAATTGCAGATGCTACCTGAGGAGGTACATCTCACAGAACTCCTCACTGAAGCCAATGATATTAATTGGGATATAGTTGCTCTGTATGAAACCCGACGATACGAAAAAGCTATCCCTGAAACAAGTGAGCATCACATACTCTACCACAAAGAAAAGAAAACCAAGGGCAGCATGGAGTTTTATGACAAATCTGAAAGAGTAGCTTATGTAAACCTAACAAACTTTAAGAAGTGCAACCTCTTTTATAGTCCAAGTGTGCGCATCGATATTTGCTAGTGCGCAAGAAGAATTAGTTAGATTTTATGATGATATCCGGACAAACCTCAACAAAACAAAGCCCATTATAACATCATCATGGTAGACATTAATGCAAAGGGTTAGGCAAGTAAATAATTTATACATGGGAAAGTTCTCAATGGGGGAACGAAATGAAAGATGACAAGATTTGATTGATTTTATACTGGCCAAAGACCACAAAATTCCTAGCACAATTTTACCAAAAATGCAGCAGCAGAGACAAGGGACGAAACGCCAGGAGTTTCGACGCGCGGAACAGTGAGAAAGAGTGCAACGAGGTCAGGCAAAATTTGGGCCTTGGCAAAGCTCAAGGTTACTTAAAGAGTCATGTACAAAAATATAATTTTATTTACATAAAATAAGAGAATAAATAGGCAAAATTCAATTAGGTGAATAAGGGGGGAAATTGCAGAGTTATGCGTCAGACTCTGAAGTTAAAAATTAATGTATATGATAGAACGGTTTGAGGCCGCTTAATTTCAACCACTATCACATGTTATTTAAAACCACGATGCTACCCACGTGCATCTTCGCTTTGACGCTGGGCGCCTTATCGCAGCCACCTGAGTCAATGTTTAACCAAGGAGGTTTATCTTCCTTCGTTCGCCCCATGCACCGACCTCGCCAGATTGAGTTAGGCTTATGGGCAGATAAGGCATTGTTCCCAGGCTCGGCTGTGCATTCCCTCGAAGCTCCCACTCCATTGTTCCCCACGCCAAGGAAATGTCCTGTCTATTTATTTGGAAACTTTACTACTAAGAAGCGATTGGAGATCCAGATTTTCGTCGCGAAACATCACTACGACCCACTCTCACCTTGTGCGCCAGGGGACCTCGACCTCGAGATTCACCATCACTTGTACAGTAGGAGGACAATATCCCTTGAGTGCCAAGGTTCGAGCCTTCGTGACGCCAAGTCCATAAGGCTTCCCCTGTTGTTCAGAAAGAGATCAACGTTAGAACAGCCATTGTACGTTCGAGCCCGTTGACAAGAAACGGTTCTCACCCTTCCCCTGTTGTTCAGAAAGAGAACAACGTTAGAACAGCCATTGTTCGTTCAAGCCCGTTGGCAAGAAACGGTTCTCACCCCCCCTAGTGTTGTTCAAAGAGAACAACGTAGAACAGCCATTGTTCGTTTGAGCCTGTTCACCAAGAAACGGTTCTCACCCTTCCCTCTTGTTGTTCAGAAGAGAACAACATTAGAACAGCCATTGTTCTCGAGCCCATAGACAAGAGACGGTTCTCACCCCCCCTCCTGTTGTTCAGAAGAGAACAACGTAGAACAGCCATTGTTCTTCAAGCCGTTCGTCAAGAAACGGTCTTCATTCCCAAGACGCCACGTCAGGATCATTTAATTTCCCCCCGCCTTCGGCTAGAACTCACCAGCGGACCGAATATTCCTTCACGTGACCTTCGTCTGCACAACAAGTATAATTACGTAAGCCGAACGTTACCTTTGAGTAGTTACCCTCTTGTCAACTCTATCCTGTGCTTTAAATGGTTAGGCCAACCATCCCCTTCCTTTAACTTTATATTTGTTTTACCTTTTTAAATCTTTTAATCCTCGGATTAGCTCGATTCCCCACGACCCTTTCCATTCTCTGTTTATGTCAATATTTTCCGTTTTGTGTATTTGTTGATAGTTATTATTAATAAAACTCTATTTTATTAATGATAGCAATATTATTATCCTTGAGCTCAGTTCCCCTTCTTAAGCATATCGAAGATACATAATATCGGCCAGCCAGACATCCACGCACTCTAAAGATAATTAAAGAAGTTCCCTCAACGAATAGTTATACATATATGATATATCGTCGAGAGTCCATTCTACGACATATATATATATATATATATATATATATATATATATATATATATATATATATATATATACATATTTATATATATATATATATATATACTATTTAAATTTGGTATCAAGTGTGTAAGGTTTAACGCTATATCTTTGCAAACACTGGTCTCAGTCGGGTAAAGCATAGTGTTATTCGTTATAATAATAGAGTATAGTAGTTCCCTTTTGTTTTAACGATTGCTATCGGCTTTTTTGGAAACTTAAGAAGCTGGAGTAGCTTAAGGAACTGTTATATAATTTGTTTGTGTTTTTTGGGGGGGTGATTTTAGCCAGTGGTTATTTAGATCGAGAAACCAAGTACGAATAGGTCAGTGCCCATATTTAGATAGGCTAATTCTATAGAGGCATAATTCTTGTTGCAAGGAATTTTAGTTGGTTGACAATTGCGACCCCAAGTGCAAAGATGACTCAGTTCGAAATCTTTAAAGCACAAGGAGAGTCCTTGGGACTTTCCGGAAAAGAACTAATTGAGTGCGTTCAAGAGGAGCAAATAACGGAAAGAGAAAGAGAAATCCAACGAGAAGAAACAGAAAGAGAGAAACGGGGAAGACAAGCTGAGGTTCACCATCAGATTGAATTAGCTCGTGTTTAAGCAGAGATACAGTCAGCCAGTTCCCGTTCCGAAGCCCCCTTCCCCAATCTCTCACTAAAGCTTCCCAATTTGAAGGACGGAGAGGATTTCGGAGCATTTTTAGCCCACTTCGAAAAGATCCTCGAAATCAATAACATGGATCTGGAGGCTGAAGGTGTAGTCAGATTACTTCCCTTGTTAAATTGTAAATTGCGCGAAATTTTTATATCTTTACCATCTGAATGTACAATTAACTACAACACCTTAAAAGCTGAGTTATTGGCCGCCCATAATATGACTTCCGATTTCTACAACCAAGAATTTCGAGGAGTTCCTATTAAACCCGGACAGACGTTCCTTCAATTCGGATACATTCTTCAGAGCAATTTTAAATTTTGGTCAGAATCCTCAAAGGTTGATCCTAACTACGAGTCCTTAACAGACTTCGTGTTGCGGGATCAATTTTTGGCATCTCTCCTGACGGAGATCCGCGCGTTCGTCAAGGATCGTCGGTGCCAGACTTTTAAAGAATGTACCGAAGAAGCGGATGTCTATGCCGCAAGCCATAATTCATACCCAAAGGAGAATCGAACTTCTCACAAACCCCAAAACCAGGAAAGAAGGAAAGATTCGCGCCCCTTCCCAGGGAAGCTGACGGAGTTTCCGGGCACCGTAAAACCCCAAAACTTCATTCCCCCAAACCAACAACGGGACTCCAAACCTCCCGTTAAGATTTCTCCTCCATCTCTCTTCCCGAAGCAACCCATCATATGCTTCACCTGTGGTGTAGAAAACCACATGAGCTGGAATTGCCCCCAAAATTCTTGGCTTAAAAGCGGACCAGCCCACCAAGTTCACCAGATTAATGCCACCCCGGCTCCCCCGGTGGTGCAGACCCAAGCAGCAACTTCTTCCCCTCCGTCAGGCTACCAGGTAAATTTTATTTTTGATAAAAGTTTATCGGGAACTTTGAAATTTGAGGAGGGCAGCGTAAACGGCTGCCGACTATCGACTCTCGTCAGGGACACAGGATGTACGTGTTTCATCCTATCTGACGAACTCCTCCCCCCAGTGGACCCTAACCACGAAAAATTTGCGGTGAACCAATTCCCCGTCGTTAGATGTTACATGCAGTGTCAATATTATGATGGCTGGGCTGAAGTTATTTCAGCACCCATACAATTCTGTTCGGTGCTTATAGGACAGAGACCCTAAGTAAGTCTCAGGCCGCCCTTCCTCGAGGCCGAGCCAAAAAAGAAGCCCAGGAGCCTGTCCCCATCAGAACCCCGATACCGTCCGATTTCTCGGAGACCCTTAACCAGGACTTTGGGACGCACAAAAGGAGTGTGAATTACTAACACCCTTAGGCGATAAGGCCCAAGACAAGGACACGAAGACTGTCCGTGGACGCCAAGAAAAAAAGTACCCCTAACGCGCCCATGGAGATACCTTCGTAGCACTGGACGAAACATCGGCGCTTGAAGAAAATTACCCCGCGGAGTCCCTTAATGTAATACAGACAGTGTGCATCCAACCTGATGCTGTTTACCCTCCTCCTTCCCTACCAGGCGACTCTTTGGAACCCTCTGACCTGGATATTGACGCGCAGCTGACACTACATCAAAAAAGTCAGCTACAAGAACTATTTGAATGGAGTCACCATTTAACCACCCTATTAGCTCTTTTCGAGCGACTGCGCGAAAATGGCCTCACCATTGGCCCCAGCAAATGCCATTTTTCCCACGAAATCATAAAATACTTTAAGAGGAGAAGATTAAGGCAATCGCCGACATGCCCCTCCCGATTACAAAGAAGCAATTAAGATCGTTCCTAGGATCAGCTTCTTACTATCAGCGACTTGTTCCGAAATTCGCTGCAATTTCGGCGCCCCTCAGCTCGCTCCTAAAAAAAGAGTTTCCCCGATCGTTTACGTTGGAATGATGTCGCTGTTTCCCATTTTAATCAGCTCGAGAGTAAGCTCATTTCTGCCCCCATTTTAAAGTTGCCCAACCCCGAAAAATCCTTTGGGATTAAGCCCGACGCGTCCAACGAGGGCATTGGAGGTGTACTCCTTCAATACGAGGATGACGGAACTAGTCATTCAGTTGCATATGCTATTTGCCAATTATTACCACGCGAAAAGAGATATGCCACTATAGAAAAGGAAGCTCTATTAATTATCTGGGTTATAGAAAAATTCAAAATGTACTTGATAGGAAAAGAATTTCAGATAGGAACCGACCACCGTCCGTTAGCCTATATTAGGAATGTGCGACACTCCAACGACCGAATCATGCGCTGGAGTTTACTCTTGCAAGAGTATCAATTTAAAATAAATTATATAAAAGGTTCCGATAACCAGGTCACTGACGCACTCAGTAGGAATGCGTTACTGAATAGCGTAGAGTAATTGTATTCATAGGATTAGCATCTCCATGTAGGTATATACCGTCTTGTACGACTTAAATTAGATTCTCTTGTAATATAATTAGTTAATGTATATGTCTGAATTTTGTAACGCTCAATGCCAATTTTTTTTTGTATGTATATATATTTGTACCCATTAATTTACGTATAAATTATTTTGTCCCATATGTACTAATTTTATATCATTTCATTGTTCCATGCCCCTTTTTTTTATTAAGTTTGTATTAAAGGTTATTTTCCCCTATAATTAAAAGATCAAAATAATCTTTCGTATTGAGGTAATACTAGTTAGGTGCAGGAAGGTACGGTTGGTACAAGAAAACAAGTTCCCCACAACGGAGCTCTATCGTTGTCCCTTCTCTCTTCTGTTTTTTTCGAAGTGACAACTTTCCCCGGAATGGAGGGGTGTGATAGAACGGTTTGAGGCCGCTTAATTTCCACCACTATCACATGTTATTTAAAACCACGATGCTACCCACGTGCATCTTCGCTTTAAGGCTGGGCGCCTTATCGCAGCCACCAAGTCAATGTTTAACCAATGAGGTTTATCTTCCCCGGTCTTCCCATGCACCGACCTCGCCAGATTAAGTTAGGCTTATGGGCAGATAAGGCATTGTTCCCAGGCTCGGCTGTGCATTCCCTCGAAGCTCCCACTCCATTGTCCCCCACGCCAAGGGGATGTCCTGACTATTTATTTGGAAACTTTACCACTAAGAGGAGATTGCAGATCCAGATTTTCATCGCGAAACATCACTACGACCCACATTCACCTTCTGCGCCAAGGGACCTCAGTTCCACTTCTTAAGCATATCGAAGATACATAATATCGGCCAGCCTAGACATCCACGCACTCTAAAGATAATTAAAGAAGTTCCCTCAACGAATAGTTATATATGGTATATCGTCGAGAGTGCATTATACGACAATGTATTACAGAATGAGACTATTCAAATGGGGAGGATTAACTCAATTGGGTTGCTGAAGGGGTAAAGAGGTTGGCTTACCGGGAATTCTGGGTGAGACGTCAGGGTAAGGCTTCACGGATATCTTTTGCATGCAATAAACTTGAGGTGAGGGCGCTCGGAGCTTCTGAGCGGGAAGTTAACGTGATGTCGGTTCTCCAAAAAGGGGGAAGGGGCGGTAACGTCCGGTACAGGGGAGAGTATTCCGGCCACCCGAAAACGAAGGGCGAACGAGGAGGGCTTCGGCAGGAGTTGATGAGTAGAGTCGGAAAAATCGCTCGGTAGCGATCGTCAAATGGAATTACGTCACAGGCTGGGGCTAATTCCAACACACAAATACTTCAGCCGTCACTTTTCTTTGTTGTTAGCACCTGACTTGGAACTAGGGAAATCTTCTTGGGTCCGGGCGAGACTCTTCAACTCTGTGTCACCCACATGGAAGACGAGCCCTATATATATCTGAGGCCCCCCCCCGTAGGGGTGGGGGAAACAGCGCTACTCTTGAATGGTCTCGAATCTTCACGCCGAGGCAATTATAACTCACGTAAAGGTGGTCCGTGGTGGACGCGGTTCGAGGCTACTGCTTGTGAATGGATGAGAGGGTGCTTACCAATTTAAGCCTAACAATATTCTAGAATCTTCTCCAGCCCATGGACTTCACTTCCGTGCTGGAAAAGAAATTTTACGTGGTATTCCTCCACACATCTCCCATCCGTAAGATGATGCTTTACAGAGCAGTTGCGTAGGAAAGGATCATGACACCCGTCGAACTAGAATTAGCAAGGCTCTAGGGAAATTCTGACCTGCTACGACAGGTTACCATACAAAAAAACGTTAATCTGAGCTCAGCGGAAAATTTACGGACATAAGCCTCAAACGGGTCAATTCTAGAAACAATTTAACTAGTACATTTTTACCCCCCCCTCCCCCCCCAAAAAAAAAAAATCACAGAACATTGGCGACATTTCAGTGGAACCCCCAAAAGGGATACAATTAAATGGAGGCATGAATATGGGACTAATGACTAAACTTAGTGGACCCCAACAAAATAATAATAATTAAGAACATTAATGAGATAATATATACAATTCACGTGGAAAACCTTCGCTCCCGCCGGAGTACAGATGAGGGGAACGAGGTAGGGTACCTTCCACTGGCTAAGGGGTTTGTTGCTTTCCATGGGAAGTATTACCAGCACCTGCACGCCTGGCTTGAATTTTCGTTCTCGTGACTTAAGGTCAAAGTAGGTCTTATACCTCTCAATAAGTCCTTCTTCACGAGATACGACACTCGTTTGTTACCTCGGGTGGCCTCACGCTTGAGGGTTTTAGTTTTCTCGAAAGGGAGAGGAGAGGTGCGCGCTCCTCCTGGGCGCGGGAAAACTTGTCGCTCCGGAGGGCTTGGAACTCCGGGTCGATAGGGGATTCCAGGGGAACGGGTGCACGGGATTCTAGGGCTGCCTGTGTACGTGTAATCACGGGCTGGGCCACGGGATGGTCTTGGATTGCGGTGTTCCGACCGATCAAAATATAGCAGAACTGGATTAGAGCCACTACCTACCACTTCGGCCCAACCGGACATATAGTCACATTCGATATGACAACGAATTACTGGGAAACAACTGGTCCAGACACGGAAGTCATGGACCACTGCAAATTTCTTGTGGTCGGGGAAAACAGGGGGGAGTAGGTCCTCAGACACTACGATGCAGGTGCAACCGGTGTCACAGACGAGGGTGGATACTCGGCGACCGTTCACAGTTCCGTTCTCGAATTTAAATCCACCAGGGTTGTTCTCATTAAAGATAAAGTTTACCTGATGGACCGGGTCTTTGGCGGGCGAGGGAGGATCGGGGGTCTCCTGAGGCGACGGAGGAGGATAAGGGGCGGCCCAGATTTGGTGCACTTGGTGGGACTGAGAGTTTGCGAATCGGGAGTTTTGAGGACAGTTCGTGCCGGGAACTCGGCAGGTGTAGCAGACGATCGTGTTCTTTTGGTACGGTACAACCGAGGAAGAAGAAACTAGGGGCTTAACGTCTCGGTGTTCAGATGGATGGAAGTTTCTTGGATTCGAGGGACTAGGAACTTTAGTAAATCTTGGAACCAATTTAGGAGGGGTCTTAGGACCATAAAAAATAGTTTTGAGGGGCGATTGGGGAGCCTTTTTAACATCCTTAGAGTATAAATTGTGACTACCCGCGTAGACATCGGCCTCTTCCAAGCATTCCTTAAAAGTGGTAAAACGTTTATCCTTAATGAAGGCGCGAATTTCGGGAGCCACGACAATTGGGTTGCTAAAGGGGGAGAGAGGTTGGCTTACCGGGGATTCCGGGTGAGACGTCAGGGTAAGGCTTCACGGATATCTTCTGCAGGCAATAAACGTGAGGCGAGGGCGCTCGGAGCTTCTGAGCGGGAAGTTAACGTGATGTCGGTTCTCCAAAAAGGGGGAAGGGGCGGTAACGTCCTGTACAGGGGAGAGTATTTTGGCCACCCAAAAACGAAGGGCGAACGAGGAGGGCTTCGACAGGAGTTGATGAGTAGAGTCGGAAAAATCGCTCGGTAGCGATCGTCAAATGGAATTACGTCACAGGCTGGGGCTAATTCCAACACACAAATACTTCAGCCGTCACTTTTCTTTGTTGTTAGCACCTGACTTGGAACGAGGGAAATCTTCTTGGGTCCGGGCGAGACTCTTCAACTCTGTGTCACCCACATGGAAGACGAGCCCTATATATATCTGAGGCCCCCCCCCCGTAGGGGTGGGGGAAACAGCGCTACTCTTGAATGGTCTCGAATCTTCACGCCGAGGCAATTATAACCCACGTAAAGGTGGTCCGTGGTGGACGCGGTTCGAGGCTACTGCTTGTGAATGGATGAGAGGGTGCTTACCAATTTAAGCCTAACAATATTCTAGAATCTTCTCCAGCCCATGGACTTCACTTCCGTGCTGGAAAAGAAATTTTACGTGGAATTCCTCCACACATCTCCCATCCGTAAGATGATGCTTTACAGAGCAGTTGCGTAGGAAAGGATCATGACACCCGTCGAACTAGAATTAGCAAGGCTCTAGGGAAATTCTGACCTGCTACGACAGGTTACCATACAAAAAAACGTTAATCTGAGCTCAGCGGAAAATTTACGGACATAAGCCTCAAACGGGTCAATTCTAGAAACAATTTAACTAGTACATTTTTACCCCCCCCTCCCCCCCCCAAAAAAAAAATCACAGAACATTGGCGACATTTCAGTGGAACCCCCAAAAGGGATACAATTAAATGGAGGCATGAATATGGGACTAATGACTAAACTTAGTGGACCCCAACAAAATAATAATAATTAAGAACATTAATGAGATAATATATACAATTCACGTGGAAAACCTTCGCTCCCGCCGGAGTACAGATGAGGGGAACGAGGTAGGGTACCTTCCACTGGCTAAGGGGTTTGTTGCTTTCCATGGGAAGTATTACCAGCACCTGCACGCCTGGCTTGAATTTTCGTTCTCGTGATTTAAGGTCAAAGTAGGTCTTATACCTCTCAATAAGTCCTTCTTCACGAGATACGACACTCGTTTGTTACCTCGGGTGGCCTCACGCTTGAGGGTTTTAGTTTTCTCGAAAGGGAGAGGAGAGGTGCGCGCTCCTCCTGGGCGCGGGAAAACTTGTCGCTCCGGAGGGCTTGGAACTCCGGGTCGATAGGGGATTCCAGGGGAACGGGTGCACGGGATTCTAGGGCTGCCTGTGTACGTGTAATCACGGGCTGGGCCACGGGATGGTCTTGGATTGCGGTGTTCCGACCGATCAAAATATAGCAGAACTGGATTGGAGCCACTCCCTCCTACTTCGGCCCAACCGGACATATAGTCACATTCGATATGACAACGAATTACTGGGAAACAACTGGCCCAGACACGGAAGTCATGGACCACCGCAAATTTCTTGTGGTCGGGGAAAACAGGGGGGAGTAGGTCCTCAGACACTACGATGCAGGTGCAACCGGTGTCACAGACGAGGGTGGATACTCGGCGACCGTTCACAGTTCCGTTCTCGAATTTAAATCCACCAGGGTTGTTCTCATTAAAGATAAAGTTTACCTGATGGACCGGGTCTTTGGCGGGCGAGGGAGGATCGGGGGTCTCCTGAGGCGACGGAGGAGGATAAGGGGCGGCCCAGATTTGGTGCACTTGGTGGGACTGAGAGTTTGCGAATCGGGAGTTTTGAGGACAGTTCGTGCCGGGAACTCGGCAGGTGTAGCAAACGATCGTGTTCTTTTGGTACGGTACAACCGAGGAAGAAGAAACTAGGGGCTTAACGTCTCGGTGTTCAGATGGATGGAAGTTTCTTGGATTCGAGGGACTAGGAACTTTAGTAAATCTTGGAACCAATTTAGGAGGGGTCTTAGGACCATAAAAATTAGTTTTGAGGGGCGATTGGGGAGCCTTTTTAACATCCTTAGGGTATAAATTGTGACTACCCGCGTAGACATCGGCCTCTTCCAAGCATTCCTTGAAAGTGGTAAAACGTTTATCCTTAATGAAGGCGCGAATTTCGGGAGCCACGACAATTGGGTTGCTAAAGGGGGAGAGAGGTTGGCTTACCGGGGATTCCGGGTGAGACGTCAGGGTAAGGCTTCACGGATATCTTCTGCAGGCAATAAACGTGAGGCGAGGGCGCTCGGAGCTTCTGAGCGGGAAGTTAACGTGATGTCGGTTCTCCAAAAAGGGGGAAGGGGCGGTAACGTCCTGTACAGGGGAGAGTATTTTGGCCACCCAAAAACGAAGGGCGAACGAGGAGGGCTTCGACAGGAGTTGATGAGTAGAGTCGGAAAAATCGCTCGGTAGCGATCGTCAAATGGAATTACGTCACAGGCTGGGGCTAATTCCAATACACAAATACTTCAGCCGTCACTTTTCTTTGTTGTTAGCACCTGACTTGGAACTAGGGGAATTTTCTTGGGTCCAGGCGAGACTCTTCAACTATGTGTCTCCCACATGGAAGACGAGCCCAATATATATCCGAGGCTCCCCCGCGGGGGTGGTGGAAACATCGCTACTCTCTAATCATGTTGCTTTATGTTTCAAGGACTACTAATGTGTTCTGTTTTTATTTTCTAGGTGTTTTAAACCTATTTTAATTAAATCTGAAGTAACTACATAGATGCTAGTAATATTTTTATTTACAATCATGACTCGCAAGTATATTAAAAAACACAGTACTGCTGCTTCTTATGGGCAGGATGAAATAGAGCAGGCAGTTGCTGAAGTTAGTGCTGGTGACAGGTCCATAGTAAGTATTGCCAGAGACCATAACATTTTAAAAGAAACATTAAGCTGTTGGGTTGTCAAACTTCCTAGCAGACTTAGTGCATGTCGTCCAACTATTCTAACTGCTGATGAAGAAACAGTAATTGTGAGTGCGTTGGAGTTTGCCTCTCAGTGTGGCTTTCCTCAGGGAAGAAACGAAGTTAAGACATGGTTAGGTCATTTATCAAATAAATTGGTAGGAAAACTTCATTTCGTGATGATCGTCCTGGTGACGACTGGATGCTCCTCTTTGAGTCGAGGCATAAGGAGATCCTGAAGCGGTGCAAACCAGAAATCCTAACCATTGCTCGAGCTGAAGGTCTGACGCATCATGTACTCGACTGCTTCTTTGACATGTACGAACAATTGTTAAATGGCAACAACCTGAGAACCAAGCCACATTGCATCTTCGACCTATACGAGACTGGTTTCAATACTGACAGGCGAGGTGATGCTGTTTTTGTAAGTAATGCTGCTAAGAATGCTTATCTGAAATCTCCAACTGCAGGAAAAAACAATGTATTCAGTTTTATTATGTGTCTGTTACAGACATTTATTTGCCCCCTCTCACAGTCTACAAAGACAATAACCTCTATTCATCTTGGACTGTTAGAGGACCCCATGAAGCTACATACAGCTGCAGCGAGTCAGGTTGGATGATGGATATCAATTTCGAAAATTGGTTAGTTAAAGTTTTTGTGAAGTACATGCTGTCCCATGAGAAGCCTATTCTCCTAACATATGATGGTCGCAACAGTCACCTAACCTACACTACAATTAAGACTTCAATGGACAACAACACCCTCATCTTGTGTTTGCCTCCAAATACTTCTAATGCCCTGCAACCACTAGATGTAGGCGTCTTTAGACCATTTAAGGTTGCTTGGAAGAGGATCCTGAACATCTAGTTCACTGAGTCTCGTATGCAGTCCGTTGATAAATCAGTCTTTCCAACCCTATTGAACAAACTGTGGCAACAACTGGATTCAACGCATGCCATTCATGCATTCAGAGGTGCAGGTTTTTAACCTTGTGATAGGGAAGCAGTCAGACATAGAGTTGTTGGAGCTTCATCTTTGTCTTAGATTCATGCCCAACGGCCTTCAGAAGCAGGCCCAAGCACATTAGCAGAAGCTGGACCAAGCACATCAAGAGAATCTGGTCCAAGAACTCCAGAAGCTGTGCCTGAGTCTTCACGAAAAGCCTTAAGGAAAGCCATTCTTTATGTGATTTCTCATTCTGCCTCTACTGAAACTGAAGAAGGTAAAGCGCAGAAAAAGAAGAAGCGTAAAAGAGTTCAGTCATCGATAGAAGAGGTCTTATCAAATGAAAAACTATTAGAAAGATTAGGAACGAAGAAGTTGGCGGAGAAGAGAAGAAAAAAAGTAAACAGATGTCTGCTAAATTGCCCCAAAAAGTAGGAAAGAAGGTTGAAAAAAGAAGTGACAAGCGTCAGACTCAGATATAGAAACGACCCCATTGTACAGCAGTGATAGTGAAAGTGAGGTAGGCCTAGATGTGAAAGAATTGAAAGAAGGTGTGACATATGTCATAGTGAAGTATGAAGGTTCTTATTATCTTGGAATAGTTACGAGAGTAGGTAAACAAGCTGTTATTGTAAGTTGTTTAGTAAAAAGTGACCCAACAAATTGGAAATGGCCAGAAAAAAAGAACGCATTTGACTACACATATGACAACATCGTCAGCGTTATAAAACTACCGGCGATGAGCAACCGTGGTCAATGCTCAGTCCCAGAGGCTGACAAATACTGGTGTTAAATGTCTTCAAGAAGTTTGTAATTAGTGTAAATATAAAACGTGTTGTTCTAAAGTAGTGAAATAAGACAATAGTTATGGCTCAAGTGTATTAAACAAAATAAAATAGGTAAATTGACAAACATAAACATTAAAGTGTACATAAAGTGAATAAGATAGTGTTATTTTTTAGTTATGATAGGAAATGACTTCTACAAACAAGTTCTCATCTAAAGAATTCAAGCCTCAAAGTACCTGCATGCCAATGAAGACCTATACACATCCTGCTAAGGTAAGAAGCATTACCTTACAGGTGACTCAAGTTACCCCATCTCCCTGGGGTAATTTGGGTCAATAGATTTTTGGGCTTTGCAGTTTTTTGGGGTACTTCGAAATGTGCTAAAAAAAATTTTATATACCATTTTGTAGCCAAGACCTTTAATACTCTGATGCATGCCTAAAACTGAAAAATATTTATAGTTTTTGTTTTGACAGCAAAAAAACAAAAGAATGACCCAAATTACCCCGGTAGACCCTTCGTGATAAATAATATAAATAGTAACAGCAACAACTATTAAATGAAAAAAGTAAAAATAGGAAGCATTTATAGTAAACTACAAAATTATCAAGAGTTACCACGGATTTAGACTCATATAACTAAAATATATTGAGTATACTTACATAATTTTTATAGGTTAGGTTGACAAATACATTAGGAACACCCTATTAAAATTATATCAAAATCCGTTTATAACTTTTAGAGTTGTAAGTCTCGGCTAAATCCTGTTTGCATTCAATCCCTACGGAACCATCACTGTATTTAACCTAAGATGGTAATTTACGAGAAAATGGATGGTCACAGAAAGAGACGGTGATTAAATTCGTGATTAATGAAAAAAATACCGCTAGAAAAGGTTATTATAATTTCTGTTTTTCTTTTCATTGTTGTACAGTGTTATCAATCAGAAAGGGAGAAGAAAGCAATTCCATTAAAAAAAATAAGCCCATTAATATCCAGAAAAATCTCTTTCCATAATTCCAGCGCCATCTTCAAAGAACTTAATGAAACACATGAGAGACACTGCTGATAAACACAAGGAAACACAAAATAGGCAAACAAGAACTCCGAGAAGAAACCCTAAACCTAATGAAGAAGCACAAACAACTTAAATCAACAAACACCAACCAACTCGTCCGTTCTTTTGACCGGGTAATTTTTTCTGCTTTTTATATATCAAGTTGGATGGAATTTTTCTCTTATACATTCCGCACACCTACACATTTCTTTCCATCGCAGGTTGACTGGCTAGTTATCGAATCTTCTCTTGACTGATTTTTCCTTTTTTCTCTGAATTGGCTGTTCAAACGTTTTATTCCGAGTTGCTTGGCCTCTATATTCTTGTTGAGTTGCTTCTTGAAACTTCTCGGTTTTCTGCTTTAAACGATTTTATAAAATTTATTTGGACTCGCTTGCGATTCGAACGAGGTACCTCTTGATTCCTTTTCCGATACGTTAGCTACACGACTGGTTCGTCCGTTCTTTTGACAGGGTAAGTTTTCTGCTATTTATATATCGAGTTGGATGGAATTTTTCTCTTATACATTCCGCACAGCTACAAAAAAATTAGGATTGTCATTGTGGACAAACAAGCTTAACTCTTCACTGAATATCTAAAACAAAGCTATATTTTGGAGGACTGTCAGAATGTCATAATAATCCTTCTGCACATAAAAGCTGATCAAAAGACCTTAAAACTACAGAACATTTAGCCTTCTTTCGTGTGTACATATACTCTTCACCAAAGTAATTAGAAAAAACAGCTAGATAACCAGCAAGCGAGAGAACAAGCTGGCTTCAGAAAAGGCTTCTCATATCAACCAACTCATTGAGAATACTTCAGAGCACAATATACTTCTGAAGACTTGTCACAGGAGTAAATGATGGATCTACAACGAAGTTAAACATTAGGATTGCGCGGATTATGAAATTCAGAGATTTTGAATGTGCATGTCTGTGGCGTTTTATACGTCTATGAGCAATCGCGTAGTTCACATACAGCGAATCATAGCCAAATAGTTCGCATTCACTTAAAAGCCATGGTAAGGTCTACCTCGAGCCCCATCCCTTCAAGCAGAGACCACTTGGGACTAAGCGAGATCTCTAAACACAAGGAGAGAGAACTATTCTCGCGTGGGAAAACATCAAAGCGGCTGGTAGCACCTGTGTTTAATCAGTTGGCCTATTCCCCGCTGAGACGCATTTTTCCGACCCTTCCCCACCTGAAGGCCAGGGTCGACCCGAGAAGAAGCTTCCTCGGTCGTTTTATCTCGTCTGGGCCTAAAATGACTGGCGCCAATGGTTACTCCCAAGAGACTGCCACACCTCGAGGTTTTCTAGCGAAGAAGCCAGCAGGGTATTTAACCTAAGGTCAACCGTTACTCGTTAGGGAGTACCACACCCCCTTTCGCAAAGATACAGCCGGCTCTCATCTCGAGTCGAACCTCGGAGTTAGGTCTCGTCGGCTAGACAGATTGTTGTGAGTTTGGCCACAGTCGATCGAAAAATTCGTAAAACGACCTTTTCTTTTGAGAATTACGCGAACCACTCTTCTCATCCAGTCAAGGAAACCTCGCACTCGTCTGAGATTACTCATCCCAATTCAAGAGTGTCTCACCCAGCCTGGAAATGACCTTATTCGTGCCCCAGGTAATTCTGACACCTCCGTCAAGAGTACAACGCCCCTCAAGCTGCAAAACTAGCTCGCCTCGTAAGAATCGCTCCTCTCACAAAGAGTCAAGTTATTAAGGTAAAACCCTTTTACCCCTTTTCGAGGATAATTCCTTTTTTTGTCCTGGCCACCTGATATCCTCCCCCAGACCATTTAATTAGACTTCCCAGCGTTTACCAACATTTTTCCTGTCTGATAAAGTCTCATATTTTTATCCTAGTTAAACTGATTGGGAGTGACATTATTCTCCCATTAATTTACCTTTGTAGACATTTCGATAATTAGCATTATTAGTGTAATTTAAGTTTATTTTTGTTTTTAATCTTTCACTAACCTTGAATGAAACCTGGTATTCAAATCTTCCCTTTGGCCAACCAATAATCTCCTCACGCACTCACCTCTTATTAGCCCTGTGCAGCTGGTTTATCCATCTGGCCGCCTGCAACGTAAGTAGACTGAATTCTCTGCAACGATGGTATCCGCTCACCCAACCTGGAGTCAGGTAAAGTTGTTTTTTGTGTGTTTCTTTTTTAAAAGAAATTTTAAAGAAACTGTGTCTTTTAAAGTTCCCCCACCCCTTCCTCCAGTTACATGGCCCTGTGCAGCTGATATATCCATCTGGCTGCCTGCAACATAAGTAGGCTGCATTCTCTGAAGCGAAGGTATCCGCTCACCAATGCCACGGCACATGGCTTTGATCAAAGTAGAATAACGAAGGGCTCTAATACTCCGTCTGTGAGGCCAGCAAATACCAGGAAATAGCGCAACTTTCTTCATCATTCTCTCATTAATTGTGGTGTAAAAAAAATATGTATTATCAGTCACTCACATAATTTTAAAAGCTCCTTTATTTTGAACTAATGAGTTGAGTCAGTCGCCACATAAAGCATGTGGGATTGAATTACTCTATTAACTTCTGATTTTCAGTGTCCACTGGCTTGAATAAAAGTGTTTGAATGCTTGAGCTCGAGGATTTGTGGGGTGAATATGTGATTAGCAAGGGTGAAAATGCGTGCGTTTGTAGTGTAAGAACCCTACGTGAATGACTTTGAACGAGTGGTGGATGGAAAAGGATATCGGCTGATGGTTGTAGAAGATATAAACGGAAGAATATGTGGTAGGATAGGAGATAGGAAAAGTGGAGTTTTTGTTACAACTGAAGAGATTGAAAATGGAGAGAGGATTGTAGCGTTCTTTGTTGAAGGAAACGTGTGGATAAACATATTTTTTCAGTACATTGACGGCCTAACTACTCATGGTCTAAAGAAGACGGGGGCGTTTGTAAAGTATTATTGATTTGTTTCTAGTAAGAAAGTCTGTTGCAAGATGTTTGGTATGAGAGCTGCTGTGGGTGAGATTAGTTGGGTTTGTGTGTGGATGTAAACAGACGAGTAAAGTGAAATGGGAGAGAGAATCTACAGTGAAACGCTGTCAAATCATTGAGAGGTAAGAATGCCTGAGGAGAGAAAAGAGAAAGGAAGTATGAATATGAGGATGGAGCAAAAGTGGAACGAAATAGGGGTAATGGTTTTGGGTAATGGAGGTGCTATATGTGAGTGGGCTAGAATGAGAAAGGTAAAGTGGAATGCAGAATGGTGGAACGGTGATGTGAAACGTGTAGCTGAGAGAAACAAACCTGCGTTCTTGGAGATAATAATGGAAATGAGAATGTTAGTTATCGACCACGAACCTGAAACCAACAGTGGACTGCTGTTAGCGATAGGAATATTTCGGTAGGGTGATCGAGGACTGTATGTGTACTGTTTTTGAAGAAAGTGAGAAGTGCGAGAAACCTAGTGAAGAATAATTGTGTGAACACTAGGAAACAAATGGGATGGAAGGTTTGTGTGAGCAGCTTAGAGGTTAATGTGGATATGGGCAACGAATAGAACTTTCTAGTGATGTGAATAGTCTAAAAAATGGGACGAGAGCGGAGATGCTAAAAGGTTCTGATGAGGGTTTTATAAAATGGGTCTGAGTGCTCTGATGGTTTAGAATGGGACTCTGCCTGATGACTCCTGGGCGAACACTATTTTATAAAGGAAATAGAAAAACTGGTTTATGGAACAATTATGACTGGGTGTGAAAGAAAAATAACTGATGGAATAATAGGGGATGCGCAATGTAACGTTAGTGGGTAGCGTATGACTGTATTAAACTGGTAGCGTTTTGGCAGATTTTAAAAATATAATATGGAGTAGCGGGTAAATTGTTGAAAGTATGACAAATTTTTAGGTATAGTAGAAATAAGGCATGCGCTTGGAAGAAAGCTGACCGGATTGATTGTTTTTTTTTCTTATCGTGAGAAGAGGGTATGAGGGAATTGAGGTGTGAGATTGGCGAAGAACAGCGATGAATGAGTGTTTTGTTGTTGTTGTTTCTAGCTCCCCAGGAGTAGGTGACCTCTGTGAGGCTGTCTCAAAGCTGTCCTGAGGCACCAGGTTAGAGTGGTGCGAAGCTGTTGCATGCTGTGGGAACTTTATAGTACCCTCTGTGCTAGCTGTCCTTGCAACAGATAGAAAGTGAACTTTGTATTTGATCTATGCAAAATAACTGGTGTTGGTCGCTGAGAGTTAGAGTGTTTTGGAAAATTTGGTTGAGGCGTTTGGCAGAGTAATTGTGACCGAGACTTGTGCGTGTCGTGAATGATAGTTGTTCGGATGATGCATTGGTTAATAGTAAATACTAAGGGTTTTGAGTGTTGAAGGTGCTAAGAAGTTGCAAGTGAGTATGATGGTATCACATTACTATATGAGCTTGGAACTATGGTATGGGAGGAGAAAAATGAAAGATCGGCGGTAAGATTGGTAAAAGTGGAAAACAGGCGAGATGAAAATTAGAGAAGGGCTTCAAGAATAGAAAGCGAAAGTCTTTATCCTTTGTATAAGACAAGGTATGAGTGAGATTGTGACTGACAACCTTCTGAGGTAGTATGTTGAAAAGTAGAATGGCTGATAATAGAATTGTGAAGAAAAGATAGGAAAGTGAGTGTTCTGGTTTATTGATTCTGTCTATGAGTGTTCGAGAGTAAAGGGGGAACTAAGGAACAAGTGATGTCGTGCATATGTGTGATAGGGGTTTCCTAGGAATGAATCAGAACTGTATGTCATGGCTCAATCCATAGAGCCACATCGATATGAAGGGTCTTCTATCCTGGGTGCCTTAGGCTTTATATGATACTAAGAGGGGAGGAGGGGGAGTGTATTGGTTATTTGTTAATGGCGTTGAAAGCATAGATCCCTCCTCGCGTAAATGTTGTTACACTTAATATAAAAAAGTGGTATGAAATAGACGACATTCTAGGTGTTTATTATGCACAGCAATTAAATATCAATGCACGAGCAAGATAAAGGTTAACGCGTAAAATGAACAAAATTGGTGTTTAATTGATTCGTACATAGGAAAACGACCCACGGAATTAGCTCGCTCGGGACTTAATGACAATTCGAATCGGAAGATTACGAAATATAGAATTAAATGAATTCAGTTTATTGCACAGAGTGATTCGTAAGTTGTACCTTGCATGTACGCAACCTCTGTTCGTGATGGTGTTATCTGTATGGAAAGACTGAGAAGAGTGTGAGAAAGAAAGTAAAATAAAAATTCTCTGATGTTAGCGTTGGCAAAGGATAGGTAGGTAGGTAGGTAGATGTATAGATAAATAGATAGAAATATAGGTAGAAATATACCATACATAACAAAACGATAAATATGATGGAAAGCTTGTACCAGAATGGTTGTCACGTGAAAAGGTAATGGAGGCAAGGGCTATAGTACGATCAACGCTCCAGCATTGGGGTTGGGCCATAGAAAAACTCATCTTGGAAACAAACTTGGATTCAGTGGATGAGAAAGAGTTAGATAAAATATTTCCCTGACTGTGTTGTTAGAATTTCATCTTGAATAACAATAAAATAGTGATAATATCCTAAGCGAAGGATATGGAAATAATTGCATCGGCCTAACTGCGAATATTTTGTTCGACTCGAGTGACAAAGATTGAAATCAAATCAAGGGTACGTTTCTGTTTCTAAAATACTCCAGCTTTACGTTTGTCAGAGTGTAAGGGAGGTTCGCGGAGGTAGTTCAGTGTAGCTTCGTCTTGTCACGTTTTGGAGTAGAGTTTGGGTCTTTGTGCCTTAAAGAGATGGTGTGTGCTCTTCGATCGTCTATAACAGGGGTCTCCAAACTACGGCCGCGGGCCAGATCCCGCCCGCATTGTCAGTTCATCCGCCCAGCCGCTACATTGTGCCACAAATGAACATTTGAGAGCAATTCTCTTGATTGGATGCAGCAATTTCAAAGCAAATATTGATGATATCTTAAAAGCTAAACGCCAGTTTCACAAATCTCACTAACCTTTTTTGCTGCTTAGTTTGTGAGACTCGGATATGTGCGCACTGGGTGTGATAATACTATCGTATTGCTAACGACATCTTCTTTGATAACTTTTTGGTAAATAAATATATTTGTCTTTATTTTTTGTGTATTTTATATCTGATTCAGGGCTGTCAAAGTTTGTATATTCGTACAAAATGGCTACTATTTACCTCCTAGCTGTTGTACGCTCATATTTTTGGTACGTTTAAGGACGTTTTTGAACTGGCTGAGAATGCCACCAATGAGCATGTAATACACTACTCCCAGCGCTGAGTAGTTTTGCCGCAAATTTTGTTGAGGGAACATTCTTTTTTTGAGTGGCAAAAACAAGTGCTGTGTTTTTAATTCAATACCCTTTAAAATGAGTAAAAAATATTCCCAACGTTTACGAATAGAATGGCTTCAAATGCAGACTATAAAAGTTGGCTTAAAAAAGTTGAAGGAGAGCAAAGTGTTTTTGTGTATATTGAAAAGGTTCAATCCCCGCTAATCTAAGTGATATAGAAAGGCATCGCAGCCTCACTAAGCATACAAGCAGAATCCTCCTTCAGTTCTCAAAGACAAACTAAATTACCATTCATTAGTAATGCTGAAGCAAATACTAATAAAGAAATAAAGGGGCGCATGTCCATGTTTATTGCTCAGCACGGTTCGATAAAAACTTTAGATCCTTTAACTGAATTGTACAAAGAATACTTTAATGAAAAATCCAAAAACATTATCCTAAAGCCAACGAAATGTACATAAATTCGGAGAAATATTTTGGGACCTTATTTTAGAAATGAATTAAAAGAAGATCTGTGAAATGAAAAATATAGCCTAATTATAGACCAGTCTAGTGATATATCTGCCCCGAAACTTTTAGGTATTATTATCAGATATTACTCTCAAACTAGAAAACAAGTTATTGTATCCTTCTTGGATTTGATTGGATTACAGGAATGCAATGCCAAAGCGATTTGCCTTGCAATTAAGGAAAGCTTAAAAGAACACTCCCTTGATTTAAAGAACTTGGTTGGACATGGTACAGACAACGCCTGCATCATGACGGTAATTAACAATGGCGTCTATGCACTCTTAAAAAGACAAGTTCCTCATTTCACTCTGATCAAATGCATTTGTCATTCTCTTCAACTTGCAGTGTCTCATGCTGCAGCCGAATGCTTACCTAGTCATTAAGACTTCATGATTAAGGAAACTTATAACTGGTTTTTGCATTTCTTTGTCCGTCAAACAAAATATAAAGTGCTATCCACTTCAATAAACGACGGCAATTTACCGTTAAAGCTTGTCTCGCCTAGTCCGACCAGATGGCTCTTAAAAGAAGTTGCTGTTTCAAGAATTTTGGAACAGTGGGTTGAATTGCGTTGCCACTTCAGTATAGTCAGGAATGAAGAAAGATACTTTACAGCTTAAACTATATATCTTTGCTCAGCGATAAGAAAAACTTTGTTCTTCTGGTGTTTCTGAAACAAATACTTCCTCAAGTTCAAAGAGTTAATAAAATATTTGATGGGCAAATACAAGATCCGCTAAAATTATTGAGTGATCCCAAAATTCTGATAAATTCTATTAATTCAATGATTTTAATTCCAGGAAATAAACTTCAGCAAGATGAGTGTCTTCGGGATTTTATAGACCCGAAAGCCTATCTTTGTTAGCAGTTTAAAAATGAAATCTCGCAATGCAACTTTCCTCAACAAGCAGATAAAGAAATACGTGAAAGATGCATTAAATTCGTCATTGAATTTGTGCAGAAAATTAAGCAGTGACTACCAAATAATGTAAAAGTTCTAGAATCCATGAAAACTTTAGTACAACTGAGTACCTCCAATTGTAGACCTTGCGAAACATTTTAATGAAAATGATGAGACCATAAATAAAATAGATTTTCAATGGAACCATCTACGGAATGTATCCTGGATTGAAGTTTCGAACACCATTTCATTCTGGATAAAAGTTTCTTTGTATACGGATTCTGTGGTGGAAAATCCGTTCAAAGAACTCTGATTTAACATTGACTACTTATTTTGCCGCATTCCAATGCCGATGTGGAAAGATTCCTTAGTGTCATGAACAGTGTTCATTTAAAATTGCGAAACCGCATGAATTTAAAAACATTTACAGAAATTTTAGCCGTAAAATATGGTCTAAAGCGTAGTGATAAAATCCATCATAAGGACCGACTAAATGGAAGAGGCGGTGGAGTTTTATCTTACGTAAAAGAGGGAATAAATGCGATATCAATGGCCACGACGACCGTAAATATGAATAGCGAGGTTCTGCTAGTTGAGCTCGAGTGTGCTAAAAATAATAAAATTAACTTAGCTGTTGCCTATCGTCCCTCATCTCTAATAGAATCAGAGAACGACTACTCTTTGAGTGCCTTTTATCCATGGTGAGAAAAGGAAAAACGATAATTTGCGGAGATTTCAATTACCCTAACGTTAACTTTAGAAACTATTCTTCGGATAAAGTTGGGAAGAGATTGGTTAATTTCATTCAGGATAATTTTCTTGTGCAAAAAGTAGAGGAACGTACGCGTGATCAAAATATACTTGATTTGATTATATAAACAGAGAAGACTTTGGGAGAAGACGTTTGCGTGGGTGAGCATTTGGCGACGAGTGACCATAATGTAAATAGGTTTGAAAGTAATACGGGCGTTGAAGTAAAAGAGAGTTCACAACTAATCCCACGATTTGGGAATTGTAATTTTGAAACCTTCTTTGACCGGATTAAAAGTATAAACTGGGGGAGATGTTTTGATAATAATGTGCTCACGGTGGATTCCGAGTTAGTTAAGTACGTACGTCGAAAGAATGGAAAGTCAAATAGAGCACCATGGGTTAGCCTTTTAATAATTAACTTTATTCGGGCCCGTAATAAAGACTATCAAAGTTTTAGAAAAAAACGAAACGATAACAAATCGGGAAAAATACGTAGACTCTCGAAGGCTGGTAAACCTGTTCATTAGAGAAGCTAAGCTAAACTATGAAAAAGACCTTGCTATAAATTCGAAGCAGAAACCGAAACGGTTTTATAATTACGTTAACAGTAGAAAGCCCATAATGGTTCAATAGGGCCGATCAGAGGTAAAAATGGTGTTATGACGGACATCCCAGAACAATCTGCTAAAATATTAAATGAACACTTCTCGAGCGTTTTTACTATTGAGGACGTGACACAATTAGAAACACTAGGCGAGAACATAAATTTTGAAAGACAAACTACCCTATCCAACATAAGTATAAATGAAGGGGAGATTCTCTCATATATTACTAAAATGAGAAAATCAAAGTCACCCGGGCCCAATGGGGCGTACCCAAAGAACCAAAAAAATAAATTAGCAAGACCGCTCTGCACGATTTTCAATCGATCAATAGAGACAGGTCTAATTCCAATAGAGTTAAAGCGTGCTAATGTTACGCCGATATTCAAAAAGGGGATAAAACTGAGCCTACTAATTTCCGTCCCATCAGTCTAACTTCTTTAAGTGGAAAACTCTTAGAATCAATAATTAGAAATAGGTTGGTGAGCCATTGTAAGGCTAATAATTTAATTGCAGACTCCGAGCATGGATTTAGATGGGGGCGCTCGTGCCTCACGAATTTACTCGAATTCTTTCATAACGTGATTTGCATCTAAGATGAAACTAAAGCGGCGGATATAATTTACCTTGAATTTAAAAAGACCTTTGATAAAGTTCCGCACGAGAGGCTATTGATGAAAATTAGAGCAATTGGTTTGGAAACTCGCTATCAAATCGTTCACAGCGGGTGGTTGTAAATAGGGCGTGTTCAGACTGGGCTCCAGTCACCAGCGGGGTATCACAGGGGTCAGTCCTGGGCCCATTATTATTTATTGTTTACATTAATGACTTGCATAATGGACTGTTTAGTAGGATCTCTAAATTTGCAAATGACACAAAGGTAGGAAGCCGAGCCCTTTCGATACCCGATGTAGAGCAAATGCAAAGGGACCTTAATAAAATTGTCGAATGGGCAGATAAATGGCAAATGGGCTTCAACATAGGTAAATGCAAGGTAATGCATTAAGGATGTCAGAACTTAAAAGTAGAATACAATATGAAAGACTAAATTCTCGAATCCGTTAACTTAGAAAAAGACCTGGGAATTTTAATCTCGCAGGACTTTAAAGTATCGAAGGAATGCGCAGAAGCTTTCAAAAAAGAAAATCAAATGCTAGGATATATCGCTCGGAATTTTACTTTCAAATCAAAAGATATAATCGTGCAACTATTCAAATCGCTCCACTGCCGACACCTCGAATACGTGGTTTAATTGTGGTGTCCCACCCTGAACAAGGATATAGCGCAGTTAGAAAGAGTGAAACGTCGGGATACGAAACTAGTTCCTGGAATCCGAAACAAACCGTACGAAGATAGACTCCGCTCATTAAACCTATTATCACTTGTAAGTAGACGATTACGGGGACAATTGATCGAGGTATTCAAAATATTAAAAGGATTCACTAATATTGATTACAGCCTATTGATCGAGATGGAGGAAAGGGTCAACACACGCCAAAATGGTTTAAAATTAGTGAACAAACGATTTAACTCTACTATAGCTCAAAATTACTTCACGTTAAAAATCACGCAAACGTGGAATAGCCTTCCCAACCGTGTAGTAGAAAGCACGTCAGTTAATATGTTGAAAAACCGACTCGATGAGTACTTCAATAGCGTAAACATATCGTAGTAGGAGCACAGATTAAGACGTCATATATTATAAGGAGTTGAGGATTAAAATGAAATGATGAATAGAAAAATGCCAGCGACGCCTTCCTCCATGGAATGAACGTGAATTCTCCTTTTCTTTTTCTGTCTGTCCTAAAAGTATATTATTTTCATCACTAGCAGGCGAAGCCTGCGGGAGAAGAGAGTACTATCCTATCAACCCCCCTCCCCCCTGGTTAGAAGAAGCGTGTTCGTGTATTTGAGGGATAGTTGAACATGCATGTCAAGGGTACACATGTAGATAAGTGTGTACCGTAGAATTGAAATAATTATAACAGGAATGTAAAGAAAGGTCAAATGATACACATGTAGATAAGTGTGTACCGTAGAGTTGAAATAGTTAAAAAATAACAAGAAAACAGCATGTAAAAAAAAAAGCATGATACACTAACGTTAGAATGTAAGCGGACTGGCCTTGAGCGGATTTTGAGTCTTTGCTGGTCCTTGTTGCTGTAGTTCAATTATAAATTGTCAAATGACATCTGGCAGAAAATTGGAACGATGAATTCATATGACGCCTCGACCTCAGAAGAAAAAGTTGACGAAGAGTATGACGATTTGGAAGAGAGCAGTGATTTAGAAATCTTGGATTCAGAGTAAATTAGGCTAAATTGCTTTAGATTCATTTGTTTAAAATTGATTCTAAGTTTTAACGTAATGCTTTAACATTCCTATTTTAGCGCGTTTTAACACAAGTTTGGTGATTTTTAGCGCATTTTTTACCTCGATCTAGCGTGTTTACCTTTGAAACATTTGGCAACACTGCCCACGAGGCCCTTCGCTGCCACCTGTGGTGTCCCGAAGACCACACAATACTCTGCTCCCCCCCTCCCTACACACAAGCTTACCGTGCCGTTCCCACTCTCCAAATAACACACTCTGCCCGAACACACATTAACACCTGCTCGTCCTCTGGCCGCCTATCCACTCTCCCCTCAAGATTCTTCCCCCTACTCTTACTCCTACCTCTACTCTTAATCCTACCCCTACTCCTACTCCTACCATACCCCTACTCCTACATCGACTTCTACTCCCACTCCATTTCCTTTCCGAGCGTCAGGAGATGGGGGAATGTAAGGCAGCTACACGTGCACTACGCTCTTCCCCGTGATAGGTCGCTTGAGCGTGGTGCAAATAAACGTACACAGTTCACACGGTGTTCGCCACACCGTTTTCAACTGGGTACTAAAAACACAACACCCAGACATAATACTCCTGAACTCTACCAGTCTACACACCCCAAATACTAGGCTTCGCATTGTAGGCTACCACACATACTTAATCCCACAGGCGCCTCGTCTAGGCTCAGCAATCCTAGTGAAACGCTGTATACACCATACCTTCATAGATACACAAGAGTACTCTCTCTTAGACTGTAAAATAGATACAGACACTGGCACAATCCTAAATGTCAGACACGACAGACCACTCCACTTACAATTACACATAGATGTCTCACTCTGGGTGCTACTAAACTACATCCTTCAACTCTTCTCATGGAGGATCTAAATGCACACCATCCTTCACTATCTTCAAATATAACAAACGATGCGGGCAGATATCTGGTCGAGGCCTTGTGACGGTTCCGTTGCGAGCACATCGGCCTGGCCTTCACTACGTTCTTGGGCAAGCGCGGCGGGACCTCGTCCCCGGACGTGGTCCTCCGTAATGATCACACATCAAGATTCAACATTTACACAGCTCTGGGTCCCCACGTACAATCCGACCACATTCTCATCTATCACTTAGTATCCACCTCTCTAATCCTAATTCCTACGCCGCCTCAATACGACTACACGAACTGGGTAGAGTTTGGGAACCACATAGCCACACACACACACACACACCATGCAACCTTAACCTCTAGGGGACCATATCCTCACAATTAGACAACCATTGGAAGGCATACTTAGACACCATTGAAACTGTCCGTAACACGCACACGCCACGAAAAACATACTCGCCAACAACACGGGGCTGCCTCTCTTCACCAGAAGTCTTCTTTCGCACTACCTTACAGACATGAAGTGCTACATACGATACAACACATTAACACGACCATTCACACCACGCGCTGGCGTAACCCAAGGCAGCGTGCTGGCACCTACACTCTTCATCATATACACAAACGACACCCCTCACTGACAAGAAAACTGCGCACATACACGCACACTAGCGTATGCGAACGATGAAACCATTCTCGTCTCCAGTCACGCCCCTGAAACTCTCGTCCACCGAGCATAATACATACTCAGCAGGAAGACAGAAGACGAGGATATGTGGCTCTTAACCACCAATCCACAGAAGAGACAGGTGACACTATACAGTGTATCGGACAACTACATGCACAACATACAAATATACGAACACCTCTCCAACCCATAATACCTTGCCCAGCAACAAAATTACTCGGTGCAACATTTGATAAATACTTACACTTTTACACACATAAAAAAAGGTACAGTAAAAGCCGAATATAGAAACAAAATGCTGAGGACATTCTAATCCACTAGTAAAGAAAATACAGTTATACCTATACAAGAGACTCGTCAAACCACTAATCACATGCGCGCCAATCACACTAACGGCTGCAAGCCCCACATGACAGAGGAGCGCACAACGCATTCAGAACTCTGCTCTGAAGCACACCTGTCGTTCTCCCCTGTATATGAGAATATCCTAACTACAAGACTCAAAAAACTCACGCCACTAAATACATATAACTTCGCATGCTTAAAGGTCAACTAGGAAAACTCGAGGGAGACCCGATATGAAACCGAGTACAAAATATTCAACACGCTGCTTGGGATGGCAAATAGTACGCATCTCCTATTGACCACCTAAGTAGCAGCATCACGTGACGATTTCATAATCAATGCTCGTGCGTTGTATGCGCGTAAGCGTGCCAGCAACCTCGCCGATTGACCAGATCCCTTCCGGCCTTGCCGACACTTCAGCCTCGCCAGTCAAATATTCCAGTGAAACACACCTACATAGAACACATCATACACGCCGCATCTTTGTATAGCCACCGGCTTATCACCTTCCTCTTATCCTGTCTAAAGTTATTTCCGGAACTTTCCTCTCCGAAGGCTGGCTGCTAAAACTTGATTAGAGCAACCCCTCCACATTTCTTTGTATTCTAATCTTGACTAGACTTGAAATCAATTGATTGAAATTAAGAGTTGAGTGAACGTTCTCCCGCATGACCATATACTTCTTACTCCCTGCGCTGAAAATTTATATATAAGTATAGGTTTAGGAAGGAGATTGGGAGAAATTGGTTTACAAATCGTGTGGTAGATGAATGGAATAGGCTCACTAGACATGTGATAGAAGCCTCCTCTCTGGGTAGTTTGAGGAATAGATTAGATAAATATATGGATGAGGCTGCTAGATGGGACTGACTTTTTTATGTACATATGTATATATTTTTCTAAGGAGTGGGGAGATTATATTTTGAGGTTGCATGAATGGACATAATCCTCTGGATGCATTTTATGTATATTGTAGATTAGATCTGACGAACTCCTGTAAAGGGTGACAATGTTGATGACTTTTGTCTGGTAAGAAATCTTTTGTGTGTTCACTGGAACAGGAGCTGCCAAGTGTAGGCCATGAATGGTCTTTTGCAGTCTCCTTCTTTTCTTATGTTCTTATGTTCTTATTGCTGTGTCTGCTTTACAAAACCACGAAAAGCGAGCTTTCTCTCTCACTAAATTAGGATGATATCGAAAGAATGTGATGAAAAATTTTCTTCTGTTTAACCTTTCATGATTGAGTTGGTTAATAAGAACCGTTCATTGCAGCCTTGCTTCTTTCAATGCACAGTAGTTTTCCTTGTGTAAGTTATAATTTTCATCGCTTAGAAATATGATCCTTTATTTCCCCAATATTCCATGCTGGATTACTGGTTAATGCACTCACATTAAAAGAGATATTTCCATTGGTAAACAAAAAAATGTGCTTCCCTTGACTCCAACACAGCCACTCTGATTTTTTTTTTTGTTCATTTTTCCGTGTTAATGTATAAAGGCAAGGTGGAAATGAGTGATTACCCTTATCGTTGTAAACGATAAGGGTAATCGCTCATTTTAGAAATGATTCATTGTCAATTCCATTCCTCTTCACAATAAGTCAAACGCCAATTTTTTATCTAGAGTATTTTTTTCCAGCTACGCCTTTTTTTTCATTATTATCAACTTCAGTTGACAGTTGTAATTCTGGTTTTTGTATCAGTTTATCATCAGTTTCTTTGGGAGTAAAAAAAAAAAAAATGAGAACAACTTATAATATAATTTGACATACAGGGTTAGGTTTGGGACTTCTCGCCTCAAATTTCACCCCTACAATAAACATTGTGAATCATTAAAGGTGCTTTTATGCATAGCCAATACAAAGGGAAGAGAGATAATAATAATATTAAAATAAAAAAAATAATATAAATATAAATTCTTAATTCTTATAGACAAGAGATCAGGTTGGGAGGAACTACGTTATAAAAGTGTGTGAGGATATTAATCTGCTAAGAGGACTAAGGCAAAAGCTTCCTTGGTATAGACGAAGGAGAGAAAGGAATCAATTAGACCAGACTCGACAATCTGTGGACTGTTATTGTAATTTGAGCAATAAAAAGTTTGATTTTATCCGAGTCAATTTGCTTTCTATTTTAATAGGATGTGATTAAAAAGAGCATTGGAAATGTTTTCAGTTCGTATGTTATTTCTGGGTTCGTTTATCCCTTTATCTAATCGTTTGCCGGTTTCTCCAATGTAGAAGTTCGTTTTTAAGTGTTTCGGGGTGACTAAAGCTATGTTAGTATTTGTATCCGTATTGCTTTCTTCTCTTGATTAATCAGCTTGACCGGTACCCTGGGCAGATTAATTTCTGCTGAAGTATTATCTTCTGTAGCTGGTCCTGGTTGCAACAGTATGATTATTAATTGAGTGTAGTCATCCTCTGATTCAAATTGATGCTAAGGATTAGCCATGAAGTGAATAATTGATGTGGACTTCGTATTGGAATTTATCACTCTTTCTTTTTGCTCCGCCACTTTCAGATTTTTTCATTGTCCCGAAAACTGATCTGAAAAAGCAAAGAGTATTAAGTAGAAAATCTTAATTTTTTTGCTCAATGCAACATGAGACTTATAATAAATTAAGTACTAAAGTTGGTTTTATTTATCTGCATTATATATATATTATCTGTATTGATATTTTGTAAATATTTTTTAAATATTCATATTTTTGGCTAAGAATTCTCCAAACTATTTTTACGATAGCAATATTCTTAAAAAAAATGGTCTCTTCTTCGTCTCTACAAGAGTGTATAAAATAGATTGAAGATTGGCTGGAAATGTGTACGCAGAGAGAAGTTGTCCATGAAAATATTAAATTTCATCATGGCCATCGGTCACTAGTGTCGTTCTTCAGACATTTGTTCTCGAACCCTCGCTTTTCAATATATATGAACGATCTCGAGATGAATTTATTATCTCCGAAGACATTATAATATTGGCAGTTTAATTTGAAAAAAGTCAGGTTGGAAGTCAGAAGTAAAAACCTCTGACTTCCAACCTTCCACCTCTGTTCTTAATTAACCTTGAGTGGATCTTAGGAGCCTATCTGCTTTAGTTTTTAATTCTGGTATAGTCCTAAACAAAATACAAAACATCTCAATTAACAGATTAAAACATAGGATTTGCCAACTTCTCACAGACCATCACATATCAGTCATGCGCCTCAGATAGTCACCCTAAAAAAATATACACACCGGCTATGTTCTCTACTGCACCATCTTTTAACTTCTTGCTTTATAACAGCCCAAATGGCCCTTTTAGATTGCCATCTTCATCTCTGCAGAAAATACCATCATATCTACCTATACTCGGACTACCTATATGCAGCTCAAAATCCACAAGGTTACATCACCGGACCTGCATTCTGGTCACAACAGAACCTAATTTCCTTCTCTCCCTAGCAATGTTCTACTATTCTAATATCTCTACTACCAATGGACGCAACTGTCATCTCTATATCACGTTTATAGAAAATCTAACAGTCCTTATATAAATTGCCAACAGTGCTCGGTGTCATTCTCCAAACGGGATTGATTAAGATTCATGCAACATATAAGAATGAGAAGAAATGTTCCTGAGGCACAGCCTTCATGCGAGCAGCTGAGATAGACCACGCGAACAAGACCCCCTTCATCTACTGTTGTCTACAAGCTTTACTTTGTTTTTCTTAGGTACTTATCAAGCCTAAATTACTCTTTTATCAATACTAAAATTTTGATTTTTTAAAAAACGAAGATGAAAATAGGAATTAAAATAACTGCACTTTACTCACAGATACAAATTAATCTAAAAATGAATATAGAAAAAAACAACACACATCTTCATATTATTCATTTAAATAAAAGGTGATAGAATAGATAATTTAATTACAGGTTAAAGATACTCAATGTAATTTCTAGCCTTAAAAAATATACATATATCGCCACGACATGGGCGTCTGCAGGGGGGGTAGGGAGCAAGGAGGCCTCCCCTGGAATTCATGAATAAGTGAAATATAGGAAATATAGGAATATGTGGGAAATATAGGCGGCCAGCATTTGATAGCAGTCGTTTTTTTTACATTTGATAGCAGTCGTTCTTTCCGTTTTTTTTTGTTTTTACATTTAATACTATTAAATTATTAAGTACAAGTCAATGGCTTCGCCACGAGGGGAGCTTGCGCTTCGCTACTAAGATTAAAATTTAAAATCTAAAATAAGCAGCCATGGTTAAATTTTTATAAATTTCCTGAACTTCGCCAATTATAATAATTTAAAAAAAGAACTCTAAACTAAATTTTCCCCCCTTTCAAAATATCACGTTGCTAAAATATTGAGTTATAGAAGATATATAAAAATCAATTTTCTAAACTTCACCATTTGTAATTCTTTGGGTTTTAAAAAATTCACAAAATTTCGATACTTATATTTATTTCTGAGCTTCACCATTTTGTTTATTGATATTATAATAGAATTATTAGAAATAACTTTGTAAACAAACATAAGTCATAACCAAACTAAGATGAAATTATTATTTAAATCCTTCCCTAACTCATCTTCTTAAATTATAAAGTTAGTGAACAATTATTAAACTATTGAATTATTATACTATTAATACTATTAAATTCATAGTACTGTAGTTTTGTTTTTACATGTAATAGTTACTGTATGTTTGGATATCCTAATGATAAGACATTTAAGATACCAAAAAATAATTTTTATATGGATAATTTAATATATAATATGTATTTCATTTTATTTTTTAGGATTGTCAAATGGATATCGGGAGGTTCTTCCAAAAACGTAAATCTGATTACTCGGACGACAATCAAGATACCCCAGACACATCGGAGACGCATGCTGAACTAGCAGAGCAGCGTAGAGGAGGATATGATGAGCAGTTACTCACAGCAACCAATCAGATGCCACCCCAAACACCACTTGCTATAGTGGCCAATGACTTGCCTCATCCTCTGGATATCGGATTATATGTCAACACTGAAGAACATTTGACCAATGATAGAAGATATGATCTCCTGATGAACACATATGTGTCCTCACCAACAGATTACAACTATCAGAAAGATTCACAGGCCTCCGGTAGTTTCCGTCACTCGTGGATAAACCAATATTCTCCATGGTTGTCTTACTCAATTCACTTGAAAGGTGCTCTGTGCAAATACTGAGTGTTGTTCCCTTAACTAGTGCACCGAGGTCTAATGGGTGCTTTCATCAAGACTCTTTTTGTCAAATACAAAGACTTCAATGAGTACGAGAGGAAGCACATGCTTTCATCCTGGCACAAAGGCGCACTTGAAGATGCCAACAATTTCCTCACCACTGTGAAAAACCAAGAGTTGACCATCGTAAGCCAGATGAACCGAGAAGTCAACCAAGCAGTCACTCAAAACCGTGAGAAACTGTTCCCTATCCTATCTAGTATTCTGTTCTGCTGCAGTCATGACATTGCTTTAGGGAGATAGGAAAGTTCACCGGGACACCTCTGTGACCTACTGCGATTCAGAATAGAAGCAGGGGACACGGTCTTGAAAGATCACATGGAGAGCGCGAGTAAAAATGCGAGGTACACATCAGTTCGTGTACAGAACGAGCTGATACGTCTCTCCGAAGAAGTGATAAGAGAAGATATTGTGAAGGCTGCAAATAAATCAAATGGATTCTCGATCATTGCAGATGAAACTGCTGACATATCACGCACCGTACAACTGTCCATTGGCGTACTATTTGTTAAGCTGCAGGAGAAACGGAATGATTCAGCCATCATACGCGAAGAATTCATTGGATTTGTTCCGTTGGAGATGACAGACGCTGCAACAATTGCAGATACTATCAGCAACCAAGCAAAAAGAATTGGTCTTAACCTCAACAAGCTTAATGGTCAAGGCTAGGATGGATGCTCAACCATGGCAGGAAATGACAATGGTATATAGGCCCGTATCAAGAGCACTTATCCCAAAGCCGTTTTCGTGCACTGCTCTTCACATCGACTTAATTTGGTGGTTCATGATCTTAATTTTGTCGCAGATATTTGGAATACAACTGGAACTGTGAAATTTATCATCATTTCCGTGACAGTCCCAAGCGCAGAAAGCTGGTTCCAAATCTACCTTTGTCGTGTAACACTAGATGGAGCGCAAGTACAAAAACACCCGCGTCTTTTCAGAGAACTTTTGTGATATCTATGTAAAACTGGAGCAACTGGAGGTAAGCCAACATGAGTCACAGTGTACCTGTCAGATGGCACATCAGATGAGAAGTGCAGCAGGCACCACAGTGTTCCTAATCCGTCTCAAGATTATAGCGAAATACTCAGCGATGTTGGAGCCAGTGACCCAACAGCTACAGGCATTCGAGATGGACAGGATGGAAGTCCGAGATCACATTGACTTGTTAATGAAGGCTTTCCGAGATCACCGGGATGAAGCGGATCGTGTGTTTTCAGAAGATGTAACTCCTGAGGTGAAAATATTCTCAGGAGAACTTGATATAGAATTGACTATGCCTCTACGATGCGCACGCCAGATCAACCGGCCAAGTGTAGGAGGCTCCATTGAGGAGTACTATCGTCGCACCATATATATCACTTACATGGATTTATTGATTCAGTCTCTAGAAAGTCGCTTTGGTGATAGTAACATATCATATTTTCATATTTTTGCATTAGATCCAAGAGAAATGAAGAAAAACGAAAGAGATGAATTTAAGAACATTGTTTCATTTATCAATGAAATATACGAAATTGAGAATCTTGTTAAAGAAGCACTAGCGTGGTATGACGTGCAGAAACATAAGGACCTACTGGATGACAACTCTCTCTCTCTAGGTATAATTGAGCTGTTGAAGGAGACCACTCTGTTCCCTGCTGTGCGCAAGGCTATCCTCATCGTACTGACTTAACCTGCAGAAACATGTACAGTGGAGAGGTCTTTTAGCACAATGCGCAGGGTGAAGACCTGGTTAAGGTCAACAATGACCGATCAACGTTTGTCCGGCCTCTGTGTGCTTAGTGTCCACCGTGAAAAAATGAACAGCAAGAACACAGAGATAATGAACAGGGTCATTCACAAGTTTGGAAGAGATCCCCGACGACTTCATTTTCTATTCACGTGGAATTTTACATGAATTCCAGGGGGGCAAAGGCCCACCCTTGGCCCCCTGCGGACGGCCATGAACATGACATGACACATCTCCATATCCCCCCCCCCCTCTACATTTTGTTCTGCGGACACCCATGCGCCACGCATAGATGAAAAAATGAAAATGAACTGATATCACTATGGACGGCAGTTGAAAACGAAGGTTTATATGGGTAATAAAAAAATGGACTAGATAGTAAGGACCAAGTAAATACTTAAGCTGTTTGACGCTAATACTTTTTCACCAACCAAACAATGCTAAACTTTCGATAGATAAAAATCAAATTAATTCAAAAGTGGTAAAAACTGAAATTATAACTTGTCACGTCATAACGACATCATGAACCATCTCCAAGTTGATATTCAGAAGCAAATATTGCTTCTACTTTTAGTATTTAATTGAGAATACCTTCAACCATTCAAAATTAAGCAAAATTGTTTTACTTAGAGCTATAAATTTATAATAAAAATTGTATTAAAAGCCAAGCCTTAGTTTGTATTTTTAATTTTTAATAATGTAGGTTTTAACATGTTTAATAGCATATGTTTTAATTGTATTAAAACATGAAAATCATATTTTATATTTACAAATTTCCCTAACATAAAACTATACTGAATTCAATCATAGTAGAACAAAGATTAGTTTAAACGTTGCAAACATGATTGGATAATTGGAGGCGATAACGTAAATATGGTTCGTCTTTATTCAATAAAATATTTTTAATTAAAGTCTTAAAAAATAACAATAAACTATTTTCCCTTTTGTCATCATCCCAAGAATATTGTGTATTTTAGAATTTAAGTTTATTGGTTTTAAGGTCACTTTCTGACTGCCAGGTAACTTTTATAAAAAAATAATGATCGAAATATTCTATCATAATCCCCCCCCCCCAAAAAAAAATAGAAAGCAGAGTTTAATAACAAATATATGAATATATTATATATACATATAAGTAATAAGCAATGCATATACACTTTGGGGTAAAAGTATAAAGGACCCTATTTAATCACTTATATAAATGAATTTAGGATATTTATTATATATTTTAATTAATTAATACTTAGTTGGAACCCCCTTTTGCCTTAATTACAATCATAATTCTTCGTGGTATCGATTTTACCAAATTTTCACAATTTGTTTAACCTTAACTCTGACATCTATGATGGCCATTCCATAGACGTGATCCCCATTTCTCCTATTTTCTTATTGGTGTGGTTGGATGTATGGAATGGGGCAATGTGTTGCTGAAATCTAACTTTTTTTTTAGTGTTGTGGGAGGCAATTTCTAGATAGATGGTTCTAAAAATATTGAGAACATGGAAGGTATAAGTTGTGGTTATTTCTTCCCTAGGCATGAGAGCATCTCTCTTGCCCATGAAGAAGACACGTCGTAGTGGGCCTCGAACCTACACTCTAGCCCAAATCTATCCAACTCGCTTCCTACACTAAGTCGGACGTGAGAAATCGAGGGGGAAATGAAACGGATTGTATATACAGTCCTTTATTTACAAAAATAGGGATAAAATATATTTACAATCTTGATATATATATATATATATATATATATATATATATATATATATATATATATATATATATAAAACTCCAACAATCCGTGCGAATACTCCCCCACAAAAACAAAAAAAATACTAACAAAAAGACAAAGAAAGGCTTTTTTCTTACGTGGTACCACGCTTTCTAAGGGTCTAGGGTTCCCTGGGGAAAGGTCTTGCCAGCTGCCACTCGTGTGGGTAAAATTGTTGTGAACGTCTTTAAAGGCATTGGCTTCCGAGCTCATATAATATACACGATCCGGTTGCGGTCTTGAGGCTATTAAAGCCCTCCCGTCCAAATGAATTCTAATATGGACATTCAAATTAGATTTAGATTATTCCACAAATTTTTAGCTGACCACTCTTTACAAAAGCAATATTATCGGTAAATTTTAATAGAATAATAGAGTGGCTTCTGGAAAGAGAATTTTTTTTAACATAAAACATCAAATCTCTTTCTCTTACAGAGGGAGGAAGAGGTCCGCTAGAAAGGGGGTGGGAGAATGGCCCCATCCCATTAACACTCTCACATT
This sequence comes from Ceratothoa steindachneri, assembly GCA_963969495.1. NCBI lineage: Eukaryota > Metazoa > Arthropoda > Malacostraca > Isopoda > Cymothoidae > Ceratothoa > Ceratothoa steindachneri. The sequence continues at coordinate 70,678,611 of OZ018327.1, read as the reverse complement.
CGCTCCACCACAACGTCGCCATATACTATGATACAACTACCCTCATGCTTCACATCTGGCACCACGCGAGCACAGGGAAATGGCCCATCCAACTCTTCGTCTCATAAAGGTCGCCCCAGAATTCCTGAAAATCTGCAAAATTGTTACAAAATGTTGAATTTTCAAATAATTTTATTCAAACTTCAAATATTTTGAAGATTCTTATGACAATTCAAAATATAATTTTGGTAGAAATCCTGTTTAAGGGACGATGGTAATCTTTAAGCACAATGGCGCATGGTCAGAATGGCAGTTTGCCAGAAACTTTTGTTCCCCGATGGATTCACCGTTTCCAAATTTAGTGTTTGGAGGTCGAGTAATGTGGACTTTTTTTTTTACTGTCACTTATTACCAACATTATTGTATTTTGCCTAATTTTAAAATATCTTCATGGTAGTATTTCTAAAATATTTATATGGAAACCATCGAAATGTAGCACAGTAATAATAATTATTTACAAATATTTATTACATAGATTACTGCACCATTACTGGAATTCGTTGTTTCGTATACTCTTCGAAGTGTTTAAAGGGATAAAAAAGTTTGATAGCGTCCCACATCTTTGGATACTCTCAGAGAGAGAGAGAGAGAGAGAGAGAGAGAGAGAGAGAGAGAGAGAGAGAGCGAGAGCGAGAGAGAGAAAGAGAGAGAAAGGAGGCACGCGCTCGTCTCATTCAATGAGAGAAAGAGAGAGGACACACCTGGTAGACCTTTTTTAATCCACGTAAACGAAGAGCAAAAGCGTGAAGGTCGTGAGGGGTTGAAGGCCCGACTTCGCGGAAGCCTGAGATGTGCTTAAGAGCACGAAGGGTTCCGACAGAGATTACCCTGCGACGGCGGGAATCGGGCAAGTTAACCTCGCCAAGCGAAGCGCGTCTGTCCACTGGAACCCTCCCCTTTTGGGCGCGGGGTAAACCCCCTTTGTCTCACCCCTATAAAATGTCCGACGCCGGACTTGGACGGCAGTAAGTAACTGCTTTATTCCCGAATATCTGCGACTATCTCTCATCCTCTTGTCCCCGGTAGTTCCGCGCGAACTCTTGCAGAACGCGTCAAGTTCCCTGTATTCTCCTAGAACTCGCGAGAGTCAACCCTGTACTCGTTGGTACCCGTTACCCGAACGCGACGCGTCAAATTCTCGATTCGGTATTCTAAGTCCGAAGGCAAGATCTGAGTTCATCTCAAGAGGCTATTATTGTGGACTCTACGCTGTCTCTAACAAAGCAGGACTACTTACTCGAACCAAATCTTTGAGGTAACCGCAACGTGCAACTCTCCTGTGCAAGCCCCCCCCCCCCTTTTAAGGCTCCGTCATTTGAATTTGGGTGCACTCAAGGTCATTTGAGCTTCCCATCTGTCATTGTCCGTTTGTGTGTGCGGCGGTCGACCACGCCCAGGTAACACTTTGACGCCAAGACTTGTGTACGTCTCTTATGTTCATATACCTTAATTACAATTCTTTTAATTTTCCAAATATATTATCTGCATAGTAGTAAATATATTTTCTACTCCTTTTTTATTTTCCCAGGACCTTTCAAGATAGCTAAAAATTGGCCAACCTTAATTGCACTCTGATTTGTATTTATAATTTTACCCACGCTCATAACTGAATAATCCGTTCTTAGGCCTATTTCTCTCGGGTTGAGGAATTTTGCTAATGGTTTGGTTCTAACAGCAGCCTACGACATATAGTAATATCTATATTATATTAAACTGGTGTCCGGTTTTTTAGGGTCAAGCTTGGTTAATCGATTGTTTATAACCTTAGTCGAATTATTAAATTGTTAATTAATCTTTGTTCCGGTTCTGGAGATCAAGAGGTGAGGAATTACTACTTACACAATTGTATTTTTCCCGTTCCCATTTATTTTTTGTGTGAATTTATTTTGCGTGAGCGTGCATCTCTATTATTTTATTCCTCTACGGAATTGAATTGTTGTCCTTCAAAGCCCTATTTCGTCTGCCGTAAGCTAAAGGTACATTTATAAATTGAATTGTTCCATGTATGTATAGTTGTCACTAGGCGTGCTGTATCTCTCGTTTCAATCAAAGTGAGGGATTTAAGTAAAATCTCGTTCCCCGGCAATTTTTTTTCCGAGTGATCATACGTATAGACCCGCACGGTGCGAAGTAATTGCGTTATTTTCTGCGCGTGTTTTTCCCCTTTTGTTGTTCGTAATTTTGTTAGGTCAAGCAAAACCCGTTCGCACTTTCGTCCGTGCGTTACTAGAAATTCGGCCTCATTCATTGTCGTGTGTAAATTTATTTCTCGTTGTCGCTTCTCTCGCGTAAAACCGGTAACATGTCTTTGTTTGGAATTTTCGAGGCACAAGGTGAGAACACGAAGAAAGAGATAAAGAACGCGAAGAATTAGAGAGGATTCTCCCACACGAATTGGAGATGTGCAAGGCTAGGAACGAGACGCTCTTCATAAATTCTGCAAGCTCCAGACTATAGATACTGCAGTTAGCGACCATAAAACTCTTAGTATTCAAAGAAAGAGAAAACTTCGAGAAGATTTTCGAGGTGAATCTTTGAGACATCGTGACGGACGGCGTAGCACAATTATGGACCTTGCGAGTTCCCAACTCAGGGATATTTTCGTCTCCCTTCCTTCAGAGGCAACGATTGTTTACTCTTCGTTAAAAGCCGAGCTGCTCGCCGCCTATAATTCGACCCAGGACTTCTACCGAGATAAATTTAGGCATTGTCGCATTCAACCACACCAGACTTTCCATCAGTTTGGTTACTCCCTGCAGCGTCACTTTAATCTTTGGATTGATGTATCTAAAATGCCTCATGAATATGACACTCTGATCGAATTCGTCCTTAGGACCAATCTCTTGCGTCGCTCGCTTTGGAAATCAGGTGTTCGTGAAGGATCGGAAGTGCCAACCTCTCAAGGAATGCATCCTGGAGGCAGACGTCTACCCCACTAGCCACAACTGCTATCTGAAAGAAGGGAAAAATTTAGAACCCCCATCTCCCAAGTCCAAAGCAAGCTAGAACAAATTTATTCCTAACAGTTGAAACAAGTTTCTAAAGGTGAATGGGCCCGCCAAACCCAAACGCTTCTTCTCCTCGGACCACCGTGATGTCAAGCCCTTTGCTCTCAATCCCTCTGCTTCGTCGTTCCCCAGGAGGACCATCGTTTCTTTTTCCTGTGTAGTTAAAGGTGACATAGGGACCCATTGCTTTCAGAACTCACAGTTTAGAAGCACTTCTTCTCACCAGGTATACAAATTTAGTGCCACTTCTACGCCCCCCACCGTCTCGAAATGAAGCTCCCTCTTCTTCGAACCCGTTGAGTACCGCTGGCCACCAGGTAAACTTATTATTTGATAAAAGTTCCCCTGGGGCCCTCCACTTCGTAACTGGAGCAGTGAATGGTTGTCGGATCTCCACCCTCCTCCGTGATACAGGGTGCACGTGTATTGTTGTTTCAGATGAATTACTCCCCCTGTGGCCTCAGATCAAGATAATTTGACATAGTACATGATTAATTGGGGTGCGCCAATAATTTCTCTATTGTTATATTGAGTACGCATATTTAACTGGTTGAGCTTAGATCGTTGCAGCCTCCATCAAGTTTTGTATGGTTATAATTGGCTAGTCCCCCTGGGTATCCTTGGCCTTGTGGCTCAACCCGTTACTACCCGTTCTCGCGCGAAGAAGGAACTTCAAGCCCCTACACCTTTGGAAACCTCATGTGCTCCCGAATTCCAGAGTGCAGTGAGTAGTCACTTTGCTAAAAGTCACTGCGAGTCTCTTCGCCTCCTCTGAATAAAGACTGAGAATAAAACGCGCAAAACCATCAGAGAAAATAAGGTGATTTACTTCCTCATCCAGGAGGAACTTCTCTATCGCATGTGCACCGGGGAAAACGACACCGAGTCCCGCACACTATCTGTCTTTCGCTGCCACGTCCCTCCAACTCTTCAAACTGCTCACGATAGTCTGTTTGCTGGCCACTTCAGCCACACGAAGGCTGCCAAAATGATCTTGAAATATTTTTATTTGCCCGGCGCGACCGACAAAATTCTGCGATATTGTTGTTCGTGCGACATTTGCTAAAAGACGGCCATAAAAGGGTGAGTTAAACCTGTTCCTTTACAGAAGGAACCCCTAATCTCTGAATCCTTCTCCCGAGTAGCTATTTATTTAATCCGCCCGATGCATTCCCGTCGAGCGAAGGTCATAGCTACGTTTTAAATCTGGTTGATTTTGCCATCAGTTTCCCCGAGGTTGTGCTCCTTGGGAAAATTGACAGTATCTCCTGCGCCGAAGGTCTTATTTCCATCTTTCCCGTGTGGGCCTACCCAAGGAAATTCTATCAGATCATAGTCACCAATTCACTTCTGAATTGATGGAGTGCGTCGACAAATTATTAATGATTAAGTCCCTGTTTACCACTCCTTTTCACCCGGCTGGAAATAGAATGTGTGAGAGGCTAAATGGTAGTCTCAAGGCTATTCTCAAAAATATTTGTGCCGATCAACCGACTGAATGGCACCCATTTCTTCGGGTAGCTCTCTTTGCCTACCATAAAATCTCCCACCGTACGTTAGGATTCGCTCAATTTGAGCTTTTATATCTAAGGAACGTTAGAGGACGCGTGAGTATCCAAAGGAAATTGCTATAATCAGAAATTAGATCATGACTTGCAGACCCCTTATACATACCTACTGGATTTGAGAAAGAGAGTGGAAAAGTGCGCCAAAACTGAGTACCAGAGCGCCGATATCAATTTGAACAAGTTCAAAGAAAGGCAATTTAAGCCCTGAAAAGAAGTTTTGCTACTCTTCCTCACGGACAACAACAAATTGTTGAGCCAATGGAAGGGTCCCAACCAAGTAGTCGAGAAACGTGGCACCATCAATTACCTCATTGAAACCCCCTTAGGAAGAAAGCTTTTGCATGTTAACATGCTCAAGCAGTACCACCAAAGTGCAAGCATCAACCAGGTAGTGGCAATTTACGAAGAGTCCCTAATGCAATCTGACTACCCCTTTGACCCCCCTTTCGTAATTCAAGTCGCTCGCCTACGTGCAAGACAGGGAATACGCGTTGCATGTCTTACCCGACAGTAATAATTTTCTGCCTGCCGAAATTAAGATATGCGACCAGATATCCTCTCTTCAAAAGAATCAATTGCAAGCGCCCCTTAGTCGCTTTGGTGATGTTATCACTGAGATATCCGGCTGTGCCACCCATTTTGAGCACAGCATTTAATTAACTACCCAGTAACCCATCTGTTCCAAACCATACCTCCTGCTCATACACCCCCGGAAGCACTCAATGATGAGGTAGTTAAACCTTTAATGTTGCAGATCATCAAACCTTCGGAGTCGAGCTATTGCTCTCCGGTTGTCATGGTTAAGAAGGCCGATGGTTCTTATCGCATGTGCATCGATTTTGGGAAGCTAAATTTAGTTACCGTATTTGATGTAGAACCAATCCCCACCATAATCCGATACCTCCACCTTTTTGAGAAGGCCAAATTCATCTCCGAATTAGACTTTTGCAAGACCTATTATCAAATTCTCCTGAGGAAAAAAGTGAAGAAATATACTGCTTTCCACGCTAAGAAGGGGCAGATGCATTTCCGTTGGCTCCCCTTTGGTCTGGTGACAGCTTGCAGCAACTATAATCAGATGATGAGGAAGATCCTAGAAAGCCTAGCCAAAGTCACCTTCTATATTGATAATAGGTCTATGTGGCCACTTGAGATTGGGATCAGCACTTGTCCACCCTCCAAGCCGTTCTGCAAACACTCCGTGAACACAATTTGACGATTGGCTCCTGCAAATGACCCATCACTTTTGGCAGTATTGATTACCTTGGTTTCCATATCGTAAATGACCGGTTAGCTCCCCAGCAAGAGAAGATCTGGGCCATTGTCGATATGCCCTTGAAAGCTAACAAAATGCAGCTGCAATTCTATATGGGCTCAGCGTCGTTCTATCGTCCTTTCATATCAAACTTTGCGTCTATATCCGCCCCTTAAAGAAAAAAGGACCGGAACGCCTTTATTGAACGCCGTTGTCGATTCACAACTTTAATAAACTCAAAGGAAAACTGGCATTCGCTCCTATCCTCCGTCTCACTTACCTGGACAAATCGTTTGGCATTCACACCGACGCAAGTAATGATGGGATAGGATGTGTCCTCTTCCAGTATGGTGATAACGAGGAAAGTTTCCCCGTCGCTTTTGCCAGCCGAGAATTACTCGCGCGGAAAGAATTTATGCGGTGATTGAGAGATAAAGGCGCTCGCTATAGTTTGGGAGATCCAAAAGTGTTAAATCTATTTGGTAGGTGAGGAATTCGTAGTGAAAACAGACCATAAATCCCTATCCTACTTGTGCAACTTCAAAAATAATAAGGGTCGTTTAATGTGATGGAGTTTGTTTCTCCTGGAATTCCAATTCCACAATTTCTATATAAAAGGTACCTATAACTGCATAACCGATAGTTTAAGTAGAAACCCGTTGGACCCTCTTTCAAACATTTTCTGAGCCATTTATTTTCTTTTGTGTGTATTATTATTTTTTTCGTAAAGTAAATTTGGATATTTAACCGTAAAATACGGGAACACGTATATTTCTTTTTTTAATTTTATTTTGGATTTGTTTGTATATTGTGAATTCCTTATTATCTTTTTATTGTTAGCTTTGTCTAACCTTAGGATGACATTACCCTTGAGCAAGTGAGCCCCATATAAGTATATCATTAAAAAACATTTCTTTTTTCTTTTAGGCAACCGTGCTGTAGTATTATATAATCTGTATATATATACGGCACAAAAGACAAAGAAAACAAATAAAACACTAGTTCGACTATTTTGTAATTTTGTTCCGTTTGAAAATTTGTTCCAAGTTTTATCAACTTTAACCGCTATTGCCAAGCGAATATTTTCCGATGTTATTTTCCTGCCTGAAGTTCCATCTGAGGATAGAGGAGATTAAGATACATATATATATATATATATATATATATATATATATATATATATATATATATATATATATATATATATATATATATATATATATAGAGAGAGAGAGAGAGAGAGAGAGAGAGAGAGATTACATCGAAAGTCTGGTAGCAACAGATCTACTGATCCTCACTAGGCTACCAGAAGGATTATGAAACAAAAAAGGTCTATGAAACGGCAAAGTATAGGCGAGGCAGGAAAAATTTGCTAAAGTAGATTGCAACTTTATTAGTTACTATTTTTCATCACCCTTTTTTATCTACTGTAAAACAAGTTTGGGTTTGGATTTGTCATCATCTTGTCTTTAAATGAAACTATACTAGCTTCGTTAACCATAGCATCTGGTAGATTATTCGAGATTCTTATGGTTCTATTGTAGAAGAAAAATTTCGTTTACATTTACAAAACCATAAACGAGAGAGAGAGAGTAACAAGGAGTAACAAGAAATGTAAGTACCCTAGGAGACCTTACGGTCCATTCAAAGAGGGTACCTTTGGACTAGCAATCGAACAGGCAAATGGCTGCTCAATTGTTTTGCGTCCCTGAACGGCCACTTTTTATGACTTTATCTAGTCTTGACTTGAACTGGTCAACAGATTCCTTGTTGACAACTTCCACTGGAAGTGCGTTCCACTTACTGCAGATACTGTAGGTGAACACATTTCCACACAGATTGCGGTTGTAACACTTCAGTTCAAGTTTGAACCTGTGATTGCGCGTTCTGTTCTCACTCAGTGTGAAAATATCCCGGTAGTCAACATTGTCGAACCCTCGAAAATTTTTGAAGACTTCGATGAACTGACCACGCAGTCTACGGGTTTCCAGCGAGAACAGATCTAATTCCCTTAGTCTATCCTCATAACTTTTATGTCGGATAGAGGGAATCAGCTTGGTTGCCCTGGCTTGTACGCGTTCCAATCTCGCGATGTCCTTTCGCAATGAAGGACTCCAAAATTGTACGGCATACTCCAGGTGCGGTCGATCAAGTGAGTTGTACAGGCACAGTACAATCTCCTAGGGCCGATAACCAAACTGGTGCTTAATATAGCCTAGCATCCTTTGGGCCTTTTTCTCCGCCTCAATGCACTGTTTCGAGAACTTGAGGTCACTAGTGATTGTTACACCCAAGTCCTTCTCATTGTCGGTGAATTCCATAGCAGTGCCCTTAAGGATATACTGAGATTGGGGGTTTCTGTGGCCGATATGCATCACTTTGCATTTGTACACGTTAAAAGGAATTTGCCACGTGTCCGACCACTCTTCAATCTTCCCAAGATCTTCCTGCAGGCGGGCAGTATTTCCATCCTTTGCAACGTTCATACCAAGCTTGGTATCGTCGGCAAATTTGGAAATCTTGGCAACCATGTCACCGTCCATGTCGTTGACGTAGATGATGAATAGTAGTGTACCAAGGACAGAACCTTGAGGCACCCCGCTAGTAACGGGCACCCACTCAGAAGCCTGTCCATTCACCACCACCCGTTGCCGTCTGTCACTTAGCCAGTTCTCGATCCAGACGGCCGTCTATGCCAAGCGCTCGCATTTTCCGGAGAAGGCGGTGGTGTGGTACCTTATCAAAGGCTTTCTGAAAGTCTAGGTAGACCACATCCACCGCCTTGTCCCGATCGTGCTCACTGAAAACGAAGTGGAAGAATTCCACAAGGTTCGTCAGGCATGACCGTTGCCTTCGGAAGCCGTTCTGGGAACTCTTCATGGGCAGGTTCGACTCTAAATACGACGTCACTTTGTCTACCATGATGCTTTCCATGAGTTTACCGACTATCAAAGTCACTGATAGGTCGGTAGTTCGACGGTTGGTTACGGTCTCCTTTCTTGAAGATAGGAGTCACCTCCGCCTCACGCCAGTCTCTAGGAACGCATTTGGTCCAGATTGACATGTTAAAGATAGCGCACAGATGTCGTGATACTACATCGCACACTTCCTTCAACACTTTAGGTAGAAACCTGTCCGGTCCAGGGGACTTATTCGTCTTTAGGTCAGCGATCTTTTTCTTTATTTCTTCTTCGGTGAAGTCCATTGCCTCCAGCTTTTCCCCCGAGTAGGAATCCGTCGGCTGGGGAATGGGACCACACTCTTCAGTAAACACTGAAGAGAAGTAGTCGTTGAGGAGGTTAGCATTTTCTGCATCTGAATGCTTTAATGTCCCCTCCTCATTCCTCAAAGGGCCAATCGTTCGACGGGTTGGTTTACGGCTGTTCACATATCCAAAAAACTCCTTGGGATTATCTTTACAGAGTCTCGCCACCCGGAGTTCCTCAGACCGCTTAGCCGCTCTTATGCTGGACTTCACTCTCCTGCCTAGCCTCCCGTACTTGTCAAAATCACCCGAGATCTTCGATTGCCGGTAGACATTTCTCTTCTTCCTAAGCAGTTGCCTGATTTCTCGATTAAACCACTTTGGTTGAACAGAGGACCGACGGGGGCATTTTAGAGGGATAAAACGCGATTAAAGACTTATGAATGTGATTTTGAAACTGTTCCAAGAGTCTTCAACAGCCTTGCACTCTTCTAGCCTCGCGTCAGTCAGTCCCGCGCGTAGACCTGCAAAGTCTGCTCTTCCCAAATCCAGTTTCCTTGATTTACTAGTTGCAGGCTCTGCCTTGGAGACTTTGACTACAAATCTAATTCGTCGGTGGTCACTGCCACCGAGCTCTTCGCCAACAGAGAGGTCCTCAACGACGTCATCCACAGAGGTGAAAACCAAGTCGAAGATATTGTATCCTCTCGTTGGCTCTCTCACCCATTGAGTCAAGAACTCGTTGTTCATGAACTCCAGGAGTAGTACGTTCTCGCCACAGGGTTCTCTGGTTTCCCAGTCAACTTGTGTGTTGAAATTACCCATGACGATACACACTCTGTCTTCGACAAGTTCTCCTAGTAGCTGGTACAGATCTCTGTTTTTTTCAACGAGTTTGGCAGGAGGTCTATAAAGCACCAGGGTCTTGTATTTGGAAGGACCTATCTCTAGGTCGACACCTAGTAGTTCATGGTCGGATCGGATGTTGCAATCCGTCGAGTTGAGAGTATCCTTGACATACAACATCACACCGCCACCCTCTCTGCCTGGCCTATCTTTCTGGAAGAGCTGGTAACCGGGAATCGTGAATTCACCTTCAAAATCTCGGCTTGAGGTTTTAATCCACGTCTTCGTTATGGCCACCATCTCAGGTTCCTCTGTTGCTACGAGGCCACGAAGCTCAAGAAACTTATTCCTGATTGACCTCGCATTGAACAGAAGAACTTTTAGGGAGTCCTTCAGTGTAGGACTCCCTTCGCTCTTCCGTTTCCCGGCTTCTTTTGTGTGGCAGTACCCCTCTTTGCCACATCTAAGAACGTCGTTCCAGGAGTAACACGGGCATACTGTCTTATGTCCACTTTCACTTTGGGTCGGACGCTCCTCTGCGTCCGCTTTACGACATTCTGGATTAAGTTACAGAGTACAGCCTTTCCCTTGAATGAAAGGTGCACTCCGTCCCTTTGGTTAAGGTCGTTTCGACCGTAAAAGGTGCGGTAGGGGTCCAGAAAGAAGACCCCTTTCGCCGTACAGAGGTCGGGCAGGCTCTGGTTCAGGGTCACGTTCCTAGAGTGAGCTGTCCGGCTAGGACCTCTTCTTGGGAGCATCCCTACAACGACCCGTTTGTGAGTTCTCAATCCACAGTCGTCCACGGCTCCCATGACCGTGTTGAGAATTTTCTCGCTTGGGCCTACTTTGCCTCCTTGGAGGTAGAGGTCATTCCCACTCACCATCAGGGCAACGACTGAATTCTCGGAGATCTGAGATTTCTCAGCCTCTACCCTGATGTGGTGGTTTCCCCGTCCTGGCTGGCAGCATACCTCCACACTAGTGCGAAAGCGGGCCGCTAGCAGGGGCTGCAAACCTTGTGCTTGGGAATCGCCCACAAGGGTAACCCTCGGACATTTCCGTGCAGAGGTTTGAGGCTTTCCTTGCGGAAGCAAACTCTTGGTTCCCTCTTTCTTCTCCATCTTATTTTTCTTGTTCTTCTTTTTCTTATTCATCTCTTTCCCCTTATCTTCCTTTGTTACATACTCTTCTGTTTTTCTCTTCTCCTTCTCTGCTTCAACTTTCTCTTTTTCAGCTTCTACTTTATCTTCTGTTTCAACTTTCTCTTCTTCCTGTTTCTTTCCCTCCCTTTTCTTTTTCTTTGAGGGTTTATCCATAGCATGCGGACCTAGCTCTGGGGGTAATACTGCAGATGCAGTGTTTAGTATAGGGCTTGACGTTAGCTCTGCTATTCTGACCTCAAGCCTGCGAATCAGTCCGGCGTGTTCTAATTCGAGGCTGCTTATTTTTTCCTCCAACTTCCTGGATCTTTCCTCGGAAACCCTGCATGTTTCCTTAAGCTCCTTGATTTGGCCGTTTAAAATACAGTCGGTGCAGGAACTGGCCGGGTGGCATTTCGAAAAACACCCCTCCGGAAAGTCCACGCACCACTTATCTATGTGGCATATTGCGCACGTGTATTTTAGAGCTACTGGTCCTTTCTTGCCGGTCATTCTATACACTTTCTCTCTTCCAATACTTTGCGACCAATCAATGATAAAAAGGTGGGTTGGTGAGTTCTCCCCGCGTAAGTCACTACCGCCTATTGATCGGAGTCGTTTCGGGGTCTTCCAGAAGGAACGCTCCATGTGATGCTGTTCGTCCGACCGAGTCGTCAAGCCTCGGCGTGCCGTGGCTCCCAACCAAGCAGCACAGACGGTCCACGAAAGCGCCATCGATTTCTCACCAGGTGAACAACAACAACTCTTACTAGTTTCCTTCACAACGGCCAGGATTTTGGAGCAGCGTTCAAAGGATATCCCGCCCCACCAAGAGACTCGACCCAAGGCTTTTTATTGGCCTGGCAACCAGCCTGGGAACAAAGGGCCGTCACCTCGGACCGATGCTACCAGAGGCACCCGTCAACGAACACTGGGAAGGGTCAATAATTACGCGCCAGGAAAGGGGTTAACGGGGCACTACCCTCATCCCATTCATCGTGCCCCAACGCCTAGGACACCTCTGGTCCTAGTCTCTCGCAACCAGTGAACGTCGATTGGCGTTGTTTATAGAGGTTCCAAAGCCTCTCTTCTGACGCGTGAGGTAGCTGCCAGGTCCTTATATGTAGATAGAGGGAAAAAAGGGAAAGAGTGACATCAGTAGGAGTAGGCTTTTTTTTTTTTTTTTCTTTTTGAATAAGTGGGAAAGATAGGATGAAGGTAAAAAAGGAGAATGATAGATTAGAAAAAGAAAGGAATGACGGACTTAGTCTAGAATCTCGTTTTCGACCAAATCGACAAGGGAAGCCCTACCAGGGGTACCCAGAAGAGGTACCCCCGCCGACATAGCTCGAAAAGTCAAAGGTACACACAAGCTCTCTTCCCGCGACAAGGGGGCGTCACCTCTCCCTCTACTTTCTTTATGAGAAAGAGAGAGAGAGGTGAGAGAGAGAGAAAGAGCTACAAGGAGCTACAGGAGCTACATGAGCTATAATGATAAGAAGTAACAAGGAGTAACAAGGAAAGGAAGTACCCTAGGAGACCTTACGGTCCATTCAAAGAGGGTACCTTTGGACTAGCAATCGAGTAGGCACATGGCTGCTCAATTGTTTTGCGTCCCTAAACAGCCACTTTTCAAGACTTTGTCTAGTCTCGACCTGAACTGGTCAACAGATTCACTGTTGACAACTTCCACTGGAAGTGCGTTCCACTCACCGCAGATACTTTAATTGAAATTTGTTCACACAGATTGCGGTTGTAACGCTTCAGTTCAAGTTTGAAGCCGTGATTGCGCGTTCTGTTCTGACTCAGTGTAAAAATATCCCGGTAGTCAACATTGTCAAACCCTTGAAGTATTTTCAAAACTTCGATGAGCTGACCACGCAGTCTACGGGTTTCCAGCGAGAACAGATCTGATTTCCTTAGTCTATCCTCATAACTTTTATGTCGGATAGAGAGAATCAGTTTGCTGGCCCTAGCTTGGACGCGTTCCAACCTTGCGATGTCTCTTCGAAACGAAGGACTCCAAAATTATACGGCATACTCCAGGTGCGGCCGAACGAGGGAGTTATACAGACAAAGTACTATCTCCTTGTTACGGTATCCAAACTGTCGCTTTATGTAGCCTAACATCCTTTGGGCTTTCTTCTCTGCATCACTTTGCATTTGTTCACGTTAAAAGGAATTTGCCACGTGTCCGACCACTCCTCAATCTTATAAAGATCTTCCTGCAGGCGGGCAGTATTTCCATCCTTTGCAACGTTCATACCAAGCTTGGTATCGTCGGCAAATTTGGAAATCTTGGCAACCATGTCAACGTCCATGTCGTTGACGTAGATGATGAATAGTACTGGTGCCAGGACCTTATCAAAGGCTTTCTGAAAGTCTAAGTACACCACATCCACCGCCTTGTCCTGATCGTGCTCACTGAACACGAAGTGGAAGAATTCTATAAGGTTCGTTAGGCATGACTGTTGCCTTCGGAAGCCGTGCTGGGAACTCTTCAGTAGCAGGTTTGACTCTAAATAAGACGTTGTCTTGTCCACCATCATGCTTTTCATGAGTTTACCGACTATGGAAGTCAAACTGATGGGTCGGTAGTTTGACGGATGGCTGGGGTCTCCTTTCTTGAAGATCGGATTCACCTCCGCCTCACGCCAGTCTCTAGGAACGCATCCGGTCCGGATTTACATGTTAAAGATAGTGCACAGATGTCGTGATACTTCATCGCACACTTCCTTTAACACCTTGGATCGAAACCCGTCCGGTCCAGGGCACTTATTCTTTTTTAGGTCAGCGATCTTTTTCTTTATTTCTCCTTCGGTGAAGTCCATTACTTCTAGCTTTTCCCTCGATTAGGAATCCGTTAGCTGGAGGATGGGACCACACTCTTTAGTGAACAATGAAGAGAAGTAGTCATTGAGCAGATTAGCATTTTCTGTATCTGACTGAGTTAATGCACCCTTCTCGTCCACTAAGGGCCCAATCCTACGATGGATTGGTTTACGGCTATTTACATAGCCGAAGAGCTCCTTGGGATTCTCCTTGCAAAGTCTCGCCCCTCGGAGTTTCTCAGATCCCTTAACTGCCATTATGCTGGACTTCACTCTTCTGGCTAGCCTCCGGTACTCGTCAAAGGCATGCAAGATCTTCGCTTCGATCGCCGGTACGCATTTCTCTTCTCCCTTAGCAGTTGGCCGATTTCTCGATTAAACCACTTTGGTTGAACAGAAGACCGACGGAGGCATTTTAGAGGGATGCAACTTGATTGAAGAACTTATTTTTGAAATTGTTCCACGAATCCTCAACATCTTCGCATACCGCTAACCTTACATCAGTCAGCCCAGCACGTAGGATCGCAAAGTCTGCTCTTCTCAAGTCAAGTTTCCTTGATTGACTGGCAACAGACCTTACCTTCGGGATCTTGACGGTAAATCAAATTAGCTGGTGATCACTGCCACCGAGCTCTTCGCCCACAGAGAGATCCTTAACGATATCATCCTCAGAGGTGAAGACCAAGTCGAGGATATTGTCACCTCTCGTCGGTTCTCAGACCCATTGAGTGAGGAATTCAATGTTGGCGAACTCCAGGAGTAGCGCGCTATCGCGACAGGCTGCTCTGTTTTCCCAGTCAACTTGTCTGTTGAAGTCGCCCATAACGATGCACACTCTGCCTTGAACGAGTTCACCCAGCAGCTGGTTCAGTTCCCTGTCCTTCTCAACGGGTTGAGAAGGGGGTCGTTAAAGCACCAGGGTCCTGTATCTGACAGGACCTATCTCTAGGTCAACGTCTAAAAGCTCGTGATCGGATATAATGTTGGAGTTCGTAGATTTGATTGTATTCTTGACATACCACATTACACCGCCAGCCTCTCTGTCTGGCCTTTCTTTGTGGAAGAGTTGGTAGCCAGGAACCGTGAATTCGCCTTCAAAGTCTCGGTTTGAGGTTTTTAACTACGATTCTGTTATGGCTACCATTTCAGGTTCTTCCGTCGCTACGATGCCACGGAGCTCAGGAAACTTGTTCTTGATGGACCTCGCATTGAACAGAAGAACATTCAGGGAGTCCCCTAATGTAGGACCCCCTAAACTCTTTCATTTCCCGGCTTCTTGGTTGTCGCAGTGGCACCATTTTTGACAACCTCCGAGAAGGTTGTTTGGGGAGTGACTCTAGCGTACTGGCGTACGTCCGCCTTCCCAATGGGCCGGGCACTCCTTTGGGTGCGCTCCACGACATCCTGGATGAGGTTGGCTAGGAAAACTTTGCCAACCTCATAACCGTCATAACCGTCTTTATAATCTCGCCTGTAGGGCCTACCCTACCTCCTTTGAGGTAGAGGTCGTTGCCACTTACCATAAGAGCAACGACTGAAGTCTCAGAAATCTGAGACTTCTCGGCCTAAGCTCTTACCTGCTGATTCCCACAGCCTGGGAGGCAGCTCACCTTAACGCTTGTGCGAAGGCGGGCCGCTAGCAGGGGCTGCAGGACCCGTGCCTGGGAATCACCCACAAGGCTGATCCTGGCACATTTGCCTGCTGATCTCGGAGTCTTTATTTTCTGAGGCAAGCTCTCCGATTCCTCTCTCTTCCCCGTCATGGTCTTTTGAGGCTTTTGTTTTTTTTTCTTCCTCTTCTTCTTCTTTTCATCTTTTCCCCCTTGTCATCCTTTTCAATAACTTCTACCTTTTGTTCTTCTATTTCTCTCTCTTCCTCTTTCTTCTTTCCCTTTTTCGTCTTTCTTTTCTCTGTTTTTTTTTCCTTTTGGCGTTTCTGCCACATTCGGGCCCGGCCTTTCTGTAGAGGTGGTGTTGGCCACAGGACTCGAGAGCTCGTTTAACTTCTCTTCAAGCCTGCGGATCTGGTGGGAGTGCTCCTCCTTGAGCCTCTTGATTTTCTTTTTTGAGGTCTGTAGTTCTTTCCCTGTAGTAGGCGACTACTTCCTCCACTTCCTTCTTTAAAATACAAGTGGTGCATCCACTGCCTGGGTGGCATTTCGCATAGCAGCCCTCCGGGAAGTCAACGCACCACTTGTCCTTCTTACATGTGGCACACGTGAATTTTAGCACTGCTGGACCTTTCTTGCCTGCCATTTTGAACAGCTACGTGCCCAAACGTCCACTTTTCAAGAATTTGTCCTGCCTTCAGTTGAACTGATCAACAGAATTGCTGTTGATAACTTCCATTGGAAGTGCGTTCCAGCTACCACTGATGTTGTATGTGAAAGGTTTCCCACACAGATGGCGATGGTAACGCTCCAGTTCAAGTTTGTAGTCGTGATTTTTAGTTTTGCCCTCACTAATTTAGAAAACATCTGTGTAGTCTACATTGTCGAAGCCTCGAAGTATTTTAAACACTTCAATAAGCTGACCACGCAGTCCTAGGGTCTCAAACGAGAACATATGAGTATCTAATTCCCTTAATCTATCGCCGTAATTCTTGTGTCTGATAGAGGGAATCAGTTTGATTGCCCTGGCTTGCACACATTCGAATCTCGCGACATCTTTTCGAAACGGCATACTGTAGGTGCGGTCGGACACAGTACTATCCCCTTGTTCCGATATCCAAACTGTCGTTTTATATAACCTAGCATCTTTTGGGCTTTCTTCTCCGCCTTAATACACTGCCTCGAGAACTTGAGATCACTAGTTATAGTTACACCCAAGTCCTTCTTGTGTCGGTGGATTCAAGAACAGTACCCTTATGGATATACTGAGATTGGGGGTTTCAGTGGCCAATAGGCATCACTTTGCAGTTGTTCACGTTAAAAGACATTTCCCTGTGTTCGACCACTCCCCAATCTTTCAAAGATCATCTTGAAGGCGGGCCATATTTCCTTCCTTTGCGACGTTCCTACCAAGCTTGGTGTCATCGGCAAATTTAGAAATCTTGTCAACCATGTCACCGTCCATGTCGTTGATGTAGATGATGAACAGTAGTGGTCCCAGGACAGCACCTTGAGGAACACCGCTAGCAACGGTTACCCACTCAGAAGCCTGCCCATTCAACACCACCCTTTGCCGTCTGTCCCTCAGTTCTCTATCCAATTTGCTACATTTATGTCTATGCCCAGCGCACGCACTTTCAGAAGGAGGCAGGGGTGTGGTACCTTATCGAAGGCTTTTTGGAAGTCTAAGTAGATAACATTCACCACCTTGTCCCGGTCGTGCTCACTGAAAACGAAGTGGAAGAATTATACAAGATTCGTGAAGCATGACCGTTGCCTTCGGAACCCGTGCTGGGAACTTCTCAATCGCAAGTTGGACTCTAAATATTACGTCATTTTTTCCATCATGATTCTTTTAATGAGTTTACTGACTATTGAGTTTAAGCTAATAGCTCGTTAGTTCGACAGCTGCCTAGGGTCTCCTTTCTTGAAGATAGGAGTCACTTCCGCTTCACGCCAGTCTCTAGGAACGCATCCGGTCTGGATTAACATGTTAAAGATTGTGCTCAGATGCCGTGATACCTCGTCGCGCACTTCTTTCAACACTTTAGGTAGAAACCTATCCGGGCCAGAGGGCCTAATCGCCTTTAGATCAGTGTTTTTTTTTTTCTATTTCGCCTTGGGTAAAGTACATTTCCTCCAGCTTTTCCCCCAAATAAGAATCCAAAGGATGGGGAAGGGGACCACACTCTTCTGTAAATACTGAAGAGAAGTAGTTGTTCAGTAGGTTAGTATTTTTCTGCATCTGAGTGCTTTAATGGTCCTTACTCATTCACTAAAAGGGCCAATCGTGCGATGGATTGGTTTACGGCTATTTACATAACCAAAGAACTCCTTGGGATTCTCCTTGCAAAGTCTCGCTACTCGGATCTCCTTGGCACACTTTGCCGACTTATGCTGGATTTCACTCGCCTAGCTAGCCTAAGGTACTCCTCAAGGTCACCAGAGATCTTTGACTGACGGTACACCGTTCTTTTCTTCCTCAACAGTTAAAAATATATCGATTAAACCACTTTGGTTGAACGGAAGACCGACGAAGGCTTTTCAAAGGGATGAATCGTGATTAAAGACTTATAAACGTAGTTTTAAATCTATTCCACGAATCTTCAACATCCTCGCACACTTCTAGCCTTGCATCAGTCAATTCAGCCCGAAGACCTGCAAAGTCTGCTCTTCTCAAATCAAGTTTCCTCGATTTACCAGTCGCAGACTTTATCTTTCGGATCTTGACTATAATTCTGACTAGTCGGTGATTATAGGTTTTAAATGAATATTGCGGCAATATCCTAGATAGCTCCTAGATCACAATAAACATAAAAACCTATATTTTGTTATTCGAAGGAATGAATTGTTAAATGATAACGCAAGTCTAAATTTTGCAGGCGAATTCCTTAGGCCTAATCTGTGTGACGTTGTGAAAATACGTAATTAAAAAACAAAGAGTTAAGAAAAATATATATTATTGAATAAACAGTTAGATTATTTATGGGTGAATTTATACAGTAACAGTTTATGATTGTAGTGAGAATTACGCGTGAATTAAATTTGAATGAGTTAACGGGAATGGATTTACAATGATAAATATGGTTTGGTAATTAGAGTATAACAAATGATGATTGATAATTAGATTGGGTTAATAGTTTGGATAAATAGTAATTGTATTATAAATAATTGTATTATGAGTAATTGGATTTGTGAGTAATTGGATTTGTGAGTAATTGGATGAATAAATTGGTAAATTTATTTGTAAATAGATTGGTAAATTATAAATAGTAATTGGTAAATTGAGTATAAAAATTGCTGATTAATAATTAGATTAGGTAAAGTGGATTATAACGGAGTTTAATGCGTCTGTAAATGAGACAAAGGAATAAAGTATTAATTCGGGATTCTTTAGGGAAATATTTAGTTAAACAATTACAATTCAAATATCTACAGAACCTATTCACCGATGCAGGACAGCAAAGCGAATGAACCTCATGGATTAATTTTAAGACGCTTGGGAGAGCGTGTGTAGCAATCAACTGATTTTAGTCAGGGTTACCAACCCTTCTTAAATTATATATATCTCAAAGTAGCGCGAGAGAATGATGAAAATGAATCCATTAAACCACATTGAAAGAGAAAACGGAATAATTTTTCCTTGCAGTAATATTTTTATTACCTTTTTTCGAAAAAATCCTTGTAGGGAAGCGATTCTAACCATGCACACTGAGGCAGCGAGCACCTCTTTGATCACAGTTAAAAATATGCATTTAGTACACTAAGCTACGCAGAGAACCAAAGGCATACTTTTAACTGTGATCAAAGCGGAGCCCGTTGCCTCAGTGTGCATGGTTCGAATCCCTTCCCTGCACGGATTTTTGTGAAAAAAGGTAATAAAAATATTACTGCAAGGAAAAAATGTTCCGTTTTCTCTTTCAATGTGGTTTAATGGATTCATATATATATATATATATATATATATATATATATATATATATATATATATATATATATAAATATATATATATATATATATATATATATATATATATATATATATATATATATATATATATATATATATATATATATATATATATATATATATATATATATATATATGTGTGTAGAGAGAGAGAGAGTAAAGAATAGATATTTACATTTGGTGGGTTGTAGACTGCTACATGATCATTGCCACTGAGCTCTTCGCCTACAGAGAGATCCTCAACGATGTCATCTTCAGAAATGAAAATCAAGTCGAGAGTATTATTGCCTCTCGTCGGCTCTATCACCTATTGAGTCAGGAACTCGTTGTTCACGAACTCGAGGAGTAGTGCGTGCTCGCTAAAGGGTTCTGTGGTTTCCCAGTCAACTTTGGTATTGAAATCTTCCATGGCAATACACACACTCTCTTGAACAAGTCCACCCATTTGCCGGTATAGATCCCTTTCTTTTCAACGAGTTGAGCAGGGTGTCTGTATAGCACCAGGGTCATGTATCTGGCAAGACCTTTATCTAGGTCAACTCCAAGTAGCTTGTGGTCGGATACAATGTTGCAGTTCGTTGATTTTACTCTATCCTTGACATACAAGATCACATCGCCACCCTCTCTGTCTGGCCTATCTTTTTGGAAGACTTGGTAACCTTAAATCGTGAATTCACCTTCAAAATCTCGGTTTGGGCTATTTACTCACGACTCTGCTATGGCTACCAATTCAGGTTCTTCCATTGCTACAAGGGCACGAAGTTCAAGAAACTTGTTCCTAATCGACCTCGCATTAAACAGAAGAACTTTCAGGGAGTCCCTGAATGTAGGATTCCCTACGCTCTTCTGTTTCCCGGATTATTTGTTGACTAGGAGGCACCCCTCTTTGCAACCTCTGAGTAGGTCGTTCCAGGAGTGACACGGGCGTACTGCCGTACGTCCGCTCTCGCTCTGGGCCGGATACTCCTTTGGGTCCTCTCTACGACATCCTGGATCATGTTCGACAGAAAGGCCTTTCTTTTAAAGAAAGATGTACCCCATCCCTTTGGTAGAGATAATTTAACCATAAAAGGTATGTTACGAGTACACAAAAAAGACCCCCTCTGCCGTACCTAAATATTCCAGGCGCCGGTTCAAAGAGACGTTCATCGAGTGAGCGGTCCGTGTTGGACCTCTCCTCAGGAGCATCCCGACCACAATATGTATGCGAGTTTTCAGCCCACAGTCGTCCACGGCGCCCATGACTGTGTGGAGGATTTTATTCGTAGAGCCTACTCTACCTCCTCTCAGGTAGAGGTCGTTACCCGTCCTGACAAGAAGCTTATCTTCATACTAGTGCGAAGGCGGGCCACTAGCAGGGGCTGCAGACCCCTTGCTTGAAAATCCGTTATGAGGGTAACCCTTGCACATTTGTCTGCAGACGACTGAGTCTCCCCTTTCGGAAGTGACTTGCTGGTTTCCTCTTCTTTCTCTACATTTTTCTTCTTCTTCTTCTTTTTCTTTTCTTCCTTTGTTTTCTATTCTTCTTTTTCTAGTTTCTCTTATTCTGCTTCTACTTTCTCGTCCTCTGTTTCTACTTTCTTTTCTTCTCTTTCTACTTTCTCTTCTTCTCTTTTTTATTTCTCTTCTTTTTTCTTTCCCTTCTTCCTCTTATTTTTTTCGTTTAGACTCGTTGAGCCAGTCCTGCAACAGAAGACTCCTGCTCTTGGACGTCGAAAGCCTTTTCTCCTTCGCCCTCGCCTGAGCATCTGCACCTCTCTGTTTTAAGACGTGAACCTCCCTATTGAGGAGGGAGTTCTCCTCTCGTATTTGAGTGATGCTCTCGCCCAGGCCCTTCTCCAGTTTGCAGAAGTCACAGGCACTAACGGCATCTGTGAGCTCCTTGCAACACCTGCCCCCGAAGTCTTCACTCCATTAATAAACTTTTCAGATTTTTCAGGTTAACTTGCAGAACGGAGGACCATTCTTCCTTGCCATTTTAAAAACTCTTGGACCATACGCATTAAAAGAGGGTTTTTTGTGTGATTTTCTCTCGCACTAATCACATCTTCTTATTTCCAGGAGGTTTTAGGTCGTTAGGCCAACATAAACCCTTTGACCAAGCACACCAACTCTAAGGTCTCCCCTGGGCCGGACGTTCCCAATCGTGCCACAACTCCCAACTGAGCAGCACGAGAGCCCCAATGAACTAGATTTCTTATTTTTCGACAGGGGTGCTTTAGATGTAACTGTCTTTCTACTAAGCCCTACTAATTAACTAAAAACGGGCAGACTTAAAGCAAATAGTAAATCTAAGTGCCCACGACATAATTCGAGATCTTTAGCTGATCTGGCAACCAGCAAGGCACAAAAGCTCTCTCACAAAAGAGCAGTTGAGCCTTTGTTAACCAAGTAGCGGTCCCTGGAGGCTGGTCAGGCCATTACACGTTAGAAGAAAGCTTCTAAGAGTTACCTAGCATTTCTCCATTAATTGTACCCCAAACGACCGAGATCGCTTCAATCTTAGTCTTTTGCAACCTATGAGTGCTCCAAGGGGTTATTTAAAGAGGTTCCAAAGCTTCTCTTCTCACACGGAATAAGGTAGCTGGTGAGGCCCTTATGATTAAACAACTTATGTCTAATAGAGATGAATGTTTGTTTTTTGTTGTTGGTGTTTTTTTACAGGTGAAGAGAGTTGGTGAAACATAGTACTAACAGAATCAAAGAAATTATTAGGGGGATGCAAGGAGACGCATCAAAGAAGTGGTAGATGAGTTTGACAACCGGCATGGGTGAACCTGCCGGACTAAAAGTTCCCCAGCTTAGCTAGCTTAACTCAAGCAGATCGCGCAAGCTATCTCACATACTGCAAGGTAGTTGTTGAGAGAGAGAGAGAGTGTTACATTGAGTTACATTGAGTTTGGGTACCTCAAAAGACATTTTTGCCCATACTGAGGAGATACTTACTTTAGAAAAGCCCTATCTACAATTTTGAGGCAAGTATAGAACAGATCAAGGCTCTACCACCCCCTTTCCCACCTCTCCTACCCGAAACTTCGGGCAAGGAAACATTGAAAAGATACCTGATTGTGCTAGGGGCGGAAGCAAATCTCACTTTACAGACCAGCGAGCAATTTGATCAATATCTTCCTGTTTGCGGGATTTTAAACGTGAAGTAGTTTTGAGCTATAGTAGAGTTAAATCGCATGTTCACTAATTTTAAACCATTTTGACGTGTGTTGACCCTTTTCTCCATCTCTAACAATAGTCTGTAATCAATATTAGTAAATCTTTAAGATTTTGAATCGTCTACTTTCAAGGGATAGTAAGTTTAATGAGCAGAGTCTATCTTCGTACGGTTTGTTTCGGATTCCAGGAAATAGTTTCGTAGCTCAACGTTGCACTATTTCTAACTGCGCTATATCATTGTTTAGGGAGGGACACCAAAATTAAACCGCGTAGTCGAAGTGTGGGAGCACGAGCGATTTGTATAGTGGCAGGATTATATCTTTTGATTTGAAAGTAAAATTCCGAGCAATATATTTTAGCATTCGGTTTGCTTTTTTACAAGCTTCTGAGCATTGTTTCGATACTTTAAGGTCCTCCGATATTAAAATCCCGAGGTCTTTTTTTAAATGCATGACATTGCATTTACCTATGTTGAAGCCCATTTGCCATTTATCCGCGCATTCGACAATTTTATTAAGTTCTCTTTGCATTTGCTCTACATTGAGTCTCGAAAGGGCTCGGCTTCCTAGCTTTGTGTCATCTAAAAATTCAGATATCCTACTAAACACTCCATTATCCAAGCCATTAATGTAAACAATAAATAATAATGGGCTTAGGCCTAACCCTTGTGGTACCACGCTGGTGACTGGGGCCAACTCTGAACACGCCCCATTTACAACAACAGGCTGTGAACGATTTGATACCCAGTTTCTAATCCATTTATGTATGTTACCCCTCAATCCAATTGCTCTAATTTTCATCATTAGTCTTTCGGCGGAACTGTATCAAAGGCTTTTTTAAAGTCAAGGTAAATTATATCCGCCGATTTAGTTTCATCGTAGATGCAAATCATGTAATGAAAAAATTCGTTAGGCACGAGCGGCCCTGTCTGAATCCATACTCGGGGTCTGCAATTAAATTGTTAACTTCATAATGGCTCATCAACCTATCTCTAATTATCGATTCTAAGAGTTTTCCGATTACAGAATTTGGGCTGATGGGACGGAAATTAGTAGGCTCAGTTTTTTCCCCTTTCTTGAATATCGGTGTAACATTTGCTCGCTTGAACTCTATTGGAACTATGCTTTCCTCTATTGATCGATTGAAAACTGTGCAGAGCGGTCTTGCTAATTCATTTTTTAGTTCTTTAAGATGGGTTGGGTACACCCCATCAGACCCGGGTGCCTTCGATTTTCTCATTTTATTAATATATGTGAGAATCTCCCCTTCATTTATACTTATGTTGGATAAGATATTTTGTCGTTCAAAATTTATGTCCTCGCTTAGTGTTTCTATTTGTCTCACGTCCTCAATAGTGAAAACGCTCGAGAAGTACTCATTTAATATTTTAGCAAAATTTTCTGGAACGTCCGGCATAACACCATCTATACCTCTGATTAGCCCTATTGAACCATTTATGGGCTTTCTACTGTTAACGTAACTATAAAACCGTTTGGGTTCGTGTTTCGAATTTATAGCATGGTCTTTTTCGTATTTCAACTTAGCTTCTCTAATGGCCCGCTTTACCAGCTTTCCAGAGTCTACCTATTTTTCCCGATTTCTTACGTTTCGTTTTTTCTAAAAGTTTGAAAGTCTTTATACCACTCTCGAATTAAGTTAATTATTAAAGGGCTAACAAACGGTGCTCTCTTTGACTTTCCATTTTTTCGACTTAGAGAGAGAGAGAAAGTGTGTGTAAAAAGGAAAAGAGTTACCCTAGTGGACCTTACGATCCATTCAAAGAAGGTACCTTTAAGTGAACACTTGAGCAGGCACAGTCCTCTAAAGGGTCAGATTGACGCTCTAGGAGGCTTCAAGTCTCCAAACGGCTATTTTTTAAGACTTTCTCTAGTCTTGATTGAACTGTTCAACAGAGTTGCTGTTGACATCTTCCACTGGAAGTGTGTTCCAAGTGCAGCAGATGCTATATGTAAAAGATTTCCCATAGAGATCACGCTGGTAATGCTTCAGTTCAACTTTGTAGCCGTGATTTTTTGTTCTGCTCTGGCTAAGCTGGAAAATATCTCTGTAGTCTACTTTGTCGAAGCCTTGAAGTATTTTGAACACTTCGATAAGCTGACCACGCAATATCCGGATCTCCAGCGAGAACAAGTCTAATTCACGTAAGGTCGTGATGGGCTGAAGTCCCGACTTCGCGGAAGCCTGAGATGTGCTTAGGAAAACAAATTGTCCCACCGGGGATTATCCTGCGACAGCGAGAATCGGGCAAAGTTTACCTTGCCCGGCGAAGCGTCTGTCCACTCGAACCCTCCCCATTAGGGCGCGGGGAAAATACCCTCCGTCTCACCCCTATAAAACGTCCGACACCGGACTTGGATGGCAGTAAGTATCCGCCTGTGTCCTGAGTATCCGCGAGTATCTTCCATCCTCCCGTTCCCGGTAGTTTCACGCGAGCCATTGCAGAACACGTCAAGCTCTGTGTATTCTCCTAGAACTCGCGAGAGTCAATCCTTTACTCGTTGGTACCCGTTACCCGAACGCGACGCGTCAAATTCTCGATTCGGTATTATAAACCTGAAGATAAGATATGAGTTCATCTCTCGTAATAGTCGTTTGTCAAGAGGCTATTATTGTGGACTCTACGCCGTCTCTAACAAGGCAGAACTACTCACTCGGACCGAATCTCCGAGGTAACCGCAACGCGCAACTCTCCTGTGCAAGCTCCCCCGCCCCTACTTTTTAAGCCTTTGTCATTTGGCTTAGCGTGCGCTCAAGGTCAATTGAGCGTCCTAGCTCTCATTGTCCGTTTGTGTGCCCGACAGTCAACCCCACCCAGGTAGCTCTTTGAAGCTGAGACTCGTGTACATCTCTTATGTTCATATAATTTAATTAAAACCCATTTAATTTTTCCAAATATATTATCTGCATAGTAGTAAATTATATTTTTGCACTCCGTTTCTATTACCCCAGAACCTTTCAAGATGCTAAAAATCGGCTAACCTAAGTTGCACTCTGAAACTTACTTGTACTCTGATTTGTATTTATAATTTTACCCACGATCATAACCGACTAATCCATTCTTAAGCCTCTTTCCATCGAGCTGAGGAATTTTGAAAAGGGTTTGGTTCTAACATCAACCTACGACAGATACCTTTCAGAAATTTACTTTTGTAGCCAAAAGTCCTGTTATGATTGTTTGAAGAGGGACTTTAATTCGAAGTCGCCTTTAAAAGCAATTAACTCCACTCGTATTGCAGACTCGCTATTATTTGTACAAGCTTCAAAAATGGTTTTATCATCCAGTCAGATATTCCTTATTAGTTTGAGATCTTGATATCTACAGCTCATGTCGTCATTCAATGAATTCAAATGTCGCAATAAATCAATAGGTCATCACTTAATATGTAGTTTTAAGTATCATAATCATTTATAGTCTAGTCGATCAAGATTTGGAAATTGAGATAGCTCCTGACGACCAATATTATGCCTAAAGAGTGAAAGCTTTTCCATGAATATTCAAATAACAAACAGATTTTGCTTTGATAAGATTTACATCACAGCATTGCAGATGCAAATTCATATCATATATATTTAATAAATCTAAAATATATTGAATAAATCTGTTGCGCAGGCAATGTAACATTTGCAAGCTAAGAGTTCGTCACTCAAATAACCACTCTTATTCACATGCAAAAGTGTATGATAGCGTTGAAAAGAGAATAAAATCGCTTAAAGAGACGATCGAATTATTCATTATTGTTGTTGCATAGTTGTCGAAAAATTAGGTTCTCCTAAGGTTAGTCCTGAAATTATTGAAAGTTTTAATGGTCGTAAGTTCATAAATCAGAATAAGTGAGTGCACACGACTCTTGGTCAGCAGACCTTGTTTTGCTTTCCGTTCTTCTCTGAGAAGTGAACGCACATATATTGACTTATGCAAAACCGCCTTTCCTCAACAAGTAGCAAATTAAAAAAATACATTCGCCTTCTTTAAAAAAAAAAATGAAAAAAAAAACATTAAAGAATCCTTGATATGGTAAATAATTATCACCTGACCAAAAAGGCGTAAACGTTGGGAGAAAATTTGTGGTTATTTTTTTTGTTTATGCGGAGGTTTCCATTGTCCGCTTTCTTCTATAAGAGACAGACAGGTTCAACTTTAATCGTAGAAAGGAATTATCAAATACTGAAAAGAAAATGGAAATTGGACTTGGCACAGAAAAGGAAAGGAATAAGGATTCAGGCCCCTAACGCAGAGCCCAAACAGCATAAGAAATTATATTTGCTTCTCGTTTAATAACTTCGATGGGCACTCGAACAAAAACTGGATTAAGATCGAGTGTTGGTATTATTTGGAGCATAACATGGGAGAGGAGAGTTTAGGATCGTAAAGAAGAGGAGAGAATATGAAAATAGGAAAGAGAAAAAGGAGGTGAATGAATAGGAAAATAAATAGGAGAAAAAGGGAGAATAGAGAAGAGGAAAATAAGTTATCGATCTTGGGTTATGGCAGTATAAGAAAGAAAAAGGAAGAAAGTGGGAAAATAGGTAATAAGAAAGTGAGTAAGAGAACATTGAACCATAAAGAATTAGGAAGTAATACAGAGAAGTTGTGATAGGAGAGAATGGGAGAGTGTAAGAGCAGGGACGCTGGAGAGAAAAGAATAGGCATGTAAAAAAGAGAACGTACGAGTATTAGAGGGGAAAATAAGACCGTAAGAAATAGAAAAACCGCAGGTGAAAAAATAGGGATGTAAAATATGAGAACGAGGAATTCTTTTTTTTAATGGGCTATCTGGCTCAGGAGAACGAGGGAAAGGAGAAAATAGTAAATAAATCAAGAGAACATGGGTGAGGATTGAATAGGGAAGTAGGAAAGAATGTGTAAGTTATAAAAAGAACGTCGGAAAAGAGAAAATAAGAACGTAAAAAAATGTTAGAACGGGGAGAATGAGAACGTAAAAAAGAGAAAGTGGTATAAGAAAGAATAAGAAATTAAGAAAATGGAGGTGGCAGAAGAGAAAATAGGAACATACAAAAGAGTATAGGGGGAAAATAGGAATATAAGGAAGAAAGGTGGGAGAGAAGATAATCGGAATAGACAGTGGAAGAATAAAAAAATGTTGAGAAATTATACACAATTGATCATCCTCCCATCGGAATACTCCTAACAGATGGTCTTCGAAACCTAGTTTCCCAACTCTCTCTTTCTTTCATTCTGATAGGTGACTTTAGTAGCCGCAATTTTGAATGAATTGATACTACAGATACGGAACTTGGCATTCTGTATCTGGAAAAGGACACCCACTTTAACATAAGGAAGAAAGGTGGGAGAGAAGATAATCGGAATAGACAGTGGAAGAATAAAAAAATGTTGAGAAATTATACACAATTGATCATCCTCCCATCGGAATACTCCTAACAGATGGTCTTCGAAACCTAGTTTCCCAACTCTCTCTTTCTTTCATTCTGATAGGTGACTTTAGTAGCCGCAATTTTGAATGAATTGATACTACAGATACGGAACTTGGCATTCTGTATCTGGAAAAGGACACCCACTTTAACATATAGACTCTACTCACCTCTCGATAAATTTTTAAACTGGCGTGTCTGTGAGGACACGCCAGATGGGCCTTACATTGGTTAAACCAGCAATATTTCCCCTGAGAGTTAATATTTAATTTCACTCCATTGACGAAATTAGAGGAGAGTTGACCAAATGCCAGAAGGTGCCTTTGTGGCTAGGTGAAAGACGCGCTGAGAAAAGCCGTTAAAGGAGGAGATTTAATTCCGTCGTCCACCCCTCTCCTTCCGCTACCTCCAGTGGGGTGGTGTAGTATATAATCGAATAACTGCAGAATAACGAGGAAGATCGTGTTAGTCATTGAGACAACGAAGTCCAGCTCAGTGCCCGGCAACCCTACAAAAAGAACACAGAAGAAGCTTATGCTGAGCCAGTTCCTGGTGGTCACACCGAAATTTAAGTTAACTTGTATTGAGAAACAAGTTTAACTAGTTCTCGTCAGAGAAACCCCCTATCCTGGTGTATAACAAAACCTAGAGATAGTCCTTGCCATTGAGGAATAACCCAAAGTGAACTCCCTCAAGCACTCCCCTTCGTAAAAGGATTCACTCGTTTGCTTATCGCTCGTCAGTGCGAATTATTCCCAGATTAACCCGAAGAATGGAAGTAGCATACTTCCCCCGTCCCGTTGGTGAAATCATCTTACCAAGACAACGTGCTTAATGTCATCCGTCGCGCACACCGAATTCATCTGTGGTTTTTAAAGTGATCCCCACACCAGACAAACATCTGGAATGGCAGTCCACGCGTATGCCGGAAAACAACATTCATGAGGTGACATAAAATAAAAATTGAGGTCAAGGCCAGTTTCAAACCCGATTCCCGTGTGTTTTTTTTTGAGGGTAATGGAATTCCACCATCTCTTTTTTTGGAAGGTTAATTAGCGTTCAATATTAAAGTGAAAGCCATTACTGTATATTCAATTGTGTAATTTATGTAGTAAGCCTCACTGAAACTTGTTCAATTCAAAACTGTGTAGTTTGTTTGTTAGATTTCAATTTTTCTTCATGTTGCAATTGAAGGTCTATTTTTCTTAGGAGCATTTAATTCAATCCTAAAAAAGCTGAGCATGGCACTAGAAGCCCTTAAAGATTAACAATAACGTAATAATAATCATTTTAAATAACATAGCACTCTTAGAGAAGACTTAATCACGGAGTTTTTGAAGTAAGTAACAAACCTATACGTACGTACACCATCACTCGGTCCTTGCAGTACCACGACATAGAGTAACGTGTGAAGGCAGATCAATTTCTTTTTTCAAAGGGCTCTAAACTTGTAAAATCAATCCAATTTACTCACCGCCTCTTCCTTGCGATGGCTTTGTCCGCGCAATCTGAGCCGCGATCCGATCAATTTGGTCAACCAATCTAGATCTTCGCGCAATAAACAAGTGTCATGTATTCCCGATCTTATCGATATCGAAGCCTCAAAATCTCTCACTGTGACATGAGGTTTGGGGATGCAGACTCCGTTGGCTATCCTCTGCTTACTCACGGTGTTCTAATTTAATTTTTACTAGATAATTAATTTAAATTGCTTTATTAACCTTCGAATAATCACCTCAATATTCATTCCATTCATCATTCGATCAATTTATTATATTAATTCGCTTCAATAACCCTTCCAGTCTCCCCAGACCATTCATTACATGCTTCAACCCATACGTCAGATTTTAACCTTTGAATAATTAAAAAATTATAATTTATTCATTTCGATGTGATAACCAAGCAGTGTTCGCCAGTGGAATAGTACCATCAATCCATTCGCTTCCTGGTCTCAGTTTGGAGAGGTAGATCCTATAAAAGCGTCCTGACTGGGTGAGGGTGGGACCGTGCTATCAAGCCTGGAGAGGCCAGAAATGGAGGGTGATAGAACCAATTCCTTAGCAACTCTAACGAAATTGAAGTCAACTCATTTGCCAGGTTTCCTTGTTGGCTCTCAGGCCAAGAGAACGTGCCGTTCCTCTGTGCATTACTATACAAAGGGTACCCCGTTGCGGGGTTCAGTTCGAGAAGAATCGTTATCCCTGTTACACCATCTACCCACTTGTGGAAAGAAAGTTTTTGATAAAATATGTATAAGGAAAGAAGTGAAGGTAGAAAGAGTGAAAATAGTGAGAGATACCTAAACTTGAAGGTCGTCTTGATCGCCGTGTGGTAGAGAGGGTGCACAACTGTATGCACTGAGGCCGGGAGAGCGTGCTAGTTGCGTGCACTTGCTGGGTTTGGAAGACGGCCTACCTCTCCATGTACTAGTTGTAATAGTCTACACAAGATGCATCGGTGAGCGAAGGCAGACCCCCGTCAGTTAGGTTTGGGGGTAAGGAAAGTTTCTAAGTGGCAAGGAGCGGAGGTAGCTGGAATTTTAGAAAGGATATAAATTATCTTGTCGGAGAAGAAAGCAAAGAAATTGGTAGGGATGATGGGTGGACGGGTGGGAGACTAATGCACTCGGAGGAAAAGAGAGACGAACATGTAGCTTGAATAATTAATTTGGATTATTTTTGTTACAGGGAAAGATGCAAAGGGTGTGGGCTCGACGGAGAGATTTTAGAAGGGTGGTATTTGAGTGAGTAGGAAGGGTGTAGGAGGAAGAGGCTGTAGTCCTCTTAGGTATCACTAACATGAGTAACACTATGTCGTCTTTCTCTGACCTTTTCCCTGCTTTTTGTCTCTCTGAATGGTATCAGAGAGCAAGGGTCTCGCCTTCAAAGAGAGAGAGGAGGGGCTGTAGGATGTGATGCAAAAAAAGAGTGAAGGGTTTCGTTATCTGTAAAATGTATGGGGAAAATCGAGAGAAAGCGGGTGCAAAATCTAGGATCATCATTTCCTCATCATTGAAAGCAAGCTGAAATTGTTGGAACCTGAGGTCAAGGGTGTTGCTTCGGTTGGGTAAAAACAAATGAGAGGAGCAGAAGCGAATAAGAAAGTGGTGAGAAATTGCCGTCGACAGCTCTGATATGGAGATGAAATGAATTCAAGTGAAAGCGACGATTTTTAGTATTTCCATGTATTTAGATGGGGACACAAATTAAAGGGTGCAAAGCTCTAGAATATCCAGAATTTGGTGATATTAGGAAATTTGGTGAAAGATGTTGAAATCATCATAAATGAGGCATTGGAAAAGGCCAGTTAAGAAATTTAACGAAGTCGTTAAGGAAGCGGTGAGAGGGGTCACTGGGAGAATGGTAAATAGCACTAATTAAAGAGAGGGATTCAGAGCCATGGAGGAAATAAGATATTCGTAAGTGTTAGGGGGGTTATTCTGAATGAGTATGGGGGAAAATAGAAGGCCTTCTTTGTGATCTTGCTCACCCAGGGCAGGACTTCTCTGGCCTAGATGTCACTGTAGTTGGCCGTGGCGAGCCTGTAACTGACTGCTAACCATACCGGTGGCATCTTCTTGCCATTCGAACTCAAGACACCGAGCATCATTACAGAGGCCAGGTGCTCAGTTGTGGACACGTAATGGACTTCGGAGACGTGCTGGCCGAAGCCTACCACGCGATCGTTCTAGTTATTTATGGCCGGATCGACCGTGAAGGATTTTTCATCAGAAATGAAGATATTCAATACCATGACTCTTCTTGTCGTTGAGAAGGCGACGACAGCGCTCCCAACGTTGTTCTCGCATATGGTCGTTGAGCAGAGGCCTTTCCACGCAGCACCTCAAGCTCTTAGCGAGCTTCTTCTTATTCGTAAACGCAGTCATTTTGAGCTTCGGAGCACATTCGAAGACCTTTCTCACAGCCAAATGGTTGACAATTTTAGGTCTGCCTAAAAGCGGCAGAATTTTGAGGTCTTCCTCGTTCTTGAGCATCTTAGCGACTCTGTGGACGGTCATCCGGCTAACGTTGAGCCACTTGGCGATGTCGGACTTGTATTCCGCGTGCAAGAGAGCAGAGATTTCGATTGCTTCCACTTCCATCTTTACATACATATAAACAATGGAAAAGACCTTATAATGACACGTGCTGGAAAAGTAGAACTTTAAGTTTGTTTTACAGAACTTTTTCTATCACACACCTAAACCTCTCAAAAGATAAAAATACCGAGTGTAGCAATTTTTTCAAAACCCGTTAAGCAACTGTACAAATAGATAAAAAATTACCTAAATATAAATAAAACAAAGATTAATAAAATGAAGGTACTAAAGACTATACCATGAGAATATTTAAATTACCCACGTACTGCGTAAAAAACCTAGAGCAATGCTATATACCTTCAAAGAATATCCAACAATGGAGCCTTGGTCAAGCACGATATTACATAAAAAATACACAACATGTTTGTAAGATTTACCCTGAACTGCTCGAAGGGAATGTAGCTTCATTTTCAGGATAATTTTATTATTCGTTCTTATTCTTTATTGGGTAATTCTTCCACTCTTATTCTTTTTCTAATCAGTCTTTAAGTCTATGCGAAGGAATGTTCTATTCTCAGATTGTTGAACAGATCAAATTATTCGTTGTAAAAGAGGGAATATTTTTGAATGGGCGGACATTAAGAATCAAATTTCATCAAAACAAATAGTTCGTTTAAATATTTATAGCTAATGGAGCTGAATTTCGATCAATTCTTATTTTGTTGGACTTATTTTAACCTTTCATGTGTGTGCGTGTAAAGAGAGCGATGTGAGGCCATGGGAAGAGGCATGTGCAAAACGTCTCAAAAGAGATTCATAATCATTAAAACTAATAGAAAGTAATGAAGCGTCAGTATAATTCGCATTCATATTAATGAAGTAGCGTTAATAGTCGTGATGACACGCGAGGTGAAAATTCACACAGTCAACAGAGGTATGGGGGAATCAATATTTTCTCACTGGGATATTAATGAATTATAGCCTTCTTAAGAGAGTCATTGGGATCATTAGCTGCAGCATATGTTGAAATCATTGGTAATACAAAAGGGCACACCAAAAAACGAGGCTCGCGGAATACAAAAGTGCACATCTGCTGGCCTCTCTCTCTCTCTCTCTCTCTCTCTTTCTCTCTCTCTCTCTTTCTCTCTCTCTCTCTCTCTCTCTCTCTATATATATATATATATATATATATATATATATATATATATAACTCCCGATATAAATAAGCTATAAGCGAGATGTCAAGGAAGAGCAAAAGCAGTCGAGGGTGGTGAGGAAATCCAAAGAATTTGTAAAGAGGGTGAAAATGACTACTTTGATCTTTGATTGACGGTACTAAAAGATGCCGAGAGATCCATAATCGAGGGCTTATCAGCATCAACCATTTGGCGATAGCGCTCAGTTACATTTACAAGAGTCGATTAAGTGCTGTGACCAACTTTAAAATCAGCGTCAGTTTAGCCGGTCTTTGGAGAACAGCTTAGGATTCTATGGAATTAAGCAAACAACAGCGTGCTTCTAATTGGTTGGTATCAAAACAACTAGAAAGAAGGTGCTAAAGGAGATGGGAGAGAAGCCCAGAGAGGGAGGAGATACTAGTATGGAAAGAGCCAGAAGAAGAACACGTCTATTTTGAAAGAGAAGGATGAAATTTACTTCCTTAAAGGAAACTGTCAACTGTAATTCAATGTTGAGCCACTGTTTAATGTTTATACCCCCATTATACATGAATTTGGTCTTAGGAAAGAATTTGTAATTGATAAACCCCTGTAGCCTTCAAATACCTTTAAGACTGTCTGCTCTCTGATGTAATGGTCAAAGAAGGTGTCATTTTTAATTGGAAGGAATTTTCAAAGAATCTTCTAATAAATATCCAAACAAGTTGTTTCAAATTTAATTGAGAGATTTAAGGTTTTCTTAGAAATTACAGGACCGATAAATATGTGGAACTAATTGAAACTATGCCTAAAAAATACGGGAAAATAAATGGGCTGAAAAATGTCTTTCAAAGCCCCCTCCACCTAGAAATACTGGACTTTTAACTCTATTACCAAGGAACATATGAAGGCAATATGATGAAAGATTATATTTAGGCTGATCGAGAGTGGGATATACAGACACGTGTTAATCTTTAAAAATTACTTACTTTTAAATCTTTTGTGTTCACGTTTGGTTGATATCAGTGTATATACATGCTATTCTTTATTCAAAAGTTGTTTATCTGTCTTATGTGAGTAAAAATGGGCAAATTTGCCCATTGTTTACATAATTGGAAATATAGGTAATTATAAAATTATTGCTCTTTTGATCCACAAAGTTTGATGCTAACAATAGTAATTTTCTCTACCTGTTAAAAATATCAATAAGGAAATAACACCCTAATAGGAAAGAAAAAAATCTTAACACAGTAATTAATTCATCTGCATAAGCGTTCATTTATCGTATCAAAACAAAAGAGCTCGTACACATCTAAATATAACTAGAATAGATCCGCTAAAAAATGTAAAATTCGTAAAACGAGGAAAATTTTTAACGTAAAATGGGTTGTTTTCCTAAAAGTTGTCAGGTTTTTTTTTTAAGTTCAACGTTGAGTGAAAGCCACAAATTTGCAGTTTTACTCCTGAAGTTGAAGCATTTTTCCAAGTTTAAATTCATGGCAAGAGCCTCGTTCATCTTCAGTGGACCTCAGTCGCGTTGATTCGATGGCCGTTGAGCCGAAGATGTATCGCATTCGATATAAAGAATTTGGTAGATTAAAAGAGTTTATTAATGGATGATTTAATTTATCACATAAGTATGATTCATCCTCGGGGTTTCCTTGTGAATGATTTCATTTACCTTTGTAAAATGGTTTAATTAATTGATTTGTTTCATTATATTAACTATAATTGGTTTGTACTATAGGGAAGTGATTTTGAATGACAATAGGATTAACAGATTAAGAACTCTTAAAGACGACATATAAGAAAACGATGAAATCAGTTCAGGATAAGAACTCAGCTGAGAAATGGAGTGTTTATCTTTATTTGATTGCGGTCGTTTTGCATGTTTATCTTTGCTAGATTAGATAAAAATATACAAACTTAGCAAGATGCCCAACTTTCCAAATCTACAAACAAAAATCTTAAATAAATAATAAAAAACACCTAATCTCTCACATTTAGGGAGTTCTTATCTTTATCTGGTTAATTTTGTATGTGGTCATCTTTACTGATGATCAGTGTCAGTACTTATTTTTGATTAATCTGAAATATCATAGTTTTATTTAAAGAAATCCATCAAAATATTAAGTGAGAAAGTCTTTAGATTCCCATCGATAGCCTTAGAATATTTATTATTTCATGCAAAAGGAAACTTCAAAAATGCCTGGAAAGGTCTAGAAATAAACAATGAGGTTAAAAAAATGATGCGGTGTAAAAAAGAAATGTTAGTATGATAGTACAGTATAATAATATATATGTTGATATATATGAGTGAAGGAAGGAACATAAAAGGGAAGTTCTATGTGGCCATGCTGGATGTTTTTGTCCTTTTATGCAGTATACAGATGATCAGGAGGTTTGAAGAGTGGCATTACGAGGGAAATAAGCTGGAAGAAAGTATTAAAAGATACTCCGTGAACATAATTGATGGAGAGGCCAGTATAAACCTCTAGGAACTACCATGTACCTTTAAACCTTGACTCTAGGAACTAGAGCGAATTAATAGTAAAAATAATTGCACCCACTGTTAATGGAATATGCGCTTGTTGCGGATGAAAGAATGAGAGGAGAATGAAGCAAAATTTGTAGTGGTGGTACCGTGTGGTGAGATGTAAGGGACAAGGAAAAGATCTGATGGGTAATGCAAATATTCTTGCTTAATGAATTGTCCCTATTGGGTATTTTAGTGCTTTCAGCCATCGCTCGCATTCTTTATTTAGGACATTTCTTACTAGGTAGGGTCCGAATCAAGAGGCTTTGAAGCATATGCGAACTTGTGCGGAATCGACCGAGACTACATCTAGCAACTAACCACAATGTGGAAGGACAAAGTAAAAGACTAGAATAGAAGTAAAAGACTGTTGAACTCAGTGTACGGATTCGGAGTGAGAAGATTAATCATACTTATATGATCCGGTCTTGGTTTTTCGAGGTTTTTATTCTTTTTAGTAAATTATTGATTAGAAATGGAAAGAGAAAAGGGAAGGGCAATGGAAAGGGAAATGGAAAGGAAATGGAAAGGAAAATGGAAATGGAAAGAGAAATGGGAAGAGAAATGGGAAAAGAAAATGAAAAGGGAAAGGAAAATGGAAAGGGAAAAGGAAACGGTAAGTGGTGTGGAAAGGGGAAATGAAAGGGAAAGGTAAAATGAAAAGGAAAGGGTAAGGAAAAAAGAAATGAATGGAAACGGAAATAGAAAGAGAAAAAGAAATGGAAGGGTAAGGAGAAAGGAAAGCCAAAAGGGAAATGAAAAAAGAAGGGAAAAGGGAGATGGAAAGAGAAAATAAAGATAAATTGGAAGAGAAAGGAGAAAAGAATAAAGAAAGCAAAGGGAGAATGTAGAAAAGGAAGAGATTAAGGGGGGAAAAAATGTAGAAAAGGAAGAGATAAAGGGAATAAAGAGAATGTAGAAAAGTGTGAGAGAAAAGATGAAAAGGAGAGAATGAGAGGGATAATGTGAGCTAGATAGAAAAAGATATAGCTGCGAGAGAAAGAAAGAAAAAGAAAAAAATGAGAGAAAGTTGAGAAGAAAAAAAGCAATAGAAAATAAATATGAAAGAAGAAGGGTAAGTGGGAAAGAGAGCAAAAAGAGAAATAGGAAAATAAATTGAAAAAGAAAAGAAAGCCAAACTGAAAGAGAATGCGAACAGGAAATTGAAAAAAAGGAAAAGAAAGGGAAAGGGAAAAAGAAACCAAAAAAAAGAGGAAACATGAAGAGGTAAAGAGGAGGTGGGGGCAGAGAGAGAGAGAGAGAGAGAGAGAGAGAGAATATATATATATATATATATATATATATATATATATATATATATATATATATATATATATATATATATATGCCTTAATTTAAATAACATTTCTTCTTTTACCTCGTATTTTTTGCGGGGGGGGGAGGGGGGGAAATGATACAAACTATTTGCCTATTTTGATTTTCTAAATTTTGTTTCACTGCCCTAACTAACACCATTTGTTATCTACTAATATATTTCATTACTGAAACTTTCAATTATTCAGACAGACACAATATAGAGAGTGCGTTTGGTATTTGAGAACAAATTGGATTTTGAGGATAAAACAAATATACAGGGGGCGTTGGGTATTAGAGAACAAATTATATTTTGAGGTAAAACATAGAAATTGAATAAAAAACCCGAAAACAAAAAGATTATTTAAGTAGAAAATTGTATAAATATTTTTACATCCGTATGGTAAAAGGTTCTCCTTCATAACCTACCTTCAGCCTCTATGGCGGTCATGGAAGTGACTGCATGCCTGGATCAGGTGATTTTCACTCTTCAACGAGTTATTGGTATTGTTTTGTCAACGGGTAGTCTCCTTTCAACGACGGTCCGGATGTGGTAGCATGGGGTTAAAATCCGGAGAGCTGAGAGGCCAAATATTTAAAGTTACATGATCGTAAACATTGTCCGCCAGTCAGTCGTAGGTTGTGTAGTGTGTGTGGTATGGGCTAGAGCCCTACTCGAACATTTACGGCTTACCCACAGCCACTTACTGAGGTCGTCGTTGATGATGCTCTGATCCTGCATAACAACCACGCCCTGCTTGACGACATCTGGCTAAGGATGGCATCTTCACCTCAGAAGACAGTAGTTCTTTTTTCACCACACGGAGAATCCCATGGTTGTTATTTAAGGTAATAAGGGCGGCGTTCCATTAATTTTCTGCCTTAGATTAGAAGCTGCCATGGGTAGGATAAAATTGAGATAATATAAAGCAGGGTTACTTGTGGCCTGCTAATGTGTTGTCAAATACCTGGCTTTGAAAAAAAGAGAGGAAAAAGTTTGGGGCATGTAGGGCTCTCTAAATTTGTCTTAACAAATACCTGATGCACCCTGTACAGGGTTGTATACAAAGTTTTGTCTGGTAAATAAACTTAGATATTTTGTTAATTATGCGATCCCTAAGGCGACGTCGGAAATTCGGTTGATTCGTTTAAAACTTTGCGCAAGTTAGGCAATACATATACTCGTATGTACACTTTTCCCACTAACGATTATTTTTTATTATATGTTATTTACCTGACAAAACTTTATATACAGTCCTGCATAAATACGAAAATAATTGATGTGAGACTATAGTATGATTGTTTTTATTTACTTTTACTCAGAAAATCTTATAAAATGAAGCTCTTAGATCTTCGGAGTGAATGTAAATAAAATTCTACAAAAGGAGAAAACTGACGTACCATGGAATAGCTGCCCAAAATAGACTTCACATGATTACGATTAGGATTACATATGGTTGACTAATAATGTAATTAATTTACCCCTGGTGTATTGTGGGCTATTGTACCTAAGTAAAAAACAACCGCAACAATAAGGGCACCGTTATTACGATTTCGAATTAGAATAGTTGTCTCACATATCCTGTGTGATAACTCGGTGCAAAATGTTAATTAAAGTAAAAAGGGAAACGCCTAAGACACAGAATAAGCACCATGGATTCACCCACATTTTCGGAAGCTATCTAGACTAATAAAGTTTGTAAATAATACATTATGAATGCCCGAACGAAGTATATCATCAATATAAGGATGAACGCCTCTCTTACCCGCGAAAATGTTGAGAAAAATTGCCATGTGATATGAACATGTTGCAAATCGACTCAATCATTATTACTGGCAGCTCAGAGTTTAGAGGTATCCTCTTTCCTTCTTTAGCTCGCTCCGTTTGCTTATCAGCTCTAAATTTTTATCTTTCCTCGCTTCATCTTTTGGCGTCCGTCTATGATTACACGTTCCCTTTTTCACGTTTGCCAGTCAATCCAGACACTAATTCATAAATTATAAAATATTTTTTTTGCTAAATACACGCTTTAATTGTTTTACTCTGGAACATTGCACGGCCACACTTTGCTCGCTTGAGCACAACCCTCTTAAATTATTAGATAAGATTGAGAAGTTCTTCCTCATCCTCTCTATTTACAGGTCCTTTACAATGATATTAAAAGTTAAGTCATTACAGAATACTCGTAACTCAAATGGCATCGTCTACTCTGATAAAAAGAAGGTGGCAATGGATTTAAAAACCATATTCCCTCGAAAAAGAATGAATTTTTCAACAAAGGTATCGATTGCTTTGTTAAAGAATTGGATAGCATTGTCATTAATAATTGGACAATAATTTGCTGGATAAATATTGTTTTTTTGTATATTAAAAATGAATTTAGTCTTATAAACACGCCATTAATTTCTTGAAAACATAAATAGAGTGGGTTTTATCGCAATAAATAAGATATAAAGAATTGGACATTGATTAAATGAAAGGAGATGGTAAGAACCACAATGGAAGAAAGTAAGAAGAGGATCGTTCATTGATGGGGTAGTTCAGAGAGAGCTCCCATGTTGTGAAAAATCCCCCTCTAAAATTGTTAAAAACGTATAAGGGGCGAAGGGGGACTAAAGATGTTGACCTATATAATCATGTTAATGTTTTAGATACTATTGGAAAAATAGGGATGTACTTTTTAAAGATAAGGGGAAAAATAATGCCCTCAATTAATGCTTCATCAGGACATAAATTAATTGACCTTATAATTTAATTATAGACTTAAGTGAACCCTATTCTTTGACACCTGCTCTCCTGAAATATTTAATAGGATTCAATGGTGTGACAATTGATTTCAGTCAAATCATCATTAGCTATTTTGAAAATAATGCAACGTCCGTATTCAGTCACGTATTAAATGGAGCTGAACCATATTTCAGCAACTATAAACTAAAACAAAATGATTCAGAAATTTTACAAATTAATGCAGAAAAATGTGCAAGAAGACGGGGGGTAAAATGGGCGAAAATAAAAAACATTGAAAATAATTTTCATTAACTCTAAATTCCTAATTTTAACCTGAGCTTAAATTTTTTGGTCTTAGAATTTGCCTACTTTTATTCATTTTTCGATATCAAATTATTCTACGCTCGGAGCCGCGATGAGGAAGGATTGTGAATCGTAGTTTCAATTTAACTTCCAAATATTAGATGAAAATCTTTCAGTTTTCCTCGTCTTTAATCGTCTTTACCAGAACTATGTACTCTATGTTGATCAAGTTACTATGCATGTGACTTTAATCGTTAGCCGTTTTAATGATATCACCTTTTCCTCATTTATTCTTTGATTTTTCTATTTTTTGGTTCTTTATTTTTTGGTGTGCTTTTTCTATTATTTTAGTTTTGTTTTCATTTTCTATCTTTCGCCTTTGCTTTTGGATTTCTATTTTTGTTTTGTTTTTCTAATTTTTGGTAAGGTTTTCTATTTTTAAGTTGTTTTTTTTTTATCTTATGGTTTGGTTTTCTATCTTTGGGTTTCTTTGTTTTCATTTTAGAGTTTTGGTTTTGTAATATTTTGCTTTTTTTTTACTTTGGTTCTCTACTTTTGGGTTTGGAGTTTCTATGTCTTGTTTTTGGTTTCCTTTTGGATTTAGTTTTTGTTGCTGTACTGTTTTTTGTTTCTTTTTGGCTTTGTTTTTTGGTTTGGGTTTTATTTTTTCATAGTTTTCTAGATATGAGCGAAAGCAAAGTTAGCCATGTCCAACTGACGTCATCTTTGGGATTAGATAAGGGGAAATATGGGTTGGGAATCGAAAAGAAAAAGGGTGGGTAGAGATAGGTGGTGTTAACCCCCATAACAGAGCCAAGAATGAGTGGTGTTTCCTTCGCCCCCAGGCCTCTAACCAGGGCTGAGTGGATTGAAGCTGGTAGACGACTAGCCTGCCAAACTAGCTACTCTCAAGAGAATAGATGGGAAGAAGTTTGTAAAGAGAGAGTATAATAAATGGTATAAGGGAGATTTCTAGATGGAAAAACCTAGGTAGATTCAATCTAGTTTGAGACTAACTGGAACGCTGTGGTCGGGAGGGCACGGCGCTCCTTGAGGTGCCAGATGAAACAGTCTATTCATAATTGTGAGAGATGATAAGACTCGAGAGAGTTGCGCGCACTCAATTTCCCAATACCCGACCTTGACCTATCTCTATAATACAGTTGCTTTTTTTTCCACGAATTTTCACGTGCCCTATCTTCACCACTTCTTTTACTTCCCAGACATCGCAAACTTTCTGGTGGACATGCTCTCGTTGATTTACGCTTCTTAGTTTATCATAGATAATAGGAGCAACGATCAAAACTATAGAAATGTCTATAATCCAAGCCAGAATAGTTCGTTGACGTTTCCATAAAAAAGTGTAGATAAAGAAATCACACCTCAAAGGTGGTCAACCCATTCCTTGTGGTTCCTATTAAGTGCCTCCTTTCATTTTTCTAGAAATATAGGACATACAAAAGGAACGTCTCGATCTTTATGCTTGAGTAAGAAATTCACTTCGAAGCTCAATTGACTTTGGAATTAACACGTTTCGTTATAACCCCTTTAACAACAATTTTCCAGAATTGCTAAAAAGCTACATAAGCAGTGAAAACACTATCGCAGATTAAATTCGTAACCTATTTGTAAAGGAAAATTACGTTCATCTACTCTCCATCATTCACTGATATCTGTTTCATCTTAATAATTTTGACATGATGGCTTGAATATAGTGTGGGAAAATTGAGCAAAATGAAATTTAGGATGTCTAAACCCCTAAGATTTCGCAGTTGCGTCAGTGTCGTTCCGAAAACGGGAGACGAAGGTTGTGCCATTTTTCTGTCATCTTGAATCAACGTTTGTGTACCCAACAAAGTTCCTTTAATTACCTCCAAAAGTGTTGAACTTGTAATGTTACAGCGAATTAATAACTTGTGTCTCAAAACTTTGAGGTAGTCATCTCTAATTATAGTGTTTGTGGGGAGCGCGCGTGTGTATATATACCAATATCTGCAAACTAATTTTAAATTAAACTGCTGTTACTTGTACTGTAGAGTGTTAATCATTTTGAGGTGAAATTAGTGCTATTTTGGACATTAAAATCACCTGAAAAAGGCTTGGGATGAGCGGAATATAAATGAAACAAAAGGTAAGTGGATGAGGTAGTAATCCTCTTTTTCTCTCGGCAAATCTCAATTAGAGTACACTTTGGACTCCATATTTAGTATATCCCTGTTTCTGGATATTGTCATAAATTAATATTTACTTGAGGCATGGTGTGATGCAGTTAGATTTTGTACCCCTCATCGTACTTTTATCTTTCTCCTTATTCCATCACGTTAATTCTGCTTTCGTATATTCTCATCCTTTGTCTCTTCTCGGCAATTACCTCCTTTACCTGTCCATTACCAAATGTCTCTGTTACGGAATTCCCACCTCATAATTTGTGTGAGATTATTTAAGCGAATAAATTTTGCATTTTCCGTGTTTCTTCTCACACAGTTAATCTTATCACTAAATTTTAGATACTAGTATAGGTCACCAGATATGGGGTCGCCAGTTATAGGTTATGATTGCAAGGCGACCCTATAAGGGTTTGGTAAAGTGGCTTGCTTACAGGTTTCTTGACGTAAGGTCCGAGGGGTATTAACTGATCAAGGTTTGTAAGTAAGAGGCTCCTTTTTGCAAGGAATTAAAAACTTGTATTTTTATACGACTTTGAAATATTTACACTTTTGGTAAAGATTTAATTTGCGCAACGGAATATTTGAAATCGGGTTATAATGGCGAGAACAAAAATAATGGAGATTCGCAGAGCGGTGAATTAAGAGTCTAATAATCAATAAATGAATGGGTCAATAATAATCTAGAATTTTACTAATTATGATAATGATCTTTGAATGAAAATGTTCTCTTATTTATACCAGGCATCATTTTGGAGGCGAAGCGTAGCTCTGCCTTCCTTTGGTCGCAGAACCGATGCTTAGCTACCTGTCAGCCCAGCGGAGCCTGTGATTGGTTGGAGTCTAGCCTATGATTGGCTGAAATTCTCCACTTCGTATCTTACTTGGGGGTCTTTCCCCTACGAGAAATATCATAGAAACTCCGTTTGCTCAA
The DNA here is from genome assembly GCA_963969495.1 of Ceratothoa steindachneri. Classification (NCBI taxonomy): domain Eukaryota; kingdom Metazoa; phylum Arthropoda; class Malacostraca; order Isopoda; family Cymothoidae; genus Ceratothoa; species Ceratothoa steindachneri. The sequence continues at coordinate 70,635,384 of OZ018327.1, read as the reverse complement.
AGCTAAGATGACCTTATCAAATTTTACATTATAAAGGCGAAACATCTTTTGTCGCCAATTATGTTCTAATTCCAGACAGCTCTAATTACTCTGTTTGCCTATCTGCTCTCACACTCGGGTGCGATAGCCTTACATTGTGTTCGGGTTTCAATCCAGACGTTCTAATCAGATTCCGCTGATTCACAAACTGTTTCCAAACGACCTTATTTTATTACTCGTCGCATTCCATCTTTGGTACTTCGAACTGGCAAAATGTGTCTTTGTCCTTCTCTTTCTCTCTCTTTCTTTGTGTGTGTTCAGTTATTGTACACTACACTAGTTGGGACAGAACTTTTATTTGTATCTATTATTGCCTAGATAGTAATGGCGGGATTTGTGTGTATTGGAAACAATGTCATTGAGAGTTACTTCTGCTAAACCAAGAGAGTGAGGACCTATGGAATGTTCTCCGTTTGTTTGAAATATTATTGAAGTTTTTATTTTTTCAGTATTTCTCATGCTAGAAGCCTAAACGCGAGTGATGAGAGTTTAAAACCTGCTTGGCACTTTCAGTATCTTTGTTGACCACTCTTAATTAACAAAATTATAGAATATGGAATGAAAGTGTTTCATAAATTGATTTAAATATCTTACGTTAGAAACATGACAAAATTTCAGATTCGCAATTATTTCATATAGTTGACTCATTATACTATTTTTCAATCTCTTAAATTTCAAGTCCTCTTTAACATAATCAGGGAGAAAGGTACTGAATGAGTAATTTGGGATTGAAAGGATTAGATCGAGCAGCATGGAAAACCAAAACGAAATTCTATGAAACTTTGGGAAAATTTAAGACTACGCATGATTAAATTTTATTTTTCTATTCCTTCGTAGGAAATAGAAAAAAAAAAATCAGTCAGCACGTAACTAGAAAATTCTCGGTGCGGTCTCGGCTCTGTATGCAGTCTATATCGGCGCAGTACTGTTTTATTTTTGTTTACTTTCTCGAAACTTGGAATTATACAGCGGGAAGAAAAAACTATTTGAAAATGATATAAAACTACTCAACCTTTACCTAACACACTACCCTTCAAAACTAACCACCAATTACTCAACCCCCAACCTTCTGGTGAAAGGATGTTTCCGCTACCGCTTTCGCGTAAATTAAAAAGAAATCGAAACATTTACTTCATTATTTTCTCCTCAAAACGAGGATTCACCACAACAGAAGGCAGTAATTTGTCCTTTTTTGCAAACTCCTAAAACGTCATCAAGTTCTCTAGGAAACTACTGCACTAAAATAGGGATAAAATTCAAGAAAACCTGGAATTTTGTTCAGAAAAAGTATTAAACTTGATTATAGAGTAACCCAATATTATAACTTGAATGTTAAGAGATAAGGGTAAAAGTAACATATGTTACTAAGAGTAGCAAAGCCTTTTGGAAGTAGTCTAATTCGCAAGGTGTAGACTGATCTGGCAGCCCTAGGTGGAATAATCCGGTATCAATAGACACATATTCAGTGCATGTGCTGAAAGAGTATTACGCAAATCTTAAGCGTAAAAGACTTAGGAAAATTCATCAATACTGGGCGTAATTGCCTTCATTAAAATACTGAATAAAATCGATATAATACAGTAATTAATTTGTGATTGGAATGGTAGTAATAAAATATATATATATATATATATATATATATATATTTATTAGAAAAACACGAAAATAACGTTATAAAAGTTGTCGAATAATTGTGGCAGAAACTCGAATAATACAAATTTTAGCATCTGTATTAATAGTATTTTATGTTTATATTGGGAGCCTTTGCTTGCTTTTAATGAGTGATATTTCATGTTTCTTATGATGTCGGGCCTATGTAATCCTAATGTAGCGCTACATTTTATGAACTTAAATTAATTCTAACACTTAATTGGATTACTTAAATTACTTCCCAAATATAAAAAAAATCACGAATAAAACAGTAAATATATAGCATAGATTGCACTCTTACCAACCTCTAAAATACCTTCTAGCTACAAATAATATTCCATTGACGGCGGAACCTGTCTCTTAAAAACTCTTTATTGTTATTTTCTCTATTCTTTAAGTTTTGAGAGAAAATTGATCTGACTGGATGACTTTAATCTTCTCTACATTTCTTCCTCTTCTATAGCCCCTTGTCTGGTTTGGCTCAGGCACAGATATTTTTAGACTCAATGGTTCTAACTTTCCTCCTTTAAATCAAACAACTCCTGGATTTGGTAATGTCATCCGAGGATGATAGCATTTCTCTTCTTCATGACTGCGATCGCATCTAGTGTTATTTGAATACCATTTTCGTTTTACAAATGAATGTTTTCGTTTGACTCGCTTAGAGCCGACTAAGCGTCATTTAAAATTAATTAGTATATTCTCTGGAATTTTCTGTAATTTTGTCCCAAGGAACCTACCTTTATCGTCTCGCCCACCGAGGTTCGGCTCTTCCGCCTTCCTTAAAGTATTTTAAAAGTGGCCTGGGTGTGACAACAAGCATGGCTGTATTAATTCTAGGAGAAATTCTATCTAGGCTGCACAGGCTTGGCTTAAGTTTAGGATTGCTCGCTTTGAAAATAAGAGACCAATTTTAAAAGGCTGTCTCCGATTGTGAATGGTATTTATTTGGTGTTGGTGGTTACCACAAGTTATTCAATGGTAACAGTATAAAGAAATAGGCGAGCTCGATCTAGATGGTGATTGTTTTTCATATAATGTGAATACGGCAATGCTTTGTAGCTGCTTTTCAACTGTGATTTTTATTTTATCTTTGACTTATTTTCATTTACATACACCAACGCTCTGAGGTAATCATTGAGTAGAAGAATTTTGATGTTAATCAGATCCATAGATTTGTTTCAGGTTTGAAGCCTTCTGGCTGTAAAGGTCATGATGGTGTACACTCAATCTTTTTAAAGTCTATGTGTAAGTAGTTCCATTTGTTATCCTCTCTGATTTAATTTTGATAAATCAATTCCATTTATTAAAGTTTCCACAGTCTGAAAAGAAAATAATGCCATGCTGTAATTCAAGGGTGGTATTTTCTTTCTCAGACCAGCTTAAGTACAATATACTTAGCTTACGTTTGCATCAAGGTCTTGGAATAAAAAAGAGTATCACATTTCTCGTATTTTGGGGTTCTAACAATTTACTGAATCCTTTCCAGGTTGGCTTGAAGTCTGGCATGCTTGTCTGGCATGTGTTTTGAGTATAGTCATGAAGATACTGCATGGTCTGTGTCCTCTTTATGACATGTTCACACATGTTCTACTAAAAATAATCCGTGGACATGGCCTTAAGTCGTCTCTGCTCACAGTGGAGGTGTTTATGTACAAGCTTCTACTTCATTTGGATCAGTTGATAGTTGGGTTTGATTACATAGATTAGCGAGGAATTTTTAAACTGATTTTTCTTGGTCATTCTCCGACCTGTTAACTGGAGACTCTTGTCCGTGCTGCTGAAGGTTGGACTCTCATCAAGGAAGAATTTGTAGTTTGTGGCTGTTTAAGGTGACCTAGAAGATTGCATGCTATCCCGCTCTTAAGCTTACCTGGAAATTTGCCTGAATTATAGATATTAGAGAGGTTTGGGAGAGTTACGTGCCATCACTGTCCCGAGAGCTATAAGTATTCTCCTCTATGGATTTTTTTCGGAAAAAGGAAATAATTTCTAAAAAATATTTTTTAGTAAATATATACACTTATTCCTATTTTTAAATAAGAAATCATTCAATATATAAAAATTTACTCAATTTATAAATAAAAATCTGATTTAATAAAAAGAAGGAAAAATGTTTGGAGTTGTTGAATGGTAGCGCGAATTTTGGGTCACCCTGTATCAAAAGGATGGATGGTTCAGCACTGGTAAATCCCCTTCTAGGAAAACATGGAGGAATGTCACCCTATACCAACAACTGTCTGCACCCAGAAGGGCGTAGCAAGAGTAGCATCGAGCAGAATATTGTAACTGACATCTGGAAAAATGCGTTCCCTACTGATCCAATTGCTCGCAGGATATTTTGCGGTTATATATCTTCGGCACACTGTCACCTTCTTCATCTTCACCACTCTTTGTAAAATCTTTGCTAGCACACGTTTTGGTGGTGATGCGCTTGTTGATTCTCCTTTCTTAGTTTTAAGTAAATATTAAAAAAAAAGAAACTGTTACAACATAATGTGCACATACTCATAGAGTGGGGAAATCATGAGGAGAAATGCATACGGACTTCGCCGTAGCGTAATGGTAGAGTGCTAGCCTCGGGATTCCAAAGACCTAAGATCGAACCCCAAAGTCCACAATTTTTACAAAGAAAATTCTCGAAGAAAACGGAGACCACGAAAAACACTTTAAGGACAACTCAAGAAATCAACTGAAAAAAAACCACTGTCAAGGAAAACGGAAAGAAAACGACTATCAATGGCTAACTCGTCTCAAGAAATCATCACGTCATCATGAAGCAGAAAAAGTCATCACGTCATCAGAATTGGAAGGAATCATCATATCGTCGTTAAAAGGAAGATACATCAAGAAAAAGAAGATCAAGAATTAACCCAGCCAACTTAAAGAAGAAAGAATCTCAGCCTACAAGAATACTATGAGTCAGATTACTAGAAGACAATGTTTCAAGGGGCAACTTCAGTCAAGAAATAAATAAATATTAGAAGGCCCCCCCCCCATAAGCTTACCTCTCCGTGTGCGAAAATAACCATAGCTGAAGTTGAAGTTCTAAACACGGTCTGTAGAATGAATGTTAGTTGAATGATCTGTATGTACGTGTTGGGTCCACTTTGAAATATGAAAAAAAAGACTCAAACCAAAAATGAGCACTTTGAACTCTTTTATGAAATCTTATAATAGGTTCACGTTGAAACAAAATAGATAAGTGATATTTTAAAGATCACTTTTTTCGTAGTCGTAATACCTCTCTTTTGGAAGAGTCCGAATGAACAGTCGTGAAATGACCTTCCTCTTTTGTTGTTCTATAGGCTGGTTTAATTTGTGCAAGCGGTCAAAACTAAAAAAATATTAAATATACAAAACCAAAAAATAATAACGAGCACTAAAAGATACTGCCAGACTACTCAAAGAAATGAGGAGAGATCAGGATGGATCTTAGGAGCGTTAAGCTCAGGACTCAGATCACTCACTGCTTTACTGAATTTAACGTTCGGCCGTAAAAGTAATTGGTAAACTTATTAACAATAAATACAGTCAACATTATAATCGTTATGCCCCGCAACGTAAAGGACTAGACAGCTTAGTCATATTTTTCTAAGTTACTGTCATTTTCGTGGGCAGTTCCATATTGTGTGACTACCAAAATATTTTTTTTCTTTCCGTTAACTCGAGGAACTTTAGTAGTGTATAAAAGAAATGAAGACTGGGATTCATGTTGAATAATTATAAATATCTGTGTAAACGAGTGCAGGCATATATATATATATATATATATATATATATATATATATCATGAGCGCGAAAGAATGCTGAAATAAATTCAACTTCACCGCAGTAAAGGTAGCCGAGTGGTCGAAAGGGCGGTTTAATTGAGATAAAAGCGGTTGCTCGTTGCCTAAATGTGCACGGTTCGAATCCCACCCCAGCTTGGATATTTTCGAAGTAAGAAATAACTATTTCAGCAGAAAAATTAATTTGTTTTCTTATTTCTACTTTGAAGTTGGATATATATATATATATATATATATATATGCCTGCACTCGTTTACACAGATATTTATAATTATTCAACATGAATCCCAGTCTTCATTTCTTTTATATATATATATATGTGTATATATATATATATATATATATATATATATATATATATATATATATATATATATATATATATATATATAATAAATATATATATATATATATATATATATATATATATATATATATATATATATATAGGGTGGCCCCCCCCAAACATACACTTCTTTGTGATATATCTTTAATTCATTTACTAATCACCCTACTTTCCAGGACATGACAGATACAACGCCTGTGAACACAACCCGATCTCAATGGAAGCTCTAGCAAAGAATATACTGCGTCAAACATTACTACAAGACAGGCTCGTTCAAGAAAGTGCAGCCCCCCTTCATGCATCGGTTTGAATGTGAATAAGCCCCCTCCAAGAGCAGAATTTAGGACTGGGTGGACAACTTCGAGAACTATGGGACAGTAGAGAACCTCAATGCAGCCAATGACAAACGTCCAAGCTATTCAGGATGCCCTAGGAAGCGTATAGCTGAGCTGGCGAAAGCGTGGGGGAATCAGTTCAGAAAAGTCCAAAACGCTCTGTACGTGAGACTTGCAAGAGAGTGCTAGTAATGGATGTAAAGGCATATCCATACATAATACAGATGAAGCAGACCCTTACAGCCTCAGGCAAGAACAGACAAAGCCTATGGCAGTCAAGATACTGAAGAAGATTCAGGAGACCCCAACTTTCCTTAACCTCCTTTGGCCCTTAAAAAAACTCACTTCTATCTTGGAGGAAAAGTAAACTCGAAGAAAAATGTCTTTTGGGGGACCTCCAGATCAAATAAGGTAGCTACCAAGCCCCTACAATCCCCTAGGTTCACTGTATGGACTGTAATCTTAGCCAGAGGCATCATCGGACCATTCTTATTCGAGGAATCTGGTGCGACAGTGAGAGTCACCAAGGAGCGATATGTTGAGGTCCTCAAAACCTCCAAGAAGGGGTTGCAGACCCTGTTTCCGTCGCATATGGGGTCGTTCCAGTAAGATGGAGCAAGCTCTCCCACCTCAAACCTGTCCCGAGATTGGATGAATGAGAACTTTGTGGGCCGTGGGATCACTTTCAACGGTGATTTTGAGTAAACACCTCACAGCCCAGACCTTGTCCCCCAAACTTCTTTCTCTGGGGCTACCTTAATGACAGAGTGTATGCAGGAAGACCCAGGACTATCAGGTAACTCAAAGAAGTCACCAGGCAGGCGATCAGAGCCATTAGTCAGTCGGTTTGTAAGGACGTCATGAACAACTTTGTGCTGGGCCTCAAGAAATGCACAGAGCTAAATGGAGATCATCTCGAACGCGTGCTCTAGAATAAAGAAGAAATGTCCCAAAACTCTCATGTTTTGATATGATGTTCTTCAACACAATAAACTAGTTATCATCAAAGTTTCATTCAATCCTTGCAGAAAATTAAGAAATGAGTCCTATTTAAAGTTGGGTCCCGTCTTGGGGCGGTCATCCTATATATATATATATATATATATATATATATATATATATATATATATATATATATATATATATATAATTTAAATAAAATGAATGGAGGATTTAAAAGAGAATCTGTGCTTTGAACACCAAAATGAGAAATATGTCACATTTTTTTCACCATGTCAGCTAATTAAATATCGAAGTTTACACCTCCTAATAGTTTTTATCTTATCCAAAACCAATTAAAATAAAGACTTTGTTTTATTTCTGCTAAAATTAATATATCTATAATTAAAAAAATACATATGATAAAATAAACTCATAAAACCTCGATTTGAAGCTATTAAACGCTCGAAATATGAACCCATTTTTTCAAAGAAATATTAAGGAAAACTATCTTTTTATTTACTTGTGTATAATTAAATAACAATTATCAGATTCTATAATACTATAAAGTATTGTAAAATATATTAATGTAAGTAGAATGCACAAATTTAAAGTTATTTGAAACTCATATTGTATGTACAAAAATTAATTCCAATTGTATCTGTTGTTTATCACTACATGTAAAACTTACAAATACACACACAAAGACCTGACCTCAACCACCTGAACCCACTTAGGCTGACATACTCACCAAACACCAAAGTCTTAGGGGCAGCCTTTGGCCAGTTCCTAAGATTTCACACACACCAAACTTTTATTCATACAAGGGCTAAAAACACAAAAAAGGCTGCGCAATTTCTACCCTGCCATCCGAAAACTACAACTAAGCCTACACATATATAAAAGCCTAGTCAGACCACTCATTACATACGTCCCCATCACACTCAGACCTGTAAATCACACTAACCAAAAGGAAGCACAGCATATCCAGAATTATGTTCTGAAGCGTGCCTATCACAACCAAATGTACACTAGTATACGACACTACATGAAAACAACAAACTAACACCCCTAAACACTTACGCTTACATGCAAGTAACGCGACAACTGCGGAAACTTGCAAGAGACCACATTCACACGAAACAAAACGCTGCGGAAGCGAAAAGGTACCCCGCAGCAGGAGACTACCATAAGCTAACACCTACCTATACACACATAAATGTAGCAGCAGCAGCGCAAATTTCGCGTTTCCACGGAAGTTAGTCTCCTCTCCGTCCACCCTCCATCTTTCCTCTCCAATCATGCCCTACAAACATATACATATATAAAAAACACGCCGCATCGGTATATAGCCACTGATCTATTAACATTCCCACTCCCCTCTTAAGATTTTCCCGAACCATTTCCTCGACGACCACATGATCTCCTGTGGCTTCCACTGTGATCCCTCTCTGTTTTTTTTTTCTATAAACACATTGATTTTGATTGGAAAGTAACTCACTATAAAGAAAGAAACCTCTGAAGACTTCCAAGTTACGGCGAAAAAAGAATACTGAATCCAGCATAGAAGATTTTTTTCCCTTAAAGAACCCCTAATCAACTTTACTCAGCCTTCAATCAAGAAAGAAAATAACTCTGCCCTTTGATTCAGTACCTCACACAAAAGGTAGGCCACGAAGAATCGATTCAGTAGCCACCAAGCAACCAAAAAACCTGTCTGTCTACCCATGAATGGTACCAAAACTCTGTGACATATCACCCTTGGTAACCAAACCACTTACAACAGGGCAACAACACCTATATACTAATGCAAGTTATGAAATGAGGTCATATAAATGGCAAATTTGAGTTTTCGAAATGTTCTCGATTGTAGCTTTGGTCGGAAGTTACATATTTCACTACTCTCATCAGAAAGTAGAGAAAGAGACGGAAAGGGGTACGAAAGGTTTTTGAACCATTCCATCAAAATTAAGAGTTGATATTTAATTTTTAACCTAGTTTAAATTGACCACGATCTACGGGAAACATGTGGCTCCTTTATGTAGTCTGGGTCAATTAAAATATGACACAGCATGCAAACTGTGAGAAATAATTCTGATGAGGACGATTTGCAGCCATAATTTCACGCAGCGGGATTGTAAATAAATGGGGTTGGTTTTAACTCTTTATTTTTTAAACAATAAATTAAAAAAAGATTCCTATCTGGTAATGCCTAGTTAAGGTTTAAATACAAAAATATAGTCTACGAAAATTTTACCAAGTTAAATGAGATTAACAAGATTAGCAAGATTTGAGCAAGGAAATCTATCTCCACATCTGATTACTTAACAAAAATAACACTTGCAGTTTGTATGCACGTACTCGTATGTTAGCGTAGCTCTTATAACGAATGTGGCCTTGAAACTTGTGGTTGAGGACACGATCAGGTGATGAGGGAGATTTGCGTAGGAGAGTGTTGTGGGCTGCTATGCGCAAAATTTGGGGCAAGCTATTTTGAGATTCGAGATGAGGCTCCTCTCAATGAATGAGACCAGGCGCATTGCAGTTCTTTTAAATGCAGGATACCATAGGAAAAAATGTAATGCGGAGAGTATTTTGCATTGTTTGTCATTGTTTCTTGAAGCTGAATTGTTCTATCTACTCCGTGTATGCAATTTTATTCGCTACCCCCTTTTGGGTGCGTGACCTTGCGAAGTTATGGCATTTTACTTGTCTTAAAAGGTTGCTTCGAAAGTTCACTATACTACTGGTTTCTGAGCGAAATTCCTACGACCCCGCCATGATTTCCTCTGCCAGCGAGTGCTTGTGATAATGAAATGGCTTAAATGAAATGTACTTTACACAGCCATGTAGAAACCGTTTGTTAGCCCTCTTCGAGCCCGGCACACGCTGCGTGCCTCTTGAACCATGTGCTATCGCCACGATGGCCACGTACATAGACAAGTTTTTGTTTATGAGGAGGTAATCGGAAGGCGCTCCCTACAAATCCAAAGTGAATAGGGCATGGGATACCCGTTAACCTATTCTATGAAATACCCACATACCGACCTTCATTGCAATTATTACTCCACAAGAGGGTACCAGGTATAGTCCGGGCTAGCATGCTACAGCTACTATATAGATGATCTCTTGGCTTCCCTGCCGCAACCTCGCAGGAAAATCTGCGGCTATATCTTTTTCAAAAGTTTTCATCTCCTCTATCTTCACCCCTTTCTTTCCACATCCCTCCTTATAAATATTCAACGGGAGATTCCATCGCTGGATTTCAATTACATTAAAACCTTATTTCAGTCAATCGTTTTATTCTATTTAACCATACCTTTCTCACACAACTGTGGAGGGGAAACAATCTCAGAAGCACAGGAAGACGATGGTCATTTCTGTAGAACATCTTAAATGAACACAGAAATGCGATAGAAGGAAAGACCCTTTCAAGTCCGAATTATTTTAATAAAAACAAGAGATGTCTGACAACCTCCGAGGACAAATGCCTACAGGCGACTCTTCTAGAATAATTATACATTAAAGATCTCCCAGTCAAAAAGTAGGTGAACTGTAACATTCTATTTGTTAAACAAACAGTGGGTTCCAGGTTGAATGGTGCTTGCATTTCACAACCATACAACACTGTTGTGGCAGGAATTTCGGAGATTGTATTTAGTCTTGAGAGTGATATAAATGAACGTCGTCAATCCAGTTAGTGGAGTTCGTGGCTGAGTGGATAAGACTGGATATTTATTTACACTCGAGTAATCTCGTTAATTTCCGCTGAGAAAAGATGCACGCATACATATTCACACAAGATTCTACATAAAAAACGTCCAGAAATCACGGCAGGGTCTACGGATCTCACCCATTGCATACAAACAATTTCATCCACATACATCTTCATCTCGATAGATATTTACACCACAATGAATTCTGCTTTCTTTTTTTGCACATATACACGTCAACAAGTTTTCCAGCTATTGAACGTTACAAAGCACTCGTGAAGTCTTGAAAAAATACAGTACTACCTTTCTCCCTGCTTCTCCAACGACCAACTAGGACCAGGCCCTACGGCCGTTAGGCTTTGCCAGTAATTGTCATTATGAACATGATGTTTGGTTTCATTTTACGATCTGGGTAGAGATGCCAGATTAAGAAGTTGAGTAGTGCTTTAATAAATAACTAAAAAAGTTCCTAACGATTTTTGTATTAAGGGTGATAGAGACCAATAAATTTCTAACACGGAAAAGAGACTAAGATTTACACTCCTCTTTACTTCTAAACGTTTGAGTTTACTTCACATTGCTCAAATATTTTTGTATTCCATCATAAACCTAAAATTTATTGGAATTCTTCAACAATTCATTAATAATCCTCAAATCTTATAGGATTCCTTCACAATCCTCAAGTAACTTGGGATTCGTTCCTAATCCTTAAACTTCTTGGCATTCCTTCACAATCCTCAAATATCTTGGCATAGCTTCATAATCCTAAAATTTCCAGGGATTATGTCCTAATCCTCCGATCTCTTAGGAACCATTCGTAATCCTTAAATCACTTCGGATTCCTTAAAAATCCTCAAATCTCTTGAGATTCATTAATAATCCTAAAATCATTCAAGATTTCTTCAAATTCTCAATTCTTTTGGAATGCCTTCATACTCATCAAATCTCATGGAATTACTTCATACTCCACAAAAGTATTGGGATTCCTTCGCAATCCTCAAATCTCTTGGGATTTCTTCAGAATCTCCAATTCTCTAGGAATTCCTTCATAATCCTCAAATCTCTTGACATTCCTTTGCAATCCTCAAATGTCTTGTGATTGATTGATAAATCTTAAATCTCTTTGTATGTTTTTACAATTCAAAAAACACTAAGAATTCCTTCGCATTCCTCAAATCTCTCAGGATTCTTTCACAATACTCAAATATCTTGTGATTTTGCCAGAATCCTCGAATCTCTTGAAATTCCTTCACCATCTTAAAATCTCTTCGCATTTCTTCCTAATCCTCAAATATCTTTTGATTCTTTCACAATCCTCAAGTTTCTTGGGATTCCTTCACATTCACCTAACCTCCTGGGAATCCTTAGGAATTGTTAAATCTCTTGTGTATCTTTCGGAATTGTCAAATCTCTTGGGATTAATTCTCAATCCTAAAATTTTAGGGGACTCGTTAGCAATTCTCAAATCTCTTGGGATTCCTTGATAAATCTCAAATCTCTAGTCTCCTTCATACTCGTTAAATCTTATCTGGTTCCTTCATAATCCTCATATCATTTGGTGTTCATTCACAATCCTCAAATCTCATGGATTTCATCATAATATTCAAATCTCTTGGGATTCCTTCATATTCCTGAAATCTTTTAGGATTCCTTCATTATCCTCAAATCTCTTGTGATTCCCTGGAATCCTCTAATATCATGGTATTCCGTTATAATCTTCAAATCTCTTGATATCATTTCATATTCCGCAAATCTCTTCGGATTCGTTTGAAATCTTCAAATCACTTGGTATTCCTTTACTATCCACAGATCTCCTGGAATTAATTACTAATCCGCAAATCTCCAGGGAATCCTTCATAATTCTAAAATTTCCTGGGATTTTTTTGAAATATTTAAGTCTCATGGGATTCCTTATTATATGTCTTGAGATTTATTCGCAAACCCCATCATAACTCTTGTGAATCTTTCCTTATCCTCAAATCACTTAGAACTCCTTTACAATCTTCAAATATCTTGGGATTCCTTCGCAAGCCTTAAATCTCAAGGCATTATTTCATAATCTTCATATGTCTTAGGATTTTTTCAACTTTCTCATATCTCTTGGGATTCCATCGCAAGCTTCAAATCTCTTGGGATTCCTTGACAATCTCCAATTCTCTTGGAATTCCTTTAAAATCCTCAAATCTGATTGGTTTCCTTCCTAACCTTCAAATCTCTCGGAATTCTTTCATAATCCTCAAATCTCTTGACATTCCTTTGCAATCCTCAAATGTTTTGGGATTTATTGATAAATCTTAAATCTCTTTGTACGTTTTTACAATTCAAAAAACACCAGGAATTCCTTAATAATCCTGAGAATCTCTCGCAGTTCATTCAAAATCCTGAAATCTATTGGGATGTCTTCATAATCCTCAAATATCTTGGAATCCTTTTACATTCCTCAAATATCTTGGGTTTCCTTCAAAATCATGATATCTCTCGGGATTCTTTCGCAAACCTTATATTTCTTGTGTTTCCTTCATAATTCTCAATTATCTATGCATTCCTTTAAAATCTTTAACTCTTTGATTCATTGATAACATTCAAATCTGTTGTCATTTCTTCATAATTCTCAAATATCTTGGGATTTCTTCACAATCTTCAAATCACTTGGAATCCTTTATCATCCTTCAAATCTCTTGGATTCCTTTATCATCCTTCAAATCTCTTGAAATTGCTTAATAATTTCCAAATCTCTTGGGATACCTTCAGAATCTTTAAATCTTTTGGTATTTCTTAGTCATACTCAAATCTCTTGAGATGCTCTCCTAATCCTCTAAACTCTTGTAATTCCTACCTACTCCTCAAAACTTTGGGATCCCTTCATATTACTCAAATCTCTTGGAATTCCTTCATTATCCTCTAATATATTGGGATTCTTTCATAAGTCTCAAATAATTTGGGATTTCTTCATAATCCTCAAATATCTTGGCATTCATTCATAATCCTTACTTCTATCTGGAGTCATTTTCAATCCTTAAATCACTCTAGTTTTCTTATCAAAATCCACTACAAACAATTGTTTTCGAGAATAAAGATGACCGGGTGCCATCAATTTACTTATTTATATTTTATTTCTTTGTTTTGTCTTAATGATTTCCCAGTTTCTTACTCTCCAAAATAAGTCCTTTCCCCTCTCCCATTTGTTGTATCCTTCTTTGACAGGAAGCCTCTGGAACTGAAAAACGCCTCCACTAAGGGCGCCGTAGCCAAAATAATGTTATAAATTGTTTCTTTAGTTTTTAAGGGGTTGATCTGGCGACTCCCACCACGGTCATAGCTGCCGTCATTAGCCAATTTTTAGGCCATTTAAAACCAAATAACCAAAAAAATAAAATAAAAACAACAACGACAACAAAACAAAGTGACCCAAACCATAAAGGCAGGCCAAGGTGTCAAGGGGAGGTCACTTTCCTCCGGCTTATATTCGTGCATTAATTGGTTTCTTAAATCACAAATCGAAAGAATTCGGTTTTCAGCACAAATTTATCTCTGTTTCTTTGAGAAGGGTCAGGGTGGAGGCAGACGGAGCAGTAATATGACGTTATCACCACCAGCCACTCATTCTGTGCTTTGAGGGTTTAACTGTGGAAAACATTTTGAAAGATTACAGGTGAAAGTAAATGGAGCTGCCTGCTTTCACGTGTCAGAATCATCATGTCGCTAATATGCGACCAGCTCCCTACCCACGCCAAAATGTTTTAATTAAGCTCTTACTTGAAGTAAACTGGGAACCTAGTTATCATAAGATCAAAGCCTTATCCACTAGGGTGGAGGGTCCTTTAATAGCGTCCATCTCATCATCGACAACAGCCGCTAAAATTACCCCAAATCTCTGTTACTCTGCTTTGTAAGATGTTGTCCTTATTCCTTTTGAATCCACCATATGATTCCAACTTGCCGAATTTGGACGGCTTCGGTGCTTCAAACTATTTTAACTTCTCTCACTTAATTTTTCTTTCTTTTCTCACTCTCTAGTTACCTCCCTCCTAGGAGGAACAGAGTTCAAGTACAGGATGATCATGGAAACTCTAAAATAGCTCCTTTCATCTTTTATGAGTCATTAATTTTTATTTCCATTCCCACCGCATTCATTTTCAAGTTTCTTTTCCACACTTTAAAAATTTATTTTCATTTGCTCTTTTATTACTGTTTCCACAACGTTTATTTCCTTTGCTTAATTTTTAAAGCTGAAGTCTTTGTTAACACCTATTGTAATAGTCAGGTAGAATATATTTTATATATATATATATATGAGGTAATTGAAAAGTAACTTCCTATCCTATTTTTCATACTTATAATTTATTTATATTATATAATATTTTCTCATTTTTTTGTGTTTGTTCCTTGATGTATGGTACTTAAATATATGTTGTTGTTTTCTTTTCAGATCAATTGTTTTGTTTGAAATTTGGAAGCCCTACAAACATGGCTGGAAGTCTTACCCTACAGGACCGTTCCCAGCTAGCGGTACGTTACGAAGTTTGGAGATCCGTTCTTAAAGTGCAAAGATGGTGGAGGAACATTAAAGGAAGACATGCTCAAGTTGACGCTAAGACGATAAAGAATTGTATGCAAATCTCATGGCTCCAGGATCTGTAACTGATACTCGAAAAAGCGGCCGCCCTTCCAACTCCAGTGACCCGGAGGTAGTGAAAGTTGTTCATGTAATGTTTCCTCGCAGCCCGAAAAAAACAATTCGACAAAGAGGAAGGTAAAGTGGGTTCTTCCTTCACTGCGTACGAACTGTAATCAAAATGAGCTTAAATGGTGTGCTTGGAAGCCTCACTACTGGTACGTAGTCTCTAATGAAAACTGCAACATTTATATGGAGTTTGGGGACGTGATGATGGCTTAGTATGGAGCTTGGTCTCATCTCTTTAAAAATATCCTCCTGAGTGATGAAGCAGTATTCCTCATCGGTTGGTTCGTGACCTGTCGCAACTGCCCTCACTGAGAGGGAAAAGATCCTCGTGTTACCTCTGAAATAATTCGGAAAAGGCCAGAGATAACGGTATCTTGTGGAATAACTTGGGAGAGGATTACGAGTCCCTTCATCATTCGAAATACCATGAATGCCGAAAGGTACCTTATCATGCTACAAGATGAAATCTGGCCACTTATCAGTACTTGGGAGAATATTAAAGATTTGATCTTCATGCAAGATGGAGCTCCTCGAAATTTTGCTATTGTTGTTCGTGAATGGCTGAATGCCAACTTCCCGGGAAGATGGGTGGGTCGTCGTGGTCCACATGAGTGGGCAGCTAGAAGTTCTGACTTTAAACCTTACGACTTTCTTCTTTAGGGTTGATTAAAGGAGCAAGTCTACTCTATCAATCCAACGACCTTGAAAGAACTTGAACGGCGAATACGAGAAATTATGTCTTCCATCCCACAAGAGTTCCATGTCAAATCCTTTGATGCGGTTTCTGGGCGGCTTGAGAAGCTGGTAGCGAATGCTAACACCTATATCGAATTTTTAATAAAACTCTCTGCTATACACTTTCTCCTCATATTTGCTTTAAGAATTATAGTTTAGAAATAAATTACCAGAATTTTAAAATAGGGATTCACTTTTCAATCACCCTATATTATATATATATATATATATATATATATATATATATATATATATATATATATATATATATATATATATATATATAATGTATTGTGGTAGAAATTATAAAAAAAAATGTGTGCTATTATGTATATATTCATGCATCTCTCAACTTAACCTATGGAAGAGAAAACAACTCCACGTTTCCATTTCTCGACGTACTCGTCCATTCTCAACAGGTATTGTTTCATGACCGAAGTTTACGTACATAAAAGTCACAAATCTGGGCTTCTGCATGAGCGGATCCTCCAAATGTCCTAAGGGGTAAAAAAACTCTGTAATCAAAACCTTCTTCAACCAAGGGTGATTTGTTATCGAGTTTTAGTACCACTCCTAGGTAACCAGATAGGATTCTTGCTTCGACTTGATGGCTACCGATTTGATTCTTCAGGGACAGACTTTTAAATGAGGCACTGGCGCCAAGGGTTAGAGATATCTTCTCTTTTATTTGAACGCTGGGTAAAAAGTGGTCGAGGATTTCTTTGAGTGTAACGAAAATTCAGTGCTGGAATCAGTATTGTATATTCGGCGGAAACTTGACAAACCTTCATATGTATCTCTTTTCATCTTCAAGCACTACTTATTTCCGTTTTATTTAAGTGCTCGGTATACAATAAGGGAAATTTATGGGTATATAAGTTACCAATTTATAGAAAAGTAACCATTTTATAGCGGTGAGTTACCAGTTTATATGAATGGGGAATTATTTGACTCAAAGATGATTCTTCATGGGTACTCTTATTGTCGGCTGGGCTTACCGAAGGTTTACGGGTAATCGAGGTAATGAAGGACTGAGAAAAGACTAGCAAAAATATACTTTTATTCAAATAAAGACCCATTAAAAGGCAAACGGCACTTCAAGAATTACTTTGCGGGCGACAAACAGGTTTTCTTATTCAACGCGAAGTATTGAATTCTGGAGCGACAAGACCTAGGCGAATTAAAGAGAGTTCCGTAACGCTAAGATGAGAGCGAATTAATCTAAATGTCTTAACTGAATCGAACACCTCCTTTTCAAAATAATAATCATAGTAAAGTTAATTTTAACAAAAAATAAAACAAAGACATTATTTCAATTGTTTTTCTCTAAGATAAACGTCATTTAAGGCTGTTTCGATATTTAATTAGCTGACATGGTGATGCCTGGGAAACATCCCTTTAATAGGTGCCTTATACCACCATATCTCTCATTTTTGTGCTCGAAACACCAATACATTTTTAAATACTCCATTAATTGGATTTAAATCAAATTCTTGGGGGCCATTGCATTGTAATTATAACCTACAGTCCATTACACACATTTTAATAGTTATTCAACCAAAAATATTATATTCCTGTCTTTTGTATATTTCAAAACTGTACTAAAGCTCCTCCGCCAAACTTACCCTCCTTTTTGCATTCTCTCTCTCCTTCCTCTCTGTCACTGAGTTCTTATAACTTTTATCTCGTTTTATCTCCGAAACATCAGTTGAAAACAACATAATTAGAAGTCGAACAATTATTAAAGTTATATACAGCCGCGATCTGGCTTACTTTCGTTGTGCACCCCGTGAGAAGCATTAATTAGTATACGACCATTTGTAATAAGATATATAAATGACTCATAGAGGATATTTAAAAAACCTAGTGGCTCGCTTTGCCTGGTGTCCAGAGTGGCAGCCAAATGGGACATTGGACATAATAGGTGATGAAATATAGGTAGAATTAGAGAGAGAATAGTAAGAGAGTAAAGTGGTTAAAGGGTGAGTTTAAAGAATAGATGATGTGTAGGAGACAGAATAAAAAGGTCCCTGGTGAAAGGGTAGCTCTGTCAATTTGTGTTAGTTTTGTATGTTTTTTGGCTGTTTTTCTTTATTTAATAAACTATAAATTTATAGTTTATTTAATTAAATTAATCATAGTTAATTTAATTATTACTTTCGATCTTGAAGATCTTTAGGCATTGAAGCCTTTATTTTAGGCGGGGTTTGATTCCCGCTGGGAGTTTTTGAAAAAGTTTTATTATCATTTTAAATGAATTTAAATTGAATTTGAATTTAAATAGTCAATTTTGAATTTTAGTTTGAGTTTTGCAAAATAGTTTTTAATTTGAGATTAATTTACTAAAGGAACCTGCGCATTACATTGGATGTTTTTTGTCAGTTTTGTCACGTGTATTTCGGAGTTACGTCATCGTCAGACTAATTTACTACTTTTGAATGGTCTTACTTGTCGGTCTACTTCGATTTCTAAGTGTGTACGGGAGAATTCAGGGGTCAAGCGGGCGCCAATGGCTTGCCATATGCTCTTAGCTCTCTCGTGGAGCGCCACGTTAATCAGAGATAATCCAACCGAGTCGTGGAGCTCCTTCTGTCCTTTTCGTTCTCTTCTTCGGGTGTTTGTAATGAGTAACACCGCTTTGTTCTGGATGCCTTGAAGTTTCACAATGTGGGTCTTGGCGCTCACATTCAACGGCACCGGAGGTATAAGAGTCTCGAGCGAATGCACGCATTGAATATCTTGAGTTTATTTGAGCGATTTAGGTCACAGAACCTATAAAAATCCCTCAAATCTCCCTTGCCATTCGCGACTGTTCGTCCGATATGACTCTTGTAGCGCCCTGTGGTGATTTTAAGCCCCAAAACCGTCCCTTCCAGGGAGTAGGGGATTATCTCCCCTTCTACTCGTATATCGTTAAAGGTCTTGCGAAACATTGGAATTATTTTGAACTTTTGGGCATTGGTTGATATCTTCCATTTTTTCTTGAAAGAGTTGATGTTGGATATCTCCCTAGCCGTATTTCTCGCCATAAATTCCATGTAAACGTAAGCGGCGGTACAAATTTGCGATATGTCGTCAGCAAACTGGACGTATATCGTACCTTCGGATAGAGGTTGTGGTAAGTCACGTGTATGAATGTTGTATAAAAGAAGACTGAGAAAGCCCCCTTTAACCCTGATTCGAGCTCAAATTCAAGGCCTTAGTGTTCTCTGATATGTATATATGCTCTCCTCTCCATTATGTAATCGCATAGAATCCTCTCAAGAATGGGGTTGAGGCCTAATTAAAGGATGTTAAACTGTAGTCCTCTCTTCCAAACCTTATCAAAAGCTTTCTTGACATCGCGGAGCACCAGGTCAGCATGCATTTTGCTTGCCTTGATCTTTGAAAGCTTTTGCGTAATAACGGCTAGTGCCGTGTCGGTCTCTCTTTTCTTTCTGAATCCGTGTGTTTGCTCGGCATGAAAGTTGGCTTCATCAAGAAAAGAGTTGACCCTATTTTCCAATATCTTCTCGACGACTTTGCCAGCAAATTCTAGGAGAGATATCGGCCAAAAGCTGGCAGGGCAGTCCGGAGGCTTTTTCGATTTGGGAATGAAAATCATCTTGGACACCTTCCCCTGATCGGGAAAGTAGCCCGTGTTCAGAGCGGCATTCATGATGTTAAGAAGTCCACTCAGAACGTTTTGCGGGGCCTTGATGAAGTTCTCCCTGGTCAGCCCCATGGTACCTGGTGCTCTTTAACGAAAGGATTTTAGTGCAACGGAGAGCTCTTGGACAGTTATTTTACTCCCATAGCCCTCCATCACTCTTTCCTGCGACACATAATGATGAGGGGAGGTTTTGTGTATTTGTGTGTTTAGCTGTTGGATTATGTCATTTTCAAAATCGATGTCATAATTGTCATTTTCTTCGGGGGTAATTTTGAAGATTAAAAACCAGAAAATCCTAAACATTTCCTCAATCTCTTTAGTTTCGTCAATTTCTTTACCGTGGTGTATGAGTGTAATTTTTTCTGTTGTGGTTGTCCTTTTATCCGTCTAAATATCTGCCAGAATGAGCGTGAGTCTCTTTCTATGTCAAGTCCTTTAATCAATCTGTCCCATATCAGTATTTGTTGGTCCATAATTAGTGTCTGGATTTCGTCTTTAATCTGTCTTATTCTTCTATGGGCATTGTGGTTGGGGCCTATCAGCGCTACTACATTAGACAAGTCCATATATTCTTGGGCCAGGGCTTTCATGGGAGGGGTCTAAACGGGAGCTGGAATGGTTTTATATTTGATACGGGGAATACTATTTTCATCTACTTTAATTAGGAGGTCAGTAATTTTATGCAGCTCTTTATTTATCTCTTCTAAATTGGCATCAAGTTAAGGGTCTGGGATATAATTAAGAAGATAATTTCTGTAGCTTTCGCAGTTCACCTGCTCATAGCTTTTGCGTTCTGCGGATGGCAATCTGAATGGGATTTACACCAACTGTAATTTTAATGGCCTGGTAGTCACTAGGAATGATGGGCCAGGTTCAATGTAGTAGTTTTACGTAAACCTGATAATGGATAAAACAATATTAGGTTTCATTGCTGCATTTCCTATAATGTTTGTCGGTAATTCTGGTCCGATTCTTTTCACGCATTGTCTGTCAAGTAATACTTCGATGTTTCTGCCTGCATTGTTGTAGGAGGTATACCCTGCCGCTGCACACCTTGCATTGAGATCTACAGCAAAGATTACATTTTTATTATGACTGAAGATCTGTAGAAGGTTGTGCATGAGTAGATAGCCGCATCTTGGGGGTTGATACCCCGTGGCAACGACCAGCCCCCCGAGGGTACTGCCTACCTTAATGGCAAGGTAAGATTCATCTAAGTCGGGTAGTTTTTTGTATTTAAGTCCTTTTTTGACGGCGCAGCCGTCATACCGTTCCAGACTATAATTTTTGCTAATAACGTCGTATTGAAATATTTTTAATTCTTTTTGCGGGGTCATTCCGTGTTCGTTGATAAGTACAATGTCAGGGTCCCTTTGTCGCAGAATGTTGCCATAGATGGAACCTTTTCCGTCCCATCCATCGACATTCATTTGTATGATCGTAAGTCTATTGGTCATTTTGTGTAATGTTGGTTCTTTTAGTGTGTAGGATTAAAGTAGATGCTTATTCGCGATCTACTTTAGTCCAATGGAGTGTACTGGGCGGGGTGCGCTCCCTACCGTTTCTTTTCTTTCTAAATTCGGTATCAGTAATCGTGTGAAAGCAGTCCGTGGTCAATTTGATCTTATTTTGTGCGAGGGCCTCCTCAACCTGTCGCTCCGGAACCTCGTCTGAGCATTCCCACTTGTATCGTCCGGTCCTAAGACCCTCCAATACTTCGCAGGAATCAATTTCAGCTGGGAACGAAGCCGATTCAGGGGTATATAGTTTTAGGTTAAAGCCTCTCGCGTGGTATTTCAATTGGTGTTCCCTCCCCGGTGATGGAGGTAGACCTTGGGCCACGAGTTTTGGAGATTTCCCTCGACCTAGGAGACCTAATCTCCTTGGGTCGGACTGCATCCTTGGTTGGTGTGGGGGTGTGTGTTTTTGTTTTTACTGGTGTGTTTTTTTTCGGTGTGAGTGGCGCTTGTTTTTCTGTTGGTGTTTCTTTAGGCTTGTTCAGTCGGGGGTCACGTGAGTTGGCTGTGATTTGTGTTGGCACTTTTTGACACTTATCTTGGCACTGAGGAGCTACGGTTATACGCATAAACTCCTCTGAAGGAGTGTTATCGGGGAACCACATCTACTGCAGCCCGTTCTTTACGAGCATGCGGTTGACCTCTGTACAAAGGTACCAGGGCGAGTTATGTTTGTAATGTGTGCATAATAAATGCAACACATTATTTTTGTGGAGTGCTCGTTTTCATTGTGTAGGTAGGTCTTTTGGCTGTTAGACTCGGCGATGGCGGCTTTTGCAACTTTGGCCTATGTTGAATTGGCTTTTAACTCCTCTGTTTCACGTTTGAGTCTGCTTTGCTTGCTCATCTCCTGCTTTTTGACTAGAAATGCCATAGACATAGTCCGGTACGGGCCTTCGCAATTCAAGCATTTTGTGGTTGTATTCTTGCAGCCACGCCAAAATTGGTCGCGACCGGCTTAGATGAAGCATAGATTTAGATCTTTGTTTTCAGGGCAGTTGGAAGTGGTATGTTTGTCTTACTTGTAGCGCCGAAAGCACATTTGCAAGTCAACAAACTCCTCCCGTTCCATCTGTTCTGGGCTGACTCTTACGTTAAAGAGCAGTAATTTATTATCCTTAGCCTTTTGAGCCATAGCCGTGTCTTCAAAAACAACCTTGAATACGTGCGTGTATGTTTTGAATTTTATGACCTCAGCTACCTTTGCCCATTCGTGGTTCCTCTCGATTTCCTCTTTGATTGTGTCCGACGAGTGGCTCCCAACCCATGGGTCGAGGCGCCTGCATATTAAACTGCGGTGAGTCCTAATTTGTGGCGGTGTGGTCGGTTTTAGGTTAATTGTCTTAAGGCATTAAACAGCTTTTCCCGAGTTGAATGCTTCACAATCGGCCTCTTTTGCGCAAATAGCTCAGTATCCATTATTTAAGTCAATTAGTCTTACCAAGTCAATGCGTAGGGCTCCGTATGCTTTTTCAAACACTTTTTCACGATTGGGTTTCGGGCACTCCGGGAGGACTCGAAGAGTTATACGGAGAGTTTCCCTCATCTCTCCTGCATCATATGATGCGTTAGGGGATGTACGTGTAAGTGTATCTATGCACTTAAGGTGTTTATAGAAGGAAAGGGGTGAGAGAGAAAAAGGGGGCCAATGTCCAAATACTTTTACTTTACCTTAAAAAACTTCCTTCAGGCTAGCGTGTGGGCCAGGTGAGGCTTCGGTCCCAGTCTCCAAGAAGAAGTGAAGATTCTTCCTTAGCCTTCTAAAATCGTAAGCCAGTGCTCCACTTTTCGAAGCGTATCCCGCTTTATCACTTTCCCAAAATTCACTACTCGAAGCGAGTATCACAAATCACTTTTGCAAAATTTTGCTTTATAATTTCGTTCCAAAGTTGTCACAGTGAGTACAGAGACTAACTCAGGCAACCAGAGCAGTCAGAGTGGCAGCCAAAGTATCAGTGCTTCCTTCTTTTCGGCCCGAGGCCAAGCGCTAGTGGAGTCTTACCTACTTTCGCGTCTGTAAACGTGTCCCGTGAAGAAGTGGAAGATACTTTTATTTTACCTTTCCATTCCTTTTTTTATAGTTCATTAGTACGAAATGACAATAATAATAATAATAAATATGATGAAAAATCAAAAAGTAAAATGGTAGAAAAAAAACGGAAAATGCCAAACACTGCACTCTTTGCTTTAATATGGGATTTTAACGTTAATTTGGGGGTTGAAAGGAAAAAAAAACCCCGCAGGTGTTAACATTCTTTTAATCCTAATTAAAACCCATATTTAAATTTATGTTGATGTGGAAAAGACCTATATATATGGAATAGATATTATACTATATATTGTACTATTGTGTGAAATCGGATGGCCAGAAAAAATTAACTAAATTCAAAGTTCAATAACTTAAACAATTAAGATCTTTTACACATGATATTTGGTAAATATTTACATTCATGTATGCTTTATAATTACTAAAAATTTAAATAAACTATAAGTAAGATATTTTTGTTTTGCGTAATGACCCCTATAGCTATCGTGTTGAGTAAAGCGACAGAATTATTATAGAAACATATTAGCTAAAATAGCTAAAAGTTACCTTATCGTAGAAAAATTGATGCTATCGCTGCTAGACGCATAACCGACACGATTTCTTTCGATATATATTATTAATATTTTCACTGTGATAAAACTATAACGGTAAGATAATTGAAATTTGCCCTAATTATAAACCATACATGTGAGTCAATTTCTATTAAATATTTCATGAAAAATATTTGAAATATTTGTTAATGAATTTTGAATATAGTCAAACTTTTTATTGTAACCCCATATAATATTTTCACTATTAAAGTTAAAATTTGTACACTATATGGGGTCTAAAAAAATAATATAGACATTTTTTATCGTATTTTATAGTCTTAAATTAACGAAAAACAATTATTTTTTAGCTATTGCTAATTTTAAGGTAATTTAGTGATTTAAACGATCAAAATATTGTAGAGAGTTATTAGCCCAAATTTTACCAAATTCCTATATAATTTACCAAGTCTAGTTCTCAAAATATTCTACGGCAGCCTTATGACATATCTAAAGGCGTTGGCATACACATTCTCCGAATTAAGCACACTGTGTTTATCCAAAGACTACGCTTTTAGCAGCTCTTTGGGAAAAAAGGCGAATATTATTACTCCACGTATTCAGTAACGTTTTGATGCTGCCGCGAGAAAACATTTTAAGTATTTGGCGTAAATATTTAAATTTTATATGAGTTGAGTATAATATTTTTATCGCTTATCTTGCTAATTCAGCTTTAATTTACAATTGTTTTGCCAATATATTGTCTTTGTTTTATAATGATAAAATGTGTGATGCTATAAACAGTATATGGTCTTTTTGTGGATACGTGATTATACTATACGAAAGAGTTTGACAAGAGCGAACAATACCTCATCGATGTAAACAAATTTTGGGTCTAAAAATAAAACAGTTAAGGAAAATAAATGATTAACAAATCATTGGAAAAATATTTTAGTAAGAATAAAAATATCGAAGAGTCATAAATGTGACAGATTTTAATGCAAAGTGTACACAGTTTGGTGTATAAAGTTTTGTCCGGTGAAAGAGGTAGATATTTTTGTAATTATCAGATAATAGCTACCAAATTAAAGGATTATTTGTAGCTAAGAAATTCGGTTGATTTATTTAATATATAAGGCCATTCTTTTGTTCGTTGGACACTGCATATGCTTAGCATCTCCAACCGCCATTGTCATCATTTTATAATCATTCATTTCTTGCTGTATTTATCATATTTTGTGTATTTTTAAGCATGGCATTTGGTCGGACAAAATTTTGTATAAAATCCTATAAGTAAAGCAAAGAACGTTAAATCAAATTTAAAAAGCAACTTGATATAATAAATAACATCAAATTGGTAGAAATTTGAATAAGGTAAACATAAACTTAATACGAGAATCAGCAAATACAGTAAGATTAAATAATTATAAGACCAAAAGAATTGCTTTAAGATCAGATATACCAACAATAGATTATGAGAACTAGAATAGTAAATACACAAAACTAAATTTTAATACTAATATGTACAAATGCAAGGGCCGAAGGTTTAAATACATAAGGGAAATTCATACTTTTACGAAATTTTGATACTCATTGGGCTGACATAGTCTTCTCTAACCAAAATTAATTTAATTTTAGTGGGAGTTCATGTAACCTTGTCTGTTCTGCTTTTATCAAAGAGAATTCAACTTTTTTGACCTGAAAGATAGTTCTACTCTGTTGACCTGAAACAATTCCACTTTATTAGGTGGAATTCAACGGCAGCTTTGCAACTGTTTCCAGATTAGGTCAAAAGTACCATTTTAATTCTTCCTTAGTTTGTCAATGTCATAGAATGGACTCTCGACGATATACCATATATAACTATTTGTTGAGGGAACTTCTTTAATTATCTTTAGAGTGCGTTAATGTCTGGCGGGCCGATATTATGTATCTTCGATATGCTTAAGAAGTGGAACTGAGCTCAAGGATAATAATATTGCTATCATTAATAAAATAGAGTTTTATTAATAATAACTATCAACAAACACAAAAACGGAAAATATTGACATAAACAGAGAATGGAAAGGGTCGTGGAGACTCGGGCTAATCCAAGGATTAAAGGATTTAAAAAGGTAAAACAAATATAAAGTTAAAGAGCTGGGATGGTTCGCTAAACCATTTAAAGTACAGGATGGAATTAACAAAAGGGTTAAATACTCAAAGGTAACGTTCGGCTTACGTAATTTTACACTAGTGGTGCAGTGGAAGGCGACGTGAAGGAATTTTCGGTCCGCTGGCGAGTTCCAGCCGAAGGGGGGGAATAAAAGGATCCTGACGTGGCGTCTTGGGAATGAGAACCGTTTCTCGACGAACGGCTTGAAGAACAATGGCTGCTCTACGTTGTTCTCTTCCGAACAACAGGGGGGAGGAGAGAAGCGTCTCTTGTCTATGGGCTCAAGAACAATGGCTGTTCTAATGTTGTTCTCTTCGGAACAACAAGGGAGCAGGGTGAGAACCGTTTCTTGGCAAACGGACTCAAAACGAACAATGGCTGTTCTACGTTGTTCTCCTCTGAACAACGGGGGAAGGGTGAGAACCGTTTCTTGTCAACGGAGCTCGAACGAACAATGGCTGTTCTAACGTGGTTCTCTTTCTGAACAACGAGGGGGTAGCCTTGAGGACTTGGCGTCACGAAAGGCTCGAACATGGGCACTCAAGGGATATTGTCCTCCTTCTGGACAAGTGATGGTGAATCTCGAGGTCGAGGTCCCTTGGCGCACAAAGTGAGAGAGGGTCGGGGTGATGTTTCGCGACGAAAATCTGGATCTCCAATCTCCTCTTAGTGGTAAAGTTTCCATATAAATAGTCGAGACACTCCCTTGGCGTGGGGGACAATGGAGTGGGAACTTCGAGGGAATGCACAGCCGAGGCTTGGAATAATGCCTTATCTGCCCATAAGCCTAACTCAATCTGGCGAGGTCGGCGTATGGGGGCGAACGGGGGGACGATAACCTCCTTGTTTAAATATTAACATCCGGTGGCTGCGATAAGACGCCAAGCTTCGAAGCAAAGATGCACGTGGGAGCATCGTGGTTTTAAATAATATGTGATAGGAGTTGAAACTAACGCTGCCTCAACCCGTTCTATCACAGTCAAACCCATTCTAAAGGTAACATAAAACAAATATTAATTTCTCGTAGGTAAGGAAAGGTTTGACCAAGCCTTAATACATAAAAAGAAATTGCTAAAATAACTAAATGCACAAATTGATATATTTGAAAAAAATTAATAAGAGTAGAATTATTGTTTTTTTAAATTTTTAAATTAATATTAAATAGCGAGTTTCTTCTGCATACATTTGAAATACGGTCTCAAGTTTTCACTCAACAAAATCAGCACCATCAATACAAAAAATAACTATCGCTTCCTTCTCATATATATATATATATATATATATATATATATATATATATATATATATATATATATATACGTATAGTTGGGCAGTAGATTCTCTTCGTAAGATATTTTATTGAACGCGACGGCTAATTTAGTGATAATTATTTTCTTTAAGAGTCTCTCGATTTGTCTTATATTCCACGTAACTATTTTCATATCCTCGTTCATTACTACTTTTCTAATGAATTTTGCTAAACATTTCTACGAGTTAACTCACAACCAAATGCGGAATAGAAGAATAGCTGTCGCCTTCAATAATATATATATATATATATATATATATATATATAATGATAAACATAAACTTCATTGCCTTCTAAAATCTCATTACATTTGTAAATAAGCTTATATATGCCACGGTTGTAAAATTATTTAAGTTGGTGGAAATTATGAATCTAACTCGTTTTGAACCTCTACTTTTGATGTCAACCTCAGACCATCCTAATTGTTCTGTAATCTCTTGAAAAAGCGTTAATCAGAAAGAGCAAATGTCAGGAGAATATGAAGGATGAAGCAAAATTTACAAATTGAGCTTCTCCAAGAAATCTTTCATCATTTGAGCTGTGTGAGGGTGGACATTATCGTGATGTAAGCCACTTTGTTCGTTTAAAGTGGCTTGAAAACTACGAGTTTAATTGCAATAAAGATTACCATTACTTCTTTGATTGTTTTCTATGTTCCTAATGGACATTTCCTTCAATATCATATAATACACTTAGCATGATATATTTTGGATGAAGTCCTTCTCTCGGTTGTTGAAAAATTCTGCTTACTTCAGTGATCCACAAAGGGCAGCGTTCAATTTATAACAAAGGACCCACCTCTCATTACCAGTAACAAGCCTGCCCCGAAATGGTGCCTGATCATTTGACGAAATCTAGGACTAAAAGCAAACAATACGCTGTTGCAGATTCGCAAGATCCACTTTCCAATCCTTTCCAGTTGTCTATGACAGTGGTGAACTTTATCATAAATTGTTCGCAAATCTTTAAAAGATGTAGCAAAATTTTCTGTGACGTCAGCCTCGAACTCATCGTAAGCAAGTTTTTTGGATGCCCTTCATTTAGTTTGGCTTTTAGACTTAAATTCTTACTTCGGAAACGGTAAAACCTCCTCCTGCAATTTCTTTCATTCACTGCATTATCCCTATAAGTGCTCTGAATGGATTTTTCCATGTACTTGCATTGTCACCTTTATGATACTCAGAGTAAACATGTCTAATGTGATTTTTAGATTGAAAGACATTGAGGTAAATACCGAAGAAGATTATTAACAATATTTTTATAATCTGACTGAAAAAGATATAAATTACTCATTGCAGCATTAGTAAACTGCAACAAGAGGCACTACTTTAATACTCTAATGAATACTATCTAAAACTTTATTCTAGAATATCGAACATTGCTTTCATTCAAACCATATATGTATATATATATATATATATATATATATATATATATATATATATATATATATATATATATATATATATTATTGGATTGCTTCTTATACACCCTATTGAGGTGAACAAGGACGAAAATACCTCAAGTTCTCATTTAATTGACAACGTTTCCGGTATTCTGCCCATTTTTTTACTCTAAATATCTACATAAACTACACATAATAAAATTCAAGGATAAGAAGTGAATATGTTTAAATTAAATTTGAATTCTAAACAAATAAGAGGATTGAATAAGAGCCAAGTAGAGCTATTTCACAGCATGAATAAATTTGATTGTTCATAGTTAGGGTCAAAATTAGAATTAATGCAAAACAACGAAAGCACACTAACCATTTGCATAGGGAAAAATCAGAAAACTAAAGAATAACTGTTAAATATGGCTGTATGATTTCGCTGAGTTCTATGAAGGTTGGTTGATTGATTATGGATGAGTAGGCCAAAATTGCAGGTAATGTTTAATTCAACGTTTCGCTGTGGTCCAGCTTCTTCAGGGAACTGATGTTTGTGGGATAACGCTATGTCATTTCATACCCTTGGAGCTGACTCTCGGGTGGAATACTATCCTCTAATTGGTCAATTTCGTTTACCAGTGAGTAGATTCTCTTTAAATATGTGCCGCTCGTATCATTTTGAATATATATACAATTAAACAAAGGAAAAAGAAGCGTTATGAGAAAACTTTACCAACAGTAGAAAGAATAAAAACAAAGGTGTGAACACCTAAAAACAACAACCAATATAATACTATCATGAAATACGAAGAAGGATAGCCTGAAACTCAAGTAATTTCTAATTTCAAACTAAACCGTACTACCAAAATGAAAGAGATTAGAATGATCTCCATGCAACCTAGCATTCGATTGAAAATCTATTACTTGTTTCCACTTCTCCCTACTCTTTTCTTCTACCCTTCACATTTTACGGGATAAACACTTGATACGTGGGACAGTGGAACAATAGAAAAAATAAAGAGGTAAAGGATTCAATACACACCCTGGTTCGAAACTCAATTATAGTTGTAGGTCCACCGAGAAACTAGGTCAATTGTCAAGTCTAGTATGTTATTTCAAGCTTTGCGATCTCTTCTTTTTCTCTTTCTCTCCCTCCCTCTCTCTCCTGGCTTCCTCATTACTCTTTCCGGAGCCCATTTAGGACTCACGAATGAGCGGAGAGGAGCCTGGGTGGGGAGTCTCCCGCCCTTTATCCCCTTTGGCCATCTTAGGATGGCAGGAAGGAGAAGGGGATTTGGCAAATCTGTCACTGTATTTCATATCCCACGTTTGCTTTCATTTGATTTCATTTTAATGAACATACGACCACACACATATCGTCGTATATCCTTAGGAGAACGGTGAAATTCAGGCAAGATTGAGATAAGAAGAGAAACGGAGGATCAACGAGTAGGAAGATGATTTTTATCTTGGCGTCACTCTGGCGAGTACCCGCTAGTGTATAAGTTGCTGTAATCACCCAACAGCCTAATTCTAGGCTGCTCGATTAGAAAAACGGGCAAAAGACACCGACACTCAAAACATATGCCACTCGAAAAAAAAGCCAAAGTGAAAAAAAAATAAAAAGAATACGAAAGGATAAAAAAATCAAAAAGAAGAAAGCACAATTCGGCGCCTGGGGGAGGCCCACCTCTCCCCGGTGAGGGATCATGCGACCTAGACCAAAGAGAATCAAATACCAGCCTGCTAAAAAACTCTGAAACCAACCGGATTAACTAAAGATTGCTCTATGGTACCCAACATATTATGCGTAAGTTTATTTAGCTAATGTTATTAATTATCTAAATATAACACACGATAACGACACATGAACATGGACAAAGGTGATGAGAGAGAACGCTAAACCAGCTGGGGAAAGAATTAACACCAGAGATTAAACACCTAAAAACATGACATTTATAATACAGACATGCTTTAACACTACTTTCAGAACTAAATTTCTCTATTCCATGAAGCCGCATTAACATGCCCTCATACAACTTAGCATTCAAATGAAAACCTAATTACTTTCACTCCTGTCTAGACTTTTCTACTATACTTCACACTATAAGGAGTGAATAATTTGCAGGAGGGCAGGGGAAATAAAAGAAATGATGCATAGTCAAGGATATATTACAGATGGTGGTTTGGAATCCACCTAAAGCTTCAGGTCTACAGATTGCCTTGTCACCTATTTACGATCTACTCTTGTTTTTCCAGCTTTGCTATCTATATTCTGTACTCTACTTCTCCATCTCCACCCTGCACCTTTTTTACCCTCCTGCCAGGGCCGTTGTGGGCTGTAGTAAGACTTTGTCTCTGACCTACTAGGTTTAAGTTCATGTATATATAAGTGTATGTATATGTATACATATGTGTTTGTATACCGGGTGCAGCAAAAGTTCTGTTACATTCGGGTTTTTATCTTTCGGGAAGTTTACGTGTGTGAAAGAAAAAGCTCCGTCAAACAAACTTAAATTTTTATTTTTCCAGAACGTGTCATTACAACGTCTTCTCCATTGTGCGCAGGTGTGTCAAGTTGGAAGTGAAAGAATCGAGATCTCTGCTTTCCTACATGTGGGCCACTACGAGTTTGAATCGCCAAGCAGCTTAACGTCAGCCGGATGACCGTCCAGAGCATCGCAGAAAGTCTCAAGAACGGCGAAGTCATCAAGGATTAACCTCGTTCAGGCGAACTTCAAGATGTCAACCATTTGACTGTGACAAAGGACTTCGAATGTGCCCCGAAGCTCAAAATGTTTGCACTCACGAAGAAGAACATATCGGTGGCCAAGGTGTCGTGGAAAGGCCTCTGGTCACTGAAACTAAGCGAGAACAACGTCCGAAGCACTGTCGTCGCATTCTTAGCAACTTGAAGAGTCAATACGGCCATCAACAAGCACAATGAAATTGTGATAAGCTTAGACCACGACGTCGTCAAAGTGCGCTATATTTTCACGACCAAGTACCCGAACTCTGTGATGATGCTTGGCGTCATGACTTTGATTGGAGAGAAAATGCCAGTGGTGTGTTTCGCAGACGGTTACAGGCTAACCGCGGCCGATTACAGCGCCACCTTGGCCTGGAAATTCCTGTTCTGGGTAAGACAGATCACAAAAGAAGGCAGACTATGTCTTTCAGCAGGACGGTGCCCCAGCCCACAGGGCCGAGACCGTGCAATAGTGTTTGGGTTCGAACATGAATTTATGTTCGAATAAATTATGGTCTATGTAGTTTTCCGACCTCAATTCCCTTGACTACCACCCGTGGTCGCATGTCGAGGGCAAGGCCTTCCACGGCCTTGACAGCAACGTCAACGAGCTAAAGTCTTCTATTAACCGTGTATGGGCCAGCATTAGGAAGAACTTCGTTCGCAGCGTGTGCGTTGGCTTTCACGTTTCGCCTGGAGTTGGTACTCGCCGGTGAAGGTGACCACATTAATAAATATTACAAATTAAACACATATTTATATGCTAAAACAATAAAAACGTAACTAACTTCATCAAAACCATGATTGTGTTCTTTGTTGAGAGCGTCGTAACGGGTATAACTACTTTTGCACAATACCCGGTATATATATATATATATATATATATATATATATATATATATATATATATATATATATATATATATATATATATATATATGCCTCTGAGAAACTAATATTAGAATATATCCAGAGTTGATTCGTTAATGATTGATTTCAGGTCTTTTCCCAGATTTCTTCCGTCCCACATTTTCAGTTCCTTATCTCAAGTCTAAAAAATAATATAAAAAATGAGTCTGACGGAGAAGTTTTTGCCTCTCTTTATAAAATTTTTTTTTGCCTTTTTTTATATCTCAAAGGAGTTTCAAAATCTTAGTCTGGAAAATGACTCTACATGCAATATTTCCTCTTTAAAAATATATCTAATGATGAATATGGAGGAGATAAGGAGAAGAAGGCCAAGATTAATGTGGAAGGATGTGACAGCGCAAGATTTGCACAGATAGCAATAACGCAACAGGTGATGCTCACTCGAACGAGTGGAAGTGGCTAAAAATAAACAGCATCCCGATTTGAAGAAGGGAAAATCTTGCAGTAGAAGAAGAACAACAAGAAAAACAAAAAGGGTGCACATATGTAAGCATATTTGAAATAAACAGTTTAAATGAATTATAACTTTTAAGAAGATGACTTTTTAAGGTATGAAATTTGAATTGTAGAATTGAGTGGGGATTAATTGGATTTACTCTAGAGGAGGTAGTAGGTCTAGATAGAAGTTCATAGGAATAGATAGTTTAGGAAATTTGACTCGGCGATTTAGTGTCTCCTCAAAAGAATCTAGCGAGTTCGATTCTGTGTTTTGTTAATGAAATAGCTGTTGATGGTAAATCGTTAGATAAAAATTAAGTTATAATTTTGAAAGAATATTAATTTTTATTTCATATATTACTAATAAACCCGTGTCATTATAAAGTAAGAAAATTTCGGACTATTATCAATGAATAAAGAAAAAAAAGCTGAATAAATTTAGGAAAATATCTTTACTTTCTTGATTCATTTTAAAAAATACTCTATAGATATAAATAACTCAAAAAACCCGGACAATTTAAAAAAGTAATGTCACTTTTTGACTAAAATCTTCTAAATATTTGGAGTAAATTATTATTATAATTATTACCAGGCAATGGCTTCGCCACTCACCCCCTGTGCTTCGCTACTAAGATTAAAATTTAAAATCTTAAAAAAAAGCAGCCATGGTTAAATTTTTATAAATTTTCTGAACTTGGCCAATTATAATAATTTTAAAATATCACGTTGCTAAAATTAAGTTATAGAAGAAGATATATAAAAATGAATTTTCTGAACTTCACCATTTGTAATTCTTTGGTTTTTAAAAAATCACAAAATTTCGATACTTATATTTATTTCTGAACTTCATCATTTTGGTTTTTGATATTATCAAAGAATTATCACAAATAAATTTGATAGAAAAAACATGTCATAACGAAACTAAGATGAAATTATTATTCAAATACTCAAAAAAATCCCCTTCTTAAATTATAGAGTTAGTGATGATGATGATTATTAATTAGTTTTGGAGGCTGCAATTCTCAAAGATTATTTAAACCTGCATCTAATATCTTGCATTATATCAGTAGCTACTTATTTCTCTTCCAATCCTCTTTTTTTCTAGCTATAGTTTCTACACCCATCTTCCTTTCTTAGCCAGGCTTGGGACCGCTCATAGCAGAGTTGAGATATAAAAAATAAAGGAAAATAGTATGATAAAGTGAAGCAAGTAGTTTTACTTTCAGACTAAGTATTTTTTCTAATATATAAAACAGCCCCCCCCCCCCTCCCATGCTCGCAACGGAGGAATCCTGGAAAAAAGGCTGCAATTTGGAAAGGACGAACCGCCCTACAGCTATATTCATTCCTGCTCTTCAGAGGGGCTGGAGTTTTGAAAACACAGCCTCGCCTCCTGAGCGGTGTAATAATAAAACGATAAGATAAACAAAATGAATAATCATAAAAGAATTTGAGTTTAAAACAAGTAGGGAGGTAAACGAATGAAAAGGGGAAACAAGATTAGAACTTTGGGCATGAAGAAATCTAATAATTGGTTAACTATGAAATAAAAAAGGATGAAAAACCCTAATCCTTAAAAGTAATAAGCCTAAGCCAAGGGAATTAAGACCAATATACCTTGTAAATATAACACAAAATATTGATATAACTTAAATTAAGGTTTAAATAGTGCAATATTTCGTGCATAAGTAGGATTTTCAGAAAATAGTCGTAAAGAGTTTTTTCTATTCATATTAAATCATTACTTCCGAAATATTAATCGAATAAAAAACGAGATAATATCATAGATTATGTTAAAACATTTGACTCAGTATTAAAATAATTAATTGAACCCCCTAATATTTTAGAAAATAAATCTAAAATTTATAAATAGCATCATTTGCATACATTATATTAGACTTCTGTAAAGAGAAGAATTAAATCTCTCGATTGCCATACCACTGTAGCTACCTACATTCTCTCGAATCCCTCACATTCTATCTCTCTACCTATTATCGTCTTCTGCTTCCCTTCGCCAGATTTAATATCCCGTATGTCTCATGTCAAAATCTTTATAATAATCTTTTCTATAAAATTGGTCATATATATGTTTTGGTAGCGAACAAGTATTCCATCGTGGGAAGTTTCCTTAGTCCTAATTTCTTAATGACTAAGCGCTATTACTCCTTAGCACGAGAATACCCGCAGGATTGCGGCATACGCAAGATAATGGCAAAGAATTCCAAATGAATTGACAATGAAAACCTAGGGAACAGCATGAATGGAAAGGAGAAATGTGATAGTGACTCTGGATATTCTTCAAGTAAATGGACCTCCTGCATTAGCGAAATGGGATAGAGGGCACTCGGAGAGGACCGTTAAGGCCCTAACTACTGTGTCTGCGAAGCTTTCCTTGCAAATTATGAAGCGAAATACCAGGAATAGAGAAGGACATTCAGATACTTCTGAATAAACATTAACATTTCGATATGGGTTAAGTGTTGTACTTAGACGCATTGCTACACTCTTTTCTTGTCTTTTTCCGTTTGGTGACCTTGAGAAATGTGATGTACAAATATTAATCTGTAGTTTCCATTTGCTTTGTTTTTTTCGCAAAGGAATGGCCAGATCTCTTTAAATATTAATTATTTGAAACTTTTAATGTTTTTAGATTTGTTTTTGTTGGCGTGTTTTTTTTTAAATCTTTGAGCTAAGTATTTAACTAGTAAAACAGAGTACTTAAAAATAACTCTTAGATGAACTTGGCTTTTGTTTATTTTGAAAACTCCTTAACTATTCATTATTTATCTCCTGTGTTTTGAGGGGAGATGGGATGTTGTTCACCATTCAGACTTGCAGATTTGAGGTATTTTCTTTTCAATTGTCGTTCTTTTTCCATCACAATGTAAGGAGACTGGTTTTATTTCTGAGTTTCTTCGCACAAATTCTTCTTTTATAGTTTGAAATGTCCTTCATCTATATTTATTTTATATGATTTTTCTACCTAATCCTTTTTTTACCCCTCGTGGATTCATTTTCTAGTTTAATGACTTATTTGGTTTAATTACAAATTGTTTGCAATAACAAAAGCCTCTGTTATTCCCTCATTGTATGGGGACCAACTAGCATTTCGAACTCCAAAATACCCTATTTGCATTTTCAAAGACATTTGAAGAGCAATATGTCTGCCAATAAAGTCTGCAATATGGAAAAACTAGTGACTGGGCTGAAGGCGGATGGACCTTCCATTTACTCCTCGCTTCAAATTGTCTTATTTGCTAGACATACTATTAATCCTTAAACAACGTAAGTTCGCGTAGGATTCAATATGTCCATTTACATGTGCATGCAAAAGGCAGATTCTCTTTCACATCTTAGGCTGGAAAATAATGTAAACAAGCCGAAATTACCTAACTTTCTGTAAATAGTTCTTACCCCTTACTAATTCTGCTAAAGTTGACACTAAAAGTCTAAATGAAGTCAGAACAAACGAGGCAAATTTAAGATCATTATATTACTTATGTTTGAGGCTTCATTAATTGTATTCCTAAGAATAAATGTAAAATTTTAAGTTTGGGGAGTAATCTTTGAAATATAATTTCCGTGGCTTCATTCTAAAATGGTTATATATATTTTAAATGCCAATTTTTTCAATAAAATAGTTATTTTTCTAACCGAATTTTTTATAGCACCAAGGTGTCTTTAATTATATAGTTTGGAGCCATTTTGTGTTCGACCAGACAATGACTTTAATTCCATATAAAGTGCACTAACACTTTTAAACACAAACTATAAACCTGTACGGTGACGAGTGCTGAGCACGAAACTTGTAAGGTAGAGTTGAACTCAGCTTTATTAGTCTGAAAGATGGCCGAGTTGTTTAATCCTCCCTTCCTTTAATCTCGGCGAATAGGAATCAGTGGTTTTTATCTCGTCACCAGACACTTCTTTATTTTTCAACTGCCTTTTTTATTCTTACACCTTTCGTTTTTAAACCTAATAAACACCCACCTTCTGCATTTCCACACGTTTGTCAACATGCATAAAGAAACATTCCGTCCGTGCTGGCTGACAAGTCTCTCACAGACTGCCAAGGTTTAAATTTAATTCTAGGCAAACACAGACAAAAAGATATGCGATTCTTTTGGTGTTCTTTAATCCCAATAACCTCAAGAGATCTCTTCTCTACGGTACTCCTCGAATCTTCGTATACAATGTTTGAGTCTAAATCACATTTTTGACGAACGCATTTAAAAACACCCTTTTTGTTTCCACTCCATTCTTTTGAATAGATAAGTAATTGAGCGTCGATAAATTTAGATGGATCTCTCATCAACCATGTTTAGGAAATGTTAATAACTATTCTCTGAGTTCCAGTTTCTAAAGCATGGATTCATAGAGGCTTTGATATTTATTCCTTAGACTTCAACCTCGGAATTTTTACTTAATACGTCTTGGTTTATGATTTTTCATCACTCATCCTTTATCAATTCCTTCTGTCAGTTCTCATTTTCTCTACCATGCCTCTTCCACTCTCTCTCATTATCACTCAGCACCCAGCCTACTTTAGTCATTCTAATTTCCCTTCCGATGTGTTGCTTTTATTCTCTTACATATGTAGTACTTAGCTATGCTATTGATTTCATCTATGTACTGAGGTATGATCTTAATTTACTTTTAGTAATTGGGTATGGTCTCGATTTCATCTTAGTACACAGGTGTGCTCTTGATTTCCTCTCAGTACTTGGGTATGTTCTTGACTTTTTCTTAGTACTTAGGTATGCTCTTGATTTCCTCTTGGTACTTGGGTACACTCATGATTTGTTCTTAAGACTTGGGTATGCTCTTGATTTCGTCTTGGGTATCCTTCTTGATTTCCTTTTATTACTTAGCTATGTTCTTGTTTTCATCTTAGTACTTTGGAATGCTCTTAATTTTGTCTATGCACTGAGTTATAAACTACCTTGATTTACTTTTAGTACTTGGGTATAATCTAGGTTTTCACTTAGTACTTGGGTATACTCTTGATTTCTTCTTAATACGTAGGTATGTTTTTGATTTCCTCTTAATACTTGTCTTGATTTCCACTTAGTACTTAGGTATGCTCTTGTTTCCTTTTAGTACTTGGGTATTCTCTTGCTTAACAATCAGGTGCTTCTTTTCTGCACCGATTGAAAAGCCAGAATCTTGATAAATTTCTTGATAGTAAAAAAATGCAGAATTGACTATAGAAGTATTTGACAGAAAAAACAGAGAAGGAAGATAATTTCCCTACCTCCACCCTCCTTTCTAAATTAGCTCTGTAAAACCTAAGCTAATATAGCTTCCAGAGCTTCCATATTATATACTTGGCTTCCAGAAACACCATTCATATAATCCTTTCTTCCGCCTCCCCATCATTCTCTTACCTCGACAAAACAAATTGTTAAGCTTATATTTCTATTAATCTAACCTCAAGCGTATCAGCGAGTGAAACATCCGTTTAAATTCTTTATTTTATATCCGGGTATCTTTTACTTTCATAACAAAAACCATGTATAGCTCTCACATACATACTTGCATACATATTTTTAGACGATTACGCCAATCTCTCTTAACTCTGTTGATGTGGTATTTGCTTACTTGATTAGGACTACTTGTGCGAATTTAATATTTTTCTCTTTCTATTTGGCGAAAGTGAATCAAAGGAACAAAACTCTGCCCTTCCATAACAACCAGCTTCGCCCTGCCAATTTGCCACAAATCAATATAATAACTCATTTCATTTTTACTTGTTTTCATAACTCAATTACACCAATCTCCCGAAACAAACTTGAGACGACTATTGATGACCTGAATTGGTACTCTTTATATGTATATCAATTCTTTTGTTACTGTTTATGAGATTAAATTCTATGTATCTGTGTCGAATCTTTTGATCTTGTGTATGTACTTTTATTGTGTGTGTCAACTCGTTTGTTCTTATGTATGTGACTTTATTATATGTGTGTGTCGAGTCTTTTGTTCTTGTGTATTTGATTTTATTGCGTGTGTTGAGTCCTTTGTTCTTGTGTATGTGATTTTATTGTGTCGAATCATTTGTTCTTTTGTATGTGATTTCATTGTGTGTGTCGAGTCTTTTGTTCGTGTGTATGCGATTTTATTGTGTCGACTCGTTTGTTCTTTTGTAGATGACTTTATTAATGTGTGTGTTGAGTCCTTCGTTCTTGTATATGTGATTTTATTGTGTATGTTGACTCGTTTGTTCTTATGTATGTGACTTTATTATAGTGTATCAAGTCGTTTGTTATTATGTATGTGAATTTATTATGTAAGCCAAGTCGTATGTTCTTATCTATGCGACTTTATTATGTGTATGTAGATTTTTTATTATGTATGTTACTTTATTATATATGTGCATGTCGAATCGTTTGTTCTTATGTATGTGATTTCATTCTGTGTATGTGTGAGTCGAATCGTTTGCTATTATGTAGTAATATGATATTTATCCGGGGTTCGTGTCATTATCTCGAAAGCCGAAATCCCGAAGGCCAAAATCCAATATCCCGAAAACCGCATTCCCGAAAATCCAATATCCCAAAAGCCGTACTTTTGGTTGAGTCTCTCTTAACTGTCTATCATAACTGTTGGTTATGTCTATCTAAATTGGATAAGTATTTCGAAAATTTATAACTCTGTTACAAAAGCTGTGGTCTGAAATTAAAAAAAAGTAAAAATGAAAATCTGAAATTAAAAAAAGTAAAGAAATTGCCTTTATTTGCGTAAAATTATAAAAGTGTTAATAACTTGAAAGTCACAGATCGCAAAAGGTGATTAGAGAGCGAGATTATGCACAACTGCCCGAAGATATTCCCACACTGGTCGAATTTCACGTTCTCTGACAAAAGCTTGTAGTCTTGCGTAGCGTTCCACAGTAGTTTTCTTTGTTTTGAGGGGCGGTTCGCCTTGGAGATGACGTTCAAACATATTTTCTACCTGACATTATTCTTTTTGAAATTCTTTTATCATTCGATACATGCCAATGTGTGGCATGCCTCTATGAGATTTTGAATTCGAGGGAATTCATTTTTGCAGGAGTCATATACTGACCACAACTTTTGTAGAAATAATACTTCGGATCTAACGGATAAACCATTGCGTAGCCGTCTTCTAATCCTACCATGTACATAATTAATTTCGAACCAGTCAACACGTTCAGCTGCTTCTTCGAGTAGATGCGGCTTTAATTCATTATGACTTCCCGGAATCTCATTAGAGGGAAGAAATGCCAATGCTGTCAAATGGTGAATTTGCAAACTAAAAAGTTCGTCATCACCGTATTTCTTTGCTAATCCAGTAGCTTGAATATTTCTCCAGACACATTGTCCTAGGTCGAAAAACACTTTCTGGGTAACATCGGGAAATTTTCTTGGGAAGTTCGTTATTTGAGGGCAAATGCGGGACGATTTCTTAAGGAGTTGATGTTGTACACGATTGGATGAATTGACAAGGCGAATTTATTGAAGTACTTGCCTGCGCCGTGAATTCGCCAACGATTTTCGAAATCTGCCACGCACATGCATTGGGGGCAAATGCTGTCCATTTGAAAATAGAGTTATTGCTCTTCCTTTGCATTAAGCGATTTTTGACTTTTGCAGTACCAATAGTAACGGAAGTTCACAGATTTATCTTTCACCAATAAATTACCGCGCGCGTTCAATTTATTAAGTCCTTTTTGAGAAGGAACAATTTCACAAATTTTCTCCATCTTCTTGGAGGGTGCTGGATTCATTTCTTCACAGAACGTGAAGCAGAGACTGTATACTCAGTTTGTATTTTACGAGTTGGTTGGGTGGTTGGTTCATTTTAATATGATATCTACGCAAGTGACCGCTGGCAACGCATGAACATACAACGAGGTTATTTTGACTTTTCGGGATTTCGGAATTTCGGGATTTTGGAGTTTCGAGATATTTGATTTTTCAGGATTTTGGCCTTCGGGATTTTGGAGTTTCGAGATATTTGATTTTCGGGATTTCGGCTTTGGGGATATTGGATATTCGGGACTTTGCCTTCCGGATTTCGGCTTTCGGGAATTCGTCTAGCACCGATTTATCTGTATGTCGAGTCGCTTATTCTTGTATGTATAATTGTATTCTGTGTTCAAGTGTGTGTGTGTGTGTGTTTCAAATCTTTTCTTTTAGCGTGTGCGATTATTTGAAATCTATGTAAGTGTAGAATAACCTAACATAACTAAAAATAAGTTCGTTGCTTATGAATTTTCGCGCCTCGAATGTTCGTACACTTTGGTTCCTGTGATAGGAGAGTTTGTTCCTGGATCGGATACTACATCCCACTGTCCCCAACATTAATAGCAAACAAATTTATGCTGACATTCATTGCTTATTTATACTTTTTCATTCTCCATGTGATTTTGCTTCACTGTCAGTTCTGCCCATTTGCTTATCATTTGGTAAAATTGCTACCGTTGATTACACTTATTCACTTTATTTAGTTA
Source organism: Ceratothoa steindachneri (assembly GCA_963969495.1). Taxonomy (NCBI): domain Eukaryota; kingdom Metazoa; phylum Arthropoda; class Malacostraca; order Isopoda; family Cymothoidae; genus Ceratothoa; species Ceratothoa steindachneri. The sequence continues at coordinate 70,593,962 of OZ018327.1, read as the reverse complement.
AATATTGAAATAATTTGTTTTTTTAGAATATACTGAAAGTGTCGAGATTTTAAATGGGTTCTTGTGAACAACTTTTATATTCCTAGTATGATTTCTGGAATCCTTTACGACTCCAGCTCCAACTCCGACTCAATTTCCAACTTTGAACCAATCAATAACTCTCAATCCATCTCCGACTTACATTCCATCTCCGACTCCCATTCCATCTCCAGCTCCCAATCAAGCTTCGACTCCCAATTCATTTCCAACTTCCACTCCATCTCTGAATCCCATTCCATCTCCTACTGACCTAATCTAACACAATCCATCTTTCATCGCAAAAATACCCATCACTAGCATTATATGAAATCTTCGGACGAAATATTCTGGCTTATTTTGACTTGGAAATTTAATATCAAGCTAGCCCCCCCACCCACACACACACACACATTTGGGAATCGTCCTCATAAAAGGATATATTCGAGTTGGGAAGGGGGCAGACTCTTTTTAATAACTCAAGCTCCCAGACTTTTCTCAAGGCCACCTGCACTCTCCTCAAGGGTATTATACATTGTATTTTCTCACCCCACTTAGTTTTGGTCTGATTTATTTCCTGGGAGGTTGAAAATCCCCATTATCCTGTTCTAAATCACAGATTCTTAGAGTATTGACCGAGACAATAAACTTATAGAGTATTAATCTCGGTTGCCAACGGGGGACCACATGTGTACTTTGCACCTACATACACGATCATACTCGCACGCACAATCAATGCCACATCTCTCCGAGTTAATGCCTGACGCTATGGCTGCAGCATTATGATGACATTCCCACAATATTATTCGCTTTGACAATTTAACCATTATTTATTCCCTTCTTGAATTCATTAGTGACATTCGTGGCAATAGTGAGATTCAAAACACGTAATATATCGGGAAAATTTCTAAAATACATAAATTTTTCAGCAAACATAAAAATTCTGTAAAGTTTCTTAAATACATCAATCCTGTGATATATACCTGTATATATAAATTATTTAGAGTTGGCCAATGAGTCTCGAGTATATACAGGAAAATTCTTTAAGTGGTTACTGCAAGTTGCATGATAGAGGCATAATGGTTATGCCACTCGAATTTGAGGGTGAAATGCAGAAAGCATGAGAGAAAAGTCTGAGTTTTGGCATTTTTTCTCCAAGTGTTTGGAATTTTACTATCAATGTGCGCTCTACTATGATGTCACATGTCGGGGATCGATGTCCAAGTTGTGGCTAGCGACAATTTCTTGCAGTTACTTTCGATCACCTTTGATCTATTCGCTTTATTTTTTTTTAGTTCTCTCAATCTCACCATTTTGAAACCAATTTAGGAATTTGTGCCTGGCATGCCTCTCATTGGTTTTGCTTTGTATTATAAAATTCAAACCATTTATGTATAGTTTTAATCCAAATATCCACTAGTCAGCTACGTCAGTTACACGCAAAAGAACTTGCTTTTATTGTAAAATGGTAGCAGGAGCGGGGAGAAGCTACGATCAGGTGTAGCATGGGCAGACTTGTTGACGGTGAAATGTCTATGATTACCTGCCCTCCAGGCACCAACGCCTGCAAGTGGATCTGCGGCTATTATCTTCCACCCGTTTTCACTTTCTCTACATCAGTTTCTATGTAAAGTTTCTGCGCCAGATGTCCGTTGGATCTAGCTTCAAATAAAAAAATATTGTTCTTTTAATATCTTTTAGCGTAGATTCTCTCATTGGTTTCCTATGTTTTAATTTAGTGTTAAGCCTTCAAGCCAATTTGACACCTTCCTCTGCGTCCACCTCACGAGGTCCCCTATTTTATCGGTTGTCGGTGGCAGGCGCTTATCTTATTACTCCCTGTCGATGAGTGGATAATCCATTAATTGGTTAAACTTTAAATTTTTATCTTAAATATGGATTTCTGGATTCCTAGAGGTCAGTGCCAATTTCTAATTTCCTGGCAAATAGGAATTCAAGAAATGGTATGCGAATCTTGCATTCACATTTTTGCTAAATTGGACCAACCACGGATGTTTGCTATTGACATTGGAATCTCATTACGCATATTCATTTTCCCATTTCATAAGCAATTATTGATGGCTGCTGTTTTATGCCTAGTATGTAAACATTTAAGGGCTTATAAATTAGAAATAGAGAAGGTTTCGAGCACAACTTTATTACTATTTTATTTATTAACGCCACCCATCCTTTTTTTGACAGTAGATCACCAATGGCTATTCCGACGGCAAAATGATCATGAAGAATGGTATGGTAGTACTATGGAACCATTGTCTTGACATACGGTGGTGACATAATAGTTTTGAAGATTATACATTAAATAGTAGACATTGACAAAGGTAAGTACATGTAAAGTGGATATTAGTTCATCATTGTTCAGAATTCAGGGCATGAACTTCCGTTTCTTCGAACTCCTAAAATAATCAGCAGTAGGGATGACTTTCTCCAGAGTCCATCAGTAATGAGTCATCATAATTGCATACCAAAGTTCCTGATCCCTGGTCTCCATATCTTTCATGCCCTGATGGAATCTCTTCTCCTGTTCGTCGCTCATTGATCCCAGATTCTCAGAAAACCAATCCATATGTGAAAATAAGTAAGGCATTATGATGCTAATATTGCATACGAGGTTTCTGAAAGCAGTCAGCATATATGCGACAAGTTCTATGTAGTTCCTGGCGATCTTATGCCAAGAAAGTTCTTCGTGAGCCTTAAATGTTTCTAGTTGCATTTTATTCATTGAGTTTTTAAAATCTGGATCTCTTATGAGCTGACGGAGTTGATAAGCGTCAAAGATTCCTGCTTTCAACCACTCCGATGTCAATCCTGGAAAACCGTGACACGATAAGTGAAACAGCCACTTTCCATGTCTGGCGATTTAGTGAACTTTTTTATAAGGCCGAGCTTAATGTGCAGCGGTGGGAAGAGTATCCTATCTTTGTTCACAATCCACCAAAGGGTTGTTTATAAGGTTCCTTGCTTTGTAAGGGACCGATTTATTCCGTACAGACCAGTCATTTATCATATAATACTGAGGATTTCGGTCCCTACTGAAAGTATTGGTACTTGGTGAACCAGGACTATTGTCCCATCAAAAAGTTCACCATCTTCAGATCAAGACAAATTAACCACTTATACTGATCATAACGAATTTTCTCCAGCGCGTACTTCACCCCTTCATACTTCTCTTTCAGTATAGTCGAGTGAGCGAGCGATACAGAGGCAAACTGTTTGCCCCGTTCTGTAGCAGAACATATTTCGCCGATCAAAGTTGCGCAATATCTGCACAGTACACCAAGCTTTGTCTCTTCAGAGACAAAACGGAAGTACTCTTGATATTTATTGCGGTAAAGGTGATGCGAGTAATTTATAGGAGGTTTTTTCCTTAAATCTGTATGACAAATGTACGGCAGATGTCTTTGACAAACTCTGATCGTGAACTAGATCATTTAATTGCTTTAGGGGGAAAGGATGTGCAGCACTATCGTAAAAAACACTTCTTCTTTATTTTCTTCAATACCCGAAGAATCTTCGTCACTAATGTCAGAAAGTTCTCCAAAGACAGGTACTGATATTTCATCACAATTAGCTACAGTTGACATTCTAATTGAAAATATGGATAATAATTATAATTTATGAAAATTAGGACTGGATTCCTGTTAGGAATAACAGTTTATTTGCCAGAGATCTTTTGGGCGATTCCATTTCATTGACTTGTAAGAGAAAAATACCAGTTAGTAAAAAATTGCCGCATGTAAACTCTTTAGAATTCGTTTATTTAAAGAAATAAGAAATATTTTGCATCATATAAATAGAAAACACTCGTAAATGTAAAAAAAACGTAAAAAAAATCATGTGGTGATAAATAAAAAAATTGACCTGATTGAGCAAAAATAATGTGATTTTGGGATTCACTCATCAAAATTGTCCTAAATAAGCTAAAAACGGTTAAACAATGAAGTTGCTGTTTGGCCAGTGTTATTAGTTCCTCTCTGGTTTCTCTTATTTCTGATAAGTTGAGGCATTACTTCTATTATTCTCTTATTTTTTTTATTTTGACACCATATTATTATTATTCTTTAATTATTAATACTTCTTAACATATAAAATTTAATATGTATTTTAGGATTCCTCTTCGAATAGGTCGTTCTTATTTTGGGCAATGTTATAAATAAATATAAATATTACAAAAACAAAACCTCTTGGCACGCACAGTTTATATTCATTAATACTGGTTGTTTCTAATATCAAGTCAATTAAGTCTTCTCTTGCGTCAATTTCTGAAGTCTAAATGATTTTAAAAGTTTCCTTCGTTTTCTAATTATTATTTTTCTTCAAAATAATACTTATTCAGTCTATGTTTATAAGATATGTGTCTCAGTCTTGTACTATGTTGATGGTTTAAAGCTGTATTCTTCGAACATTTGTGCATGGCTTCGCAAATAGGGAGTCAGAACTCTACGGAATAGGTAAAATGGGTAGTCGTACATTAGAGAAAGAGACAATTATATATTTTGATTTAGGAGTAAGATTGTTAGATAAAAGGCATTATTTTATTCATTTTCTCTCAACCTTCAACACAATAGTAAATCCTAACTTTTTTGCCGTCGAGATTTAATATGAGGGAACGTATTTTACAGTGAATTTAATTTATCATTTACCTAACTTAAATGCGTCCTATATGTCTAACTTATGCCATTTTGGAAGAGAAATTGAGCTCTAGATAATCGTAATCATAGTGGGTGTAAACAATCAGTTATTTAATGGCAAAGCTTTTTATGTCTGCCTTTCTCGCAATAATACAGGGCAGAATAGATTTAGCAGTATTAAGGATTTATAAAAAGTAAGGTGGGTATATTGAGAAATTTTTTTATTATAATTAAGGTTAGCAGTACATACCATTTATAATTCCTAGGCTCTGAAAATAATGTCATGAAAATGGCGGCCGTTAACAGCAACACACTTTTGGAGTCGATATCTGAAGTTTCGTACTGCTGGGTATGGCGTTAACTTCTTCAATAATCCGCCCCCTTAGCTGTGGTGGGGTGTGAGGGCAACTTTTGAACACCTTTTCTTTCAGATATCCTCAAAGAAAGAAGTCAAAAATGCTAAAATCAGGTGACCGCGCAGGCCACCCTAAATCACCCCTGAGAGACACCAGACGTCCGGGAAACATTTGTCTCAAAACATTGAGTGAATTTCGGGCTGTGTGAGCTGTAGCCCCATTCTTCTGGAACCACACGTCCCCCAATCCCTCATCTTCAACAATCTTCCCTATTCTAGGCGGCATAAAATTGTACAACATTGAGACATAACATTCGTAATTCACCGTCACGTTCATTCCTTCCTCCTCAAAGAAGTACACATCCACACCATGTTTGCTACTGAAATGGGGATGTCTACGGAGCAAAGCGAAACCAGAGCACCTCCCTCCCCCTCCTCCCCCCGAGCATTGACTCCTCATAACTGCTCAATCGGTTCTGCCACACCCTGTATAATACCACTTCTATTTTACTTTTCAATTTCATTAAACTAAAATTACTTGCTACATCTCATGTGGTTGAAGTTTTCGTAATGGGAATCATAACAGTATTTTATGATTCTAGAGATTTAATAAATCAAAGAGATTTTGTGTTTCTACATCGTTTCAAAAATTCTCTTTTATTCTAACTGATTTCTCATGAGATATACAACGGCAAGAATCTTTCTTTCCTAGTTCTTCCTCCTGGTGTTGATCTTTGGAAGATCTTAATTATATGCAAGAGGTTATGTATCCTTTGCACTATTTTATTGATGTATGATCATTTTTATGCACTATATGCAATAGTTCACTAAAGAATATGAAGGCTTTTACGTATCAATCGATCTTCTTTACTCGTATTTTTGACCTGCTGAAGACGTTTATGGATGAGAGCTTGGGAATGCATGGAAATTGAAACATTCATACACTGAACCGAAAGTTTTGATGGTATTATGATACACATATGACTTGTACGCGTCTGCTGTTTTGTTAATGCTTATTTCTGAATGATTAAATTCGTATTTGATGGCTTGAATTTAAGGTTGTAAATAGTGATGAAGAGATTTTTGAGTTTTCCTTTTTACCCTATCACAGAAGACCAATACGAGCTAAGTTATTTCTTAAAGGATGTTTAGGAAATATCCATAATAAACATGACAGAAATTAGAAATTGGATTGCAATGGGTTAAATATTTTGTGCCGCATTAGACACCCTGAATATGTTGATTTATTGACTATTTCAACCTTTGTCTTTGCCATCAAGGAAATAATGGATTTTAGCAAGTGGATAGAGGGCAAACCAGATGGTAGAATTGTTAATTAAGCTACAATAGAAACAGGATCTGCCCTGATGCAATCTAAAGGAGGCTGTTCCAACTAAATATTATGATTGAATTCATCTCCTGAATGATTGAGAATGAATATTTGATGATTGAATTTAAACTTAAACAAAAATACTTCTTTTGGTAAAAAAAAGAAGGAATGGCAAAATAAAGCTTGTAAAGTAGAGAGATGCTGCACCTACAGACCTGATAATAACTATATACCTGATTTTGCAAAAGCTATGTTACACTCGAGTTTTATATCTTTCGAGAGGTTTCCGTATGTGATAAAAAAAGCTCCATCAAACAAACTTAAAGTTATACTCTTCCACCATTTGGCATTTAAACGTTTGTTCCATTGTATGCAGTTGTGTCGAGATGGAAAGGAAAAGAATTGAGATTTCTTCTCTCCAGCGCGTCGGCCACAACAAGTCTGGCATCACCAAGCGGCTCATTGTCACCCGGATGACCGTCCACAGAGTCGAGGAGAGGCTCAAGAACGGAAAAGACCTAAAAAATCGACCTCTTTCACGCAGATCTCAAGTTGTCAAACGTGTGATAGTAAAAAGAACTTTCGAAAGTGATCTGAAGCTCAAAATGACTGAACTCGGGAAGAAGAAGAACATCTTGGTGGCCACTGTGCCCAAGGCCGTCAAGGAGAAGGGCGGCGAGAGCATGAGGTGCGTGGAAAGGCCTCTACTCATCAACCGTATGCGAGAAAAACGTCAGGCGCGCCCTCGTCGCCTTCTCAACAGCTTGAAAATCATGGGAATGAAATTCTTCTTTTTCTTCGAGGTCCGGTACGTGTCCACGACCAAGCATCCGGCCTCCGAGATGATACCCGGCGTCGTAGTTTCAAATGGCGGGAAGATACTACCGGTTTGATTCCGCGGCCGATTACAGGCTCATCGCCACCGAGTACAGATACATCTTGGCGCTAAAAGTCCTATATTAGGTGAGAAAGATCACGAAGAAAGCCGACTACTCTTTCAGCAGGACGGTTACCCGGCCGACACGGCAAAGACCGTGCAAGAGTGGTTAGGGTCGAACTTGGACTTCTGATCGAAAGAACTTTGGCCGCCGCAGTCCACCCACCTCAATCTCATCGCCTACAACCCGTGGGCATATGTCGAGGGCAAAGCCTGTAAGGTTCACCACAACAACGTTGACGAGCTGAAGTCCTCCGTCAACCGCTTGTGGGCCAACGACTTCGTCCGCAACGTGCTCGCCGCCGAGGGTAGCCACCTTGATTAATATTACAATTCTAACATACATTTATATGATAAAACAATAAACACGTGTCTACATAGATCAAAACTATCATTGTGTCGTTTATTGAGAGTGTCGTAACAAGTTTAACAGGACTTTTGCAACACCACGTAGTGGAACTGATAAGGATTAATATACAGATCGTCCCTAAAATCTGGACACATATGAAATATCACAATGGTTTTTTCATTTATCAGACCTGAACCCCCTTGAATTCTTTTCTTGAGGTATGCTAAAAGAGAGATAGTGTACTTAATGACACGAGACAACTGAATAAATGCATCATAAATTAATTGCTAAAATTGACGAACATTTGGAATAAATGCATCGGATTCAACGGGTGAATGTCGCAAAGCGCATCGAACTTTGCATTCCAAATGGTGGAAATCACATTCAAGATTATATTTATTAATACATCACTTAAATAAAATGCAGTTCAAATTAATTAAAATACAGTTTAATTTTTTTATTGAAAATATGCATTTATCCTATGTGTCCAGACTTTAGGAACACCCTGTACATAAAATTAACAAAATTGACATTGAAAAACAGTAAGCTCTCCACAAAATATTTTCTCTATTTTAAGTGGCTACGATTAACAATTCGATGGCGCTGACTCACAGAGTGTGTCCAAATGCATATATGACCAGTCTATCGGATACTATAAAATGGTCAACCCTTAACAAGTACACCTGGGTCTCCTAGACACAGTATTTCTTTTTTAATTTAAAAAAAATTACTTAATTTTGACAAATTTTTCTTAAAAAATCAAAAAAATCACAGGATTTTATCCTTTTAATCAAAACCCCATTAAAGAAATGCTTAAATTAGTATTTAAAACAATGACAAACCTGAGTTTGCTGCCATATGTTGAACTGTCGATCCTCATCGGGAAAACCTAAACAAATAAGTAGAAATTGCCCTTCTCCCCCTATAGGAAAGGCATTTTTAGGACACCTAAATGTCCTATTTCCTTCACTCATGAAATTTCTGGAATAAATTAATACTTGTGAGAGTGAGGAGAGAATTTTACTCGAACACGCAATAGCAACGAGGCCGCATCACGTAGAGAATTAGTAAAGAGAGCTTTGCATAGAGAGCAGAGAAGGGAGACGGAGTCAACTTTATTTCATATAGATATTAGCATTTTATAACCTTTTCTCGTAAGCTTTCTTTATTTTTGGGGAGGGGTCGGTTAATTAACGAGAAGATATGAGGTAAATAACGACTATCATTTGAAGGAAATATTTCCAGTGTTTTATCTATCCCTCTTCATTGTGCTCAAGGTAGATCAAGAGAATCAGTCAACTTCATCTTTTCTTACCTTACCCTTCTTATTAGCATTATCATTTCCCTTTTTTATTTTATTATTAGCATTATTAAAATTCTTATTAACTATTTTGAGTCGGACGCACTAACTAGCCTTAATCTTCCATCATAATCCTTTACCAATAAAAAAGGAAAATATATAATTTTATTTATTATTATTGGTATTAACGGTTATACAACTTAGCGGAAAAGAAACACCGCATCCAATTTGACAGATAATCTACATCGGATGTGGCGAGTAGTCGGATGAAATTCCGACTGGGTTCGGGTTCATGGCGGCTGCCATAGGCCGTATTTAGATATTCGTGGTTCGGACCCCACTTGAAACAACTATATGTCCCCTCTGAGAAAGATAAGGTCTCAAAATGAGTGCATATCATTCGTAAACCTCCTTACAAATGATTTTATTATTATTATTAACGTGATATGTAATTGTGCAGATGCGTCGTTGGCTCAGGTGATTCAATTGTCTGGATTTTTTTGCACGATGCTGAGTCCGCTTAATAGCTTAATTCCTGGCTCTCAGAGCTGTCTTCAGGTGTATCTAGTTTGAAGCACAACAGTCTCAGTTTCCAGGCTGGACTGTAGACCTTTGGGGAAATGGTGACCTCTTGACCGCAGTATATCTTTTTTTATGATGACACTTTGCAATATTTGTTTCAGGCATTTGCAACTTTAACATGTAGTATTACCATAGAGTCTACTTTATATGCTCCTAGTTTTTAGTTGTCTTTTTTTCTAACAACCCCAAGAGAGCAATGAATTGACAATTTCCTGGAGTTAGCTGGACAAATTTCCTTCCCCCAATTCTAAGATGCCTCCTAGTCCACGCAACTCTACTTCGGAAAAATGAATTGATTATTTGTAAATCTTCATTATCTACCTTCTTACTAACCCTTTTTTATTTCTTTCAAATTCGTTAATCTTGCTCTTCTAGGCTTTGTTTAGCCTCAAAATCACCTGCTTATTCCAGAATAAGATTTAGTATGAGGCATTTTACTTCAACAGATGTCAAAGAAGATTTAAATATTATTTAGTGACAATTTGCTTGATTTTCATTTTTGTATATGCATATGTTTTATTGCACGAGAATGTTAGGCGTTATCATACAATATGTGGATGTAGATTAAGCTATGAAATGGCGCGTAGAGAGTGCAAATCAATTAAAGTTAAGGTTTTGACCTCAAAAGTTAAATCAATAGCTATACTTTGAGTTTGAATCATAACGCTGGAATGAAAAGCTTATTCAGATAGCTGAAGAGGTAGATTAATACGAATGGCTTTGTTTTGCGTTTATATTGCTAACGTTGAGATAAAAAGCGTATTTAAATACTAGGTTCCCTTGGGTAGAAACGAATTCTGCGTTGGATTTATTGTGTAACTCACTTCTCCATATATTTGATTTCTTGTCAGGGATTAAAAGTCCTTCTCGACTTTGCATTTACAGATTCCACTTAGTCCTTGCCTCTAAACCTTCAAATTGGAAAGGTGTTTTTATATCAATTCCTGTGAAGAGGTAAGAATTGACACGCATTGAGGATTGTCACTGAGACAATTAGGTTTTAGTCGTTTGCACGAAAGTGCGAGAAGTAAAATTTTAAATAAATCTTGAAAAATTAAACTTGATTCCTGAATATTATCGGAGATGTGTATTTTTCTTTTATATTTATCAAACTTTAAATCAAATAGCCTGCAAATATGGGGAGTATTACTAAACTGACCTAGTTTTTCAAAATGGCGTAATGTCATATGCGAGTATGTATGCAGGAGTCTCTTTTTTATCGTTCATGGACGGTACTACAAAAAACATTCAAGATTGCCCCACTCTCTTGCAACAGTCATCTTGAATTTATGAATCCGCAATATATGAGAGATTCGATAAAACAGTAAATAATAAAAATAAAATTTGAAACCTCCCGAATATTATTACATTTTGATGTTGATGAGCCCCGAATATTAACTGAATTACGAGACTTTGTTGCTGAAAAAGTAATGATTTGCCTCAAAACTACATCGGGCGCGCTGGGGACGCTCCTCTTTCAGGCCAAGCAAGTGGCTGTATCGAACAAACCAATCTAATGCCCCTAATTAGTTACAGCCACTTGCTGGGCGTGGATGGGGAGCGTCCCCCAGCGTGTTTAATGCAGTGTCGAGGAAGCCATTTCTTTGCCTTTTTAACCGCATTTCAGAGCTACGTCATTTCCGTGTTTATTTGTGCGGCCACTGCGGTCGTACATATTCTAGACTCGAGCCAATTTTTGCCAAAATATATTTGATAATTTTTAGTGAATTTTGTTAGGTGCGCTTAAGAGCTGTGAGCCTCCACAAAGCGCCTATCAATTAAGGAAAAGATTGAAAGAATTTTCCTATTTAAGGCACGCTGGGAGGCGCTATGGAAGAGAGATGGGTATCCCAGCCGGCACCAAGGGATCCTTTGGTTCGGGAATCTTGCCTATAATGGTATTCAAACTTGGTCTTTGCCTCCCATGCCCTCCCCATTCCCCCTTCCTTTTGTGTATTCCATTATTGCTCAGAACAGAATGCCGTAAACGCTCTTAATTGTCCAGTCCAATTAATAAGTTTATATTCCATTTTATTGACTTGAAATTGGTAGTATCTTATTTTGTACAACTACTAGTATGATGGTTTCTGCTAGGGTCAGAATTTTACAATGGTTCTACTTTTCTCGATAGAGTGACTTTGTTTTAGTTGCATTGCACCTATAATTCTCTCTACGAAATTAAAGGGACTTTGCTTTATCTATTCTAGAATCACTAATTTTTCCCCTCATTTCCACGCAACTGAATATAAGCAGCGTGTGATCAGTAAATGGTCAGTACAAGACTCTTTTAGAGCTACTTTGCTTCATCTCCCACAGTCAGGCAATATCTTTTTATTTTAAGACAAAACCAACGAGTGCACATCTCGCTGAATATTTGTAAGGAGAGATCAGTAAGGAAATTGATGAAGAAATAGGACGCCAAAATGTGTGGAAAATATATTTAGCCGTCGATCCTTTTAGGTCCACTGACGCCTAGAGAGCACGCGACCGCGGGAGAGGAGACCAAGAGGGCAGGCAAAGAAAGCTATATAATAAAATATGAAAAAAATACGAAAGATATTGAAGTCGAAAATTTCTTTGTACACATACCGGTATACATGTATGTATGTTGCAAATATATATTTTATTTACAGGATTACAAATCAGCAAATATCTTAACATAAATTTGAGGATATGTAAAAAGGGAAAAGTTAGAAGACAGAGGTGAAGGATAAGTAAAGAAAGATTAAATATTATTTGTTTCACAACTCTTATTTCTGCAAGGTCATATTTTAAACTAATATTTAACAATTCTCTGCTTAAATATATTTACTGTAGTGCTTTCTTCGATGTTCATAGGCAAGATATTCGATGTCTTAGGTTTTTAGAATGGAATTTGTGTGTTATTGAAGTGTTAAATCTTTTGTTTACTAGCTTGAAAAAGTTGTTTTTAGTTTCCGATCAGTAATCTAGCAAAAATATTATGTCGTAATTTATAATAGTAAACACGGTTAATAAATTAAATAATTGAATAAGTTAGTTTCGCATTTGTTCATCTTCTAGTGAAGGTAAATTGATGTGCCTCAGTCTTTCTTCGTATGATCAATTTCTAACTTCAGAAATTAATTTCATCGCTCGTCGTTGGACCCATTCTAATATTAGAATTTATTGCATACCTTGAATGAGGTTTTAAAGGCGTTTTATATAAGTCAAGTGTGATATCTTTCGATTTAAATGCAAAAAGTACACGTGTCCTAGGCCTAGAACTATATTCGACTTTTTTTACGATACAGTAAATTGTTTCGAAAATTTGAGACCAGGGTATGTACAAGCAATCTCGTTTGAGATTATCATAGCCTATATGCATTACATTACACTTGTCGACGTTAAATTGTGAATTCTATATTTCAACTAGTATACTATTCTATCCAATTCTTTTCCTAAGTTTTCAGTCACCATGATACTTTGCTCTTGTACTAAGTTTCGTGTCCCATAAAAATTTCAAGCACAAATTCTTGTCAGGATCGTTTATATATATATTCTAAAAGTAATAGTCCGAGAACAGATCCCTGGAGAAGGTGACTACTAAACAAAGCCTACGGGGAACTTATTCCATTAACAACAACTCTTTGTCAGTAAATTTTACTATTTTAAAAAATAAATACTTGTCAGGATGCTTATATATATATAACTTAAATCACATGACACGTGATATAATAGATGCATTTAAAGGCCCAAAGAAATGAAAATTGGCATCCCGACACTAAGGAAGGTGACCATTAAAAGCTTAAGAAAGAAAATGTGACATATCGAGACGGAGAAAATCGTGAAAACTAATTTTAGCCGTTATATGAAAAATAAATAAAGGATTAGGATTCGAACCTGCGTTCTCAAGCGCACATCGCTATTGTGACCACGACGCTAATCGACTGAACCACCATCCTCAAGGCGACGTATCATGTGATTTAAGTTATTTATAAATTAGGCCCGTGCCCAAATCTTACTAGAAAATACTTGTCTTGTCTTTCACTCGTTAAAGAAAAACTACACTTCGTTATTCAAAAGGGTTCTTGAATCAAGGGCGCCAATCCCACAATTGGCGCCCTAGAACTAGGAAAGGTTCACGCAATCGCTGGCTGGTTAAAAAACACACTGTCATCACTCTCCCTGCAGCTCCTAACCAGGACCGGTCTCAGCTACTCGCAGAATTACTGTGCCTTTCTGAGCTTTATGTAAATTTTATTATTTGATTGAAGTAGTTCGTCCACAATTGGAAATGTACAAATGGCGCAATTAACCAACTAATAACTTATAAATGCCGAAGATGGCAAACAACGGACAAATAAAGATTAGCGAGGTGGACCTCGACCATTGGGAAGGTACGTCAAAAGAGCAATGGCCCCACGTCAAAAGATTAATGGTGACAAAAAAAAAAGCTCAAGGAGATCAATCGAAAGTTGGTCACGAAGGAGGCGTCATGTGAACAGACGATTTGCCTCAGGTGGGAAGAAAGAACGATGTCAGACTATAGACAGCCGAAGATCAAAGGGCTAAAGCTATTGGGCCAGTGTGGAGTTCAGAGAGATGGCTTCAAGAGAGGCAAATAATGTATCTCGTGTTAAGCCTTAAAAAAAATAAAGATGTTCTTATTAAGATCGCTCTGAAAGAAACAAGGATAATGAAATAGTGAAATGCATTTAATGATTGCGTCTGTAGGAGAATCGTCACTCTCTCGTTCTTTCTCAGTGAAGACACGAGGCGATTACCGCAAAAATATACGGCCCCGGCACCGTGGAGTCAAGCGCGTAACCACAGCGCCGCGCCACTCGTCGCTATGAAAGGCCTAAAGGTTAAAATGCAAGATCTCCCCTACGAGAGTGAGATTCAATGTCACCTCAAGTAAGAAATTGGAGACGCGTTTCTCTCAAGTTTGAAGGCTAACGAGGAGCCGATGTAAGACTTGGTGAGAAAAACCGTTTGGAATAAGAACCCTCCTGGGCCCGTCCCCAAGCTTCCCACCCTCTTACCCCTTCCCCAGTGGGGTGACGAAGTATATATAAGAAACACTGAGGAAAAGGGAGTTAGAATACGTCAGTCTCCAGGTGACGAAGTCCCCGGATTAAGACCCCGGGCTACCGAGACTGGATTGGTAAAATACGTCAGTCTCCAGGTGACGAAGTCTCGGAATTAAGATCGGGCTACCAAGACTAAACAGGTAGAATACTTGGGTCGTCAGACTACGAAGTCCCGTGCAAGAGAGGCAGATCTACCTTAAGGGATTAAGAAGCAGCTCATCCTCGAGCTAGCCCCTGGTTAGTAAACCGAACGTTAATTTAACTTGGTCAAGTTCAACTTACTCTCTTCAGAGAGACTTCTCCTATCCTGGTGCATCGTACACGCCAGGGAATTTCCTCGCCCTTGAGGAAGGAGAGCCCATTACCCGGTGGCCACACCAATCTCATAAGTTAACTTGGTTGAGGAACAAAGCTCAACTTATTCTCGTCAGAGAAACCCCCTTACATTATCCTAGCCCTTAGGAAGACTGGAACTAAGAAGAAGCTCATCCTCGAGCTAGTTCCTAGTGTCTTATTCGACCTTTAAGGTAACTTATTCAAGTTTAACTTATTCTCGTCAGAAAACCCCCCCTCTGTTATCCTAGCCATTGAGGAAGACTGAATCTAAAATGAAGCTTATCCTCGAGCTAGTTCCTAGTTACCAAATCGACCTTTAAGTTAACTTATTCAAGTTTAACTTATTCTCGTCAGAGAAACCCCCCTCATCGATCCTCGCCCTTGAAGAAGACCCTCCCCGAGTACAGTCCTTGCTCATGAAGAATTAAGTAACAAAGAAGGAAAGCTCCTCCTCAAGCCAGTTACTCGGTGGTCACACCGAACTCTAAGTTAACTTGGTTTAAGAACCAAGTTTGACTTACTCTCGCCAGAGAGACCCCGCCTACCTTGGTGCCGCAAAAAGTACCGTGATTGTTCTCGTCTTTGAAGAACCCTCCCCCCCCTATTGAATACCTTGTGGACCCCCTTCTGCTACCCTTGCCAAAAATACCTCGTGATCCCGCCCACCTACATCTGGCTGGTCGGCACACGTCGTGGAGCCAATAACATTCCTGAGGTATTTAAACTCCAGTAGAGTCAATAAGCCTAAATATTGTATATTAAAGTGCGTATCGAATTTAGCAAATTTTAGAGGGTCAAACTAATTGAAGTAATTATTGAGTATTTTAATATTCGGAGTATTTCTATGGTTAATGGTTAATTTTTGTGTAGTAAATTGTTTAAGTTAAAATATAAGTTTATTTTGGGTATTCTTGTGCGTTTCTCTATATCCTTACGTGTTTCCTACGGCTCTTCTTCAAAATAACAATATTAGCACTCTTAGAACAAAGCCTACTTCATCAAAGAAGTATTTCACGTTCCACTAAGTATACCACGAAAAAAAGCGGTTTGTGTGTAGAGAGATTATAAAGCTGCATTTAACTACATAAAAGTGGTATCCGGTGTGGAGTTATCAAAATAAGGGCCATTCTACGACATTTAAAAGCGGTGTCAGGTGTGTGGTGATTAAAAAGGGCATCATACGACATTTAAAAGTGGCGTAAGGTCTGTAGGTTTTTCATTAGAAAGAACCCAGCAGTGTCTAATTAAGGGAGAGCCAACACGTAAAGGAATATCAGGAATAAGAGAATTATTGCCAAGAGGAAAATTGGTAGAGTTAGGGGTGGTAACAATCTGAAGGTAATTGGTAGGCCAAGTGGTAAATTTGTTGTCGGAGTGGTATTGAAATCAGCATAGTAGTGGAATTAAGGGTAAGTTAGGCTGCGCCCTATCTGGTGAGTGGTGGCATAATTACCTGGTAGAGCAAGGGAAAATCGACGGACAAACACAAAATAGATCCGGTCGAAAGATTTTTCCAAAAAGCCCAAAGTCTGGGACTTGAAGGCAAAGAGATGCATGACTACGTCATGGCAGAACTTAAAATAGATTGCGAAGATGAAAAAAGAGTTTTGGATAGAGAAGAAGAACAAGAAATAATAAAGTTTGATAGAGAAACAGAGGATATAAGAAGAGAGGAGAAAAGAGAATGTGAATCAATGGAAATGCGGATGAACCGGAAAAGTGAAGAAGCCCGAATACAGCGGAAAATAGAAATAGAGGAAAGAAGATTCTTGAGCGGAAGTAAAACAAACGAAAGAATAAGACAGTTGAAACGAGAAGCAAAAGAATTCCGAATAAGGATGGAAAGGAAAGATGAAAAAAGTAGAGTAAAGATAAAGCTGGAAGGTTAAGAAAGAAGAACCCGACGGGAAAACAAAATAGTGAAAGCAGAAAAAGAAGCCGAGGAAAGGAGAATGAAGAGGAAAAAAGAGTCAAAAGAGAGGAGAATAAAGATAAAAAAGAAATAGATGAAAGAAGAATACAGAGGGAAAAAGAAATTGCTTAAGCTGAAAGAGAAGAGGGAGAAGAAAAGGAAAGATTGCTCGCACTCGAAAGAGCACCAATCGAGAATCATATAGAGGCCGAGGAAGTCTTAACTCGACCTGGAACTATGAAGGAACCATCGATGGAAACCCAGCCAAATGGGGTTATGATGGAAAAGGTAGAAAGTAGGGATGAGGTACCAGCAAGAGTACCTAAGCGGAAACCTACGAGGAGAACCCAGCCAAATGGGGTTATGATGGAAGAAATGGAAAGTAGGGATGAGGTAACAGCAGGAGTACCTAAGGAGGAATTACCTACGAAGAGAACTGAGTCAAATGAGTTGACAAGGAAAGAGAAAAGAGGTGTTAATGCGATAAAACCAGGTAAAACTAGTCGCATGGTAGGTGCGGATGAGTATCCCCTACCCCTAGTAGTCTCCTCCTCAAGCAGAACGTCCACGAAGTTACCATTAAAACTCCAAGTCGTAGTGAGCACCACGCCCACTAACGACCGCGTAAGAAAAAGTTTTTTCGATCCCCAAAGATCGGACCCAGACACGATCTTCCCGTGTACCTGGTTTAAGGAGAATTATGGAAAACACGCTCCCATCAATTATGCCCCGCTGCAACATGCCGCTCTAGCCATAAGGTTCAGGTTAAAGTTAGTAAAGTACCATAAGAAGGATAATTCGAGTAGGTTGAAATACCACTAGCATTTAGTGACATAATTGGGTAGACTCAATAACCCTAACGGCCGACTCAGGCGTGGTAGGATAATGGTCACAGAGCACCATTTTAATATTAGCTACATCAAAGGAGCCGATAAAGTACAGCCGCTCTATAGGTAGAGACGAAATACCATTAAGGGTTTAGTCAGTACCTAATAAGCGTGAAACCATGTTTTCATTTATCTTTCGTATTAATTGTTATCGGTAGGATTTAAGTTCTTAAAAGCTTAGAAATATAAGAAAGTAGCTTGTTTTGTTGTTTTTATTTTGCAGCAGGTAATTGACGAATTAGGATTTTGTTATTTAAAGGTTAAATTGTATTGCGAGTATGTTAAGATGCTGGTGTAACATACCCCCCTCCCTCCAGTAGGCTCGTGAGGTCTAGTTCGACACATTGCCTGTGTACGCGCGCGCGTGTTTGCTCAAGTTTAAAGAAACTTAATGTAAGAGAGGGCTCAAAGATATATAACTTTGCTAAACTCGACTAGGTTGAGTTAGTTATTTGAGTTCCCAGGAGTCCCCCCCTCATTAAGTTCTTCGAAGGGAGGTGTGCAGGAGAATAGTCACTCCCCCGTTCTCTCTCAGAGGAGACACGAGGCGATTACTGCAAAGACATTCGGCCCCGGCACAGTGGGGTCAAGCGCGTAACCACAGCGCCGCGCCACTCGTCGCTATGAAAGGCCTAAAGGTTAAAATGCAAGATCTCCCCTACGAGAGTGAGATTCAATGTCACCTCAAGTAAGAAATTGGGGACGCGTTTCTCTCAAGTTCGAAGGCTAACGAGGAGCCGATGTAAGACTTGGTGAGAAAAACCGTTTGGAATAAGAACCCTCCTGGGCCCATCCCCAAGCCCCCCACCCTCTTACCCCTTTCCCAGTGGGGTGACGAAGTATAAATAAGAAACACTGAGGAAAAGGGAGGTAGAATACGTCAGTCTCCAGGTGACGAAGTCCCCTGATTAAGACCTCAGGCTACCGAGACTGGATAGGTAGAATACGTTAGTCTCCAGGTGACGAATTCCCCGGATTTAGACCCCGGGCTACCGAGACTGGATTGGTAGAATACGTCAGTCTCCAGGTGACGAAGTCCCGGGATTAAGATTGGGCTACCGAGGCTGGACAGGTAGAATACTTGGGTCATCAGACTATGAAGTCCCCTGCAAAAGAGGCAGAGCTACTTTAAGGGGCTAAGAAGCAGCTCATCCTAGAGCTAGTCCCTGGTTATCAAACCGAACGTTAAGCTAACTTGGTCAAGTTCAACTTACTCTCGTCAGAGGGACTTCTCCTAGCCTGGTGCATCGTACACGCCAGGGAAATTCCTCGTCCTTGAGGAATTAGGAAAAGAAGAGGAAAAAGGCTCCACCTCGAGCCCATTACCCGGTGGCTACATCAATCTCATAAGGTGACTTGGTTGAGGAACCAAGTTCAACTTGTTCTCGTCAGAGAAACCACCCCTCCGTTATCCTAGCCCTTGAGAAAGACTGGAACTAATAAGAAGCTCATCCTCGAGCTAGTTCCTGGTTACCAAACCGACCTTTAAGTTAACTTATTCAAGTTTAACTTATTCTCGTCAGAGGAACCCCCCCTCATCGATCCTCGCCCTTGAAGAAGACCCTCTCCGAGTACAGTCCTCGCTCATGAAGAATTAAGTAAAGACGGGGAAAAGCTCCTCCTCGAGCCCGTTACTCGGTGGTCACACCGAACTCTAAGTTAACTTGGTTTAAGAACTAAGTTCGACTTACTTTCGCCAGAGAGACCCCGCCTACCTTGGTGCCGCCAAAAGCACTGTGATTGTTCTCGTCTTTGAAGAAACCCCCCCCATTGAATACCGTGTGGACCCCCTTCTGCTACCCTAGCTAAAATACCTCGTAATCCCGCCCACCTACATCTGGCCAGTCGGCACGCGTCGTGGGGCCAATAACATTCCTGAGTTATTTAAACTCCAATAGAGACAATAAGCCTAAATATTGTATCTTAAAGTGCGTATTGAATTTAGCAAATTTTAGAGGGTTAAACTAATTGAAGTAATTATTGAGTATTTTAATATTCGGAGTATTTCTATGGTTAATGGTTAATTTTTGTGTAGTAAATTGTTAAAGTTAAAATATAAGTTTATTTTGGGTATTCTTGTGCGTTTCTCTATATCCTTACGTGTTTCCTACGGCTCTTCTTCAAAATAACAATATTAGCACTCTTAGAACAAAGCCTACTTCATCAAAGAAGTATTTCACGTTCCACTAAGTATACCACGACAAAAGCGGTTTGTCTGTAGAGAGATTAAAAAGGGGCATTCTCCTACATAAAAGTGGTATCTGGTGTGGAGTGATCAAAGTTTGGGCAATTCTACGACAGCGTCCTCTCGCCTAATGGAAATGGTTGCCGTGTTTGCCTACTAAAGTTTAATGGCATCTTTCTAGTGTCTCTTATATTAGTTGGTGAAGCACCATGAACGAGTTCACAACAAGCAGGGTGAGTTCCTGCCTCTTGAGCTTCTGTAGGTCAGTTATTATGTAAGAAGACCAATGCAAGAACTACAGAGGGTTAATTCTTATTAGTATTGTAATTAAGGGGCATGGATAAATTTAATTTGGCGTCTGTGTAGGATAAATGAAAGATTGATAGAGAGTGATTTAAGAAATTTAGAGTGGACAGTAGGTGTGTGTATCAAGTATTTACACTAAGACAACTATCTGAAAAACAAAGGATAAGTGGTGTTAAACGTATGTTGGGCTTCTAGGTTTGAATTAAGTTTACATATATTCGTTTCGATAGAGTTGTGACAGGTGCTAAAAATAGATGGTTTGAGTGGTAAACTATTGGATGGTGCCAATAGCATATATGTTGTAGGTAAGGCGTCGATTATGGTCAAAGAATGTCACAGTGAGTTGTTTTACATACAGAGAGGCGTAAAAAAAGTTGTTTGCTATCGGCATAGTAGCTTAATATATTTATGGGTAGAGTACTGGGAGAAGTAGGTCGAGGAATGTTATTGATGAGCAATGGTGACGGATGGATTATATGTTGGGATATGCTGATAAACTGGTGTCGGTTAAAAGTGAGAAATATTTGGAGATGTTACAGAATTAGGAAACAAGAAAGACCATTAGATCCACTTGAGTCTAGCTAAAAAACAAACATGAGAGACGTCAGAGGGTATAGGTATGGTATAGGAAGAAAGGATATGGATAAAGAATTAGTTTCATAAAACTATATTTCATCAAAACCATATTTTAAAGTAACATTTATTAATTCTCTTATTATATATATTTACTCTAGTGCTTTCATCGACATTCATAGACAAATCATTCTTTGCGTCTTTTATTTTCTAAGAAGAGAAATTTTGTTTACTAGTTTAGAACAGTTATTTTTAGTTGACGGTCAGTAATCCAACTTAATATTTTGTTGATAATTTATGTTAGTAAACCCGTTTACTAGTTTAAATACTTAAATTGGTTGGCCACGCAGTACCCATCTTTCACTATATGTCAAGTGAGTGCTTCAGCCTTTCTTCGAACGATCTGTTTCTAAACTCAGAAATTAATTGGTTTGCTTGTTGCTGGATTCGTTTCGATATTACATTGTCCTTTTGCATTTCAGAAGACCAGAAATGTACCGCATATTCCAACTAAGGTCTTACAAGCGCTTTATATAAGGGAATGATAATATCTATAGATTTAAATGCAAAATATACAGCTATGTCTACTAGAGAACTACTGTCTTTTGTTATGCTACAGTGTATTGTCTTGAAAATTTTAGATCAATCGATTTTAAGACTCCTAAATACTTTTCCATGTTGTCTTTAAAATTTGAATATCCATATTATAATATCTTCTTAGATTATCATGACTTACATATATGCATTACATTCCACTTGTCCACATTGAATTTCAATTGTGTTTTTTATGACCATTTCTATAATCTATCCACGTCATTTTGCAAGTTTTCACTATCAAAATGTTATTTTGTTCTTGTACAAAGTTTAGTGTAATCAACAAATTTTTAACTTCCACAAATTATTCGTCGCACAAACGTTTATATATAATTAAAAAAAGGACGAGTCCGAGAACAGATTTCTGATGATAGCCACTATTGACCGTTGCCACTAATGAACTAGTTCCATTGGCAACAACATTTTTGCCAATGGTTTTTTTGTCCGCCTTCAATCCATTTTTGTACACTATTCTCATTTATATGCGAATTTATTTGGAATAATATTCATTTTCGTCAAACTGTTAAGTCTCTTTCAAATCTCTTTTTAACTACATCTACATCTTTTTCTTTACTTTTATAAAGCTATTTACCTACAAATGTTTCATGATCCTCTCCCTAACAATGGACTTCAAGAGGCTACTAATGACTGACTTAAGCGAGATTAGGGAAAACTCCAGGATCAGTTTTTTCCTCTTTTATCAAATCTGGTGTTATATTTCCTTATCTGAACTCCTTAAGAACTATTTACTCTATAATAGAAATTTTCTAAAAAATAAATAAGATGGTTTTAATAGTCTGTTCTCTATTTCTTTATGGGTATGATAGATTTTATTGTCACCAGGCTATTTGGAAAATTTCATTTTCTTAATATTAAAACTAATTTAATTTTGGGGTTATTTCAAAAGTTCACTGAGTAGTGTATTCGGCAGAATTTTTTGTGTTTTATTATAAATAACTTATTTGTATATTCGATGGCAAAAAGATTCACAAATTTTTCATTTAGTATCTTTCCCACGCGGTTCGGATCCTCATTTATGACACACACAGTATCCAGAAAGGGCTCTTTGCACTCTCTAGTTGGCTTAAAATCATTTTCATTACCATAAAAAATGCTTTAGCTAGTGTCTTACCAAACGTGCTTGTTTCTTTTCATTATTCCTTTTGTGTATTCTCGTTTTCCATTTGAAAAAGCAACGAAAATAAAGGTATTGTTTTCGCTTCTCGAAGCTATTGCTGTTTTCGAAATTTTATACAATCGGTTACCTTCCTTTTATGCAATTTTTAATGTATCTATCCATCCCTGGCAACTGTTATCATCTACTAGAACCTTTAGTTTTATAGGCAAATATTTCTTTAGTTATAATTAACAAGAGGGGTAAGTCCCTCCAATGTCCTGCGTTTTTTTTGTGATAAGATGATAAATGGCTATTGCATTGATGGTTTCCCATGGTTCAAATCACTTCAAGTACCTTTAGATGGCTAAATGAGGCTTCTACGACTAGATAGCTCCACCCAGCACGAAATCCGATGGCAAATTTGAAATCTCCAGGGTGAATAACCATATATTCCATAGTCATATGGGTCATGTCATGGCTCTAAATGGGTACATTTGAAGTTTACTCCTTTTGAAATAATAACGACGTCTAGACCTGGCGATTTGCCGCAGGTGAGAAAAGAATACTGTATATAATAGATGGACGGCACTACAATATTTATAGTTCGGACTGCAACAACACTTGTAAACTTTTTAGAAATATTTAGATTGAATTGAATTATTTTATGATCGCTGTTCCCAAGTGTTTTGCCAAGTTGTATGTATAGTATCAACTATTCTTTTTCATTGTTCAAAATTTATTATGTTATTCTTTTGGCGTCTCAGCTCGTCTAATTTTTTTATGCGGGAAGTTATCATTTATAAATATATAAGTCGATTCATTGCATCTTCTGCCGTTTCATTTATAAAACCTACGCACAAAGATTTTGAGCTCACGATTATATAACCGCTATTTTTTTTCTAATTAAAGAGGAAAGTGCATAACAAGTATCATAATCTTCTATTTGCCTGGGCGGCCTGTATACCACGACGAAATATTTTTATTACTACTTATCACAACTCGATAGCTGAGAATTCAGGCGTACTATGTATCTTTATGTCTTTTATTATTGGGACTAGTTCGTTTTTATTTTTAAAATAACGCAGCCTCTTCTTGCTCTAAGTTATCCTTATTAAAAAAGAGTATAGTCAGCTAGGTAATATATTATCGCAGTCCCCATAACTGCGATATTATTAAATCTTCTGCAGCACCTATGCCCTTCAATGAATATATCTTATTTTTCAAAGTTCACGCATTTGTGTACAAATATGACAGTTACCACATAGGATTGGAGTTAGTTAAAAGACGAACCTCAAAATTATTCACATCTTGGAAAAAAACTAAAAGTGAAAGTTTATTTGTTATTACTGGCAATCTCGGCTTTGGTTGTAGTGATTTCGCTCGCCGCTGAACCGTAGTGATGGCGTCATCCTCGCTGCAGAATGCTTGAATGGTAGTCTCACTCGAAAGGCCGGAAGAGCCGTTTCTGCGTGGCCATTCTGGAAGAGAGATATAGTTTAATTAGAAGGAGTAAAAGAGCGAAATAAAGAATATTATTTCACCTCAGGGGGTAAATGATATATATATCGGATATCCGTAATAAAATAAGGTTTTTAATGGAAAAGAGAAGGATTGGTTTAGGCTGTATTTTTTCTCAAGCAAACTTGAAAGCATTGAATTGATAGAAAGGGTATTTACAAAGCGGATAAGGGCGTTTTAATGTTTGAGCTTGTCAGTTTGGGAATATAGAGACGGTAACTCAGTCAACTTTAATGAGATTAACTCATGAGTAAATTGATTCAGTTTCATAAAGCTACTCTACACTTGTAATATCTACAAACTATACCGACAATGAGACTTTGTCAAGGAGGAAAATAGGGAAATGTTAACAACAGAACTAAAGAAAATCAACTATAAGAGAATAACTTATAATTTACCTGTGAAAACAAGGATGAATTAATGAGTTAAATTTATTTCTGCTGAAAAAGAGAAATACTTGCTCAACCAGAAAGCTTGGGATGTTTATTTTCATATATATATATATATATATATATATATATATATATATATATATATATGCAGGAAAGAAACAACAGTTTTTTGACCAATTTATTGCGAAACCCTGTTCCGACGAAGACATCCGTCATCTTCTGTCGCGGGCACACTAGAGTACAAAAATATTCTTAACCTCAGAACACAAAAATTTACAATTAGGAATTTAATCAGAGCTGGTGAGAATAGACATTTTTGATCAGAGATCCTCAGATGAGTGTTCTGCTTATCAAGGGGTTATTAAAATCATTTTCTTTGTTTTCTTGAAGAAAAAAATAATTCCTAAATCTAACTCATTTGTTTGCCAGCAACTAAAGATGACGGACGGATGTCTCACTTGAAACCTAGTTTCTTAATGTACATATATATATATATACATATATATATATATATATATTATTACTTGTACGCTAAGCTAATGGGCGATAAAAAAGGTGTGGCTGATAATAACCTAGATAGAAGATCTAAATCTAAAATAAACTAAAATCAAAATCAGCCCAGGACAAATTAAAAAAGAGTCCATCAGCTTTTGTGAGTCACTGAAGGATGACATAGGATAAGAGAAACGACGAACAATGGAAAAGAAGCTAGTCAAAGCAACGATAGAGTAACATCATAGTTTAAATAAAACAGTGGATAGATATCATCATGGTTTAGGTGGGGAAGTAAGTATAAAGAAGGGGTGCATAGAGACTTAAGAATTTTTAATAAACTACTATATTTATTAAAGAGGAAAACTACGATCCCCGTCAAGTTTTTCGTGTTGACGAGACTAGGCTTTATTGCAGATCATGAACGCATATTTTATGTAACGAGAAAACGCAGCTTGGCTATAAATACCAAAAGAGAGAGTTACTTTATAAATTGATGGTCTCTTTCAAACTCTCACTCTCTTTATCTCTCAACCTTATTCTCTCAACCACACTATTTCTCATGATGCCTAGAAAATAATCCTCTTATCATTAATCTTAGTGAAAATACTCAAACCTTTAAGAATTCAGTGAATTAAATTACACCGATGGTTATTAAAAGCAACATAAAAGCTTGGATTACTTCCACAATATTTCTCAAGTGGTTTATTAATTAATTTGTGCCAGAGATGTGAGAGTATTACAATGACAGGACCTTGGATTTTAAGCTATTGCTAATTCCTGATAATGCTGGTTCGCAAAAAGTGAACTTCGAAAATTTGTGAAATATTGGTTTTCTTGTTTTAATCACCCAACACATCTTTCATTCTGCAACCAAAGGATCGAATGTGACTGCAAATATGAAGAAGACATTACTTTCGTTGTACGTTTTAGAAGATAATTTGTGACACAGATGGAGAGAGAACACCGACAATTGAAGAATTCTGAAACAAAATGCAACATCTTTCACGTCCCTAGTACCTTTAGTACTAGACTTGTTTAAATTTTAAATTGCTCTTTGTTGTCAAAAAGTGGCATCTTTTTTCTTGATGATAACGTCGTTCTTATCTATCCATCACGCCTCTCTTTTCCTCATACCTTCCCATTAACATTTGTCACAAGTTTAATGTGATGTTCAAACGCCTGTGTGTGGCATGGGATATCTGGAACGCCATGGTATACTTCTCTTGATTTAATGAATTCTGTTATTTGGCTTTCTGAAATGTCCATTGTAAGTGGAGGCTCAGTTATACTAGCTTGCCAGTCTAGCATTTCAAAATAATTCTCAGCATTAAATATGATTGGTGTCACTTTAAATCTCCTTAATTTTTCTTTATCCCTGTTAGTTCTTGTTTTAAGTATGCGCTGTCAATCAAGTTCACGGATGGGACTTCTGTTATCTGTAATTATTAATAAAATGATGTTTCGAGATGACAAAAGTAAACATTCGTTTGAATGACTGGCTTCACAATATCTTGAAGGGAACATTTAAGCTTCTTATACGAACAATTGCCTCATGCATGTGTTTTGCTCCATAGTTAATCGCTGGTTGACATTTGATCTTAAACCATATTGGGCTGTAGACATGCATTATGAAAGTAAGTATTTCAAGCAATTCATCTGATGGTTTTTCTGTTGCAATAAATTGTTACCCATCGGCTATAAGCCATCTTCCTTGGACTTCTGTTTGCTAGAGAGTCTTTACAAGTTCTCTGAGACACAGCCTTGCAAATATCCAACATATATTGTTTGTATGTGCTCAAATCACTTAGAGTTGGAAAAGTATCAAAGTATTCGAAATAAACATGTATGTAATTTGCAAAAGGAAGCTTTTTACAATCACTCAGACGCTTCCCGATTTCACTGATGAAACCTGCAGGGCCGGATGTCGTGCCATCCAGAGAATTTACTAAGTGACGAAGGGGAAGCTCATTTCCATGCAGAAGACAAATTATCCATTGAAGAGGTCTTTCAATATGATGTTCCATACCAGAAATAATTCCATCTTTAGAACCAGTGTTTGTAACTGTCCCATCACATCCTATTGCTTTCAATTCATCCGTATTAATCTCTTTACTTTGTAAATGATTGGTAATTGCAGTAGTTATATTTAAAGCAGAACCAGAAGTAGGAGTTACATGTGCAAGATATTTTAATACTGGTTCTTGTAACATGGCATTATGTTCTTCAGTAGTAATGTTCAGTGATTTTTTTTCACCTTTATTTTCTTGAGTGAGAGTTTTGTCCTTTCGACCATCAAAGTATAAGGCTTAAAGGGGAAATTGCTGCCTTGAATCTCTCTGTGCTTTTCGAGACTTAGACCTCTATCAAGATATTTTGTGACGATCGACTATTGATTCTCGATCTTCTTCTTTTGACAATCCCAGCACTTGCAGAAAAGAAGTAGCTATTAAAGCAGCTGAACGATTTGAGACACCAGTGCTGTCACACACATCTCCTAGCGATGGAAAATCTTTTACTATTTTCTTTCTTGTTCAACTTAACTTGAGTCTATTCGGCAGTTCTTGTTCAGAATCAGAAATATCCGTGCCTGTAGTACTTGAAGAGCTACTAGATGCTAGTTCAACAGTTTCAAAATTGATATCACTTGTGGTCTCTTTCGTCAGTATGGAGCGGTCTGCCAGGCATCTGTTAATTCCCTTGATATTAGCTGTAGTTGTTTCCTTATCCAAACCGCCAATAGCTAGTAATCGTGGGCCTTTTTGATCTGCCAAAAAAGTTCGTTCTACCTGAGGCACCTTGTTCTCAATCACACATGTACATTTCTCAAATTTTTGGCATTTACAAAAGGCAATATAAAATAATTGCTTTGAATTCTCCTGGAACGACTCTAGTTTTCTTTTGAATGCATTGGAGTTTCTTCTGTTCGTATTTACTTTAGGCAAATTCTTGTATTGGTCATGAATGCTGCCTATCATATGAGATATACGTTTTCTAGAAAAAATTGGTATGGATGATGCTTGCCATATATTGAAGATCCTAGAGATAAGAGTTTCAGTAATTACTTTGTGTGGTAAATCTTTACGTGTTGTTCTCATCTCAATTGGATGCCAAAGATAAGCCCGTAGAATAGTTCCTAAATGTTGGAAGAACATTTGTAGCTAATTCATCTGGCTGACTGATTATAGGACGCATTGTCCTCTCTCGGGTCATTGATTGTCGAGTGTTATGCGACATTATGGAAAAGTCATACTTTGCCAGCTCAGACTTGTGAATAAGTGGTGTCTCAATAAAGTACAAGACATTCAATTGCACAGCTACTCGCAACAAATGCTGGTAAGCAACTAGTGTTCCCAGTTCCCCTCTGCGTCAATGCCACTGCTCACACACAACCTTCCCTCCCTCCCATACACACACTCCACAGTCATTAGCTACGCTCATACACTAGTTAATACACAACACAATCTAGACTGCTGCTAAGAATCAGGATTTCATTAAATAGGAAGGCGAATAGGATGCAAAATATGAGACGCATATCGTGTAGAGTAATTTTATCAATTTTGTTAAAATTTAATTAAATTGTGCCAGCTGAAGATACTATTTAATATTGATGAAACTTCTACAAAGTAATGTTTGGGTTAGAAAGAGCCAGAAAAAATTACCCAGTTCAAAAATAATTGATTAAGAATTACTAAAGATTTTTTGTAAATTAGGTACATTTTACCCTATTTTCGAACTTCAAGCGAGATGTACCACTTGACGATATCAACTCAGCTCTTGCGGCTGCCCTTGGATCGATTTGAGATGGAAGGGAACGTCTCTCTGATTATAAAGTGAGACGTAAGGTACACGGGATGAGACTTTGAATTGTAAGCCAAATGGATAAATGAACGGGTCCTATTCCTGCGAAATAGATAATTAAAGGTGTTTGTTCTCTGTGCACTGGAAACGTGGTGGACTGGTTCTATCATTGTGTAATGAATAAATAAACGGGTTATATTCCTTCGCAATGGATAAGTGGATGGGTTCTATCATTGTATAATGAATAAATAAACGGGTTATATTCCTTTGCAATGGATAAGTGGATGGGTTCTATCTCTGCGCAATGGATAGGTAGATGAGTTATATCCCTGTGCAATGGATAAGTGGATAGGTTCTATTCTTGTGCAATGGATAAGTAGACCGGTTACATACATGCACAATGGATAAGTGCACTGGTTTGTTCTTTGTGCAATGAATAAGTGTACGGCTTCCATCCCTGCGCAATAGATAAAATCGCCACGGTGCGATAATTCACTTCCCCCAATCACTGTACAGAAAAATCAGTCTCTCTTAAGATCCAGGAACCCTGCCAAAGAAGTACCAGTATACCTTATGTGGCTGTTCATACCCACATTAACCTAAAACGGATTCAAGAAGGTTACTCTGGTCGCTACCATGGCCCCACATCTAGCAACATTGGCGAGATCGAACTGGTAGCATTTGCATAATGACACGCAGTCGTAAATTCAAGAAAGGTGTGTGGTAGATGGTGCGATACTACATTCTGAACATCGTGATGTTTCAAGTTACTTTTTTACTTTACAGTATTTTTTAAAGGGAATTATAAATTTTCATTTGCAGTGCAAAATGATTGAATCGCCTAAAGTTGCAACTCCGTTGTCAGATCAGCCGGTGAAAAAATATATCAAACTCTATTTTCCGTCGCGATAAGTTAATAAATATTTTTGCATTTCTCTTCGAAAACGAATAATAAATTCAAGATAAATAAATATATAATTACCTTCACATCCGCCTAAATCGAAAATAATAATGGAATGCTTTGGTAAAAGT
This sequence comes from Ceratothoa steindachneri, assembly GCA_963969495.1. NCBI lineage: Eukaryota > Metazoa > Arthropoda > Malacostraca > Isopoda > Cymothoidae > Ceratothoa > Ceratothoa steindachneri. The sequence goes on along the minus strand of OZ018327.1, from coordinate 70,564,246 downwards.
TCGTTTCCTGAGCTTCTACGAAGTTTCCCTTCTCAGGAAACGTCTGTTTAGTGACCGAATTGAATTTATCATATATGGGAGCCTGTTCCTTATGCAGAAATAGATTTTCCCTCATCTTAACTTCACGTTAATTATCTACTTTTATTACCCTTTTCTAAAGCTTTCTTTACCTTAACTACTGTGTTTAATAACTTGGTGCACGCATGTGTAGGATTAATAAGTTAAGATGCGGATTTCCAATACTGCTTTTCCACCTGGTTCACCCTTACTTCGTTTACGCCAGGATATACTCGGTTTCTTTACAAATACTGCTCATCTCGCTCTTTTGTATATTATTTATTCATTTTCTCTCGTTTCGTGCCTCTTTTCGCTGTCAATTAAAATTACTTCATTGAACTACATTTTATTTATTCTCGGGTAATTTTAGAGCTTTTATTTAATTGATCAAGGTGTTTTGTTATGTATTACGGTTACATTTACTGCTATGAAACATAATAGGCTGTTTTTGATAATTTGAGAGATAAAATATATATCTTTTCTTTTTACTTCACTTAACTTTATGTTTGGAGAACTTAGGTTTGTGTATCCGCCCGCTTCAGCAGAGTTTGCTTAAGTTTAAAACCCAAGGCATAATTCGATAAATAAATTATCTTGAATAATTTCCTCAATTAAAATAAATGAGAAAATAATAATAAATTTTTAATATTAATAAACACATCACTATAACCAATGCAAAGGATTGTTAATCTTCTGCTTACTTTCATTTACCTTAACTAAGGCTGTTTTTTTCGGGTGGAACTTTGCTCTAATCAATATTAGTTGAATTTATGCTCTAGTGTATTGCTGGTTGGGAGGATATTTGTGAAGCTCTTTGAATGAGAACGCGTGAAAGATTTCCTGAAACTGTTTTATGTTTATTAATCAATGTTTGAATGACTTAGGTTAAAGTTCATTGAGCTTAAGGTTTAGATTTTGAGGATGAAAGACGGGAGAGATGCTGTTCATGGTATTAGTTATAGGGTAGATAGGAGTGTAGATGATAGGAATCAGAATGAAAGACGGTGTTAGGCAGTAATAAATGATGGTGAAGCTTTAATTAAGCAAACAAAGGTTGTAGAGCAGGAGAAAAAAGCCTGGGTGGATGGGGATAGGCTTAAGGTTAGATTAGAGAGTGAGTAGTGTGTGAATATAACCAAGGATGAGTAGAAGTAGGAGGAAATTAGTTCCTGTAGCTTAAGTAAGGTAAAGAAACCTGCGAATTCAGACAGAAGCAAATGAAATAAAGCAGTACTCGGTAGTAAGAATCATTCTGAACCTACTACTTGTTGTAAAAGGTTCACTATTTTAGTCGAATAGGAGAATGGAAGAGAGTTGTAGCTGAAAGTGAAGTAAATGCGGTCTCAAGGATTTAATATGGGGCAGTATAAGTTATATAGGACATTTTGCGCTCGTGAGCGGACGAGGAGAATCAGCGGGCTTGCTAGGAGCAGGTGTAGAGTGTCGAGAATGTTTGCCGCCATGTGCCCCATCGAAAGCACGAGGTCAGACACGAGGTCAGCCCATGTGAGCGTGAACTGTGGGAACAGTCAGAATATCGAACTGCTTTCTGCGATAAGCGAGGGATTGGAATCTCAAACGCGCGCTTCTGTCGCCTCCCGGTGCGTTATCACGAAACCCCTGCGGAGTACTTTCCACCCCTCAAGCGCCGTGTTAGTTCGTGGAGAGATCCCCCTGCGCCCACCCTTAAAAGAAGCAGTAACGGTTTTGGCTGGTCCCTATATATTGTCGGTCCCAATTAGGTATCGATACTATATGCCTGCTTTATATAATGAAACACGTCATTCTCGATCGCGCTCCATTTCTCTACGAGCCGAAGGTTAGAGTTATACCGAAAGATCTGATCCCCAGTCAATTGGTCCATCCTTGGTTTCGGTACATTTCCTTTGGCACGAATACTCCCTCCAGTTAATGCTACTACTAGAGGTTAAACTCCCCGTGGTCAAAGTCCCTCGAATAACCATCCGATCTCCGTTTCATCTCCTAAATCCTCGAACACAAGCTAGTCTGAGACGAATCATCTGTGGCTTCCTTGCCAGTCATCTCTATGTGCGTGTGTACAGAGGCTCGTATCGCCTCTCGATCTCCACGTAGAGCTCACCCGGGTAACTCTGTTAGCTCTATTATTTTAAATATCGAGGATACATTGCCATTATTCGATTTAATTTATTTATTGTGTATATTGTGTAAATATTAAAGTCTATTTTTTTCCTACTTTTTTATAAGCCTCATAGCCCGCAGCTTTCATTAGTTTAAAATCGACTACCTGCACTCAATCGTTTTGTATTTAAATCCTTCGCACTCGTTCAGGGAAATTGGACTCCAACACCCCCATCTCTGTCGTGACCAGAGTTGAGTCTAGGTCACTCGTTGACCTTGAGCGTCCACGCATATTGGGTAGAAGTGACGTATATGTCGGGGTCATTGTACGACATAGAGGATCTGAGTGAGAGATTTAAAGGGTTGATATGATGAAGTAAAAGGAATACAGTTGTTGTTTTGCATGTTCGAATGAATGATATGGGAAATGTTAGGACGGAGTAGCTAGTAAATAGCTATTTGGAAATTTCACGAAATGGAGTTGTTTAGTGTTATGGATTTTGCCTAGGAATAAACGAAATTGCATGTAGTTGTCTCGTTCAATTTGGATAAATGAGAATTTTAAAAATATGTATGATCGTATGAGAATGGTATTTATGGTGGAATGGAGTGAATCCTTTGTAAGACTCGATCTTTTTTCTATGGATGTATTGCACTTAGGACGTAAGGATGTGAAAGCATTAATGGATTATTTAGATAACTATTAGAATGACTGTTAGGGAAATAATAAATGAATGATGACAAACGGGTAAATAATATGTAAAAACTTAATCAAATTAAATTGCAAAGCATTATTAACTGGGTAGGGCATGAAAGGAGGATGGCTGCTGAGGTTCGTGCGGTTGGGTGGTAGATGGCAGAAATAGAGTTGAATTCCAGATTTAAACATTTTCACCCTCTAATTAAAAAAAAATAACTACTGCATCCCCCGCAAAAGGTGTGTAAGAATAGATTTCTAAAGCAAGAAGAATTTAGAATGTGAGGAAGACAGCAATAGATTTTTTTGCAGACATTGGAACCTGGAAAACAAAGTGTGAGCGTTGGGCCGAAAGGGTAAACAATCCAACTGGGGTTAGCCAGATCTAGGCTCTCCATGCTTCACCTAAATTATCCTTAGAAATATGGCAGCTCTTTAACTTACTGGATCTAGTTTAGTGTGAGAAAGAGTTCGAAGCTATGTGGAAAACTCGAAAATTAAGGCAAACCACAACGGTGAAACTATGAAATAGATTACTGGAAACAATAGAAGGCTCTCAAAAATAACGAAAAAAATATTTTGGCAAACTTGAAGATGTACAAAAAGATGAGGAATAATTTGTGCAAGGCGATAAAAAGTACAGTAAATTTCCCCAAGTGAATTAGCACAGAGTAACGATAAGAAACTGAGAAACTTCTTAGATATTATAAATAAATAATAAGGCAAAAAAGAATGGATTGAGCTTCTTGAATTCGAGGCGAAATATAAAGAATCCGAAAGAATATGGTGTTGCGGTATTTAATGAATATTGTCTCGCAGTCTACTAAGGAAAATCAGGGCAGTTTTAATCTTAATAATCTTAGGTCACAAGAAAACCATTTAAAGTGTATCCATATTAATAAATAAACTGTTAGAGTAGTTATAAATAAATCGACTGATATTTCTTCTTGGTCTCGAGAAAGAAGTGGAAGGTAAATATTTCCGTTGCTTTTGAGAATATATTTGTAGATATATTGGATCTATCTTATTTGTTTAAAAATGAAAAAGGAGAGTCCTATTAAATTTATGCCAATAGGTTTCAACAGATTAGTGGGTAAAATTCTTGAGCAGGTAGTTAATAGTTCGTATTAGATTATCTTGAAAGTATTGTACTTGTTTTTTGAGTTAGTGTCAGCATCGATTCGAAGTATCATTACTCCCTTCTGTGATTCCCCATCATAATTTTGTATGGTATAGGTATGTAGATGATGTCATATCGATTTTACCTTATAAATAGTTTAAACTTATTGAAAATTTCCTTAAAAATATTAACACCCTCCATCCCACTATCAATTTTAAAGTAGAGTGGGAAAAAGATAATTGTATATCCTTTCTTGATCTAAAAATTGTTAGAGTCATTGACAAAATTAACTTCACTCTGTACCGAAAACCAACCCATTCTAACTTTTTGATCCATTTATTTTCTCATCATGATATTAACATTAAGCGAGCCGTTGCATCAGGTATGTTTTTGAAAGCACTTAGGATATGTGACCCTTGCTTTCTAGAAGACGAGATTACATATATAATCTGCAGTTTCATTGAATTAAATTATCCTCTCACGTTATTAATGAAGGTTTATCTAAAGCAAAATCTACTCATTACCGTCCCAAGGCTAAAAAACATATTTAGTAATACGAAGTGTCTAACCCTTCCTTTTTCTCCCCTCCTCAAAGGAGTGAACAAAGTTATTTCTCCAGGCCTAACCACATTTAAATACCCTTTTCCTATCCTTAAATCTTTCCCTTCGGCCAAGCTCCTGGATCAGCCAAATGAAGCAGGTGTATTTTTAATCCCGTGTAGCTCTACAAACTGTCCCTCATTTTACATAGGAGAGACCGGAAGAACCTTAACAAAATGAATTTATGAACATAGATGTGATGTCAAACGAGGCAGTACCACATCCAGTATTTTTAATCATATTAGCAATTTCAACCACCAAATTGACTATCCAAAGGCACAAATCATATAATTTTAGAGATTTCCGTAAACAAAATTATCAGAATCTATATTAATAGGAGAAATTCCCAATTTTGATTTGTCAGATGGGCAATTGAAATGCAGCCCCCATTCCCGTAACCTCATCGTAAACAGCTTAGTCAACTATCTTAAACTCGCACCCTCTGATTTATGACCCTTTTCCCCGTAATGTGTTTCTTTGTGTTTTTTTCTTCTTGTTTTCTGATCTCTTCGCTTCTTATAGACCTTTGTAACAATTGCATTCTCAGTATACGACTGAAAAGGGTATGATAAAGTACATACTGAAACTAGTCTCGTAAATTAAACTTTTAGCTCCTATACAGTGGTTTCACTAAAACCTATTATTTTCAGTAATAATTTATGTTTATTTTGTAACTACTCAATACTCAACACCAAGTAAAGAAGATTGAAACTAACGTAATAGCTCTTAAATTCCAGCATATAAATTACACTAGATATGGAGAAGGTTACACATTGCTGTCATAAAAATTGTGCAGGTTGAAATAGGACAACGCTTCGAAATCGATAAACTTTTCCTATAAGATTTATGTAAGGGATAAAGAGAAATGGGGCATTCAAATATTCAAAAGGCCTCTTTATTACCCCTAAGTACCTTCAACAGACTTTTCCAGGTCCGATCATTATGATTATTGATATTTCATAAATTTTACTACTGCTTACCACCAATTTCTTTCGGAATTAAAACCAGCGCCCTCTCGCACGAGAAACTTGGGCCTTAACACTGAACCAGGATGGAGAAACAGAAACTCTACCTGGATTCAATTAAACCTCTCTGTTACAATGAACACTTTCGAATTAAATGTTACACACTTCCCGAGGAATGTGGACGGAGAGATGTGTAAAACACCTCCGGCCATTAATTTAGGATGTCTTTCTCCCGTTGAAGGGAGATATGTAGGAGAGTTTTGAATCTGATACCTGAATGGCTAAAAGACAGGAACCAGGGAGTATTAATAAATAGAACATTATTACAGTAAAGCACAGATCGGTAATTTTGGGGGGCTATTGCCCCCAAACAACTTTGTGTACAGCGAAATTATCCCAAGTCCACAGAATCCAGAAAACAAAGAGCATTCAAATTCCAGTTTATTGAATCCATTCCTAATGGAGAATGCAATCATACAAGATGAAAATTGTGCATTATACACGATAAGGCATCTTTTAAATTAAAACATAAAATTAACAATATAACAAAATAAAAAAAATAATACATGCAATAAAATAGTAACAGATAAATCTAATAAAACTCTCATTAGGAACTAAAGATTTTATTGAAAACTTTTTCGCTTTAGGTATACAAGAACAAAATTACGGCTTTTTTATTTTAAACAACTTGGATACTGTCTACGGCGTTCTATCTATTTCTATACTTTGTTTTTAAGTTAATGAGAGTGATAAATCTTTTGTTGGGAAAGATATGTAGTTGCAAACGGCAGCAGTATTTTTGCTACTTCCAAATATGCAACTTTGAATGCCTTTGCCGGTCTTGACATCCAAAAAGAGGACAAAACCGCGTTGTTCTGAAATTCAATGCGTGCTTCATCGTTGATACAATACAGAAACTTTGATCCAAACGGTTAAATCATTTTTCTGGTTACAATAACATGATGTTTTTCCTTTGCAATTCTTTGTTCAATATACTCACATAAGCAATAATATATAATATCAGTTAAAGATGCAACCTGTGGAACCCAAGAGGAGTTTGCTAACTTATTTGCGATGACAAACTTTGGATCAACTATAAAAATTTCAAGTTCACTTTTGAGAGCCTAACCTTGATTTAAAACACTTCCACGTGAAACCACTTCATATCTGTGTGATAAAGTATGACTGAATATTTCGCCTCTACATCCTCACATAATTCAGGAAAAAGCCTGTGTTTAGTGTAAATTCTTTGACAACATTAACAATCTTTTTAACTTCATGCATGGCGGCTTTAAGTGCAGGTCTAAAATCCTTCATAGCAGGTGCCTGGCGATGAATCAAACAGTGGGCTCACTTCAACTTTTAGATTTTCTTCTCTGGCTAAGGTTGATAATAAACTGATATGACCTAAAATGGCTGTAGTTTCATCAATAAACACAGCAATGCAGTCTTCCTATTTCACTTTAACATTTGCTAATTTTTAGTATTCATTAAACCTGGTGAATACCTCAATGCCACGAACTCTCAACTCGACTGGAGAACAAAACATGATTTCTTCTTCAATTGCATCACAACCTTTGTAGCAAATTTGCATCATCACCTGCGAATTGCTGAATAGCAAAATGTTTGTTATTTTTTTTAATAGGATTTTGCACTGAATTCAGTTTCATGGCTTGTTTTTGATCACACATAATGTCTTGACACTGGTGGTTGGTGTTGGCAACCGCTGGAATCCCTGCCCATTGTACATTATTGCCAATTTTTTATTAAGAAACGGAAAATTTTTGTTTAAAAAGAGTATAACTTTCATAATTCGCTTCGCTTATTGAATATTAATTTAAAGTTTTTGTCCAATTTTTTTTAGGAGCTTCCATTACCACTGATATTTAGTTAGTTAGTCAGCACAAGTCCTTCCATGGTACTGGGAGGATCCTTGACCGGATAATGAAATTTATATAAGGTCAGTATGACAATCGCTGGCCGACCCGAGGGCCCCAGGAGCCAGGAAGTATTATGTTTTTGACACCAAAGAGCGTTCAAGTGGAAGCCTTCGTCACCTCGGGACCCACGATTAAATCTCTGATTGCTCCACGTCCCTGGGCTGTTGGGTGAAAACCTTCAGCTAAAGGTCAAGCTATTCTCACTTGGTTACGGTCAAAGATACGTTTTCTATGTTAATGGCCCCTCGTTTCAAGTTTCGATTGAAGAATTGAACAATTTGGAAACTGTCCCAGGGTTCTCAACAAATTACCCTTGATATTTTCAATTTTATCCCACTTTGGGTAATTTACCCCTGTCTGCCGACTTCTGCATTATAAAAATGATATCGGTGGAGTACCTCAGGGATAATTTCTCTGCATCTTGTTATTTGTAATTTAAATATTTGATTTAGGGAATGCAGTTAATAACAGTAATTTTTGATAATGTTACCACGATCTCATCTGTGATAAAAGAACTTGAGGTAACCTAAAAGGGTAATTGAGTTAAGTTAGCTTCCAGGGCATATAGGTGTAAGAGAACTCTTAACATATAAATGCAAATTTATTAACATGAGAAGGGATAATATAGAACTTAGCTATGGAATGGATGGGTATTGAGTGAAATCTGTAGATAACACTGGTCAACAACAAACAGGTTTCACATGGTTCTGGATCAAAATAATCTGATTGTAGGGTAATTGTATGTCTTGAATTCAATAATAACATTCGTATAGCTATATCGGGATCAATTTTCCAGAGCTAGCATATCTACATATATATTCGGTCCACCTCACTAATTTATATGTTCATTGATTCCACTTATGCAATATTTTTCTCCTAATTTGTGCTTTTTGGTTTGTTTCAGATTGCTAGTTCATGATAGTGCATATCTACAACTGCCTAATTTATAATTACTCTGAACTTAACAAAACATGGAATGTGGCAAGTGCATGAACGATGCTGATCTTTTTTGCTAAATATGTGGCGCCTTCGCTCCTGGTAGCGTCAAGAAACCAATCAAAAAAGCTGTTCGACTGAACTACAAAAGTTTATTCAAATGTCCTTTGGGTGAACAAGACAAGAAATGGGGACCTCATTTAGCTTGTAAGTCTTGTATCAACCACCTGAGCGAGTGGATGTGTGGTAAGCGAAGCTCAGTAATGCCATTTGCTGTACCACTGATATGACGTGAACGCATGACCACAGCAGTGGCTGCTACTTCTGTATCACAAACATCAAGGGAATAACCATTAAAACACAAGGCAAGGTGCAGTCCTCGAATATTGCTTCTGCAATCAGACTAGTTACGCACAGCGCTGAATTTCCAGTCCCAAATCTACTGAGTGAACAAGACTTGATGAGTAATTCCGATTCTAATTCTACCTCAAATGAAGACGACTACCAGGATGACTCTGAAAATACCAGGCATAAACTCATTACTCAAGAAGTGCTCATTAGGGACCTAGACTTGTCCAAAGAAAAGACCGAAGTTCTGGAATCCAGAATAAAGCAGCGTAACCTGCTGGAAGGTGGAATGCGTATCACTACAGCTCGTTAACGACATAGAGAGCGGTTTGTATTTTTCAAGATAGCAAACAACCTTCGTTACTGTGAGGATGCATTATTTCTACTGCAAAAATTCTGCAAGTCTGAATCATACAAGTCAGATGATTGGAGGCTATTTATAGCCTCTGAAAAAGACTCCCTGAAAGCTGCTCTTTTACACAAAGGTAATCGGTTTCCATCCGTCCCAATACCACGTGCAGCAAAGATAGCTGAGAGCTCTGAAACAATGAAAATTTGTTAGCCGCTATAGAGTACGTGAAACACCAGTGGAAGATATGTATTGATCTCATAATGGCTACACAAAGCACATGTGCTTTTTGTGTTTGTGGGACAGAAGAGTTGAAGACGAGCACTATAATAATAATAATAATATTAATTGACGGTTTATTTCAGAAGCTAGCAGCCATTTGGCTGAAAACATACATTTAAAGTAGAAAGGAATGCGAGAAAAGAATGGCCGACAAGACTAAGAGATGCGCCTGGAAGGTTCAACTGTGTTTACAATCCCTTTGTAGATTCAGAAAAGATAATTTTACCTCCACTGTAGATAAAGCTCGGTTTAGCTAAAGAATTCATCAAGGCTATGGATCAATCTGGTGCTGGGTTTCAATACTTATGTCAAAAACTAGGTGGTCTCGTTTCCAAAGCTAAGTTGAAAACAGGTGTCTTGAATAGACAACAGATTCGCATACTAGTTCATGATAGCGAATTCATCAAGGCCTTGAATCTACTGAAGAAATACTCATGGGAATCATTTTCCAAATGTGCCTAAGCTTATTCTTGGAAACTATCGTGCTGACAACTAAAATGAAATCTTTACAACCATGCTGCAGAATTATCATGCATTGGGAGCAAGGATGTCCTTTAAGTTGCATTTTTTCCACTCTTATATTGATCTTTTCCCAGATAACTTTAGAGACATAAGTGATGAACACGGTGGAAGATTTCATAAAGACATCACCATAATGGAGAGCAGATATCAGGGACATTTCAGTCCTAACATGATGGGTGACTATTGATGGACGCTGCAATGAGAAGAGAGCGAGCTGTACAAACGAAATGGCAAAGTTCAGAAGCACTTTTAGAATTTCATATTTTGTCAATTATAAAGGATTAAAACTTATGCTTTCTGGTACAATTTTTTTATGAGCTTATCTGTGGTGGTTTTAATATCGTTATCTTGGGTGAGAAAATTAATGTCATCATATTTACTATTTTTCTGATTGTTTAAGAAGGTAGATCTGATAGTAGAATAAAACATCTAATTCATACTCAACAATGTGAAATTAGTCATGTAAGCACAGTCATATAGGAGGCAAGCTGGTCTGTTTTGGGTTAAATATCTGTTGCATGACACAAGTGACGGATTATTGAATATTTTTGCCTATTTGATTTTTTTAAAAAACCTATTCTGATAGAATAAAACAAATATCAGATTCAAATTCAGCAATATGAAAATAGTTGGGTGAGCATAATCTGATAAGTGAACCATTTTGGCTGTTGACCAGTGTACTGAAAAGGACTTAGGAGTATAATAGTTCATTGATAATTTACAAGTAGTATAATGAAGCATAAATTTAAAAAAATAGTTTTGCCGTTTATTTAAATGAACTTTAGCTACAAAAGTACAGCCTCGGGTTGAAACGCTATGACTCATTTGTCAGGCAACAAATAGAGTACTGAATATAGACATGTCTCTATATTTGACATGATAGGACCATTGTGTAGTGAAAATTTTTTTAAATATGTATATAAGTTCTTATTCGAAAGAAGGTGTCTGAGAGGTGAAATGATTGAGCTTTTTTTTCTGGGATAAATAAGTTTGAAACTGGAAAGTTCTTTGAGTTTGAAGGAAATGATAGTACTAGGGGTTACAAATAAGAAATAAAAAACATCCCAAAGGTGTAAGGTTTAAGAGGTAATCATAATAATATCTACTATATTTGGCCTATATTTAGGCTATATTTATATATTTAAGTAGTAATTATTCTATATAACATAAAAGGAGACACTGACATTGAGCCTTCTACTCTCACTGGTCGCTTTTATTATATGTTTGTCTAAACCCAGAGGTTAATATAAACTTAGGGGTGTTTTTCGCTCAACAGTTTACCAATATTAGGTAACAGGCTAGAAGAGGCCAGATGTCATCTAAATGGGCATGAGTCTCAATTTCTTTATTTGCTCTTTTGTTTCATTCTTGAAAAGAGTTGTTCGGATTCTACATAAAATTTTGATACTAATGTATCTCTGCACTTTATCTCAATAAGTCCCATTTGAACATTTTATGGAGCGATGCAGATGTTTACGTCGAACGGAATCTAAACAACTGTCAGAGAAAGTGAAACAAATTTTAGGAATATGAGAGGAGTTTGATTTGTTAAGCTCGCATTCCCACAGTCGTTGTTTTCTTTCGAAGCCGAAGATGCAGCAAATTGTGGTTGTTAAAATAAACTGTAAAATTTATCAGAAATGCCAAAGTCAAAATCCATTTAGGGTCAGTAAATTTTGAGTCCTCATTTAAACTTCGATGAATGTTGTTATTTGTTCCCACGGAGGAAATGTCGACTGAGTCATCGAACGTCACAGAAGTAGAGCACATCTCAATACTAGGCCTCTGCTTGCGACAAAAGTCGTTAAAACTAAAGGGAGTATCACTTTCCAAGCAACACTAGTTTGTTGTTCATACTACTATGCCCATCACATCCTTCAAATTGGAGAACTTGGTGGTTTGTGTATGTAGAGGAAGGGTTATACAAAGCTTTGTTTTATTTTATTGTTAATTTTTAGACATTAAATTTGGTTTTGAAACTAAGCCACGACACCTTTCTTATCTCCAACTATTAAAGGCCTGCCATCAATTTTTATTTATATTAACACTGGCAAGTGCTTCAAGATTGTTTCTCCTAAGTTATTTCCTTCATGAGGACGATGAAGGCTTACACTGAGGGGGGTGTAGAGAGAGAGCACTTGCACATGAGAGTTACGAGTGGCTGTTACTTCGAAGATTTGGTCCGAGGGAGTAATCCTTGCTTTGGTGCAAAGTTTAAATAATCGTCTCTTGACAGACTATTACGGGAAGAACTTAAATATTGCTTTCGAGTAAAACACAAATCGAGGCTGAGTGCGCTGCGGTTGAAGAGGGGGGGGGGAAGGGATCGAGGTAGACTCACGTGAATTAACGAGAGTAACGGGGGCTTGGGGGGTTCTGCGAGAATTGTGCAGAGTCCAACGGGACGTGAATAGCGAGTACCGACGGGGGGGCAGGGCGAGTGGCGGATACCTACTTATAACTCTGGCGCCGGAGGATTTATAGTGGAATCAAATGGGGTTTTCCCCCTTTCGTCCGAAGGGGAGGGTTCTATCGTCCGACGAGAATAGTCTCACCATTTTTGCGCGATCATAAGAAGGTTCCTAAGTTGGCGAGGCGAAACTTGGTTCGACTTCAGATGGGACCTTTTGGGCTCTCAAACTTGTCGCAGGTTTCTGTGATGGCAGCATTTCAGGTCACCGCGGCGTCTTACGGCGTCTCATAATTTCGGAAGTCCATTAACGCAAACAAAAAGGGTGACTCGGTTGTCTGTTGTCTCTCTCTCCATTGAAGGACAAGGCAGCGCGCATCTTCCTCTGATCTCTGACAATGATAAACACTTTGTTTCTTGACCACCATACTGATGTTTCTAGTTCCACTAAAGCCCAGGAAAATAATTCATTCTTGCTTGCCAACTAATTTTCCTGAATTTCATGTGGTTTCATCAAAAGTGCAACTTTATGTTGTTTCTTTATTCAGAATGGCACTTAAATATTGCAAATCATGGATGTTGGGGTACCTAAATTGGCTATAAAGAAGTACTTTCCTGTCAAAGTGTCTTTCTAGCCTCGGCCGAGAGCGTCCAGCTTCCTGCACTTTGTAGGCATTGGCTTTTTTCTAAAAATAAATCAGATATTGTTGTTACTCTAACTAATGCTAGAAACATCATAAACTTATTAACATTGGTTTTTGATAAACGTAACGTGAACGTATATAATATTTCTGGACTCACTCCTTCGTCTTTTAATCCATTCCTAACGCTTGGTCGCTTCTACAGATCTCGATTTCCAACCTCGCTGATAGGTCATTGAGAAGAAAGGAAGGAGAACGGCGAAGATGGAAGAGGACGTGAGAGAGTAGGGGAGAGGAAAGTCTGTGAGTGAGTTGACAGGTGTTGTGATGTAAAATTTAATATATGAATCAGAATTATTGATAAATAATCTTTGAGAAGCATCTTTGATAATAAATAAATAATCGTGACGAAGATGGAGCAGAAAACAAATTTTCCATTCTCTTCGAAAAGCAAGGGTGACACTTAAAAGCGCCAATCGAAAGATAGTTTTTTGGGGTATCTGAGAGAACGCCTATTTTAAGTGTTACCTTCTCGTGTATGTGAGAAGAGCTCCCGAGGGCTTTGAAGAAAACTGTGTTTGCCAAAAATAGCCTTTTAACCACATAATTAATTGCGTTAATGCAAAAATTTTCTTAATCATGACCTTACTAACTATTGCTAACACAAATAAATTTTTAGGTTGTTTTGCTGGGTTTATAAAGTTGTAGTTTATCTAGTTCACTACACCTAACCTTAAATTAATTAAGGTATTTCTTAACTACTACGAGCCACTACAAAAAGCATAACGGAATATTTCTACTAAAACACTACTTCTTTTGGGTCTCGCTACAATAGAGAAACCAGCTTCATCAACAAAAATTGGATTATCATGCTTAGTCAGCTTCTCTGAATCTATACCCATGCAAACACAAACCACAAATGGTGTTACGAAGACCAGATACAAAGGAGGCCAGCCACTGTGCCCACCAGTGAAAGAGGAGAAGGTATAGACGCGCGCGTGTGCCAGGTCTTGTTATTTTGATAAGATAAGAGATAGAACAGCCTTATTGCTCTCTCCCATCGGGGCTTGTAGAGAAATAGAGGAAGCTTGTCAGGCCGAACTCTCTATTATACTCCTTTCTCTACTTTAAAACGGCTCAAGTCAGCGGAGTGGAAATGATTAGGAAAAAGAGAGGAGGATAAAAGGGTAAAATGACGAAAAATACGTAATATATTATAATAAAAGTTTGCCCCATTTGGATCTAGTCTAGTTTTATGCGACGTTATTTTGTGTATCTAACTCATTGTTCGTACTTTCCATTTGTTGGTGCATACAAAGGATTGCCAGGAGGGCTGGCTGATCTCCTTCGTATCCATAGTTTTTTAATTTTATTTTATTTTATCGTTGTCACATCCTTTATACTCCGTGTCGCTAAGAATGATTTTAGTATTTTTTCCTTTTCCACCTTGTTTGGATCCTCACCTCATTACCCTTTCTCCTCTCTCGGATTTGAGAACATTTGTAAAAAATAGGTCCGAATTTTCTCGTTTGTCGTGAGCTCATCTTTTTTTTCCATTAATTTTTCCATCTATTCATCTACGTATGTATGAGCATTTATTCCATTGTCAGTTGTTTCCGGCTGCTAGCGAACAATTTACGCCAATTCTTGTTCCATCCTATTTTGATAATTTCATATAGTTCTAATTTTACCTGTACTTTTGTCCATAATTTACTGGCTCTCTGTTTTAGCACCTGGTTTAGATGGCTGATCCTTGCCTAATGAGGTGATCAGCTTTATTCGTGTTATCTACGTTTTGTGCCGCCAATCAAGTATAAAACTTCCTTAGGCATTCTTTGAAGCTTCCTTCTCTGTGTTTGAATAGTAAGATAGGAAGAAAAGGCTCACCCACTTGGCTCCCCTTTACTCATTTCGGAGCAAGGGGAGAAGGGAACGGGTGAGGGATCTCGGAATTCTTCGCTTCCCCATTCGCTTTACTTCTTGTGTCGAGAGACGCTGAGGGGTGGGGCTTATAAAAAGGGAGGAGGATGAAAAGAGGAAGAGGAGGGAGGAAAGATATTATAGCGATAAACTAGTTAGAAAGACAGTTGACCTAGGCGGTCTTAGCCCTAAATCTAAACGAAGTGCTATAGCACGGTGTGTATTACCTGACCCACGTTTGTATGTAGAGCCTGTTAGAAATGAAAGTAATAACCTGTGAGTGAGAAAAGAGAGGTTGGAGAGTTGCGGAGAATTACAAGTTTGCTTGGAGGTCAAGCTAATTTCTGGCTATTGTTAGGTAGTTATAAGTTAGAATTTTTGTATGAGAGTAAGTACCTGAGTTTCAGTTTATTGTCAATCATAAATATCTGTTATTTTTTGTGTTAACTGTTGTTTGGGGTTCAAACCGTTGTTAGATTGTATGTATGTTCTGGTAAGTCTATTGTATTTGTTTTACTTTGTATATATTCGTTGTGGTTTAGCTCTATAACTAATTATAGCCTGAATCTTTTGGTTGTGTTTTTTATGAGGTCATGTTAATTTGATCCTCTAGTTTAGAAGTCATTTTATTTGTTTTGGTATTTATCTGTATTTCATAGTTCAGTTTTTATCTAGAGATTGTCTTAATCGGTTATCTTAATTATTGATTTATCTCATCGCGATTTAATCCTTGTCGTATCTGGAGTTTGTGTTTTTGGTCTCTATGTAAATATATTTTCCTCTTCTTCTTCTCTGTCCATTACCGTCCTGTTGCCTGGGAACAGTCGATGTGGTCCCAACCAGCCCTTTGCACTAATTGATTTGCTAGTTCTTTATTACCTTTTTTAAGGGATCAATGCTTGCTTCTTTATGCAGTTCTTCTAATCTTCTTCTTTCTATCCTTCTCTTGTTTTTTATGAGATAAATTGCTTTCTTTTGGATCCTGTGCAATTTTATGACGTTACATCTTGGGAATGTGCATATCCTATTTGACGGATAGATTAGTGGGTGATGGATTATTAATTTATCGACTTTCTTCTTCTTTTGTTGACTGAGTGATATTAGCTTATATAGCAGTTTTAGTTAAAAATTTCCCTTTCAGTTCTTTCGGTTACCTGATTCCTGCAACCAGACTTAGTTATGAGGGGCGGTCAATAAGTTTTGCGATTCGGTAGGGCAAAACAGAGGAAGAAAGATGGTTGTTTGTGGGGGTGTTAGGATAAGTTATGACAAGTGATGACCTGCAGCCGCACGCTCCTACCTCGTCTATTTAAGAAGCAGTAGCTGATCGCAGATCGTCAGTCACAATTTTTTCAACAATGGAGAAGGTTGAGCACCGCGCAGTGATAAAATATTTGACCAAGGAATGCAAGAAGGCAGAAAAGATCCATGAACGCATGGTTGCAGTGTACACCGACACCGCTCCTCCCTATGCAACCATTGCTCGCTGGAATAGGGAGTTTCGCCATGGACGAGAGTCCCTTGAAGATGCCCCCCGTCCAAGGCACCCATCAGATGTGACCAACGAGGACAATGTTGCCCGTGTGGAGAGGAGGATCCTCGAAAATGGACGGGTGAAGGTCAAGGAAATCGAGTGAGAACTTGGAATATCACATGGAAGTGTTATCAACATCATCCACGACAATTTGGCCATGACCAAGGTCTCTGCCCTTTGGGTCCCTAGAAACCTCACGCCCCATGATCGACTTCAACGTCGTCAAAGTCCACAAGGCAGGAGTTGCACAAGCTGCCCTGCGTGAGTGCAGATTCAAAGAGCTCAACCATCCCCAACCACAGTCCAGATCTGGCCCCTAGCGACTACTTTTTATTCCGCCAGCTCAAGGCTGCACTGCGTGGACGCCGGTTTGGGGACGACGAAGATGTCCAGCTCACCTTCCAGGAGTGGATTGAACAGCAGTCGGGAGATTTATGGTTGTCGAGAATTCGAAGCCTCAGAGACAAGTGGCGCAAGTGCATTGAAGTCGAGGGTAGTTATATTAAAAAATAATAAAACACTTTTCCTCATATCTCGTTTCCTTATATCCGAATTGCAAAACTTATTGACCGCCCCTCGTATGTCCATCAATGTTTGCTATGTGTTCACACATTTTCGAATGTTTTGTTGTTGTTATTAATAACTTACTAAATGTTTCTTGGTTTTTGTACTTTATTAAATGTTAAAAAAAACTACACTAACCATTTAGAATTTGAAGAGCTCTGAACAAGGCAGATCCAAATTACACTGATCTCTTTTCAATATCCGATACTTCTGATTATCCTCTTCGTTGCAACAAAGGCTCCTCTAAATAATCATAACGGAAACACTCATATAATTTAACTTAATCCACATCGTGTATGAATTGTGGTTTGATGGTAGCCCCACTTGAATCAAGTTGACAGGGCAGATAAATATTTGAACTCAGATTTCGAACTGTGCTACGCATAAGACGACATGAATAAGGAGGTACCAACAGAACAATTCAAAACAAGCGTATTGGGGTGCGTAGATGAAAAGCTTTCAGATGGATTAGCAAATATTGCTTGGTTTATGGTTATACATTTCGACCTGGTTTTGTTTTTTGGCTTGTGTACTCCTCATTAATATTTTTCCTGAAAGAATTATTTGAAATAATATTCTAAGAGTTCGTGTCTCATTTGTTTCTCCCACATGATAATCTGAGAAGAGATTAATGATGATCGAATGAACTTTGTTTACTTATTTACCAACGGCATTTTTGAACGTTGAAGGCTACATTCCCTCACTTTATTTAATGCCTTTAATGACTTGTTTTAATTTATACATAGGTTTAAATAATGCCACATCTTTTTTTGTACGTATTTTGAATTTACAGGGGTATTTAAATTCATGTAATTGATTCCTTGGCTCTGGTATGTCTGTTAACTTGTAGCCCTTATTTACATGCTCACCGAGTTTCCCAACTCATGCAACATACCTTGATATCGCTAATTTCGCACCCTCTCCCATTAGAAATTCCTGGATACTTTTTAAATAAAGAAAATTGGTGACTAATCAAAGCAGTTTATAATATTGATTTTCATAATACAATTATGTTTCCCTTCTCCTTTTTAGGCAACTTTCTATTACCTTCTTCTCCGACCCGTGTCTTACCTCCATTCGCTCCCTGGCTCTTACTTCTAACTCCAACCCGCCTCTTGCCTTCTCCTCTCGCCTCTCTTATCTTCTGCTCTCCTCGTCCCTTAAGTCCAGTTATGCCCCTGCTCTTACTCCACACTCCAACCCGTCTCTTCCCTTCTCCTCCCCGAAATCTTACCTTCGCTCCCCTCGTCTCTTACCTCCAGTCCTGCCCCGGCTCTTACTTCCCACCCCAACCTGTATCTTGGCCTTCTGCTCACCGGTCTATTACCTTCTGCTTTCTCGTCTTTTACCTCTAGTCCCCCTATTCAGATCTTACTTCCCACTCCAACTCGTCTTTTATCTTCTCCTTTCCTGGCTCTTGCCTTCTCCTCCCCGTCTCTTACTTAGTGCTTTGCTCGCTCTTAACTCCATTCCCACTCCGGCTTTTACTCCAACCCGTCACTTGCCTTCTCTTCCTCCGTTTCTTACCTTCTGCTCCCCTAGTCTTTTATTTTCATTCCCCTCCCCACTCGGCTCTTACCACTCCACCACGTCTCTTGCCTTCTCCTCCCCAGTCTCTTACCTTCTGCTCCCCTCTTCTCTTACCTGGAGTCCCCCACCCCCCAATCGACTCTTACTTCCCACTTCAGCCAGTCTCTTGCCGTCTTCTTCCCCGACTCTTGCCTTATCCTCCTATGTCTTTTACCTTCTGCTCCCCCGTCTCTTACCTCCACTCGGCTCTTAATTACTACTCCAACCCTTCTCTTGCAGTCTCCTCCACTGGTGTCTTAGATTCTGCTCCCCTGGTCTCTTATCTCCAGTCCCCCCATTCGGCTCTTACTTTTCACTTCAACCCATCTCTTGCCTTCTCCTTCCCCTGCTCTTGCCTTATCCTCCCCCATCTATTACCTATTGCTCCCATCGTCTCTTAAATCCACTCTCATCCCGGCTCTCATGCACAACTCCAAACCGTCTCTTGCTTTCTCCTTCCCTGTCTCTTACCTTCTGATACCCTGGTCTCATACCTACAGTGCCGTCCCGGCTCTTACTTCACACTCCAACCCGTCTCTTGCCTTTTCACTTCACGTCTCTTACCTTCTGTTCCCCTCGCCTCTTACCTCCAGTCCCGTCAAAACTATTACTCCAAACTCCAACCCGTCTTTTGACTTATTCCTTGCCGTCTTCTACCTTCTTCTGATCTCATCTCTTACCAGCTGTCCCGCCCCAGCTCTTACTCTCCATTCCAACCTGTCTCTTTCTTTCTTATTCCCCATCTCTTACCTTCTGCTCCCGTCGTCTCTTACCTCCAGTCCCGTCCCGGCTCTTACTCTTAATTCCAACCTGTCTCTTGACTTATAATCCCCCGTCTTATACCTTTTTCTGAACTTATATCTTACCTTATGTCCCACTCCGGCTCTTACTCCCCACTCCATTCCGTCTCTTGATTTATTTTCCCCTGTCTCTTACCTTCCGCTTCCCTCCTTTCTTACCTCCACTCCCATCCCGCCTCGTACTCTCCACTCCACCCGGTCACTTGCCTTCAACTCCCCCGTCTCTTACCTTCTCCTCCCCTTGTCTCTTACCTCCACTCGGCTCTTACTTCCCACTCCTACCCGTCTCTTTTCTTCTCCTTCCCCGGCTCTTACATTTGAATCCCCTCGTCACTTACCCTCAGTCCCGCTCCGACTCTTTCATCCCACTACAACTCGTCTCTTGACTTCTCCTCCCTCGTCTCTTAGCTCATGTACCGCCCCGGCTCTTACTGCCCACTCCAACTCGTCTCTTTCTTTCTCCTTCTTCGTCTCTTACCTTCTACTTCCCTCTTCTTTTACCTCCAGTTCCGCACCGGCTCTTAATCTCCACTTCAACCCGCCCTTTGCCTTCTTTTTTCCCGTCGCTTACCTACTGCTCCCCTCTTTGTTTACCTTCAGTCCCGCCCTGGCTCTTACACCCCACTCCAACCCATCAATTGCCTTCTATTCCTCCGTCTCTTATCTTCTACTCCCCTCGTCTCTTACCTCCAGTCCCCCCTCCACTCGGCTATTACTGCCCACTCCCACCCGTCTCTTACCTTTTGCTGACCTCGACACTTACCTCGAGTCACGCCCCGGCTGTTTCTTCCCACTACAACCCGTTCCTTAATTTCCCCTCCAGCGTCACTTAATTTCTGCTCCCCTCGTCCCTTACCTCCTGTACCGCCCCGTCTCTTTCTTTATCCTTCACAGTCTCTTACCTTCTGCTCCACTCGTCTCTGACCTCCTGTACGGCCTCGGCTCTTACTTCCCACTCCAACTCGTCTCTTTACTTATCCTTCCCGGTCTCTTACCTTCTGCTCCCTCATCTCTTAGTCTCCACTCCAACCCGTCTCTTGCATTCTCTTTTCCCGTCTCTTACCTTCTGCTTTCCTTGTCTCTTACCTCCAGTGCCTCCCCACTCGGCTCTTACTTCTCACTCCAACCCCTCCCCTGCTTCCTCCTTTCCCACCTGTTACCTACTGCTTCCCTGTTCTCTTACCTCTACTCACGCTCCGGCTCTTACTTCCAACTCCAACCTGTCTCTTGCTTTCTCTTACCCCGACTCTTATCTACTGCTCCCCTAGTCTTTTTTCTCCACTCCCGCCCCGGTTCCTACTTCCAACCCCAATCCGTCTCTTGCCTTCTCCTCCCCCCTCTCTTACCTTATAGTCCACTCGTCTCTTAACCCCCGTCTTGCCCGGGCTCTTTCTTCCCACCCACCCCGTCTCTTTCTTCCTCATCCCCCTTCTCTTACCTACTGCTTCCCTCGTCTCTTACCTCCACTCCTGCCCCAGTTCTTACTCCTTACTCTAACCCGTCTCTTTTCTTCTCCTCCCCCATCTCTTACCTCCTGCTCCTCTCACTGCATTTGCTGCAGATGTAGCCGACTACATCAGGCTTATTTTTGCAAGATCTTCTGAAAAAGAAAAATACCACTAGTCAGACAATACTGCATGTAGACTCTTATGAATTCTTTACTTAAATAAATAAGAAAGATTTGGGCTTTTTGTTAATATAAAATATCTGATTAAGCAAAACCATATTGATTTTGGGATTGAGCACACCAAAATTGCCCTAAATGTGCTACAAAAACTTAGACAGTAAATTTGGTGTTGGTCACTGTAATTTACCATAATGACTCCATTTGCTTTCATACCCACATATTCTCCTCCTTCTCGGCTCTCTATTTGCCTCTTTGACTACCTGCCTCCGCAAGGTCGTGCCCCGTGTAGTCTGTTACACCTTTCCGGCTCACGTGCCCCAATCAGTTTCCAATAAGTTGCAATTGCCTAGGCTTTATTTCTTCTAGTTATTTGCATCTTGCTTTTTTGTGCCACTTTATTAGTAAGATTTTCGCCTATTTTATTGACCAGTGGCTAATATCGCAGGCTAGTCGCCAACCAGCTTTCGTTTCTTTATCCCTTGTATGGGTAGGGAAGAGGAGTGGGCTTGAACATATTTGTATTCAGCCATCATTTTCTACTAGTGCTGCCCCCCTTCCCTCATATACTTTCTTATTCTATAATTTATGATCCCACAAAGTGTTATCAGGTGACATATCGAGTATGTATGCCCTCTAGGCCCCATCACCGAAATTTCCCCTCATTACCACAATGCCTGCAGGATGATCTGCGGCGAAATAGAAATCTTTTACACAGTTTACCTCTATTTTCCCTGCTTTCTTTACAAATCTCTCATTGCAAACTCACTGCATGATACAACCTCATTGCTATTACGCTATAAATGAGAAAAGACCCTAGTAAGCAGCGGGGATGAGCGTGCCTGAGCCGTCTTGGGATCGCTCGTGATCTTGGGACTAAGCGGCTGCGCTGCCTCATCCGCCTATACCCTTGCTACCTACTCTTAAAGCGCCCTTCTTTGATCTCTCCATGAAACTCACATTCTACATCTCTCGCCGGGTTTTGATGACGTCGAACAAATTATTATTCTACATTACCTTTTTAAACCTTAGGAGCTTCTAGAACCTCCTTTGATTGATTTTTCTCATCACTATCATTTCACTTCCAGTCTATTAATAAGAGCAGTGATATATATATATATATATATATATATATATATATATATATATATATATATATATTTATATATATATATATACTGAAGTGCTAAAAATCATGGGATAGAGACATAATATTGTATATGATTATTTCTAGCCTTCCGAAGTGCGGCCACCCGACGTGGGATTGCTTCCACTAGTGGATGGAAGGCCTTTGGAGAGATGTAGACCCGTTCTCTCGATAGGTCTCTAATTCTCTGATATTTTTATGTAGGCGATAAATGATGGATGCTAATAGATGTAGCTACTTTGGTGTATATAAATTCTCTTAGGGTTATTTCGGGTTAATCTGGTGGCTACACCATTCGTCGGAACTCTCCAAAGGTATCTTGAAACCAATTTGGGGCAATTTGAGTCCAATGATCCGGTGGCTAAGCATCCTAAAATACTGTAGCTTTGAAGTATGTGAAGTCTATGAATGAAAAAATAGCCCACAAACATTACAAGAGCGCGATCAACAGTCAATGACTTGTTCAAGTGGACCGGTGGAAATAGACCAATTCACGTGAATACATCCCATTCTAGTATAGAAGTACTACCAGCCTGCATTGGATTTTGTTGGAAACGGGTCAATGATCTTATGGGTTCTGCGCCATATCAAAACAATACCATCAGTGTAAAACAACGAAAACAATCACTAATTGTACCAATTCACAAATTGCCAGTCCTACTGAGTCTAAATAGTGCCGTCACAAGAACAGGTGTGGTATTGTCCCCGAAGTAGCGAGTCTTCTGCTTCATTATTCCGTGGAAGGTGAAGAACAATGGCCTGACCTAATGGATATGCGTATGGTAACCCTACTTATTGAATTGAATGTGACTGTGTTGCTTATGTTACCATGTGAATTATAGTCCAATTCTAACTCACTGTCAACCGTGAGCTCTAATGCTTCCATGTGGCAGTCTCGAAACTTTACACGTGACACCTTAGATTGAGTGGTTGAAAATCAGCAAGGTTTCAGAAATATAATGTTTTATCTATCTAGCACACACTAGCATGCCTAGTTCACCCTCCCATAATTTGTATTGTCTGGCCATGAGCCGGGGTTCATGCTTACCTAAGAGATTTGAGGTCATAACTGATACTGGTCTAGGAATTTCTATGACGTAGCTATCGCATAATCTTTGATACTTTAATGTATAATAAAAGCCAACAAATAAGTGATTTTGTGTTGTGAGAGGCTTGATTCTTGCTCCACTCCTTTCTAGACCCTATCATTGCGTCAGTCTATAATTTCACTTCCATGCACATTTCACGCTTGTCTTCCTAACTTTCTCCTCACCTTTGTTTGATGAGACTATTATAAATCTTCTTCCTTCAGACATCATTACTATATGGCTCCTGGAAAAGTTCTGGCGCAAAATCATAATAAAATGGAGTCTTGTTTTTGACAGTATTTTGGCTGTCGCCTGCTGGAATTTTATTGCCTTTTTTGCTATCAGTGGCTCTTAAGTTGTCTTTTCCGCTACTACTAAAAATGTTGGTGCCATCTTTGATAGTCGTCTATTTCAGATCTGATGCTAATAACAACGGTAAATACTGCATTTCCTTTGTACTCAATTTTAGCCACATTCGGTGCCACTTTGAGTATAATTGTTACCTCCATTTTGATTATTGCTGGATCCGATACTTCCCCTCTCCAAGCCCTTCAACTTGTTAAAAATTGTTGCATTTTTTTTTCTGCCGGGGCTCTTTCTGTGCCCTTTCCCTCTCCTGCATGTGCTCCGTGAACTGCTCTGTCTATTTATCCAATCCTGCATCGCCTTTAATATCTTCGTCCTGGCTTTGTCTTCTCATAGCTTGAAGCTCGAATTCGTGTGTGCTGCGCGGAAGATCGCGCCGTCTTAATTTCCCCTCAAATGCTTTGAAACCATCTACCTGCTGCCACACCCCTTCCTCTCTACCCTTAATGCCTTCATGATTGACTTATTATCGTTACCTTTCTATTTTTAATCTTAATAACGGGTAGTAGATATCAATTTTCCTTTGTTCTCTTCTTCCCTATTACATAGCTACCACTTTAATTTACCTCATTATGTCTCTACGCAGACTTACGAGCATGTGATTACAAAACTCACTTTTTCTTCTTTTATTAATTAAAGCGCCCATCTGGCGACTACCTCCAAGGGCACAAGTCGCCACAATTACTGTCCACCCTGATACTTAGCTAGATTAAAACAAAAAAAATCAATAAATCTCTAAAACAAATCCAAACAAACAAACGAAAAATCTAAACCAGCAAAACACAAGAAAGAAGCCTGCGTCAGGATGAGGCTCGCCACCCTCCGGCGTAAGATGATGCGACTGACACCAAAGAGATCAAAATAAAATGGAGGCAACCTCCTTGGCGAAGTCGAAGAGTCCATGATTCTGTGTGCACGAATCCGTCACGAGTACAAGAAATAAGCAGGAGCGACCCCGCTCGTACCGTTACCGAGACAGCTAAGATGTGGTACAAAGATCACATGAAAAGTATATTCACTATGGCAATCGCAAACACCCATGATTTTTTGGTTATCTCTTTGCTGCTAAAGAAATTTTATCGAACAAAACAAACAAGCAAAAGTATGAGGTTAGTCCATAAGTTAAATTGTGTAAATTTGGCTTTTGAATAATATGAGGTATTGCAGAATGAGTATAAAGGTAGGGATCTCATTAAATCTCATTGTAGTAATTCAGGGAATATTAAAGGTAGCAACGCAATTTAGAGAGAATAATTATTTTATATCATCGGGTCTATTTATTTTTAATTCTAGAGCGAGGATTGCCACTTGAGCAGTATCATTTGATTCTAGCATGCCAATTTATTTAGCCCATCACAATGGGTTTTAAATAGCAATAAGACAATTGTTTCTATTGTTTTTGGAAATAATTAAGTGTCTCTTCCTTTCGTAATGGCAAGGCCATTTAAATTTACCTGTCTCATTATGCTCGCACTCTCAGATCGAATTAATTAATAATTAACCGACACGGGGCTGGGGATGAATTAATTTCGAAATTATTATTATTAATTTAGGCTCGTGACTGAAACAATTCTAGAACCGTGTGATCCAGAAATACGATTTCCAAATTTAGATTTCAAAACGCAAAGGAGAAAATTGAGAAATTAATTTGGTTTATTATTTTCTGCCTATTTTGGTGCACAAAATTTGGTTTTGGGCCGCTAATCAGATATTTTGGCTCGGCTTAACAATCTCAGTCACCCATAATCGGGTCTATCCGTAGAAGAGAATAAGGACGGAAAAGAAAATGAAGAAGTAAAGGAACGAAAAACAGTGCAAGTTATAGGGGACTGCATCAATCTGAAATACTGATGCAAGAAGGGCACAATTGAAGTTCCTTGACGAACCTTTGAGAAGTAGCCAAAAGTACCAAGTTGCGTAAAGCTTCAGGGCGCTGCTCCAGAAAGTGTATTCCGCCTCAACTCGAATGAAAGGCGTTTGAAGGGCAAATGCACTGGCCGGATAGGTCTGCGGCACACTGGGTTTGGTACCTTAATGGCTCCCTTCTCCCCTTCACAGGGTCCTCGGGTTCCAGTCTCTGCAAGGGCGGTGGCAAGAGTCGGTGCTTGTAGCGGGCCCTCTCTTTATTTGTCTTTTCATGTATTCTTTCTGTTTATTTGTCTTCGCCTGATTTGTCTCTCCTTGTATTCTCTGGGAGTTTTTGCCTTCCCCTTATTTGCCTTTAACTGTATTTTCTGATTATTTTCCTTCTTCTTATTTGTCTTTAACTGTATTTTTTCTGTTTATTTTCCTGCCCCTTGTTTGCCTTTACCAGTATTTTTTTCTGTTTATTAGCCTTCCGCTTTTTTATCTTTTCCCCTATTTTTAATGTTTATTTGCCTTTTTCTTATTTTATTTTCTTGTATTCTCTCTACTTATTTACCTTTCCATTTTCTGTATTTCCCTTTATTTTTTATGTTTATTTGTCTTCTCCTTATTTGTCTTTCCCTGTATTCCTTCTCAATTGATTGGAAAACGTCTCGTTGTTCAAACCACCTCTTCTTCGCTGTTAGAAAAAACGCGTAAAATATATGGAAAATAAAGTAACCCTGTTTAAAAATAAAGATACGCTGGCAATTCTAATAATACTCGAGAAAATAAAGTATCATGTTTAAAGATAGAGATCCGTTGGTAATTCTAATAATACTTGGGAAAATAAAGTAATCCTGTTTAAAAATAGAGATCCGCTGGCAATTTTAATAATACTTTGGAAAATAAAGTAATCCTGTTTAAAAATACAGATCCGCTGGTAATTCTAATAATACTTGAGAAAATAAAGTATCATGTTTAAAGATAGAGATCCGTTGGCAATTCTGATAATACTTGAGAAACCAAAGTAATCCTGTTTAAAAATAGAGATCCGCTGGCAATTTTAATAATACTTTGGAAAATAAAGTAATATTGTTTAAAAATACAGATCCGCTGGCAATTCTAATAATACTTGGGAAAATAAAGTAATCCTGTTTAAAAATAGAGATCCGCTGGTAATTCTAATAATACTTGTGGTTTTCTTCACTGTTTTTGCGGTTTATTTAAATAAAAGTTCTTCATATATTTGGCAGATGCTTAGATTCTGAGATGTTAAATTTAAAAGTTCTCTCACGAATTCGAAACCAGATTTTCCCAGGAAAGTGGAGAGCATTTGTCAATCCACAGCAAACTGCAAAAGAAAACATTAAAAAAGATACTAAAACCTAACCTACCCATAATGATATCTAGATTTATAACCTAAACCAAAGCTAACCGAATAAAGATAAGGAAAACTGCAATGTACGCAGTGATGGTATGCGGTTACTAGAACAACGAGTAGCCACCTTCTTACTGCATCGGGCATGACTGGGGGTGGGGCAATCTTCATCCACGCCAAGCAAAAATGAAAGTTGAAATACCTAATTGATACCGTTCTGTTTAGGACTGTTAAATTGGTCCATTGGAGACAGTCACTTGCTTGACGTGGATGAGGCACGACCCCAGGCCGTCCCTATGCAGGGTAAAGGTGGCTGTTTGTTGCTATAGTAACCACTAACCGAATACAATGAGCAAAATACTTGAAAGTCAGTGAAATGACCTAAATCTAAAGTTTATGAGAACTAATAGTAGTGCTATTAGTAATGTTGTATTCTTTTTTCATTTTCAAATAGAAAAATAAGAGTAGTGCATAAAGGCTACCTATATCAAGACAACATAATCCCACATGAATAAGGTTCACCAGATCCATCAGAGGTCGTCCATTAACAAACCAGACTAAACCCAGACTCAGAAGGCGGCGTCAAATATATACCGAATTTAATATTCTTAATCACAGTTATTTTCTTTTGAAACTGTCTAAAATAACCCAACTTTAGTCCGTTGCTTCATGTTTACTAATCAGATTCAGATGATCTTCCTTTGTGACACAAGGGAGATCAGTGCATATTTCTGAGAGATTCTGTTCTTTGTCAGACGTTTTCTTAAGCTTTGAATGTAACCTCTGCACTAACAATTGAATTTGAGATGTGTTTCTTTGCCAACCATGTGAATTTGTTGGAAGATGATTCTCTCTTGTATCTCTAATTTTACTCAACTGAACCAATATACCATGGTTACGCAAGTTTAACTTTCATCGCCAAGTGAAATGAATTGATTACTTTAACCTATCAACGGGAGTGTGGCTCTAGTTGGCCATATCCCAAATTCGTTTGTAGCAGTTATTGCCTTACTTCTATTATTTCTGTTTCCAAGAAATTATTATTTCCTATAACTAATTTCCCTCTTTTAGGTGGTTTGCCGCATTATCTCCTTCAATAACACGATTAATTGCGTCTAAATCGTTGAAGTTTCAACATATTTATGATCAAGTATCTGTAATTAATTTAGCTTTAAAATTTATTTTTTCAATCTTTCAAGAGCATTTTTTTTCAGACTAACGTTTGTTGTTCGTGCTGACACAAAGTATGTTGATTGGTATTTGTTTTAAACTTGATTTATAAATTAAGAGTGATTTCATCAGAAGAGAATTCCTTAAATTTTCAAAAACATCAGCTCTATTAAAAATGAAGGTTTATTTTTGACATTATATTTATTTTTATTTCGTTGATACAATCAGAGCGATGGGTTCCAAAGGAGATCAGTTCGAAAATTGTAGAATGAAGCATTCCCGATCATAAGTCGTGTAGATATACCACCAGAGAAATAGAATGAAACTACTGAATTTCATAATTATGACAGAATAAATATAATTTTATCTAGGTCACTCTAGATTCTAAAGGCGTATATATAATAATTACCAGTGTTTTTATTTATAGAAACACTTTCCTGAAAATAAGGGAACCAAGATTAGTGAATTTTAAACATTCTGCCTCCAGTTGGCAAGAGGTTTAAATTCACTAAAATAATACCTGCTGAAACATTTCTCCAATTTTGACTCTAGAATTATTATTAATTGTTTTTCACTATGTGAA
The DNA here is from genome assembly GCA_963969495.1 of Ceratothoa steindachneri. Taxonomy (NCBI): domain Eukaryota; kingdom Metazoa; phylum Arthropoda; class Malacostraca; order Isopoda; family Cymothoidae; genus Ceratothoa; species Ceratothoa steindachneri. Next base: position 70,535,688 of record OZ018327.1, on the reverse strand, counting down.
ATTAATTTTTTTTAGAAAATATCGTTCTATAATTGTTAAAATTTTCAAGTTTGCTTGAATAATCGTGAAGTTGTATTGATGTAAGTGAAGGTAACCCAAATTACGTTTGCTCAAGGAAAGTGAATTTATTCATATCTTAAAATCTTTGAATTCAGCAATAAATTGCTAAACTCCAATAATAAGAGAAATACTATTGTAAATAAGAAAAAAGTTTATTCTAAAAGGGAATGTTCACTCCACATACCACTATTTCTCTCCATTCACAAAGCTCGCACATCTTTTTTGATTAAATGTGAATTTTCCTTCGAAAAGTTGACTGCTTTCCTCATTCTTTCTCTCAATTTCTTTACATTTGTAGGTGGAGTGTAGTACACATTATTCTTTAAATTTCCGAATGCATAAAAATAGCAAGTTGTTAATACTTGTGATCTTGGGGTACATTCAAATTTAATGATTCAGCGCAACTCTGTGATTTTTTTAATATTTCTGTCATTCACTCACAGCAATTTGTCTGTGCTGGAGTTGCCATTCTAAATCCAACAAAGTCTAGTGAATTTATTATGAGAATTGAGGTTTAGTTCTATGTATAATTATCTTTTCGGTAATCAGGTTCATATCGAGAGCTTCACTCATGTTATTATCGTAAAACAATGAACCAAAAAGATAGCTTTGATTTCAAGGGGTTGTTCAGTGAATACTGTCGAATATTATGATGATTCATTTTGCCATTCCCAAAAGATTCTCCTCGTAACCAGTTACATTATCTAGGAGTGGCTTGTTGGATAAGCCATTTGACAAATTCTATTCAGTGAGAAAACTTTTCTCCTGCAGCTGAAGTCGGAGGTGCAAATTATAAGGATACCTTTCAAATCAAATTCAACAATGCGGTTAAATGATGATTAATTGGGCATTTTTTGCATTCTGTTCTTTCCGGCAGATAAATTTGGAATTTTATCAATATTATTCTAACAGCTTTAGGCAAGATTTCAGTTTATATTGACTTGTGAAAACCTGAATCAACCTTGTTTAAATTTAGATGACTACCTTGTAATTTATATTTCTAAAGATGGTTTAAAATGGATGATTTAGTTGGAAGCTGCCTAGTAGGATAACTCAAATCAAACAAATCCTTTATATGCTTAATCCTTTTAGTCTTCATCTCGTTGTTCTTTAGTTAATTGCATGGTATGAGTGTTATTGTAAGAAAATAGATGTAACTTATTTAATACTCAGTAATTGAAATAAATTAGTCTAAAAACGTTTAAGAAAATTATAAATGTTGTAGGCAGAAAATTAGAACCCAAGAGTTTGGAAATCGAATAGTTACGATATTTTCTTCTTTTTTTTTTCATGCATAATTATGTATTCATGTATTACAAGTACTTTTTTATGTACTTATTTTTAAAAATTCCTAGTATCATTGTTATATTAAAACATATTTTTATTTTATCTTATTTTATTTATTTAAAATAGCTATCTGAAAATTTATTCCACTTCTTACTAATTTCCTTTTTATTGAAGATGTCGATATGTAGATAATTGATTTGTAGATGTTTTATTTCAAAAGTTGATCCTGATCCAACCTCGATCGGTACGAAGTATGTATATTTGAAGTTCTCTTCGATGTCTACTCTTATTTGCATGAGGGATTTCATGCTTGATTCAGCAAATCGCTATAATTCCTTTCGTGCCGTCGCAATTGGAGCTTCTTTTTGTCATACGGTCGAGGCAGGAGCTGCCGTGAATTTGACTCTTTCGCTAGAGACAGGCATGCCGGAGAAATTCTTCGAATTTCCGTGGACCACTTTGAAATTTAGCTTTTAAAGTTTGTGGGAGTTGAATTAATGTCTTCCCCTTTCTTTATTTCCTTTTTCCCCCACGAAGGAGGAGAGTCTGGTAAATTTCTTTCAGAAATAACTTCTTTTTTGTTCTGTTCATTTTTGGCCTTGTTATTTTTATCTTTCTATCGTGGTCAATGAATTTTAATAGATTAGCTTAGTATACACATTGATAATTAATTAATGAAAAACAAAATCTTTGAGAGAAAACGAAGTTTTATTCACAAGTTGAGGGCTAATTTTGGAGCATACGCTCAATCCTTCAGCCCTACTGAGACTCACCAAATATTACATTAACCCATTCTTTATATGAAATGGGAGAAAAAAAGGCAACTTAAAAAACAAAGGAATCAGGAATCTTAGGAATCAGGTGATACTTATTGAAGAGGCTATAAGCGACCTAACCACGGGACTAAAATAAAAAATCCTATTCGACAATTCGACAGATAAAAGTTTGGGAGAGAATCGATTAGCCTGAAAGATGGAAATCCTTCCTATACCTGTTAATAAAAACGTAGTTCACTCTCAAATCTTTTGCTTTTCATCAATGAAGTTTAATTCAACGATGCCATCAGAGTTGGTGGTAGGAAGGGACCATATTTTTTTCTCCTCCCTTTCATTGCAACAATAGGTTGAGTACATCTTCCTAGTAAATCTTGGCATAATCGTTAAACAAAAAAAAATAATAAAAGTAAATGAATAATCGGATAATAAGTACAAAGCTTTTCGTTAATTGACTTGCCTTTTATAAAGGTAATTTTGGTTACTCCTACTAAAATCAATGCAGAAGAAATACTTTACTACCTATACAGAGGTTTAAAAAAAAAAAATACAATGAAAAATAGCATGAATGATTTTTTTTTACTCTCCTGCAATCAGATAGATGGTGTAAAGGAGATAATGCTCCCTACCCCCATTACACCACGACTAACTGGTGCACTTTCTCAGGTCTTCTTCTGCACTTCATATAAATCAGCCACTATCATTTATGCGTCTAGAGAGACAAAACAAATGGCCGAAAGAAGGCACAAAACGTTCGCAAATAAACCCAAAACTTTTTCAATTATAATCATTTAAAGTTTGATGTGCTTTTTCGTGGAACACTCTGCATATTTATATATTTCTTCTCTCGCTCTTTTGGGAGAATAATTTCACTTATAACTTTATTTATTATATGAAAATTTTCAATGAAATTTGTACATAGAAGCCAAAAATGAGAAAAAAATATCTAAACTTCGCCCCTTTTATTTAGGTAAGTAATCGAATTTTAATAACCTACATAAGTTTATAATTTTCTCAATTTTATGGTTGTTTTTAGAAATTCCATTAAAAATTCCATTCCCTAAAAAAATTGATTGAATATCTAGACAATAAAAAGCTTTACAAAATATCGAAAAAATGTCATATCCAAGTTTCGGCACTCCCTTCCTCTATAAAAGGCAACCCAAATATATATATTTCAGGAAAGAAGGATGCAGGTTCTTTTCTCGGCCGCTACAACGTCGAGAAAAATAAGTTTGGGTTGGAGGAAGTACTACATGTGAGGTTTAAGGAAGGAGGGATAACCTTATCAAATATCAAAAAACTGTACATAGCACACAGGAAAAGGTTGCCGTGATTAAAGGAATTGACTGAAGTGTCACAGTGGAAGAAAGACTCATAAAAGGTGAAATACTATGTGCATTGTTCATGTTATCAGAGCTGATTCAAAGGTGTGAGCTACATGAGCATATTTCATATGAGCGCACTATGACTGTGTAGCACAGGTAGACTAGTATAATCAAGTAAATAATATTATTATTACTTAAATTTTACGCATTTTTGTATCTGAAACCTTTAGAACACGAGTTATGGCAGAGCGTCTACCATCCTAGGACAAAACCAAGTAAAACGGACCACTACGAGTTATAATCACTAATGGGGCAGAACAAAAACCTAAGTTTATGGAGGAAGGAATCAAAGACAATACTTTGGGGGGGGGGAGTGTAAGTTTATGGAAGAAGAAATCAAAGACAATACTTTGGGGGGAGGATAGTGTAATTTTATGGGGGAAGAAATCAAAGACAATACTTTGAGATCGACGGAGAAGAAGATGGGTTATAAATTTAGAACCAATTGAATTGGGCAAAAAATTGAAACATGAGATCCTGCGAGAATGGAGTTGGAGTGGTCAAGGAGGGGGGCAATGAGACCGTGAAAGGCTTCTAAAAACTACTGGGACAGAATAGGGGTAAAATTATGTAGGAAGCAGAGAAGTGTTTCCGAGCATTAATGAGATAATCTTTGAGAGATTGCTGAATAACAAAGGTGAACTTCGGATTTTTAACTATTTTTGAAACGTGAAATATGTAGCTACTAAGTTTAGGAATACCCCCTCCCCTATTTCTACGACGAGTCTCAACCAAATGAGTATAAACTAGAAACTCCTCAGTCTTGTCATGATTGAATTTCAGAACTTTGACCGAAGGAGTATCAGTGATGATTTTGTAATTGTGATGCCATCATGGTTTTAACTTTTAAAAAACTTCTAGCAAACAAGAGTTGCCGTTACTAAATCAATGGTTAGCCATATTCACAGTGATTTTGGCAGGACTAATCGACGTTCATTTCTACGCCACTAAGTGACTGTCTCAAAAAGACAATCTAACAGTCCTAAAAATACATGTTACGTCTAGTTCTTTTATCCTACCCTTTAACCGTTGCATTTAAATAGGTATTTTAATTTCCAATTTTCTGAATTGAACTAGTTTATTTTAGGGCTGTTAGATTGGTTAATTGCACTAACTTACGTACCCACAATACAATGATGTTTGCCTAACAATTACTCTGAACGCTGCAACCTTACAGCTACATCTGCATCTGTTTTCATTTGCTGATCCTTTGCTTCTCCAAAGAAGCCCCGTAGTTGATCGAGTCTCCTGTGGAGGATGACAAGTGGACAAAATGAGCATAGAGCGAGAGAGAGGATTAAAAAAGGATGATAGATGATAAATATGTCGGAGACGAGGTAGAAAAAGGATGCAAAGGGGATTATGAAGGTCTAAATCGAGGATGGAGAAAGAATAGAGAGAGGATGAAGAGCGGATTGAAAGAGAACTGAAGTTAATGCGAAGAAGATGGTGAAAGGATGTATAGGGGATAATGAAAGGAGGGAGAGAGCGAGAAAGGATGGAGAAAGGATTTAGGGAGGCTGGAATATAATAGAAAAGAGAAAGTGAGACTCTGAGGAGGAGATAGAGATGGGATAAAGAGAGGTTGAGAGAAGATAAAGAAAGGGTTTAGAGATGATTGTGAGATAATTGAAGATGATAAAGAAGAGATGAAGAGAGGAATGCAGAGGAGATAGAGAGTGGATAAAGAAAGAATGGAGTGAGGATTGATAGAAATTAAAGAAATCTAGAGAATGGATAAACAAAGGATATATAAAGAATTGAGGGGCGATGAAAGATAATGGGAGACAAGATGGAGTGGGCATATAAATATGAGAAAGAGAGCATGTGGAGTGGATGGAGAAATGCTAAAAATGGAATGATCATAGGGTGGAGAGGGGCAAGAGAGAGGATGAAGAAAAGAGCGAGAGGGGACTAGAGGGAGGAATGAGAGAAGATTGAGAGATGATAAAGATGAAGAAGAGAAGATATAAGAAATCATGGAGAGGACATTAGGTGTAGATAAAAAGAGTATGGAGAGATGAAGGATATAGGATGGGAAAGGATGGAAAAGAGATAGATATAGATTAAGAGATAGAATTGATAAAGGATGTAAGATAATGGAGATAAGATAGAGAGAAGATATTGATGACATAGAAAGAAGAAAAAGGGAGCATGGAGAGAGGACGGAGAAAGGATAGAAAGGAGATAGAGGAGGAATGATGTGAGGTTGGAGAGAAAGAGGAGAGAGGATAGAGAAAGGATGGATAAGGGGTAGAGAGGAGACGGAGAAGGGATAGAGAAGAGTTAAATATAGGATAGAGATAGGGTTATGTTAGAATAGAGGATGGATTAAGAGATGATGGAGACAGGATTGGAAGAAGATGGAAGATGATGAAAGGAAGATGGAGACAGAAGATATTATATCCTAGAAATATTGATTTTTTTAAATATAAATATTGCACGTACTCGTAAGCAGAATATAGACATTAATTCTACCTAATGAACCTTTTTATTTAGACCACCGTTTCTTAACCGATGGTAAATTTCCCACTAAAGGGAAATTCAAAGATTCCACCCAGCGAATGAGTAATAAGGTTAGATTCAAATCAATAGAGTTAAGTTCTTTTTGTACTTTATGAATATAATATTAAATACAATATGTTAAATTTTAGTGATCGCATCTGTCAACCATTCAATTTTGCAACATAATATATTTGCTTTCCAACCAAGTAAGCCTTAATTCTAAATCCAGAAGAAAAAACCCTCCCACCCTACATATGGATCACTCAGGAAGGACTTCGGTGCGGTCATCACTAAAAACTAAATAAAACTACTGCACTTGCATGAGCGATACTGATATCGCCTCCACCAGGACTACAAACACAATTTAGAATAATTGTTAAGATGAACAAAGTGGTAAACTTGCGGTCGGGGAATTTTGCGAGGTGCCGCCGGCGTTAGCGAAGGACCCTGCCGACGGCGACTTAAGTAAGAAGACGAGATTGTAGCATGTTTGAAGTCATTAGCGAATAATTTTCCTCTGGTGTTTTAAATAAATTGAATGTAATCCACGATTTATGAGAAGATCGAAAAACTTTTGTCGAACCCTATGCGGCTATGGGATACAATGTAAATAAGAATATAAAGAACTAAAAAAAAGTGGATTTCAAATTAATTTTACCCGATATAATAATAGACATCAAACTCCCTGAAATATTAGACTAATGAAATGTTCGATTTAAAATCCTCTTTGCCACGCTAATTATGATTTTTTATGCGATATCTTTGTGAGTCCAAAGAAATCTCTCAGATAGTCGTCAGCTGCAACCATGTTGCAGATGACATCTGAAAGATTGCGTGCTATCCCGGCTACAACACCCGCACTTTGCCTTCCCGGCGTGAATGCCAGCGAAAAGATAAACGGCTATAAATTTTGGCAAAATTTTCACTTCCTCTAAATTTACTTTATTTACATATCTCCTTTACAACCTCGTTTGTTTTCTCTGTGAATTTAAAACCCAAATCTCTTCCATTTACCTAGACATTTTTTTATTTTCTTTAAACGTCTTCGAGTTATTTGCTAAATGGTCGTCATTTTGCTACTATTCCCTTTTCTAGGGGGAAAACCTCTCTTTAGAGTTTAATGAAACATTACTGTCTCAATGATGTAGCGTTTGGTCTAATTACTGGGAATTTTAAGACTCCGAAGCGAAATATTGTGCTCGTATCGTCGCAATAATTGACTTTCAGTTTCCATTCTTTTCCTGGGAAGTCGGAACATAATCTTTTTTACCCAGGGCAGACAGAAAATATTTTTTTATTCAGGGAAGTTTTAGCATAATATTTTTGATTTAGGGAAATTAGGGAAAAATACTTTCTATCCCAAGGAAGTGGTGGCATAACACCTTTTGACACACGGAAGTCGGGGCATAATACTTTTTGACACATGGATGGCGTGTCATAATATTTTTTACACTCAAGGGTGAGGGCACAGCAGTTTTTGACACGTAGTAGTCTGGGCATAATACTTTATGACCAAGTTAAGTCGTGGCATAATAGAGTTTGAACCCAAGAAGTGAGAGAGTAATAGTTGTTGATCAAAAAAGAAGAGGGATAATACTTTAGAACCAAAAAAGTTCTAGGCATACTAATTTATGACCAAGATAATCGAGCAAAAATATTTATTGACCCAGGGTATAACACCTAATGAAACAGGGAAGTTTGGGTTTAATAACCTTTGACACCGGGAAGTCGAGGCATGATGTATTATAGGCAAGGTAAGTGGCATAATGCTCTTTGACCGAAGAACGTCAAGACCTAAAAACTTTATACACAGGAAAGTTTTGTATGATAATTTGTCTCAAAGTGAAGTAGAGTCATAATACCTTTTGACCTAAGGGAGGCGGGGTATAATACTTCTGACCAAGATCGATATCCCCCTGTAAGAACAGAGGCCCTGTTCAGACCGCAGCGTCCCGACGCTAGGCGTTGTAACCCGATTATTTGATATCCCCCCCATCTCCCCTCGACCAGCTGGCCACCAGACGCCACCTTCAACCCCGAGAAGTACGAATCAACAGATTTATGTCGCAGCGGGCATAAATAATACCAGAGGGAGGAGAGAAAGTGCAATTACAATGTTTAAACATGCACTATTTCCCCTAAGATTTGGGATCGAGTTTCGCGTAATAGACGAAATTATACGAGCTACGACCAAAAGCCAGAAGATGCCTTTAGGGCTAAGTGAAAGACGCTCGGAGAAGCGTCGCTATAGGAGAGAGGCTTAATACATAAGCCCTCATCCCACCCTCTTTCCCCACCCTCAGTGGGTCGGTGAAGTATATAGGCAGATAAATGAGAAGAACAAGGAAGATTGAGTTAGAGTTCGACACGACGAAGTCCGGTGGCAGGGCCCGGCAATCAATGAAAGGAACAGAGAAGAAGTTCATTCTGAGTCAGTTCTTGGTGGTCACACCGGAGATGAGTATCTTGAATTGAGAATCACTCTCATACATGTCTCGTCAGAGAAACCCCCTAGCTCGGTTTTCAACAAAAACCAGAGATAGTTCTCACTATTGCGGAATACCCAAAGTAAACTTCCCCAAACCCCCCCATTCGTCAAAGGATTTACTCTTGCTCATCGCTCCTCAATGCAAAGCATCTTAAGATTAACCTGAAAATTGGAAAAACCTACCTTCACGGTCCCGTTGCTTAAATTATCTGACTAAGACAACGTGCCTAACGCCATCCACCTCTCTCACCAAAGTCACCTGTTTCTCCATCTCGCCGCCAGACAAACGGCTGGGTGTCTGCGACCACACCCCCTTCATCCAACCGCAAACTACTTCCCCCGTCATTCTCCAGCCGGATTCACTTGTGTGTTTTTTTAAAGGTCAAGAAATTAAATTATTTTTGTGTGTCAATTAGCGTTCAGTATTAAAGTATTAAAATAGTAAGTTTAACATAGACTCGTTTATTTATAGATGTAAAGTTTGTTTTTAATATTTCACTTTTTTATGTTGTAATTGAAGATATATTTTTATTTAGAAGTATTTAACTCAATCCTCGCAACGCTGCACATGGCACTAGAATCCATAAAGATTAAATAACGTAATGTAATATAGCACTCTTAGAGAAAACGAAATAAAGGAGTTATTGAAGTACGTGACAAACCTACGTACCACCACTCGGCCCTTATACTACGAAACATAATATTTTTTACACGGGGCGTCAAGGCATAATACTTTTTCTGAGAGGGAAGTCAGAAGAAATACATTTTGACTAAAGAGAGTCAAGGGACAATATTTTATGATTAAGTTAAGTCATGGTTTAATACTTTTTGACCAATGGAAGTCAGAGTATAAAACCTTTTGACACAGGGAAATTTAGGTATAATACCTTTTGAGAGATGTAAGTTGTAACATAATACATTTTGAACCGAGGAAGTAACGACATAATTTCTTTTGTCCCAGGGAAATCTGAACATAATACTCTATGGCCAAGTTAAGCCGTGATATAGTACATTTTCACTGAAGGAAGTTAAGGAATGATACCTTTGACCCAAGGACGCCTGGTCATAAAATATTGTGATCCAAGGAGGTCAGGGCATAATAATTTTTGACCCAGGAAAGTCGGAGAATACTTTATGACCATGGAATTTGTTGTCTAATACATTTAACCCATAGAAGTTTGAGTATATTACTTTTGACCTCAAAAAGTTTAAGTATAATACTTTTTGAAACAGGGTATTCGGGCATAATTTATTTTAACGTAGGGAAGTTGGATATAAAACCTTTTGACACAGAGAAGTCAGACCATAATACCTTTTAACCCGGAAGTTCGTGGCATTTTACTCTATGACCCAAGAATGTCAGGGAGAATACCTTGTGACCTAGAAGAGTTAGGTCATAATACTTTATGACCAAGATATGTCGTGGCATAATGCTTTTTGCCTCGAGAGAGTTGTTCCATGATACCTTTTGTATAGAGATGTCGGAGCATAATATTTTTCGACACAGGGAAGTCGGGGACTAATAATTTTTGACTCAAGGAAATCCTGGGAAATTACTTTTGACCCACGGAAGTCAGAGCCTAATATCTCTTGGCACATAGAAGTTTGGGTACAATACATTTTGACATACTTAAGTAAAGTTTAATTACTTTTTTGCATAGGAAAGAGAGAGCATAATACTTTTTGACCCAAGAAGTCGTGGTTTAATTCTTTTTTGAACCAAGGAAGTTGGGGTATAATACCTTTTGACACGGTAAGTACGTGTATAATACTTTTTAACACAGAGAAGATGGGGCATAATATTTTTTGATTCAAAGAAGTCAGAGCATAATAATTTTCGACGCAGGGGAGGCATGATATAATAATCTTTTGACAAAGAGGTGTGGGATTATAATACTCTTTGACTCGAGAAAGTTAGGTTATAATTTTGACAATGTTAAGCAGTGACATAATACTTTTTGACCAAAGTAAGTCTGGTCATAATACTTTTTGAATCAAGAAAGTCATGGAATAATACCTAATAACTGAGACTAGTCAAGTTAAGTCATGGTATAATAATTTTTGACTCAAGCAAGTCAGAGAATAATATCTTTTGATTAAGGGTAGTTTTGATGTATTACGTTTTGACTGAGGGGAATTTGGCTATATTACCTTTTGACCCAAGGAAGTTGGGCATAATAGCTTTTAACACAGGAAAGTCAGAGCATAAAAATTTATGACCAAGGTAAGTCGTGGCATAAAAATTTTGATCCAAAGAAGTTAGGGCAGAAACCGTTTTAACACAAAGAAGTATGGGTATAATAAATTTTGATACAGGGAAGTCGGGGCATAACACATTATGGCCAAGGTAAGTCATGGCATAATACCATTTGACCCAAGGATGTCGTAACTCAATACTTTCTCACCCTATGAAGTCAGGGCATAATATCTTTTGTCCGAGAAAGTTGGTGCATAATATCTTTTGATACAAAGAAGCCAGAGCTTAATATTCGTTGATACAGGGAAGTCTGAGTATAATACTTTTTGATACAAGGAAGTCGCGGCATAACACCTTCTGCACAGGTAAAGCAGAACATTATATTTTTCGAGCCAAGCAATTTGTGGCATAATGCTTTTTGACCAAGGGACACACGGTTGTCGGGAAATAATACTGTTTGACACATTGAAGTCAGACCTTGATACTTTTTTAGCCACAGATTTAAGGGCATAATACTTTTGGACAAATCAATTGATGGTATAATACTGATTGACCAAGGTAAATCATGTCATAATACTTTTTGACCCAAAGAAGTCGAGGCATAATACTTTTTGAGGCACGGAAGTCGGGACATAATACCTTTTGACACAGGAAAGTCAGAGCATAATACTTTTTGAGAGAACGAAGTCAGAGCATATTATTTTTTGACTAATTCAGTCGGGACATAATACGTTTTGAATATGGGAAGTCAGAGCATAATACTTTTTTATGTAGGGAATTCGCGGCATATTACTGTATCAGATAAGGCGAGACATAATACCTTTTGACACTGAGAAGACCCAAAGAAGTTAACGCATAATAAATTGTAATCTAGGCGAGTCAGGTTTATAATAATTTATAACGAAGATAATTCGTGGTATAATACTTTTTACTCCAAGAAAGTCCGGGCATAATAACCTCTGACCCATGGTAGTTTAGGTATATTACATTTTGACTAAGGGAAATTTAGGTATATTACCTTTTGACCCAAAGAACTTGGGCATAATACTATTTGGCACAGGAAAGTCGGAGCATAGTAATTTATGACAAAGAAATATCGTAGCATAAAATTCTTTGACCCCAAAAGTCAGAGCAGAAACCGTTTTGACACAAGGAAGTTTGGGTATGATAAATTTTACACAAGGAATTCGGAGTATAATACTTTTTGACAGGGCTAAGTAAAATCTTAACACCTTTCGACCAAGAAAAGTCGTGATAAAATCATTTTTGACCCATGGAATTTGGGGTATGATACCTTTTGACTCAGGGAAGTCGTGGCATACATTTTGCCACACGGCCAAAATACTTTTTGCACAAGGCAAGTCGTGGCATAAAAGATTCTGACTCGAGGAAGTCAGGGCATAAATTCTTTGCACCAAGAATCTTTTTGGATCCATGGAATTTGGGGCATAATACCTTTTCACACATGTAAGTCGGGGAAGAATAATTTATGACCAATGTAAGTACTGGCTAATACGTTTTGACCCAGCTACTCGTAAGTCAGGGCATGATACCTTTCAACCCAGGGAAGTAGGGCTATAATACTTTCTGACAAAAGAAAGTATTAACCTAACACCTTTTAACCAAGGATTAGCCTGGTATAATACTATTTGAGTAGTGGAATCTGGGGCATGATATCTTTGATCTAGGTAGTCGAATAATCACAAGAAGATATCACTTGTTCGTTCGCAGACATAACGCATCTCTCTTCCGTCTATGGAATCTGATGAAAGAGGAATTCATTCAACACAACACATGCAGTGAGTGAGTGGTTCTGGAAGGGTCGGACTACCCCTTCCTTCCCATTGTTTGGTTAAGCTAAGTGTGACCTCCAGGAATGGTCGGAATACCGCATCCTTCCCATTGTTGAGAGATTACGAAGTTTGTTAATGTAGATACCCTTTGAATTTTTATCGTTCTTTCTTTTTATATTTTCTTCATCTCTTTGTCACTTTCAACTTTCTATAATTTCTTTGCTTTAATTCTCTGTCTTTTTTATCTTTCTTTCTATTTTTCCTTTTTCTTCATCTCTTTGCGATAGACATTTTGCACCAGCGATTTCAGGGCAGGGTCATCTCGCGTGGCGGCGACGTCAACTGGCCACTGAGATCATGCGATTTAACGCCATTAGACTGCTTTCTTTGGGGCTATCTTAAATCGCTGGTATATGCGAATAATGCGCAAACAGTTGATGTCCGCAAAGTCAACATAATGAACACTATTCAGCAAATTCAGCCAGATTTATGCGACAAAGTCATCGAAAATTGGGATCCCGAATACGCTCCACCAAGCGAAGCCACGGCGGACATTTGAGCGACGTAATATTCCACACTTAATGCCATAAAATGTACTGTCAAATTTAAACTAAATTGAGTGCATATATCACACACAACTTGTTTTATTTACATTTAAAAATCGAGTGACCTCATTGAAAGACCTTTTATATATATATATTGTACTTTCGGAATTATTACGGATTTTTCTAAAATTTGACTTTTTTATAAAATAAAAGCCAGTAAAACCAAGTTCATTGATATTAAAGGGATTTATTTTATACACCAACACCTAACAACTATACAACTAGTTAACTTTTTATTTTCAAGACCCTTTGGTTACTTTGTACTTATAATTGGTAAGAGTGAAGGAACAACACTTCATTATACTATTTCAATGAAGTCTCAGCCAATTGTGTGAGTCACTTGGTATCTTGGCTTTAGAGTGCAAATAGGATGTTTTCTGTTGTTTGTAGTGTTATTTTGTGTTTCTGATAGTTGGGTAGTTTTTTTAGTACTTTCATTTTGAGTGTTTCAGGTAGTTTTTTAGCTATCAATGAATTAAACCAAAATGGGTAAACAAAGTGATTTGAGTCCTAAAAAAAATTGGGCATATAAATCAAAATAGAAAGAAATAGCAAAGAAAGCTAGGTGCTTCAACTTTAACAGTCAGTGTTATTATAAAAAGGATAACTATCAAGATTTGACCTAAAAAAGCGATATATATATATATATATATATATATATATATATATATATATATATATATATTCAGAAAACCTACAACTATTAAACATGGCAGCCATTTCTTCCCTAGCAATCCCACACATTTTAAACTTGCCATAGAAAATGCAAAATTGGTTTATATTGGTTTCATTTTAATTCCGAAATAGAATACCTTATGATCTTTTTTCATTTTCATTTTTCTTGCACCATGTACAAGCTAACCTAAATTTTACTTTCTTCAGTGATAGTTCTTTCCTATTAATTCTAATCCTCGTTCCATTGGTTCATAATTTTGTAACAAAGAGTCACTCCCACCCATTATTCTACCGATCTTTCATTGTTTAGAAATTTGCTTGTGCGACCTGCCAAAGTCGCTATGTAGGCCAAACTAGTCTACAACTAAAATGTAGTATTCTAAGCAGTTGGAAACCTCGCATAGAACTGACATTCCTATTTCTAAACGTGAATTCTATTCGATAAGACAATGCTCACAAAAACATAACTACCTGTTTATTTCTGATTATTTTAGTTTATTCACTTCTGCTTCCTCTTCTCTTTAATTAAATATTCTTAAATCTCTATTCATAAAACAAATAAATCTACAGCTTAAGGATTACTCATCTGCCCTCAAATTGTTTAATATATAAGCAAATAGACAAACAAAAAACTAACTAATAGCCCATCGTAGTTTTCTTCTTCACTTGTTCCCTCCATAATAATCAGTTGTCTTATCAGCTCCAAGGAACCAAGGTAATTTTCTGTCAAAGATTTTTTTGTTTTGCTTTTGATTCTTTGTGTCTTTACTTTACAACTTAAATTTTTTCTTACTCTTTTTATTGAAATGTTTTTTTACATTTTATTACAAATAGATTTTTCCCCTAGTTACATATTTTTTATTCTTATTAATTACTCATCTATTGTTTTAATTAACTTTTACATTTGACTTTCTTGGTCAAACTCCTCTGTATTGATCGCTTTGTAATCAGATACGCCTTGTAATCTAATTGATTTGAATAAACTGATTCTAGTAGAGTGTGTTTTTTATATCTCGTAATAAATTCACGCTATTATCAATATGTCTTATATATATATATATATATATATATATATATATATATATATATATATATATATATATATATATATATATATATATATATATATATATATATGTATGAATGCAATGTCCCGCAGGAAAAAATTACAAGGTTTTTCCAAGCACTTTCGAACTTTATTAAGTTCCTTATCAAGGATAACTACAAGAAATAGTATTATATTAGAGGTATATATACGGGAGAAAAGTATGAAAGACCGCCTCACAAACAAGAAATCACCAATGAGGAAGACGGAAGGGAGAAGGTAAAGAAACACATTAAGAATAACAAGAAGCAGGTAGTAAGGTCAAACTAAGTCGATGGAAAGGGTAACAGATTCAAAGAAATGGAGATAGCCTAACGAGGGAGATTATAAGACACGATGAGCAAAAGGGGGGAAAAATACAAAGTACAAAACATAGCAGTGACAATTAAAAAATAAAAAATAATAATAAAAAATAAAAATAAAACAGGGGCCATATAACTAAAGAATGTATATAAAAAACTAGGAACGAAAGACAAAACTAATTTCTTTGAGTATTAATCTTTTAATTATAGCCTCTATTTTATATAAACCAGGGAAAAGGTTAAAATTATTACATTGGTTTATAAAAGCAGATTCAATGATATTCCTTTTTATATGGTCATTGGAACGATAAATAAATTTGGCCGAGTTCCAGTTAATTAAATGGTTCTTATCTGACATATGGACAAAGAAAGCACTGTTATCTTCCCCTCTTCGGACATTATATTTATGTTGATTTATGTGAACAGAAAGTTGTTTACCTGTTTGTCCGTAATATTTACTTAGACAACCAGAACACTCAACTGAATAAACTCCCCCTCCTACCAAACTATTAAAATTATTACGTACTAATAAATTCTTAATGGTCATCACATATTTAAAAGCAACAGAAATGTTAAAGTTATTCAAAAGACGGGAAAGATCACTAAAACAAAGATAAAAAGGTAGAACTAAAATGTTATTCCCCTTAAAAGGAAGAGTAGGGACCGTTTGATAAAATGTCTTTTTAGCAGAAGAAAGACAGTTTTGCAGAAACGGGTAAGGGTAACAAAGTTTATGGCCGATTTCAAAGATATTGGAAAATTTCCAAATCCATATATTCCGGGCTCACAACACGTAATGCCCGTAGAAACATAGAAGAAAAAACAGAACGTTTAACTTTAGGGCGGTAAGAAGAGTAAAAATGAATATAAGAATTTAAATTAGTAGGCTTACGAAAGATAGAGTATTTAACTGTGATCAAAGCGGTGCTCGCTGCCTCAGTGTGCCTGGTTCGAATCGCTTCCCTGCACGGATTTTTCGAAAAAGGTAATAAAAATATTACTGCAAGGAAAAATTATTCCGTTTTCTCTTTCAATGTGGTTTAATGGATTCATTTCCATCATTCTCTCGTGCTACTTTGAGATATATATATATATATATATATATATATATATATATATGAAATAAAAAACTCACAAAGTATCACATGAGGGTAGCAAATGAATGCAATAATTAAAAGATTAATACTCAGAAAAATTAGTTTTGTCTTTCGTTCCTAGTTTTTTATATACATTCTTTAGTTATGTGGCCCCTATATTATTTTGTATTTTTTATTATTATTTTTTATTTTTTAATTGTCACTTCTCTGTTTTGTACATTGTATTTTTCCCCCCTTTTGCTCATCGTGTCTTATAATCTCCCCTGTTAGGCTATCTCCATTTCTTTGAATCTGTTACCCTTTCCTTCGATTTAGTTTGACCTTACTACCTGCTTCTTGTTATTCTTAATGTGTTTCTTTACCTTCTCCCTTCCGTCTTCCTCATTGGTGATTTCTTGTTTTTGAGGCGGTCTTTCATACTTTCTTTCGTATATATACCTCTAATATAATACTATTTCTTGTAGTTATCCTTGATAAGGAACTTAATAAAGTTCGAAAGTACTTGGAAACACCTTTTCATTTTTTTCCTGCGGGACATTGCATTCATATATATATATATATATATATATATATATATATATATATATATATATATATATATATATATATATACATATATATATATATATATATATATATATATATATATATATATATATATATATATATATATATATATATATATATATACAATGCCTGGACAAAATAAAGGTAGTTCACTGAGTTTTGATACATTGTATGTTTTTGTCACTAATTTGTTTCAGAATCCTTTAGTTTAGAATTAACTTAAATGGCAACACTCAGTAGTGTTTCTTATGTAGCAACCACCTCGCAGTTCGCAAAGTACGGGGGAGAAAAACGTCCCCCTATAAGGGTAGGACATACTGCGAAAATTATACAATCAAAAAAATAGACTAAAATATATAAAAAATATGGCTAGGATAGTGAAAATAATAATTAAATAGAGAGTAATATAGCATTTTAAGTCTTTATTGCCAGATCGTTCTGACAGGCTTACAAACAAGACTGCGAAGTGTAACTCATATAATGTGCCTAGTTCTAAGGCTTATAGCTATTTCTTTCTTAGTTTGTTCTGTGACCCTATCTATGTATTCTCTGTGGCAACCTTTGAGTTTGCTAACTAAAAAACGTGCGTCTAAGTTTCGTTGCTCTAACCAGTACATTTTTCTGCTACAGAGATCTATTCCTAAGCCTAATTCTGTTGCCTCACCAAGAATTAGTAAAAGAAACTTTATCTACATTTATGTTGTTTCCACTAGAGATTTTAACTCATATGACCATTTTGTTGAGATAAGACTCGTTCCAGTATCTTGTCGGTACTGATAGACTACAAATGGCCAGAAAGAACCGAATGAAAGAAAAGCGAGAGGAATCATAAAGAAAACACAGGACATTCCCAAGTCTTTAACCACAGTAGTTCCCCTTTAAGTAATCTATTCACCCGAAAAATATGTTTAGGAAAGAACTGCAATGCGTCTGGAAGAAACCAACCGATGTAATTAAATTTGAGGTTGCAATTAATCCAAACAATATGGTTAAATCACAGTTAGATTTAGGTTTTCCAGGCTTCTGCTCTCATTTGTGTCGACTCTTAATCGAAAATTGATTAGGCCAATTATATCTGTTTTAATTTGAGTTTTTTGGGGAATAATGGGATACAGACCTTACGTCTTTAATTAAAATCATTTAGAGAAAAAGATAAAGATGGGTATGATGGTAATGCAAGAACACCAGGAAGAAGAGGTGGAAGGTATAAATTGAATCTAAAGGACAATAATAGTGAAATATTGTGAATTTTGACAATAAATTGGCACAAGCTCCCTTTAATTTCACAAGCCTAAGGAGATCTAAGGGGAAAATCGAAATATTCTTTAATATGTTTTTTATTTCATATTACTCTTATTTGTTTTCGCGGATTAACGTTTTCAGAGAGCAACAGTGATATGACATATAAGACAAAAAGTTAAAACTATTGACAAGACAACTAGTTGTGATTAACAAATCAAAGAAAAGGAAAACTAGAGGCAAACATGGTTTCATGTTTCTTAAACTGCAATGATTAATGTTTGTCGGTTTTCCTCATTTCTCTACAGCTATTAACCAGTGAGGAATAAATACATTGCACGGTTCATTCAATTTGAGAATAATAGAATTTACTCTTGTATTACTCATAATTTATAATAGTAATAAGCATAATCAATTCGTGGTGTGCATGTTTTTTAATAGAACTAATTATATAACCAACGAGGTCACTTTCACACATTGGAGATAACATAAAAGTAGGAGAGCACACAGAAGAAGGAATAAGTTGGCTGAAAAATAGAAAGGGACGAACGGAAGAGGCCATACATGATAATGACT
Organism: Ceratothoa steindachneri; assembly: GCA_963969495.1. Classification (NCBI taxonomy): domain Eukaryota; kingdom Metazoa; phylum Arthropoda; class Malacostraca; order Isopoda; family Cymothoidae; genus Ceratothoa; species Ceratothoa steindachneri. The sequence continues at coordinate 70,517,031 of OZ018327.1, read as the reverse complement.
GAAATACCAAACTTGTTCCACCTTAAATATTTTGGATAGAGACCTATTTGAGTAAAAAAGTCTTTTCTCGTGAGAATAGACATCATCGGCCTCCAGTAAGATTCATTAGCACAGGTATGCAAACAAGGGCTGCCTGACAGCAAGTCAGGATAGCGTCGGATTATAAACGACACAAACAGTTTCCTAGTGCGAAGCCCACCTTCTCAACATCACTGCAGAGTAAAGGATGCTCGATACCTGAGAATCGACCATGCGAAGCGACTCCACCTCTTATTAAACCATGCTCCAATCTCCCTCTCTGCTTTTACCATTCTGGATGATTTTGGAAAGTGTCAGGAATGCTCCCTTCTCAGTGACCCTGATTTATATAAAGAAAAACGGTCTGTTATGGCCAAAAAATGATAGATTTTGGGAACTTTGTCATTATATAGAAAATCCCAATATTTTCCCATCATCATATATTGTCCATCCTGAATTCAATAGAGGATCACTCCTTATATGAACTTGATTTTGTGCACATTTTCCCCTGATTTCGTCTGTTTTAAAAGTGTTTCTTCATCAAAATTGGAGAGTATAGTACATTCCACGGGAGAGGGATATACTAATAGCCCTTGTTTTGATATATTTATAAATCTCACAACCGTTAGGAGGGTAAGGAAACTCCGTGCCACATTTTGCTTTGAATGAGTAGAGTGAGAAAGAAACAAGACATAAAAGTCAATAGAGCAAGATGCAGAATGCACCCACCAAAGAAGAGGTTAGATATGACATTGATATCTAAGATAAGCATTCGACCTCCAGGGAAAAAAAGGTGCTGTATGGTACACATCTGAACGATAAGTAAGGTAAGGCTTAAATTAAGGTAGATCAACATTTAGATTTAAGTGTATATAATTTCGGGAATAATAAAGAGATAGTAACAAATAGCTATAATGCTAATAGCCGCTGTTTTTATATATTTTATTAATAGCGTTATTTTTATAAATTATATTAATAGTCGTGGTTTTTATAAATTTATAATAATAGTCGTTACTTTAGACATTCTAACTAATAGCCTTTGTTTATACATTTAATTAATATTCATTTTGATATTATATATTTATACTAAAGCTCTTTATACTAATAGTTGTTGTTTTCATACATTTATATTAAGAGCTGTTATTTTATTCATATATATGTATTTATATCCGTTGTTTTATACATATATACCAATAACTGTTGTTTTATACATTTATACTAATAGCCTTTGTTTTAGACATTGATAATTTTAGCTATTGTTTTATGCATTTATAACAATAGATATCTTCATAAATTTGTATATTAATAAATGTTGTTTTTATATATTTATACTAATAGCTTTTGTTTAATGCATTTATAGTAATAGCCTCTTTATTCATTTATAGAAATAAATAGCCTTTGTTTTAGATATATATACTATTTTTCATTTTATACATTCATAATAATAGCCTTTGTTATATACATATATACTAATAGGTCTTATTTTTACATTTATACCAATGATCTTTTTAGTCATTTATACTAATAGCTGTTATTTTTTGCATTATACTAATAGCTATTGTTTTATACATTTGTACTAATACTCGTTGTTGTATAAATTTATACTAATAACATTTGTTTTATAAATATTTATACTACCATCCGTTGTTTTCATACATTTTTACATTGTATTTGACTTAAATCCTTGTTGTTCATATAGTTTTCCTTGTTAGCTTTCAAGTTCTCTTTCTCTTTATGGATACGGTAAACTTCTTAGACACTTTTTACTATTTCCAAAAGACGATCCCGATCTTTTATTTAATACAGCTTTGCCCATCCTTCCTTACTCAAATAATTGCACGTTTTTTTTAATTAATTCCTCAGGAAAATCTCACGAGGTGCGCAAAGAGTCAATGGTAAAGGGAATATCTGTGTAGGTAGAGTACGTCAAGTGTTACTTTTGTGACTGGGTGTCAGAGTTTGTCTCTTAGCCATATCCATAATTACACCCTTAACAAAGCACCAAGTAGTTCCCATCCGCCCTATTTATACTGTCATATAAGAATAATATATTGGATATCCATTACTAATTCATTGTGGTTGTGATTTCTATTTTTACTTTGCCCATTTATACAGTTGCAAACTCATACATATTCCTGTGTTGTATTTATATTTATACTATTGCATCAAAACAATCAATAAATAAATAGGTATAATTTCTCTCTAATTCCACAGAGCAACACTCATTTAGTGTATATAACATCGCGTACCCCTCGCAGACCTATTTCCCATCCCATAGGTGTTCGAGCCCATCCATTTAAGAACCCTTGGCTTAATGGAAAGTGCGTCTCGTAAATTCCTGTTTAATTCCTTCCAGAATCCATTTTGAGACTTGCCACAAAGCTGGCGGCAAAATTCTAAGATTTGATTTACACAAATACATTGCAAATAGGAATTATTCACGCACGCGCAGAACTCTGGGAGGGATTTAATTTTATTTTAGTCACAATTTATTAAGATTTATGTATAATTCTTTCTCTATAACTTCTGAATGATGCTAATTCTTATTAATGAAATCATAGCCATTTTGCATAAGGTGTGCGAAAAGCTGAAAGGTTAATGAGTCCTTTGCCTTGTTATTATACATATTTTCCCAAATTCTTTTTGTCGTTCTTCGTTCTTCTTTTTTTTATTCTTGCTTGTTTTCTCCATCTTCCTTTTTTATAATTTTTGGCAGTTTGGGAAATTACATCTTTGAATTTCCATGTCTTCCATAAATAATAATTCGTTCAAATATATGTCACTCTTCAGGGAGAAGAAGTCAAGTAAACTTTCTATTCTTTTATCGGGCAACGGAAACCTACGCATATTTGTGCGGGTCTGTTGTAGGAGAGTTGTGAAACCTCAGACTTTGTATCTTCCATGTATTTCAACTTCATCTAACATCGCAACTTTCTATAGGAAAATCTTGCTGATGTTTAGTGGTTGAAATGCCCACGTTTTTTTTCACTCTCTATGAAAAATTAGGTAAAAGAATTCCTATCCTTATTTTGGGGTGCCAAATTAAGTCGAAATAACTCTATTATTATATAGGTGTTACTTCTTTCGAATAACTATATAGCCATTACAATTATTAAAACTACTAATCTTTGATGCTACTAATATTATAACTAATATTACAAGATAGATATTACTATTATTGCAACTACTAATATTCGATACTACTTATATTATAACTACTACTAGATAGATATTACTATTATTACAACTACAAAAATGAATGGTTTAGTTTAGTTGCTTAAGGCAGTCCATCATTTCCGACAATAATTGTGGGCCTAGGTATGTCCTCTACGGTGGGGGCCACGAGATATATACAATCAATTGCATGAAACACGTTTTCGGTGATATTTAAGTAAGATAGATTGGGGAAACTTGGAAGCGGCAGATCCACCCTTCCATGTCACATTTCCAACTGCAGGAAATCATCTCCAGCTCGTTTAGATTAATACCACCATACTTCAAAGTTTGATTCAGACCACCTCCTTATCATTTATTATGGCCTACACCCATCTTTTTACCCACATCAAACTATTCACACCTAATTTTATTAGGTATTATTTTCAAGGTCACGTGAATAACATGACTCTTACACATGTCTACCAGCATGGACTCAAGGGTAACATTTGCAACATTCTTCCTAATCATAGTATTAGATGCTTTATCCTTACAAATTATATTAGGTAATAATTCTACGAAGTCACTGAATGTAGAATTTATCAATCATACTGAGGTGCTTCCTGTATAGTATTCAAGACTCAGTCAGTTAAAACAATAGAGACAGAGCGACAGTTAAACTGTAAACTTTGTTCCCAGTTTCAAAGTTCAGGTCCGATAACGTTACGACTTGCCTTTAGGCGCGGGATCACCGGTTGTTTTTTCCGCCCCTGAAAAAGAAGAGAACAAGGGCAGCATTTGTTAATTTCTCTCTGCCTCCGCAACATAGTAGACTGTTTGTACTCTGCCAAATGCTTGCTAAAATGACTGTTGGTCATAAACAATTAACGCACAATTATCAGCATACGACAGGTCCAAAAATCGTTCTAATTTTGTTCCTTTTCCTCTATGCAAACGTCGTAGGATGAAACGCTGCAATCATGGATCAGGAGATAGCGATTCCGTTTTCAGGTTTCCCAAGTCCACCACAGAGGAAACACTCAAGTCGCTTGCAAACGTTAACAGTAATTTGCTCTGTCTCAGCTTCGGCAACCAAGATGTGTCTCATCATTCATTCATTCATTCATTCGTGGAAGGATCTAAAGATGTTGAGAAACTACTTTAGAGATCAATATTTTCTTATTATTAAACCCATAAAATACTTTGATAAGATCTATTAAGACACAGCTAAGGTACAAATATTTTTCTCGACATTCCTCTTGAAAATATTAATAAAAAAATAACATCAGCAGTACCTTTATCATCGCAAAACAGTATTGCAATTCTGGAAGGATTCTGTTAAATAAATAATGATTCATTCTAAACAACAGAACTTTTGCCATATCCTTTCCAGCGATAATCAGCAGCGATCTTCTAAATGTTGTCTGATCACCTTTCTTCTTGTAGAGTGGTAGTATCTGGTTATCTTACCCCTTTTTGCACCACATCCTCCATTTTCCAGATAAGGGTTATCTCTAATAATCGATTTATAGGTTATTATTCTGCATCTATACTTATATTTATGGAGAAATATTATCAAGACTCGTTACAGGTTGTTTTCAGACCTTGTATAGCCATATCTCCCCCATTTAACTATTAATATAGATACTACTATTATTACAATTCATAATATTACATATAGACTACTATTAGGTATATACCACTGCTACATAGAATTATATCAGACCAACAACTCTCCATTTGAAGAAACACTAAGATTCCATTAACACCCCAAGAAACGCTTAATTTTCTATTTTAACTTGTCACAGCGGAGCCGTTTCTGTGTACACAGATGGTTAGAAATCTCCAGAAAGAGTTTGGTTTCATGCTGATTCATCTTTGTTTGAAGCCGGTGGAGCACTCCCTAGTGCTGCTTCCATCTTTATCGCTGAGCTGCTTGCAATACCGCTTGGTACAGGAGATTACACGCTAAGCTCGTTTAGAGACCATTCTGTAGTCCATAGCTACTCACAGTCCCTGGTTTGCATTACCTATCTCATCTTAGCTGCTGCAATTTGAGAAAACGTCGAGATTGTCGTCTGCTGGGATCTTCTACATGTAGGGATTGCTGTAAAGGAACGCGCTGATGAGGAGTTCAGGCTCTTTGTACAGAACCAGCAAGCGGACTTGAAACTCTCTCTTTTCCACATTGACTACGTGGCAGGTATCAGGTTAAACTATTAGTTGCTTGGCAAAGAAGATAAGAGAGTGCAAATGAGAATTTAAAATTGCTTACTATTTTTACTCTATCCTTTAGGTGAATATATACCTAGTGTTTCGACACTATTAAATCCTTTTATGTTGTCGTCGAATTGAAACACACGAGGGAGACGCAGCTTTGTTTGATAGAGCGTAATTGTGATCCGTTGTTCTAAGGTTTTTCTTTCCCCCTACTCTCAGGTACGAGGGGCGGTCAATAGGTTTTGCAACTCGGATATAAGGAAACGTGATATGAGGAAAAGTGTTTTATTATTGTTGAATATAACTACCCTCGACTTAATGCACTTGCACCACTTGTCCCTGAGGCTTCGAATTCCAGACACCCAGAAATCTCCCGACTGCTGTTCAATCCACTCCTGGACGGCGAGAGGGACATCTTCATCTTCCCATAAACCGGCGTTAACGCAGTGCAGCCTTGAGCTGGCAAAATAAAAAGTAGTCACTAGGGGCCAGATCTGGACTGTAAGGGGGATGGTTGTACTTCTCGAATCCGCACTCGCGCATAGCAGCTTGTGCAACTCTGGCCTTGGGGACTTTGACGACGTTGAAGTCGATCATGGGGCGTGAAATTTCTAGCAACCTAACGGGCAGAGACCTTGGTCATGGCCAAATTGTGGTAGATGATGTTGATAACACTTCCATGTGATATTTCAAGTTATCGCTCGATTTCCTTGACCTTCACCCGTCGATTTTCGAAGATCATCCTCTCCACACGGGCCACATTGTCCTCATTGTCACGTTTGACGGGCGTTCTGGACGGGGGTAATCTTCAAGGGACTCACAACAATGGTGGAACTCCTAATTCCAGCGAGCAATGGTTGCATAGGAAGGGTCGGGGTCGGTGTACACTGCAACCTTGCGTTCATGGATCTCTTTTGCATTCTTTCCTTTCGTGGTCAAAATTTGATCACTGCACGGTGCTCAACCTTCTCCATTGTTGAAAAATTCGTGACTGACGATCTGCGATTAGCTACTGCTTCTTAAATAGACGAGGCAGGAGCGTGCGGCTACAGGTCATCACTTGTCATAACTTGTCCTAACACCCCCACAAACAGCCATCCCTCTTTCTCTGTTTTGCCCTACTGATTCGCAAAACTTATTGACCGCCCCTCGTAATATATGGTAGAATGTCCCAGTTCCAGGCCGAGCGGGGTCTCTAGTGTGTGTACCACTATGCCAGGCTACTGCGCCTCTGATTGTGATTTAATTGATTTTAATTGAGGTTGTGAGTGTCCTTCATTCTATTTGAATTTTAATTTGTTGACATTGTGCTCAGAACTTGTCGATGGCGGCAGGTTGGGATCTAAAAGTAAAAAAATCCTCTCTCTCAACGATTGTAAAAAAGAAGTAAGATAGAAAATGTCACATAAATATTCTCGGGATTTAATATATTCTTTTGTATTCATGCTTAGTATTCATCCTAGTGATTAGGGTCACAGGGAAAAAGAAAAACGGCTGGTTAAATTTATTTGCTCTTCTCATATGTAAATATGCATTATTAAGGAAATTTATTATTATAAGCTGGGTATAACATATGAAGTCAGATGTTGAATGATATTGGATGAAGTTTAATAAAGATCTCATTTTGATATTAGGATAAAAGAACGGCTGCTGCTTGTTTATTTTTCTATTCAATCACGGTTATATTTTTATTTTTTGCAGGCAGGAAACACAAAAGACGGAATGCTTTTACAAATTATTTAAATAAGTTTACATACTATTAATTACTTTATTCTAAATTCTTTCACAATTTTTTAAATTTTGTAAATCATTGTGTAAATCGATAAAAATCAACACATTTTATAAATATGACTTAAAATGGGAAGCAATCGAGTACCTGTAGATAATTGGCAAGAGAGCAGGCAATATTTTCGAAAGGCTAAACCACAATGAGAGCATATCTGTTTTAATGGTATCATACGGCTTAACAGAGGAAGGCAGTCGTCTACCAGGAGTGAGGCTCACCCTACCCTGAGCTCCGATCAGTAAGAACCCTATCCCTAATTAGGAGCACGATGAACAAAATCTGACGAAATGCAAAGAAGTGTGATAGGCACCTTGTATTGGAGGCCAAAACTAGTTAAAGATAGTTAAAAGCCATCTGCTTTCTACCCCAACCAAAAATAAGAGAGTTGAAAGAGCAAACTTGCTCCTCCAACGGCTCCTCGATTGTTCCCAGCGTCCAGTTCTGTTGTTTACTCTCTAACAACATAAGCCAGTTTCGTTGATATTATTAGCGGACGTACCAACAAAGTGCCAATTAACACCCCTCATCTTCATTGAGGGATGGGGGGGGGGAAATGATGAATCAATATGTTTTTATGGAGATGTTGAAAGAAAAAATCATACTCAGGGTGGATGCCATGTTGGGAATTGCCGGTGTAACCATTTAACAAGATTGAGCAACCTCACACACACAGCAAAAATTAAGGGCAAATTTTAAGGGTTTTCGTAAAAGGAACTTTGGCCTCTCTGTTTGCCAGATTTGAACCCCATTCAGTTGGAATTATAGTAACTGTTTGAACAAAAGGCAGGTACAAAATTAGATCGAAGTGTGAAAGTTCTGAAGTGAAAACTGGAAAAATGCTGGCAGAAAATACCAGCTGAATCTTCTTCGTGCTATCGACGCAAAATAAGAAAGAGATCCACTTCAATATTACTTACATCATATTGTAGCATATAACACTTTCTAAATTTACGTAATATTTCACTGTGTTTTTAAAATAATAAAATATATATATATTACTCTACACTTCGTTTTTTAAACCCTATAAATGCATTTTTTTACTGATTCATCTTTCGCTTATTCTGATTTCATTTTACTCACATATGGGCATCAATATCAGTTCTAAGTTGTGGGGGAGGAAGGTCTAATTCTTTTACCTTAAAAATGGTGTAGTTTTTCTGAAATATTGCATCCACAGAAGAACTAACCTCAATTATACAAAGGATGAAGAAACAAATGAAGAACGCAGAGAGCCAAAAAATTATAATTTTCCTAAAAGCACAAATCGTAATTCTTTGCTAATGGGGACCACCCAGCCTCGAAATAAAGCCCAGTCCAGTAGCGCTTATCTCGCTTTTTACTCTTTACTTTATAACTTTTGCTCATGGTAACATTTGCTCTCCTTAATATCTAATAACTAAGCCCACAGATGGTAGACTTCATGCTCCGCATTTGTATTTCATGAAGGGATATATAAGGATGTGTGAGTGAGCACCAATTCATAGGTTCGGTTAGTTGCGTAAAATTAAGAGGCGACAACCAACAGCTACATCTCATTCAGTAGGTTTGTAATGAGAGAAAACGTGTGGAAGATTTAGTCGCAGACCCACTAGCAGACTTTGTGGACTGCAACACTTGTATTCAATCAGATGCAAACTGCATGGTTGCCCACGCTACACCTTACACCTCTTCGTGGGGGTACCAATTGAGAGTCCTCCTGTTTGATTCCATGTGGCACTGTGCTCCTGCTAAGAAAGATTAAACCTCGTTGACTTGAATTTTCTTTTCTTTCAACATTGAAATGCGTCATCTTTAGTCATTTACAGGTTTATAGATGAAGTTGGTATCAAGAACCATTATTCCCTTCCCTACTTTTCATCTAACCGATCACAGCTAAAAAATTTCTTTTCATCCCTCAGAATTATGTCTTTTTGTACAGATTCGTTACGAGGAATTTAACGGAGTAAATTCTCGTAGCCTCTTATTTCCTACTCATTTAAGTTGTCTATTACAAGTTTCTTACAAATCTCTTTATTAATGATTTTAGTGTAGATGCTACTTCGTTTAGTTTCGCCTATTATTTAAATGTATACGAATAATGAATAAAGGAATGATAAAATGAATAAATATATGAACAAATAATAAAAATAAATGGATGATGGGCTGCTTCAATGTGTTGGAGATGGTCTTCTATCAAAAATTGGCTCATATAATTGTCGTGAATATAAAACTGTCCAAATTTATTTCTCTGAAAACGTAAAATATTGTTATATTGGTGGCCAGACGTCAATTAATTGGACCATCAACACAACATACAGCTATATGAAAATAGTTTATCGGTTGACCTCTGCCATTTGAAACAATGGGCCTCACGATCATGATTGAGAGAGAGATTGTTCTATACGGCTACGATCGACATAAGACAAGGTTAGAAGTCATTGGGTAGGCGGAAATAATATGGCACCTTGCATAGCCGCCTCGTTATTTAGCCAACTTCGTCCTTGTATTCGACAATTGATTCACTACAGTATTGAGAGAATATTTAGTTATGTTAATTTTAGACGTAGGAAAATGTGGTACGAAAGAATTTGATTTTTCTCTTTCTACATTCATACGTGTTTTCGAAATGTGTAGTACTTTTATATGGTTCATGAGAGTAGTTAGGTTTGGAGGAATTTAATTATCGCCTGTTGAGGTTTTCAATTTTATTTTATCATGCTTGTAGCTTACATTTCCCTTTATTTTATTTATTTCCCTTCATTATTTTTTTAAGTTGTCTTTCAATACATGTTCCCTATTTGATTTGTCTCAATTTTCCATTTTTATTTTTTATTCCTTGACTTATTGGTGTCAGCCTTGTTAATATCAAACTCAATGATGTTCTAATCCCTCCCATGATCCAATATCGTCTTTCCTCTCTTACCCGCCCTATAATAGGGAATGGTTTCGCCAATCTTCCTAACATTTGAAGGTAATTCAATTAGAAAGACGCGTGGTCATAATGCAGTTATACTATAAAAGCTATGGTCACAATTCAAAGGAGAAGAATCACCCATTCTTTTATTTCTCCTATTCAACGAATACCTTGAATATGCTAACTTAAATACCTGCAGATATTTAGCTTTTAAACGCCTCAATACACGAAAGTTATTTAACCGATGAGTTAATTTTCTTTCATTTCTCGTTGTTTCTTCATTTAGAGCTAATTTCTTTGGTCATCAAGAGTTTTTTTATATCGCATATACAAGGTGCGGTTGGTAATCTGTCGACGTTAGCAACTCTGAATTCCGCGCAAGCGTGTTGTCTGTCATCAGTTCTCTCTTCTTCCTATAATAGTAGATTCAGTTTTGTATCGTTTGTGAGAAGGAACACATTTCTCATAAGGGAAGCTTCATTTTATATAATATATAATATATCTAAAATGTCAAATATTGTTCATAACAGAGACAACTCTATAAGTAGCCTGTATTTACATTCAGACTCTAAATATGGGTTATATTTTCATTATATTTCAGTTATTAATAATATTTTCTTACATTTTCTTTGTGAGTCAGATGAAATTGATGAGTTTAAATTTTTTCAAATTTTTAATTCTATTTCAAATATTGATTTTATTATCATTAAACTTTATAAAAAGGTTGAATTTTAGACTATTTTATTGCAGTAAAGATAATTGATAGAAATTAGCATGAAAACAGTATTTTATGTTGGAAAAGGAAATTATTTATATAAACTCTAATAGGGAGAATGTTTTGGAGATGTATCTTGAAACTACAAATGGACAATGCCCAGTTCTTCTGATCTGTCATTTATATGATGTTAATTCATTGTTAAAAATCAGTGATGTTGATTATGTATTAAACTTTAACTAGTACTTTCATAATTTACCATGGTTGTATCTGAGCAAGAGGGAGATATTTAGATAAGAAGGTAGAAGGTGTACATTTAGGGGTAGCAATATTTCCTAATAGTCGTTGTGAATTATTATCATTGATTGATCCAATTGAATATTGAAACCACACCCTGAACCATGCTAATAAATTGGTATGAAAAGGTAGAATTTTATTTGTTCTCTGTGAATCAATTTTGATAAACCTTTTCCAAGCTGGTCTGCACAATATGGCCCTACTAATGTTATGTTTTCATTTTGCTGCGTTATATTGTTCGATTTTTTTTCAGATTCCTCGTTTTTGGGGTGAACAATGCTAATAGCTTTTGAATGAAAGTAGCCCATTTATGAATATTTTGGCGAAAACGAAGGATATTTATACATATTAAGTATACTTTGTTTGGCAAAAAAGATGGTAGACTTCCGGAGGGAACTTAAAGTTTGATGCCATTGAAACGCAAATGTTTCTATGGACCTATCCCCCAATGCCACGACATCTTCAGGTCGCTTTTGTAGCCTTCGAATTGGGCACAATCGCGGGAGGCACCACTTTTGATGTTGTGTTGCCTGCACTATACTGGTATGACTGCTTTGCATTTGCATTTCAAATTTTTAATTCTATTCAAATATTGATTTTATTATCATTAAACTTTATAAAAAGGTTGAATTTTAGACTATTTTATTGCAGTAAAGATAATTGATAGAAATTAGCATGAAAACAGTATTTTATGTTGGAAAAGGAAATTATTTATATAAACTCTAATAGGGAGAATGTTTTGGAGATGTATTTTGAAACTACTGTACAAATGGACAATGCCCAGTTCTTCCGATCTGTCATTTATATGATGTTAATTCATTGTTAAAAATCAGTGATGTTGATTATGTATTAAACTTTAACTAGTACTTTGATAATTTACCATGGTTGTATCTGAGCAAGAGGGAGATATTGAGATAAGAAGGTGTACATTTAGAGGTAGCAATATTTCCTACTAGTCGTTGTGAATTATTATCATTGATTGATCCAATTGAATATCGAAACCACACCCTGAACCATGCTAATAAATTGGTATGGAAAGGTAGAATTTTATTTGTTCTCTGTGAATCAATTTTGATAAACCTTTTCCAAGCTGGTCTGCACAATATGGCCCTACTAATGTTATGTTTTCATTTTGCTGCGTTATATTGTTCGATTTTTTTTCAGATTCCTCGTTTTTGGGGTGAACAATGCTAATAGCTTTTGAATGAAAGTAGCCCATTTATGAATATTTTGGCGAAAACGAAGGATATTTATACATATTAAGTATACTTTGTTTGGCAAAAAAGATGGTAGACGTCCGGAGGGAACTTAAAGTTTGATGCCATTGAAACGCAAATGTTTCTATGGACCTATCCCCCAATGCCACGACATCTTCAGGTCGCTTTTGTAGCCTTCGAATTGGGCACAATCGCGGGAGGCACCACTTTTGATGTTGTGTTGCCTGCACTATACTGGTATGACTGCTTTGTCCCCTAGACTGTTCGGGAAATTCCTTTTGAATGTCCCAGTCTGGGTGATCTTCGCACACGATATCTGTTCTGGTACCACGACGAGCGAGTGAGCTACCGCTTGTCCCTCAAACACAGCACTGGTTCGTAAACACTAACGTGTGGAGGATCTGACTTTTGGGATTAGGCTGGCCCCAGTCATTTAACCTAAAACATTTTGGTGTTGGTTGCGTAAGCTTTTGCTAGGGGGATGCAGGCAGTTCCCTGACGCAGGAGCGTACTTCCTTCTTATTGCTTTTGTTGTTTCTTAATTCCTTTTAATTGCTTTGTTGTTTGTTTTTGAGGATTTTTAAATAGCCCAGTATGAGGCTGAAATTTTAATTGCGGTGAAATAATTCCTTGAAAGCAGTCGCCAGATAGGTGATGTTATAAAAGATTCTAGATGTAGATGATTAATAATAATCGAAAAAAAACGAATAAAGAATCTCACATTCACAGTCGAATATTACGTGCATCATCTTTGGCTAACATTTTTGTTTTTTTAACTCTTTGAATGGTAACTTATTGGTAACTCCCGATATTTGGGGAAATGTCATTATATTTTGTAGCATGTGTCACCAACCTGAGGTCACGAACTTCATAATCATATCTCGGAGTTAAATCTCTCCATCAGAAAATCATTGAAACTTGTGATTTGGTTAATGTCCATTCAGTTTAACAAAATTTATGGAAAGCGGATTCCTGCGATAACTTTTATACACGAATGTGTCAAATTTTACACATTTCCATTTTATTTTCCTGGGGTGTATTGCTACTGGCAAAATATTTCTTAAAAAAATTTTCAATGCTTTTTATAGGGTATATACCCCTTTCCTATGGACAATGGCCGGTACATGAACCTTCTTCTTTGTTTATTTATATATTTATAGTCTATTTTCCTTTCTTGGAAGGAGAATAAATCTAACTTTGTTCTACTAGAGTTTCAATTAGATCTTATATTTAATTAGGTGATTATTACTATTTTGGACTTTAAACCTTATAAAAACTGCCCTATTTCCTTTTACAGGTCTAAGAATATTAGCCAATTTCTTTAACCCAGATTTTATCCATTAGTCAACATTCAATATCAGCAATATCCTTTTAATCCAGAATCATTTAGCATCATGTCATCTGCCTCAACATTATTGAGGTGAAATTTTGAGTCGATGTTTATCAATAAATTAAACCCTAATTTGAATAATAACACCTCTTAAATTAAATTATTCACCGTATAAACAATAATTAAATTATTCATCGTATAAACAACCGCCCAACAGATAACCCGAAGATTTTTCGTTATTAGTTGTCTAGCATTATTCAGTTGCTATCAAAACTCCAATATGTTCACATTGGTGTTTTGTTTTTCCTTATAATATAATGGTTTTTGTATTCTTTTAAATACATTAATTAAAAAAAAATTATACACTAGTTAATTTTTATGAATTCTTTTTTGTCTTCCTCTCAATTGGAAATTTACACTAGATATCGTTAAGTAATTTTACGTAATGTGTTATTTTTGTTTTACATAGCCCGCATTATTTGTCTATTTTAATTGGTTAACTTTTCTCGTCAAGCCTTTAAATTCAAGCCATTAGTTAATATAATTTAAACATTTTAGTGCGAATATTTTGACTTCTCTCGGAAATCATTGATTATGGTCTCAATTGAAGTCCGAAACGTCCGGCCAATAAATGTTTAGGGCCATTTCCTGACTCTTTATATTCCTGCTATGAATCAGATTCCCAAGGAGCAAATCAATTACCAATACTCTCTCTTTCTCAATATATATATATATATATATATATATATATATATATATATATATATATATATATATATATATATATATATATCCCCCCTCTCTGGCTGCCTACTTCTCCGACTTTTTATCACCTGGATCCAACCTGCCTATAAGTACGTGTATAGCTTCGTTCCTAGTTTTGTTAATACATTTTGTAACATATATAAACTGAATACTTTTAATAATTCCCTATTGTAACTTTAAAGATGGTACTCGATGTATCCAAACGCGTCAGTTAAATTAAATAAAGGGCTAAATTACAGTAATTTATTTCTACCTTTGGCAAAATAACAAACATCAGTCTCCGATGAACTTCGGTACGCTTATCCACAAGTTAAACAATAAAGAAAAGGCGAATATAAGACAAATCAAGAAGATTGAAAAAAGAATTATTAATTTGAAACTAGCGGTCGTTTTCAATATACATATATATATAAATATATATTAATATATATATATATATATATATATATATATATATATATATATATATATATATATATATATATATATATATATATATATATATATATATATATATATATATATATATATATATATATATATATATATATATATATATATATATATATATATATATATATATATATATATATATATATATAAGCCAATAGACATTTGCCAACTCCACTTACATTAATTAAAGGTGAAGAAAATGCAAATTTAATTAACTATACCAACATAGTCGATCTTATTCACGCGTGTCAACCAACGTGTCCATGAAGCATTATTGACAGAAGCTTTCATTCCAATATGGCCGCTGGAATATTCCGGGTTTGGGAGTTTTTATTTTTATATTTTAATATTTTTGTTGTAGAATTTTCTTTTGGGATGAACATTAATCACCTAAATTATATAAGATATAAATTTCCATTAAACTACATATAGGGCAAATGGAAAAATGCAATGTTAAAAATTATGATTAAGGTTAAAGGAGCTCTAATGCTTATTTTCATTTGATTTCTCGACCTTATTTCCCTCGGCATATTGGAGTGGTGAGTAGAGGTTCCCTCATCATAGGTGTCAGGTATAAGAATATTCACTGGGTTTAATCCCGGTGCTTTATATTTCTTAGATTATTTCTCTGAAAGAGTCATACTACCATTAAATGGTCTAAATGCTACACATATTGCCTGTAAAACCGTAGTATTTGTCCTTGAAATATTGCTTCCAAACCATTTTATTTTTTCTTGACTGAAATTTTCATTCAATTTTATTTTGATCGGTGAAATTTTTCACACATTTAAAGCCTGAATACTCCTGTCGAAATGAAAGAGAATTAAATTTTAAAAACCTTCAGATAGATTAAAGGTGATGATTACACGGAACTTAAAGTGGTGAATGTTGCAAAGGTCCTTAATAGTCTTAGTTAATTGAATCGAATTTAAGATTTGAATATGTGTGGCAGAGTGGAAAACGTCTGTTAAATTGTTAAAAAAATAACGTTTGAACAGCTCTAGGAAAAGATAACATTTAATTCAAAGGGAAAATACATCATAGTGCTGAGACAATTAGGAGCAATCACTGAGTTCCCAGGGAATAATTGAATATTTAATTTTTAAAGGGTTCTGATCCATCCGAATAAATTAAGTGAAGATAAACGTGAGACAATCAGAAGAATATAGAGGAGTGGAGTACGGGCGTATTAAAAAAAATCGAAGAAAATACAGATTAAACAAAACTAATACTCGAATTTAAATATTTGTCAATTGACGAATAATTGCAACGACTATGAATGTCATTCACTTAAGGTATCGAGACCTTGAATGACGAAATGGGAGGAAGAATATTCGTAAAAGTCAAGGTTTAAATAGTCATTTGATACAGTTCTTTTTAGAGGTGTTAGATCGGTCAGGCTTTTTCTATTACTTTGCCTCTTTTATTAGAGATACACTAGGTTTGTTTGGAAAACAAAATTGCTTTCAGAATTCCACAAGTTTGATTAATATCTAAATTAACTAGTTTAGTTTTCCAATCGACTCGGGGAAGCATATGGCAGAACTTTAGGTCTGGGTGTGCGTTAGAATGATGGAAGACGGGTTTGGTGGATGATCTCTGTAAGATCATGATGGAATTTTATCATACAGTTGTTCCTTATAGGTTGAGGGAGATTTGTTGCATAAGCTTAATGTATTTCAATTGTACCTGTCTAATGAGGGTTCCTCCTTTAGATCGGGTTTTCTAATCCATCGAAAGGGGAGAGGTGTTCAAAGGATAGGGACGGTCGGAAAAGACAGTGCTTTTTGACGATGGCGGAGGTGGGCGTTCCCAGAGTGTTTTCCAGTTTTTACTTACTAAACACTAAAATGCATTGCACAAGACCACGCAGAGAAGACGCTCTAAATGACGCATAGTAACAAAGTATAACGAGGTTCAATTAGCCAATGTATAAATGCGTTCAATACTTGTTGCATTTGACCTACTGATACAAAGGAAACAGCCTGCGGGGGTAATTAACACACATGCTTCATTATGCCCATAGCCAATCAGAACACCTCTCTCACTTTTCTTTCGTCATTCTCAGCACAACATACGAGTATCCGCTCTCTCCTATGTTGAAGAGCGCTGTCCAAGGAGTAATAATCTCCCCAATGGAGGCACTTATATCTACATACCCTTGATGGAGAATAGGTGTCTCCCCTGGTCTCGCCGGGGATTCCACTCTCGCTGGTTGGTGTCAAAACACACATTGCGACCAACCCACTTCCTACAGAAAATGTTATTCTGATCTTTACTAGCATCGTTTTGTTATCCGGTCGAGGGATATCGCCTATGATACAATTGTCCCTGCCTACTGATGTGAATTTTATGGTACGATTAATTCAAGAAAGAAAATTATAGGAAATTTCGTATAGTGGAACCATAATCGATCCTTGACGTCGGATCAGATGAAGGAAAATTCGTGCCTGAGAGAAAATGATGTTCATTAAATCCGCGCTGGACTCGGAACACGTGAACTTTGCTTAAATTCTATTTTTCCTCTTTTTATTTCATTATTGGGTGTTTTTTTCATTTAGAACTAATTTCTTTGAATTATTTATTTGTTTTTCCACTACACACTAACTTATTATTGTGTTTTTTTCATATAGCATTAATTCTATTTAATTATTTATTAGTTGTTTAATCATTTAACACTAAATCTTTTAAAATTATTTATTCAATGTTCTTTCATTGAACACTATTTTATAAAAAAATATTTAATTGTTTCTTTATTTAGCACTAATTTTCTTTTATTATTCGTTGTTTCTTCATTTAAAAGTAAATTTCTTTGATTATTCGTTGTTTCTTCATTTAGAACGAATTTTCTTTGATTATTCGTTGTTTCTTCATTTAGAACGAATTTTCTTTGGTTATTCGTTGTTTCTTCATTTATAACTTTTTTTTTTTGTTTCTTCATTTAGAATTAATTTCCATTGATTATTCGTTTTTTCTCCATTTAGAACCTATTTTCTTTCATTATTGGTTGTTTCTTCATGTAAAATGAATTTTCTTTGATTATTCGTTGTTTCTCCATTTATAACCTATTTTCTTTCATTATTGGTTGTTTCTTCATATAAAGGGATTTTCTTTGATTATTCATTGTTTCTTCATTTAGAGCTAATTTTTTTATATTTTTTGTTGTTTCTTTATTTAAAACCAATTTCTTTGCTCATCAAAGGGTCCTTAAAAAATCGCAAATATCCTTCAAAAGCTTTGTTATCATTTTCATACCAACATCAAAGAAGTTCAAACATTTTCTACACATATGGGGCCGACGCGCATCAATGCAACATAACAAACCTTCATCCTCCCACCAAATCATGCGTTATGAGGCACAAAGCCACATGCACATTTTACGCGCCTTGGCATTCATAACGACGGAGTGCTATGTGCCGTATCATTTCTTCCTGTAAGAGTTCATAACTAGGCCCAGGGTCCTACTCTTGACCCCTAACACACTCCCTGCAACCAAATTATCATTTACTCCTTTGATCAGCCCTTTCAATTATTCCCATAAAAATCTACTTTTAACATGGTTTTCGGACCTTCTCATAAACTCAACTATATGGTAAATTCTCTTACCAAATCTATTTTGGAACCAAAATTTTGTTTTTATGGTATAATTCCTTTTTTCCCGCATTTCTAATTTGTACGTGTAAAATTTATATTTTTTGCATATGTTTCGTTTAAATAAATGGTTTCCTCCATTCATTTTTTGGCCAAATCTAAAACTAATGAGTTCTTTTTATTATTCATTGACTTTTCCGTTTTATCATATTTCCATACTATTCAAATAATCCTAGGGGACCCCCTCCCAGCCCTACCCTGTTCCTTGCAAGGTGGTGCCATGTAAGGCAATGGGGAATATGTCAACGCTGATATTTAAATGAGAGCGTGCCCCCAAACCTCATTGCTCGAGGAAAATATGCGGCTATATATCTGATACATTTTCACTTGCACTTTCGTTATCATGTTTTTACGCATCTCTACTTACAAACTTTCAAGAGGAGATGCCATTTTAGTTTTCCGTTAAATTTAGAAATAAAAAAATACATTATGGGAAGCATGGATGAATTTTTTTAGTTTTTTTTAAGTAGTTCACAGTATTTCATATTAAAGAGATATGTGGAGATATAGGTACATATGTGGCAGTCAGTCCTTCCCTCGTAGCAGAGTTTGCACCTTTCTCGATTCTATAAATATTTCTCCCGACTCTTCATTTCCAATATATTAATTAGCTCAGACTAGAATAATAATTTACCCAATATTTCGGCTCTCTCTAGTCACCGCTTAAGGAATAGTTGTTTAGATGAATCCCAAATTTTTCTCGTACTTTGGAGAAGAGAATGTGCGATAATATTAATTATTTCTTGTACAGGACCATTAGTGAATAACGGCGAGCTTTGCTTTCTTTTAATGAGAGAATAAACCATTAGTTCAGCCTTATTTAAAAAATTGGCAACCATACAGGTAAGCACTTAAAACAGCGCGATTCTTCCGCGCTCGGTTGCTTTCACACTCACATCTCACCGGGTCCTCACGTACTCTCTGACCACATACCGATATGCCTTATCATATACACATCGCCCTTACTCACACCCACACCTCCTCTCTTCGACTTCAACAACACGAACTGGGAAGAGTTCAAGAGACGCATAACAGAAAACGGCATAAAACCTTGACCTGCAACAGACCAATCCAGATCTGTTAGACGACCACTGGTGCTCAATCTTGAACACTATAACAGAAGCACGCGACCTACACACACCATACAAAACGTACACATATCTAAAACACTTCACATATTCTATACATACTCAGAGACTCATTACACAGTACAACAATCACTCTACCAGAGGTCCACGACAACAAAACATTACTCACCTACGTGCCCGCATCCTACAGTGCGTGCAACTAGATAGGAACCGACAGTGGAGAGAGGTCGTCCGCATCGCGGACGGCACTCGTTGCACTGACCCCTCCTTCTTCTGGCGGCGCGTAAAAAGGATGCTAGACACCGATCAACCCAAACCCATCACCCTGCAAGTAAATAACCAAACACTCACAGACACCAACGTCATTTTCGACGCATTTAGGTCATACTGGGACACAGTACACACCCACAACCCCCTCAAACCACACGCGCAAGAGCACTTCCACGGAGTCCAGAAGTGGCGTCAGATCCCCACTCACGAGCTAAGGCTTGCCCTCCCCCTCACTGTTACAGCGTGAGCTGCTTGACAACACATCTACACTGACCACTCCCATCACTATCAAGGAAACAAAACACTACATTAAAACAACACTAAAACGCGCACCCGGCCCCTCCGGACTGCCAGCCTCATTAATTCACAATCTCCCTGCAAACATATACTCTAAATTTACAGCCCTATTCAATGCTTCATTAGCCTCAGGTCACTTCTTTAAAATATTTAAAGCCTCTCACAACATACTTCTACACAAAATGAACCAAAACTCCAAACAGCCAAACAAATAAAGGACTATTGCTCTATTAGAGCACCTAGGCAAAATACTTGAACGTATGATCAACTACCTGGGAGAGAGGGACTAGTTCTCCTCCCACCAATATGGGTTCAGGAAGGGCCAGTCCACTCAGGCGGCTGTGACCATCGTTCACGATAGAATAGAAAAATACGCCAGTTACGACAAAAGACACTCTCCATCAGCAAGGATGTGGAGAAGGCCTTTGATGAGGTGTGGCACTGAGTTATCTCTCTGCACCAGAGGGCTCCTCTCGTACTACCTCACTGAACGGAGATGCCAGATAAAATAAAACAATACTCTATCACAACCTTTCACACCAAGCTCGAGCGTTCCCCAAGGAAGCGTATTGGCACCCACACTTTACATCATGTACACAAACGACACCCCACGCCAACCCGAAAACTGCCGTAACACCTACACAGTATCCTACGCTGATGACGAGAGCTTCTCGTCAGCGGCCGCGGACCAGACGAGATCGCGCACCACGCACAAATAATACTAGACAAAAAAGACAGAATACCAGGATAAATGTCTGATTGCCATGAATCCTCAGAAGAAACAGATGACACTCTTCGGCGCAACAGATCACTACATGCATAACCTACAAATTTTCTCACATACACCAGACAGGAACCACCTAATCTCAACAAGGCTCGACTACACACAACAGACAAAAATCTTAGGGGTAGCTTTTAACAAGTCCCTTCGGTTCAATATAAACCAGCACATAATACAAGCAAGAGCCGCACGCACAAACAAAATGCTGCGTAGGTAAAACTACAGTTACACCTATTAAAACACTCGTGTGACCTCTTCTCATGTACCTCCCACTGTCACTGTCACAACCATCAAATGGATTACTCCTGTTTTAGTACATCATAGTTACTTCAAGTTAACTAGCATTAAAATGAAAATTTTTGGAGTTTACCATACTTGCTCAAACTGGTTGTCTTTTCATGAAGAAATAACTTATTTGAGGGATTTCTTTCATTTGACTTATTACCAAGATTTCATTTTTTATAGGTTAGTTTCTAAATTTCCCTCTAAATTATATTATCCCCGAACCATTATAACAACTGTGTCAAATCAACCGGTTTTCCTAAGATTGCCCATCTCGAACACTAAACATCTAAGTTCAATAAACTTCTTTCTGCCATCACAACCACTTATCACAATGCTATATTTTGTATTAATTCTAACCCTGTTTCCTTACATTCTTTTTTCGCCATAAGGAGTTAATGTCTATGGGCTTGCGATTCTGTATAGTTTGTAATTATACATACAAAACCTGGGCCAAACTGGCTTGCAACTAAAATGCAGGCTTGCTAAGCACTTAAGTTTATCTCCAACCCAGATTTTTCATCAAGTAGTCAACATTGTATATCATTCTCTTAATCCATAATCATTTAGCATCATGTCATCTGCCTTAACATCATTCGGGTGAAAATCTTTAAGTCGTTGTTAATCAATAAATTGAACTTAATTTTAAAAATTCCACCTCTTAAATTAAATTACTCACCGCATAATAAACAATTCATTAACCCGCCAACAGAGTAACCAAACATTTTTCGTTATTAGTTGTCTAGCGTTAGTCAGTTACTATCGCAACTCCAATATTTTCATATTTGTGTTTTGTTTTTATTGATAATATAATGAGTTATTTTATTCTTTTAACTCCATTCAGTTTGTTTTTAATTTTTCCTACACTCGTTAGTTTGTATGAAATTGTTTTTGTATTCCTCTTTATTGCAAATTTACACTAGATATTGTTATTGATAATGGTCTCAATTGAGGTCCGAAACGTCCGGCCCATAAATGCTTAGGGACATTTTCTGGCTCTTTATATTCCTGCTACGAATCAGATTCCCAAGGAGTACATCAATTACTAGTACTCTCTCTCTCTCTCTCACTATATATATATATATATATATATATATATATATATATATATATATATGGTGTCCACAAAGTCTGGGTACATAGGGGTTAAATACATACCTTTAGAACAAAACAATATTATTTAATTATAATGCTAAGAAATTATATTTTAAATATGATTTTCATTATTTGCAATGCATAATTCGATGCGCCTTGCTAAATTCTTGTGAACTCGATTAAATAGGTGTACATTGCCGTCGATTTCAGCACACTGACTGATAATGCGTTCTCTCAAGTGGTTTAGAATTGCAATCTTCATTGAGTAAACTTTCTTTTTTTAACATACCCCAGAAAAAGAAATCAAGGGGAGAAAGGTCTGGTGAACGAGGGGACCACTCCACACGACCTCTTCTTCCAATCCAGTGAGAAAAAGTGCCATTTAGCCAATCTCTAACATTTGTAGCAAAATGGGCAGGGGCTCCATCCTGCTGAAACCAGTCCGGAAGTCCCTCGCCTAGGCGCTCAATTTGAGGCATTAATTTGTCTCTCAACATCTTCAGATAAGTCTCACCGGTTACATGTTCATCAAAGGAGAAGGGTCCTAGCACATGAGCTTTCCACAAACCACAGAACACCATCACCTTTTGGCAGCCTTGCTGTTTGGATGGATCCATCCAATGTGGATTGTCTTGAGGCCAGTATCGAAGATTCTGTCTGTTGACTTCACCATTAACATAAAACAAAGCTTCATCACTGAACAACAAAAGTTCTTCAGTAAAATTGATATTTTTATCCAATTTATCTGAAAACCATTCGCACATCTGCATTCGTCTATCGGGGTCGTCTTCATTTAAGTGATGCAATATCTGTAATTTGTACGGATGGAACTTCTGCCCTACCAGGATTTTGTGGATAGTTGAACTTTGAACACTCAACTCCATGGATGTCCGACAAAGTGATTTCTTTGGGCTAGCAGCAATCTTGGCCATGACAAGCTCTTTCATTTCGTCTGAAGTCTTTGGTCGCCCGGAACGGGGTTTGTCCAAGACACTGCCTGTTTCTTTAAACTTCTTGACCAGTTTCCCGACGGCAGTAAAATAAATAGGTTGCAGATCAGGGTGTGGAAGGTTAAATTCATCGGCGATTTTGCGATAAGACTATCCTTCTCGTCCACTTAAGAGTACCAACTCGATTTTTTCTTCTTTAGACAGAGCCATCATTCGATCTGGGGAGGAAAAATAACATAAATAAATAAAATGTCAAAATTCCTATGTACCCAGACTTTGTGGACACCCTGTATATATATATATATATGTATATATATATATATATATATATATATATATATATATATATATATATATATATATATATATATACGCCAGTAAGTTCGAACTCTACTAACATTAATTAAACGTGAACAAAAGCCAAATTTTATTAACTTTACCACCCTAGTCGATCTTATTCACGCGTGTCAACCAACGTGTCCATGAAGCATTATTGACAGAAGCTTTCATTCCAATATGTCCGCTGGAATATGCCGGGTTTTGGAGTTTTTATTTTTATATTTTAATATTTTGGCAAACCATTTTATTTTTTCTTGACTGAAATTTTCATTCAATTTTATTTTGATCGGTGAAATTTTTCACACATTTAAAGCCTGAATACTCCTGTCGAAATGAAAGAGAATTAACATTTTAAAAACCTTCAGATAGATTAAAGGTGATGATTAAACGGAACTTAAAGTGGTGAATGTTGCAAAGGTCCTTAATAGTCTTAGTTAATTGAATCGAATTTAAGATTTGAATATGTGTGGCAGAGTGGAAAACATCTGTTAAATTGTTAAAAAAATTAACGTTTGAACAGCTCTAGGAAAAGATTACATTTAATTCAAAGGGAAAATACATCATAGTGCTGAGACAATTAGGAGCAATCACTGTGTTCCCAGGGAATAATTGAATATTTAATTTTTAAAGGGTTCTGATCCATCCGAATAAATTAAGTGAAGATAAACGTGAGACAATCAGAAGAATATAGAGGAGTGGAGTACGGGCGTATTAAAAAAAATCGAAGAAAATACAGATTAAACAAAACTAATACTCGAATTTAAATATTTGTCAATTGACGAATAATTGCAACGACTATGAATGTCATTCACTTACAGTATCGAGACCTTAAATGACGAAATAAGAGGAAGAATATTCGTAAAAGTCAAGGTTGAAATAGTCATTTGATACAGTTCTTTTTAGAGGTGTTAGATCAGTCTATTTGAGTGCAGTATGAAGGTGGCTGCTCATTGCTATACTCATCGCACCCATTAGTGCGTACATTGCAGTTTAAGTTACTACCTTACGAGATAAGGCGATGAGTTACCACAACATCGCATCTAGGCTGTTAACCATAGATAGTATAATTGAGGGGGATTTCGGTAAGAGATTTGTTCGGGAGCAAAATCATTCCAAATCCCCCGACTTGAACGAAATGGCAGAGATTAATTCCAAAACGTTTCCCCAGAAGGCACTAAAACCCTTGCCTCCTTCCACAAGCAAATGTTTTTTTAATAATAAAATTTATAGAAAGGAGGAACGAGGAGTAACGTGCCTTACTTCCCTCAAATTTAGCGTTAATAGTTTCGTTTTCTTTTCTTTACACCTAACCTTTTTCATTTTCTATTTATGTGTTCCATTCCATCGTTGGTTGCACCACCTTCATTATTTCTTTAAAACGTATTTAAAAAGGTTGATATAATCATTTAAATTAACTAATGTGGTCAGCTTTGTTTTTGAAGTTTATAGACAATGAGAGAGTTAAGAAGAGATGCGCACCCTATCTACTCTTGGCACTCTTAGTAGTTTTCTCTTTTGGATACTCGGGCTCTGTGTCTTCCACACATCAACTCTCACCCTACACTCCACCACTTTCCATTCAAAGCTCTCTTAAAATCTTTTTTCGGAAAAATGCTCACGTGGATTGCTATGGATGTTGTAGATGACGACGAAAAGTATACAGAATGTCCACAAATTCACCAAACAAACAAAAATACAGGCCCTAATGCCCTCTACGTAACCTCTAAATGTAAAAGTGAGTAATGAGACCATAATGACAAACCCATTTACCCGGGCACTGGTGTTTCTTTTTTGAACCGCAAAATTTGTGACATTTTTGATAATGATTTCAATTTGGTTCTATTTAAAGGAGAAAATTTTTGTATTGTAATTAGGTCAAGGATTTTATTAAAAACTGCAACCAAGAATGAATAAATCATTGTTAAATGTTGCATCCTTGGTGTACATTTGGGTTTCCACAAGAAAATGTTTCATCCCCGTTGTATATTATAATCCATAACACTGCAATTTTTCTTAACAATTTCAATTTTAGTTTGTGAGTCACCTATGTATACAGGGTGTCCACAAAGTCTGGGTACATAGGGGATAAATACATACCTTTAGAATATTAAAATATTAAATATTAGAATATTAAAATATTCAAATTCCTATGTACCCATACTTTGTGGACACCCTGTATTTGAAGCTTTATAAAGGTTTTTTCGAAAAGTTTCTTTACAGTTTAAAAATCAGCCGACAGCGCTTTTTTTCGTAAATTTGAAGCCTGTATCAAATTTCTTTCTAAGAGTTCAGAAAAAATAAATTTGATTATTGAATGATTTTTAATTAAAAAAATATTAATTACAAATCATCAAGTTCAGAAAATCTATTAAAATTAAGGCATGGCTGTTTTTTTGTTGTTATTTCGTATATAGAAGCAAATTTAGATGGGGAAAAAAAGAGATCTGAGGATTGTGTTTTGCGTATATCAAAAGAATTCCGATAAAAGTTTTTTCCTGCCTTTAGGCCAAGAAAATAAGCATGTATCTGAAAAAATACCCCATAAATTAATTATTAGTTTATATGCACCTGAAACCTTCTAATTTTTTAAAACATAACCCCATTGCTATGGCCAGATAGGCAGTAGGCCACAGGCCAAAGGTATGGCTGCGAAGCGAAAGCTTCTCCTGTAAGAAGGAGTGGCAAAGCCGCTCATCTTGTTTAATAATTGGATGTGCTCAAAGAAAAGTTGTATATATAATGCACATTTTTATTAATACTTTGGGAAATGGGTTTCACCTAAAAAAGGTTTCGTCTCAGTGTAGGTTTTAATACTCTGAGAACGCAGTCACAAACAAACTTTTCACTGTGTTGTACCTTTTAATACATTCAGAAACTGGTATTCATAAAAATATGGTGCTCCAAGCTTGATGGATCATCGACTGGGAATATGGTAAAAGAACTTGTCTGTCGATTAAAAATGTCCACGATAAACTCACAAAGCTCGTAGTGTGTAACTTTAGAGTAAATGCCCTCCAAGATACATTTAATCAGGGATGTGAAACCAGGAAAATATTCCCTAGCTACGACTCCGGCTCTGGAGTCATAATTTTGGTGGACAATGACTCCAACTCCGTCTCCTTTTTATTTAAATAAATTTAAGTAGTGAGCTTAATAGCCCCCAAACCAATTTAATTATCCATCAAAGAATAAAACTGGATGTTTGCGGTCCAACTTACCTAGGGTATCTACTTTCTCTCTCTCTCAATATCTTCAACAGCAATTTATTAAATTAAATATCACCAGGTAATTATTTTTTTAAGATAAGTAAAGCCATGACTTATTTACCTATCATAACCTACTAATGGACCACATTTGAAAAAGTGAAAATCATGGATTTTAAACATCATATTTGGGCTAGAAACAAAATCACTTGAATAGAAAATAAAATAAAAATTAGCGTTAAAAATTTTAAGATTTCCGTGGTAAATAAACATTTGTAGTGCCTTACGCTCTTTGCCAATTGAAAGCCTACTTCTCGATGCTGAAGAGATGCCATTCGCTCTGAGCCCTGCACAATGCATTATTTCCCTGTACGCGTGAGCCCGGCACCCCCATCAAGCGCCAAAAGCTCTCACTGCATCCGCTGCTTATCTTAACGGTGCCTATGCCGCCGAGAGACGCCAGTCATATGCTAGGAATAGCTCTCAGGCCAGTAGGGCCCCTAGTTCTGCAAACGACGCCACCCTCAAAGGTACCACCTTTGACTATTTGCCGTTACGCCTCTGCTCCCAAAACTTATACAGCGCCGGGAGTATTGGGTTTTGCCTTTTTGGAGCACACTTCGTGTCACGCTGGGACCGTGCCTGTGTATACGGATGGCTCTAAGTCAAAAGAGGGGGTCGGCTACCACGCCGTATCCCCTCTGTTGGAAGTTAGCGGGGCTCTGCCAGGGGCTGTGTCTGTCTTCACGGCCGAGCTGGTGGCAATACATCACTCGGTACTGGAGACTACGCGACGTGCCCGGCTTCGAGACCGGATTATGATAAAGCGACTCACAAACCACTCTGAGAGCTCTCAGGGCATTGGAATCTCTGCATCCTCTGTTTCGCGATATCGCTGACGCCACTGTTTTGGCGAGCCGGGCTGATGTCGAGATTATCTTCTGTTGAGTTCCTGAACATGTAGGAAGTTTGGGGAATGAGCACGCCGATGAGGCCGCCAAAGACTCTGCGAGGACTCCGAGACCAGACCAGCGTTTGCTCTTCCTCACGCCGACTACATAGCAAGAATACAGTCTGCCCCCCGGGTGGCTTGGCAAAGAAGATGGGAGATAGTCGAGGGGAACTTAAAGTTACGTGCCATTGCCCTGCGACTGGTCACATGGACCTACCCTCCAATGCCGTGAAGTCTTCAGGTTGCTTTCTGTCGTTACCGAATTGGACACACTCTCGGTACGCACCGCCATTTGATGAAGCGCTCGCCTGCTTCTTACTTCGACGATTGCGTTGTTCCCCAGACTGTTCGGCACATTCTTGTTGAATGTCCTAGTCTGGGTGATCTTCGCGTACGGCACCTCTACCCGTACCGGGACGAGACGGGTCGCTACCGCTTATCCCTTGGGCTTGGGACTGGTTCGTGCAACCGACCAGTCTCTGGCTGGCCTCCTCCACTTTCTTTGACTTTTGTGGGTCACATGCTCCTGCGTCGGGCGGAGGTGGGCGTACCCCTGACGCTGGAGTGCGCTTCATTCTTGTTACCTTTTTGCTTTTTTGTTTTTTGCCTATGATATTTTTATCTTTGTTATTTGTTATTTACTTGTTATTTATTTTTTGTTATATCTAAATTTACTCAATTGGCTAACACGAAGGGGAGGCTTCGTTTCACTTTCTAATAGATGCTGACATTTAGTTTTTGCACCATGTTCGCTATCAATGACTTCATCATCAATGCCTATCACTCATCGTTAATCTCTTATGCATGAAAAGATGATGTCAATGATTGAGATGATTTACTATTTTGTATTTCATCATCAAACTGATACACTTTATCGTTTCATTTTGAATATTTTTCACTCTAACTGCACATCTCAAAGAGCACTTTTTGTATTGGTCTGCTGTTCAGCTGTTAAAAGACATCTATATTTGGGATCAATCTAAACAGCAGCCAACATTGGTTCATTATCTAATAGGATATTTTCTCTCCTTTGCGTGGATGATTTGATGCCATTAGCAATAATACCTGCTTTGGAAAGTCAGTAAATGAAGGATTTCCACTCTTTTAAGAATTCAGGCAAGAGTTAAGTCCTCACCCTGAATTTTTGTTGTTGTTTTATATGACCTATATGAGACACTTTCCAATTTCCCTTCTTATCCAACATCAATTCAGATAATAATACTACTGAATTTAGAATTCTTTAGTGCAGGTTTTAGTTCTATTAGGCGTTCTATCACTAAACAAGTAGTACCAGATCAAGTAACTTGGTCTAAAATCGGCACTTTACCAGCTCGCGTTTTAATGATTTCCGTGACTTTTGGTTTGCGCGCTGCTAGCAAAATCTTTCTTAATTTACATATTAAAGTGACAGAATTTCTCTCTGCTAGATCATCTCGAATTTCCACTTGCAAGGTATGAGCAGTATAGCGTATGTGGTAAATTCTTAAGAAGTTTGATATTTGCTTCACATTTCCCTCTACATCAACTTCAACATTATAACTGGAAGCTTCCTCAGTAAATGCTTCTATATTGTTCTCTTCTGTTGCCTTTTCAATTTCATTCAGCTTATCAATAGCTTTCCTAATATTTGAGGCAATATCACTAATAATGTACAGCACATACTGATTTTGTATGTCATACTTAGAAAGTACATCCATGATCAGCTTTTGAAGATACTGACTCGTATTTTGACCTAGGCTGTCTTGTGTGTTTAGCTTCCACTGTACGTGTAAGGATCATATTATTGTCAACAAATCTGCCATTGATTGCAAAGTAGTGTGTTTTTAATCTTAAGCAACCATCACCTTTCAGGGAAATAAAGAGCCCTTTCAATTTTTCTTGTTTTGATTTCTCCAATTGTAATTGGCGAATATTTTTTCGGTAAAAAACACATTTTAATTTTTAGGCCATTTCTCCTATTAAAATGTACATGACCCCCTTGGAAAAGACAGACAGAGGCTATGAATCTCTTACCATTGATTGTTTGATGTAACATATATTTACTGAGGTTTTGTTGATTTGCCCTATTGGGAACTGAAGAATTGCTCGGCTTTGAGGATTCAATCAACTATTTGCTTTTCTTTTTCTTCTATGAATTTTGAGACTTCAGGATGAAATTTATTCATATTCCGCTTTAAATTGTTTTGTAGAATAAAGTTTTGCAATTTTCATTCCACAATCTGAAATATTACTACTAGTATATGTCACTTCACAAATACATATGTATATAATGGCGTTTATCATGACTTTCGATAAAGTATTTGAAAATATTAGATTTCTCTTTTGCTTTTTCATTCACCATTAATTGCCTAAATAATTAAAAAAATACAAGGTTTCTGAAAAGAATACTATTTTATTTTAATTCATAAATAAATAAAGATAAGTAAAGTAAATGCAGATTTTGGGGGGCAAGTTTGATCCTGGTCCCTCATTTTCTTATGAAAAGTTCCTGAAGGATAGACCAATTACTCAAATACGCAATTATTAATTTTAAGGCATATTTTAGAATTTTAATAGTAAACTTTAAGTTTGGCGACAGGGCATGGATCAATATTTTTTAGGCTCATATCTCCGGCTCCACCAGGTAAAAGGGAGCGGCTCCAGCGGCTTCGGTTCGGGCTCAGGATCCATATTCCTGCTTCTAATTCTCAATACTTTTAAAGAACTTTCACTTCACTACTGCGTTCTGTTCTGACTACCACTGATGTGCACGACTTTTTCAAGGAAACTATTTTGATCAGTCAAATATACTACCCCAAACAACATTAATTGTTTTTATGAAAATGTCACGAAAATCATCTAATTTATTTACAAAATTATGCCTGTTTCATCACTAGCAACCTAATCCATCAAACAGAAAAATTAACTCTTATGGTTAAAAATTAATGGCTTGGTAACAAATCCAAGGAAACTCAAGCATATGCTGAAAAAGAAAACATGATAAATTTATGTTTCTCTCAAAACCATTCAGGGCTCACAATCGTACAATCATTAACCTCTTAATCCTCCATGTAAACGATATTCCGTAAAAACAAGGTCTGCTGACCAAAGGTCGCATACTCTCACTTATTCTGATTTATTACCTTTCAACCTCCAAAACTTTGAATAATTATGGGACTAACCATGGGAGCACCTTGGCAATTATATCATTCTAAAGAGATAGTAAAATCGCATAGGGGTTTCAAATTTCGTTATAATCGGCCAAATAGTTTGATGTTATTGCTAAAACAAAATAAATCTCGAGCTTACTTTGGGATGACCTTGGCAATTATATCATTTGGAAAAGAATGTAAAACGACATTAGAGCTTTAAATTCAGTTAGAATCGACTGAATAATTACAATGAAATTACCAAAACAAAAAAAAGTAAAACGGGGACCGACTGACCGATCGACATACACCAAATTTTTGTGACACTCAGTCTAATACAATCTTCATGAGAGAGATAGATAGACAATTACCGGAGAATATCTTTAATCTTAATTGCTGATAAAACCCTTGCGAAAATCTGTGCAGACTGAATCAGACCATCCCCTAAAGACGTTTCTTTAAAACTTAATTTAGTTTTAGGCCATCTAATGGAACTATATACAAATTTTTTATTGCTAGACAGAATAATGAAAAGGCAAAAAAATAACATCAAGATCATATTATTTTCTTAATAGACAAAAATATTCTGTTGAGTGTGTGAAAACAATTGTTTCAAAACATTGATTTCTGGATAAGTATTTTTCAATCATCTAGATCTTGCATAAAAATTTGCAATCTACTGTGCTCTTTTAGAATGATGTAAACTTTTAGAATCAATTTACGTGTAAAACCAGGCTGTATATTTGAAGTAGCTAGGTTGTTAACTTTATTTGCTATCATTAACACTTCGATCAATGAGGAACTGCCCGATGATGTTATAATCCCTTTTCGATGAAGTAGGAGTAGGACAGACTCGAGGCACAATGCAGTACTAAAAATAGCCAGAAATTCAGTAAAACATGGTTATCCGGCTACTACTGAAACCGACACATTGGAATCACCTCCTGCAACGAGGGGTGGTCAATAGATTTTGCAAATCGGTAAGGCAAAATAGAGGAAGGGGAATGGCTGTTTGTGGGCGTGTTAGGACAAGTTATGACAAGTCAGGACCTGCAACCGCACGCTTCTGCCTCGTCTATTTAAGAGGCAGTAGCTGATCGAAGATCGTCAGTCACAAGTTTTTCAACAATAGAGAAGGTTGAGCACCGCGCAGTGATAAAATATTTGACCAAGGAATGCAAGAAGGCAGAAAAGATCCATGAACGCATGGTTGCAGTGTACACCGACACCGCCCCTTCCTATGCAACCATTGCTGGCTGGAACAGGGAGTTCCGCCATGGTCGTGAGTCCCTTGAAGATGATCCCCATCCAAGACGTCCGTAAGACGTGACCAATGAGGACAATTTGGCCCGTGTGGAGAGGATGATCCTCGAAAATCTACGCGTAAAAGTCGAAGAAATCGAGCGACAACTTGGAAGTGTTATCAATATCATCCACGACAATTTTGCCATGACCAATGTCTTTGCCCGTTAGGTCCCTAGAAACCTGACGCCCCATGATCGAATTCAACGTCGTCAAAGTCCACAAGGCCAGAGTTGCACAAGCTGTCCTGCGCGAGTGCGGATTCGAAGAGCTCAACCATTCACCCTACAGACCAGACTTGGCCACTAGCGACTACTTTTTATTCCGCCAGCTCAAGGCTACACTGCGTCAACGCCTTTTTGGGGACGATAAAGAAGTCCAGCTTGCCGTCCAGGAGTGGATTGAACAGCAGTCGGCAGATTTCTGGTTGTCGGGAATTCGAAGCCTCAGGGACAAGCGGCGCAAGTGCATTGAAGTCTTGTTTCCTTATATCCGAATTGAAAAACTTATTGACCGCCCCTCGTACCACAACCTCGTACCAAAAGAGAGTTTTATCAATGCTATTCTTAATCATGTTGACTCAAGGACTGTACCGACTTGCTGGGTACATTATTCCATATCAAAGAAATTTTGTACGATAAAATGTTGTGTTATGGATGATTTAAATCTTTGTAAATCAGCTTGAAGTTGTTATTTTTAGTATTTGCACGATTAATTACACTGTCTAACAAAATTTAATTTTTTGTCGACTACAAAGATTATAATAACATTTTTAATGTAGTTTTATGTGTAGATTCAAAAAATGGAAGTTATTTTTATCAAAATGACTCCAGTTTTTTTTGTAAATTGCCAATTACTATTTTTGTCAAATTCTAAAGATTTTAACGAAGTTCATTCTTTTATTTCTTATTTTCACGTTATTTAACTCAATAAAATTTTAAATAAAAGCAAAAATTTTAATTAAAATACCAAGAATACCGATAAATTCTGCTACATATGTGGTTCAGTAACATTAAAAAAAAAATCACAGAAAAATTTCTTCTCTAGCGAAATAAATATATAATTTGAATTTTGGATGTAAAATTGGCGACCAAGATAGACCATGAACACCACATATCTGTTGCACGACATGCTTTAATTCTTTATAAAAATGGTCTAAAGGAAAAATAAAAAGCCTTCAATTTGGTGTTCCAATGGTATGGCGAGAGCCACAAGATCATGCCACTGACTGCTATTTCTGTTTGGTAGACATACAAAGTAAGTAATTATTTATTGTCCACTGTACCCTACCTATATTTTGAAGTAGTATACTGTAATATTAGTTTTATTAATATACCTTTGATTAGGTTTAGAACTATTTTATTGTAATCACACATATGTATATAACTATGAATTAAATTTTATGCATATAATTTCCATACTTTTAGGTAAAACAATGAATTGGGCTTCAGCTGTGGTATATCACAACCTTAGATCTGCTATTCAGCCTATACCTCACACAAAAGACATTCCAGTACCTGAACGACCTGCAGAAATTGTTTTGTCTAACTCTGATGAATCAGATATGGATCATGTGACCCAGAGCCTGAAGTTTATGTTCCTGAAACTGTTGATACTACTCCAAAACCTTTCTCAAAACTTGATCTAGATGATCTTGTAAGAGATCTAAACTAAACAAAGCAACAGGGTGAATTACTGGTCTCGAGACTGAAAGAAAGAAATTTAGTAGCAGAAGATGTTCGAATTACTAAGTTTCGCATTCGATCAAACAATTTACAATACAAATTTTCGTTTGACAACAATTTATGCTACTGTAATAATATTCCACGTCTCTTTGAGGAATTAGATATACATTATGAACCCAGTCAATAGAGACTTTTCAATGACGCATCTTAATATAGTAGTAAAGCCGTGTTTCTGCATAATAGAAATAAACTACTATCGATACCAGTAGCTCGACTCTGTTGTTTTGAAAGAAACTTATAAGAATTTAGATTTCATTTTAAAAAGCATTAAAATACACTGAACATAAATAATGGATTTGTGCTGACCTTAAGATAGTAGCCATTTTAAATGGTTTGCAGTCAGGCTACACAAAATTCATGTGTTTTTTGTGCCAATGGGATAGTAGAGCTCGGGAAGAACATTGCATACGAGAAGAGACAAAATTAGGTTGTCATAATGTCATACTTGAACCATTGGTTCCTAAGGAAAACATAATTTTGCCACCATTTCACATAAAATTAGATTTAATGAAACAATTTGTGAAAGCCTTAAACCATGAACAGTCATCCTTATTATATTTAAAAAAATTTCCTAATATTAGTGATGCTAAAATTAAAGGAGGAATCTTTTTTTAGTCTCAGATTCGACAACTTATGGTAGATAGTGAATTTGAGGCAAAAGTGAGCAAGCCAGAATTTGAGGCCTGGCATAGTTTCAAAGGTATATGTAATGGTCTTCTTGGAAAGTACAAATCAGAAAAATACCATTCTTGTTCAGAATTTGATTAGGTCTTATAATGAGTTGGGGTGTAGTATGTCACTAAGGGTGCATTTTTTGTACTCCCATCTGTCTTTCTTTCCAGACAATCCAGCAGACCTCAGCGATGAGCATGGTGAAAGATTCCACCAAGATATTGCTACCATAGAAAATCGTTATAAAAGAAAATGGAGTCCTGCAATACTTGCTGACTTCTACTGGCCTCTTCACAGAGACAGACAAAATTTGTACATAAAAAGAAGCCTAAATATTCTAAAAATATATGACTATTGTATAAATTTCAGCAATTTTGAAAAAAATCTTAAATCTTCACTATTTTTTAAAATAGATTTTTATAATACCCTGCTATGAAATGTATTAAAAGGACTTATTAATTTCTTTTGATGAATAAGCTTTTTGTTTCCATTTATCTTTGTACTTTTTGTCAAATAAAATAAATATAATAACAAATATTTCTTACCTCTATATACTAAATAATCTAATATTAATAAAAAAATAAATGTGCAAATTACAAAAAATGAAGTCATTTCATGAAAAATAAAGGTCATTTTCGTAATCTATGCAAAAAAATACAATGGAAAACTACTTTCTCATTTCTGTAGCAAAATCATTGTTGGACAGTGTTATCTCAGTCGAATAACAACTCATACTTTATTTAAGTTCAATCTTTTTTTATTTTAAACTTGACGAGATGATCATATAGCGTGACGATTTTCGAGTGAAAGCAAATTGAGGTTCCTTCATCTGGTTTCATTTGATAGATTTTTAAAGTTCAGGAATTTATTTCGTTGCTCTTAAGTTGAACGCTATCGAAAATCAGGAGAGCAAAATGATAACATGTATTCTGACAAATTCTGCCTTGTGATATATTTAAGGGTAAAATAACATATGAACATTTAATTACAAAACTCCTATATATGTAACTTAGAAGTTTGTTTGCCTTGTTAGATTTTACGACAAATTGCTTTGGAACATTTAGGGCAACCAACAAAATTAACCATCAAAACTTTTTCCAATGTAACAGTACTTCGATTATGCGCTCATAAGTGCATTAATTTACATTTATCTACATTGAAATTCATCTGCCATTTTCAGCCCATTACATGACTCTAAGTTGCTTTGTAACTTTGCTATATTATCTTAGGAACTTTGCTCTAACTCCTAATATTTTATCATGGGCAAAATTTGGAATATTTAAAAATTCTAGTCGTTTATTAGGTTAATAAAAATAATATACAGTGAATTGATCATTTATCAATACAGCAAGTTTTTTTAACGTTGCTGAGTCTCCATAGGCTCGGAAAAGATAGTAAGAGATTGCAAAGTGGTGCTTAAGATGACCCCAGGGAGAGTATAAGTTTTGGGGGGCGTACTTGGGTTGGGAGTGTGAGCCGCTCCTCCTATATTTTCTCCTTTCCTGGGGACAGAGCTAGTGAACAATGCCCAGCTTAAGTTAATCCCATCTACCACGACTCTCTCTGCCTGCGGTTTCAGCAACGTTTTTATCCATTGAAGTAAATCACCTCTTAAATTTAAAAGTTTGCCAACAAGAGAAGTTAAGGAAATCGGCATAAATTTCCTGGTTTATGGCTAATACCTTTTCGTAAGAGTCAGATTTGCATTCGTCTCATTAAACTCGCTTAAATAAATCTTTCATTAAATGAGTTGCTATAATTTTACAGAAGGTTTTTCTATTTTTTTTCTAATACTTAGGATATTTTTATTTTTATTTCCCTTTTAGTTATATATATATATATATATATATATATATATATATATATATATATATATATATATATATATATATATATATATATATATATATATATATACGAGGGGCGGTCAATAATTTTTGCATTTCGGATATAAGGAAACGAGATATGAGGAAAAGTGTTTTGTTATTATTCAATATAACGACCCTCGACTTCAATGCACCTGCGCCACTTTTTCCTGAGGCCTCGAATTCCCGACACCCAGAAATCTCCCGACTACTGTTCAATCCACTCCTGGACGGTGAGCTGGACATCTTCATCGTCCCCAAACTGGCGTCCACGCAGGGCAGCCTTCAGCTGGCGGAATAAAAAGTAGTCGTTAGGGTCCAGATCTGGACTGTAGGGAGGATGGTTGAGCTCCTTGAATCCGCACTCGCGCAGGGCAGCTTGTGCAACTCTGGCCTCTGAACTTTGACGACATTGAAGTCGATCATGGGGCGTCAGGTTTATAGGGACCCAACGGGCAGAGACCTTGGTCATGGCCAAATTATCGTGGATGATGTTGATAACACTTCCATGTGATATTCCAAGTTCTCGCTCGATTTCTTCGACCTTCACCCGTCGATCTTTGAGAATCATCCTCTCCACACAGCCACATTGTTCTCGTTGGTCACGTCTGACGGGCGTCCTTGACGGGGATCATCTTCAAGGGACTCACGACCATGGTAGAACTCCTTATTCGTGCGTACAATGGTTGCATAGGAAGGGGAGGTGTCGGTGTACACTGCAACCATGCGTTCATGGATCTCTTTTGCATTCTTGCCTTCTTTGGTCAAAAATTTAATTACTGTGCGGTGCTTAACCTTCTCTATTGTTGAAAAATTCGTGACTGACGATCTGCGATCAGCTACTGCTTCTTAAATAGACAAGGCAGGAGCGTGCGGCTACAGTTCCTGACTTTTCATAACTTGTCCTAACACGCCCACAAACAGCCATCCCTCTTCCTCTGTTTTGCCCTACCGGTTCGCAAAAACTATTGACCGCCCATCGTATTTATACATACATATGTCGAAGGTCTTCACCGATTTCATTTCATTTCACAATATTCTATTAATGAAAAGCGATAGATAACTGCTGCAAAGTCACAAGTATTCTACTCACAACAACTTTTATTTCCTGTTTTACAAGTGTTCAATATGGCTACCACCTGCAGCACAGGCAACATCAATGAGATAAGAGAATTCCTCCCAGACGCGTCTCAGCATATCACGATCAACTGAGGTTATCGCTATTGTTATTCGATCTTTAAGGTCGTCGAGGTTAATGGGTAGCTGTGGAACATAAACGCGATCTTTTACATATCCACACAAGAAAAAATAGCACACGCTGAGGTCTGGGGATCTCGCAGGCCAAACACAATGAGCAAGATCATTGGCCCCCTTCCGACCAATCCATTGCTGGGGCACTTTTTCATTTAAAAAAGCTCAAACTATCAGGTGCTAATGTGGCTGTGCTCCATCTTTCGGAAAAATGAAGTCATGCGAATCTGCTTGTAGTGAAGTGAAGAGCCAGTTTTGGAGCATATTGAAATAGGTTTGTCCTGTAACGGCATTTCCTTCAAAGAAAAAGGACCATAATCCTTGTCCTGAGACACCCCACAGAAGACGTTCACATTCGGGGAATTTCTTTCATGCTCGACCGTTTCAAGTGGGTGCTCTGTTCCCCAAATACGCACATTGTAAAGATTAACTGTGCCGCGCAAGTGAAAAGTCGCTTCACCACTAAAAATTAAACGTGAAATGAAGGTTTCGTCTGCCATCATCTCCAGCATCGAATCGCAAAGTTCCATCCGCTTCCTCTTGTCGTCTTTGGTAAGTGCCAGAACGTGGCGTAGTCTGTATGGGTTCAAATGTAGACGTCTTCTTAGCACACGCCAGATAGTGGATTGAGCGATCGCAAGCTCACAGCTTGCTCGATTCGTGGACTTCCACGGGCTCCCCTCAAACGCAGCACGGATTCTCGTCACTTGTTCGCGTGGATGGAGAGCTTATTTAAGGCTGATGTGAAAGCTAGCACTAGGCTTGGATGAATGAGCGTTGTCTGAATGACGATCATTTGCCTTTTTAGGGCGTACCAGTTTAATTAGGTGTCAAACGGAGGATGTTGTTAGGTGTCGCCTTCCTTAAGTGGCCAGCGGTTGCTGGCTGCGCTAACTGCATGAGTCAGTTTATCACTAAACACTCTCCTTCCCGTTGGCTATGTAATCTCTGATGACATTACTATAATTAACTTAACTATAAATTTCTTATTTTCGTTTCTCGATCTCGATGCTTGTTTTTCCTCCAAATTCCTCTCTCTTTTGGTGCATTTTACAAGGCGACGATGAAAACTATATTTACTCCTGTGGTCTACATTATTATCACCGGTAGACATTTTCCTAGCGTCTATTACGTTCCCGTATTCATTCTTTCATCTCCTTATTTATCCAAGGTCCTTATCTCAATTTACGAGAAACATTCCAGCAAATCTACGTAAAAATACCTTGCACAAGAACTCCACTGTACTCAAGTGGCCTTTTAAATGCCTAGATTTCAACTTGATAGAACATCTTTGAAGAAGCTGAAGAAGCCCACGCCCAAGAGGGACCATCGAACATTGTTGACTTGTAAATTCTTTTGAGGAGCGCCTTACAGCTGTTACTTAGGCTAAGGAGGGTCATACCAGATATTATTTTCATGTTGCTGATATTTATGTTTTTCCTATATTCTGATCAATGAACTTTTGTCAATCAGTGGCTGCTCGTAGTTAAAATTCGTGGGGGTGCTGCATCATAGAGTTTTTAGCATTGTTTTAATATTGTCTAAAAGGAAATAAACATATAAAAACAAAATTTATACATGAAATTAATAAAATAATAAACAGAACAAAGTAAAACATTTTTTACTTAGTAATAGCCTAAATTGTTATAGTTCAAGCTTGATCCATTTATTTAAAAACGAAATCCATTCTTCTTGTTTTAATTTTGGCCAAAAGATTAATTATTTTCTCCTTGATCTCAGGATGACTACTGTGGAATCTTTTTCCATTGAAAGCACTGCAAGTACATTTAGTCTTCCAGAATTAATAGTGCTCCTTACAAAAGTTTTTATTCTTTTCAGTGTTGAAACGCAGCGTCCTGCCTTTGATGTAGTCATAGGAATTGTCAAGAGGATTTTTTTCAGTTCGCAATTTCACTAAGTAAATCATCTTGATTATTTCCAAGGTAAAATTCCGCAGCTCAATTAATGAATCCATTAATTAATAAAAGAACCGAGAAACATAATGTTTTAAACTCTGCATTTTTTCACATTCAAGAATATAAACACGTTTTTAAGCACAACACATGCGCAATCATAAAAGAAACACTACCTTCCACCAGCAAACCAGCGTCAGCATTGCGTGAACCACAATGCTCTCTCTCTCCCTAGCGTGTAGCTTCCTATCTTGGCCCTGCGAGCATGTGCACAACAGCCAAACACCGCGTCGCTGGAACTATGAAGCGCACAGCTCTATACAAGGAATTTTGTATTTTTTCATAAACTAGGGGATGGCTACTGACATTAGGCTTAAGATTATATAATGTTCAAGTATAAAGAAAGAATTAGAGAAAATTGGACTTATTATAGTGAATTTTATCGATAATATCGAGTGGAAATAGGGGGTGCTGCAGTTCCTCAGTGCCTATACACGTGCCACGAATGTAAAAATAAAAATAAATCTGCTTTTATTTTACCATTTTCTATTGATATGCATGCATTCGCAATACAATATGAAGCTTATGTAATACCTATACTTAATTCAAGTGGAGTCTAAACCCAAATATTATTTTAAAAATATTAATCATTTGATATAGTATTACTTTTTCAAGCAACCCGTACATGTGATTCATCATCTACAAACGGTAGTCAATCAAAGGGAGGATTGATTATTCGATTAAAGAAGATAATTAACCCAATATATGCTAATCAAAATATTCTAAGTTTAATAGTTAATGAGGTATATTCATATATTTTTTTAATAAATGTTTATTTCTAAAATGATGACTGGTCACGTACCTTTCTAGAATCTTAGTGGGAGTATTTGGTCACATTGAAATAATCACGAATAATGGAATCAATAATTTAATATTAGATGGCGATTTCAATACTCATCCCATTAAAGGAAGATTTTGGAGATTGCTGAAAGAGTTTGTGAATGAATTTCCAGTTCCACTGGAAGTTGGTATCTTACCGATCGATACATTCACTTACCTGAACCACAACTCACAACTCAACCAGATGGTTAGATTATGTTATCGTGTTGCGGCCTAATCTTATTGATGCTCTATGTATAGGTTATGGATACTATTTTCCTGTATTATTTACTATGCCAATTGAAATTCCAAAACATGTCTCCAATATTGACTCGGATAAGTTTGTGAAAGGGCGAATCTTCTCTGAAGATAAGCGACGTTACTCAAATAAACTTGATTCAATCTGTAGAAATATTTCTGCGAAGTAATTGAATGTATATCGCGAAACTAATAGTAAAAATTGTAGATTTTAGTTAAACAATGCCTATAATTTCTTAATTACAACAGCCTTGCTTAAATCTTCTAAGGAATTTCAGTTTAGTTGGGAGAAATCAGATTTTTAGTCTACAGCACGAATGTTTTTCCTCCGTTGAAGACAGGCTGGCAAACGGTAGTTTGCGCCATGTATAAAATAATGAAAGAAAGTCTGGCTAGATTTAAAGTCAAACTTGATCTATGTAGAGGAAACAAGGAGGAAATTAGAAGTATTGAACTTATGCAATAATTTGCGAACAAAGAATTCCTAGAGATTGATAACGTCATAATAGATATAATAAAAAATAATTCTTATCCTCCAAAAATTGACAAAGAAGAAAATCATTATAGGATTACGTAAATTCTTAGACCAATAAGTCACGTAGAGGTTACATTTCAGTTAATTATCTCAAATTAGGTTTATAATATGACAAGGTACATTCTTGTAATTTGAAATATGGTTCCGATATTTAATATAGTTTCTTTAGCAGAATATTTTCGTGCATGTAACTCTACTCTAATCTGTACAGTGAAATGGCTGAAGGGAAAATTAGGCCACTTGTGAAGAAGAATTTAGTTAACCTAAATTGCTCTTCCAATTTTTGCCTAATAATGGCTACTCTTTTCCCATGTAAATTACTGGTGGCTGATTGGGAAATTAGTTAACAGCAAAGTTTCTTCCTACGTAATCAAAATAATTAAAAATATGCTAATGACTCAGTTAGTTTGGGCTTACTTTGGCTGACTCAAATAGTTATTCAGGGGATGGGGGGTAATTTCGGTATCCTTGCGTATGCTGTTAATATTGTCCTGCTAGTAACTTCACAGGCACTGCAAGCTCTAATTAATAAAGCTGTACTGTCGTTGCATAAGGGGAGCATGAATATTGACGAAGATATGTCTTGCATTGTGGTCAAGTATGATCTTAACAAAGTCTTAAACGTGTAATTTTGTTGTTAATAACTTAAGGATAAAGGTGGTAGACCAAGTAAAATATCGTTGAGTAATTGTCTGATTTGACCTCCAAAACAACGCAGATATCCTGAGGAATGAGGCGGTTTTCATCA
Organism: Ceratothoa steindachneri; assembly: GCA_963969495.1. Taxonomy (NCBI): domain Eukaryota; kingdom Metazoa; phylum Arthropoda; class Malacostraca; order Isopoda; family Cymothoidae; genus Ceratothoa; species Ceratothoa steindachneri. The sequence goes on along the minus strand of OZ018327.1, from coordinate 70,474,980 downwards.
CTCACTTTCATTGCCTTATGAATCTTCTGTTTATCTTTTATGGCTTATGTTTGTTGAAGGATCTTAAAGGTTGCTCTAGAAGCTTTAAAGTTCTCTCTACTCAGTTGCATAATGCTCTGAAGTAAATATTCATCTTATCAATAAGTGGAACCAATCATTACTTATGGTCTCAAGTAAATTTTCTAACCTTATGTTTTGTCTTCCAAATTTATAGTTCCATGAGTCCATGCATAACACCAATCAAATGTTGCCTACGATATCATTTAAAGATCCTGGATAATGCGAAAATATTGGCGAAGAAATAACCTTCGCTAAACATGATTTTCTAGCATTATTTATTATTATTGTTATTTTTAAACTTAATATTGTTTGGGTAAAATTGGTTTTCCACACCTTGCACTTCTATAGGACCACCGTACAAATTGACGGAGGTGGAACTTGCTTCGCACTCTCTGCTCAAAAACTGCCCGTAATGGTTCCAAGATGTTTAGATCAGGTGACTGTCTTGGCTAAGAAGGATGTTGGATTGCCTTCAGATGCTGCCCCCTAGACCAAGAATTAACCTTTTTAGCTGTGTCTATGGGCGCATCATCATCTTGAAATATAATGGTGTCTGAAAACAGTGGCTAGGCATAGTAAAGAAACTCGTCAGTGTGAATGTCTAGATATATGTTTACAATAACCCGACCAGTGAGTGTTATCATGTAGATAGCTGATTACCAGGATGTAGCCGACCAAACCATTATGTTTGACACTTGGAAGAATGTAGTCTAAGTTGTAGGCTTCCTTTAGTGGTCCATAAATAAACCCGGCCCTTTGTGGGAAATAATGTAAATGATGTAAATAATGTACATTGTTCCAGTCATCAAGTGTCCATATTTTATGATCGTGACACCATTTCTTTTGCTATTTGGTGTGTTTCCATTACCAGCGGTTTCGAAATTGCTGCCATTCCAAGAAGAATTACCAACATGTAGAAATGTACGGAATGGAATGTACAATTGCACATTTACTTATGTCACACTTTACTCAAACTATTTTTCAGAGAACCCGTAAGGTAGCGGCGATTTGCCTTCCTGGCCGTCGTGCTGACGAGACTCAGCACCCCGTCCGGCCCCAACACAGCCTCTTCTCCTTCCTTCAGTCAGCCTGTGTTTATCCCCTACTTAATTACTTTCCCTACAACCTCTCCCACAGCTTTTTCTGATCAGCCTCTATTTTCACATGGTAGATGCTATCCTTCTTCTCAGTCAACTATTCCAGATCGGGGCTGAGGGGGTGGGGTTAGAATGTTCACAAACCCCTAAGCTCCGGTTTGGGAAGTTTTTTTTAAACAACTTGGTTTATCCCTACCCATACTTTCCTCACAACCCGTTTCGTTCTCACTTCACACTCTATCCCTTTTACGCTGTGCGCAAGGTGGAGCCGCTATGCCTAAGGGCTGCCAGGTCACCAGGCGGGAGGAATGGCCTAAAATGGTGACACCTGGCTCTACCAGCTTCGGACATACCTCTCGAAGAGTGGGCCACTGCGAGGGGTGATTAGCACCTGCATCTCGTGAAAAGAATAGGGTCCCCATGGCCGATGATGAAAATTAAAAAAAAAACATATTCCTCCTTCCCCCTCATCATCGACGGAGCCGCCTTCGGGCAGCTCCAATGAAAGAAATGGAGGTCCCTAGCCTGTGTTTTCACAGGGGATTCCCTCTAACCCCCTTGTCTAGAGGTGCTCTCGCGTGCCTTAATCTTTTCAGCGGCATTCCTCCTTTACTTTCAAAGTAAACTTCCAAGAAAGCCAGCAGGCAGCCAATAGCCGACCGCTCCCGATTGAAGCGGCTCGGTAGGGCAAATCCCCTTAGGGTGAAGAGGGAAGACAGGGTCCATCGGTCGCTTCCCTGAAAAGACCCTAATATACCTATAAAGTTGGCTCCCAATGGAGCCTGTGATGTCTTGGGGGATGGCCAAATGAAGCCCCCCCCCCCGAGATAGACATGGTCCTTGAGGCAACCCAGGATAAGACGGTAGGGCCTTCCATGGGAGCGAATCCGAGCTCAGCGCCAAGCACCGAACCCGAGTCCGCAGCTATGTAAGGTCCTCCTCAAACGGCTCGGGTCTCCAAGCAGTACAAGGAGGCGGTGCACCTGCGACCGCCAGCACCTTCTCGATCTCGGAGAAGGACCTTGCTGAGTCCGGTGCATCTGGCCTTGGGGCTCCTGCTGGCAGAGGGGAGAAGCGGGTTCATTCTCCATCATCCTCTCTCCTAAGAAGATAAGCAACAAAAAAAGGACAAAAAAGAATCGGGACTCCTCTCCATCAGTGGGGGCTGCGGGGACTGATGGCTCTGCTAATTCGGTAAGCATCCAAGACAAGATCGGCACGTTCGGCCCCGCTGCCTCCTACCCCCCGAGCGCGGAGTCCCTGACAAAGACCAAAACTACAAGTGCACAGAGTGGAGCCTCGATTACGACGGTGCCCCACATTCAGAGACTACCCTCCGGCGTTTTTGAGCCCGCTGGCTTCAAACGCTTCCTAGTTATTCGCTACACTGATGGTAGCATGTTGCCTAAGGGCAACATGATCTATCAGAGTATAACTAGTGTGATTGGTAGAGAGCCAGAGATGATCCGTTTCTCAGACGGGAGCCTTTTGGAAATGTGGCGAATCTATCCGAGACAGCGATGATAGGAGTATTTTATGCGAGGGAACTCGTGGACTATTCAATAGACGACATCACACTAGAGCTGGCAGATTATGTGGCTGTCAAAGTTGAACGTGTGTTGAGAAAACAGGGAGGTGCCTCAAGACCCACATCTACACTCTTCGTCAGGTTCGACTGTGACAAGATTCCTGAGTCGGTACGTTCCGGTTGGTATCGCTACCGCATGAAGGCATTCATGCCACTGCCGTGGATGTGCCATTACTGCCACCGCTTCGGCCATACTAATCGCTCCTGTCTACATGCAAAGTCGGAGTTACCAGAAATCTGTGTAAATTGCTCCAAGGCCGCAGACGATAAGTCCGAATCGTGTGTGGCTAAGTGTGTCAATTGCGGAGACCCGCATCCCGCTTCTTCGAAGCAAGGTGGTGCGTATCTCTTTGAGAAGGAAATCTTGGCCGTTCAGGCACAGGATCGTCTCTCATTTCTCGAGGCTAAAGAATTGGTCCTGGCGCGCACGGCAATGCCCGTGACGTCCAATGCCTCAATGTAGAAAAAGACGCCCTCTGCTCCAGGCCCCTTTAGACCTACGAATACGGTCGTTTCCGCGCCCATTCAGAACCCTTTTGTGGGTTCTACCCACCCTGGGCGCTACCCTGGTAAAGCTGGCGGCACAAAGGATCCACATCTAGCCAGGCTGAAACCAGGGCGCTTCCCCCTTCCGCTAGCCTGACCGTTTCCCGTAGGGCAAAACAGACACGCGCCTCCACCGAGACGTTAGACTAACAAGAGGCAACACCCCTGAAGTTGATTGCCAGGCCATCTTCCGCGCTTTTTTAAGCTGCCCCACAAATAAAGGACAGCATTAAAAGGGCCCCTCTACTCCGAAGCCACCCCACCCGACTAAAATTTCGATACAGAGGGAGAAAAATACTCGCATGGCGAGCCCAACCTCCCCCGATAAGTCATTGAAAGCAATAGCGCCTTCAGCGCATTCTCCAGCCAACAGCGACCGGAGTTATGCCTCCGAGAAGCGTATAGCCATTCTGGTAAGGATGATCTTCTCTTCGAAGACGGCCTCCGCATCTCCCCCGAGTTATGCCTGGATGGCATACTCCCTTAATGGAATTTCCGCGGACTCAGGGCCAACTTGGAGGAGCTGAGGAGGCTCGTCTCTTCCCGTTCCCCGGTAGTTATCTTTTTGTGGGAGACCATACTGGGCGCATGCCCCCTGCCCACATACCAGAGGTATAAGGGTTTTGCGACCTCACCACCACGGATGGAGGTCGAGCGGGAGGATTAGCGAGTTACACCCTCCCTGATGTCTCCGTTCTTCACTTCGCTTTAGATACCCCTTTCAGGCAATAGCTGTGCAGCTGCACCATGATAGGAGGTATAGTGTTATTTCTGCCTATATTCCACGTCAGCCAACTTCGACGCGGGGGACTTGCGCGGTGTCGTAGCACGGTTGCCGTCGCCCTTTATTTTCCTGCTCGATAACCTAAACGGTAGACATTCACTCTGGGGAGACTACTCTATTAATCCCCTGGGTCAAGTCCTTGCTTACCAGATCAATTAGTTTGAGATAGGTGTTCTAAATGTGGAGGAGTTTACGAATCACTGACCGAAAACCACTTCATTTTCCTGCCTCGATCTATCTTTCTGCTCTCCGGATTTACAGCCTGATTTTAATTGGGTGTAGTCGATGACCTCCATGGTAGTGATTGCTTTACCATTCAAATATCATTTTCTGCGCGCTGCCGATCGAGAGCCCTCTCAGGTGGTGCTTGGCGCAGTCGCGGTGGCCTGCATTTCAGGAAATGACTTAATTCTCTATCTCAGTCGAGTAGTTTAGGTCGGTAGAAGAGGCGGTTGGGTTCTTCTCCGGCAACCTCATCGCCGCGGGCCTAACTACTATTCCTAAAAGGTCTGGCCGTTTTGCGCGCCGACCACCTCTCGTGGTGGTCAGCCGAGTGTAAGACGGCCCTCAAACAGAAGCGTTATGCCTACATGAGCTATAAGCGCCGCCCGAACGATTTCACTGTTGGTGGATTTCGTCGGGATAAGGCTAGGTTCCGGTATATTTCGAAGCACGCCTGCCGCTCTCCTTCTTGGGCATACGACTCTTCACTTGACGGGAAGACCCCTCTAGCAAAAGTGTAAAATCAAGTCAAAAGGATTCGAGGAGAATGTGATTGCAATATCGGATCTTGCGTCCGTGGTGGAATCCTTCGCGACCGCTTTCTCTGCATTCTCTAACCTGGATGCTGCTCCGCCAGCATTTAATGCACGTCGTGATGTCACGGATGGCCGCAGGCTTGAATTTACCTCCAGAGACGGAGAACCCTTCAACGATAGGTTTACTGTGAGTGAGTTGCGTTTCGCTCTTGCTTCGTGCGCGGACACCGCCCTTGTCCCGAACGATTTCCCATATGCCATGCTTGAATACCTTAATGAACGAGGCATGGCCTTTCTGTTGGATTTGTTTCAAAAGATCTGGGTAGAGGGTCTGCTTCCGTATTCCTGGCTAATCTCTACTGTGCTCGCCTTTCGCAAACCTGGGAGAGATCACTCTACTCCGGCCGGTTTCCGCCAAATCTCTCTAACCTCTTGCGTGTGCAAGATGATAGAAAAATTGGTAAATGTTAGATTAGCCTTTGTTATGGACAGCTAGGCCATCTGCACTTTGCGGCTTCAGCACTTCCACTTCACGTCGGATGCTCTGCTAAGACTGGAAAAGGCCGTCTACAAGGCCTTCCTTCGTAGACAGCACTACGCCACGGTGTTTTTCGATCTGCAGAAGGCCTATGATACCCCATAGTTATACGGTATCATAGAGTGTCTCCACACAATTGGGGCTAGGGGACGCCCCCCTGTTTTTATATCTGAATTTTTACGAGATCGTTCTTTTCGCGTACTGGTGGGGAGGGGGGGGAGCCCTCTTCGGCCCAATTGAGCAGGAAGACGGTCTCCCGCATAGAAGTGTCTTCATTGTCACACTCTTTGCCCTGCGCATCAATGGCATCACCTTGGTTCTGCTAGAAGGGATTCTCGCTACGCTCTCCGTGGACGACCTTTCGATCTCGTTTGGCGCGTCCAGCTGCCAACTCTGAAGCGTCGACACAACAGGCATTAAACCGCGTCTCTCGCTATGCCGAAGCGCACAGGTTTCGGTTACCTTTTGCCGCCATCGACGGCTCCAACCTGACCCGGACTTTTTTCTAAATGGGGTACATATTGATGTGGTTTAATCGCACCGTTTCCTTGGTGATGGTATTTGACCGACGCCTTAATTTGGAGGCTCATATTCGCAGGCTTAGGGTTCCTGGTATCCCCGCCATGGATATTCTTCGTTCCGTGACTTTCAGCGCTTGGGGCGCTGATTGGGCTACAGCCTTACTTTTATCAATCCTTTTTTCGTTTGAAGCTAGACTACTGACGTGAGTTTTATGCATCCGCAGCTGAGCGTGTATTGCGAAAGTTGGACTTGATCCACCCCCCTGGCCTTCGCCTAGCGACTGGTGCCTTCCGCACTTCCCCATTGAGAGACTACTTATCGATGCTGTGGAGACGCTACTCGTTCTACGCCGTGCAAAGGGCCTTATTTGCCTGACGGGCGAGCCCGGTGCCTCAGCCAGTCGCCAACAGCTCTTACTGATTCCGCAGATGATATCGACGGTTCCTATGCCGCCGCCCCGTAAGGGGCGCGACGATTTGCCATTCTGGCCGCCGTGCTGACGGGACTCAGCACCCCGTCCGGCCCCAGCCTAGCCTCTCTTCCTTCCTTCAAAACACTTGTTTCCTCTCTTTTCACAGAACCTCTCCCACAACTTTCTCTGGTCAGCCTCTAATTTCACAGGGTAGATGCTGACCTTCCTTTCAGCCAACCGTCCCGCATCGGGGCTGAGGGGGTGGGGGACAATGTTCCCTAACCCCTGAGCTCTGGTCTGGGGTGGCTGGTTTTTAACTACCTGCTTTATCCCCACCCATACCTTCCTCACATCCCTTTTCCTCTCGTCTTCAAAATCTATCATTTATACGCCGTGTCCAAGGTGAAGCCGCCATGCCGATGGACTGCCAGGCCACCAGGCGGGAGGGGTGGTCCCAAATGGCGGCGCCTGGCTCTGCTGGGCCTGTAAGCACCTCTCGCAGTGCGGGCTACTACGAGAGGTGTGCGCTATTGCATCCCGTATTAAAAGAAGGGTCACCATGCCCAATGATGAAAATCACACACAAAAAAACCCAACCCCCAACTTCCCCAAGAACAACGGAGCCGCCCTCGGGCAGCTCCAGCAAAAAAATGGAGGTCCCCCCCCCTGTGCTTGCACAGGGGACCCTCCATATTTCTCTAACTGGAGAGGAGGCTTACTCCTCTCCTTCGCCTACGGGTGCAGGGGACTCCCCCTCACCCCCTTCTCTGGAGGTGCTTTCGGGCACCTCCCTTTTCCCAGCGGCAGTCCCCTCTTTTCTTTCCAAGGGGACTGCCAAGAAAGCCAGCAGGCAGCCCTTAGCCAGCCGCTCCCCATCAAAGCGGCTTGGTAGGGCAAACCCCCTTAGGGGGAAGAGGCAAGCCAGGCCCCTTCGGTCGCTTCCCTCAAAAGACCTGCTGGCAAAAATATTAAACCTTGCCGGGGTCAAGGCCTGTGCCTCCCCAAACAAAACTGGCGACACTGCCAAGGGGACCTGCAATGTCCTGGGAGGGGATGGCCAACTGGAGGCCCCTCCCGTGATAGACATGGTCCTTGAGGAGACCCAGCCTCAGACGGTAGGGCCTCCTTGGGGGGGAATTCGTGCTCGGCGCCAAGCACCGAACCCGAGTCCGCCCCTATGCAAGGTCCTCCTCAAATGGCTGAGGGCTCCGAGGCAGTAGAAGGAGGGGAGGGATCTCCTCCGACAGGTGCCCCTACGACAACCAGGACCTTCTCCATTTCGGGGAGGGACCTGGCTGAGGCCGGTCCATCTGGCCTAGGGGCTTCTGCCGGCGGAGGTGAAAAGCGGATTCATTCCCCGCCCTCCTCTCCAAAAAAGAAAAAGACTAAAAAGACTAAAAGGACGAAAAAGACTCGGGGCTCCTCTCCATCCGCGGGGGCTGCGGGGACGGATGGGTCTGCTGCCACTTTGGTAGGCGACCAAGCCAAGATCGGCACATCCGGCCCCTCTACCCCCTCGTGTGCGGAGCCCCTGACTAAGACCAAGAGTGCACAGGGCGGAGCCTCGATGACATCGGGGCCCCTCATTCAGAGGTTACCTGGCGTTTTCGAACCCGCTGGCTTCAAACGCTTCCTCGTTATTCGCTCCACTGATGGCACCATGTTGTCCAAGGGCAACATGATCCATCAGAGGAGAGGATTAGCTAGTGCAATTGGTAGAGAGCCGAAGGTAACCCGTTTCTCGGACGGGAGCCTTCTGGCGAATGCGGCGAATCCCGCCGAGGCGGCCAAGATAAGTGCTCTTCGGACACTTCATGGCACCACGGTGAGTGTGACGCCGCACTCTACCATGAACTTTGTAAAAGGAGTAGTTTATGCGAGGGAACTCGTTGACTACTCCATAGAAGACATCACCCTAGAGCTGGCCGACCATGGGGCGGTCAAGGTCGAACGTGTGATGAGAAAACAGGGAGGGGCCTCGAGACCCACCCCTACACTCTTCGTCACGTTCGACTGTGACAAGCTCCCTGAGTCGGTGCGTGCCGGTTGGTACCGCTACCGCGTGAAGGCATTCGTGCTACTGCCGCGGCGGTGCTATTACTGTCACCGCTTCGGCCACACGAATCGATCATGTAGACGTGCAAAATCGGGGTCACCCGAAGTCTGTCTAAATTGCTCCAAGGTCGCACACGATAAGTCCAAATCGTGTGTGGCCAAGTGTGTCAATTGCGGAGAGCCGCACCCTGCTTCTTCGAAGCAATGTGGTGCATATCTCCTTGAGAAAGAAATCCTGGCCGTTCAGGCCCAGGATACCCTCTCATTCCGCGAGGCTAAGGACTTAGTCGTGGCACGCCCGGCTCTGCCTGGGACGTCATATGCCTCAATAGTTAGAAAAGCACCCTCTGCTCCTGGCCCATCCAGGCCAACGAGCACGGTTGTTTCCGCGCCCATTCGGAGCCCTTCTGCGGGCTCTACTACACCCGGGCGCTCCCCTGGTAGAGCTGGCGGCAAAAAGGGTTCATACCCAGCCCCGGCTAATACCAGGGCTCCCCCCTCTTCCCCCAGCGTGACCGTTTCCCGTAAGGCGAAACGGCCACGCACCTCCACAGAGTCGTTAGACTCACAGGAGGCAACACCCCTGAAGATGGTCGCTAGGCCATCTTCCGGGGTTCCTAAAGCTGTTCCCCGAAAGAAGGACAGCAACAAAGGAGCTTCGGCCCCTTCGCCCACGCCCCGAGGTGGAGCGAGTGGCTCGGAGACGGTGGTTCCTCGAAAAGAGGGCCCCCCGCCTCCCAAGCCGCAACGCCCGCCTAATGTTTCGAGGCGGAGGGAGGAAAAGACTCGCATGGCGAGCCCAACCTCCCCCAATAAGTCCTCGAAGGCGACAGCGCCTTCAGCGCTTTGTCCGGCCAACAGCGCCCGGGGTTCTGCCCCCGGGAAGCGTACGGCCATTCCCGTGAGGGTCTTCAATTCGAGGAGGGCCCCCGCGTCTCCTCCGAGCTAGGCCTGGAGGGCATATTCCTTCAATGGAGTTGCCGTGGACTCCGGGCCAACTGGGAGGAGCTGCGGAGGCTCGTCTCGTCCCGTTCCCAGTTAGCTATTTTTTTGCAGGAGACCATGCTAGGCGCGTGCCCGCTGCCTGCCCTCCAGGGGTATAAGGGTCTTGCGACCCCACCACCGCGGGATGGCCGGGCTGGGGGATGCGCGGTTTACACCCGGCATGATGTCTCCGTTCTTCCTTTCTCTTTAGATACCTCCTTTCAGGCAGTGGCTGTGCAGCTGCACCTGGATAGGAGGTATACTATCATTTCTGCGTACATTCCACCGTCAGCTGACTTCGACGCGGGGGACTTCCGCCGCGTCGTGGCACGGTTGCCGAGGCCCTATCTCTTGCTTGGAGATCTGAACGGCAGGCATCCTCTCTGGGGAGATTACTCCATAAATCCCAGGGGACAAGTCCTTGCCGATCTGATCGAAGAGCTTGAGATGGGTGTCCTAAACGTGGATGAGTTTACGCATCACTGTCTGAGAACCGCTTCATTTTCTTGCCTTGACCTATCTTTGTGCTCTTCGGATGCACAGCCTGATTTTGATTGGGGGGTGGTCGATGACCTCCATGGTAGTGATCACTTTCCCATTCAAATATCATTTTCAGGGCAACTGCCGCCTGAGAGACCACCTCGGTGGTGCTTGGCGTGGGCGCGGTGGCCTGCATTTCAGGAAATGACTGAATTCTCTATCTCAGTCGAGGAGTTTAGGTCGGTAGATGAGGCCGTTGAGTTCTTCTCCGGCAACCTCATCGCCGTAAGCCTGACCACTATTCCTAGGACGTCTGGCCGTTTTGCACGCCGACCACTCCCATGGTGGTCGGCCGAGTGTGAGACGGCCCTCAAACAGAAGCGTTATGCCTACATGCGCTATAAGCGCCGCCCGAACGATTTCACTGTCGCTGAATTTCGTCGGGCTAGGGCTAGGTTCCGGTATATTTCGAAGCACGCCCGCCGCTCTTCTTGGCGGGCATACGTGTCTTCACTTAACGGGAAGACCCCTTTAGCTGAGGTGTGGAAGCGAGTCAAAAGGATTCGGGGCAAGTTCTCCCAGGACCCCCCCTCCCGTTCTCCAAGAGAATGAGACCGCAATCTCGGACCCCGCGTCCGTGGCGGAATCCTTAGCGACCGCTTTTTCCGCATTCTCTAGCCGTGATGCTGCTCCGCCAGCATTCAATGCACGTCGTGATGTCGTGGAAGGCCGCCGGCTGGACTTTACCTCCAGAGACGGAGAACCCTTCAACGACAAGTTTACTGTGAGTGAGTTGCGTTCCGCTCTCGCTTCGTGCGCGGACACCGCCCATGGTCCGGACGATGTCCCGTACGCCATGCTTCGACACCTGGGTGAGCGAGGCATGGCCTTTCTGTTAGATTTGTTCAACAGGATCTGGGTGGAAGGTCTTCTCCCAGACTCCTGGCGAATCGCTACTGTGCTCGCCTTTCGCAAGCTGGGGAGAGATCACTCTACTCCGACCGGTTTCCGCCCAATCTCTCTAACCTCTTGCGTGTGCAAGTTGATGGAGAAATTGGTAAATGTTAGATTAGCCTATTTCCTGGACAGCGGAGGCCATCTGTCTTCTGCACAGTGCGGCTTCCGTAAGTTCCACTCCACGTCGGATGCTCTGCTCCGACTGGAAAGTGCCGTCTGCGAGGCTTTCCTTCGTAGACAGCACTACGCTACGGTGTTTTTTGATCTGGAGAAGGCCTATGATACCGCATGGCGATACGGTATCATGGAGACTCTCCACACGATGGGGGCGAGGGGACGCCTCCCAATTTTTATATCTGAATTTTTGCGAGATCGTCGATTCCGCGTACGGGTGGGGGGAGCCCTCTCCGGCCCAAAGGAGCAGGAAGAGGGTGTCCCGCAGGGAAGTGTCCTCAGTGTCACACTCTTTGCCCTGAGCATCAACGGCATCACCTCGGTGCTGCCGGAAGATGTTCTCGCTACGCTCTACGTGGACGACCTTTCGATCTCTTTTGGCGCGGCCCAGATGCCAACTCTGGAGCGTCGACTCCAACAGGCATTGAACCGCGTCTCTCACTATGCCGAAGCGCACAGGTTTCGGTTTTCTTTGGCCAAGACTAAGGTGGTGCACTTCTGCCACCATCCACGGCTTCACCCCGACCCAGATTTGTTTGTTAATGGGGTGCGCCTGGATGAGGTTGAGTCGCACCGTTTCCTTGGTCTTGTATTTGACCGACGCCTCACCTGGGAGGCTCATATTCGCAGCCTTAGGGTCTCTTGTACCCGCGCCATGGACATTCTCCGTTCCGTGACGTTCAGCGCTTGGGGCGCTGATAGGGCTACCGCCTTACTTTTTTATCAATCCTTTGTTCGCTCGAAGCTCGACTACGGATGCGAGTTTTATGCATCCGCAGCCGAGCGTTTATTGCGGAAGGTGGATTCGATCCACCACACCGGCCTTCGCTTTGCGACCGGTGCCTTCCGCACTTCCCCCATTGAGAGCCTGTTGGTCGATGCCGGGGAGATGCCACTCGCTCTGCGCCGCGTGCAGTGCATCACTCGCCTGTACGCGCGAGCCCGGCGCCTCCCTCAGTCGCCAACAGCTCTCACTGCATCCGCAGCTGATCTCGATGGTGCCTATGCCACCGAGAGACGCCAGTCATACCCTAAGCCCTTTGGGTTTAGGGCCCTTAAACTCCTTCGAGAGGTAGATATAGCTCTCGGGCCGGTGGCGCCCCTGGTTTTGCCCAGGACGCCACCCTGGAGGGTACCACATTTGGCTATTTGTCGCCACGCCTCTGCTCCCAAAGCTTGTACTGCGCCGGGAGTATTGCGTTCGACCTTTTTGGAGCACACATCGTGTCACGCTGGTACCGTGCCAGTGTATACGGATGGCTCCAAGTCCCAAGAGGGGGTCGGCTTCCACGCCGTATCCCCTCTGTTTGAAGTCAGCGGGGCTCTACCAGGCGCTGCGTCTGTCTTCACGGCCGAGCTGGTGGCAATACACCACTCGGTACGGGAGATTACGCGACGTGCCCGGTTCGGAGACCGGATTGTGATCTATAGCGACTCACAAAGCGCCCTGAGTGCTCTCGGGGCATTGGAATCTCCGCATCCCCTGGTTCGCGATATCCGTGACGCCACGGTTTTGGCGAGCCGGGCAGATGTCGAGATTATCTTCTGCTGGGTTCCTGGACATGTAGGAATTGCGGGGAATGAGCGCGCCGATGAGGGCGCCAAAGAGTCCGCGAGGACTCTGCGACCGGACCAGCGTTTCGCTCTTCCTCACACCGACTACATGGCAGGAATACGGGCAGCTCTTCGGACTGCTTGGCAAAGAAGATGGGAGACGGTCGAAGGGAACTTAAAGTTGCGTGCCATTGCGCCGCGACTGTTCCCATGGACCTATCCCCCAATGCCGCGGCGGCTTCAGGTTGCTTTCTGTCGTCTCCGAATCGGACACACTCGTGTGACGCATCGCTATCTGATGGAGCGCTCGCCTGCGCCCTATTGCAACGACTGCGTCGTCCCCCAGACTGTTCGGCACATTCTTGTCGAATGTCCCAGTCTGGGTGATCTTCGCGCACGATACCTGTCCCAGTACCGGGATGGGCGGGGTCGCTACCGCCTGTCCCTTGTGCTTGGGACAGATTCGTGCACACTGACTTGTGGACTTGTTGACTTCTTGGGGGAGGCCGGCCTTCTCCCTATTATTTAAGCAAGGTTTGTTTGTTTTTTTTGTTGTTTTTTTGCATTTGTTTTGTTTTTTGTTTGTTTTTTTTCTTTAGTTGCACGCTCCTGCGCCGGGGGGACCTCTCCCCGACGCACCAGCTTGCTTCCTTTGCCCCTTTTGGGGTGTTGTTTTTTTTTTCTCTTTAATTTCATTTTAAAGTAGCCTAGAACTAGGCCAGTTTTAATACGGCGACTAATGCCCAAATAGGCAGTCGCCAGATGAGCTCTTAAAAAAAAAATAAAAAAAAAATCCTATGCCGCCGAGAGACGCCAGTTGTATTCTAAGCCTTCTGGGTTTAAGGCTAGGAAACTCCATCGAGAGCTGAGTATAGCTCTCAGGCCGGTGACGCCCCTGGTTTTGTCCAGGACGCCACCCTGGTGGGTACCACCTTTGGCTATTTGTTGCCACGACTCTACTCCTAAAGCCTATACAGCGCCGGAAGTATTGTGTTCGACCTTTTTGGAGCACACCTCGTATCACGCTGGAACCATGTCAGTGTATACGGATGGCTTCAAGTCCGAAGAGGGGCTTGGCTTCCATGCCGTTTGCCCTCTGTTTGAAGTTAGCAGGGCTCTGCCAGGTGCTGCGTCTGTCTTCACTGCTGACCTGGTTGAAATACACCACTCGGTACAGGAGATTACGCAACCTGCCCGGTTCAGAGACCAGAATGTGATCAATAGCAACTCACAAAGCCCCCTGAGTGCTCTCGGGGCATTGGAATCTCCACATCCCCTGGTTCGCGAAATCCGTAACGACACGGTTTTGGCAAGCCGGGCGGATGTCGAGATTATCTTCTGCTGGGTTCTGGACATGTAGGAATTGTGGGGAATGAGCGCGCCAACGACGGCGCCAAAGAGTCCGCGAAACTTGGGCGACTGGACCAGTGTTTCGCTCTTCCTCACACCGACTACAGGGTGTAAATACTGGTGGCTCTCCGTGCTGCTTAGTAAAGAAGATGTAAGACAGTCGATAAGAACTTAAATCTGCATGCTATTGCGCCGCGATTGTTCCCATGGACCTACTTCCAATTGCCGCGAGGGTGTAAGGTCGCTTTCTTTTGTCTCTGAATTGGACACACACGCGAGACGCACCATCATTTGATAGTGTACTCGCCTGCCCTCTACTGTGAAGACTGCGTTGTTTCCCAGACTGTTCGGCACATTCTTGTTGAATGTACCAGTCTGGGTGATCTTTGCGCACATTACCTCTTCCAATAGCGGGGTGGGCGGGGTCGCTACCGCCTGTCTTTTGTACTCGAGACGAGTTCAGGCACATTTCCTGATGGACTTCCGACTTTTGGGGGGAGGCCGGCCTTCTTCCCTTTATTTAACTAGTTGTTGTTTTGGGAGGTATTTTTGTAGGTCGCACGTTCCGGCGCCTGGGGTAGGCGAACTTCTCCTGTCCTTAGAGTTTGCTTCCTGCCTCTTACCTTCTTCTTTTTTTTTATTTTATTGGTGTTTTTTTTTCTTTTTTTAAGTTACCATTTTAAAGTAGCCTAGTACTAGGCAGTGGTAAAAACGGCAACTTATGCCCAAGGTGGCAGTCGCTGGATGAGCTTTTAAAATTAAAAAAAATAAATGTTGTTCAGAGAGTGAATTTGATATTAAATGGTGAGATATGAAGAGTTTAGGTAATATTTATTTATAAAAAAATAGAGATGTCATTTACCAATAAATTGAATTCACATTTGAAAAATCTTTCAAGTTGTTGCCTTATTTCAAGCAGTACTATCCAAATATTTTAAAATAAGATTTGTTCTAAACAAGAGTACCAAATTTCCCCCATTTATTTCTTTTTCCAGCTTAATTAAATTTATGTATTTATTTAAATTTTAATCATTTTCGAAAACATATTCGGATTAAGATTTGGAACTCTATAATTAATTTTCCAACCGGACGTGTAAAGAAGCCTAACGGCAGTAAATCAAAACTATTCGAGATTTTATAGAACTTATAAATAATTACATCATAGTTAACTTTCCTTTGTTAGAAACATTTGATAAAATATGATAAGAATAAGTTGGATAACTGTACATCTCTGTAAGGGTTACCTTGTACATTTCTGTAACGGGTAGGTCGTAGGGGGTTAATTCCGCCTCACCTTTAGGGTCTGAAAAGTGCTTGCGGTCTCTCGGCCACAAAGACCAAACCTCGAATTTCCTTATCAATTATCTTGCCTTTCTCGTTTTAAATGTTTAAAATATGCTATAAATTTAAAGAATTTAAAAAGTTTAATCACATAAACCAACAAACCTAAATTGTCTATAAATTTTTGGAATATTTTTTAGATTTAAAAATAGATGAAACAATTCTGATATGGGAATCAAGCATCTTCGCTCTCACTTAATAGTTCTTAGAATATAGAACTATAATAGAAAAGTTCTGTTATTCGAGTATTAGTATAGCTCAATTTTTAATTAAACAAGCGAGTAAAATAGCAATGATTCTCCTCTTGGACACTGCATCTGCCACGCTTCGGGGATGCTCTTCCTCCGCAACAATAAAGTGTCTGTATCAAAAAAATCAATCGAACGGCCATAAAAAGAACTGTAGGGAATCGTTTTCCTCAGCCTTGGAAGAACATTATTTATTTTTCTTCATTAAAAGGCAATAACGCAGGTTCGAAATGCGGTTACAACCTCAATGGTTTGCCTTCTAGACACTGCCTTGGGCACGCCTGAGGGACGCTCCTCATCCATGACAAGCAAGTGGCTCAGAGATTTGTCTCTTGATACAGCGAGTTGATCTACATGGATGAGGAGCCAGTCCCACGCATGCCCAATGCAGTGTCGAGAAGGCAAACCATCGCTATTTTAGGTCGGTAATTATTGACGAAAAGTACAATTATTTTTTTTGTTACGGATAATTATGCTAGCCAAGAAATGGTATTTCTGTGCAAAATCTTCTCAAAGAATGCGAGGACAAAGTGTAGCTGCAACAGAAAAAGAACGCAATCAAAGACTTCAAACACAAGTTTTAAGAGAGACTGCTCAAATATAGAGACTTGAGAATAACGTAAACCCAGACTTTAATTCTAAGTTGCAAGTAAAACTGCGTAAATACAGACAGGGACTTCGGGGCTATGCAAATTTATACTCCAAGTACAAACTGCCGCAAAGGCTGCTCAAATACTGAAAGAGACGTTTAAATCTGTATTTCGACATAAAGCTGAAAGGCAGAGTAATTAGCTTTGAAAAGCTTTAAGCCAGAGTTCAGGAAGTTTATTCAGGGTAAGCTGGATCTAGACAACAAGAAACTACTGAACAAAGTCGAACTAGACTTCATTTCACGAGTGTTATGCCGAGGAGTAGATTTCACGTATGTTTTAACAGCATTAGGATCAATTATATATGGCGCCGCTATCCTCAGAGTTATTTTCAGTAAGCAACTGAACGGATATTTTATAACAACGATGGCTTAAGGTTTACATACACCTCTGTAATTCTTTTACTTATAATGTGGCACTATTCCTATTCTCCTATTCATAAGGAATGCTATGACTTGTGTTTCATTAGCCGCCATCACTAATGAAGGATTCTACCAATGTAGATTTATAAAGATCTGAACATTACTACAGCTTACAAAAGGTTTATGAATTTATAGTTATTTTTAAACAGATTGAAGCAAATTAGAAACAATTTAATTAAACTAAAGAACCATTTTTCTGTCTCACAAAAGATCACTAATTTGTTGACAACACACGGGTTACCAACCCAAAAACGGGCCTGCACACACTTTTTGTGATATATACTTCATTCCTTCACTAATCACCCTTACCTTGCAGGACATGACAAAAGCAACGCCTGTGAACACAACTAAATCTTAATGGAAGTTTTAACCAAAAATATACAGTGTCAAACACTACTACAAGAGAGGCTCGTTCAAGAAAGTGTAGGATACTTTCGTGCATCAGTTAGAATGTGAAAAAGCCCCCCCCCCAAGAACAGAATTCAGGACTGGGTAGACTAATTCGAGAACTATGGAACAGTGGAGAACCTCAATGCAGCCAGTGACAACCGTCCAAGCCATTCAGGACGCCCTAGGAAGCGTACAGCTGAGCTGGTCGATAACATGAGAGAGTTAGTTCAGCAGAGTCCAAAACGCTCTGTACGCAAGCGAAGTTAGTCCCTCGGTATATCCCGTGAGACATGTAGGAGACTGCTAGTAATGGATGGAAAGGCCTACCCATATATAATACAGATGAAAAATACCCTTACATTCTCAGACGAGGATCAAAGAAAGGATATTAAAGTCAAGTTACTGTAGAAGACTCAGGAGACCCCAACTTTCCTTAACCTCCTTTGGACCTCAGATAAAGCTTATTTCCATCTTGAAGGAAAGGTAAACTCGAAGATAAATACCTTCTAGGGGACCTCCAGGCCAAATGAGGTAGCGACCAAGCACCTTCACTCCCCTAAGTGCACGGTATGGACTGCAATCTCAGCCAGAGGCATCATCAGACCATTCTTCTTCGAGGAATCTTGCCCGACAGTGACAGTCACCAAGTAACAGTATTTTGAGGTCCTCAAAACCTCCATGAGGGAGCTGCAGACCCTGTTTCCGTCGCGTATAGGAAAGTTCTGGTTCCAGCAAGATGGAGCAAGCTCTCACACCTCAAATCTGTCCTAGGATTGGCTGAAAGAGAACTTTGGTGGCCGTGTGTTCAGTCCAAGACTTATTTTGAGTGGGCACCTCACAGCCCAGACCTTAGCCCCCCAGATTTATTTCTCTGGGGCTACCTTAAAGACAGAGTGTACACAAGGTGATCCAGGGCCATTACGGAACTCAAGGAAGTCATCAAAGAGGAGATCAGAGCCAATAGTCGGTCGTTTTGTAAGGACGTTATGGATAACTTTGTGTTGCGCCTCAAGAAATGCACAGAGCTAAATAGAGGTCATCTCACACACGTGCTCTAGAATAAAGAAGAAAAGTCCAAAGTCACTCATGTTTTGATATAATGTTTTTAAACACAATAAACTAGTTATCAACAAAGTTTCATTCAATCCTTGCCGAAAATTAAGAAATGAGGCCTATCGAAATTTAGGGCCTGTTTTGGGGGGGTCACCCTGTAAATGTATTTTTCAATTGCCCATTTTAAAGTTCTTTGTTTTAAAGTTAAATGTATTTTATTTGTTAACGTTAAACTTAAATAAAGTTCAAATTCAAGAAATGCGAGGAATACAGATAACGTTATAGTTCAACAGGTGATATATTTGTATGAGAGCAGTCCAAAAATTCCCGTAGGATTATAATATAAAAATAAAGGGAAAACATATTTATTTACCTAAGCTCCATTTGATTTAAAACTGTTATGTAACTATTTTTCTAACTTTCTAACGCTTTTGTGTAGAAATGCGAGTCATTTAAATTAAAACACGTTTACACCGTTGTTTCCACTTCTTGAACTAATGACAACTGAACCATTTTGATGTGGGTGTCTTCAAATTGGCAATCAAGAAAATGTGAGAGCAATGCGCATCCAAATTCTCGCAAGTCTTTCTAAATGAGATGAAGCATTGTGATGATGAAAGAGAACTCTAGCTTAAAGTTTTCTAAGATATCTTTATAACTTCCTATAATTTTTGAAAAGAATCTCCGTAACATGTATTATTTGTTCTATAACATTCAAGGAAGTTTATCAAGATCATACTGTCCTCCTCTTAAATGGCACGGTCCCTAAAACCTTGCTGCGGCGGCTGATTGATCCCCCAGACTACCCAACATATTATTGATAGTGGCCTAGACTGGGGATCTTTTTGCATGCTACCGGTTTCGGTACCTGGATGAGGGAGGTGTCTCGGGCTTGGCACTTGTACTCAGGACAGGTTAGTGCACCTCAAATTGTATAGACGTCTCCTCCTGAATAGAGGAGACGGACAATTAAGAGAATAGCTCTGTTTTGTTACCCATCGGCCCGTCAACGGGGGGATGGGGAGGTGTAGCAAGGGCCTGATATACGTGAAACCTGGAGGAATGACAAGTTCTTCTGGAGCTACTGTGTACTCCTCAAGGGTTTGTGAGGTATCGCATGGCCCAGAAGAATGTTGTAGCTGATATCTGGACGATTGTGAGGTCACGTAACTACGAAAATATTAGAACCGGGCCCGCGAGGGAAGGTAAGGACTTGCCTCATCTAGATAACTAGAACAAGCCAGAAACAGAAAAGGTTGGAAAACTGCAATGTTGTGTTTCAGGAAGGGAATCTCGCTTTTGTATCAGCGGTGTTACAAGCTAATATAGAAGTCTACTTATGTGTTTACAAGTTAAAAATAAAGAAATATCTAAAAAAAAATTAGAATATTAATATCTTTTTAATAGTAAGTATTTGCTAGTTTAAATTACTTCAGATATTCAACAGCTCACGTTTTCTGTATGCAATAAGGGGTGTCTCGGCTTGTGTTGCGCCCGCTGCTCAAAATATCATATCTTCCCTCTTTCCTGGAGCATTTTTTCCTATTTTATTTACTATCTTCCATATTTCCCCCTCTTCACTATTTTCATCGACTATCTTTTGTATTTCCCTATCGTATCTATTTTCGTGGACTATCTGTTCTACTTTCCTATCTTCCCTATTTTGGGGACCAGCTTCACGATCTCACTATTCTCCATTTTTTCCTAGACTATTTTTTTAAATTTCCACCTCTTTCCTCTTTTCCTAGACCATCTTGTCTATTTCCTTTTCACTCCTATTTTTGTGGATTATATTTTTCATCTTTTCCATGTTTTCGTGTACCATAATTTCTATTTTCCTATTTTTCATATTTTCGTGGACCATTTTTTCTATTTCCCTATCTTCCATATTTTTTTGACGATATTTTTTACTCCCCTATCTTGCCTATTTCGGGGCTCAACTTAACTATTTACCTATCTTTCTTATTTTCTTGAGCTATCTTTCTATCTATTATCGTCCATATTTTCCTGGATTATCATTTCAATTTCCCTCTCTTCACTATTTTCCTGAAGAATTTTTTCTATTTTATTATTTTCCCTATCTTCGGGACCATGGCACTATTTCCTTATCTTCCTTGCTTTCTTGGAGCATCTTTCATTTGTTATTATATCAATCCATTCGCTAACCCGTCGACAATTGGATTTTTTCAAATGTTAATGATGCTATTAACACCTTTGGTTAGGCCAATGTAAAGCTTGGCGAATGCGAATTAAGCGCGTCCTAAGAGTACACTGATAATGACCTATTTTAGGCACACAGAGCAGAGTAGAATAAATCTTTCCTCCACTGATATCACCGCCTCGGATCAGAGGTTAGAATATCTTCAAAGTCTCCATGATTACTTCATTTCTGACCGGCACCTTATCCTCCTCCTGTTACTGCTTTAAGCTCACTTTCATCAGTTCCACTCTGAACAGAGTGACGCCAAATATTTTCAAAAGAAAAGCCCACTTTGCCTTGTGACCCTTCCGTCCACTACGAGAATTAAATTTTAAATCCTGCTTTTTTGTATGAAGCCTTTATCTTTTCCCTTTCTTTCATCTGAACCCGTTGTAACCTGTCACTCTTGTTTTCTTTCAATGAGGTGGAATTGCTCCTTTAAAGTCAATGTTTTTTAGTAGGAATTCGTTGCTACTTCTCTGCATGATTAACCTCCATCCCAACATTGTGTTTATAGTTTTTCTCTGCTGTCATTTTTTTTTCTTCCGGTTTTACTCATTCAATTTGATTATCGTGTCTAACAAACACGGATGATCAAATGAATTAATATGTACTGGGTGAATTTCATCCGTTTTCTGCGTGTCCTATTTCGGATTACATTCGTTTTCTTTCTCAATTTATTGGCTAAAGTTTCCTCCAAAATTTTAGTTTCTGCTTCATAAAATGGTTGCTTGCCTTGAATTTAAAATAAAAACTGACTTCGGCTTTACTGTGTTGGTTAAAAAAATCCGACTAATATGGTACCTCCGTTTTGCATTTGTTTTAAGAGCACTTCAAAAAAATCCTTGATTTTATTAAAGTCCTGAGCTTTCCTCGAAGTTTTGGGCTCTAAGGCTTCATTATGCTTTTAGTATTATTAAATAGTAAAAGTAAAAGAAGAGCAATTAACGTTATGGAAAAAGCTGGAGACTTGTAATGTCTTAAAAGATTTCTTGAGTTACAAATTATGAATATCACCCTATAAATTCTAAACCATGACCCTCGACTCCTTATAAGAAAAAGTCATCATTTAAAATAAAGAGAACAGAACACCGAGATAAAATGAGCCATCTGATACATATTTAAATGGATAAACAGATAATCTCTCAAAAGCAATTTAGGAATCGTGTATGGTAGGTTAAAGGCCTTGACAAAAATTATGAGGCTAGTTTTCAAATACTATTTCTAGGTTAAACATTATTTTACATCCGTGGTATTTCCTCGTGACCATGTAGCCATTTTACAGTCATAGCCAAAAGCTTAGAGACTGCTATAAGATTTCATATAAAAAATTCAATAAAAGTAATTGAAAGTTTAATTTGTTTTATTAGATTTGTATAATAATTTGAAGGTGAAATATACAAAAGAAATAGAGACCAAACACATTTTATTAATAAATACATGTGGGATTATCTATTGTGTAGAAACCTCAAGACATGTGTGTATGATCATATGCCCCGTATATTGGACGATTTAAAGGAAGCTATACGAGTGAAAGTAGACCAAATCGATAGAGCAAAACATTATGATGGAAGTTGTTTTTATTTAAATTAAATAGATGTTAATTCAATACAGGCACAATAATATCGATAATTTTTTTCAAGCTAAAATTAATAATTTTTGAATTGTTCAAAAATGTCCGTCCTCTCAGCCCCATCTTATATACATTTTATATTCACTGCGCGTTTAACTCTTTCTCATTTGTTCTTTGAATTTCCATTTAATTTCTCCTTCTTTCAGTCCATTCGATCATCCTAGCGAAACATGCCTTAAAAGCTTGTCTATTCAAGAGAACTTTTGTTCTACTGCATAGCCGAATGGGCGAAACTGTGGTTTAATTGAGATCAAAGCGGTTGCTTGATGCCTTAGTGAGCTTGGTTCGACCCCCATCTCTGCACGAATTTTTTTCGCAATTAGGAAAATTAATTTTTCCAAAGAAAAATTATTCCGTTCGTTTATCTTCACTTTCCTTGAAGTTTGATTGATTTATTTCAAACTTTCTCTCGCGTTCTTTATATATATATATATATATATATATATATATATATATATATATATATATATATATATATATATATATGAAGATACGCCCACAAAGGAAAAGTGAAAAGCAATTCCGAGCGCTTTGGTCTTTATTTTTAAAGACCTTTTCAATGAATGGACGGGAGGTAGGACATACATTGCCTTAAATAGTGGAAGGGGGTATTAGACTACCCACCTTTGAACCCTGATTAGGGGATACAAAATCCTGAAACAACTTGATTTGAGATTTTATGTATGTAGTGATTATGGGGTCTCTAGCATGATCAAACCAGGGCTAAGCTTGAAATTTGGGAACGCATTAATGGAGATACATTCTAATATATTTCTCGAAATATAATTACTGCATTCTATGACTGGTTTGGCAATGTTCCAGTTAATGCTATGGTTAAGATTGTACATATGTAGAAAAAGCGCAGATTGTTCACTCTGATTACGTACATTTGCTTGATGTTGCTTAACCCGGACATTTAGTTCTCTCCCGGTTTATCCATAATAACATTTTTGGCAGTTGTTGCAGCCAATCGAATACACAATGCCAGGTCGCAGGGGAGAATTTTTGACAAGGATGCAATAAATTTTAGTCTCGTACTTAAAAATAACATTTATGTTCAGAGGCCTAAGTAAACGAGGTAATTTAATGAAAATATGGTTATTTTGTAAAACTAATAAGATTTTCGCTAGAAACTTAGGGATATTAACATTAATTTGATAATAGAAACGCTCGGCGGACTTATAACAATTGTCGAGAAAGTACACAGGGTATCACAAATTTAGCCCTATTTTATATATTCTATCGACTTCTTTGTCTCGGTAATCTGGTGAGACAATTCTAAGGGCACGCAAAAACATAGAGGAGAAAACACTTTGTTTGATGCTATTATAGTGGTTAGAATAAAAATATATATAAAGAGTCTATGGTTGTGGGTTTTCTATATATTTCATATTTGAAACAATGATTTGTCCGATGAATTAGAATATCTAGGAAATGAAATGAAAAACTGATCAGGCTGCAAGATGAGCAGCGAAAGATTTGTTGTAAGTCGATGCAGGGAAAGCGAATTTAGCACACCAAAAAGCTGATCAACAAGTTGAAACACCCGATGGCTATTTCCTTTCGAGAACAATTTATAGCAAAACCAGAACATCAACTCCTATAACAGCAGGTGGCTCACTGTTGCAAACAACACGTGCCCAGTGTCATGCAGATCAAATTTTCAGTGACACTCATGGTCTTCGATAACATAAGCGTTGAGATTGATGTCATGCAATCCCACTTCTTCCCTGAACACCGACGGCTACATCTCTGTTCTTAACATGGTTGTTCAAGCTCTTGATCGAACAAGTAGTTGCATGGTGGTCTTCCGTGTGGCAACAAGAATATGCAGACCTGCCACACCAGCCGGAAGACTCAGGCCTGGCTTTTGTAGAATTTCTTCGATGACACAGCCCCTGGCATTTGTCTTCCCAACTCGACTGACTGTAACTCCATCAATTTTTTGCGTGGTGCGCCTTGGAACGAGAGACCAACAAATCCAGCTGCAACACGAAGGACTAGTTTTGAGATTTCAGGAGTATAAATGAGAGATATGGAAGAAGGCCTGTTGCCGGTTCCAAGGTCGCTTGAAGGTTATCATTGGGGCCACAAACGGATTTATTGAACGAGATTGACAAAACATGCCATAAAGACAAACTGATCTAAATTTGGCGAATATATTTCCAAAACCAAAAACACTTTTATAATTTTTTCAGACAATATTCATGCAAAATATATATTTGAACGAGTAATGAAACATATATGAGAGAAATCAGTTCGTCTCCGGCGTTAATTCTTTCTTTTATTGTTTCCTTTCTTCAGACTGACACCTTTGAGTTAATACTTCAACCAGTACCTCATTTTCTCTGGGATATATCGCTGAGTACCTTATTTCGCGAGGCAAATTTATCTTGCTGATGTTTTTTGACATCTCTCTTTGCCAGTTTGGATTTTGCTTGTATTATTAGGTCTATTTTTCGTCCATTTTTTTGTGTTAAATTTAGCATGAATTTAGTGATCGTGAAATACATTTGTTTTCAGGTAATTCATCTCAATTTTGTGTGTTATTCCAACTAAGCATAATTTTTAGCGGTACCGATACTATAAATATGCTTGTCTCTTATCTCCCTTTCACACCATATAAGAACAAAGGCCTAGTTTTAAATTTGGGCTAAGAAATTATCTCCTTAGCTAAACGAGTGTTTCCTTCTTTAAACTAGTTTCTGGAGATTGAGGGAATTTAGGGTCAAATTACTATTTAAATTTTTTGCAAAATGGAAATGTCTTGGTCAGTGAGCCCCTCCCCTCCAGAAAAAAATAGAAACGCAATTTATTTAAATAATATAAACGTCTGGATGCAGCAAACAACGATAGTTCTGTCCGTAAGACTGGGGCAATGGTTCTGAATGGAGAAAGAGCACAACGAAAATAATATAGTAAACGGAGCATACAGAATAGTTGTGAAACAAAGCAGGGGAAAATGGTTTTCGTGGTAAATTATAGGTTTTAAATCGTGGAGACTCCTCAAACGTCCTCAAGTCTCGTATGCCCTAAGGTGCGATATTCCATCTGAGGAGTTTTCTCAAAGTTGCTTGAAAAAGCGAATTAATAAAAACTAATCATCGAATAATAATTCTTATCCTACATGATAAAAGACTACGTCAT
This sequence comes from Ceratothoa steindachneri, assembly GCA_963969495.1. Lineage (NCBI taxonomy): Eukaryota > Metazoa > Arthropoda > Malacostraca > Isopoda > Cymothoidae > Ceratothoa > Ceratothoa steindachneri. The sequence goes on along the minus strand of OZ018327.1, from coordinate 70,450,037 downwards.
TATTAAGTATGTTATTTTATGTTATGTATAAATGTGATGATCAGAGAAGAAATGACAGTTAAAGACGCCCGATTTGAGCAACATTACCTCCATTATCTCATTACTAACTTCATTTTTATTCTTCTAGTACAATTAGATCTTCTTTAGGATTGAAATATATCTTTAAATTTTTTTAATAGGAGAATTTAAAAAAAAAGGATAAAATCGTGTCTTATTGGTAAAATTAAGCATATCCACTTTTTGTGTCACTGTCCCATTTATAAAACGGAAATTAATGGGTTAAAGTGGAATATTTATTTTTTAATACGCTCAGCTGTAATCAATTAAGCTTATGAATAGTCTAATTTAATAAAAGAAAAAAGGCAAAACAATACACACATTAAAAAACAAAAATAAACAAACAAAAAAGAACATAGCAAGAAGAAGAAAGCGACACGCTCCGGTGTTTTGCATTTGTGCCCTTGGGGGAGTCTTCAGATGGTGGTATTCTGGCGGAGAACACGTTAAACACTAAGTTGAGTCAAATAATAGATAGGAGGCTAGCCTCCTTCAGAAAGTCCAGGAGTCCATATTTGTGTGCACAAACTCGTCTAGACAGAAGAGAAAAGGGTGTAGCGACCAGGTTCGTCCCGGTATTGAACCGGGAGAGACGACAAACATTAATGCTTGGTGGAGTTGAGTTAAAATTAAGTTAGAATTGTCGTGGTATGACCGGGTGTACACCGTTATACGCACACTGGCTTACTGGCCGCCTGAAATTGAGGCTCTACCTGGGAATGGTTCTAAGAGTGCTTTAAATAAACAGTTGCTAGGCCAAGGAATATTCAAACATGGCTACAAAAATATACTTTAATAGGAATATAGATTACATATACATATAGGGCAAGTTAAATGGCAATGCAATTAAATATTGATGGTTCACTGCCAAGATGATTAACACTATCAATTAAGTTTGAACCAAGGGATAATTAATTAAGAAATGATTTTACAATTATGCAAGTTCTAGAGCAAAGGGGTTCTTTGTGATTCGACCCGGTAAAGGTGGAAGGAGGGTGACAAAACTAGGGTTAAATTCCCTTTTCCTTGATGTGCGGCGAATGCGACTAGGTAGGTAAGTTCGACCTTGAACTTGTAGGCTTCTCACGGGACACTCAATTCAATTTCAGGAAACTGAACTTGGGGCCCCTTATTCTTAAGAGGCAAATGGAGGATGCTTCGGGGATGACTTTTCCGATCCTTAAAATCCGCAGAAGTGGTGAGAAGGGTCTAAGCGCGCTTAACTATCTCCACGAACAACATTAAGTGACTACTAGCTCTTTCTTGGCTCTTCGAAACTACTCAATTCTTCTTTAGACGAGAATGTAGTCGATTCTCTTTTCACTAATGAAGACTTTACGGCTAACGTACTGGACGGCGGCTTCAGACACAATCTTCATGTGAACTCTGAAGTGTGGAATATATACTCCTAAACTATCTAGACGGGAGAGAGATTCATCGCCAACAGACTTCTTTAATTGCCTTGTTTTGCTATAAGGGCCCATAGGCAAAAGTCACGATGCCCTCTTAATGGTCTTTCCATTGTTCTAATTTTCGCAGTATATAGGGCAGACAAATTTAAAGCAGTCAAAGGCGACCCCGGGAAGTCAGGGGGTGGTGGTGGAGAATGTCATCTCTCTCTCCTTACTCCTTATTCTTCCACAAGAATCACTAATGTAGTGTGCAATGTCTCACATAAACTCCCCCTAAATTATCGATGATTCCACACTTATCCACCACAACAACAAAAGTCCGATCGATATCCTCTCACTTTGACATGTATCATGTTGCTTAAACGGAGCTTTTAGTTAAAGGTGCCTTTCAAATTAATTATTTTCATAACATTGTCTTAGGAGTTTATCATCTGGGCAAACTGATTAAAATTCGAGGATTAATTATTTGTTATTTCGGATTTTACATAAACATTTAAATTTCCTTAGTATTCCTACCTATGCCTCTTCATTTAGGGCTCTTAATTTGGTTCAAGGCTACCTTTATGAATGTCTGTATTCTTTTAGAAGTGGATTGATGACATCTTTCCCTTCATTTAAGACTAACCAGGCATGGAATTTGAAAGCAAAAAATGGCCAATTAGTATAGTAGAATTAACGGAGTGAAGAAGGAGAAGGAAAGGAATAAAAAACTCCACAAGTCATTTTGGAGTTGATGCCTTTGGGACAAATTTTCATAATGGGCACAGAACGGGACGATGCGAAGTCCCCTGTACGCCCTGTAATCTTTGCTTTTTGTACAAATAATTGTCAAGCGTTTACTCGTTGTACAAACCTTTGCCAAGGCATTTTATTTGTTATACAGGTTGTACTCTTTATACAACCACTTACATTACGTTTATTCTTCGGTACTCACTTCTAAGACCGTTACTCTTTGCTCAAATACCCAGAGGTGGTTTATAAAACCCCTTACAAGTCCTTTACTTGTTGTCTTGCACAAAGCAGGGCCTTCCTCCTCACACAAACTTAGACAGACCATTACCCATTGCTCAAAACCCTGCAGGACCTTTAACCGTCAAACAAACCTTTGTTAAGTATTTACATTTGATACAAACCCCTACAGGCGGATATTTGCGATTTGTAAAATCCCCTGTAAGGTTGTCATTGTTTGTACAGACTCACTTTAACCATTAATCCTTGCATACTTTCGTTTGTCCATTAAAGAGTATACAAATATATACATACCTTTTAATCTTTGTACAACCCCATGAAGAGTCATACATCTTTATACAAACCCCTGCAAGCCCGCTACTCCTTATACAAACACATTCAAGTAGTTTACTTTTTCTAGAAACCCCCTGCGACCTATACTCATGAAAAGTTCTCTCTCTGAACAAGCCACGATGTGCCTTTTAAGCTATCTACAAAACCCTACAGGACACTTACTCTTTATTTTTAAACCCTTGAATGTTTATTCCTGTTGTCCGTTGCCTCGCGAAGACTTTATTCGTGAAAGAAAATCCTGACCAGCCGTCACTCTTTCTACTAACCCGTGCTGCCCATCGACTCCGTAAGAATTCCACTAAATTCCTTATTCTTTGTATACATGACTATATGAGCGTCATTCTTTTTAAAAAACACTTACATGGTCTTTACTCCTAGTATAAACCCATCCTAGGGCATTTTTCCCTTGTACAAGTGTCCTTTATGACTTATAACCCATGCATAAACTTATATTTAGGCTTCCCCGGTTTGCTATTCCCGTTCTCGATATATTTACTCATTTTCACCATTTATGTTATTTCTATATATCTATTAGTCCGAGATTGCTCATTTTATGTATCTGGTCGTCCTGAAAGTTCCGAGCCTTTCGGAATTAGAATAAATTTATTCCTGTTAAAATAATTTTGATTCAGCAAAGTATATTATTTTTGTTAATGACAGTCCATCTATTCAGCACCTTTATAATTCCATTCGCATTGAACTGGGCTGTCATTGAGCAAACGAAGTTATTTAGGTGATTTTTGACAGCATCTAAATTAATAACCAATTTTCTGTTCAAGAAATTTGCAGGGACCTAAATAAATGAAAATCAGATGGTGCAATGTCTAGAGATTATAGCAGATGCAATAATAAAGCCCACCCAATCTGCTATGGTGAATTGTCATGAAAACCCAAGAATCGTTTCTGTATTATGTTTTCATAGAATGTTTATTTTTTATCTCAGGTCACCAACCGCTTCAAAAAATGTTTCATTTCGTTTTTAGAGCATGTCCTTGATGGAATCCTCGTCCATGCAGTTTTCCTCCAAAAGGTTGTGATGGAGCTATACATCATGTGGAAAAAGTACCCAAGTTTTGATAGGTTTTCATGAACACTATCTTTTGGAACTATCAACATCTCTGCACACATCTTAGTTGTGATTTTGGGGTTGGCTTAAATGTTTAACTTCAAAAGATCATGGTCCAACTATGAGTCTTCCGAAGCGACTTTCATCTTCTATGCTAAAATTTACACGTTTGAATTTTGCAAACTGTCACCATAAATACTACAAATGCTTTTGCCATTTCTGTAGCGTTTTCATCCATTTAAAAAAAAATCATTACATGCCGAAAATCCAACTTTAGGTTATCCATGTTTAAATTTAATAAAATATAACAAAAATAGGAGATATACTGATTTTTTTAGGTGATGCTTAGCCAGTGGACTACTTTGCGTTATTATCAAGAATTTAATACCACAGATGTTGAGATCGCTCACAACTTTCAGAATCACCATATACTCGAAACACTTTAATATTTTCTTATGAAATCTCTCATCACACATTTCGGGTCAAGATGCTTCGTTGTCTCCTTTTCCAAGGTTTAATTAAACATCAATGAAATAGCTACTCTCGCACCATTTTCGTTTTTCAATAAAAAGATGTTGCTCATTTCAATGTGAAGAGAGAGAAGACAGAAAGCATCTAAGTAAATAGGGAAGCCGTTATAATGCGATTTAATACAGGATTATATATACATTTTTGTTGGGTGAATAAAAAATTATTTTCTTGTAATTATTTGGTTTCTATGGTTGGAAAAATTCATTTTATTTAGTTAATGTAGAAGGATAGGCTTAGTCTACGAGGTATATATGGTTGCTTAAATTCGGTTGATTTATAAAACGCTATGCATTAGGCTAGCCAATGGATATATGGAATTTCTCGAATAAAAGTTATTTACAGGACAAAATATGTATACCCCTGTAAATTGATGGAACAAAGACTGAATTTGTTAGCTGACAGAGAAATAAAAAGTAAAACAATTAAATCTTGTAGTGGGAGTGAGATTTTTTTAATTTCTTTTCGCTAACCCCTGTCGGGCCTCAACCATCTTGTTCTAATTGCCAGAAGGGCGGGGAAAATCGTGCAAACAAACCAAAACATCTCGCTCCAGTCAGCAACATTCCTCGCCTCGTTGTTACCGATTCTATAGCGACCTGGAAGGCATCGCTTCTTAAGGACCATTATAGAGGTCGTTTGTATCGGAAAATAAAAGTTAAAGACGATGTACCCTTTATTTAATTGGAACTTAGGTTAGGAGGGATAAGGTGGAATAGGAGAGAAATGCAAGAAAGAATATATGGGAAGGGGAAAATGTCTCCCGATTGAATATGATATCTGCTTTCTACATACATCCTCCACGCTATTCCCTCTCCTAGATTTTTCATGCCATTTGCAGATGGTTTTCAAAGTGTTTTTCTCTTAATTTTAAATTAAAAAATACAAAAGTTTTATCTTTTGTTTTACTCGTGTATGGAATTATCCGGATATGTGATCAGAAGTTTTAGCATAAGGATTGTGCGGTCGCGGTTTTAAATGCATATCACGATGAGCATCTAAGTGCATGATAGTCTATGCGGTTGATAGGTAGTTTGAGGGAATAATGTTTGAATATGTGTTGTTTTTAAAGAGGTTCAGGTTCACCGCTCTATAGTAGAAAAAAGATTATTTTATTTCTTTACGATTCTCTGGTTTCTTCTTAAAGAAACTTTTACATTTGGCAGCGGATAAGCCGGAAGGTAAAATTTCTAATATATTTGTGCATTTTAATGGGTCCTTTTTTAAAACTTATTTTTTTTTTCATTTTATCTTGAGAAAAAAGGTAGGTATTTTATTAAGGGTACCAAGCTTAAATGAGAGGATCTTTGTTTAAATGTTAAGGTTATTAGACACTTCACATAAAGTTTGCGTTTTTATATTTTGTATGTTCTCCAATATTATCACGAATTTATTCCGTCTTTGGGAATAAAAATTCCTTTAATTCTTTCTCATCATTTATTCTTTCAATTATCTTTTATATCACCTTGATTGAATAAATTTGAGATTTTATTCCGCAAAGATAAAGAACTTTACCTTTGCTTGACTACTAGATAATCAAACTAATTGTTTATCTAAAATGTATCTATCTCTAATTGATTTTTCTGTTAGTTGTCATTACTGCAAACTCCATTCTTTGTAATTAAACTGGTAAGTTATTGTATATGTTGTTTTGTTACCTTTAGTGACATCTACAACAGGGACTAATTCGAAGGCATTACTTTTCCGCACGTCTCAATTTTATATGGGCAAATTCCATTTATGAACATCACAATTTAGCCTAAAACCTTGAATGGTCTATTATACTTGGTCTTTCGATAGATTCCTTACCATAAGGTTAGAAATGGACTCATTTTTTTTTTTAATTTAAATGAAAAACAGAATGAAACACTTTAAAATTTTATATGTTAATCTCTATCAACATCAACATTACATATATGTAAAGGAGAAAAGAACGGCATTCAGGGATGTTTTCTTTTTCAGCACCCACCTAGCGACTTCTTATAAGGGCATAAGACGCCATAATTAACATGTTAGTGTTGGGACGAAAATTGATCTGTGTTTGTATTGGTGTAGTAGAGTGCAGTGCCCTAACCTGAATTAAGAAATGATTACTCGGTGTCTTTTGTGTAATGATTTCTCTGATTGTTAATTAAGGGAATGGGCTCGTTTAGGAAGTTATTTGGTAGTACTGTGTTCAAGTATCTTTGGGTGAAGGTAGTATGGATGTGTTTGATTAAATTGCGGTTGATAGTGAGAGAGGGAAGTTATTGTAGAGGTGATAGAAGTAGTGTGCTTGGGCTTTTTCCTTGTGGCTGGGTGGCGAAGGTTTTGTCCAATCTCCCACCACCCTGCCAGAATGCGATTAAGTTTGCTTACACGCTTCCATTGTATTTTGTTCCTTAGTAAGCTTGCAACCACATATTGTTATATATAAATCCATTTCTTATGATTTTTGTCCATTTTGCCTCTGAAGATGATACCTACCATAATGAAACTCGTTAGTTTAATAAAATATTTTAGGAAATTATATTGATTTGCTACTAACTTCCTTAATATCAAAACCTTAAGCTTTCTATGAACTTTAAGAACCTTAATAACGAGTTGACTTAAGAAAAGAGGGCCAACATAAGACAAATCGAGAGAAGTGGAAAGAAAAATTATTAATGCAAAGTTAGCTGTCACTTTCAATAAAACCTGCAATACACAGGGTGTCTCAGAAGTCGCGCACCCTCCTGGTTTTCGAAAAAACACCTATATTGATTTAGAAAACACCTATATTGATAATAATCATACACATGCTCAAATTAAACACTCTCTGAAATAAAACCAATATCAATTCTCATCATCAAACTGTCTTTCACGCTCCCAAAGAATATTGTAAAATCCATATGTGCGCGCATCCATTCACAAAACTCCAATCGTCTATCTGTGTCATCGCCGTGAAGAGCTTGCACAAGATGCATTTGTACGGATGAAATTTGTGAGTCATCAAAATACGATGCACTGATGACTTGCTTATGTTTAGCTCCTGGCTTACTCTTCTGACTAATTTCAAAGGACTTTTAACAACATTCGCCAAAACCATAGCGGATGTTTCTTCATCAGTTGCACTCTTTGGTCGCCTACATCTCTCACGGCCAGCAACTGAGCCAGTTCCTTTGAAGCGTTTGATTAAACGACAGAGAGTGGTATGGCTCAATGGTTCTCGCTCAGGGTGTTTGCGGTTAAATTTTTTGAGATACTGAGAGGTGTGTTATCCCATGTCTTTCAAACATGAAAACAAGTTGAAATCTTCCTTCTACTCTTAGATTCTCAACTATAATTCAATCTGAAAGATAGAAAATAAATTGCGTCAATTATTATGAATAAAGCTGTTTTGAAATCAATAAAGGTGTTTTTGAAATTAATAAAGTTTTTTTTTTAAAAACCAGGATGGTGCGTGACTTCTTGGACACCCTGTATATATGCTGGGTATAATTTCGAACTGTATTACAGGTTGATAACCAAAGGAAGACGGAAAACAAAAGAAAAATGTAATATAGAAGAGTTGAAATCTTTGTTTAATTTCCTTGTGGCTTTGTTGCATTTATTGTTTACTCACGAGATACTGTGTAATTTTCACCCCGACCCCATATATATATATATGTTCCGAATACTGGTTCTGGCTTTAACCTACATACTAAAATCTACGTTTCTTCAGGATGTTCCAATTTCTATATTTCTATATATATATATATATATATATATATATATATATATATATATATATATATATATATGAAACCATTAAACCACATTGAAAGAGAAAACGGAATAATTTTTCCTTGCAGGAATATTTTTATTACCTTTTTTCAAAAAAATCCGTGTAGGGAAGCGATTCGAACCAGGCACACTGAGGCAGCGAGCACCGCTTTGATCACAATTAAAAGTATGCCGATAGTACACTACGCTACGCAGAGAACCAAAAAATTCTCTGAATAGAATAGCTTTTAAGGAACACTTTCGCCGGCTCGAACGGAAAATATGAAAGAAAATAGAAAATTAATTGGGAATTCAAAGAATAAATGAAGAATAGGTAAACGCGTGGCAGATATACAAATGTATATATCTCTTAAAGTAGCATGAGAGAATGATGAAAATAAATCCATTAAACCACATTGAAAGAGAAAAAGGAATAATTTTTCCTTGCAGTGATATTTTTATTACCTTTTTTCGAAAAAATCCGCGTAGGAAATAGAAATATTACTGCAAGGAAAAATTATTTCGTTATATATATATATATATATATATATATATATATATATATATATATATATATATATATATAAAAATATATAAAATCTCCAATACTATTGTTTTATTTTTTATTGCAGCTTTGTGACTATAATGCGGTTGAAATATTTAGCAGTGTAAGAGTAATCCTGATTAAATTTTTAGCTCTTTTACCCTCAAGTCAGCAGTAGATCATTAGTAATGAAATTAAAAAGACTTATCGATTGTACTTTGGTTGTACTCTTGCGAGTAAATATAGAAATGGGCTCCACATATTGTGTTTATAGGTTGTTTAAGTAAGTTACGAGACTGGTTAAAAAATAAGAAGAAATGAAATGCTTCTGGCCAATCCGATGATGAAAACGGAACAGAAAAACCACGCTCCATATTTTTATTCCTCCATAGTCAACGTGACTAATTTTCAGCTCAAACAAACAAGATTTTCTACCCTAGTTTCCATCAGCGATATGACCGTGGAAGCAAAACAATGATATTTCTATTTCGCTGCCACCGTAGGAGAGCATCAAAAGTAGCGAAGATAAAGAGAGTTTAATAAGTAAACCCGTAATCATATGAGTGAAATACCTACGCAGATTTTGACCCTGATATAGTAAACAAATTGAATGATTTGGTTCGATATTTGGCACTCTCGAAGTAAAAAATTGATTGAACTTTAGTCTTTTAAACTGAAACAAAAATGTCTGCCGAAGAAAGACGTTTGGATAAGATATTTCAGGAATTGGAGTCAAACCTTTAATTTCTTATTTTAAATTTGATGGCCCATCATGCTTTTGCAACGGCCTTGATTCATTGTTCAACCGCCTCTTGCGTTGGCATGATCTTTCTCAGTGGCGTTTATTCAAGCATTCATCAAAGAAAATTCTAGAAGCCATAAAATACCAGAAATACAATTAGAACTTATGGGAGGACTTGAAAATCATTGGTCTATTGTTGAGAAATCAGTCAAGTCTTACAAAACATCGCTTTTTATTTGCCTCTGGGACAATCGTGCGAGTACTACTTATTACATGCAGTCGAGCTGGCATCATTTGCAAAAAACATATGCACCAGGGATTTCCAGCTTCGGTAATAAATCTTTGGTCTCCTCACTAGATGTTCTGCTACATTCACTGCATATAAAATTAGGTTTATCAAGTTTGTTCTATTGTATACATGCTATCTATGTATACCTATCTAAGTAACTGACCTTATAAAAAGGTGGTAAGTGATACACTAGAAAGAACAATAAATTTGAAATCTTTGATGATGAAAAAAAGCCTATTTTGTCGAGCTTAGTTAACTACTAATATGTTCTCATGTTGCTAAATGCTTCGAATATCTTTCCTGAACATTCATTTGAATTTAGTAATGGTTAGTAAATAAGTATTTTTATGCCTTATCCTTTTATTTTTACTTTATTTTCACTTCTGTCTTTTCATTTTTCCTCTTTTTCGCACCTGAGTGACTACAGGTTACTTATCCCTAAATAATTTTGCACCCCGTTCATCCCAATTTGAAGGTTATATATGCAATCTTAGGCAAGAATTTTATCAGCCTCATTTCTGATGCTTACTGTTCTAGTATAATCAGGAAAGACATGGAAAAAATAGATTTTATCAGATTAACATGCGCGATGCTCAGACATTTCATCTCCATAATTTTCGTAGCCGGATGTTTCGTTGCACGACCGTTTCGTCGTCCGCCTTTAGGGTCGCCGCACATCCTATCGGCTAACGTTTTATGTTCTTGAATGGACTTTATTTTTGAATAAAATGCATTCGTGTAAAAGCCTTTATTTAAAAAAGTAAAAGATATGTTTAAAGTCCACTTAATTTCCTGAAGAGGCGAGCAAAGTTGCGAGTTGGGATGACTGATATTTATATATATATATATATATATATATATATATATATATATATATATATATGAAGGGAAAAATTTGTATAACGATCCTAAGAATGACAAAGAAGGAGTAATTACGATAACTGAATAATTTTACACAAAACCATTGTAAATATAGCCCTAATACCCATTATTTGTAAAAATTGCTGCTGAGGGTTTTCGCTTTAAAGTTGTAAATATTTATATTTAATGGGACCTAATATTTATAACTATATTTACAGTAGTAATGAAACACAAGAGTTGAAAATTAATTTACTAAGCCTCACAACATTAATAATCCCTCTAACTTAATAACTATTACCTCTAAGCTAAACGTTTTCACATTACCATGTATTCAATTTTCAATAGCTTTCAAACCAAATAAGTTTGGGTCAATGCCTTACTTCAAACAACTCAGGACGCTGGTTGGTTGTTTATCCTTGCATTGGGCCATCACATTATCTGAGATGGGGGAGGTAGAAAATGAAATAACCATAATTAAATATTTTTTTCAATTGTTACATGAAATCAATATTGGGATTAAGGATAATAATCTAACTTTTAAACAAATCCATTGTATTCAAAAATAATGTCCATGCATGGAAATAAAACGTTCTGTGACGAGATGTGCCGTGACAAAACATCCAGCGACGAAATATTAGGTCACAATATGTGCAGACTGAGAAGTACTAGTGATACTAAATGGTCTCCAGGTGGTTATACAAGTTTGTAGGTTTTATGCCAGTGAGAGCGTCATGCTCAAAGGGGAAAATTCCACACGATCTCAATGGCCACCTAGGGACGAGTCATAAGTTAGCTCACAAAAGATCATTCGTGAACAACTAGTTAATAAAAAATAAATAAGTTCGTCTCCTTTTCATATAAAATTAAGACTCATGAAACAATTTGTAAAGGCCTTGAAGCGTGATCGATCATCTTTAGCATATTTCAATTGGAAATTACCAAAGCTTAGTGAAGCAAAAGTAAAGAAGTGATCTTTGTCGCCCTTCAAATTAGTCAAGTCATAAAAATCCATAAATTTGAAACTATCATACTATGAGGGAGTAGGTATGAGAGGCCTTGCAAAGTTTTAATAGCGTGAAAGAAGGAGGATGGATGACAACTGCCAAACTATTGTCGAAAAATTACACTGTACAACAATGAAAAAAAAGAAAGAAATGAGAATAACATTTTATAGGGGTATTTTTTTGCGTTTATCACGAACATAACATCCATCTCTTTCTGCGACCATCCAGTTTCTCGTAAATTACCACCTTACCTAGGTTAAAAACACTGATGGTCCCGTAGTGATTGGATGCAAACAGGATTGGGCCTAAACTGACAACTCTATAGGTTATAAATGGATTTTGATATAGTTTTAATGCGGTGTTCATAATGTATTTATCAACCTAATCTATGAAATTAATAAAAAAATACTCAATATGTTTTCAGTTATATGAGGGTGTGATAGAACGGGTTGAGGTCACGTTAATTTCAACCACTATCACATGTTATTTAAAACCACGATGCTCCCCACGTGCATCTTCGCTTTGAAGCTGGGCGCCTTATCACAGCCACCTGAGTCAATGTGTCAACAAGGAGGTTTATCATCCCCCCCCCCTCGTTCGCCCCATCCGCCGATCACGCCAGATTGAGTTAGGCTTATAGGCATATAAGGCTTGTTCTCAGGTTCGGCTGTGCATTCCCTCGAAGCTCCCACTCGATTGTCCGCCACGCCAAGGGAGTGTCTCGACTATTTAGATGGAAACTACCACTAAGATCAGATTGAAGATCCAGATTTTGGTCGCGAAACATCACTATGACCCTCTCTCACCTTGTGCGCCAAGGGACCTCGACCTCGAGATTCACCATCACTTGTCCAGAAGAAGGACAATATTCCTTGAGTGCCAAGGTTCGAACCTTCGACGCCGAGTCCACAAGGCTTTCCCTGTTGTTCAGAAGAGAACAACGTAGAACAGCCATTGTTGGTTTGAGCCCGTTCGCTAAAAAACGGTTCTCACCCTTCCCCTGTTGTTCAGAAAGAGAACAACGTTAGAAAAGCCATTGTTCATTCGAGCCCGTTGACAAGAAATGGTTCTCACCCCCCCTCCTTGTTGTTCAGAAGAGAACAACGTAGAACAGCCATTGTTCTTTTGAGCCCGTTCGCCAAGAAACGGTTCTCACCCTTCCCCATTGTTGTTCAGAAGAGAACAACATTAGAACAGCCATTGTTCTTGAGCCCGTAGACAAGAGACGGTTCTCACCCCCCCCTGTTGTTCAGAAGAGAACAACGTAGAACAGCCATTGTTCTTCAAGCCTTTCGTCGAGAAACGGTTCTCATTCCCAAGACGCCACGTCAGGGTCATTTAATTCATCCCCCCTTCGGCTGGAACTCGCCAGCGGACCGAAATTCCATCACGTTGCCTTCCTCTGCACAACAAGTATAAATTACGTAAGCCGAACGTTACCTTTGAGTATTTAACCCTTCGTCAATTCTATCCTGTGCTTTAAATGGTTGAGCGAACCATCCCATCTCTTTAACTTTATATTTGTTTTACCTTATTTAATCTTTTAATCCTCGGATTAGCTCGAGTCCCCACGACCCTTTCCATTCTCTGTTTATGTCAATATTTTCCGTTTTGTGTATTGTTTATAGTTATTATTAATAAAACTCTATTTTATTAATGATAGCAATATTATTATCCTTGAGCTCAGTTCCACTTCTTAAGCATAGTAAAAATAAATAATATCGGCCAGCCAGACATCCACGCACTCTAAAGATAATTAAATTTGTTTCCTTAACGAATAGTTATATATGGTATATCGTCGAGAGTCATTCTACGACAGAGTCCAAATCCGTGGTAACTCTTATATAACGCTTGATAATTTTGCAACTTCCTATAAATGCTTACTATTTTTACTCTTTTATTTAATATTTTTTGCTGTTACTATTTATATTATTTTTTATATACTACAGTACTTTTCCATTACAGGAGACAGCTAAACTGCCTAGAGAATGCAAACATTCCCTAGACAGTTTCCGTTATATGTATATGTGGATCAGTTACATTAAGACAATAAAAGAGACAGTTGAGTAAACATGTGAAGAAACTTTATGAGCTGTACTTTAAATGTAAAGTGGGTGACAAACCAGGACAAACGCTAGGCACCTCGCATATGTTGTCTCAGGTGTAAAAGTTCCCTTTTTGCCTTGGTGAAAGAAAAAGGGCCTGGCTTCATGTTTGGCGTACCAATGGTCTAGAGGAAGCCAAAGGACCCTCCAACGGATTGCTACTTCTGCTTAACAGATATTAAAGATTTTTTTCTTGGTCTTTAATAAATTTTCGAGAGATGCATTAATTAAAAAGATCAAAATACATACTTTGTTGTACTTCCACTATTTCTGCAAGTGATCACAGCCAATAATGGCTCATTTTATTTCACTGCAGGTTGCAACAGAAAAGGTAAGAAATCTATGATGGATCAGGATCTTCATCCTGGCATGCATGTATGCAAAGGGCATCTGGGAAAGCACCAAGGCGCACAGCGAGATCTCGGATGCAATATGCAACTGAAGATACACTTTCTTCATTTTCATCTGTCCTTCTTCCCAGAGAATGCAGATTTGAATGATGAACATGGAGAAAAGTTCCGTCAAAATATAGCTTTAATTGAAAGCATGTCTAAGAGAAAATGGAGCCCTGCTATGCTGGCTGACTTCTGCTGGACTCTGAAGCGTGACACACCTGAGACGTCTTACAAACTAAGAAGTAAATACTGAAATGTAGGTTAATAAATTATATAATGCTAACAAACATGCTGATTCCTTATATATTAATTAGAATGGACACATTTAATTAGACTTGAGGAGCGAAATACATTTATGGTACTGTGGAAATCGGTATCAATTGCATAAATATCAAATCGGCAATTCACAAGAAAAAGTTGCGTAATGGAAAACTTTTGTTATTGAATTCGAATTCGGCACACTCAACTTCACAATAAAATGACGATGAGATCTCTGTTTCTTTCTTGACACTAAAATTTGTTGTAGTATTATTAATTCATATAAGATTTTAGGCTGCAATATGTCCTTAAAATTGTACTTCTTTTATTCGCATATATCCTTCTCTCCAGAAAATGCAGTAGAAGTCAATGATAAACAAGGTGAAAGATTTAAGCAAGAGGTTGCCACTAGTGAAAACATATACATATAATGGGAAATCTGTCCTGGTGATGTTAACTGACTTCCGCTGCACTTTCCAAATTAAAATTTACTTTCTTTCCAAATAATAGAGAATTAAGTGGATTTCAATTATTTTTTAGTTAAAATTTATCGTCTAATATAATTTTTAAAGCGTATTAATTTATTTACAATATCTACGGAAATTTTTAATATATATATATATATATATATATATATATATATATATATATATATATATATATATATATATATATCGTGGTATAGGTTTCTATATACTATACATATATCTATTATATTCGATTTTTAGAGTGCGCGGGGTTTCCTTTTAATACCTTTGGTCGGCCGGGTCCGATTACGAGGTCAGATTCTCGTAAGGGAGGGCTAATCCAATATAGCTACTTTAATTCTTTATTGGCTGATTATTCAAAATCTCACTTTGTTACAGGCTAAGATGAGCTCAAGGGTTGAAATTAAAGGAGTCGACAAAAATAGATTTTTAAGAAATATTAATAATTTAGGTTGAATGGTACAACAATAAAAGACATATAATAAGATAAATAGTTACAGTGGTTAACCGGCAAGTATTAAGATTAGGTATTTAAAATGCAATAAAATTGGTAGGCTGGATGGAATTGAAACTTGCCTTTACACAGGGACATAGTAAGCACAAAATGATAATGGGGGAAGAGTAGGCTGCAATTATAAATTTGAGGAAGCTAAAATATATGTTACAATACCTTGTACAAAATGGAGGGGAAGGGGGACGATGGTCGTTTCCTGCAAAGTGGGAAAATGAGGTTGAGTCACTTCGACTAGGTCCAGGGTTAACTTGCTCAGAGATGAAGTATTCCTTTGAGATGACGGGGTGGGAGGGGGGGGGGGTAGAGCCTTCGAGAATGGAGGCTGTGTAGTCTTCTGGTGTAATTTCTTCGAAGAAAACGGAGGGTGAGTTTCTTCTGAGAGCTCAATGGGTTGTTTGGACGACTATGCGTAATTAAGATCAATCTTCAATGAAGCCTTTTGAGACAAGACTTGGGTTCTTCTTTGCAGATGGAAACTTAGCACGGAGTCAGACAGGTATTCTTACAGGGAGAGGATTCTTGACTAATCCAGTGTGGATATTTGTTTTATCCAAGGAGGGATATTCGATTTTATCCCGCAAATTCCTTGCTTTCGGCGTATGACAACCCAAATCGAGGTGGAGTAAGATAGTCTGTTCCATGTGAGCTTTTCTCGCTTACTCTATAGAAGGGGATGTCCCGGGACTATCGTCCATCGTTTTAGTAGTGCGAACGCGGCTTCGGCTGTCGTATACCTCAGGCGATCCCTGCGTGGCTGGAAGGGGGCAATGATGTGGGAGAGATTCCTTTTCTAAATACTTGGATTGATAAGGGCTGCTTTTCTCAGCCCGCTTCTGTTGTTTCTCAAGCTTTTGAGCTTGGAAAAAAGCTTCTAAGCGACAACGAGGTCCATCACGCCGAGGCAAAGCTTAAAAGCAACGTTAATTTTCCCATCGCGTGCTTGTTCCCTCACACGCTTCTCTTTTCGAAAGTTGAACCTTTTCTCAGTAAAAAAAGGAAATAAGGGGAGAAAAGGGAACGACTCAATTCCGACTCGTTTTCTACCTAAACATAAGGGAATTATACACAATATACATACGCTGTTACCAGATATAAACTACAAAAAAAAAAAATGACCAGCTTATTCTAAAATTGTCATGTGACCACACAGAATACTATACATACTACCAAGAAAATGAATAATTAAACAAAGACATAGGTATACAAAAAAATCTAAAACCACACGACATATGGTCTACACTTGTGGAGTTTAACCTCCCCCCCAAAACATGACAATAACGGGGACATTCTCAATTCATATCGCGAGGACAGTTATTCTCTCTTCATAAATACATACATATATACTACACAGAAATGGAGGTACACAAAATAATCGATTATCCTAAAAAAAATAAATTTAAAAGTACCTTAGATTATTACGGATATAAATATATACAACTACCAAACATTTGTTTAGGGCCATTCTACACGGAACTAATCGGGATTAGCGGATAACGCATTTCTGCAGAGGGAATCGCCCATCTGATTGTCTGTCTCTAATATAATTTACTTTAAACTGATTATCCTTGAGGAGGAGACTTGAGCGCATTAATCTGCCGTTCGTGTTTTACGTTCCGGAGATACGCAAGGGAGCAGTGGTCAGTTTCCACGCCAAACTCTTTCCCTATTAAGTACATTTTGAATTTCTGAATTCCCCAGATTATTCCTAATGCTTCTCTTTCAATAACTGAATAGTTCTTTTCGCGGGGTAATAATTTGCGACTAGCGTAGGCCACAGGATGACATTAGCCTCCGTCCTTATATTGCGGTAGCACACCACCAAGGCTTTCGTTGCTGGCGTCAGTTCGAATCTCGAATGACTTTTCAGGATTGGGCAACTTCAAAATGGGGGCAGAAACTAATTTCATTTTCAGGGAGCTAAAATTAGCGGCGGCCTTCGGGTTCTAGGTTATTGAGTCGGGAGAGTTCTTTTTCAAAAGGTTGCTGAGGGGGGCGGCCAGGGACGCAAAATTTGGGACAAAGCGTCGGTAGAATGAAGCGGATCCCATGAATGACCGGAGCTGCTTCTTATTGACGAGGAGAGGCATATTGACGATCGCCTTTATCTTCTCCTCTTGGGGACTAAGTTGGTTTTTCCCAATATTAAACCCTAAATATTTAATGGTTTCAAAGGCGAAGTGGCACTTACCGGGGCTAATAGTAAGACAGTTTTCTCGCAACCGGGTCAGCAAGCCTAAAAGGGATACTAAATGTTGGTCCCAGTCGCTAGTAGCAATATAAATATTGTCAAAATAGAAAGAGGTATTTAGCAAACTATCTAAAATTATCCGCATTAACCGATTCTAATTGCTACAAGTGGTCATTAGCCCGAAGGGAAGCCTCCGGAACTGCATAAGCCTTTGGTCAGTGGCAAACGCCGTAAATTTCCTCACTTCTTTCTTGCGAAACTTGGTAATAGGCCTTACACAGGTCGAGTTCAGTAATGAATTTCGCTTCATCAAACAGATGGAGGTTTTGATCTATCAGAGGGATGGGTTCGGCGTCGAAAACGGTGACTGAATTTAGTTTCTGAAAGTCGACACACATTCTATAAGAGCCATCGGGTTTCTTAACCATGACTATCGGCGAGCAATAATTAGAAGTACAGGGCTCAATTATGTTTAATTGGAGCAAATTATCCCCCTCTAAATCAAAGGCGTGCCTCAAGTAAATGGATAAGGGATAAGGCTTAAATCTAACTGGTTTCTGTGTCGTGAGCTTGATGTCGTGCTCAAACCGAGTGGCGCATCCAGGGTTTTCGGAAATGACGTCAATAAACTGACTAAGGAGGAGCTGGAGCTGATTTCGTTGTTGTGGTGTCAGCCCCTCGTCGATTTTCAGACCATTAGTTGATAAGTCGGTCTCTCCTCGCAGGGATGGTAAAGAATAGTCCTCGTCCTGCTCAACACATACAGTTTGCACAATATAAAGGGATTCAGAGGGGTAATCTGATTCCAAGGCGGATCTTTCATCGAGGGCCACAATATTATTAACGTGGTTACAGTGGTGGTACCTCTTCAACATATTAATGTGGAATAATTTTTCTCCGGAAGGTGTTCAGATTAGATACTCCACAGGTCCTGTCACTCCAAAACCGGAAAGAGGCCCTTCCATTGGCTTAGGAGCTTATTTCTCTCGGTGGGCAGCAATAAGAGAATTTCGTCTTCTCTTGGGAGACGGCGGTCTTTAGATTTAACTTCGAAGTATATTTTGTATTTTTCTAAGTTAACTTCGGCGTTCTGGGAAGCAATTCTGGCGCATTGTGCAAACCTCTCGCAGAGTTACAGCACATACGTATAGGAAGATTGAACTTCCTGGTCGAGTTGAGGTTGTGAGAACAACTCCTTTAAAATACTAAGAGAGCATATTACGTTACGACTGTACAACAATTTGAACGGTGCAAAGCCAAGAGTACGATGCGGGATTTCCCTGTAAGCGCCACAGCAAAATACAGGTGCCATTCACGTGGTTGTTCGGCATATATCTTACGGAGGATGGACTTGAGAATACCGTTTAATTTCTTACACATTCCATTGGTCTCTGGGTGGAAAGGAGTGGTAAAAAGGGACTTTACCATCAATAATTGTCCCATATGCTCCATTAATTCTGAAGTAAACTGTCTTGCTCTCTCGGAACGCCTACTCTCGAAAAAATGGATATGAGGGTCTCGGCACAGGTAATGCTATCTATCCTCTTTAGTGGGACAGCCTCGGGAAAACGCGTGGCAAAATCCACTAGAGTGAATATATAGCTGTACCCGTCACTAGATGGGGGGTGAATGGGGCCGACAAGGTCAATGGCCACACGAAAGAAGGGTTCAGAAATGATGGGTCCTTTCTGAAGGTCGGCGGCTATTACGCGACCTTTAGCAGAGGTCTTCTGACAAATTTCACACGACTGATAATGCTTTGAGATGTCAGCTACAGCGCCGGGCCAAAAGAAATGCTTGAAAATTTTCTGACCTGTCCTGTTATGACTCTAAGTGGCCAGAAAAGAAACTATCATGCGCGACCTTAAGCCCCATGGGGACATGAGATTGGGGAATGCAAAGGGAGAGGTCTACTAGGTTAACGCCATCCGTAGTCTCTCTGTAAAGAAGGTCATCCTTTTCGACGTAGGACACGATCTTGTTCCCACAAACTGTGGCTCGCTCTTTATTTTGCGACTTTTTCCATAAGGGGGGGAGAATTCCACACTCGTTCTGGGCCTTGGCGAATTCTGGGTTTAGCATTCCCTTAAATTCTGAGTTAGCGGGAACTTCGAGGGGGACAGGATCCTGGGATTCATTTCTCGCTCCTGCGCGTGTGGTAACCAGCTGGGCCACTAGTTTAGAGGATATTTCGGGACTTTGTCCAATTAGTATCGAACAGAATTTAATTGGGGCCGAAACTGCTTCGGCCCAGCCCTTAAAGTACTAACAGTCGATGCAGCACCTTACAATTGGGAAGCGGTTGGAATGTCCTAAGTAGTCGTGGACTACCGAAAATTGATCGTGGTCAGGGGACACAGGGGGGAGAAGCTTCTCAGACACAATGATGCAAGTACACCCTGTATCATGGACGAGAGTAGACGTACGACAGCCGTTTACACTGCCATTCTCAAATTTTAAGGCTCCTGGTGAGCTCTTTTTAAAAATAAAATTCACTTGGTGATCCAGCGGGCCTTGAGAAGATGAAGGAACGGGGGGGCTCAACGGGAAGAGGGGGAGCGGCAGCGGCTCTTACTGGGTGAACCTGTTGAGGGGGGTTGCTCCGAAACTTATAGTTCTGGGAAAAGTTTGAACTTATTTGGTTCGCTACTCCGCAAGTATAGCATACAATGGGTCTCTTTGGGAAGGATACTGGAGGGAAAGACTAGAAAGGGGGCTTCATGTCTCGAGGTTCAGTAGAGGGAAAACTTCTTGGTTTAAAGGGGCCTGTAATTTTCACGAACTTCGATTGGGAATTTTTATTAATTCAGGGATTTCCGGTTTTCGATTTAGGGAACGCTGGGGAGGGCTTCTTTGAGTCCTTAGGGTACAAGTTATGACTTACGCGAAGACGTCCGCTCATTCAACTCATTCTTTAAAGGATCAACAACGCCGCTCCTTTACGACTGCGCGGATCTCTGAGGTAAACGAAACCAGTAACTGGTCCCTTAAAACAAAATCTAATAATGACTCATAATCGGATTAAATTTTTGAAGAGACTCTAGTCAAAACAAAAGGTTACCTTGGAGGGTATACCCAAACTGTCGAAACGTTTGACTGGGTAGGATCCTAGCGCCACGGAGCTTATGACGGTAGTAATCAGGGGTCATATTATTGGCTGCAAGTAATTCAGCCTTGAGGGTAGAATAATCAATTGTGCATTCTGGGGGCAATGAGATAAGGATATCTCTCAATTTCGAGTTGGCAAGGGGAACAATTTCGCTACTCCTGTTTCCAAATCAATGTGATTGATTTCCAGAATTTTCTCAAAATGCGTGAGGAATGAGGAAAATTCTTCGCCCTGCTTAAATATGGGGAGTTTAAGGGGGACACCTTGAGGGGCTTCCGAACTGCCACTCACAGATTGTGTTTCTGCTTGTGTTTGCATCATTTCCACTTCGTGCTGGCGTATTTGTTGCCTTTCTTCGTGTTCACGTTGTCTTTCTTCTTGTTCTAGCTTCTCTTTACTTATTCTTTCTTACCTAACATGTCTTTCTTCTTTTTGTATATAATCTAGCAAATCTCTTCCAGGCAGGCCAAGGGATTTGCTTTGTGCAATAAAAACTTGGAACAAAGACATTTTTTTTCAAAGTTTTCTTAGCTTTGTTTGTGCTAACAAAAAAAAAATCACGCCAATGTGGGCCTACTGCATGTGCGCAAACTTTTACATACACTAACGAAATATTTGAGTTACTATCTCTAGGACAATCTTAATGCACGAAAAAAAAGGTCAGTCTACCTAATCCGCCTGGGAAATTCTACGCTTGACTCTTTGTCAGAGTCTAAGGTACAAACACAAATTAAATAAGGGGACTTTAAAATTTAAATAAGAAATTATTCTCTTAAAACCTTTGAGCAAATCTTCAGCCTTTTCACTTAACACAAAAATTAATTACAGGGGTTTAAACAAACGAAAGAAACCCTTCTGAATCCACTTAACACACTTGATACCAGATTTTATAAAATATATATATATATATATATATATATATATATATATATATTACTATATGTCATGGTATAGGTTTCTATATACCATACATAGATCTATTATATTCTATTTTTAGAGTGCGCGGGGTTTCCTTTTAATAACTTTGGTCGGCCGGGTCTGATTACGAGGTCAGATTCTCGTAAGGGAGGGCTAATCCAATATAGCTACTTTAATTCTTTATTGGCTGAGTATTCAAAGTCCCACTTTGTTACAGGTTATGATGAGGTCAAAGGTTGAAAGTAAAGGAGTCGATAAAAATAGATTTTTAATAAATATTAATAATTTAGGTTAAATAGTACAACAATAAAAGACATATAATATGATAAATAGTTACAGTGGTTAACGGGCAAGTTTTAAGATTAGGTATTTAAAATGCAATAAACTGGGTCGGCTTTTGAGCTTGGAAAAAATGCTTATAAGCGACAACGAGGTCCATCACGTGGATTCAATGCTTAAAAGCAACGTTAATTTTCCTATCACGTGCTTGTTCCCTCACAAAATATATGTATTATAATTATTTTCAATATATTATAAATTTATCCTTCGTATTTTACCAAAGAAATGTAGTCATTTTGTGAAAATGAAAGCCATTTTCCTGATATACGTACAAAATACCCAAAACCATCTCTACCTAGTCGTTGTAGTAATTTATATAAATATATATATTATATATATATGTATAAATTTATTTCCTATCGAAACTTCCATTACTAAAAAATAGTCAAAAGCACAAACCCCCCCAAAATATTAGCGATGTATTTCCATAAACCAATACAAGTTGACTTTCTTGTAAAATTGTTAAGATCATAAAGTTCTGCTCTAAACTTTCGCTTCTAAGAAAATACGTGAAATAATTTTATCTTTTCTTTTCTGTTCATTTTTAGTCCATAAAGTTTCTTACAATTTTCCCTTATTATTAGAGAACAGAAGTTTTCGGGCACGAAACAATTATTAGATTATGTTCATGATTGCAAAAATTCTTCTTTACTTTCTCTTTAAATTGACTTGGAAAGAAACTAAATAATTTGATCATTAGTAGTCTTTTGGTCAATTTTAATAATACGGATGGTATCATCTTTTAATCTGATTTCAACTAAGTGATTATGATCAATTAGCAAAAGGCTATGATTTTAATTGATCTTTTAATCCTGATCGTTTAAGTGGGTTTCGATTTTTAAGTTCATTTAAATACTTCGGCATTAGTTTGAGTTGTCCCAACATCAACTTAATTTACCTTAAAATGTTTGGTTATTAAGGAATTTTTAAATAATCTTGAAAAAAGTCTAAGTATCTCTACGCAATTTTTTGCATTTAAAACTTGGAAAACGCAGAGATATTATCTTCTGAAAATCCAATAAAGGAACAATGGTTGCGTTATTAAATGATTCTTTTAACATTGACAAGATGAGATGTAGTTGACAAAATTACTTATAAGAGGCGAAATCAAACCTGAATAAAAAGCCATCAAACTAAATAGTTCGGTTGCTAAATGTATTCAGATTTATACAACGTTTAAGGATTATTGAAGCTTCTCTTAATTTTTTCTAGATTGTTGTACTAAACCTCTGTCCAAATGGTTATTCCTTGTTTTGCTACCTACCTAGTAAGGGGCTGAATGGCGTACTTGGGATATGCTCTTGCTACAAATGAAACCGTAGAACGGTATGCTTTTATTCCTGGCATAAGTGAAACATTTGTTCAACCTCATCCCCAATGCCCGCAGGTGGAGCTGCCTCTATGTATCTTTCACTATTTTCGTGTACTTTATCTTCACTACTTTCTATACCTTCACTACTATCTTTCTGCGTAATACGGCTTCGTTGTCCTTGTGCGTCAAATTTCGTAAATAGAGAACTTTTGTCCCTTTTGTCGAAAGAAATTCGACCTCTCCTGAGAAATTCTAAAGATTTTGTAGACAAAATTAGAAAAGTTTTCCACATGTCTATTAATTTCACTTTAAGTAAATTCAAACTAAGAAAATGGCACAAAATATATTTAAAATGGATGTATATTGAAAAAACATTAATAACTAATATTAGCTTATTACTAAGAAAATCGCAAACATTTTATTAAAAATGGATGAATAAGTCAAACTAGATAGAAAGTAGAATTATTTTTATTTAAACTGGATGAATAACTAATAAAATGCTACATTTCTATTGAAAGAGGATCATTAACAAAGAAAATGGCAAATTTTTTTATTCGAAACAGCTTAAATACTCAGAAAAATAGTATAAATTTGATTACAAATGTATGAATAACTTAGAAAATGATACAAAATTAATTCAAAATGAATCAATAACTAATAAAATGAAATATTTCTATCGAAAAGAGGATTAATAACTGAGAAAATGGTTACATTTTAATCCGAATGGATAAATAACTAAGGCTTTGCCTGAATTCCCCTTGTGGGGACGTCGGTTAAGTATTTTATCAGCCGAATCACCTCAGTGGCACAAATCTTGTTTCGAGGGATCATACCTTTTCTTTCAGCTATAAACCATAATTCCTTACACTATCCTTTTTATTGCTAAGTCCACCACCACAGATAGCAGCAGAGGTGGCTACAATTGATCGTTAAAAATTTAACCGAAGTTAACGCTAAATGGTTAACGTTATTTAATATTTTATTATTATTTAACTATAGAGAAAGCGGTTTATTTGCTAAAAGAAACACATCAAAACTGCTAGAATTATAAAGGGAAAAATAAAGAGAAACAAATATTTTAACGGGTTAGCGATTAATTTTGCCCATCTCTTGATCGAAGCCACTCAACCATCATATTAAACTCGTAGTTCCGTTTTGATAAATTAAAGTTTGAGAGGAAATTTATCGAAGATACTGTAACTCTGTTACGATGCAATTCCATACCAGAATATAAGTTGCCAAACAGAACCTTCAATTTAATCTAGTATTCAGATGACTACTTTCCTCAAAGATGAAAGTCGCATAAGTCATGTGTATGTAGAGCTATATCGTAATTAAGGCCAATTATGTGGAAGGCCTTGAGGTTTCAGCTTAAATTTTGTACTGCTAAATCAGAACATAACATCCGTTTCCTCGCATCTGATCAGGTTTTTATGCTGATTCAATTTTCAAAAATTCTCATTTTGTAACTAAAGCGATTAGATTTTTGACATTTTCAGTTTGTTTCTTTATATTTCTCATCCGAAATAGTTTTTTATTAGCACCCCTCCCCTTCGTTTTATAACTTAATTTATTAATTAAATGTTACAAAAAATATATTAGCGTACATTAAATATTTGACATTGACAAAGGTAAGTAAATGAAAATTGGATATTAGGTCATGATTGTTCAGAATTCAGGGTATAAACGTCCGTTTCTTTGAACTTATAGAATGCTCAGCGATAGGGATGTCTCTCTTTAGAATCCCACAGGTATCAACCATCATGACTGCATCCGAGCGTCCCTGATATCTGGTATCCATCTATTTCCTGTCTTGATGGAATCTCTGTCCCTGCTCCTTTTTCATTGTTGCCAGATTTTCAGGAAACCGATTCATATGTGAGAATAAGTAATGCATTTTGATGCTCAGCCTATTGATGACTAGTTCTGTATAGGTCCTGACCTTCATGTTACCAAGCAAGTTATTCATGACCAGAATTAAACCTTCCACTCTTTCAGTTTACTTCATTCATTGATCTTTCAAACTCATGATCTCTAATGCGTTGATGGATTTGAGGACGGTCAATGATTTTAGATTCAACTTCTCCATGGTCAATCGTGGAAAAGTGTGGCACAAGTAATTGAAGCTGCCACCATCTTTGCCAGAACGTTGGTGAACTCTTTGATCAAGCTGAGCTTGAAATGCGACGTTGGGTAGTGTCCTGTTTCTGTCCAACATATAGTTGTTTATGACTTTTCTTTCTCTGCAAGGCACAAATTCCTCCCGTACAGGCCAGTCCTTCTTAATGTGGTACTAAGCTCAGTCCATCCTATTCCACATGCACAGAAAGCACGGGTACTTGGTGAACCTAGACTGGTGTTTCAATAAATAGTTTACCATCTTAAGGTTAACATAATTCTACCACTCATGCAGGTCATGACGAATTTTTTCCAAGACGTACTTCACCGCTCCATACTCCTCTTCAAGTGTAATCGAGTGTGCTATGGGTATAGAGGCAAATTCGTTACGGTTCGGCAGCAGAAAACAATTCAGCAATTATTTGCTACTGTCAATGGACAGTCGCTAATCTACGAGTTGGTACTCTGGCGCTCCAAACTTGTGTAAAAGCTGTGGAATATTTGTACAGTTCACCAATTACTTTTATTCAGAGAGAAAATGGAGATACTCTTGATGTTTGTTGCGGTGAAGATAACGCAATAACTATCAGAGAGGAGGATTTTTTCTTCAATCTGGAAGCCAACAGTTTGGAAGAAGACTTTGACAAGCTGAAATCTCGAACTAGATCATTAGGCCACATTTGGTTAAATGTATGCGGAGCATCATTGCCATAAAACATTCCTTCTGAATTTTCTTCCACACTGATACAACTCTTCTTGCCCTTTTTCCAACGAGGGAGATATTCGATGCATGTCTTGCTTACCATGTGTGTCGCCCAAGCTTTATCCTGCCCACCATGTCGCACACATTTACAAAATTGTATAGTCCTTTCTATTCTATATTTTACAATTGTTTCCATAAATAATATATTTGTTTTAAAAGGCTAAAACTTTCTATTATAGTGAAAGTCAGCAAGACTCTGTGACAAACATCCAAGAGTTGGCGATGCAAACCACGTTTAAAACAGGACCCTTCTTGCTATGGTCTACTCTGGTAATTCATTAAGATTCAGACCTCAGTGCAAATCACTTTTCATCACCTGATATTAGCTCTCACTCCTCTAAGACCTACCTTTTGGACATCTATTGTAATTAAAAATTTAAATAGCGTAAATCTTTCAATCTACTGCTTGCAGTTCCACACAACATCAGTATTTTTTATCATTAAAAACATCACACTCTGTATAGAGCATGACACCACCGCATCGTTCCTCAACGCAGACTTCACTTCAAATACTTTGTTTGCATTTTGGTCTCCTATTCATAGAAAGGATATCTTAACTGTAGAGCATGCCCAAGTTAGAGCAACAGAATTACTCGTAATTCCTGAAGGTAGAGATGAATTATATGTAGCCAGATGGAGTGACTTTTTTGCTTTCGTGGGAAAATCGCGTTAGCGCGGTAAACTCAGAGATGTCTTTAAAATAACTCATAGTTTCACAAATATTAACTTTAAGTTTTTATTTGAGTGAAATAACCGAGCAGCCACTATATATCCCAGCTTCAATCTTATTACCCAAAGATTTATCTTTGCGATAGTTTTTGTCTTACAAAAATTACTTATATAAAAATTTACCCGAGTAAATCGCGAATATACTGCACATAATATATGGTTTTTACCACTTTGTAGGTCAATAATACCTGACTTCTTAGGTAGGCAAGTCTTTCACGCCAATCCAAACCACCTTTATCAAGTGCCATCAAATGGCATAATAAAAACGCATTTTAGGACCCATAGCAAAATTGATTCTGCAAAATAAAATAAGATCGAAACTTGATACAGGGTATCAGGATTAATTTCCGTTCGTCGCTGATATAAATTTTAGGAAATTACCTCATTCATCCCAATTGACATTTTGAGTCACTTTTTCTTTACCTATCTTACACATATCGATGCTACTCGTATTTGGGTATTAGAAGAATGTCGCTTGGTCTAACGTTATTTATAATCTTTAGAGACTTTTCGTGATGGAAGCATTTTTGGTTGAATTTTTTTTATTAATTTATATAAATAATAATTTAAAAGTGATTTTATATGTACACCAGAAAGAATTTAAATGAAGCTCATATTGACTGGGATAAATTACACTAGTCAACAATGATTGTGCTAATTGGGTATTAGTTTGTGATTTATAATAAATCCGAGTATGCTTATTCTGAAACTAGCACGTAAGGTTACTGAGTTAGACACATACTCTTTAGTTACACATATGGGCAGTGTTGCTTCGGCTACGCCAGTAAAAGGATGTGTTGTGTGTGTTTGGTTCCTGCGGTACACTCCTGCTTTATCACGTTGTCAAATTTAGCTATTATAGTAATGGTGTTGAAACGATAGTTACATACAGTGTTTACTTAAATGTTATTTCAGATTTATCCCTCAATTAATTTGTAAATGAAATAAGATTGTACAAAAGTATATTAAAGGATATATACAAACAAAGTTGAAAACATGAATCAGGGAGGATGTATAAATAGCTCAGACAACTTTTGTTATATCTGTAGAAGATATACTCCCAAAAACCAGCGGAGAAAAATTAGCTAAAAGAGTGAAAGCTGCATACAATTATTATTTAGTTGTAAAGTTGGTGATCAAGACAAACCCTGGGAACCTCACAAGTCTTGTACTGCGTGTTAGACGGGGCTCACACAGTGGTTAAATGGCAAACGGAAGGGTATGCCTTTTGCTGTACCAATGGTGTGGTGTGAGCCAACAAATCATGTTTTTAATTGCTACTTTTGTATGACAAATATTTCGGGATTCTCAAATAAGAACAAGTCAAAAATTGTATATTTCAGATTGTAAGTCAACTATAAAACCAGTCTCCCATAATATGGAGATTCCAATCCCAGTTCCTCCATCAGCTAGTGAAGTTAAAGAAGATTATTCATCGCCTGAAGAGGAGGATAACAATGACAATGAAATGTATGAGGGTGATTCTAAGGAAAAGAAGATCCGGTTCTAAATCAAGGAAGATGAATGATTTGGTGAGGGATTTGTCATTGTCAAAGGAGAACGCAGAACTGTTGGGCTCCAGACTACAGCAATGGAATCTTTCAGAGGACGGTGCAAAAATATCTACTCTCCGCAAACGCCATGAGGCCTTAGCTGCCTTCTATAAAGAAAATGATGGTGCTTGCTTTTGTACTGATGTTAATGGCCACATGAATCAGCTAGGAAACGAGCATTTACCTGATGAATGGATACTATTCATCGATGCAAGCACTATTAGCCTCAAAGCTGTGTTGTTACACAATGGTAACAAAAAACCTTAAATTCCTATTGCACTTATTGTTGGGATAATAGAGACATATGTCTCGATGAATTTATTTTGGAAGGTGTTCATTACTCGCATCATAAGTGGAATATGTGTAGGTGATCTAAAGGTTTTTTCTTTACTTCTTGGGCTGCAGCTAGGATATACAAAGAATATGTGCTCTTATGCCTATGCAACAGCCGTGACGACAGGAATCATTATATTGTCAAAACGTGGCACGAAAGAGAAGAACACATCGTTGGCAGATACAATGTGAAGCACATGCCTTTGGTACATCCGCAGAAGATCTACCTTTCACCACTTCATATCCAACTTGGCCTAATCACAAATTTTGTTAAAGCAATGGCTCATGATTCTGATGAATTTCAGTATCTCAAAGAGAAATTTAGTGCAAAGAAAACCGATTCTTAACTTAAAGCCTTCATTTTTGTAGGGCCGGAGTTCAGAGAATTGATACATGACAGGGAGTTCAGAAATAAACTGACTCCACTTGGGTTGGCAGCATGGGATTCATTTGTAAATGTAGTGGAGAACTTCCTTGGTAATTATAGGACTGAAAACTATTAATAACTAGTGAACAACATGCTAAAGGCCTATCAACGAATGGGGTGTTGGGTGTCTCTTAAGATGCATTTCTTGCATTCTCATCTAGATTTATTTCTATTAAATATGGGTGATATTAATGACGAACATGGGAAAAGATTCCACCGAGATATCGCAATGATGGAAAGCAGGTATCAAGGCCGCTTCAACGAAAACATGATGGGTGACTACTGCTTGTTGCCACAACGGGAGGATCCTATATCCGCATACAAGCGCAAGAGCAAGAGTCTCAAACAGTTTTAAAGAAATTTATAGCTGGGTGAGTACTATCTCTTTTATATGTAATACATATCTTGTCTGGCTCTGAAAAAGGACGTACATAATGCAAAATAGGGTGCCCAGAAACGTCTCATTCTTCTCAAACTCGTAATAGTTATATCATTAATTGATCCAAGGTGAGTAAGTGAGCCATATAGCCTAGTTGCATAACTCAAGAATCTTACATGCTAGCACAAATCTCAGGACATATTTGGAATCAGCGCACCGAAACTAGTTAGTTACAACAATATTTACTCAAGTAGCAGAGATAAAGTTAAAATTTGTTTGCTAGTGTTATGAGAAGACTACCTATAGTGGATGAAGGGCGAGAGACAGGGATTAATGGCTATTAGAATGAAAGTCGGATTTCAGAGACCCAAATAAAATTTACTTCAACATTAACTGATTGGCAGAGAAGCCGATTCTTAAAGGAGATAAAATGAAAGTGCCACACACTAGTGGTTTGCACCAGTGAGACGGCAAAACCAGAGATTTTGTATTGTCCTCTAAGCGTAATTTCTAAGACGTCCGCTCCTCACTCAAAGCAGGATGTGCTCTTCGCTTATGTTGTTTGATCCAACCTATTATGAAACGGTGACGGAAAAGAATGGAGGAGTGATTTTACTCATAAATAACAATAATAATCTGTCTTTGGATTTTCCACATCTACTGCTAAGATTACCAAAAGAAACCCTGTTAACCTTTAGAATTTAATTTATACGCAAGAATATAAACCCAACTTTGATGTATAATACTATGAATCTTGCTAAAAAAGAAAAGGTTGGAGATATAATTCGTCCAATCTTTATCCACCAAAGGGCAAATTTCCTCCAAATATTACTCGCAAAATAATTTTACACCATTAGCATATTAAGCAAAGATCGTTCAATGGTTTAAACACAGAGTAATTTTTATTCATATTCCATGCCCAATTCCATCGCTTGTATCTTTATGTGTAAATAAATGTTAGAAGCTTTGTGAGTTACAATTATGTATCTGTTACTTCAAACTTTAGTAACGATCACATCAAATCCGTATTAATCCATTTGCTTTTCCAGATTAAAATTACGGTGTGTTATCGTTATTAGGTAGTTACAAAAAATATGCCATCATTGTCTCTAAATGCAGAAGGAAGATGACGATTTATATAGCGAATAATTATCCTATACGATACCTATTGCCAAGTCAGCATTAGCATTAAATTAAATTACATTTTTTCCCTCCGTTGGTGTAATGAAAAAAATGGCGGAACTTAATTCAGACTAAGGAAATTGTCTTGCAGTTTGCCGTCGTATCATCGGTTCGAAACTCACTTGCCTTTATCTGAGAAGCAACTCACAAAAACTTTTCCGGATCAATGCCTCCGAAGGAGATTAATTTGACTAGAAATAGTCACATTGAGCAACGGCTCAGTCTAAAATATATAGTGCGCGTTCGCATATAAATATAGTCGTGGGCAAATAATTTTACAAGGAAAAGATTTGTGGTTTTCATGCTTATCGATTCACATTATTTAACTGAGAAGTCAATTATTTATAGAGCGTCTATTAAAACAAATAAACTTCTATTCATACGTTGCATAAGTTTAAGACAACTCCTTAACCAGTTGGCCTTTGTTATCATTGTTTTTGGACTGACAATCGAAGCCGGTCATTTCCAAACCAATTCTTCTGAAGATGGAAGACAGTCACTTTTGAAACTGAACTCCTGAAGGTGGAAGAAAGCAGTCTTTCGTAGAATATGGTCAAGTTAACCCTTTTTGCGTTTCTCAGACAAGGTCGAACGGCTATGTACGTGGGAGATTCACAATATAAGCAGAGTGAAAATTAACTAAATGTAGTTTGGCCAAACAGTCCATTATCTTGCAGGTACCGGGACAAGAGAAAAACGGGTACAAAAATAACTTTACTAATATGCAAATTAATATTATTTTACAAGGTTAAAAGGAGTTTTCAAACAAGTTATATGCACATTAGTCGTACACAAGGCTCAGCGGCTAAAAGGTGGAAGAGAGACTTGGCGGGGACGGTGGCCTTACAAACAAACGGACAATATTGACCGAGGGTCGCTCGAATGACCTTGAGCGTATACGAAATCGATGATGGAAGCTTACACTGTGGGAGAGGGGGGGTAGTAGAAAGCGCTTGCACAACAGAGTTGCACGTTGCTGTTACCTGGGAGATTTGATTTGAAAGAGTAATCCTTGCCTTGACGCAAAATTTGAATAATACTCTCTTGACAATGACTATTACGGGATGAACTTAGATCTTGCTTTCGAGTTAGACACGAATCGAGACTGGGTGAGTTGCGTTGGAAGAGCGGGTGGAAATGAGTATGAGGTAGAAACACGTGAATTAAACGAGAATACCCGGAGCTTGAAGGTTCTGTGAGTAATGTGCAGAGTTCAACGGGACGCGAATAGTGGGTACTGACGGGGGGCGAGCAGAGAATACTGACAGGGTGGACAGAAAATACTGACGGAGTGGGCAGACGGCGGATACTGCCAGTGCAGGGCGGGCGGCGGATACTGCCCTCCAACTCTGGCGCCGGAGGATTTATATTGGGGTAGAATGGTGTTTTCCCCCGTAACGTCCGAAGGGGTGGGTTCCAGGCCCCGACGCATCGGCAGGCGAGAGTAGTCTCGCCCTTTTAGAACGATTGCAAGAAAGTTCCTAATCCGGCAAGGCGAAACTTTGTCCCACAGCCAGTGGGACCTTTTTGGGCTATCAAGCTTGTCCCGGCTTTCTGCGATATCGGGCTTTCAGCCACCATGGCGTCTCATAAGTTCTCACTTTCATTAGCGCAAACAAAAAGGGTCGCCCATGTGTCTGTTTTCTCTCTCTCTCCATTAAAGGGCACGGTAGCTCGTATCTTTCTCTCTTTTACTGATCCCTGACACAGCCACTATCAAAAATAGTTTGCCAAAGATGAAAGCCAGTCACTACCGAAACTAGTAACCTGAAAGTAATTGATCAGTCATTTTCGAAAATAGTTTCCTTAAGATGTAAGCAATTTTTTTCCGAAACTAGCGGTCACTTCTAAAAATAGTTTCCTGAAGAAGGATGCCAGTCACTGCCAAAACAAGTCTCTTCAAGATAGAAAGAATCGAGTCACTACCGAAAATAATCTTCTGCAGATGTAAACCATAGGGTATAAAATTAGTCTTCTGAAGATGGTAGGGAGCCAGTAACTTCCGAAGGTATTCTCCTGATGATGAAGGTCGAAAATACATTAGTTACCTGAAGATGGAAGCCGGTTTCTTTAGAAATTGTCTCCTGAAGATGTAAGGAAGCCATTCACTTCCGAAAACTGTCTCCTAAAGATAGAAGTCGCTCACTTCCCTTCCCTGCAGATAGATCGTAGTCTTTAAGCACCTGTATTCCTGTATGCCTTTTATCATCTTTTTTATCATTTAATAATAAACAATCTCAACTTGCGTTAATATATTCATTATGCTCATTCTCAAATATTCAATATGCTTTGAAGGATTGACAGCTTTTCCTAAGCTCTCTGTCTAACTATACGTTCCGTTAGTACCTAAGCCATCTCTGACTCCCATATTCTTCGCACGAGATTTTATTTTATCAATTTAAATTCTTTTCTCTCGCTATTTCTCAAATGATAAAAGAAAGAAAAAGTCTCTTGAAAAGAACCTTTTTATTTCATTGGAAAATAAATTATCTGTCAAGATCAATTTTAACTTTTGTCTTTCTTTTGATTCTCTCAATATTACAAAGCATATTTTTTATGGCAAAAAAAGGGGAATCTGATTCGACGTTCAAACTTAAATTATATGTTTTCCGTTTTTTTTGAAAGGTAAAAGAAGGTCCGTTATTTACCTCCAGTGTCTTTTTAAATGGTGATGAAGGGTGGCATCAAATTGTTTCGCAATATCAATTTAAGCAAAAAAATGAATTATGGGCTGGCAAAAAGTTGTTAAAATTTTCGGAATTTTGAGGCAATAATTATTTTGAAATCAGTCGTTAAATTTTTAACAAAATAACCTCTATTCAGCATTTTTCCCCTAATGAATTTCGGAGAAATACTCTCTAATATAAGTTAAAGAGTATTTTTTTTTAATTATTCCTTAATGGGTAAGTAAATACTAGTATTAAATATTTACTAGCAACTGATGATATTTTATTTGTTTCGTGGAAAGGAACTGCCGTTTCCCATAAAATGTCAAATATAAATTTTACCCCTGAAATATTTTAAATATTAATTGCATACCTTCATTACGAACAATAAAGTTTGACTGTCGATTATAACTTATAGTTTGCCCCCCAGGAGAAGGGGGTAAACACTCCCAATAACGCAACGGCAAACTAGAAGATAATTTATCCAAAGCCGTTATTTCTATGGCTGTTTAATTTATCCATCGGATACAACATTCACCTGCTCAGCGTGGCGACGAAGCAGGCCATAGTATTATCAGATGTAATGTAAAGATTGCTTACCATTGCTACAACAGCCCTAAGTAAAGTTACCAGGGGTTTAATTTCTTCCAAAGTGATTAATGACAGTTCCTTCCATTTAAAAAATAAATTAAAGTGGTGTAATTATAAACAAAAAGGAGTACTTATTGACAGTTTTAAAAAGACACCAGTGTTTGTTCAAGCACCATTAATTTGAAGATTTCCTGCCTCCCGCGAGTGATCTATCCATTCCATAGACAAACGAGAAAAGAGAGGAGAAAAGGAAAATGGACAGCAAACTAGATGAATCAAAATACAGCTGCAAAAGTTATTATCCTACAACTTAATGGAGCTTACGAAGTCGAATAAAGGGAAATAAAATGATAATTTCTTTAAAATTGATTAAAATGAAATGTCCATATCATATTTAAATTAAGAAAAGAAATCCCTTCAAAATGATATATGATATAATATGATGCGATTCCAATTAACGATGTGGTTATTGGCTTCCAAGATAGCTGCCTATCTTTTTTTTTGTCAGAATTTAGAAAAAGGAACAAAGTATCGATAATTAATTTCATCAGAATTGTAGCAGAAACGGGTATTCATATGTAATTTGATGAACTGAATAACATTTCTTATTTAACTTCTATCGCGAAAAGAAGGCTCTAAAACCCTGGGAATGACGCCACTATCGCCGTCTCAATTTACCCAGATAGCTTTTCTATCAGGTGCTGAAATTGTCCATACATTCGTGAGATGTAATTTCAACAAAAAGGGGCATCGCCCCCATTATAGCAACGTTACACGCGGTGGCTCTTTGACCCCTTCCCTCAGAGGTAAATTGGAAGCCGTGGCTGCATGGAGTACTTCCTCGATCTCCTGAGCCGACACTGCTCGAATTTTTTCTCTGAATTATGCTGAAGTTTTGAGGCTAAGCCAAAAAACGAGGATCATTCAGCAGCTCACAACGAGATAGTGAGTTCCTGCGACAAAATCAACGAAGATTTGTGTTAGACATATTTTTGTAATTACATTAAAGAGCGTTTGCAGCATTTCGAACACTCTCTAATTGTGCTATATAATCATTTACTGCTATCATGTCTATTTTAATTTCTTAAATTGTGATGAAAATAAATAATTAACTTTGCAATAATTACTTATGGATTGCGTGGTTACTTCTTCCTCACCCGATATTTACCTATTATCACATTTTAAATGATCTCCTTTGTAGTCGAAATCACTTAATGGTACGAAAAGAAAGATTTTAATAGCACTACAAAATATTATTCTTGGTCTTTGGAGACTCTTTTGACATCTTTGCCGGGAAAAAGGATAAGACTAATAATTCTAGTGATCTGAGTTGCTAAGAAAACGTTGATCAATGCGATATTTTTTGCCCAAGAAACCTATCCTAAAGACATCACCCAAGGGCGATGTATGAAGTCGACCCTTCTTACTGAACCCATGCATTGAAACATCCACCCGCACGGATGATATAAACATATTCAGCGCATCATACAGCAGTTGCCATCTTGGTTTGCCCTTTTTTAAGATCTTCATAATTGTATGTTCTATAAATCTTTTTACAAATCAGTGCAAACAAAAGACAAATCTTGCGAGAATGAAAAGCTCTTTTTCAGGTTCCTATTTGGCTTAAAACGAGGCTATGAGGGAGATTAAGTCTAGAAGCAATAGAGCCTAGCTAATTTCACTCCAGTTTGAAACTAATGTAGCCACCGGGAGTAGGAGGTCATGCTGTTCGTCCTGGTGTCTGGTTTAGTAGTAGTCTACCCATTTCTGGGGATGAGAAGTCAAAATGGGAGGGATTTCATCAATCACTCGAATTTAGTCATTTGAAGGAAAAAGAAAAGGATACAAAATCGAATGAGGCTTGGTAAAATTGTAATTTAAGAAATTAAAAATATTTTTATTTAAGCGACAATGAATGAGGGCATTGCACGAAGAAAGGTTGTAACGAAAGGTTTCTAACAACCTTCCGCAAAATTGAGGATATCTTTGGCGCAAATAATTTCCATACAATCGATTGTATTCAATAATTTATTAAGGACTGGATATACATAATATGAATATTTTATATATATATGTAAAATGAATAGATAATAGATAATGAAATTGAGCGGAGAAGAGAAAGTTATAAGTTGAAGTATGAAGTGAAAGTTCAGGGAGAAGCAGTAATCAGATATTTACGTAATTTACATTATACTTAAACATATTACCTACATTTTAAGATTAATCAGCTCTAATCATCATCATTATCATCTTAGTTTGGTTTTGACTTATGTTTTTTATCAAAGTTATTTCTAATAATTCTTTTATAATATCAAAAACCAAATGGTGAAGTTCAGAAATAAATATAAGTGTGTTGAAATTTTGTGAATTTTTTAAAACCCAAAGAATTACAAATGGTGAAGTTCAGAAAATTTATTTTTATATATCTTCTATAACTCTATATTTTAGCAACGTGAAATTTTGAAAGGAAGGAAATTTAGTTTTTAGAGTTCCTTTTTAAAATGATTATAATTGGCGAAAGTTCAGAAAATTTATAAAAATTTAACCATCGCTGCTTTTTTTTAGATGGTAAATTTTAATCTTAGTAACGAAGCGCAAGCTCCCCCCGTAGGGGGAGTGGCGAAGCCATGGCTGATAACTAAATATAAATATTAATACAGGGATAGTTAATATTCTATTATTTTATATTTAAGTAGTTCTATTATTTCTATTAATTATTATAAATATATTACATTTATTATTTTATCATTTTACTTATATATATATTATTCATTTTATTGTTACTTTAATCACTTATATTTCTATTATATATCTTATACTTATTCAACTTTGTTACTTTAATTTTTATTTTGACACTTTAATCACTAATGTTACTATTTATAGTTATTTGTGAATTTCCGAGTTATTTTACCACTTTTACTCAACTTATACGTCTGCATATTAACTACTGGTAGGTGGACGCTTGCTGGCGGGATGTAGACGACTCCTTCCTCTATTGATTCTTCGATTTCTTTTGCGGAGTAGGGTCATTCGAAGGTCCGCTTGTACTTGCCCCGCTGAATACCTCGAAGTAACTGCTCCTAATCTTCTTTCTGGGGTTTGCACAGAGGTGAACAGAAGAACTTAATAGCGACATTCTTCCCGTCGAAGAGGTATCCTTTATCCAGCACATCTTCCTTTAGAGAGACCGGTACGACTTCTTCTCCCTTTTTTAATATTTCTTCTTCTTCCTCGTCCGTTTGCTGGGATTCGGTTAGAGCCCTCACACTTTTCTTTTTCTGTGAGCAGTTGTTCCTTTTTCTCCTTTGTTTGTTGTTCTATAAATTTGGTGTTCAAAATTTCTTCAGACGAGGGCTTGGGGGGGGAGCCACAGCTTTTTCTTTATGCCATGCATCTGCTAAAGGATATTGATTTCCTCTGCAAATGTACTCGGTTTGGCCAGATTTGCCAAATGGGCAAAGATAACCATTGCCATTATTTCCTCGCTTTCGTTTGACAATAGCAATTTCAGAGTACTGGTCGGTTCTGTAGGGCTTGTTCTAGTTGAATTAGATAGCGCTGCTTCCTCGTAAGTTCTTTTCCTTGCCTCGTTTTCTATTTTCGCTTTTGCTCTTTTTAGCCTAATTGCCTCCTTGCGCATGGTCAGGGCCCTGTGGTCTCCCCCGTCAGTTGAGCTCTTCGGTTTTCTGTTTTGCAGTCCTTCTACCCGTGATCAGTTTTGGCGCAGTTCAAACAAGCTTCTTTAGCCGCCTGGCACTCTCTCATTGAATGGTTTTTCACCGCGAAGCCTTTGAAGCAGCATTCAAGTGGTATGAACTCTTCTGCCTCAATCTTCTCCGGAGCATTATATAATTTATTGAGCCGCTTTTAAATATTGATAAAAATAGTAAATAAATACAAAATACATATAAATGAAAAAAACAAAAATAAATAAATATCAAATTTATTCATTTTTCTAATAGTAGCGTGACTTTTAGACATGTAAAAATTTATGGACTTGGACTTAATTAGATATTAAGGGTATGAAGGATAAGTATTTAAGAAACGTTGACCCGCGCCAACCGCATCATCTGTGGAAACGGTTATAATGAAATGTTGGAAGGAAATAACCCAAACTATGATGATCCAAAGGCTTTTCAAAATTATAGATCCGATTAATTTAATTTGGAATTTAAAAAGAGAAAATCAACGAGAGCATCTCAGCAACACAGATTTGTAAAGAGGTTCTTAAAAAAGAATGTGGGGGAATTAGGAGAAGTGAAAATCTGCTAAAAGTGCATAGCCAAAGATTACTTCGGGTCCAGCGAACGGAAGGAGAGGAGACGTAACTCTTCAACAATTTTCCCCAACTAAAGAATTTCTGGCAACAAAAAGATAAAAATTCAAAGAGGGAATTTGGCCTTATAGTTTATGATAGGTTCATGGAAAAAATGATAAAGTTGAGATTTAAAAGCGAGGGATAGCGATACAACCCGAGGAATTAAAAAGGAAAAAATCCTTGTTGGGATTAATTAAACAAGGAGGCTCGCGTAACTTTTCCATACCTGTCCCTTCCCCGAAAAGAGGAGAGGTCTAGAATGTGGGTAGGATGATATCTGTAGACAATTTAAGACACAGGAAAAGGCTACACCAATTAAGAAGGCCTTATTGTGATTATATATTATCATATATATTCCCTCTTCTATTATATTATATATTTTATATTATTTTCATATTATTTTATATTATAGTATATCATATCATGTTATATATCGTATCGTATATATTATATGCAGTGTCGAGGAGGATTACAATTGCTATATAAACCGTATTCCAGAATTGCGTAAATTTAAGTTTAATTATAAAAAGATTGGCTAACTATTGCTTAAAATAGGACTAAGTCCGAATACTGGCCACTGGTTGGAAGAAGCTCCCCAGAAATTTATATTGCGACATACAACGGCGGTGAAGCCGAGGTTGTCGCGTCTCCCGCCGGGTGACGCCGGTTAGTCCACGTCAAAGTGTGAACTGAGTGGGTTGGTGGAATATGAATGAAGCGTACCTATAAGCGATGGTGGAGAGAGTTGTTGGCTATTTTAGGCATCACTAAATCACTTAGAAATAACATAAAAGGGACCCGAAATTCAAGCGTCAATCCAGAAAACCTCCCCCAAAATCCCCCGCCATAAACAAAGAAAAGGCAAGATCAGCTGCTAGATTCTGACCGGCTCCCTTTGTGACCTGAGGGTGAAAACAACACCCTACAAATAAATACAAGCAGGAACTATAACGCTCGTACCTATACCCTATATGAATCTTGTCCCAGATGATCATCAACAATGGGACATTCAGCAAGAATGAAAAAAAGCTCACAAAATGCACACGAGTCAAAGTTATCCAGATACACCCACAAAGGAAAATGAAAAATGATACCGAGGGTTTCGTCTTTATTTTTAAAAACTTTTTCAAGGATTGAACAAGATGCAGGACATACCTTGCCTTAAATAGTGGAATGGGGGATTAGACTACCCACCTATGAACCTTAATTACGGGGTACAAAATCCTGAAACAACATTATTTGAGATTTTATGTATGAGCATAAACAAACCAAGGCTAAAGATGAAATTTGGTAAGGCGTTAATGGAGATACATTTAATATATTTCTCGAAATAGAATTACTGCATTTTATGACAGGTTCGGCACTATTCCATATGTACAATCTTAACCATATCATTAAGTGGAATAGTGCCCATCGAGTCATAAAATGAAGGAATTCTATTTCGAGAAATATATTAAATGTATCTCCATTAACATGTTCCCTCTATGAGTTTATTACGGAAGGTATTCTGGAGTTATGTAAAAAATTTGGAAATAGACTCGTTTATAAAATATAAGAAAGAGAATTGGTCGACGCGTGAAGTTTTAGAAGTCTTCACAAAGTTAAATTGATTTTTTTAGTGACATTTCTAGAGAGAGTGGCTGACCGAGTAGCAAGTGGATGATAATTCAAGATCAGAATCTTTGTTCCAGGCCAGTAAATGTTATTTTCCAATTCATTTTATTGCAGAAGAAATAGAAAATAGCCTTCTTTTATTTAAACATTGCTTTTGTGGCTTTTATGACGAAATATTTCCTTAAAATAGGCAAATTTGATTTTTTGATCCATTGTACGGCTAAAAAAACAGTTAAATTTAAACAAATATATTGAAACTTTCGCAAGAACTATATAAAAAGTAAAGCAAAGTTGCAAGTAAACAGTTTTCCTCAATTTTCGTTTATAATGTAAATCACTTTCTCGTAAAAGCCCCTAAATAGAGTCTTTCATCATATTTCTATTATATACTCCTTGGTATCTATGTTCGTAGTTCACTATATCTTGATTGAATCTCTCTCTTGCTCCTCTGATTATGCATCCATATTCTCCTTGAAATTATCAAGATGGGCAGCAATGATGCGCACCTTCAGGAATATCATGCAGCCTATTTGGCAATAGGTTTTTACTAAGTTTTTAACTAGTTTCACATAATTATCAGCCTTAATGGGCCTATTTTTCGTTTTTTGTAATCTTTTAAGGGAATTCTAAATCGTATGATTTTCTTGATATGTTTTAACTAATACACCTTTGTCTCTGAGAGTTTGATAAAGGGGCCGCACAATGTTTTCATAAACACAACGAAAAATGATGGAGTCTGTATGGCAAGGAGTTATCTTGTCAAATTAAATTATAATCTCACAAATATACAACTTTTTACCACTTCTGTGAACCAACAATTATTAATTTCTTACCTGAAGAAGAGCAACCCTCTTTTTTCAGTTCTGATTGAAAAGTAGCCATTTGTTCTCACTTGAAGAATATTGAGCATAACTTTATAATTCATAAAAAATACATACACCAATTATTCTCACTTGATAAATAGAGACTCTAATTTTTCAGTTCTTTAGAAAAAGAACTACACCAACTTCCCTACATGATGAAGAAGAAGAGCTACACCAGCTTTTTTTCACCTGAAAAATAGTGCCCCTAATTTTTCCATCTTGAAGAAGAACTAACTCAACCTTTCTCAACTGAAGAGTAACAACCTTTATTTTTCAATCCTAAAGAAGAACTGCCACAACTGTTTGCAACTGACAAATATCAACCCTATTTTTTTCTCACCTACAGAAGAGCGAAACTAAATTTTCAGTACTGAAGATGAACTAGCCCAACCTTTCTCACCATATGAAGACTGACCCTAATTTTTTCTTCCTAAACAAGAGCTACTCCAATTTTTCTCACCTGGGGCAGTTTATCTTCAGGTTA
This sequence comes from Ceratothoa steindachneri, assembly GCA_963969495.1. Lineage (NCBI taxonomy): Eukaryota > Metazoa > Arthropoda > Malacostraca > Isopoda > Cymothoidae > Ceratothoa > Ceratothoa steindachneri. The sequence continues at coordinate 70,408,863 of OZ018327.1, read as the reverse complement.
TCCATTTTTTGTAGATAAAGATAACAAGCATGCCCTATACACGAGTTAACACTCACATTTCTTATATATTCATTCTACTTCTCCTATCATAGCAAACTTTAGTTACAATTAACGGCGTTGCGTCCTAATAAACATTGCGTTCATTTAGCCGGAAATAAATTACAAACCTTCGTAGAAATATAATTTATTAGTCAACAAGTTCCTGGAATACGGGTTTAAATATTTTTCCAAAATAAATAATTGTAACGCCAGTTGGGATTTAAGTCGCTGTCACATACCTTGCCATTTCTCATTTTTTTCACTACCCCTCACCCCCAGAAGGAGTTGTCAGGTGTAACATCAAAACATGCTGCATCTAACTTGGGGGAGCATGGGTATCTCCACAGGCCGCTGGAGATAGGTCTGGGTGATTAATAAATAGTGCGAATTACGGTTGACAGGGTTTAGACTAATGGTTTGCCAAGTTGCAGTTCAAAGGATATATAAAGACAATACCCCAAAATATAATTTTAACATATATGAAAAAAGGAGGCAATTTATATTTATATGCAAAAGTCGGAACAAGTTACTGATGGTAGTTGAATGAATTAAGCAAATATTAACGAGGTAATCTGGGGATGACCATACACGATCGCTTTAACTTCAAGCGCAGGCGAATTAGATGGAGGGGGGGAAGACAACGGCGCCGGTCTTCAAGAACATTCTTTGGGGAGTCCTGACTAGGAGGAGTCGAAGTTACGGTTGGATTAATTTGTGATAAAGAATGAAATTTTCTCTGTTCCAGAGAGACGTAATCTCAACTCGAGACGATTCTGCTGATCGGCACGAAGTCTCAGTCTCGAAAAACGGTAATCTTGAAAGGGGTGATGAAAATGAGAGAGCCGCATAACTCTCCGGGAAGAAGGGGGCTCGATAGCTTTCCTCTGAACAGGGGACAAAGCTTAACGAAGGTAAATCTCCTGACGAGATCTTCGACGACGTACGATGACGAGTTATGGAGGGTCACGGGAAACAGATGGCAGTCTGGACTGAGTAAATGGTGGGCTTTCAATCTCCTCGAGAGATGGTGAGCTTCGGGTTAAATATCCAGGTGGCTGCTCTGATAGACGCCTTAGGGCCTTAAGGTCCCCAAGGAATTCTTTGCGCCAGTCTAAGCAAACACAATTCATGATAACGTGTCGTTCCATATGATCAAACTAACCTCGCGATATGGAGGTAGGGTTAATATGGCTGTGCACGGCGTTATCGCAGGGGAGAGGGGGAGGGACGGGTGATTAAGCGAGTGACGGGTTCTTCCTCGACTTTCTAAACTTCTCACGCTGGTTCACGTGGTCTTGAAAGAATAGAGGGGGTATTTCTAAGGGATTTCTCTCACGGTCGTATTTCGAGGGAATTTCCTCACAGTATGCTATTTGTGAACTAATATTATGGCACTCAGAGAGCCTTCAGTAATCTACATAATTCATTATATAGTTAAAAGTTGAGGTGAGAAACTTCGAAAATAGTAATTGTGTTGAAGAAATCTTTGTTCTCATATTGAGTCTCCCTAAGATATTTAGGATGCAGTTCCATTATGTAGTTTACCGACATAATTGATTTTCTTATATGTCGTAGTAGCCAATTTCATCATTATAAACATCATTTCACTGGGAGAAGTGTAAGGATTAGGAAAAATAGGTTAGTGGAACGGAGTGGTCGATTAGTTTTGATCGTCAAGGGGCTGATCAAAGAAAGGTTAGTCCTTACTTTAGCTTAAATCGAAATTTAAAAACATGGCAGCAGAAACCATTTAAATAAAATATATAAAAATAACCTCTAAATAACCCGTAAACTTCTAAAAAACACTTCTTTTCTTAAACCTACTAAGCTTCTCTCGGTAAAATGCTCTTTAAAACGTTGGAGTTGAGTAAAAGTGTATATAAAAATCAAATATAGACTGCATATTGTATAAAACAATGTACAATGGGCCCTCTGAAAAGGAGTTGCCCCAAATGTTTTGGCAGATTCGCTAAGAAAAGATGGGTCGTCTTCACGATAAAAAATTTAGAGTCACTATCTTAGAGGAGGAAAAATGGAACAGTCTCCATCAGAGCGTAGGTAATGAGCTTTGGTATTGTGAGATTAGAATTTAGTTTACGAGATGAAACCTTGCTTAAAGAACCTCATCACTATGTAAGAAAACCCCATTGATCGTCATTTAGAAGATGATAGCAATTAACTCTATTATTTGGTTTGGAACAAAAAAATACCTACATTACCTTTGAAAATTAGGTTTTGCTCATTGCATATTCTATATTATACGTACAAATTACGTATTTTTAGAATATGCCGTGAAATTAACTTCAAATTACATATCCCTTTTATTAATTACATTTAAAACTTCCATTTAAAAATTAGGTATCCTAGAATATGCCACTTCATGTTACATATTTCTATAATTACATTCTGAAATACGTTCCAAATTTCAATATTTTAGGAATATACCACACTATTTGAGTTAAATAACATAGCTTACTTATTAAATTGGCAAATTATGTACATGAAATGTATATATTTTAAGAGTATACCACATCAGACACTTCAAATTTCGTATTTTACCCATTAACATTATAAAATATATTTGCAAATTACATATTCTGGGAATATGGCACGCTCTTCGTTTAAATGACATATTTTACTCATTACGAAAACAAATTACACGTAGATATTACTTAATAAGCTATATGTCACAATATTTGCTTTAAATAAAAAATTTTACTAATTTATTTTCAATAATTATATTCATGAATACATATTAAACAATATACCACGATATTCGCTTCAAAATACATATTTTACTCGTTTTTCTAAAGATGGGAAGTTCGTGTGCGATGATATTTGAATATATCTGAGTCCATTTGTTGATGTTCTTAAGGTATCCATTGCTGTAGATCGAAGCCTATTTATAGGTTAGGATTTATTAGAGAGGAATGTTTTTCTCTCAAGTATTTTGATTGGGAAATTTTGCTATTGAACGGATTATTGTAATCACAAATCATCTTTTAATTAAATCTTTTATTTTAATCTTCTCGGTTTGTCTTTGTTCTATTTGAGATTTATGTGTCACTTAGTCTTATTTTCTTAGTTTTTCATATTTTGATGAATAAATTACGTTTTTTATGGGTAATAAATAGTAATATTATTGTGCCTAATGAGTAAAATTATGAAAAAACGACAACAAATATGCATGGATAAAATTAGCTTTCATACCCTTCCAGACTCCGTGCTAATGAGGTATGACTTTCCTTAGACTCAAAGCTAATGATGAGTTGTGGTCTACCTCAGTCCTACTTTAGACTTGTTGACTTGACGTGTTCCTAGGGCTAGGATTTAGATGAGATGGCTTGCGGGATTAATGAGATGTTTACAATCCAAAGGCTTCGCTTAAACTGAACGTTTATTTTATATTATAAAGGAACCAGGCAATGGTTTCGCGCTTCGCTACTAAGATTAAAATTTAAAATCTAAAAAAAAGCAGCCATGGTTAAATTTTTATCAATTTTTATCACTTTTACGAACTTCGCCAATTATAATAATTTTAAAAAGGAACTCTAAACTAAATTTCTTCCCTTTCAAAATATCACGTTGGTAAAATATAGAGTTATAGAATAGAAGATATATTAAAATAAATTTTCTAAACTTTACCATTTGTAATTCTTTCAGTTTTAAAAAATTCGCAAAAATTTTTTCAGCATCACTAACTCTATAATTTAACAAGGGGATATTTGGAGTATTTGAATAATAAGTTAAATCTTAATTTGGTTATGACTTATGTTTTTTATCAAAGTTATTTCTAATAATTTTTTTATAATATTAAAAACACAAAATGGTGAAGTTCAAAAATAAATATAAGTATCGAAATTTTGTGAATTTTTTAAAACCAAAAGAATTACAAATGGTGAAGTTCAGAAAAATTATAAAAATTTAACCATGGCTGCTTTTTTCACTAACTATAATTTGAGAAGGGGATTTTTTTAAGTATTTGAATAATAACTTCATTTTACTTTGGTTATGACTTATGTTTTTTATCAAATTTATTTCTAATAATTTTTTTATAATATAAAAAACACAAAATAGAGAAGTTCAGAAATAAATATAAGTATCGAAATTCTGTGGAATTTTAAAACCCAAAGAATTACAAATTGTGAAGTTTAGAAAAAATATACAAATTTAACCATCGCTGCCTATTTTTAGATTTTAAATTTTAATCTTAGTAGCGAAGCGCGAGCTCCCCCCGTTGGTGAAAGTGGCGAAGTCATTGCCTGATGATATTATAAAAGAATTATTAGAAATAACTTTGATAAAAGAAAAATGTCATAACTAAACTACTCGTAAGATGAAATTATTATTCAAATACTCGAAAAAATCCCCTTCTTAAATGATAGAGTTAGTGATAATGATTATTAGAAATAACTTTGATAAAAAATTTAAAAATACTTAAGTGACAACCGAACTTAAAGATAAAAATCTTATTCAAACCTTCGAAAAATCTCGTTCTTAAAATATAGGGTTATGGAGGAAGACTCTACAAACAACAATTCTAACCAACTGGATTTAGGCAGAAAATAGTTGAAATGAGCCTTAACTTTTAATATTAAATTTATGTTAAAATAATGCTTATCAAATCTACTTTTAAACGTATTGACTAATTTACTTTCCACGTAAGCTAGCGCAAATTATTCCATATTTGAGTAATTTTATGAGAGAAAAAGCTCTATGGTCTTATTTAATACTTTTTTAACATTCTAGAATCCAAATTCCTCTTTTCCGCTCGTATTTTAAGGAAGTCGATGACTTTATCCTTACTGCTTTGTTTTCTCCACTCGAACCTCTGAGCTTGTAGTATTTTGCCCTCTTCATTGGACTATTTGAGGCTTGGATAACAAAAGAAGTAATAAGAGAAATTTTGAGCATTTACATTTCAGAGAATATTGAAGATTTTATCTCCAATTGGCAAAAATCTTTTTTCTCAAAAATGACGTAAAATTCCTTAAAATTTACAAACATAATCATAATAGAATTTATACTAATAGGTAAATTAACGCGTTCTCTTAATATACTCATCAATTTAAGAGGAAAATATTCGGTTACAAAATGCTGCAAAGAAACCCTCAACCATTCAACCAACCTCACGATATGTTGTTTGTCTCACATTAGCTAGAGCCCTAACTAATCTAAGGGAAACAATATATCGCAAGCGTTATCAAAATTACCAACTGGGATCTACTGTTATAACATAAATTACCAAGTGGACGTAATTATTGCGCAAATAATCTCCGAAAACAGTAAATAACAAAAGTAAAAAGATTGAGACATTGTGATGCCCAAATGATCAAATATAGACATTAGAATTACTCTAATTACCAAATGAGAGAGAGTAATTAGCCAAATTACCAAAGCCCTGGGTATTTTTTATAATAATATCCTAATTGCAGCCAATTCTTCGTGTAATTTTGACGATGTATAACCGACCTACTCTCTCAATGGGGGCAGAAGACCCCCATCGTTCGTAGGTCCGAATCGTATGTTAGCAACATAAACTATCCCCTAATATTTTCATTTCACCCTATTTGACCACTTTCGTGATAAACCAATTTTCAATCACTTTTTCCGAACTTTTACTTTAGGTAAACTTTTAGGTCAAGTTAGGAAAGGGATATGTAAAATAGTAAACAAAATATTCCAAGTTATATAAATAATGTGGCGTACCATTTGGTTTCAATTGCCGAACTTCTTCAGGTGATAAAAATACAAACAGTATAGCAATGTTTGGAAGATATAGATAATAGAAGGGAAGGCGGAAGGGAAAAGCTAGATAGGTGCTATACAAATATATGTATACACCTGGTCTTCCGGAGTCCCCATTTGAATCTAACTCCACCTTCGTGGATTCCTTGTGAAGTTTCAATAATGTCAGGTGTAGGAAAAAGTATCCTTGGGGAGGCTGATATCTAGGGGATTGTGTATCGTTCAGGCCTCAACGTTCGGAGTTTGCCCTTTGGCCCCCAATGCCTGAAGGAGGGTCTGCGGCTGTCTTTAACACATACTCACTCTATCTCGCGTGGCCATTTTCTTTAGAGATCTCTCCTTGCAAATCTTGACACGAAAAATTCCTCTCTGGTTTTCGCTTCTTGATTTTGAGTAATGACCAAAGAGACCAACCAATCCGTGGGTGATATTTAAGAAGCGAACGACACCCGCCGTCAGGTTAAAGCCTCAGCAGATCGGAATGATGGTCAGGATTTCTTTGAGTAGTTGTAAGGATATATAGTCCATCGTCCGGATTCTGGTTCATATTATTTATTTTGTTACATGATGTTACACAATGACATTAAAACTAAAATTTCTTTCTTGTTACATCGCGTTACACAATATAACTAAAATTTTCCATTTTTTAAAAATTTAATTTGTAATCATTTTGGAAAAATTAGAGGAGATTCTGAGTTTGGCGATGGATGACTACAAAGGTTATTCGCGTTAGCATTTAACAATTACCTCATCCTCACTGAATCACACCCACAATGGTAGGGGCGAATAGCCTACCTACATGCCTACCACCCTACTCATCACATTGTCGTCTAATATAACTTCTAGAACCTAGTACTCCGTGTATCTCGAAATTTTGTGTCGATTGTATGCATGATGTGAATATGCATTGGGTTGTGTCTAGTTCGTGTAAGTAGCGAAGCCATGTGTCCTCGTTGATCAAGTTAATAAAGTGATGGATCCATGATAAAAATTAGGGGGACTAACCTGAATTCTTACCCCAGAGAAGTCTGAGAAAAGGGTATTAAAAATTACTAATGGTTATCTTACACAACCTTGATAATAAATAACAGCGTTTCATAAAGGAGTGATCACCAACTCTCTCAGATCCGAATATTTTCCCACACATCAGAAAATTAGGAATAGTAGTTTTTGGACGTCAGCTAAGATATAATACGAATTTAATCTTTATTTTTGAGATTGACCTCCATTTTAGAATCGGTTTAATTTTTTAATATTTAATATGATTGCATAACTCTTTCTAAATTAAAGAGTACAACTATGGCTTAAAAAAGAAATATAAACATAAACGGGTCTGAAACTTGGGCGGGTTTTCGCCCCCTAGTCCCTTATCAGGATCCGCTCTTGGAACGTTTTTATTTAAGTTAAGATCACACTGTAGCCCGCGTGCAACGTGGATGGTTCTCTCTACCCAGTAGATGCCTGGTTAGACGGCATTTAATAGATGGTTTGGACTCATCTCGGAAAAATGTGTGTCAACATTTTGGAAAAGAATCATCCTCTAAATGTTAAAATTCCCATTTCTTTGAAGCAACAAAATTTTTTTTATATATTTTCAAATTAAATGTGGGAAGGTCGAAATTTGCGACCGTGGCCATGCAATAAAATTTTTCCCAATGGAAAAATGGAATGAAATTTTTTATCAATAAAAAGAGTTTACTGTCGAACTATTTCCATGGTTTAAAAAATTATTTTTGCTTCCTTAGTTGGTGTATAGTTCCATTTTCACAGGATGATCATAAAGTCTGGACACAAATTAATAACTATTTTTAATTAATAGCATTTTAAATAAGTTTTCACTTAGTAAGCATACAAATTTCAGGGCGCTTTGTGTCATCGACGTGTATCCAAAGCCATATTGCATTATCCCGGTTTATCCAAACCCCTGTGATGCGTTGCTCGGAAGAAATCTTGACTTACGCACACACCACGGGGACAAAATCTCCAGAAAGGGAGCAACAACTATTAGCTGTGTCACGACTCTGAAGCCAGTTGTACGGTGTGTCTAAAAATTAAAAATAATCAAGGCACTCTTTCTAAATAAAGGGATTAAACGAAAAAAAATAAAAGAAGAAATATTAAAGAAAAGTCCTATATTGTGGTTTCTCTTTGCCCTGAAATTTCTTGATGAATGATGACAAAGCTTCAGTTTCGGATCCGAAAAAATGGTTTAATCCCTCTTTGCCTTCTCACCACCTCGGCTCCTTAAATATTTGTCAGCGCCCACATTTCAAACGTGGTTTCTGTCTGCCAGGAGAAACTCTAGTAAATTAGTATGGGGGAAATTAATAAACTGAGTTGAAAGGAAATTTGCTGAAAACTAAAGTAAATTTAATTTGAAACAGCAATTCAACGGCAAAATCCTAATAAAGTATATCTAAAAAAATATATATTGGGCAATCTACTAAATTTAATATTTCGAACGAATTCATGACGCGGTAGTAAATAACTAAGATTCGAGATTGGAACACCATGTGTTTAATCTTAAACAAATTTAATAATTTTTAAATTAAAGGCGTGAATAACACTGCTACCTTACTTTACCTTGAAGATCTTAGCTACACGAAATGAACAGGCTTGAGCGGCATTTTAGCAATGAAATCTTGAAACTTAAGTGGTTTCTAAAATCTTTGGAACGAATTTATGACGAGTAGAGTAGAAACCAGTAGAAGTATCTCGAATTTAGAGTCCTAAATAAGGCGACTCAAGTTCTAGCTGCTCAAATTGAAGACAGTAAAAGGATTAAAATAAAAATAACGATTTAGCTTCCCACGGAACGAATATCTGTATGATACAGCATTTGACACAAGTCAAGAAATAAAGGATGAAAGGCAATGAAGAGTTGAGCAACATGAAGAAAAAAAGTCCCCTTTCACCCCTTAAAGAAAAGAAACTGATGAAGAACTATTTTTTTTCATCACAATAGCTTGAATTAAAGGGTAAACTAAAGAATATAAGTGACCAGGAAATAAGGAAATTAAATTAGCAAATACGATTTTATGCCCAAAATATATTTAATTACCGATATCCAAACGAGGCGAATGGTAAAATATTTAATTAAACGTCAAGTTAGAATTAAATATAGCCTTTGGAGGAAATGGTACTATTTTTGACATGTGTTGCGGTACCAATTTCTCACAAGCTGTCACACTCCAGTTAAGGAAATCACCATTCAACCTCTCCCTTACCACTGAACGATTCCAATTTGCTCATAAAATCTGCCTTTGTCTCCAGATGTTAGGATTTTCTCTGTAGAATAAGATATATTTGAAATATTGGGGAGAACTATTAAATGGTAAATGAAAGAGTTGCTTAACCAATTAACTAACTTTTTTCGCGAAAAGATTTAGCCAAAGATTGGCGTTTCCTTGCTTTGGGGCTACACTCAAGCTCATTATTCTATCAGTTTTCTCTTCCTCTTGTTTATTCAAACAGTGTGTCGGAGAGGCTTAGTAGAAGGGCCAACGATGCCGGGTGGTTTATCAAGAGGTTGCCTTATCTTTATCTTCTTATTTGTCTTCCTCTATTGTTTCTTCTAAAATACCATCATTACTGTCCTTCCTCCAGTGGCTGGTAAATCTGGGGATGTATTTTACCTTGCTGGGTGTCGCTGGTCCTCCAAGTTGATCAGTTTATTTCCGTACTATTTTTTTTCTCGCACGGGTGAACATTTTTCCTAATTTCATTGTCTATTTTTATTCCTGTTACTTGATTTTTTAAGTTCTTAAATTTTCTTTTATATTTGTTGAACATGTTGCTGTTGCTACTTTATAGTCTTTATCGTGACACTAAACTTAATCCTAGTCCGCAAAATCTATTCCGGAAATGTCGACTATTATATAGCAATGTCCATGGACTATATAAGAATAAAAAAGAATGGACGTAGCTGCCGATAAATTTGATATCCTCTTTTGTTCTGAGATCCTTGTGTCTAATTTGCGTCATATTTCCGAATTATTAATTCCAGGATTCAAAAAGTCTGTTCTGCTCAAGCGTAATGCCATCCCAAGAGCCCGTAGAATGGCTTTGTATTTTAAAGAGGGTTTCACTGCGTCTCATCGGCCGTTATTTGAATGTAGATGTCATGAAACACAGATGGTTAAAGTCTCTGGTACACTTTTAAATCTTTATGTATTTGCCAGCTATAGGAAGCCGGATTTGGATGAATCTATTTATAATTGTTTTTTAACTAAAATGGCAACAGTTCAACAGGCTGACTCTAATTCTTGCTTTATTTTTGTTGGTGATTATAATGCTCATCATACTGAGTGGCTGAACTCAGTTCCTTCTACAGATAACCATGGTGTAGATGCTATACATTTTTAAAATATTCCTGGCTGTAAGCAGGTGATTAATGAACCCACACATTAATCTGGCAACCGACTTGATATTGTGTTTACAGATGTTACAGGTATTGTTACCTTGGGGGGTGAATTCACCAGTCGGCTCATCTGATCATAGTTCAATTAAGATTAATGTTGATATGGATCAGGTTGTTACAGATGTTAACTTATCTAGGAAAGTTTACCTTAAGTCCCGTGCCGAGTAGTTGGTATTCTTCCTGACCTAATGACTCTCAGTTGGTCTGAAATTTATAGAAGCACAAATATTATCGAATGCTTAAATGACCATCTTAGCCCAATTATAGAGAGGAGAATCCATTCTAAACTCCTCAGGTTTAGACTTTAGGATAAGCCACGGTTTTATGCTGAATGTAAACTTGCCTATCAAGCATACCATTTATGAAGGAACAATAAATATGACTTCTCGTGGCATATTTTCAATGAGCTATATAGACAAGTTCAGTTTATCTATGTAAGAGCCGAGAGAGCTTATAGTGATGATGTAAAAGGAGGTCCTTCTCTACAGTAGTAGTGATCATAAGTGGTGCTCTAGCCTTAAATCATCACTCTTGGGAGTTGATTCTATTATGCCCCTACTCCTAAATATTAACGGAAGTGCCTTCTACTGCCATAAAGTAAAGGCTGAACTTTTGGCTGACCTCTTTGATAGTAAACATTGTGGTGAGGCTGTTGTTGCCTCAATCATGCTTTACGAAACCTAAGTTGCGTTTAATGGCCTTCGGATCTAGTGAAGTTAAAACCTTGCTTTTGAATCTTGAGAGTCATGCTGGTATTGACCCGAATGGGATATTCCCCATTATCTTAAAAAAGACTGCGGATTTTATTGCTCTAAAATTGCTACAATTTTTCGCAAGTTAGTAAGACTTGCTAGTTTTCTATCAGTGTGGAGGATGGGAAATATTGCAGCATTAGCTTAAAGACTAAATCCATCCTCCTTTCCTTCAGAATACAGGCCAATATCAATTACCCCGGTCTTATTTAAAGTATTTGAGAAACTGTTTGCTAAGCGCCTTTGTAGGTTTGCTGAAGATAATAATTTGCTATTAACATTACAGTTTGGGTTTCGTAAGGGGCTTGGAACTTGTGATGAACTCTTGTCAATCTCTACAGCTTTGCAAAGTGCTCTTGATGAAGGTGCAGAGGCACGCATTGTAGTTTTAGATTTCAGTGCAGCCTTTGGTCGTGTGAATTATAGAGCACTTATCTACAAGTTAGGATTATCGGAGATTGGCGGCTCTTTTCTTAATATTTTAAGTGAATTCTTGCTTGGCAGAACCTAGAGGGTCTGTGTTGATGGCCAGTATAGTAGTGTTAGAAATGTAATCTCAGGTATTACTCCGGGTAGCGTTCTTGGTCCCATGCTATTTATTATTTATACAAGTGAAATGCGTCTTTGTTTGGAAAATAAACTGATTGCATATGCTGATGATGCCACTCTTTTGTCTGTCGTTCCTTCAGGTACAGATTTCACGAATAGAGACCTAGCAAGTATCTATGAGTGGTGTTATCTTTGGGGCATGAAGCACAACCCTTATAAAACTCAGAATATAATAGTTAGTCGGTCCAAAACAGTTTTGCCCATGCATCCTGATCTACATATTGATCGAGCAATATTAAATACCAATGACTATTTTAAAGTTTTGGGCGTTACTTTTGACAAGAAATTGACTTTTGAGAGGCACAGACGTAATATTCTCTTCTCTGTTTCACAGAATGTTGGTATCTTGCAGAGATGTATTAGAATGTTTGGCGAAGCTATTAAAACTAAGTGTTTTAATTCGTTCCTTCTTTCCTGTTTGGAGTTCTGCTCTCCCGTGGGGTCCTCAGATGCATATTCTAAACTTAAGATCCTGGATAGAGTTAGGTCGTCGGTCAAGTTTATTTTACCAAGTATTAATGTTAGCCTGTGGCATAGAAGTAAAGTGAATTTTTTATGCTTGTTGCATAAAATGTACTACAGTGATAAACATCCTTTGCATTTGTCCTTACCTAATCTAGTTGTTTTTGCTTGCAATACAAGGCAGGCAGCCACTGCTAATAGTGTGACATTTTCTAGTATCAGGTATAGTACTAACCACTTTACCAGGAGTTTTATTGTGGCTGCAACCGTGATGGGAAATGGTTTGCCTAGTATTGTTGTGGTGTCTACTGATCTCCATACATTTAAGAGGGGAGCGAACTCATTCTTATTATCTGCTGACATCACCTAATTTCGGAGGGGGGTTTTTTTCCTTATCTTTATTCTTTATTCTTCTTTTGTCTCTATCTTATTTTTATTTGCAGGCTGATCTCTCTCTGGAGCCCATTGGGTGTATAGTCTTTTGACTTTTTCCATGGGGGGGGGGAGCAGCTCAAGATTTAGAGAAGAAAGAAACAAAGAATGGAATCCGTGCTGTTGATTAGAGGCGACACATAGAATTTCGGGGAATATTTCTAAAATATGTCAATCTTTTGATGAAAATATTTGGTTTGTATAGATTTTCCCGAAAGTAAAGGACTAGGCTCATTGGTTTTGAAAAGGACACTATATTATGCAATGGATGGAGTGACTTGTTTGGGAAAAGTATAAATATCTTTTCTTAAGATGCTTCAAGACAGGTTGAGTTCCATGTTCTCACTAGTTCGAAGAGAGTTGTTGAAAGAAGAAATATGAATCTTTGAACCTTTGAAATTAACGAATCGATGATTAAAAGAGAGCTTTTAACAAGTTTGAAAATAAAAATGCTAAAAGTTTAATGATGTCAACTTACGTCAAACTGTATGTTCTCGCGTTGGAAAGAGAGGTTTGCTTCAGATAGAAATGTTTCTCGTTGGAAATCTTAAAATGAAGAGACGGAAATACAAGTAAGTGTGATAATGATATTTGATTAAAGTATTTGATTTGAAATAAAACTGCACGATTTTAGTCGGAAATGAATTAAAATTTTACTACAAGAGCAACCAAATAGGTATCTGTATTAAATGATTATTTACTATAAATGGATATACAACGACAAAATAATAAATGTATCACTTACCTGATTCGCTCATACGAGCTCAAATTGATACGATTAAAACATTTAGCCATAATGATAATAATACCTATTTGATTGCAAAGTCTTTTAAAAAGTGATATGGGGAACCTAAAGAGGAAGATAAAGGGTAGCTTGAAGGCTTGATAATATATAGTGGGTCGTCTAAATCAGGTAACCAAACTCCAATTCCATTTGAAGTTCGATTGCTTTTGTCTGCTTTGCTTCGAACTTTTAGGGAAATTTGCTGATCTTAGAGTTAGATCTTAAAGGTTGGGTATCAGGCATATCATCCTGACTTAAGTTTTGAATACCATTCTGATATTGTAACATTAATACAAATGTAAGTAACTACTCTTTATCATCCTTGCCCTTTCAAGTATTCCAAGGTAACTTTAAAGGCAACTGTTTAAGAAATTTAAGTGTTTGCTTTCCAATTTATCCCTCAACTAGAGTTTATGTACGTTTGCTGAATCCTACGAGAGATGACCATGTTTCAAACAGAAAATAGCTAGACACCATTAATATATAACCTATTTTAGCAATAGTTTTAGATCTAAATCTAATTACTAATAGGCATTGAGTGAACAAATGAATCGCCCCGATGATTTCAGGAATGCAGAATTTATATAAATGGGTTAGAAAATCTTTAACGGAACTAAATGTTACGTTTTAATAATAATAATAATAATAGCAATAGTATTAATAAAATTAGTATTAATAGTTATAATACTAGTATTAGTGAAATAATAATAATAATGATGATGATGAGGTTGAGGATGAAAATAAGGGTAATGATAATAATAAAAATAATTAATTATAATGAGTGTCACTGGTAATCCATTACTCTATTTTTTGACTCAGGAATTTTTATGGAGTCCTTTTCTCTTAACACTATTTTAAAAGGCAAAATATCGATGTCTTCTAAAACTGATATTCAATATATACCTCTTTTATTACATTCACTAATTTTTTCCCTCTCTTGAACTGTCCAGGGCAAAGATTTGTTTTAACACATTTTCGCAAACGAATATATAAATATGTTTTCTTTATGCAGTTTTATTGTACTTTTCAGATATGTCACTCGGTTTTCCGGAAATGCATAATTTTTCCATAATAGTCAGAAGTCCATAATAGGAAAAGTATTCATTTCTAGCAAAAACGAGTTTCAGATCTGAAAACTACACATAAAAGTGCTTAAAAACACATTATCAAAGTCACTTAAAAGACCTAGAACCAGACCGAACCTAACCTGATAATTTAAGACGATAGCGCGGCATACTTTAGGCTATTTTCGCTAAAAATTCAAATTTTTTAGGTATTTTCGAAATGGACGGTTTCGCCCCCATACTCCCATTTAATTGTTAGTGATTGCACGCCCTAACCACCGCAACTTTAAAAAAATTCGTAATATTCCTAATTCGAAAGCCTCTCTTCAGATTTGAATGCAAAAATCGATTGCTAAATGAGGTTAGGCCTCTAGTTGGAATGAAAGCCTTGCACAGAAAACTGTTTAGAAATAAAAGGCTTGAACTTGTTCGAAAGAGGGCATTAGAAAGCCAAGTGCGCTTAAATGCATTAACGCATTACATCGGTAAAAATTGCAAGATTTTCCCTAAGAGGTGATATTAAATTTCACCGCATAGGCGAAATTAGAGAAGCGTCGCCCTAAAACCAGAATGTCCCTCCTGGTCAGCTGAACGACCCCTTGAGAAAAACTGTTGGAGGAGGAGACTTCATGCGGCATGTCCACGCATCCCCCACTCCTGCCCATACCCAAGTGGGGTGGCGACGTATAAAAGCAAATATCTATGGAAAAACGGGGTAGATTACGTTAGTCAGCAAGGTGACGAAGTCCCCGGCAAGAGGCCGGGCTACCAACATAAGGGACTAAGAAGAAGCTCATCCTCGAGCTAGTTCCTGGTAGTCACACCGAACTTTAAGTTAACTTGATCAAGTTCAACTTACTCTACTCAGAGAAACCCCCCTACCCTGGTGGATCCCAAAGCACCGAAATAGTCCTCGCCCTTGAGAAATCCCTAAACTAAGAAGAAGCTCATCCTCAAGCCAGTTCCTGGTGGTCACACCGAACTTGAAGTTAACTTGATTTTAGAAGCAAGTTCAACTTACTCTCATCATAGAAAACACCCTATCCTGGTGTATCCCAAAACACATAGATAGTCCAAGCCCTTGAGGAACACCCCAAGTGAGCTCCCTCCAGCACTCCCCTGAGTCAAAGGATTCAAGCATTGACTCTTCGCTCGCCAGTGCGAATTATTCCCCAGAGTAATCCGAAGAGAAGAAAGAAACATTCGTTTACTGTTCCGTGGTGATATAATTTCCTACCGAAGGCTTGTGGCTCCCCATCTGCCACACGCGCCAAAGTCATCTGTGGCTTTAAAGCTATTTATCCCGTATGAACACATCTGGATAAGCGTCACGCGTCATCCCGGCAACAACATTCCTGAGATGACGTAATCATTGAGTTCAAGGTAAGGCTCAAACTCGATTCTAGTAGGAATCTATAAAGTTATTTAAACCCCGGTATCCGTTTCAGTAAAGTCCGTTTGCATTTTTTTTATATTATAGTGAGCTGTGGGTCAACCATCACTATAATTTCAAGTATGTCATTTTAGAAAGCCTCACTTAAATTTATTGAAATCATTTTCTCTGTATTTAGTGTGTCAAATTTCGTTGGTTCATGTTTTTTTTTTGTTTTAATTAAAGTTTTATTTTTTTAGAAAATTTTATTCAATTCTAGAAACGCTAAGCAAGGCACTAGGGACCCTCAAAGATTAAAGAAGTAATAATAAAAAAAATAATACGATAACAATAATCAACTATAATAATCTAAATATATAGCACTCTTAGAGATAAAACGTAATCGCGGAGTTTTGGTGTAGTACGTAAAAAACCCATACGTACGAACTCCAGCCATCACTCGATCCTTCCTATACCACGACAATGAACAACTTCTTTGAACTATTTGGAAACAATTTTATCACTAACTCAATATTTTAAGAACGGGATCTTTTTGTGAGGGGTGAAATAAAAGTAAAAATTTTTGTTTAGTTAATAAATGACTTTATATTAAAATTAAAAAACGTATTTTAGATTCAACTTCGATAAACCTATCCAATATACGATAAAATAATAAAAGCAGTAAATCCTAAATTTTAATCAATTCTCTGAACTTCAGGATTTGTAATTTATTTTTAATTCTAAAACATTGGATAATATTGGATAATATTTTTTATGAACTTCACCATTTTATTTTTTCAAACCCTAAAGAAATTCAACAAGGTCTCCTGACCAAAAAGTCGCGTGTTCTCTATTCTAATTTATGACCTTACGACCTTCAAAACTTTCAGTAATTCTCTGATTAACCTTACAGGGACCAATAAGATTTATCAGTCGAAAGAGAATGTACAAAAACATAAGGGTTTCAAATTTAGTTTGAATGGGCCTAATAGTTATGATGTCACTGCCAAAAGAAGATAATTCCCTGGCTATCCTTGAGAGGACTTTGAAAATTATATCATTCTAAAGAGAATATAAAACAACATAAGAGTATGAGATTTTGTTAGAATAGACCGAATAGTTATCATTTTAGCGTCAAATAAGTCCCGGGTAACCTTGGTACGACTTAAACAATTGTATCATTCAAAGGAGAATGTAAACCAGCACAAGGGTTTTAAATTTTGTTAGAGTCGGCCGAATAGTTATGATGTTATTACAAAAAGGAAATAATTCATGGGCTAATCTTGGTAGGACTTTGGAAATCATATAATTCATAAGAGAATATTAAACAACATATGGCTTTCAAATTCCGTTAGAATCAGCCAAATAATTATGATGTTATTGCCAAACTAAAGTAATTCCCGTGCTCTCCTTGGGAGGACCTTTTCAATTATATCATTGGAAAGAGAATATAAAACAGCATAAGGATTTGAAATTTCGTTAAAATGGGCCGAATATTTAGGATGTTATTTTTTAAATAATTTCGGGCCAACCTTTGGACGACTTTGACACTTAGATCATTCGAAAGAGAATGTAAAACAAAATAAGGGTTTCATATTTCGTTGGAATCGGCCGAATAGTTATAATGTTATAGCCCAAACAAAATAATTCCGGGGCTAACCTTGGGGGGACTTTGACACTTAGATCATTCGAAAGAGAATGTAAAACAAAATAAGGGTTTTAGATTTCGTTAGAATCGGCCTTATAGTTATAATATTATTATAAAAACAAAAAGCAAAACGGGGCCCGACTGACATAGTGAGACTTGCACTCAACTAAATATTGCTTTTGTAAAAAATGGAGGAATTTTATTGTTTACAAAAATATTATTGGATAAGGTTTGATCAATATTTAGAGAAAACAAGGTCTGCTGACCAAAAGGTCGCGTGCCATCACTTGCTCTAATTTATCTAATTTATGACCTTACGGCCTTCAAAACTTTCAATAATTTCCGCAGTAATCTTGTGAGGACCCCGGCAATTCCCTCTTTTGAAAGAGAATGAAAACACCTCAAAGGTTTCAAATTTTGATTGAATTAACTGAATAGTTATGATGTTATTGCCAAAACAAAATAATTCCCGGGCTAACCTTGGGAAGACTTTGGCAATTATATTATTTGAAAGAAAATGTAAAACAATATAAGATTTTAAAATTTCGTTAGAATCAGCTGAATAGTTATGATGTTATTGCACCCCCAAATAATTCACGGGTTACTTTTTAATGGAATTTGAAGATGTGGTTGGTATTTTTAATGTCAATTCATAAATACCGTCCTTTTCATCTTGAACATCAGCTATTTGTACTTCATTCTCTTCAAGAGACAAAATCATTTCACTTAATGCCAGTGAAACATTGGTCTACTCATAGAAACCAGCTTTTCTTCCTTAACCTTTGTGTCGCTTTTACTAATTGACTTGTCTCTTTTACTAAAGTTAATCTCGAAAGTCAACCTGATCTGGTCCAAAAGAAGTAATCATTTCTCTCTGACCTTTAATAGAAGCAAGTTCCTTCACACAGATCTTCATCTCCATTGGGGATTTAAATTGATTTGACTTCAAGGGGCGTTTAAACGAATAGTAAAAAAAACTAATGAAGAGGGGTTGAATAAAGCGATTTTAAAGGCAAAATAGGCTTGAGGCCACAGCTCGAATGACTGTTAGCTACCGATCGAAGCTATGGTTTGTATACTCATAAGAATATTGATTGTTCTTACAGTGCGCTTCAGATTTTAGCAATAGCCAGTAATTATAATGAAATCAAAGGCTTTTGAAAG
The DNA here is from genome assembly GCA_963969495.1 of Ceratothoa steindachneri. Classification (NCBI taxonomy): domain Eukaryota; kingdom Metazoa; phylum Arthropoda; class Malacostraca; order Isopoda; family Cymothoidae; genus Ceratothoa; species Ceratothoa steindachneri. The sequence goes on along the minus strand of OZ018327.1, from coordinate 70,390,369 downwards.
TCTCAGTGGATTATATCAACTGCTCTGTGCTCGTGGTTGAAAGAAATAAATCATTTGAAGAAAAAATCCAGTAGATTAGTAAAACAAGAGCGTTGTTGACGTAAACCATGGTAGTGGGTCCATGGTTAGAAAATTTGACTCGAGCTAACCCACAATCCGATCTCTGATTGATTATCGATTTCTAGAGTTTATCAATTACTAACGTAAAACAAATATGAGAAATTTACTCTAGAACCGGGGTTCTATTTTTTGAAGATTGGCGTGATGTTAACTCTTTAGAAATATACCGGGACTAACCCACATCAAATATTAATAATAATATAATAATAGGTATTTATAATGCGCCCTTCAGGGCTGTTAGCCCTCACAGAGCGCAGGTTGTGTAGTGAGTGTAGAGAAAGTTTACATGCGAGAAAAGGCAATTCTGAAGAGATGAGTCTTCAGGAGACGTTTAAAAGTAGCAAAGGAAGGAGGGGATCGGACTTCGGCAGGAAGAGCATTCCAGAGTATAGGAGTACAAACTGAGAAGGAACGGAGTGTTCAGGGGGGGAACGAGGTTAGACCAGAGTGCCCGAGGAGTTTGACGACGAGAGAAGGCAGACGAGAGATAAGGTGGAGCCTCTAGGCTTAGGGCCTTGTAGGTGATAAGAAGAATTTTCTAGTGGGTATGTAAGCGAATAGGTAACCAGTGTAGCTAATGTAAAGGAGGCATCGAAGGAGAGAACCGGGGGCGGTGAAGGAGGAGCCGGGCACCATTGCTTTGAACTAGTAAATAGTTGTAAGCGGCGAAGTGACGAACAAAGGAGATTCACTAGAAGAGAATTGCTGTAGTCTAAGTGTAAGGTGACGAAGATATATATAGCAGTCTCAAGGCTTCTTCGATCAAAATGGGATCGAACACGTGAAAAGTTGCGGAGCGAACCGAGGGAAGACTTAGAGATGCGATGGATGTGCGGTTTAAACGAAAGTTGCTCGTCGAAAATAAAACCAAGATTCTTGACGGTATCAGAGAAAGCGACATTGATTTCCATAAGGTTAAGGGAGGGGAAGAGAGCTTTAGATTTCTCCACCATCGAAGCGGTACCAACAAGAAGAACTTCCGTTTTATAGTGGTTAAGTTTGAGAAAGTTGGCGGACAACCATTCGTTTATGGAGGTGTAGTCTGAAGAAAGGTAAATCTGAGTGTCATCAGCATAGAGGTGGAAGGACAGGCCCAAATCTCGAAGAAGGGACCTAAGAGGAAGTAAGTAGTTGCAAAAGGGGAGGGGACCAAGGACTAAGCCCTGAGGCACCCCAAAATGAATGGGCGCGGGCTGGGAGGAGAGGTTATCGAGCGTGATCGACATAGTGCGGGAAGAGAGGTATGAGCGGAACCAAGCAAGTGCATTGCCCGAGAGACCAAGAAAAGTTTGAAGACGATCAGGGAGGACAGTGTGGTCGATGGTGTCGAAAATAGAGGATAGGTCTAGGAGGACTAGAATGGACGTACAACAGCTATTGGCAGCTCTACGTAAACCGTCTGAAACATTAAGAAGAGCAGTTTCAGCAGAGTGCTTCGCTTTGAATCCCGATTGGTATGTTTCATCGATATTGCAATTAAATATATGGTCATTAAGGCGAGAAAAAACCTCTATATCGACGATCTTAGAGAGGAATATGAAAGCTGTGAGATGAGGCGATAGCTAGATGGTTCAGAGGGGTTAAGGTGTGCTTTTTTAAGGAATGGACGAATTGAGGCATGTTTGAAGGAAAAGGGAACCACCCCTGTGGCAAAAAGAGTGTTAAAGAGATGAAGAATCAGTGTGAGGACAACAGGGAGAATTTGGGGATCCAGATTTGTTAGAGCGTAAGATCAGGGTAGTTACTTCCACAGAGGACGCCCGAGTGAAGACGTTAAGCGGCAATGGAGTATGGTCAGGGAAAACAGCATGGGTTTGTTCAGACGACTGGGGTAGTATGGCGCGAAGGTTAATAACTTTATCAGAGAAAAATTTAGAAAGAGTAAAGGGGTTGATGGGAGGAGAGGTGGGGGAAATGGAGCTAGGCGAGGAAAGACGACAGAGAAGACGAAAGGTAGTCCGAGGGCCATTCTTACTCTCAGACAAAAGTTTGCGAGAATGAGCATCACGCGCGCTGATTTTAACTAGGAAGAATTAGTCGAAGTAGCAAGGCGATAGGCAAGTAATAGGGAGGTCGTTTCCTGCCCACGGGAGCGTGCTTTACGGAGGGCAAGTTCATGGGCACGTAAGGACCACCTTGAACGAAGGAGTTCTATGGTGAACCAAGGGGTGCGGTAAAGGCGGTTTGAAGGAGTGATAAGGGGGGAGGGGTGCAAGTCAAGGCAGGCGAGTAATAATTGGTGTAGTGAGTTTAAGGTTTGGTCAGGTGAAGCAGTAGTATAAATAGGAGGTAGGGTAGAAGCAACATCGTTAAAGAGAGAAATAGTATCATTTGACGATACTCGCCGGAAAAGAGTAGGATCTCAGGACGAGCATATAGGTAGGTGGTAGGGAATATAGAATTTAAAATTGATCAAGAAGTGTTCGGAAATCATATTAAAAAGGTAAGTTACTGTTAGTTTATATATATAGAGTTTCGAGATGACTAAGTCAAGGATTATTACCATGCATATGTGTTGGGGATGACAGATGTTGTGTAAGAGAGAAGAGGTCGATGATGTCAATTAATGCGCGAAAAGTCTCATTATGGTTAGACCGGTTAAATAGTGTAAACCGAGGTTTTACTAATTTGTTTTAAACTACCTTATGTAAGTTTTGGACAGCCCCCATATCACCATTCTCTACATATGCCATCGGTGAGTTATATTCATTTTCGATCGCCTGAGGTGAATCTCTCCCAAATGCTTAAATTAGGTGTTGTCGTTTAAAAATAGGATTAGCTCATAGAAATTTTTCAGTATTTAGCAAATTTGACTCCTATTACATGATGCCATGACACAGTCGTTTGAGTTATTTTTTAGTATTACTTTTGTTTTTAGTATAAATGTTACTAAAATTTGGTGGATAATTCAAACTATTGTAATTACTAGATTATGTATCAGGTTGAGGAATAAGTTCTTGCGTTTTTTTTAATGTTGTGTTGATTTAAGTTTTGTTGATGTGATTTGTGCACATATTAAGGGACAATAATAAATAATGAGAGCAAAATTTGCAAAGGTTAGGCTACGTCTCTTAACAGTGTAGACTATTAGGCTTTTGCTTAGGCTACGTCTTGAAGTTAAATAATAAGTCATTGCGGTTTATTTAAAAGTTGTGTTAATTTAATTTTTGTTCTGTACCCTCAAAATGGAATGTCAAGTTGAAAGAAAGGCGCATTTTCGACACTTGTTGTTATTCATTTTCAATCGAGACGGGAACAATGCAAACACAGCCAAAACCCGTCGCGATATTTGTGCTGTGTACGGAGAAAATGCTTTATCAGAAAGGACAGCTTAATGGTGGTTTTCACGTTTCAAAAACGGTCATTTCAATCTTAATGACGAAGAACGTTCTGGTCGCCCCATTAAGTTGGATGAAAATCGATTGAACGACCTTCTTCATGAAAATCCTCGTCAATCGACTAGAGAATTGGCTGTACAATTGGCGTGTGATCAGGAAACTGTAGTGAATCAACTTCATTCGATGGGGAAAGTTAAAAAACTCGGTGCATGGGTTGCGCACGCTTTGAGCGAAAGCAACAAATTTCAACTCTCCACGATTGCCTGCAGGTTTGCTTGCTCGTTACAAGGCTACACGTGGATATAAGGACAGATTTCTTCACCGCATCACTGGCGACGAAAAGTGGTGTGTTTTTGTCAACATGAACCATAGAAAACAATGGCTTAGCCCCAATCAAAAAACCACTTCCGCAATTAAAGCAAATACTTTATCCACGTAAGACGACGCTGTGTGTGTGGTGGGATTGTGAAGGCATCATTCTTTATGAGCTCCTTGCGAACAACGAGATTGTCAATGCAGAACTCTATGTTCAACAAATGTATCGACTCGCCGAAGCTATTCGTGAAAAGCGACCTCATCGACGTTATGGAGTCCTCCTACAACACGACAATGCTCGTCCTTACATTGCCATTATGATAAAAGACGCCATCCAGACTTGGCTCCATCGGATTTCCATCTGTTCTGATCTCTCTCCAACAATTTGCGTGGAGATTCGTTCAATACTGATGTGGAATTAAGAACCTGGTTAGAAGAATTATTCGAGTCAAAATCCAGAGATTTTTATTGTAGAGGTATCGAAAAACTAGTTGAACGTTGGGAAGAAGTCGTAAATAACAACGGAGAATATATTATCGATTAAATTGCATATTTTTAGAGATTCAAAATGAAGTTTTTCTAAAATTGTTAATGGTAATGAATAAATTTGATAAAACCGCGAGAACTTATTCCTCAACCCAATATGTCTTAGCAAATTCTATTAAGTAGCAATATGAGTAATCTCTTTTGATGTAGTGTCAAACTAAGGCCTATCGTGGTTTACACAACTCTTACAATACCAAAAATTGTGCTTAGTAATTTTCAGTAATGGATTGAATGTATGACATTTTTTATTCACCCTCCACCTAAAAAAAAACCGTCTCGTTTTGTGCAGATTTCTAGCTGTAAATTCATTTTTTTTTATTTTTGAGGGACTTATCAAACCCGTCTCGCTCTCATAAATTATCTTGGGCGAAGTTTCAAACACATTTCTACCCTCAATTTTAAATTATATACGCCTCTTTCGTTTACTGTTGAAAATAAACCTGAATTAGAGTCTCCTCTCCCATAAACCTACTTTGACCACTTAAAATTATATCCCGCCTGAAATCCCACAAAATATTATGTTTTTTGTAAATGAGTCAGGAATCTGCTTCTTTTCTATTGCGCACATTATCAACGAATGCATCTAATATCCTTCTTGCTCTATTAAAACATCTTTTGAAGCTCTAAAATTACAGAGATTGGCCCGTATCTCATCATTCATCTATTGCATCGCAAAGGGAATTTTAACTTCCAAAACAAAATGTCAGGTTAGGTTTCCATGTTTCCATTGTCTCAC